>BSBN01001222.1:4815000-7215000 GCA_027924645.1 Cunninghamia lanceolata
GACCAAACTCACCAAATCTTTGAACTATTGAACCATTGAACCTTTAGGACGTGGTTCAATGCGTTGGTTCAATATGGTGGTTCAAACATGCCAATTGGACCATATAGGTAAGCAAAGGATTGACTTACTAAAATAGGGACTCAACTCATGAACCGTTGAACTTGTAAAGACATGGTTCAATACAAAAGTTCAAAGACGCAAGGGTTATGTAGACCAACAAAAGTTGCGCAGCTTTGGTAAAGGCTTTTGACTATGAAACAGTGAACTGTTGAACCTTGAACCAACGAACCTTGAACCTTGAACCCCGCTATAGAGTACGAGCGGAAGGTTCAAGTTCAATAATTACACAAGGTAACTAAGTGACCCGACTTATAAGAAGATAGTGAATGTTGAACCTTAAGACTATTGAACCTTGAACCTTGAACCCGCTATAGAGTACGAGTGGAAGGTTCAAGTTCAACCCGAAAGTTCAAAGACGCAAAAGACATACAAAATGACAACTTGCTTTATGAGACGCTTTAGATGTGTTGAACCATTTGAACTTTGAACTTTGAGAATGGTTTGGGTTCAAAGGTTCAAACCTTAAGTAACCTTGTCTATAAAGACAACAAATGGATAAAAATTGAAGGACCAAGAGTCGATTTACATAACAAAGGTATGACCAAAAATATAACACGGTAAACCGGCTCTTGTTCAGGAAATATTACCAATGAATGAATAAATAAGGGCGACTCAAAGGGTAACAAGGTGGAAGGGAAAGTGGTGGATCTTCTAGTGAGGGAAATGCTCCTCCCAAAGTATGCAGACCCTAGGAACCCTGTCATCACAATCCACATCTTAGAAGTAGAGATATCCAATGTTTTAGTTAACTTAGGAGAAGCAATAAATATTGTTATAGTTCACACCTTGAATAAATTGGTTCATATAGGCATTCAGGCCACTTCCACAATTTTACAATTAGCTAATCAATTAGTAGCAATTCCAACATGAGTGTTGAGTGATGTCCCAGTTATTGTGGAATCATGGGAATTTCTGGTTGATTTTCTGATCTTAGAGCCAAGAAACCAAATGAATGCTTATTCTTTGATTTTAGGTAGGCCATGGCTGGTTACTGCAGCAACATCCATTGATTGCAAAACAAGGGATATGGTCATCTCCAATGGCTTAGACATGAAAAAAATCTCCTTGTATCCTCTAGCTAAGCCATCCATACATTATTTAGGAAAAATATGGGTAGATGAGCCTAACAACATGTAAAATAGTGCTTTCTTAGCTATGGTTACCATCATAGTTCACTTAGGAGAATTTTAAGAAGAAATAAACTATGATACCCCTAAAGATATAACTCACATCCTCATTGAAAAAGACACAATGGACTTAGCTCAAGACTTAAGGAAAGAACTTCTGATTGCTACCCATTGTACCCTTGCTAATAACATTCCTTGTGGGGAAACCTTCTACAAAGACCTAGCTACTTTTCATTTCCTACTCCCACATTCTTGTCCTCTTAACACCATGAATCTAGAATATGGGGTAGGAGCATCCATGGAACAAATTACAAAACAAGTCATTGTTTTACCTGGGAGAACACTGAACATCAATACCTAGTTGATAGCACAACAAGGAGTACTTCTTGATCTCCTTATCTCGCATTCAGAAGCTTTTTCTTGGGAATATAAAGACATGAAAGGTATACCCCCTAAACTTGACACCCATCATATATACAAAGGATGTTAAGCCTATTAGACAACCCCAAAGAAGATTAAACCCTGCACTAAATGATATTGTAAAAACAGAGATAGAAAAACTTCTATAAGCCAAGTTCATTTATCCTATCTTAGATAGCTAGTGGGTTTCACCCTTGGTTATAGTGCCCAAAAAGAATGGGAAATGGAGAGCATGCATTGATTATAGGGAGCTAAACAAGGTGACAAAAAAGGATTATTTTCCCTTGCCATTTATTGACCAAGTTCTAGATAACTTAGCAAGGAAAATAATTTTCATTCCTAGATGGGTTTAGTGGATACAATCAGATCCAAGTGGCACCAAAAGACTAGAACAAGACTACCTTCACATGATCATGGGGAAGCTTTGCATATAGAGTCCTTCCATTTGGCTTGTGTAATGCTCCAGCTACCTTTCAAAGGGTTGTTTTAGCCATTTTTATGAACTATCTAATGAGTGTATGGAGGTCTACATGGACAACTTTATAGTTTATGGGAACACCTTTGAAGAAGCCCTCAAGAATCTGGAAAAAGTGTTGCAATGTTGTGATAAGAATCAATTGTACTTAATCCATGAGAAATTTTTTATGATGGTGGAATAGGGAATTGTCCTTAGGCATCATATATCAGCAAAAGGAATCAAGGTAGATCAAAACAAGGTAGAGGTGATTAAACAATTGCCTCCACCTAAAAACCAAATTGATGTTAGGAGTTTCTTGGGTAATGCAGGATACTATAGAAGGTTAATAGAAAATTTCAGCAAGATAGATGTCCCAATGTTTTTCTTGCTAACCAAGCACATTGAATTTTAGTGGAAAGAAGACTGCTAAACAACATTTGAGACCATCAAAGAAAAACTTATAGTTACACCTATTTTGAGGGGACCGAATTGTAATCTACCACCACATCCAAAAAAATGCATCAAATGAATCAATAGGGGCATTCTTAGGACAAAAAGAAGAAGGGGAAGACATGCATGTAATTTACTACATAAGTAAGAACCTTACCCCTACTGAGAATAACTACACAACAACTAAGAAAGAATTCTATGCCATCAACAAATTCAGACACTACATCATAGGATATAAAATCTTTATACACACTGGTCATGCAGCCATTAAATATTTAATGAACAAACCTATATTAGGTGCAAGAATCATCATATGGTTGTTACTATTGCAAGAATTTGATATCACTATCCTAGATAACCCAGGAAAATTCAATTTGGTTGCTGATTTTTTTCAAGGTTGCATATAGATGGAGAGGACTAGCCTATGGAAGATAGGTTCTGAGATGAACATCTATTTGTTGTTTCTTCCAGTACATCTTGGTTTGCTAATATAGCAAATTTATTGGCTACATGCTTGTTTCCTTCTCATTTAACTTCTAAACAAAAGAACATATTAGTAAAGGAAAGCTTGTCTTATAAATGGTTGAATGGTTTATTGTTCAAATGTGCGCCTGACTTTGTGTTGCGTAGGTGTTTAAGAGATGATGAAATTTTTGATGTGTTAAGGGCATGTCATGATGAACGTACAGAAGGACATTACTCATCACAAAGGACAATCCACAAGATCCTTGGAGCTGATTATTATTGGCCATATCTCCATAGAGATGTGAAGAGGCATGTGAAGCAATGTGATCAATGCCAAAGGATGGGTCAACCAAATTTCACACAGGAAATGACACTTCACCCCCAAGTGGGTTTAGAAACATTTGAGCAACAAGGCCCAGATTTTGTAGGGCCCATCTCTCCAACATCTGTAGGGAAGGAATACATCTTGGCATGCATGGATTATGTGACCAAATGGGAAGAAGTTTAAGCATTACAATTTGCTAGAGAAGATAAAGTTGTTGATTTCCTATATAATAGAATCTTCTTAAGATTTGGAGCCCCAAGAGCAATATTTTCATATAGAGGTCAACAATTTACCTCTCAAGTAATAAAAGATTTCACAAATTTGTACCAGGTCAAGTACAGATAGTCTTCACCCTATCATCCCCAAGAAAATGGGTAGGTGGAGGTAACAAACAAAGAGTTGGAAAATATCTTGACAAGGATAGTAGCAATGAATAGGAAAGATTGGGCCAGCATATTACATGAAGCAGTATGGGCTTACAACACCACATGGAAGCCAACAACAAAATTATCACCTTATGAACTTGTCTATGGGAAGAAACCAATATTGTTAATAGAGTTTCAATTACAAACACTCAGTAAATCGCTACAAGAGGAGATTCTTCAACTTAATGAATTGGATGAAATCATGATGGAGGACATACAATAGATAGAACTCATTCAGCATCAGATAAAGTAGTGGCATGACTAGCACATCATGAAGAAAACATTTCAATAAGGAGACTAGGTTCTCTTATATGATTCTAAGTTCGAGGAGTTTAAGAGGAAATTGAGAACCCATTGGATGGGACCTTACCAAATCAGAGAGGTTTATGACAATCGAATAGTCCAACTAACATCCATTGATGGAGGGGAAAACATATTCTTGGTGAATGGTCATCGAATTCGCCTCTAGCAATGACCAACTAAAAAAAGAGTTTATCGAGGACTTGTGCTATGTGATAAAGGTCACACTCTCTGGTACAAATTGAAAAGACTATAAAAAAAGGGTTGAAAATAGTAATATGGCGGCCCTTCTAAAAAATAGAAAAAAGACAAAAAGAAGAAGAAAAATAAAGAGGAAGACTAAAAACTGGTCAAATGGCGGTCTTCCTCACCTAGGCAACTAAAAACCATCAAATGGAAGTTCTCTTTTTCATGCAAGAATCAGCCAAAAGCACTCTTAGAGCTAATCAGGAGCATCACCAGAGCCAACTACGAGTACCTCTGACACTTTAGAAGATAGAGAGGATTTCTAACCTCCAAACCCTACCTCTCCAAACGTTAAGAAAGGGGCATCAAAAAGGCAATGAAGTCATCATGACTTCACACACCTCACTTTCAAAAAGGAGGCTAGGTCAAGCACTCATTGCACTTACTTCTTGGCTATCCCTATCTTCATACTATTTGTTGATGCCATCTGCTAATGACAATGAAGTCCCATCAACCATTAACTCAGCAAGGAGCCTGACATTCCACATTCCACAGACATCATGACAAGTAACCTTGAAGGATACACATGAAGGGAGGATCACATCATATCTCGTAGAGATAGTAGCACAAAAAACCAAGCATGTCATCCAATCATTACAAATGGTAATCCAAGTATTTCTCTTAAGTTATCTAATTATGATGAGTCTTTTTAGTTTCTATTTTATGCAATTTACCTAGATGCCCGTACATTGCCATTTTTCCCAATTCAATCCAATGCATGTCACCCTAACTTCCCACCTGACACATCATCTCTAGAGTGACATAAGCCCCATGCATACCTATTAAAAACCATCATTCTACAAATTGTAAACCATAACCCTTCTCAACGAGTTCACTAGTCATCAGTAAGAGCTAGAAAAGAGAAAAATTCCAACTCTAGAGTTCAAAAAGCAAAGAGAGAGCTTTGGAGATAAGGTCATTCTGTGAAAATGGTTTAGAGAAGGGTAGTTAAAATTGATCATTCACAAAGGAAGAAGAGAAAAAGGGGTAAATCATTATCAAAGTACATCATGGTGGTTAAAAAGAAATTGGAGCTGGAGACACTAGAAGAAATACTTCAAGACCAGTCATCTATTGATGTCTTAAGGGCTACTGGATGGTTTGAATTCTTGGAGAAATTCAAGGGATATCATGAATACATCACTGAAGAATTTGATGCAGGAGCATCCATGGTTCATGAACAATCTTGCATCAACCAAAAACATTTGCATTTCAATTTGTTTGTAATTTAGTTTGTTTCTTTTCATTTTACAATTCAGTGCAAACAATTCATTTAGAAGAAGATTATGTATTTTGGTCCAGTAGCATTTTTAGATCTTGTGGAGCTAGATTTAGTATCTACACTCATTCATCTACATCATATCAAGAATTTAGAGATCCACACTTCATTACCAGAAAGATATCACTATTAGAAGTTTGACTGTTCTCAGAGCAGAGCATCCGGTTAATCACAGACAACTAGCTGAAGGAGAACTTGCGAAAGCATTTCGTAATCTTTGAAGCCTAATGGCACATCATTCAATGATCTTTGGTTTGTGGCCAACCTTCCTTGAAGATCTGCACATCATTCCATTCATTTTATGGAAGTGTTCTATGCATTTAGGTCTAACCTATCTGTGTACACATGTTATATCTCTTCTTTGGAATTTGTGATCTTCCTTGGCTGACGCGGAGGAATCTATTGATCCAGACTTGATATATATTGATGTAATAGATCCTTAGGAAAGTAGTTTAGGGAGTTACTAATTTATAGATAGGTAGATTATTCATTTTTTGGCAAAGGAACTTCAAAGCCTTATCTTCCACATGTATGTAATTAGGCCTATGAGCCCTAATTGTAAGCCCACATGTTGCCAACCGATCTCTATTTGAATTCTATGCTATATTGAATGACTAAATTTGCATTTGTTCTATTTCTCTAAGTTGTTTCCATTGTGTTTACTCTTGCTGCACAGTCTGGATAGTTCATTCTTTGAACCCTCCTACCATGACTACACCAAGTCGTATCAGAGCGAAAGTTTGAATCTTTGGGAGTGAATTGAGCAAAGTTGGCAATGGAATTCTGTAAGATCTTGATGTGAACAGATCGTCGAATTGAGGTAGGTTACTTGTGTTGCAACCGATCATTGATTGTGAGGCAGTTGTCACCTTGTAGCCCAAGCGCCGAACTTGAGGCAGTTTACACTTGATCCTAGGAAGAATGTTGCTGAGGAATGTTGCTGTTGTTGGAACAATGGCTAGCAGAATAGATGAGATGATAGAGATAATGAAAACAATGTGAATTCATTTGGATGCTGTTGAGGAAGATAGGTGAAGAGGATTGACACCAAGACCTAATGTTGAAAGCGATGAGGAAGAAGAATTTCAATCTGTTGAACAAACTAGTGAAACCCTAGAAGGTGATGAAGAAGAAGAATCAGATCAAGTAAAGATGTTGCAAGCTATTTCAAAGATTGGAAAGAGACCTAGAGTTGATGTGCTGAATTATACTAGTAATTTGAACCCTAAAGAATTGATTGACTGGATAAACGATATGGAAGAATACTTTAAATATGAGGAAATTGAAGATCCAGAGAAGGTGAAATTTGCAAAGACAAAGTTGAAAGGACATGCTGCTATATGGTGGAAATAAGTTTAGTTAGAAAGAAATAGAAGAGGGAAAGAAAAGATTACAAAATGGGATAGGATGGTGGCAAAGTTGAAGAATCAGTTTATACCTGCTAACTATGAGTTGGAGCTATTGAAAAGATTACAAAACCTGAGACAAAAGGAGAAATATGTGAAGGAATACATTGAAGAATTTCATAAAATGATCATAAGGATAGGACATAGTGAAGCAAGCAGGGACAAAGTGGCTAGATACATCAATGGACTGAGATTGAACATTCAAGAGGAAATAAGCTTGGTGAGGATGACATCTTTGGAAGAAGCATATCAGTTTGCCTTGAAAGTTGAAGAGAAGCTAAATAAAAGACATGATTAGAGGTAGAGAGGCAAAGGAGGTAAATTTTAGAGAGGTAGGACTTATTCCAGAGGAAACAGATCATATTTGGATCAAAACAAGTTTGACAACCCATTTAAGAAGGATGATAGAGATAACAATGCTTACGAGAGAGATGACAAAAATTTTTACCGGAGAGGAAACCCTAGTGCATACCGAGATGAAGGATACAGAAGAGAAGGAAGAGGATTTGATAAGAGAATATTTAGAGGTACTTGTTTCAAGTGTGGGGGTGAAGGACATAGAGCATTTGAATGTAATCAGGGTAGTACAAGTAAGAGTATAGAAAATAGTGGAAGAGAAGCCTATGTTGAAGAAGAACCTATTGAAATAGATGAACCCTGTTCTATTGGTAAACTAGGGAAAGGAGAATCATTGGTGATGAGGAGAGCACTATTTCAAATAGAGACAAATGAAGAACCACTGTAGAGGAAAAGATTGTTCAGAACTGGATGCAAATCCGGAGGTAAGTATTGTAAAGTTGTAATTGATAGTGGTAGTTCAGATAACCTAGTTTCAGAGGAGATGGTGACTAAGCTGAAGTTGAAAACATTGAAACACCCTAAGCCATATCAAATAGCATGGATTCAGGATGATCATAAGGTACTGCTAAGTGAACAATGTTTGGTGGAATTTCATACTGGATCTTATCATGATGAAGTCTTGTGTGATATTATGCCTATGGATGTATGTCATATCTTGTTGGGTAGACTTTGGCAATATGATAGAAAAGCTATACATGATGGGAGAAAGAATACATATACTATAACAGAAAATGGAAAGAGAATTAATTTGATTCCTTTGGAGGATAGCCCTAAGAATGAAGTATGTGGAAATGCTAGAAGCTGTTTGGTAGATGGAAGGAAATTTTGGGATGGTTTGAGACATGAGAATATATGTTATGCCTTGATTCCTATGAAGCCTGAAACATTGAAAAAAGAAATTGAAGAAGAACAACTGGAGGAGATAAGATAGTTTCTGACAGAGTATGAAGACATCATATCAGATAATGTTCCTAATGGATTGCCACCTATAAGGAGTATCAGTCATCACATGGATCTTATACCTAGAGCAAGTTTGCCTAACAAAGCAGCACACCGGATGACACCGGCAGAGAATGAAGAATTGAATAGATAGATACAAGATTTGTTAAGGAAAGGTTTGATCAGAGAAAGTTTGAGTCCTTATGTAGTACCTATTGTGCTTGCACCTAAGAAGGATGCATAATGGAGAATGTGCATCGATTCCAGAGCAATAAACAAGATCACAGTTAAGTATAGATTCCCTTTACCTAGGATGGATGATATTATGGATTGTTTGAGTGGAGAAATATATTTCACAAAGATAGATTTGAAGAGTGGATACCATCAAATTACAATTAGAGAAGGAGATGAATGGAAGACTTCTTTTAAGACAAATGAAGGATTGTATGAGTGGTTAGTGATGCCCTTTGGATTGACAAATGCATCGAGTACTTTCATGAGGTTGATGAATGAAGTTTTGAAGAAATTCTTGGGTAAGTTTGTGATTGTATACCTGGATGATATTCTAATTTTTAGTAAGATAGAGGAGGAACATTTGTGGCATATTAGACAAGTTTTACAGAGGTTGAGAGAAGAGAAATTGCTGATAAACATAAAGAAGTGTAGTTTCATGAAGGAAGAGCTAGTATATTTGGGATTTGTGATTTCTGTGAAAGGATTGAAGATGGACCCTGAGAAAGTGAAAGCAATTGTTGAATAGCCTACACTAGAGAGCATTGGAGAAGTTAGATCATTCCATGGATTGGCTAGTTTCTATCGGAAGTTCATCAAAAAATTTAGTTTAGTTTGTAATGCTACGACATAGACAATGAGAGGTGACAGAAAGGATTTCAAGTGGACATAGGGATTAGATAAAAGTTTTGAGTTGTTGAAGTAGAAAGTGATGGAGCAACCTGTTTTGGCATTACCAGATTTCAATAAGGTATTTCAAGTTGATTGTGATGCAAGTGGAAATACAATTGGAGCAGTATTAAGTCAAGAAGGTAGACCTGTAGCATATTTTAGTGAGAAGTTGAATGATACAAGGGGAAGATATTCAGTTTATGATCAACAGTTCTATGCCATAATTCAAGCCTTGAAAAAGTGGAGACATTATTTGTTGCCTAAGGAGTTTGTGTTGTATACAGATCATTAAGCTTTGCAATATTTGAATAGTCAAGGTAAGTTGAATCAAAGACATATGAAATGGGTAGAGTTCATGCAGAGTTATACTTTTGTATTGAAGCACAGGAGTGGTAAATCAGACAAAGTTGTTGATGCCTTGAGTAGGAGAAGAAATTTGTTGACAGAGATGTGAGTGGAAGTAATGGGTTTTGATGAATTGAAGAACATGTATGAGGGAGACACTAATTTTGTAGAACCTTGGAAAGCATGTAAGGAACCTATTGTGATAGATAGGAGTAAGTGGTTGGACTATTTCATTCAAGAAGATATGTTGTTCAAAGAAAGTCAGTTGTGCATACCTAGAAGTTCAATGTGAGATAATTTGATCAAGGAGAAGCATAGTGGTGGATTGGCAGGACATTTTGCCATTGATAAGACAATGGCTTTGGTAAGTGAAAATTACTTTTGGCCTTAGATACATAAGGATGTTCAAAGATTTGTGTAGAGTTGTAGAGTTTGTCAAGTTGCAAAAGGAAGTAGTCAAAACACTGGATTGTATAAACCTTTGACAATACCAGAGAGACCTTGGGAAGACATAAGCATGGATTTTGTGATGGGATTGCCTAAGACACAGAGAGGACATGATTCAATATTTGTATTGGTTGATAGATTTTCAAAGATGGCTCATTTTATACCTTGTAAGAAGACAACTAATGCAATACATGTAGTTGACCTATTTTTCAAGGAGATTGTGAGATTGCATGGATTACCTAAGAGTATAGTTTTAGATAGAGACACAAAGTTTGTTGGATACTTTTGGAGGACACTTTGGAAGAAGATGAAGACAGATTTGAAGATCAGTTTAGCTTTTCATCCATAGATAGATGGACAAACAGAGGTAGTGAGTAGGAGTTTGGGAGATTTGTTAAGATGTTTGGTTGGAGAGAAGACAGGAAGTTGAGATTTGATTCTTTCACAAGTAGAGTATATACAATAATTTAGTGAACAAGAGTACCAGAAGAACACCTTTTGAGATTGTTACTAGAGTAAACCCTAGAGGAGTTGCAAAACTAAGAGATATCAGCATGAAAGAAAAGAGCAGTGCAGAAGTAGAAGACTTTGTAGATCACATGAAGACAGTGCATGATCAGGTTAAGAAGCATTTTAAGGATATGAATAGTAAGTACAAAGAGAAGTTTGTTGCGAAGAGAAGACATAAGGAATTTGATGTTAGAGAGGAAGTGATGGTGCACTTGAGAAAAGAAAGATTTCTAATTAGGACATATAACAGGTTGAAGATGAAGAAGTTTGGACCTTCTAGGATACTCAGGAAATTTGATTCAGGGAATGCATATGAAGTGGAGCTACTGGAGACATTGCGTATATCACCTATTTTCAACATTGGAAACCTATATCAGTATTATGAAGCAGAGTTCAGTGACAACATGGAAGAAGACTTGAAGAAGTAGTTACCACAACAAGCACTGGAGTAGATTGAAGACATTTTGGATAGTAGAGTTAGACGTAGTACTAGAGGAAGACAATACAAAGAATACCTTATGAAGTAGAAAGGCATACAAGAAGAAGATTCATTGTGGATTTCTCAGGTTGAGGTGGACCGCCTTGGTTCTCCCCTAGCCCTAGAGAAGTGAGGGACTCACTTTTCAATAACCCCAGATGTTTGATGCAGGAGCATCCCTGGTTCAAAAACAATCTTGCATCAACCAAAATCATTTGCATTTCAGTTTGTTTGCAGTTCAGTTTGTTTCTTTTCATTTTCTAGTTCAGTGCAAGTAGTTCATTCAGAAGTAGATTTTGTATTTTGGTCTAGTAGCATTTTCAGATCTTGTGGAGCTGGGTTTAGCATCTACATCATTTCAAGGATTCAGATATCCACACTTCATTACCGAAAAGATATCAATATTAGAAGTTTGACTATTCTTAGAGTAAAGCATTCAGTTAATCACAGACAACCAGTTGAAGGAGAACTTACAAAAGCATTTCCTGGTCTTCAAAGCCTAATGACACATCATTCAATGATCTGTGGTTCATATCTAACCTTCCTCAAAGATCTGCACATCATTCCATTCATTTTTTAGAAGTGTTCTATGCATTTAGGTCTGACCTATCTGTGTACACACATTACATCTCTTCTTTGGAATTTGTGATCTTCCTTGGCCAACGTGAAGGAATCTATTGATTTGGACTTGATATATATTGATGTAATAGATCCTTAGGAAAGTAGTTTAGGGAGTTACTAAGTTCTAGATAGTTAGATTATTCATTTTCTGGTGAAGGAGCTTTAAAGCCTTATCTTGTGCATGTATGTAATTAGGCTTGTGAACCCTAATTGTAAGCTCGCATGTTTCTAGATGATCTCTATTTGAATTCTATGATATACTGAATGACTGAATCTACATTTGTTTTATTTCTCTGATTTGTTTCCATTGTGTTTACTCTTTCTACGCGGTCGGGATAGTTCATTCTGTGAACCCTCCTACCGTGACTACACCAGAATTCCTCTCCAATCTATGGAATAGCCAGACACAAGTATGAGGGGCAAATATCGTTGTTTCTACCACCATCATTAGTAATATATCTGGCCTCCTAGAAGAAGGTGAGATTTTCTTTCAATTGAAAACCCTATACTCTGATTTGATAAAAAATTTCTCCACAGATAATGATCCTGTAATTCAAACATACATGAATAAAGGAGAAGTGAAGGGAATAGTTAGAACCACCCTTCCTTAGGCATGGAAATCCTTGGCCATGTGGCTGATGAAGTATTTCACATGTGATGGGCAATTCCCACTAGTGTTAGGACCCATCATGAAAATGCTAATTTTCTTGAGACATGAACATACACACCCTAAGTATAAAACCAATTTGCCCAACTCCCTATATTCTACAATCATAGCATTAGAAAAAAAGTACGAGTAGGGGAAGGATCTTCTAAAGCACCATGGTCTCCTATATCTAATTGTTAAACATCACTTTATCTCCAAGAGAGGAGGGGAGGCATTATGTCAAGCATTTCTTGATGATACCCATAGGCCTAAGAAAGAGGAAAATAAAAAAATAGTAGAATCACCTCCTTCCACTCAAGATATAGAAGAAGAGAGACTAGCTTGATGCATCTCTTCCCCATCTACTAAGAGGAAGAAAAAGGGGAAGGAAATTTTAGGGGAATCATCTACTACACCTAGGCATGTAGAAGCCACAGCTAAGGAACAGTCACACAAAACACCCCACAAAGAAAAAATAAAAATTAACTTTGGTTGAAGAGTCTACCCTAGCACGAAAAATGAGAGGTGTTATAAGTGAAGAAGAAAAAGCAGTAGAGGAGCCTATAAAGACTCCCAAACCTCAAAAACATAAGAAGAAAGTAAGTAAGGAAGAAGTGGTAGAGGAACCTACAAAAACTCCCAAACCCCACAAACACAAAAAGAAGGAGGCCTTAACCAATATAGACACTCCTCCTTTGATGAGAAAGAGAAAAAGGGGAAGGGTGACTGAGGAGAGCACTCCAAAGATCCCTGGTCCTCAAACTACCAAAACACTAGAGGTTACACCTAGTGAACTCCAAGAATAATTAGAAAGTGTTCCTGATATTGAGTTTCCAAGTGCTTTTGAGAAAACTTACTCTCTTAGTGGAAATAGTGTGTTGCAAAGTATCTTGTCTTGCTGGAGAATAGTGCAGTGTTTTGCTCTGCATATCTTGTATAATGAATATCTTTGTCTGCGGATTGGAAGTTATGTTAATGGATGTCTTTAGTTGTTACGTTCCAAGTTTGAGCCTCTGGTGTGAAGATTTGAGTGAGTTCTATTCACGAGAGTAAAAATTATTTTTCTGAATATTCAGTGATGACAGGGAGAATGTATTCTGCTCTATATTTCTCCGCATTTATGTCTTACAGTCTGCAGTTTTGAAATTAGATTTTTAATGATGTTATGTGCCTTTAGTTCAAATGTTTGTGATTTGGTGCTCCGCAAGCGATCTTTCCTTTATGATAGTGGTTAATAGTAATGATTAAGTGCTTCGATTTGAAGAATCTTCTGGATATAGTGTTTGGGGGTTGTGCGGAAGTTCTTGGTGATTGTAACATGCTTGTGGATGTGTCTAGATTGTGTTCCTATCTTTTGATTGGTCTGCAAAGTGTAATGTAGATCGTGCATGAAGCGTGCTCCTAAAGGTCTTAGTGTTAATACCAATTTTGGCTGACTTGGTTGTTTTCACCACTTATCATTATGCTTTGAAGACTATGGAAGCGTGTAGTTGCATGGGAGAGTGCATTTGAGTCCCATCTAAGGAGTGGTGTGGTCTACATTCATTCTTTTACTCCTCATATCTATTTAGGTCCATACCTATTCTAATATTTCTATGTATGCTGACCTTGGAGATTGTTCCAATGGTTGATGATTATAATGCCAACCTTGATGTACATTCCAAGGTTGATGAATTTTATAAATACATGTAATGAAGTCCTGGATAAGTTCTGTGTGTGAAGATGTGAAGACAAAGTGTGAAGCAAAAAAGTAGAGCAGAGTATTGTGCTTCAATGGAACTAAACTCTGGCATGGCATAGATGCTACTATCTCAATTCACCAATTTTGGCAGTGAGCCACCCACCAGCAGTGAGCGTCTAATTTTTGGTATTGTTATAACATATTATATTGTGAGCTAACACTCACCATGGTTTTCCTTTTTTGGGTTTTCCACGTAAAAATCTGGTGTCTCATGTGTTGAATGTATGAATGTGTTTAAGTTTCTAATTTCATGCTTTCATGGTTATAATACAATAATAGTGATTTGTTAATGGTTTTGAAGTTTTGGTTACAACTTATTCACCCCCATCTTAGTTGTGTCGCACTTTTCAAAAAAGTTTATTAAAAATGAGAGATGCCTAGAAATGGAGAAAGAGGTTTGATTTATAGACATGTGATAGAACAGATCTACAATTGAGGATGATCAGAAAGATCAATGGTTGAGGAATGTTGAGAGAATGTGCATGAATCAAAGAAGGACAAGTGTCCTTGTCCTCTCATGCATCAAGGGAGTTAACAGATTTGATTAAGGAGTTGACTAAATTGATTGGGTAGTTAAGTGAATTGATTGAGTAGTTAATTGAATTGATTGCTTAGTAAACTCAATTGATTGACTAGCCAACTGGATTGATTGACTAGTCAACTGGATTGATTGACTAGTCAATTGAATTGACTAACATGTTAACTGATTTGATTGATTTAGTTAACTAATTTGATTGAAATTAGTTATCTAAATTGATTGAGAGTGAATTGTGGATGAGAGGGAATAATAGGAAATTAAATAAATAAATTATTTAATTTCATGAGCATATGTGATAAATGAATTAAATATTAAACTTAATTCATTTTGGAGGAAAAAAACTAATTAAATAAATAATTTGGATTTATTTATTTGATTTGGAGGGAAATTGATTTAATTAAACAATCTGAATTATTTAATCAATTATGGAGGATAAATTGAAATAATTAGATAATTAGATTATTTAATTAACATGGAGGATAAAATTGACTTGATGAACTTAATCAAATAATTAAGAATTATTTGATTAATTTGAAGTATGGTAGGTGCATGTATGATATGGAAATAGGTCAATTTAAGCTGTCTACGTTTTGTCCCTCTTTGAGATGGTGTTACGAAGTAATGTCATTTCAAAGAAGTTTAAAACATAGTGTTATGTTGGATAGCAGAAGATATTGGTTTAGAAGAAGAATATGATTGGATTAGAAGTGATGATGCCCCAATCGGGTAGAAGAAGTACCTAGTAGATTAATTAATAGGTTGAATGATGCCCCCTCAAGAGGACAGACGAATTGGAGGAATACAGGTGTACTCTCAAAATGAAGGGATATGAAGAAAATAAGGAGATAGAATATGCAGAACAACATAGAGAAAAATGGAGAAGATAAAAGGATAGATGATGGATAAATGATAATCAAATGATGAGGATAGAATAAATAATTGAATGGGAGAAGTTACACTAATATGTATAATAGAGCAATCTTTTATTTTGATATAGCATAAGGATATTATGCACCAAGATATAAGAACCAAGGTGACCATGTATCCAATGCATAACACAGTTGACTCTGCAAACAAATAGTTTGAGTTTATTACTACTAGGTATAATAGAACCTTGTTAGATAAGTGCATGGAAAATAGTCTTAGCATAGAATAGTCTTAATACAAAGAAGGTCTTTGCAGAGCCTCAAATGTAAAAGATATTGATATGCAAGATGCTAATCCCAACACACACAAGATAGATATTAGACATAATAGGATAATAAAATCATCCCTCAAACACAACATGCGAAAGCAATGACTATGCCCCAGTTTATACTGTTGTTGCCACATACCAAGATTATAGATAAATCAAGATAGCTTTGACTAAGTAGTTAGATGGGAGCAAAAGATAAATCAAAAGAAAAAATGACCAACTGATAACACAGATAGACAACCAACATGTTTTCTTGCGAAAGAGGGTGTTCTAGAAAGATTTGAGGCCTTATTGTAGGAAAGATGTATCCATTAAAGGCTTTGGATCCAAGATGTATGGATATACCTAGATATAGGCAAATGGTATGCAGTGAAATATTGCTATTTTAGGAGTAGTCTTTTTGTTTTAGATTTGATAAGCATTGTTAGCTTCCACAAAGATGCATAGTTCATTTTTTGCTTAAGTTAGTCATGTCAAGTTGTAAACCGATGATTGATGGATTGATTTGATGATAGTGTTGTCATTGTGAGGAACGATATATTCCTAGATCAACACAAGGATGTGGGAACGATATATCCCATTGATGATTGATTGATTGATTGATTGATGATGATGATGATGATGATGATGATGATGATGATGATGATGATGATGATGATGATGATGATGATGATAGTGTTGTCATTGTGGGGAATGATATATCCCTAGATCAACACAAGGATGTGAGAAGGATATATCCCATTGATGGTTGATTGATGATGATTAATTGATTTGGTTTAAGATAAGATTAGGATCAAGACCAAAGGATGTGATTGGATGATTTGGCTAGATTGATTGACAAGATTGGTATGGATTATGAATGACTTGCATTTGGTTTAGTGCTTGGATTTTTTGAATATTTGAGTTTTTTTTGTATTTTTAAGATGTTTTGAGTGTTTTTTTATATTTTTGATAGTTTTTATTGTTTGTGGATATTATTCAGATTTTTTTATTGTTTTTGTATTTTTTTTGGGGATTTTTTATTGTTTTTGGATATTTTTGGGATGTTTTTATTGTTTTTTTATTTTTGGGATTTTTTTATTGTTTTTGGATTTTTGGGATTGCATTGTATTGCAGTTTGGATAGCCTTGTTGCTAGATAACATGACAAGGGAAAACCAGGTCTAGATGTATGGAGGAAGATGGGATGAGATAAGTGGACAAAAGAATGGGTGATAACAAATGGGATGGAAGACACGATAATGGGATGGATAAAAGTGGAGGCAATAGTGTGTGGAATGGATGTATGTTTCATAAATGAGCTAGGATGTGATCTCCAAAGACTATGTCGCATAGGAATAACATGCCCCATTCTAGGTAGTATGTTTATGATTTTACATGAAAAAACTTAGGACAAGAGGATGATTGGATTGGTTAAAAAGGATGAGGTAGATCAAGATATTTTCTAAAGCATTTTTCAACATTTTTCCCCTATGTCTTTATCAAGATCAAAAGGAGGAAGGAAGGATGGATGGATAGATGGGATAGGTATGTGGGTATAATGGTGAAGGATGGTAGGATAGGATATGATAGGATAAGGTATATAGTAAGGAAATGATAGGTTGGAAATGATATGTTAGATGAGACAATGTGCCCCCAAGTGTAAGACACATAGATAATTAGCCTACACATGATGTCTATTTGCGAGGTTTTCATCATGGTACTTATCCAAGGCGCCTGTTTACCAGGTTTTCACCATTGGATGAAAGGATTTCTCTCTAATAGTTTAATTTTTTTTTCATTTTTTTTGGAATACTTGGATGGAATAGGTGGATATGGATAAGAAGAAATCAAGCATCTAGTTCCATGAAAGGTGATAGTTCTATTTAAAGATGGATGACACATATGGATGATGTCAAATGTCATTATGCTCATAGATGTTGGTAGGAGATTGCATGAAAGGGGTCTATGGAGTTATGTGGGTAATGGATTATGATGTGGATTATATATGGAAGGATTATACAATGATGGATGGGAGATAGTAGATTATGTATGGAAGGTTAGTGGATTATGGATGAAAGGATAATGGATTATGATGTGGAATATGCAAAAGCATGGACCATAGGGATATGATGGGTGAAGTATGTAGGATAATGAATTAAAGCTGGAGAGATGGAGGTATGTGGAAATTTTGTGGAGTGGAAAGGAACCAAGACCAATGGTTGCACATACCACGTGATAAACATTGAAGCTTTTGATTAGCAGGAGGTATAGGAAGCAATGGGGTTGTTTGCATAACGGATGGTCAATATTGGACTTTAGGTACCCACATAGGATTAGGATTGTTATGATTTTTGCATTGAGATTTATGGGGTGAAGGAATTTCGGATTTTTGGATGAAGTGAGATTTTTGGGATTTTTTGATGAAATGGGATTTTTGGTATATTTGGGATGTGGATGCTTTATTTTACTTGATTTCTTTTTGCTTAGGGACCCAAACCATTTTATATTTAGACTTTTCTTGTGAAAGTAAGGGTTTGGGTATCCTTTTGGATAGATTTTTCTTGGACTCTTTGCATTGATGCCCAAATGTATAAGTATGTTTAGGAGAGTTTGTTGTATGGGTAGAGACATCCAAAACTTTATTTGTTAATCCCATGGACTTGGTGGAAGCTTCATTTTTGGTCGATGTGTGCATTTGTTGATAATGATTCAGAAGTTGAGAGGACTTATGGATAAATGGAGTAAAAGTGGATTTGTGGATAAATGGATAAGGGGATTGGAGGATAGGGATATGAGGTGTTGGGATAAGTGGAGGTAGAGTGGATGGAGGGATATTATGAGTTAGAAGTAATGGAAGTAAAGTGGATGGAGTAATATTAGGAGTTGGAAGTAATGGAGGTAAAGTGGAAGGAGGAAGGTGTATGGTCGCATTCTTTTGGGATTTGTAGGGTGATGGGTGAGGAATGAAAACATATGTTTTGGGGATATGATGTGGTTTATGAGGGAAACGAGTGGATTTAAGAGGCATAGAGGAAGTGCCAACATCTTGAGATTTCTTTTCTTGGGGAATATAACCAAGGCCATATGATTGTGGAGGGACTTGGACATGGATGGGTTCCAAAATGCTTTGTTCATGAAGGCCTAAGCCTTTACCTTGATAGTACATTTTCTGGAGTATGTGGTGGACAATGGGATTATGGGTGATTTGGACATTAGATGCAAGCTCATTATTTGATGGGGAAGGTGAGGTGGTGGATAATGGTTGCTGCTCTCCTAAGGAGGAACATTCATGGATGAAGGTGGTAAGACCAAGGGTATATGATGGTGGATTTGAAATATGGTCAATAGTGGAGGATAAAGTATCAATAAGATCATGATCATCATTATGCTCATTAAGAACCATGTTATTTGTTTGATCATCTATGGGTGCTTGGGAGGCAAGTGTCTCATCAAGGAAAGTGGAAGTTACTAGATCATGGATAGGATTAGGTGAAGGATGGATGGTAGTAGTGTGGATATCTTGTTCATGGATAGTTGTGGGATTATGAATATGATCAATTTTCTTATGGGTAGGCTCATAATCATGGATAATATCTTGATCATAGAAAACATAAAGGTTATGGATGCGTTGAACTTTGCTTGCTTGCTCATGGTTAGGAACTTGATCATGGATATTATCTTGATCATAGAAAAGATATAGATTATGGATAGGTTGGATGGAGGTGCTTTGATCTTGATTTAGATAAAGGGTTGATGTTTCCACATGCTCTAGATTATACTCTTGACATAGCTCTTAATTTTCTTCAATGGAAGTGGAAGTGGGAGACTCTTGGGTAGGCTTGATAGGCTCTTTATGGTCAATAACATGAAAGTTCAATGGATCTGGACTTGGACTCATGGTGGGAAACTTTGCAATAGGCTTGATGGGTTGTGGATTACATGATGGGGTTGAAGGAATGACATGTTTAAAGGCTCTTTGATAGGCTCTTAGATAGGTGTTTGATGACATGGAGATGGTTGATTCCTTGCTAATAGCCATTGGATCACATCATTCATGAGGGTATGGGTAGATGGACAATATAATGGATGGATAATAATGGTGGATGGTGTTGTAGGCTTAGGATGAGGATTAGGAGGGATAATATGAGTGGAAGGTGTTGTAGGCTTAGGATTAGATGGAAGGATAATGGGATTGGATGGATTAGGTATTGGGTTAGTTGGAGGGATAATGGGATTAGATGGATTAGGATTGGAATT
Source organism: Cunninghamia lanceolata (assembly GCA_027924645.1). Taxonomy (NCBI): domain Eukaryota; kingdom Viridiplantae; phylum Streptophyta; class Pinopsida; order Cupressales; family Cupressaceae; genus Cunninghamia; species Cunninghamia lanceolata. The sequence continues at coordinate 4,834,982 of BSBN01001222.1, forward strand.
GGATGGTTTTCTTGAGGGTGTCTCAAGCAATGTTGTTTGGATTAATTGTCATAGGGTCATCTCTGAGGGATCCTTTGGTGGAAGAGTGGAAGAACATGGGGATGAAGGTAATGAAGGGCTTGATGGATTAGAAGGTTGTTGGACTAATGGACTATGAAAGGGACTACATGCTGGTGTTAGGATAGGAGTAGGAGGCTCTTATATGGGTATTTGATTGGATGATGAGGTAGGATACCCATAGGATGCATAAGCTAGAGTGTTGTTCCCCTTGTCAAAAGTACTATAAGAGCTTAAGAACATTTTATGTTGGTGCAAAGGGTAACTTATACTTGTGTGGTCTTGTTTTGAAGGAACGTGATAGCCTTGTGAATGAATTTGATAATAAGTTGAAATGTTGGAATAAGGAGTTGGATGATCTTGGGGTGGATGTTGTTGGGTAGCAATTGGATAAGTTTATGTGGAAGTGAAATGATATGTGGGTAGTCTAGATTGGTATGGTGACGGGGGTGACACATGGTATTGAGGTGTAATTTGTTGAGGATGTGGTTGTAGTTGGACTTGCTATTGTTGTGGTTGGAATTGTTGTTGTTGGGGTTGGAATTATTGTTGTTACAGTTGGAATTGTTGGGTTAGATGTTCTTGAGGAATGGATTGATATAGATAGGGGTTAACTATGGAAGAAGTGGGATAGGTTGATGTAGGGGCAACATGATGTGTGGTTGGTTGGTATGAAGTTAAGGGGGATGACACATAGGATGGAGATGAAATTTGTTGATATTGTGTTTGTGTTTGTTGGGTTTTGGACTGGTGGGTGGCTAGGAGTTGTTGGGTTTCGACTAGGAGTTGTTGTAGTAGAGGTGATAGGTTTTGTTGAAGTTGTTGGATGATGGATTGTAGTTGTTGTAGGTTTTGTTGGTTGAGGGGTTGTGGCATTTGGAGAAGTGTTTGGATGATGTATTGTAGGTGTGTTGCTTGAGAGTTGCTCATGTGCGTAAGTCTTCATATTTCAGCTTGTTCCTTAAGATATGTATCATAAGCTACAAGGTTCTCATGATCATGCTAGAAGGAGGGACTCCTTGGATTGTGAGTTTTGGTTTTAGACTTGACCTAGGTTTATTGATGATTAGAACCATTTTAACAAGGAAAATGTGATAATGGAAAGTCTAATCACTATGTTTTTTTGGATGTTTTGATTTGCTGACAAGGAAAAGGAAACTTCTAATCACTATGTTTTTTGAATTTTTTTTTACAAGGAAAAGGAAACTTCTAACCACTATGTTTTTTGGATTTTTTTTATTTGGTTTGCTCTTGGACAAGAAAAACACAATAGGGAATAGACACACTGACAGTTGTCAACAAAAATGTGTATGTTTGAGGCTCCTAAAAGTCCAAGTTTTCAAAAGTATAAACACAAATTGTAAACAAAATGAGCACTTTTTATTCCTAAAGACAAGGCTTCACTGTGATAATATCAACTCACAACTTGGAATCTTCGTCGACTCAAATGTCATCACACCTAATATGGGTGTGTACATTTTTTTGTATTTGTGAGAGAGGATAGATAGGGACCTCCAGGACTGGATGGATAACCCAATCACCCTTTCCCTGAAAAGCTACAAGTAGCTTATGCTATGCCGAGGAGCTCTATCTCATCTCAAGGGAGCCTTATGGTGAGTACTATTGGGGGCATCATACCCTTGTACTAAAAATTACCGCAGTATCTGGAGGTGAGTCAGGTGGACACTAACTACAAGGGTGCTAGTTACTTCGAGGGACCAACACCTTGTGAGCATCTGGAAAGACACTAAAGGCTTTAACCAATTTCTACTAAGAGTCTCATATACCTCACACAATGCAAAAATCATTTTCACAAAGTGTTGGTATGCCTCTTTTCGATTTGGCACCATAAGGAAAGGCTAATGCTAGTTTAGTCTTGGCTTTCACCACAACCAATTTATATAGTGGTCTAAAGGAAAGATCTACTTAGGGTCGTCCCTTTTGGATGAAGTGCAATCCAAAACCAGGCCCTTCTAAAGGCTGATAGCATACATGGAAAGCAATAACTTAAATGGTTTTGATTCTTAAGATCATGTTATCATTCAAAGGAAGAGCGTACACACTTAAGAAATTCCAAACATGAAAGACACATGTAAATTCCCTTAAGAAAAAATGAAATGTGTGCTAAGATTTTAGTGATAAACAAAATTACACATACATGTCAATTCCCTTAAGAAAAATGAAGTGTGAATCCTAAGACTTTGTGATAATCCAGATTACACATACATGTCAATTCCCTTATTCAAAATGAAGTGTGAATCCTAAGACTTTGTGATAATCAAGACTACACATACATGTCAATTCCCTTAAGTAAAAATAAGGTGTGAATCCTAAGACTTAGTGATAATCAAGATTTGTCTTTGGCATACGTCCTAAATCAAATCACATTAGTAGTCTTAGTTTTCAAGTTGTTTACAAGAAAATGTTTGGTCTTCCTCAAATGATAAGAGGCAATTTCTAATGTCCACCTATATTCCACCAAAATAAAAAAGAATCAAGAAATGTGTTGTAAAGGAGTAAAATTTGGATAATTAGTTTTGGTAGTTTTGTCGTATATCCTCCTTTCACCCTTTCATTCAAGGACCTATAGTTGAGTTGAAATGTACTATCCTATCCTAGGTCACTGTGAGATGTAGGGAAACTTGGACTCTCATGATTTGATTGTCAATTATGATCTCTTATGCTCAATAATACCTTAAAACCCTAATTATGCAAATACGATAGTAAACAGATGAATTACAGAAAATGCTGCTATAGGAAGAAGTAAAATAATAGATAAATGTGCACCTATTTTTTGGGGTTCTGAGGTGGAAAATTTGAGGACTAATGAGTGGGCACCCTAGCCTAGGGAGTTGTTTACTTCACTGATCTACAATTCTGACTCTATTGTACCCTCTTGCAACTCCACTTTATCTGCAACTCCAACTTGTAACCTGCAATCATGAAAACTATGGGACGGGGTTGTGGTGTTTAGAGGCTTGCCTCAATCAAGCCCCGGAGAGACATTCAAGCATTCCAAACACCATTGTCAAATAGAGAGTGTATGCCCTTGGGAGGCAGAGGCCAAAACCAAATGATAAATGCTTGCAAACACAAATGAATGTCACCTTGTAGTGAAGATCTCACAGAGGAAGAAGCTCTTCATGGCATGAGGAGATGATTCCTCAAATCTGCAAACACAAACACATAAACAACACAAATCTACTCTTCCAACATAATAGAAGCCTTGAATCACCTTTAGGATGCCTAAAGTTCACAATAATAATCTAGTTTACAAATGAATGCCTAAACATGTTTTTATATGCAACTACAAACACTCCCACCAAGAATTTTGTAATTCAAACTTACTGTGTTGGCATAGGACCCAAATAACGGTCACAAGCTGATACCCAAAAATTGGGACTGCCCCAAAATAGGGAAGGACTAGGGCGTGGGTGCCCAAGTCCTCCCCCCATTTTGGGTAGGGTTTATCTCAAGTGGTCCCCCTAGGTCACATTTGCCAAGACACTTAGGGGTTATCTCATCAGGATATTGAAATATGATGTAATATGTCCTAAATACAGCTAAGGGACCTGGGAGCTAAACCTTATGAGGGAAAAGCCCCCAAGGGGACATTTTCTGATGTTACATTTAGCCCCCACTTTAATGTATGTATAAATTACAATCAACAAACATATCAAACACACCAAGCATGGAGAAGACACACCAGACACATTGAAGATAACGACAAGCATACAAAACATGGAAAAGATAGTTACAGTCACACAAAACACATGTAATTCATTAAATGCATAGAAGACACATTAATGCATAGAAGACAGGAATGATTTCTTTTCTTTTCTTTTTCTCATATATATGAAATGTAGATGCAAGTACAAGAAAGTAAATAAACTTCCCATAATGCAGGATGTACTAATCGCACGTCTTTAAACTACATATATGGGGCAACACACATGCAAGACATGCCAAACCTCCCAAAATGTAGGATGTACTCATCACACAGGTCTTTAAACTGCATATGGGGCAACAAAGAAAATATAATAGACAAGTGATGGAGTGTTCCTATTTCTAGGTCCAACACCATCTCAGGCACATTACATGCGCACACCAACAATTAGCCTTCACCACAACAATTGCCGAAGACATGTTTAAGGGTTGAGTTAGTCACAGAACTGCTCCCCGCCTCTGCAGAGGACTTTTGAAAATGACAGGATGATGCAATCTTCTTTGAGAAATACACCATCCCCACCTCCATAGAGGGCTTAAGATAAAAAGGATATACATGATATCCTATCTTTGTAGAGGGCTTAAATGATTGATTGATTGATTGTAAACAAACTCAAAGTGTAGGATGTACTTATCGCACAAATCTTTAAACTGCACCTGAGGACAAGCACATTGCTAACATCTACAATAGACAACTTACCTTATATATGCCCCCACCTTAAGGTGGTTGATATCAGGTATTGATATCAAGCACATTAAGGTAGGAAGAAAACACACAAGGGAACACAGACTTTCACAAAGCCCATGCCCCCTAGAGATGACATGTACTTTACGATTGCCAAATGTTCCCACAAACACATCCCTGCAAGAAACATGTTAGTGTCTACATAATCATGATAAACAACAACATCAAATGCATATGATTAACCACATAAAGAGCCAAGGTTATACTACAAATTTGGAGTTCGAGGATAACTGTGGGGCTATATCACGAAGATCTCCAAATCAAGTACCACCAAAGCTAGATTCAAAGACAAACAAAGTGTGCAGAAAATTGGTATTGTTATGATTTGTAAATGAGATAAAAAAATTATCAAAATCACTCCGCAGAAATAATGAGTGCTTCCACTAGCCAAGCATCAGATAAGATATACAACCCCATCGTCATATTAGGAACTAAGTCTAATTTTTTATTTCTCGTGAAAGGGATGCTAGGTCTTCATCAGTATAAATGTTTTTTGTCATCCGCCAGCTAGATTAAACACTAGAGGAAGGGAAACAATAAATAAGAGAGGATAAACAAGTGTCTTAGGGACAGTCACATAGGAGGGTACCCCTAAGTCACCAACCGCAACACTATGTTTGTAATAGAATACACAGCGATGAATTCAGAGAGAGGCAATATAGAAGAATGATGATACAAATAGAAGAAGGTTACAACAGAGGTGGTCTCCTGGTATCCCAGACCTTACAAGAGAATCAAGGGTCATCCCAGGAGGCCTAAACAATACATAACACATCACGGGGGAAGCACATCATGGGAGAGATAAAGGGTTACAGATACTTACCTAGTAGGATCTCCTGGGCTAGCAATCATCAAGTAAATCATCGTCATCCTCCCACTCCCTAATTTTAGAGGAAAGTGGGACATAAGGTACCATAGCTCAATTCTTATTTTCTTAGGATCATCTTTGTTTGGTTCAATGTTTGGATCAATGTTTTCTTGTTGAGATGTAATGTTTATGGCATAAGCTTGTCTTTGTCTTCTTCTTTCTCTCACTTTTCTATTTCTTTTTGTCTTACTACTTATCTCTTGTAAGATAGGGCTTTGCTCTTTCATGGGTTTTTTCATTCTTGAGGAAGAAGTACCAAGGTCAAATCTCATTTCTCTAGGTGGAATGTTCTATTGTCGAGAATTACCTCCTGATCCTTGTAAGGATGGCGAGGGAGGAGCCTCAGCATAGGGACCTTGTCCTTTCAGTTTATGGTTCTCTTCAAATGCAGGTTTCTTGTATTTTGTTATTTCTTGCATAGAGGGACTAGTCATCAAATGTGATAGTTTTGCTTTGTAATTTCTATAGCTCAAGAAGTTAAAGTCTGTTCATGGTTCAAGTTTCTCTTTAGATTTGTCCCAAAAGTAATCTAATATGTAATGTTTTCTTTCAACCAACTTAGGTTTATATTTATTTCGGGGGATGGTAATCGCAAGTCCCTCAAAAGGAAATTTTAGATGATTATGAATTGTTCCTTTAACCAAGGGTGTCCCAATTTAATGCAAAAGTGGTCAGAAAAGGGGACAACATCAAACCATTGTTCTACATGTTTTTCAAATATAGTTACCAATAATGATATGTTACCCAAAGGTTTTATAAAGGTTCCCTTATGTGTTTTAATCATCATGTTCGAAGGGTCATAAGATCCTTGCATCAAATTATGTAAATAGAGGAACTCTTTCGTGGTGACATTAATCATGTAATTAGGATCAATAAGGTTTCCATCCATGGGGTCTCCCATTATTTTCATAGTGATGTAAAGAGGTTCGTCAGTGTCTCTGATTGTTCTATCATGAGGTGTAAACATAATTTTAGGTTCAGGGACCTTTCTCTTCATGTATGGCCTAGGAGGGAACCTATTGTTGTTGTTGCAATTAAAGGCCATGTTTATATGCTCAAATCAATGAAAAATCAGATTTTAACAAATTTCCAAAAGTATGCAAAGGACAAGTGTAAAACTATGTGCGAAAGTGACCTTAAATGCTTGATTTTTTGTACTTTTTCTATGCAAATATATGAAAGCAAAGGTGTTGTAAGGAAATTGATTAGGGGCAGCAAATTATGTCTAATATTAGTCCAATACAGAAATAAAATCCTTCACAACACAATTGACAAGGGTTATTGTACCTCATCATTTAATCATATTTCTTTTGTCAAATCCAGGGCTGTGTCCTTGGCTATCTACAATTAGGAATCCTATAGTTTCCAATTTTATCTAACTCTAATGACCTCTACTGATTTAAAGAAACTGATCTATCACTATGAAATGAATTCCAAGAGTATTGAAAATAGAACTGAACAGTAAATTACTTAAAGTAAATCTATAAACTGAAACATGCATCTATCTATGAAAACAATAAGTATCTTTTAAAGAAAAATTTGAAACAACAAAACAATAGTACTAGCCTTGTGTCTTGGAGGTGAGAGTGGGCCCTTGCTCCACACCCTTAGGGCTGAAGACTAAAGTAAGGAATCAGCACAAGAGTATAATATCACAAATCAATTTAGTCCAATTCCATCAGCTTTGTATTCAGGAAAATATTGATATCCAAATGAGATTACAAAAATTAGAAGAATAATCGATGTCCTTTTCTGCTACTTCTATAAGTTTATATCTAAATCTATGATGAGAGATCACACACCCTATTCTACTAGTTCATCTAAGAGATAACATCAATCTTTTTATTCTACTAATAGTCTAACTACAGAATAAATATCCATGCAAAAAAATAGATTGAGTGGAATAGAAGTCCACACTGAATCTGAGTCTTAGTCTTAAATACAAATGGGCAGTGAGGCCCTAAAATATAAGGATTAAATCAATTTATCAGTAACTCATGCAAAAACTAAAAAGTGATAAAACTTCCAGCAATTAACTATAGACTGCCCTTAATTACTCAGGTGATGATTTGAGTAACATCAGAAGCATCCCGATCACCACTGGAAGTGTGTGACCGACAACTGTGCTAGAAATTTGCACTATTCTAAAAAGGCACTAGAGATGAATGTCCCTATTTGTGGCTCTAGAGATATGTTTGTGACCTTCTCGCTCAGCTCCGAAGATGTTCAAGACTTCAATCCAGCTCTAGAGATGCTTCACCTTCTTATCCCAAAATCTTCTCCAATTAAATTTGAAACCTTGGAGACCAGACGTGGCAGGCTGATGTTAGCTCTGGAGATCATTAGGACTACCTCCGTAGATGCACAAAACTATCTACTTATACACCTGCACCTGTTGATTCAAAAAGAGAAGATTTTTGCATATTTCCATCAATTCAATGCACATTAGTCCTTCAATCAGAAATCATGATCTTAAGTAATCCATCTCTTATTAACCATCATTAGAACAATGTTGTTATCCTATTGTGGTGTAGTCATCAGGACAATGGGATAAAAAGGGAGAAAAAGAGAGGTAAAAATATGTATTTCATGGGTGCTACCTGGTACTCATCATTTCCCCCCATACTTAAGGATTAGCAGGTCCTCCTACTTCTCACAATCTGGATTTATTCTGGTGGAAGATCCTGTCAGTCAAGCTGTAGTCTTGTGCATAGGTAGTCCAAGTGGTGCAGTTGGTATTACTATTTCCCCTGTACTGATCAACCTATTTCAACCACTCCTAGAGCTTATCATCTTCCATCTGCTTAGCCCAAATAGTTAGTGGCTCAATGATGAGAGGGGGTCTGAAACGACCATCTATCCACTCCTATTTGTGTTTATCCATCATTTTGAATATTAATTTTTCCTTCCTCATAAATAATTTTAAGTTAGCAGGGGTCACCACTTCTCTCATTTTTTTCTCTGAAGTCAGAATGTTCCACCTTTTCTTTGCTACTGCAAGCATTGGATTAGCTGAACTGTTCATAAAAAGACCAAAATCAATGGAACACTTATGTAGATTTTTCAGATGCAATGGAAAAAATTTGGTCTGACTTTCAAGGTGATAGCCATATGCTCTGAATTGGACCTCAAAAGCATAAGGGTTTGGACACTCCTTTCTCATGAAAAGATTTGTTTTGTATCCTTCTTGAGATGAACCTCCATTCTCTCATTCCAAATCTGATGATTCCTCATCAGTGACATGAATACTTTGAGGTAGAATTCCCCTACAAAATAATTAATAATGAAGGTCATATCATCAACACAGAAACCATGCAAATATAATTCACACAAATTTTTTTTGTCTTCATCAAAACTCCTTGTATATGCTTCCATGAACCCCTCTGCTATCTCTATGTTCTCAGTCAGATCAGATAGGACCAAAGATAGCTTCCTCTGCAAGACTCTCTCCTGTAAGAACATAGCATAACTAGCACTTGGAGGCCTGTAAGATAGAATCTCAGAAGAAATAGAGGCCATCTAAATGACTTTTTCCTCCAGGGTTTCTACTCTTTTTTTCATGGTAGTAACTACCCTTTGTAATTGCAGCATAGGCTTAGAAGCCTCATATTATCTACATCTCCTTTCCCAGTGGAACAAGGCCTTAGGAATATCAATGGGGATTAGACCCACATATGGATCTGTTTGCACCTCCTGTTCACTAGTTGCCCCTAGGCCAGATAACTAATTAATATATTCCCCTTGATCATCTATTTTATTGTTGGCCCAAGTCAATTGTTTATCTTGGCTCTATACTTTTTCAATTAATGCTGCAATTATTATGAGACCATTGTCTCTGGCCTTGGTAAGATTAGAAATGTTCTGTACTGCCTCTACCTCCTTTTCCTTAAGGATTTTAGATGTCTCAGTCTCTTGGACTTCCGATTCTACTTCCTTCTCCTGAATTATTTGTTGTTTACTCTGGAGCTCTTCTTGCAGTTTCTCAATTACCTATTTTTGCTCCATTTCTTTCTCCTTCATGACCTTCTTGATTTCAATGATGATTAGATTTTTCCCCCATATTAATCTTTTCAGATTATCAATCTCTTATAACATCTACTATTCTTTTGAAATTTTAGAATCTTCTTGGTCAGAGGGGTGAGAATATGCTCATGTTTCTTCCTCTTCCTGTTGTACCTCAGGGGCTCCCACAGCCATTGGCTCTTCACTGCCAGCTGCATCCATTTGCTCTGCTTCAACTTCCCATGTAGCCTCCTTGTCCTGAATTTCTTCTTGAGTCTTCTCTACTGTTACTGGCACTGATGAAGGCCTAACTTTCTCCTCAAAAGTTATGAAACCCAAAAGGACTTCAACTAGGAGAGTAGTATCTTTTTTAGCTTGTGAGAGCTTCCTTTTCCTTTTACTTCTCTGTAGCATAGGTGGAGCAGGTGCCTCCGGAGCAGGTGTATCATCCTCAGAATCTGAGGAAATGGTATGAGTTTCTTTTTGTCCTGACTCCGGAGTAGGAGAATGTTGTGAAGTTGGACTTAGATGCACAGATGGCTTAGGAGAAACCTCTCTCTGTTTCTTCTTTCTTATTAGGGGAATGTCATCTAAGTCATGGGATGACCCTTTAGCCCAATAATGTATGTCAGAGTTAATTTTCTTTGAAGTTTTCTTTGTTTTCTGACCCTGTCTTTCCATTGTTGGTCTTATTGGGGTAGATTCCTCAGCCAAGGTCATTTTTCTCTTTGTTGAGTGAGTCATATATGGTGTATACTCAATAACAGGTTCTCTAATTTCTTTTCCTTTCCTTTTCTTATCAGAAATAGGGGTAGCAGATGAAGTTGCCTCCAGTGAGGGCTTTTTACCTTTTTTAATAGCTGTAGAGGAAGTTGAAGGATCTGTCCCCTCTTCTTGCTGGGTAGAGAAACCTCATCCACTTCTTGAGCTCTTTCTGGTTCTCTGTCCTGGGGTTGGTTTTCTAGAAATGTCTGCCATAATTCTTCCCCATCATCTTGGGACAAAAAGTGATGTTTGACTATCAGAAAAATGAGGCCATGGTGTTTCATAGGACCTTTGTTTTGTTGATACTTTTCTGCAGTTGCTCTAATGGCAGAGTACAAAAAATTAGGTATATTTATGCTGAATTCAGGGTGTACATTCCCATGCCTCAGGAAAATCAACATTTTCATTATTGGTCCTAGAACTAAGGAAAATTGACCATCACATGTGAAATATTTCATCAACCATGTAGCTACAGATTGCTAAGGGTTTGGAAGTGAGGACCTAAGAATTTCTCTAACATCATTTTTGCTTAAATCCAACTGTATTGCAGGTTCACCTTCAACAGAGAAATTCCTAATCAAATCAGCATATAAAGTTTTCAGATGGTAGAACCTCTCACCTTGTTCAGGCAATCCAGAAATATGGCTGATAATGGTTGTAGAGAGTTTGATTTGAACTCCCCTTACAACTATTTGATTCTCCCTCATGTTTCTTAGGAAGTCATCAACAATATCCTCTTGAAACCCTTCAAACTTTTCCAAAAACTCCAGCCATCCTCCATTCCACAGAATGTCTATTGCAGCATCATCTTGCAAAAGACCTATAACACTTTCTAGCTCTGATTTCTTTTTAAGTCCCATTTCTAATTTTTCTTTCTACCTTTTGTGCTAAAATTCTCCCACTCTGTAGGCTCTGGAGGACTGTATTAGCTGACTCTATTCTTCAGGGTATTTTGTAGTTTTTGAATGAGGATTATTATGTCAATTCATTTAGTGGCTTGGGTTATGGAAAGAGAACTTAAAATTGGTTAGAGTTTCTATGCGGTCATAATTGCAGTAGAGTGATGGGACACTCTGTAGGCATGGTGACAGTGCAGCAAAGATGGCGACATGCATGCATTTAGGAAGGAAAATAATGCTAGGAGGACATGTCATAATGATGGCACCCAAAAATAGAAATGACAAGACAGTTGCTAATTAATGTTTAATTAAGAGAGAATTACCTAAACCAATTGTAATGATGAGGAACCGATGTATTTGGCTGAAGTGTTGTGTTGATGAGACTTGACATGATGTGGTACCTAAGTAGCTTCTTCGTGGCTTGAAATGATGTTAGCATCTTTATTGTCATGCAACCTACAATCATTCCCACAGAGTGGTTCGAGAATCCATGTATCCAAGTGACGTCAATGCAGTCCAAGTTGTAAGTACCTGTGCAAACGAGAGTAATGATTTCTTTAGGGATGTGTGTTGAATTCATCTTTGTTCCTGTCATAAAGTGGAGGATGAGTCATGATGACCTCATCAAATGACATATCTGCTTTTTTACCTAGAGAGGTGGGTCCCCTCCTAATTATATTCTGAATAGCTCTTTATTGGTGGAGCGTCGGAGGTGCTCCTAGTGTGCAAGCGTCGGAGGTGCTCCTTATTTGCAAGCGCTGGAGGTGTGTGTGAGTAGCTCTAGGCACCTGATCACCTCCGTAGCTTGATTATTCTTATCTGGCATGAAGAAGGGACCGCCATTTGCTAGTTTTCAATCCCCTTGGTCAAGAAAGACAACCATTTATTGGTTTTCTATCTTCCTCTCTTTTTTTTCTCTTTTCTTTTTCTTTTTTTTAAGAAGGCCGCCACTTGCTAGTTTTCAACCCTTTTTTTTTCAGTCCAAAATTGTGACAAGGATGTGTCCTCTATAACCAAACACAAATCTCTGATGAATTCTTCCTTAGTGGATGGCATTTTATAGAGTCTAATTCGGTGGCCATTCACTAAAAATGTGTCTGTGCTTCCATCAATAGGTTCCAACAGCACTGTTCCATTCTTGAAAACTTCCCTTATCTGATAAGGACCCATCTAATGAGTTTGTAGCTTCCCCTTGAACTCCTTGAGTTTAGAATCATAGAGAAGAACCCAATAACCTTGTTGAAATGTCCTCCTCTTGACATGTTGGTCATGCCATTTCTTCCTTTGATAGTGGACTAGTTTTGTTTGTTGAATGGCTTCTGTCCGGATTTCATCTAACTCATTGAGCTGAAGAATTTAGTTTTGTTGGGCTATGGACAATGGTAGAACAATATCTAATGCAATTTTAAGTGTCTAGAGTTCAAATTCTATAGATAGAATGGGCTTTTTTCCATAAACTAATTCATAAGGTGAGAATTTTGTTGTGGACTTCCAAGTGGTATTGTAAGCCCAAACTGCTTCAGGTAATATGTTAGCCCAATCTTTTCTATTAATTGCCACTGTCCTTGTCAGAATGTTCTCAAGTTCCCTATTAGTCACCTTTACCTACCCATTGGCTTTAGGATGGTAAGGTGAAGACTTCATGTGATTGACTTGATATGGATCTATGAATGCTCTGATTACCTATGAAGTAAACTGAGGTCCTCTATTTGAATCTATGGATCTTGGGGCTCCAAACCTCAAGAAAATCTTATTATAAAGGAAATCAACAACTTTCTCTTCTCTTGCAAATTGCAAAGCTTGAACCTCAGCCCATTTAGTCACATAGTCTGTGCATACCAGAATATACTCTTTGCCTGATGAAGGTGGAGAAATTGGTCCCAGAAAGTCTAGCCCCATTGTTCAAATGGCTCCATCATTACTTGAGGATGTAGTAACATCTCCTGGGTGAAGGTTGGTTGTCCCATCCTTGGCACTGATCGTACTATTGCACATACTTCTTGGTATCGTTATGAATAGGAGGGCCAATAGTAACCAATTCCTAGGATCTTTTGGATAGTTCTATGGGAAGAATAATGCCCACCAGATGGTTCATCATGACATGCTCTCAACACAAAAAATTTCTCAACTTTTAAACACATGCATAAAATGAAATTAGGACCACATTTAAATAGCAAACCATTTAACCATTTGTAAGATAAGCTTTCCTTAACTAAGTGTTTCTTTTGTTTTTGGGGTAAAATGGGATGGATAAAAACCTATAGTTAAGAGGTTAGCTATGTCAGCAAACCAAGGTGCAGTAGAGGAGATAGCAAAAAGATGTTCATCTAGAAACTTGTCCTCAACTGGCTGATTTTCTCCTCCTGTATGCAATCTTGACAAAAAGTCAGCAACCAAATTAAACTTGCCTAGATTATCAACTATGGTAATGTCAAATTCCTACAGTAGCAATAACCACCTAATGATCCTTGCACCCACTACTGGCTTATTCATTAAGTATTTTATGGCTGCATGATCAATGTGAACAAATATTTTATATCCAGTGATATAATGCCTGAATTTGTTTATAGCATAGATGACTGCCAAGAATTCTTTTTCAGTTGTGGTGTAATTTCTTTCTGTAGCGGTATGATTTTTGTTGATGTAATAGATGACATGCATACTTTTCCCTTCCTCCTTCTGTCCTAAGACTTCCCCAATGGACTCATTTGAAGCATCAGTTTGTATGTGGAATGGTAAAGTCCAATTAGGTCCTCTCAAAATAGGTGTGACAGCAAGCTTCTCTTTTAGGGTTTCAAATGCTGATTGATAGTCTTGTGTCCATAGAAATTTTGTGTCTTTGTTAAGCAGGGTAAACAGGGGGGCAACTGTTCTGCTAAAATTTTCTATGAATCTCCTATAGTAGCTTGCATGACCTAGAAAACTTCTAACATTTGTCTAATTTTTGGGTGAAGGGAAATGTTTGATTACTTCTATTTTGTTTTGATCTAGTTTGATCCCATTTGCTGAAATGTGGTATCCCAATACAATTCCTTCCTCCACCATCATGAAGCACTTTTCATGGCTCAGGGATAATTAATTTTTCTCACATCATTTTAGTACTTTCTCAAGGTTTATGAGAGCTTCCTCAAAGTTTTCCTCATACACAGTAAAATCATCCATATAGACCTCCATGCACTCATTTGCTAATTCAGCAAAAATTGCTAAAACAAGCCTCTGAAATGTAGCTGGAGCATTACATAGTCCAAATGGAAGAACTTTATAGGTAAAAGTTCCCTAAGAATAGGTGAAAGTGGTTTTGTCCTCATCTTCAGGTGCTACTTGGATTTGGTTATACCCACTAAACCCATCTAGGAAAGAAAAATACTTTCTCCCAGTAAGGTTGTCCAACACTTGGTCAATGAATGGTAAGGGAAAGTAGTCCTTTTTTGTAGCTTTGTTTAGCTCCCTATAGTCAATACACAACCTCCATTTTCCATTCTTTTTAGGCACTATGACTAGGGGTGAGACCCATTAACTATCTGAGATTGGATATACAAAACCTTGCTTGCAATAATTTTTCTATTTCAGTCTTAACAATGTCTTTTAAAGAAGGATTCAATCTTCTCTGGGCTTGTTTGGCAGGTTTGATATCCTCAATGTATATATGATGGGTACAGATCTAGGAGGGATACCCTTCATATCTTGGTATTCCCAAGCAAAAGCTACTAAATGGGAAATCAGAAGTTAGATAGGTTTTCCTTCCTGATTTGCTCCTAATTGAGTGTTGATATTAAGTGTTTTTCCTGGTAAAATCATGACCTATTTTGTGATTTGATCCATGGATGTAGTCAATCCATACACTGGAGTCATGGTATTGAGGGGACAAGAATGTGGACGCAACATGTGGAATGTGGCTAAGTCTCTATAAAATGTCTCCCCACAAGGAATGATATTTGCTAGCGTACAATGAGTAGAAGTGAGAAGTTCTCTCCTAGAATCTTGGGCAAGCTCCATCACATCCTCATTGATAAGGATGTGGGTAATGTCTTCTATAGTATCATAATAGATTTCTTCTTCCAACTCACCCAAATGTTCCTTGATGGTGACCATAGCTACTAAGGCACTGTTTTCCATGTTATCTGGCTCATCCGCCCATGCTCTTCCTATATAATTGATTGATGGTTTAGCTGGAGGATACATAAATATTTTCTTCAAATATATCCCATTAGAAATGACCATATCCCCAGTTCGACAATCAATAGATGTTGTTGTTGTAGCCAGCCACGGTCTTCCTAATATCAGTGGATAAGCATTTCTTTGGTTTCTTGGTTCCAATATCAGGAAGTCTACTAGGAATTCCCATGATTCTATCACAACTGGGACATCAATAATTATCCTTTTCGGAATAGCTATTTACTGGTCAGCAAGTTGAAGTATTGTAGATGTGGATTGGATACCTGTGAGGGATAATTTGTCCATTGTATGAACTATCATCACATTTATTGCTGCTCCCAAATCAACCAAAACATTTGAAATTTCTACTCCTGAGATGTAAATAGTTATGACAGGATTTCCAGGGTCTCCATACTTTGGGAGGAGCATTTCTCCCATCAGTAGATCTACTACTTTCCCTTCCACCTGGATTGTAGAAGGAAAGTTTTTCTTCCTGCCCTGTGTTTTAACACAATGTTGTTTAATGAATTGGTTCATTTCTAGCACATCTCTGATTGCTTGGAGGAGTGGAATTTCAATGTTCATTTGTCTAATTTCTTGTAATAGTTCTGACTCTAGGGTAGATTGCACTTGTTTTTGTAAGATCTTTTTTCTAGGGAACATGTTGTTTGAGTCATTCTTGGTATGGTGCTAGTTTTTCCATCTCTGGAGCATCTCCAGAGCTCTTACTAGAAATGTTTTCAGGAATGTTCTCTGAAGTCATCCTTTTAGGAGGAACTCTAGCGTTATCTAAGGATGATTATTTTTGCACTATTTCAGTATTAATCTCCTTTGGAAGTTGAGTGGATGAATTTTTAGGTTCCACATCATTGGTTACTTCAACTATAGTTGGAGGAGATAGTCTTGGGCATGCTTTCCCAGAACGCAACCGGAGATTATTGGGATATATAGCGTTAATACCAACCATGTTTTCTTGTTCTGTCATGTAGATAGTTGCTCCCTGTTTATT
The DNA here is from genome assembly GCA_027924645.1 of Cunninghamia lanceolata. NCBI lineage: Eukaryota > Viridiplantae > Streptophyta > Pinopsida > Cupressales > Cupressaceae > Cunninghamia > Cunninghamia lanceolata. The sequence continues at coordinate 4,851,208 of BSBN01001222.1, forward strand.
TTGTGGGTTTGGTATAGGCTGAGCTGGTAAGGGTGGTTGGCTAACTGGTTCATTTTGTGATTGACCTTATATATTGGGGGGTCCAGTTAGTAATGCTTATTGTTAAGGTTGGAAACATCTAGGTTGTCCCTGGTACTGTTGATTATATCCCTGTTGAGGACCCCATTGAGGCTGCATGTTTTGTGATCCAAATTATGGTGGCCACTGTTGATTTCCCCAGGGCTGATTTTGCCATTGTTAATTTGGCCACTCCTGCTATCCCCAAGGAGGATTATTTTGAGGCCCATGCCAAGTTGGATTTCATTGATTATTTCCCCAATTAGAAGGACCCCTATAAGAAGGCTGGCTTGGATACTGATTATAAGGGAAATTCCCAACTTGTTTTTGTCCTACATAGTTCAACTCTTCATCTATGATGGCATTCTTCTTACTCAACATTTTTAGGGCTGGAAGTTGACTACATTGACTAGTAGGATGTTCCCTATCATAGATCTGATAGATCTTTGATTTGTCTAAAGGACATTCTCTCAACAAATGCTTGTTTCTACACCTACAACAATAGATGGAGAGTGGTTCAATTGTTCTACCTTGATCGGTTGTTCTAGTTTTTGCCTGAATCCCATCCAATGTGGTATTTAGCTAGACCAGAATATCTATTTTTAGATTTGCAATCTCTTCTATTAACTATCCTATTTCATTATTCCCTTTGAAAGATTTGGGTGTTCTTACTCCATCTTGGGTTCTAGAATAGTTCCTACAAAGTTCTTCTATAGAAGGCATATTCATTTTGTTGATATTCCCTTTTCCCATCAAATTCAGTGCTTGTTTTGATTCTTTGTCTAATCCTTTTACAAACAGGGTTCTAGCCAAAGAATGATTTGTAGGATTGCCATATCTTCTCAAAGCAAAGTTGAACCTATCCACATAATCCTCTAAGGTCTCTTCCCCTCTCTATTTAATTTTGAATAACTCCTCATTCTTATCACTGGCTCTACAATAGTCTTGGTATTTTCCCAAGAATGTTGTCTCCATCTGATCCCAAGAATGGATGGAATTTTTAGGTAGGCCCATAAACCATCTCATTGTAGAATCTTTTAGGGTTGAGGGAAATAGTTTGAGTTTTTGATTATCTAATCCATAATCATAAGTCTGGCATACCACTTTGAATTCAAACAAAAATTGATCTAGATCCTCAAAAGCAAGACCCCTAAAATTTGGCAAGTGTGCAGGTGAAATATTTTTCATAGGGGCATTATCTCCAGCAGCCAGAATAATGGGATATGAGAATGTTCTTGGAGCCTGATTTTCCTCATCTTCATGATTATCATGATTATTATCCATGTCTAGTACTGGTTCTTCTCCTTGAGGTTCTAGGAAATTAGGTTCTATCAAAGGATCTGCCTGGAATTTTTGTTGTAATTCTTGGATATAGTCAGCAAGTGGAAGATTTGGAGGATTGAAAGGATTATTAATTTCTGATGCAGCTTCCAAGACAAGTTCTAGATGTCTCTCTTCAACAAGATCTTGTGCCACCCCACTACTTTATCCTATAGTTTGTTGATGGGGTGTCTATTTTATGTATCTTCCTTTTGAATCTCTAGCTCTAACCATACAGATCTATCCTAAAATTGTTTAGCTAAGTTTTCCTAATTAACACAATACTATCCTTGGCAATGGCACCAAAAATGACAAGGGTCATTGTACCTCATCATTTAATCATATTTCTTTTGTCAAATCTAGGGTTGTGTCCTTGGCTATATGCAATTAGGAATCCTATAGTTTCTAGTTTTATCTAACTAACTCTAATGACCTCTACTAATTTAAAGAAACTAATCTATCTACTATGAAATAAATTCCAAGAATATTGAAAATAGAACTGAACAGTAAATTACTTAAAGCAAATCTATAAACTGAAACATGCATCTATCTATGAAAACAATAAGTATCTTTTAAAGCAAAATCTAAAACAACAAAACAACAATACTAGCCTTCTGCCTTGGTGGTGAGAGTGGGCCCTTGCTCCACACCCTTAGGGCTGAAGACTAAAGTAAAGAATCAGTACAAGTGAATAATATCACAACTCAATTCAGTCCAATTCCATCAGCTTTGTATTCAGGAAGATATTGATATCCAAATGAGATTATAGAAATCAGAAGAATAATCGTTGTCCTTTTCTGCTACTTCTGTAAGTTTATATCTAAATCTATGATGAGAGATCATGCACCCTATTCTACTAGTTCATCTAAGAGATAACATCAATCTCTTTATTCTACTAATAGTGTAACTACAGAATAAATATCCATGCAAAAAAATAGATTGAGTGGAACAGAAGTCTGCACTGAATTTGAGTCTTAGTCTTAAATACAAATGGGCAGCGAGGCCCTGAAATATAGGGATTAAATCAGTTTATCAGTAACTCATGTAAAAACCAAAAAGAGATAAAACTTCCAGAAGTTAACTATAGACTACCCTTAATTACTCAGGTGATGATTTGAGTAACATCAAGAGCATCCCAATCACCACTGGAAGTGTCTGACTGACAACTATATTGGAAATCTACACTATTCTAAAAAGGCACCAGAGATGTATGTCCCTATCTGTGGCTCTGGAGATATGTTTGTGACCTTCTCCAATTAAATTTGAAACCTTGAAGACCAGACGTGGCAGGCTGATGTCAGCTCCAGAGATCATTAGGACTACCTCCAGAGATGTACAAAACTATCTACTCGGACACTTGCACCTGTTGATTCAAAAAAAAATATTTCTACATATTTCCATCAATTCAATGCACATTAGTCCTTTAATTAGAAATCATGATCTTAAGTAATTCATCTCTTATTAATCATCATTAGAACAATCTTGTTAGCCTATTTTGGTGTAGTCATTAGGACAATGGGATAAAAAGGGATAAAAAGAGAGGTAAAAATATGTATTTCATGGGTACTACATGGCACTCATCAACACTCTTAATGCAAATCTAAGATGATGATAGACCAAAACCTAATGAAAATACTCTAAAATAAGTAGTTTTTCACCAAATCTTAGTGCAAAAGAGCATGCCAAAGGGTGTTGTGAGGAAAATGATGATGAACAAAAAGTTATATCAATAATAACAGCCACCTAATGCTAAAATATCCATTACAACACACTTATAGTGCCATTCAAGGTCAAACCCTAGTGAAAATATGGCAAAAATAGGTAATTTTTCATGATTTCTCAGTTCCAAGACCTAGCCAAAGGGGTGTTGTACAAAATTTTAGGAGGTGAAACAAATAATATCAGTTATATCAGTCACCTACAAGCATAAAATCTGTTACAACATGCTTAGGGTGCAAACTAGGCCAAACCCTAGGGCAAAAATAGCTAAAATATGACGTTTTTCACCAAATTTTCAATACAAGAGGCCAATAACAAGGTGTTGTAAAGAATTTTAGGGGGGGAAGCAAATAATACCCCTAATATAGTTCAATTAGTGCAAATATATTCTTTACAACACACCTATAGTGCAAGTTTAAAGAGTCGATAAGGCCAAATCTTAGTGAAAATCTTAGGTTTGAGATATTGATGTAAAATGTTATATAAATGTTTTGCATGCTGATATATGATGGAAATTACATGTTCTCAGATCTTAAAATGATTTACATGCTATAACATGCAAAATGCAAGTACAAATCTAATGAAAAATCAATGAAAATGCTAGTTTTTGTTGACTTTTTCTATGCGAAAATGCAAATTTTTAAAATACAAATGCAAATTTGTACTAAAATGAAAGACTATAGCCAAATGTAATTTTGAATGAGTCTCTACAATTAGTAGAAAAATCTGAAACAAGATTTTGGAATTACTAGGTTATATGCAAAATTCACATTTTTCAACAAAACCCTAGCAATTTTATGATGAAAATGCAATGCAAACTAATGAATTTTTGTAATTTTCTATACAGTAACTTAGATCTAATGCAAAAATTGGAAATTTGATGAATTTGAATTTAATTAATGCAACTTGCAAACCCTAGTATGCAATTTTTTTCAAATTTTTCAAATTTTTCAATTTTTTTATAAATTTTCCAATGCAATAAGATGAATGACTATATGAATGAATGAAAATCAATGCAAATCTAAAGAAAAACACTCAACAAGGTGCAAGTAAGCCCAATAACATGGGTTCACCAAAATGTAAAGGGGTAAAATTTGGATAGTTGGTTTTGGTAGTTTTGGTGTATATCCTCCTTTCAAACTTTCATTCAAGGACCTAGAGTCAAGTTACAATGTACTATCCTACCCTAGGTCACTATGAGATGTAAGGAAACTTGTATTCTTATGATTTGATTGCCAATTATAATCTCTTATGCTCAATGATACCTTAAAACCCTAATTATGCAAATACGACAGTAAACAGATGAATTACGGAAAATGCTGCTACATTAAGACATAAAATGACAAATAAAAATGTGCACCTATTTTCAGCGTTCCAAGGCAGAAAAGTCATGGACTAAAGAGTGAGTGCCCAAGTCCAATGCCCTACTTTTTTTCAAGATCTGGTAGCTCAGTCTACAACATGTATTTGTTGTACCAGAGATTTTCCCGTTATGGAACTTTGAGGACTAATGATCAAGCGCCCTAGTTAAGGGATCTATTTTCTTCATTGATCTACAACTTTGACACTCTGTTGTACGCTCCTGCAACTCCAATTTGGCTGCAACTCTAACCTGTAACCTGCAATCATGAAAACTTTGGGAGGGGGTTGTGGTGTTTAGAAGCTTGCCTCAGTCAAGCCCCGGAGAGACATGAGCAAGCCTTCCGAACACTATTGTCAGATGAAGAGTGCGTGCCCTTGGGAGGCAAAGGCAAAAACCAAATGATATATGCTTACAAACACAAATGAATGTCACCTCATAGTGAAGATCTCATGGAAGAAGAATCTCTTCATGCCATGAGGAGATGACTGCTCAAATATGCAAACACAAACACATAAACAACACAAATCTATGCTTGCAACACAATAGAAGCCTTGAATCACCTTTAGGATGCCTAAAGTTCACAATAACAATCTAGTTTAAAAATGAATGCCTAAACATGCTTTTTATATGCAACTACAAACACTCCTACCAAGAATTTCATAATTCAAACTTACCGTGTTGGGATAGGACCCAAATAACGGTCACAAGCTGATACTCAAAAATTGGGACTACCCCAAAATAGGGAAGGACTAGGGTGTGGGCGCCCAAGTCCTCCCCCTATTTTGGGCAGGGTCTATCTCAAGTGGTCCCCTAGGTCCCATTTGGCAAGACACTTAGGGATTATCTCATCAGGATGTTGAAATATTGTGTAATATGTCCTAAATATAGCTAAGAGACTTGGGAGCTAAACCTTATGAGGGAAAAGTCCCCAAGGGGACATTTTGTAACGTTACACGTGTAAACCCAGTTATGAGGTGAGAAATGATTAATCTAGAAAATTTCTAAGAAATATGATTAATGATAGAAAAATAGACAGCATGACCAAACTCTACTTGAAATTCTATGCCATTTCAAACAAACATTCACAAAATTTCATTAAGAAATACAAAAGTTAGAGTGATTTTAAGATTCCAAACAAAGGGGAGGTTTGACTGATAATACCTGATGAAGTTGACCATATGGCACAAAGATACCTATACTGCTGCGAATTTGAGTGAACCAGCTTTCCAATGCAACTAGTTTCACAAAAATCTAATATACCTGCAAAATCTTATGCTAAAAAGAAAAAAAAGAGCCTATTTGGGCATGTAGGAGCAAGCCTGACAGTTAACTAACAGCTAGAGGTTAGGGAAAAATTTGGTCCAATGCAGGAGTTAAAATTATGGCAGTCAAGTTCACTTATATGGTTTAAACAGACCCATGGTCCTCCATCTGACCAGGGGCAGAGTGCCTTAAAAAAAGTTAACCTAAAATCTAAATGTATGTTAGGGTTGATTTGTTTTTTTCTTTTGTTTTATATTGAATTTAATGGATTTTTTTGTTAGTTTATTATGTTTCTTGGTCGCTGTGGTTTTGTTTTGGTTCTAGTAGACTTGAAGATGATTTAATGCTGCAAGGCATCTTTCATCTAGAAGCTCTAATTCATGTAGCCTGGATACTCTATGCTCTTCTCCATCTATCAGATGCTGCAAGGAGACACAGAGTGATGGGATTATTGGTTCCCAAATTAGCAAAGGGTTTGCCACTTCATATGCTCAGTCTTAATAACAGATTTAGCCAACAAAGACGGGAGGTTGTGTGAACTGCCTCCCCTTCACTTTTGGTTCTGTCGCACCAAGGGGGTATCCCTTCAACAAAAGATTTAACTTTGACTCACCTAGAACAAAAGATTTAGCTTTTCAATATCAAGCAGAATGCTCTCATGTATGGACCAAGATCTGTTGGATAAATCACCAGGCTGGCAATGTTCTTGGACATATCTCACTAGCTGAAAATCAGAGCATGCAGTTGTAACCTACTCCTAAAACCTAAAAGATTGGGATTTTGAAATAATTTTGTTTTGTATGTTTGGATGTAAGACATGGGTTTTGAATCATAATTTCAACACAAGGATAGACCGGTGCCTATCTCAGGGTAGGGAGTCAACTAGACGTATATATGTGAATGATTTGCACAAATTCAACTTCTTAAGGGAAAATTGGATCTAAATGAATAATAAATATATCAATATCAATAATACCCAAAACTCAATGAAATATAGAAACAAATAGATCAATCAAACAAAGAACTTCAAACATTTGCAAACCTCAAAGCTTCATGGCTTCCATTGATTGCCAATCTCAATCGATCTTGCATGTATGAATAAGGCCCTCAGAGAGTGCACTTTCTTGCTATTCCAAGATTGTCAATGGAGAATGGCTCTGATAGTTGATTGCAATGAGGATGAGCCTCACAACAATGGTAGTGATATGGTAACAAGTTGATTGCAAGGAAATGAAATGACGTGGGTGCCAGAGGCACGCTATGATTCCTGTAGAGTAACAATACTTAAAGCTTTGATGAATGAAATGGAAGAAGAGGGTTCAATTTATAAAATTGAGAGAGAGAAGATTAATGGTATAGAAAGAATGAGAAGATCGACGGTATGGAATGGTTGAGGAAAATGCGCGAATAAGAAAAAGACAAGTGTCACACAAAAGATGTTTTATTTGAGTTAACTACTTTCTTTTCTAAAGATAAGACATGCTTTTCATAAATTAGAAAGCTTTTTTCCTAATTTAAGAGATATTGATAAAAATAAGGTTGGTTGAGTCAGTTAACTCAACTTGTGATTTGCTTTTACATGATTTTAGAGAAATTAAATAATAAATTATTTAATTTTGTGTGCATGAAGAAGAAGATTTATTTTTAGAAGATTTGGAAGATATTTGAAGAATTAGAAGATAAGAAAGTAAATTAAATAAATAAATTTATTTAATTGTTGTGCATGATTTTCGAAGAATAAAATAAAATATTTTATTGTATTTTATTTTTAGAGATTGAGAGAATTTAAATAAATTTAATTGATTTATTTAAATTTGGAGGAATGATTTTGACTTAATTAAATAATTAAGAATTATTTAATTGTTTTGAAGAATTTAATTAAATAAAGGATTTTATTCAATTTTGACTTTAGAAGAGAGAATTAAATATTTTGATATTTAATTGACTTAGAGGAATATGAATCAAATAAATAAATTTGTTTATTTATTTATTGATAGAAGAATTAGAATGGAATAAATATTAAGAATATTTATTTATACTGAATCATGTCTTTTTTAGGCATATACATTTTGCCCCTCTTTGAAGCAATGTGTTTTATCATGTTGTTTCAAAGAATAGATTTATGATAATGATACATGCCCTAGTTTGCCCCTGGTATAGGTTATGACGATAGAATGCCGCCTTAGGAGATTGGACAGGAAGAAGGCAGAAGCCGTGAGACAGACAATCTCATGAAGAAGAAGGTAAAAAAAATACGTTAGGTTTGAAGAAAAACTTAATGATACGCAATGCAAGATAGAATGAAAACACACACAAGCAAGTAAGCAAGTATGCATAAATGATACAAGAACAAATAAGGTATTGCCCCTGTCGAGTGGTAAACCAATGATATATTGATAACGATATACGACAATGTTGTCATGGCGGGGAATGATATATCCCTAGACCAACATAGCAGACGTGTTGTCATGGTGGAGAACAATAGATCCCTAGAGCAACACGAAGGATAGTGTCTAGTTTCAGGAAATGAAGCATGTCATGTGAGATGCATGTGTTGGTCTGATTTCAACAATGTTACATCCTGTATAAGACAATTGATAGATTAACTAATCGAGTTGGTTTATGACCAGACAAGGATCAAGACCACTGATTGTGATTCGATCCTTTGACAAGATTGACTCGATTGGTATGGATTAAGGATGGACCTGCATGTGGATCATTGCTTAGACTGACCAGATTGAGAAGAATGGATCACAATGATAGATAGAATTTTTACTGATAGAAGAAATATGAATGAAGGAATCACAAGCTTTTGTTTGTATTGAAACTCTGCATTTTTTGGATCTTTTATTGCATGGGATATGGTATGGATTCTTTTCTGGATGTATAATGGATGTGAATGGTGTTTGCTTTTGTGACATCTTGATGGTGCAAGTATTTTGAAGTGCTTATTTCATCATTGGGCAATTTTTTTGGTACTTTTTCCAAATGTTGTAAGTTAATACAAGCATCTAGGTATAGTTGAACCGAGATGACCTGAGTATTCCTTGCGTATCAATAGATAAGGATTGCCCCCATTCATGTTAGACTTTTGATGTCCTCGATGATCTTTTGCCGATCATGTCTTTAGACAAGGCTTCACATTACTAAAGTTTAATCCACAAACAACAAACAAAGAAAACTAATCATGCCCCCATCATAGCAGGTGAAAGATTCCACAATCCTTTATTGGTGAGACAGACCCTAAGGGACTGACCTAGTGCTTTGGGGGCTCATTGCTAAATGGCCTTGGCTACATGATGACATAGAGGCAACATAGTTCGGGGTGAACCCTAATGGACCTAAGACCTAGGTGATAGAAAGTGGCATGGACTCAGATAGATAGAAGGACTAGACATGCAATGGATGGGATAGTGGAGCCTCAGGGGCGCATTGGTAATAGCCTTGCCTACGTGACGACGTAGAGGTAACGTAGTTCGGGGACTTTGACCCTGGGTGGATCTAAGATATGGATCAGATAAGACATGATATGGAACAAATATGGATCAGATGGGAAATAGATATGGATCAGATAAGATGTGATATGGAACAGATGATATTGATGACAAGGAAACACCATGGATAGGTAGATGTATGGGTGATAAAGAATAGGTAGAAGGAATCAAAGATGCGACCTCCAAGGACTATGTCGCATAGGAATAACATGCCCCATTGTAGGTAGAATACTTAGGATTTTTTATGGCAACATTTATGACAATAGGAGGATGAGAAGATAATGAAGGATTTGCATGGTTTGGAGGGATAAGGTATGTCAAGAGACATCTCAAACATTTTTCAACATTGTGCCCCCAATCTTTATCAAGATCAAGAAAAATGAAGGGAAGATTAGGATAGATAGACTAGACAGTATAGGTATGTAATGGATAGATGGATAGGATAGGGAATGGTATGGAAGGGAACTAATAGGAGAAAAGTGATATGTCAATAAGACAAGGTGCCCCCAAGTGTAGCTCACATAGAAGATCAACTTACACACGATGCCTGTTTTCTAGGTTTTCATCATGGTACTTATCCAAGGTGCCTATTTCCCAGATTTTCACTGTTGGATGAAGGGATTTTTCTTGACTTTTTTAAATTTTTTTTTGACATTTGGATAGGATAGGTAGAACGGATGAGAGGGACTCAATTTTCAGGTTCCATGAAAGTTGATAGTCCCACTAGAAAGATGTCGTCGCATGGACCATGTCGAGTGTTCTCATAGATGTTGGTAGGGGATTGCATGAAAGTGAGATGGAGAATGGTAGATAATGGTTTATGGAAGGGTGTGATAGTGGATGATGATGCAGAATATGGATGGAAAGCTTATGTAAAAGCATGGACCATGGGAGTAGGATGGGGAAGACATGTAGGATAAAAGTGGAAGGAAGGGGAAATGGAGGTATGTGGAAATGTTGTGGGATGGAAGGGAATTATGACCAACGGTTGCACATACCATGATAAAGATTGAACCTGGTGATGGGAAAGTAGTGTAGGAAGCAATGGAGACTTTTACTTGTGGATGAATGACTTAGGCATGTAGGGATCCACATAGACTGAGTATTTTTCTGAGTTTTTCTTATCATGTGGGATGAAAGAATTTGAGACTTTTGGATGGAATGGAAGAAAGTGGATGGTTGAGATTTTGGAGAGGTGGATGCCTCATGTAACTTGAGGGTTTTTTCCTTAGGTACCCAAGCCATTTTTCTTTTAGATAGTACCTATGAAGGTATGGGCTTGGGCGTATGCAATTTTTGTGCAGCTTCGGAGGTAATTATTTGTTGGATGCGGACCCACACATTTTTCAGTTTGGCATATAGGTGTGTGGGTGTATGCAACTCTTGAGAAGGATGTATCTTTGATTCTTGGCCTTTGTATCCTAGGTCATGAGGACTCTTAGGATATTTGACTTGCTAGGTAGAGGTATCCATTTTTTTATTTTTGAATTCTCTTGAGATGGTGGAAGTGGAATTGGAGGAAGTTCTTTGTTTAGACAACATGTGCATCTGTTGGTCATGATTGGGATTGTTAGAAGATTCACAGATGGATGGATAAGGTGTTGGAAGGAGTGGTGGTAAAATGCATGGAGGGATATTAGGAGTTGGAAGTACCGAAGGTAGATTGGATGGTGGAAGGTGTATGGTTACATGCTTTTGACAATTGTAGGATAATGGACGTGGAATGGCGACATATGTTTTGGGGATATGAAATGATTTTTGATGGAAAGTGGGGGATTTAGGAGGAGTGGAGGAAGTACCAACATCTTGAGATTGTTCACCTTGGGGTGTGTATCTAAGGCCATATGAAGCAGGAGGAACATTGACATGGACGGGCTCCAAAATACCTTGTTCATGAAGGCCTAAGCCTTTACCTTGATAGTTCATATGTTGGAGTATGCGGTGGACAATGGATTGTGTATAGGTGAAACACTAGACACAAGTTCTTTATTGGGTGGAGAAGGCAAGATAAAGGATAATGGTTGTTGGTGTTCTAAGGAGGAACACTCATGAATGAAAGTGGTAAGACCAAGGATATATGGTGGGGGATTTGCAGCATGGTCGATAATGGATGGTGGAGGAGTATTATTGGTTCGATCTTCTACACTTGCTTGGAATGCAAGTGTCTCATCAAAGGAAGAGGAAGTTGTTGGATCTTGGATGGGAGTAGATGGGGTTATAAGCTCAGGACCATGGAATGCATAAAGTGGGCTAAGAGGATCATCATGGTCCCCTTGATTATAGATAGACTCTTGATCGTAGGTGGGATCTTGATCATAGATAGGATTTAGTGTAATGGGATTAAAGTGCTCTTGTATATGTTCTTCATCAATGATAATATCCTGATTATAGAAAGGATAGAGGTTATGGAGAGGCCGACATTGGATTTCTGGCTCATGTATAGGATCAAGTTGCTCATGGATAGCATCTTCATCAAAGGTAGTATCTTGATCATGGGAAAGATATAGGTCACGAATGGATTGAGATTGGATTTCTTTCTCATGCATAGGTATAGGATCATTGAAAAGATAAAGGTTATGCATGGGCCGGATGGGGGTGCCTTGATCTTGATTTAGACAAAGGTTGAATGTTTCCATATGTTCTAAAATGTGCTCTTGACATAACTCTTGGGTTGTTTGAATGGAAGTGGAGGTAGAGGTCTCTTGGATAGGATTTTGGTCAACAATATGAAGGTGCAATGGACCTTGACTTTGGTTCCTGGTAGGAGATTTTTTAACAAGCTCGAGGGGTTGCTGATTACACGACGAGGTTGGTGCAATGGACATGTTTGAAGGCTCTTTGATAAGGTCAAGGACCAGTATTTGGGGACATGGTTGACTCTCTACTGGCAGTCCTTGGATCACATCCTTTGTAGGCATTTGGGTAGATGAATGAGGTAATGGATGAGTGGAATTTGGAATTCTCCATAGCTTTTCTTGTGCTGCATATCTTTCCCAAAAATCATCTAAGGATTTTTTGTTTGTCATATTAGAGCTTGGGGAATTCAATGGTGGTTTTGAGCTTAGAGTAGGATTAGTATGATTTGGGCTATGGGTTCTAGGAGTAGTGTTTGCCTTGTCAAGAGTATCATTAAGATAGGACAAGAATGTATGACTTTGGGGCATGGTGTAGCTAGTATTAGCTTGTTCAGCTTGTAGGATTGCAAATTTCTATTGTATGGCTTGGAGTTCTTGAGAAATTTCTATACGACCTTGGGGGGAGGAGTCTAAGTGTAACTGTAACTTTAGGTATTAGAGTTCTTGAGCAAGTTATTCTAATTCGGTTGTCATCTCCTCAGAAACTGATACAAGACCAAAGTGGGTACTCAGAAAGGTTGAAAATTTTCTCTGAAAAGGTGTGGAAAAGCTCACTATCACAGATGTGCAAAAACAAAAACACAGAAATAGAGAACAAATGCGTAGCAAGTCAATACAAATGTGTAGTTATGGTAAAAGGCAACTGCGTAGCAAAAGGTGACATTTGCGCAGCAAGTCGCAACAAATGCATAGCAGGTCGAAACAAAAGTGCAGCTTCATAAGACAAATGTGTAGCTCTCATTTTTATTGATTTTTTTGCAAAGTTTGACACACTTTTCGGTACCTTTTGGTTTCTTGGTTGTAACATGGTCTTTTCTTTGTCTAATTTTATCAATTACGGAAAGAAGACACAGCAAACACAAGGAATATTTTCATGGTTTTTTTTGGTGATTTTTTGACTCTTTTTAGACTAAAAGAAAGAAAGTACAATCCTAGGTTTCAAAGGATAGTATAAACTGAATTCTCACTATCTCTAGTGAAGCATCTTTGGGAGGTGATAATCACCCTTCCCTGCACTAGATTATAGGGGCTTTTAGCCACTAAGACAAAGGTGTTTAATAAAGGCAACCATTCGAGTGGTTATACATGCGACAATACTATTCTCCGTTATGGAGTCTCCCAACCTGCAAGGGTTGTGCCTTGGAGGGTTTTGGGGGAGGTTGGTTGTCGGTATAACATAACTTCACTCGTTGTTTGAAGCTCTCTCCAAACACAATTTCTTTATAGTGGATTGGTAGGGCTTGGCGTCTAGCATGGTACCACTTAGGGTCATTCCTACTTGGATGAAAGGTATCCAAGAGTAGGCCCCTCTAAAGGAAAAACACATGCAAAAATGATATGTCTGACATTTTGGTCACCCATGATAGGGGAGAGCATAGGCCTGGTATCACTCCCAAAACACAGAAGACAGTGGTTCTTTTCCCCTAGTTAAAATGAGAAAAACTAGATGAGCTATCTACTTGGGCAAGCATAGAAATTTGTTAACTTTGAAGTGATAACTGTTGCAAGTATGAGGTGAACTAGTGTTGTCATTTATGGCAACTTACTCATATTGCATTAGTAAGAAGGTTTGGATGAGTTGTGTGCTGTTGTTATTGAGGAAATTAGTCTCCATCTGGAACAGTAAAGAACAGTGATGAGAAGAAGGCAAATGTACTATATAGGTTAAGAACCAGAGGATACGGATTAAAGGGTTTGTAGATATGAGTCTTGAGATGCTTCAGCTAAGATTTTAGAGGTCCGCATGAAGATCTGAAGAAGTTGTGGCTGTTTGTGTGGAACCGGTTCCGGCAAGTGTTTAGAGGTGACAGAGGATCATAGAAAGGTCCAGTGAGGTCTGGAACTGTATTATCCTAATCTGCTGATTGGAAGGAGTGTCTGGGATGTCCTTGTGATGTGTCATCTCGAGTTGTGTATGATTTTGACGTTCAGAAGTACCTTTTGCATTGTGACAGTGGCGACAGACTGTGTTCTTGAAGTACTAGATGATGAAGAGAAGAATTTCGGTAAGCTGATGAAGTGTAGATGTTTTTGATGATTCAGGGAAGGTTATGATGATCATTGGATCATATCTAGTTCATGTTGGCAGTCCGCATTGAAGTTAAAGTTGGATTTGATGTTATGGCTACCAGTTGTTGGTGTTCTTCCTATAACAGGCTGACCGGATGTTCTACATGCCTTGCACATGTTATTGTGATGTTTGCCGACTTAGATGATTGTTCCTAAGTTGATGTCTTGTATAAATAAGTGTTTGAGAATTCATTTTATAGTGTGGATTGTGTGGATGAGTATGGCATAGCAAAGAGAAGTGCGAAAGGTAGAGCAAGGATTTTTGGGCTTAAATGGAGCTGATTCGGACATGGTAGAGATGTCATTCTCTAGTTCAAGATTGTGATTCTTATCACTTTGTAGATAGTGTGTCTCCTTGTAGGCAGTGTGCCTCTTTGTGAGCAGTGTGCTCGGGCAGTGAGCCCTAATTGGCATGTGCCATTCATTTTTCTTATTCTTCTAACAGAGAATAATCCTTGGGTTAATCACCCCGTGGTTTTTCCCTTAACCGTGTTTTTCACGTCAAAATCTTGGTGTTCAATGTGTTGATGTTTATCTGCTCTTGTGTTTATGCATTATGCTTTGATGGATGATTAACTGATATGCTATTAACTGACAAAGAAGAATCAAGTGTTTGAAGAAAGAACAAGTTTTTATACAACTAATTCACCCCCCCTCTCAATTGTATGCCCTAGATCCAACAATTGGTATCAGAGCCAAGTTCCTCTGAAAGGAGCTTAACCGCTTGAGGAGATCCAGGATGTCATCATACAAGGATAGTCCGAAGTTCGATGGAACTAACTTCACTCTCTGGAAAGGTCACATGAAATGTCACTTGGAGTGTATGGGAAAAGCATACTTGGCCATGATCTCCAAACCATATGTACCTCCACAGGGTGGTCCGACAACTCTGAATGATATCACAGATGCTGAAAACAATCTGCGGACCAAGGAAGCTCTTCTAAGCGCATTGAATGACTCAGATCTCTCAAATGTTATCGACCTACCAACTGCATATGAGATCTTGACTAAACTGGAACTTCTGTATGAAGGAGATGAGTTTGTCAAGGGTGCAAGGTTGCAAAGTCTGAAAGGGAAATTTGAAAGATTGAAGATGAGAGAAGATGAAAACATCACTACCTTTATGCCAAGAGTGAATGAGCTGGTATGTGGAATTAGAAATGTTGGTGGAACTCTAGATGAAAATGAGATTGTTTGCAAAATTTTTAGATCCCTTCCTGCTGCCTACAAAATCAAGGTTGTTGCCATTGATGAATTCAGAGCCCACGCAACTATCACAAGAGAACAATCGGCTGGCAAACTAGCTGCATTTGAAATGACCGAGTTTGGAGATGATCCTCCCAAGACTGAATCTGCTTTCAAAGCTAGTACCTATGTGAAAGGCAAATAGAGATTTGATCCGGGAGAAAACTCTTCAAGGAAGATGTCATGGTATGATCAAGCAAGAAGAGACATAGAAGAAGAGGAAGCAAAAACAGCTCAACTTGAAACCCTCATTGCAAAGAGACTGCCAAGAGGATCTGGTAAGTATGAAGGAAAACTACCCTTTAAGTGTTTCAACTGTAATAAGATTGGTCATTTTGCTTCAAGATGTCCAAAAAGATCTGCAAGGTCTAATACTAACAAACAAAGGTTTCAAAAGAACTGCTATTATGTTCATGAAGAAGATGACAATGAAGGAGTAACAGATGATGAATCAGAACTAGGAAGCAAATCTGGAAATGAATGGGTGTTTATTGCCATCAAGGAAGAAGATTCAATATCCTCTGAATCTGTCAATCACAAGGTTGTGGAAAGAGCTTTTTCTGCTCAAGTGGAAGAAAAGGATGATTGGGTTATTGATAGTGGATGCTCTCACCATATGACTGGTGACAAGAATAAGTTCTTAGATCTGGAAAGGTATGAAGAAGGAATGGTAAAGTTTGGTGACAATTCTGCTGGCAGAATCAGAGGTAGGGGGACTATTTCCTTTGATGGAAAGAGCAAAACAGGTAATGTACTATATGTTGAAGGATTAAAGCACAATCTTCTCAATGTTGGTAAGTTAGTGGACAAAGGCTATGATCTCTAGTTCAAGAATGGAAAATGTAGAATCTTTACAAGCTCTGGAACTAAAATTGCATCCAGGGCTCAAACAAAAGGTAATATCTTTCATCTGGTTGGTTCAAATAAAAGTTGTCTGTTTGTTCAAGTTGATCAGAGTTGGTTATGGCATAGAAGAATGTGTCATGTAAATTTTGATAACATCATCAAGATAAGCAATATTCAGGCTGTAAGAGATCTTCCAAAATTGGTGAAACCTACAAATAGTTTGTGCAAAGAATGTCAGCTAGGTAAACAGAGCAGAGCCTCTTTCAAAAGCAAAGATCAGTCCTCTACCGGATTGTTGGAATTAGTACATATTGATCTCTGTGGTCCGACAAGAATCAAGAGTCTGCAAGGTGATAGATATTTCATATTGCTAATTGATGACCATTCCCGGATGATGTGGGTTACCTTCCTAAAAGAGAAATCAGAAGCCCCTGAGAAGTTTAAAATCTTCAAAGCTATGGTAGAGAATCAAACCGGATTGAAACTGAAATGTCTAAGGTCTAATAGAGGTGGTGAATTTACATCCGGTGAGTTCATTGAGTTTTGTGAGAAGCAGGGTATAAAGAGACAGTTGTCTGCTCCTAGGACTCCACAGCAGAATGGAGTAGTTGAGAGAAAAAACTGGACCATTCAGGAAGCTGCCAGGACAATGATGTTGGAAGCAAATGTTCCTCAGATGTTTTGGAAAGAAGCTATCAGCACTGCAATCTACACTCTCAATCGAGTTCAAATCAGAAATAATACTAGTAAGACCCCCTATGAACTTTGGTTTGGCATCACTCCTACTATGAGATATTTCAGAGTATTTGGTAACAAGTGTTATATTAAAAGAGATGAAGATCTAGAAAAGTTTGATGCCAGAAGTGATGAAGGAATTTTCTTGGGTTACTCCACTCAAATCAAAGCATACCGGTGTTACAATAAGAGACTGAGGAAGATGACAGAAAGTACTAATGTGAAAGTTGATCAAGGAATTGAGAAGCCCTCAAGGTTCTATGAATGTGATGAAGATGATCAAAATGATCCTCTAGTGCAAGAAGCTCCTTCCTCCTCTGAAATTTAGATCCAGACTGATCTGGTAAATCAGGAAGAAGAAGTTTGTTTGAATGAGCCTGATCAAGAATTAGTAGTGCAAGAATCTCCCAAAGTTCCAAGGTATGTACAACTCTAAATCACTCTGAAGATCAGATCATAGGTGACAAAAGTAAAGGGGTACAAATAAGAAGAATTGCTCAAGATTTAAATGAATACTGTCTGATTTCAAAGATTGAAC
This sequence comes from Cunninghamia lanceolata, assembly GCA_027924645.1. NCBI lineage: Eukaryota > Viridiplantae > Streptophyta > Pinopsida > Cupressales > Cupressaceae > Cunninghamia > Cunninghamia lanceolata. The sequence goes on from BSBN01001222.1 coordinate 4,868,713, forward strand.
CTAAGACAGTAAATGAAGCTTGCAATGATGAAAACTAGACCAAAGCAATGGAGGAAGAATTGATGCAAATTGAGAAAAATCGTACTTGGGATCTTGTTCCCAGACCTAGAGACAGGAATGTGATTGGAACCAAATGGGTCTTCCAGAACAAACTGAATGAAGCTGGTGAAGTAATCAGAAACAAAGCTAGATTGGTCTGCAAAGGCTACTCTCAAATAGAAGGAATTGATTTTGAAGAGACCTTTGCTCCTGTGGCAAGAATTGAAGCAGTCAGATTATTTCTTGCATTTGCTGCCTTCAAAGACTTCAAAGTATATCAGATGGATGTCAAGTCTGCCTTCCTAAATGGTGATCTGGAAGAAGAAGTTTACATTGAACAACCAGATGGATTTCAATTGTCTGATAATGATGATATGGTCTGCAAGTTGAAGAAAACATTAAATGGATTGAAGCAAGCCCCAAGAGCATGGTATGAAAGGTTGGATAAGCATCTTATGCAGATTGGATTCAACAAAGGCACTGCTGATAGTAACTTATATTTCAAAATTGATCATGAAAACATTTTGATTGTTGAAGTGTTTGTGGATGATATCATTTTTGGAGGAAGAGATAGTATGTGCAAAACTTTTGCAAATCAGATGAAAAGTGAGTTTCAAATGTCTATGCTTGGTGGAATAAATTTCTTCTTGGGTCTACAAATTACTCAAACAAAGAAAGGGATCTTCATTTCTCAGACCAAATATGTGAAAGAATTGTTGAGGAAATTTGGTATGGAAGATTCAAAGCCAACGAACACTCCTATGGCAACTGAATGTAAGTTGAGCAAAGATGATGACTCTCCAAAGGCAGATCAGACAAAGTATAGATCAATGATTGGTGGATTATTGTATCTCACTCAAACTAGACCAGATATAATGCAGGCTGTTGGTCTTGTGGCAAGATTCCAGGCTCATCCTAGAGAATCTCATGTTATGGCAATCAAAGGAATTTTTTGGTACTTGAAAGAAATAGTTGAGTATGGTCTATGGTACCCTAGAGATCTAGATTTCTCTCTTCATGCATATATAGATGCAGATTGGGTAGGAGATATGGACGACCAGAAGAGCACCAGTGGTGGAGCATTCTTTTTGGGGAAGAGATTGGTTTCTTGGCTAAGCAAGAAACAAGATACAATATCCCTGTCTACAACTGAAGTAAAATACATTGCAGCAGCAGGTAGTTGCACTCAAATCTTATCGATGAAGCAGATGCTAAGAGACATTAAAGTTGAATATGAGGAGCCTATCACAGTTTCTATGATAATTCAAGTGCAATTAATATTTCTAAGAATCTGGTATTGCATTCTAAGACTAAGCACATATCTATCAAGTTTCACTTTTTGAGAGAACAAGTGAACAAGGAAGAAATCAGATTGGAGTATGTTCCCTCCAAGGATCAAATTATAGATATCTTTACTAAACCTCTACCCAAGGACTCTTTCAAATATCTCCAGGTGAAGTTAGGGGTCATGGCCCCTCCGGTGATGAACTAGGATGCACTGATGTGCATCAGTCCAGTGGATATCACAATCATATCTTGTGATCCGGATTGATGATGGGGAGCTGCTACTAAGGGGGAGCAGCTGATATGATTCTAATATATTAGAATTGCAAGTATGAGCCCTTTGCCATTGATGTCAAAGGGGGAGAGAAGACATGTGAAAAATAAGTGGTTGATGATCAAAGGGGGAGTAGTAAAGGAAGAGAAGACATGTGAAAAGTTGTTGTTTGATAGGGGGAGCTGTGACAGAAAGGATAAGTTCTTGTCTTGATGGTTTTTCACATCATATGTTGCCATCAATGACAAAGTGGGAGATTGTTGCAAGTATGAGGTGAACCAGTGTTGTCATTGATGTCAACTTACTCATATTGCATTAGTAAGAAGGTTTGGATGAGTTGTGTGCTGTTGTTATTGAGGAAATCAGTCTCCATCCAGAACAGTAAAGAACAGTGATGAGAAGAAGGCAAATGTACTATATAGGTTAAGAACCAGAGGATACGGATTAAAGGGTTTGTAGATATGAGTCTTGAGATGCTTCCGCTAAGATTTCAAAGGTCCGCATGAAGATCTGAAGAAGTTGTGGCTGTCTGTGTGGAACCGGTTCTGGCAAGTGTTCAGAGGTGACAGAGGATCACAGAAAGGTCCGGTGAGGTCCGGAATTGTATTATCCTAATATGTGGATTGGAAGGAGTGTCTAGGATGTCCTTGTGATGTGTCATCTCGAGTTGTGTATGATTTTGAGGTCCGGAAGTACCTTTTGCATTGTGACAATGGCGATAGACTGTGTTCTTGAAGTACTGGATGATGAAGAGAAGAATTCTGGTAAGTTGATGAAGTGCAGATGTTTTTGATGATTCAGGGAAGGTTATGATGATCATTAGATCATATCTAGTTTGTGTTGGTAGTCCGCATTGAAGTTAAAGTTGGATTTGATGTTATGGCTACCAGTTGTTGGTGTTCTTCCTATAACAGGCCGACTGGATGTTCTACACACCTTGCGAATGTTATTGTGATGTTTGATGACTTAGATGATTGTTCCTAAATCGATGTCTTGTATAAATAAGTGTTTGAGAATTCAGTTTGTAGTGTGGATTGTGTGGATGAGTATGGCATAGCAAAGAGAAGTGCGAAAGGCAGAGCAAGGATTTTTGGGCTTAAATGGAACTGATCCGGACATGGTAGAGATGTCTTTCTCTAGTTCAAGATTGTGATTCTTATCACTTTGTAGACAGTGTGTCTCCTTGTAGGTAGTGTACCTCTTTGTGAGCAATGTGCTCGGGTAGTGAGCCCTAATTGGCATGTGCCATTCATTTTTCTTATTCTTCTAACAGAGAATAATCCTTGGGTTAATCACCCCGTGGTTTTTCCCTTAACCAGGTTTTCCACGTCAAAATCTTGGTGTTCAATGTGTTGATGTTTATCTACTCTTGTGTTTATGCATTATGCTTTCATGGATGATTAACTGATATGCTGTTAACTAACAAAGAAGAATCAAGTGTTTGAAGAAAGAACAAGTTTTTATACAACTGATTCACCCCCCCTCTCAGTTGTATGCCTTAGATCCAACAATAACAATATAGCAATGGTTCAGTTTTACCCAGATAGTAATGATGTGTTCAATTTTACACAAATAGCAGTGATTTGTTAACTTTGAAGTGATAACAAGATAGCAATGGTCTAGTTTTACCAAGATAGCAATAAGTTGTTAACTTTGAAGGATAGCAATATAGCAATGATTCAATGATATGCAAGATAGCAACGATTCAATTACCACCCTCCTACTTAAGACTATGTGAGATTTGCATGAGCATCCATTTACTTTCTTGTTAGAAATCGAAGTGTGATTTAATAAGTGCAACTATATGATTCTAAACCAGTACCTAGCCTGCAAAACAGATCAAGAGTGTTCCTGTAAAAAGGAGTTAGCATTAGCAAAAACTTCAAGGAAAACCTAAAAATCACTGCCTAGATTAGATGCACAGCTTCAGAGCTTGAATGCAAAGAAATAGAGCTCAGAAGTGCCATAGTACATATGTGCTAGGACAGAGGTCAAAAGCACAGCAAAACAGTATATATGCACTGAACAGACAGATGTGCCATATCATAGGATAGATATGTCAGAACAGAGTCTATATGTGCCGAAAGGATATATGCGCTGAAACAGACAGCAGGTACACCAGGTAGGAGACTATATGCCCTGAAATGAAATATGCGCCAGAACAGACAACAGAGGCATGTTAGGATGTGTCAAATGCGTAGTTTCCTCTTGGGTACGACTTTCTGAAACAAAAAAAACTTCGTTTTTAGGTTAAATTGGGGCTAGGCCCCACGGTGGATGCCAAAAATGTTAAGGGAAAATTGGATCTAAATGAATAATCAATATATCAATATTAATAATACCCAAAACTCAATGAAATATAGAAAAAAAGAGATCAATCAAACAAAGAATTTCAAACCTTTGCAAACCTCAAAGCTTAATGGCTTCCATTGATTGCCTATCTCAATCGATCTTGCATGTATGAATAAGGCCCTCAAAGAGTGCACTTCCTTGCTATTCCAAGATTGTTAATGGAGAAAAGTTGTGATAGTTGATTGCAATGAAGATGAGCTTCACAACAATGGTAGTGATATGGTAACAAGTTAATCGCAAGTAAAAGGAATAACGTGGGTGCCAAAAGTGTGTTGTGATTCCTGTAGAGTAACAATACTTAAAGCTTGGATGAATGAAATGGAAGAAGAGGGTTCAATTTATAGAGTTGAGAGAGAGAAGATCGATGGTATAGAAAGAATGAGAAGATCAATGGTATGGAACGGTTGGGGAACGTACGTGAATAAGAAGAACATAAGTGTCACACAAAAGCTATTTTATTTGAGTTAACTACTTTCTTTTCTAAAGATAAGACATGCTTTTCATAAATTAGAAAGCTTTTTTTCTAATTTAAGAGATATTGATAAAAATAAGGTTGGTTGAGTCAATTAACTCAACTTGTGATTTGCTTTTGCATGATTTCAAAGAAATTAAATAATAAATTATTTAATTTTGTGTGCATGAAGAAGAAGACTTATTTTTAGAAGATTTGGAAGATATTTGAAGAATTAGAAGATAAGAAAACAAATTAAATAAATAAATTTATTTAATTGTTGTGCATGATTTTAGAAGAATAAAATAAAATATTTGATTGTATTTTATTTTTGAAGATTGAGAGAATTTAAATAAATTTAATTAATTTATTTAAATTTGGAGGACTGATTTTGACTTAATTAAATAATTAAGAATTATTTAATTATTTTGAAAAATTTAATTAAATAAAGGATTTTATTCAATTTTGACTTTAGAAGAGAGAATTAAATATTTTGATATTTAATTGACTTAGAGGAATATGAATCAAATAAATAAATTTGTTTATTTATTTATTGATAGAAGAATTAGAATGGAATAAATATTAAGAATATTTATTTAGACTGAATCGTGTCATTTTTAGGCATATACACAACTGACATTCAAGTTTCATGGGGATAAATTGGTATTTGCCTTACAAACACCACCCAAGATTGAGTATTCAATTATCTCTGCTTATGAATATCCTTATTGCAATATGTTCTTCCCAATGTTTAACCTAAAACATTTAATCTGCTCCTTAAGCAGAAGTAAAAGATTAAACATTCAATACAGAAAAACCCATATCCCAGAATCTCAAATAACCCTTAATTATTCAAATTCAAAAGAAAAACACACACAACTTGGAGATAGATAGCTGAATACATGTAATGAAACATTACTCATATAACATCAACATGAAACTGAAAATAAATATGCAACATACATTCAACATATAACTCATAAACTTATAGCAAAGAGATAGAACAACCCAGCTGAAGTGTCTTTCATTACTTCTCCAAAATTTTCTCAAATCTTCAACAACCCTAAAATGAATGCCAAGCTCTTTCTTTATGCCCAAAGTGTGTTGCCCTAGAAATTAACTACATTTCTAGAGGTAGGTGAGACATTTTTTATTATATTTCTCCCTCCAAAATACAATGGGAATAAAATATTTATATTAAAAGAGGAGAGAAAAAGATAAATAAAATACACTTTAATTTTCCCCTTTTAATAAAATTTATATTTTTTCAATTTTTCTCAATCTTGCACGACAGACACGTGGAGACTTCATTCCTTTGCAATAAGATACCTCTGAGATCTCACCTTCAGCTTCACAATCACATTGAACCTCTCAATCATCATTGCAACAGCATTCAACTTTGATTTTTGTCCAATTAAAACTTTCTAGGTCATTTTGCTAAAACAGAGGCATTTTCACTCATTCAGGGACTCAAAATTTGATGCAAACGGCCAAAAAACTTCTACCAATGGATGAGGAATGGTATAGGGAACATTTTGCAGCATATAACAACACCTCTGAGTCAAAAATCACCCTCAAAAAATGCTTGAAAAGTGAAAAACGTGACTATAGTTCGAATCAGCAACATATCTGTATGTCGGTTCCACAAATCCATCAAAAAATGACCACAAAATTGGAGGGAATGCATCGTTGACGTCCTGCAGAATGAAGGAAAGGCAGGAGAAGTCCCGCGATGGGCATATCATACCATCGCGGGGTCTGTTGATGGCTTCTTAAGGGGGGCGCGATATCGCACCCCATATAACCTTTCATACGTTTCATAAGCTTTATAAAAAGCTTTTAACTTTATAAACCTTTAAAACTTTGACTTTTCCCTTTTCCAAAAGTCACGTTCAACTTTTATATGCCCCTTTAAAATGCCTTTTAATATTTGATTTTTAATATATGCATTTTAAAGTATTAAAACTCATGCATTTTAATTTTCTTCTCTGAGTATTTGGCGCGATCTCGTTGAGGGCAAACCAGTCGTCTGACAAATATGAAAATTTGTGTGGGGGCATAATCAATTATTTCAAGAAGACCCATTTGCTCAGATTTCACCTTGCCCACCAAATTCTGGCACCTGCTTTGTAAACTGGCCCATTGGGGAATCCACTGCAACTGGAATGCATTAAAATAATGCATCAAACGGTCTTAGATTTTGATGAAACTGAAACTAGAAATATTTGAGGCTAAATCAACAACTGGGTCGCCCTCAGAATCATAAGATTTGAAACTTTTTGGAATGCCGATTCTAGCCTGGTTGCAGTTAGAAAACAATTAAATACCCTACCAAAACCTATCTCGGGAGCATGAAACTAAGCAGGCGTGTTCTCAAGTATGCCAAGAAATCTTCCACTAACTGGATTTGCAAGATGATTCTTGAGTTGCAAAATTTTAATCACCAAATATGGCCTCCAGGGTAGATTGAGCAACCTGTCGACCAAGCCTCCGTCGACACTCCGAAAGAATTTTTGCACATCAAATTTGAAAAATTTGAGGGTGCCACCAATGGATCTCGACCTCTATAGGCAAAACAACTTTAGATCCATATACCAAAGCATAGGTTGTTTCTCCAGTTGGGGTTCAGATGCTTGTTTGATAGGCCCAGAGGGCGGGATTAAGTTGGAGATGTCAATCACGACTGGCTTCATTGACTGTCTTTTTCAATATTTTGAAGATTGTTTTATTTGAAGCCTCAGCTTGGTCATTGCTTTTAGGATAATACATCATAGAAAACTGATGTTAGATATGATATTGTGTGTATAAGGCACAGACATTTTAGTTTTTGAAAGGTTTACCATTATCGGTTACTATAGCCATGGGGATACCATATCGACAAATGATATAGTTCAGAATAAATTTAACAATTTGCTTACCAGTTACGTAGGACATGGGAAAAGCTTCCACCCACTTCATAAAATACTCATTGGTGGTAGTTATAAACTTATGGTCGTTTGAAGAGGAGGGATGTATCTTGCCTACAAGGTCGAGACCCCATTGTGAAAATGGCCACGAAGTGGTCACTGGTTGCAGTTGATGAGTAGGCACATGAATCAAATCTCCATGTTGTTGACATTGAAGACACTTTTTGGTGAACTGGTTGGCATCTTGTTCTATTGTGGGCCAAAAATATCTTGTTCAAGCTTGAAGATACTGCCATGAACTGCCCATAAACTATGTCATTGCCCTGTTCTATCATATCATTGAACTTGCCCCTGTCAATGCAACCTCTGTCAATCTGCACTTTAAAATCATGCATTGATCCACATATATTGTCGTACCCTTTAGCATCAAGCAATATATGAATGTCATATTCATCAAACAATGCACTCTCATATGTCATATAGCACCTCTCATCATCTATATCAGCAATATGCATTATAAAAAGATTTCCCAGCAGGACTGAAAAATGAAAGCAATCATAGCTTACCATATAGCTAGGATCGTTAGGTCTTATTTCATCACAAGTTTACATATCAAAGAGGAAATTATCATATTCATTTTTGTGCACCTCATGCAAACACCCTTCAACTGTATCAAATAGAAAAGGTTCATACTCTGGCACCTCTCTGAACTGGATATCATTATGCTGATAAAAGCCCATATCTGAATCATCAACACCCATATTATGCATAAAAACATTCATTTCTTGTTCAAGAAAGTATGCTAATTCAACCTTCAAATCATGACCCATATCCATGTTAAAAATTTCAAAGACTGGTTCACACAAATCTTTATTTTCATTATGGTTTTCACTTTGGCCCTCAAATGGTCTCATGTCCTCAGTAGTGCTGTTGAATAATGGGATAACTGAGCTATATGTCAATGATTCATTTACATCTTCCACTTGTTCACTATATGAATCCTCAACAAACATGAGTGCCTCTATGTCAGGAAAACGATCAATACCTACAAAGAAACAAGCATAATCAGCATGATCGCTTGTTTCATCCTCTACCTTTGCCATATATAGGTTTGAATCATTACTTTTTCCAGTGTTATGTACATCAGTTGTCTCATAGAAGCATTCATAATCCACAGGAAAATAATCAGACCTACTGTCATCATGATCCTCATCATAAGAGAATTTACCATTACACAAACTATGCTCAGAATCTTTGGGAGGAATGCTTAAAATTTCACTTTTAAAATCATGATTACTGATTTGCAAGGAAGTATTTGCAAAACTTGCACTACTGTCACTGATTGAAACATAATGAGGATAAACATCTTGCATCTCTTTTACCTCTTCATCATATGGGATATCACAGGCAGAAATGCCTATTTTGTCGTCATGCCACATACCTTTATCTTCATTGCTGATATATTGGTCTGCATACATGTTGATTGTGTGCTGATCACATTCACCATCTTTACTGACACAAGATGGATCTTCATTGGCTGATATACTCTTTCCAACCATGCGCATAATGCTCTGATTTTTCTCAATATGGCAGCTATTATCTACATTTTTAGATGCCACATCTCTTGTGTAATCATATTGGGCTAATGCATAAATTGGGATAGCATGAGTGTAAGTGCTCTGGCATTCATTCTTAAGACTTAGATTACACCCTTCATCAACATTATAAGCCTCATGATAGCAAGCACTTGCAGACAAAAAGCACTTGTGCATTCCATACTTCTAGTTGTTCTCAATGTCCATAGCTATCCCATATGCCTGATATAGTGTTGTAGGCTCTTTATCCCTTAAGAGGTAGCTCACTTCTTCATCAAATGCACTTACATACACATACAAGCAAAATGAATCATTTAGTCTTATACCTTCCAGAATATCCTTCATTGCTTTTGAAAATCTAAGGTTGAATGTAGGAACCAATTCATCTTCTCCTTTCTAGATGTCCACAAAATTCTTTATCATTGAACTTGGATTAATTCTCTCACCAAACTGCTCCATGAAGGCTAATTGAAATTCTTTCCACGAGCTAACGGAGCATGCCAGAAGATAGGAGAACCAGCCCCTTGCATCTTCATTTAGAGACTGAACAAATAGTCTCATGACCACATCTTCATGGTCAACCTCATAGTCATCCATTATATTTCTAAACTGCTGCAAATATCTTTCAGTTGATTCACTCTTTGCACCACTGAATTTAGGCAAAATTTTTTTGATTTTGGATGGTATCACATTTGGGAAACCACAAATGCCATTGAAATTGATGGCCCTATATCTTCCAGTGCTGAAACTTCTTTTATTACATGGCTGGGACAGGTTATTATACATCATTGCAGTTGACACCATACAAGGATGTAGGGGCTGATGATACATTTTTTACACTTTCTACAAGCCTCTTCACTACTCAGACTTCTTTTACAATGCAAATCTCCATTTCAACTTACCTAAGGTCCTCTAAATGAGTCTCATAAAAAAATTTGCATACTTCTTTGAAAATACAAACTACATTCTCAGCAAATGCAAAAGTATGCAAGCTTATCACCACTATTTCCCTTTTAAGTAGTGCTAACTTCACCTAATAGGGAATCATTTAAAACTCATACACCATGGTTTTTTGAAAACTAAAACATGAAAAGTACCTGGATATGTTGCAGCTGCTAACCCTTCTTCCTGACTGAAAATATGCTGATCTAAAACTTTTTTGTATTCTTTCTTAGGTTCTTGGTATGCAGAGTTGCCACCTCCTTGTAGAGGAATGAGCTTCAAATAGCCCAAAACCTTTCAAAGCATTTTTTCATTCTGGGTTCTCCAACAGTAGAGCCACACATAAAAACTTCAAATTTGCTACAACAAGGCTTCATCTAGGTCTAAAACTTCAATATCTGAACTAGATGCTCAGACTCATTAAATTATTTGACTCTTTGCTTATAGATTTATCACTGATCCCCAGCAGAGTCACTAGTTTTGTTGGTTCCCAAATCAACAAAGGGTTTGCCACTTCATATGCTCAGGCTTAATGACAGATTTGGCCAACAAAGACGAGAGGTTGTGTGAACTGCCTCCCCTTCACTTTTGGTTCTGCCACACCAAGAGGGGTATCCCTTCAACAAAAGATTTAACTTTGACTCACCGAGAACAAAAGATTTAGCTTTTCAATATTAGGCAGAATGCTCTCATGTATGGACCAAGATCTGTTGGATAAATCACAAGGCTAGCAATGTTCTTGGACATATCGCACTGGATGAAAATGAGAGCATGCAGCTGTAACCTACTCCTAAAACCTAAAAGATTGGGATTTCAAAATAATTTTGTTTTGTATGTTTAGATGCAAGATAGGGGTTTTGAATCATAACTTCAACACAAGGACAATCTGGTGCCTATCTCAGGGCAAGTAGTCAACTAGACATGTATATGTGAATGATTTGTACAAATTCAACTGACATTCAAGTTTCATGGGGATAAATTGGTATTTGCCTTATGAACACCACCCAAGATTGAGTATTCAGTTATCTCTGCTTATGAATATCCTTATTACAATATATTCTTCCCAATGTTTAAAATAAAACATTTAATCTGCTCCTTAAGAAAAAGTAAAAGATTAAACATTTGATACAACAAAACCCATATCCCAGAACCTCAAATAACCCTTAGCTATTCAAATTCAAAAGAAAAACACACACAGCTTGGAGACAGATAGTTGAATACATGCAATGAAGCATTGCTCGTATAACATCAACATGAAACTGAAAACAAATATGCAACATATAGTCAACATATAACTCATAAACTCACAATAAAGAGATAGACCAACCCAGCTGAAGTGTCTTTCATTACTTCTCCAAAAAATTTCCAAATCTTCAACAACCTTAAAATTAGAGCCGAACTCTTTCTTTATGCCCAAAGTGTGTTGCCCTAGAAATTAACTGCATTTCTGGAGGTAGGTGAGACATTTTTTATTACATTTCTCCCTCCAAAATACAATGGGAATAAAATATTTATATTAAAAGAGAAGAGGAAAAAGATAAATAAAATACACTTTAATTTTTCCCTTTTAATAAAATTTACATTTTTTTAATTTTTCTCAATCTTGCACGGCAGACACTTGTAGACTTCATTCCTCTACAATAAGAGACCTCTGAGATCTCACCTTCAGCTTCAAAATCACATTCAACCTCTCAGTCATCATTGCAACAACATTCAACTTTGATTTTTGCCCAATCAAAACTTTTTTAGTTGCTTTTGCTAAAACAGAGGCATTTTCACTCATTCAGGGACTCAAAATTTGATGCAAACGGCCAAAAAACTTCCGCCATTGGATGAGGAATTGTATAGGGAAGATTTTGCAGCATATAACAACACCTCTGAGTCAAAAATCACCCTTAAAACATGCCCAGAAAGTCAAAAACGTGACTGCAGTTTGAATCAGCAACATATCTGTCTGAGGGTGCCAAAAAACCATCAAAAAATGACCACAAAATTTGAGGGAATGCATCATTGACGACCTGCAGAATGAAGGAAAGGCGGGAGAAGCCCCGCAATGGGCATATCGTGCCATCGCGGTGGTCTGTTGATGGCTGCTTGAGGGGGGCGTGATATCACACCCCATATAACCTTTCATATGTTTCATAAGGTTTATAAAAAGCTTTTAACTTTATAAACCTTTAAAACTTTGACTTTTCCCTTTTCCAAAAGTCACGTTCAACTTTTATATGCCCCTTTAAAATGCCTTTTCATATTTGATTTTTAATATATGCATTTTAAAGTATTAAAACTCATGCATTTTAATTTTCTCCTTCGGGTATTTGGCGCAATCTCGCTGAGGGCAAATCAGGCGTCTGACAACTATGAAAATTTGCACAGGGGCATAATCAATTATTTCAAGAAGACCCATTTGCTCGGATTTCACTTCACCCACCAAATGCAGGCACCTGCTTTGTAAACTGACTCGCTGGGTGAATCTGCTGCAACTGGAATGCATTAAAATAATGCATCAAATGGTCTCAGATTTTTATGAAATTAAAATTGGAGACGTTTGAGGTTAAATCAACAACTAGGTCGCCCTCAAAATTGAAATATTTGAAACTTTTTGGAATGCCGATTCTAGCCCGGTTACAATTAGAAAACAATTAAATACCCTACCAAAACCTATCTCGGGAGTATGAAACTGAGCAGGCGTGTTCTCAAGTATACCAAGAAATCTTCCACCAATCGGATTTGCAAGATGATGCTTGAGTTACAAAATTTTAATTGCCAAATATGGCCTCTGGGGTAGATTGAGCAACCTGTCAACCAAACCTTCAACACTTCGAAAGAATTTTGGAATGAGATCAAATTTGAAAAATTTGAGGGTGCCACCAGGGATCTCGACCTCTATAGGCAAAACAACTTTAGATCCATATACCAAAGCATAGGGTGTTTCTCCAGTTGGGGTTCAGATGCTTGTTTGATAGGTCCAGAAGGCGGGATTAAGTTGGATATGCCAATCATGACCAGCTTCATTGACTACCTTTTTGAGTATTTTGAAGATTGTTTTATTTGAAGCCTCAACCTGGCCATTGCTTTTAGGATAGTACGGCATAGAAAAATGATGTTGGATATGGTATTGTGTGTATAATGCACGAACATCTTAGTTTTTGAAAGGTTTACCGTTATTGGTTACTATAGCCATGGGGATACCATATCGACAAATGATATAGTTCAAGATAAATTTGGCAATTTGCTTGCCAGTTATGTAGGTCATGGGAATAGCTTCCACCCACTTCATAAAGTACTCAGTGGTTGTAGTAATAAAGTTATGGCCATTTGAAGATGAGGGATGTATCTTGCCTACAAGGTTGAGACCCCATTGTGAAAATGGCCATGGAGTGATCACTAGTTGCAGCTGATGAGAAGGCACATGAATCAAATCTCCATGTTGTTGACACTGAAGACACTTTTTGGTGAATTGGTTGGCATCTTGTTCCATTGTGGGCCAAAAATATCTTGTTTTGAGCAACTTCTTTGCTATGTTGGGACCAATGGAATGTGCTTCAGAGATACCCTCGTGTATATCTCTTAAAGAGGTTTCAGTTTCTTCCAGGTTTAAACATCTTAGGAGGATACCATCAAGACTCAGTCGATATAATGTATCTCCTAGGATGGTGAAATCGGAGGCTTGACAAATGAAGGTTTTCTTTTGTGTTGATGTGAGATCGGATGGGAGGGTGTTGTTATGAAGGTAGTATATATCCTGATACCATGTCGAGTTAGAACCCACAAGCTCACAGATAATTTTAGTTTGTGGAATATCAACAGACGGTATCAATAGCTATTCTACCATGAACTCACAGTTTTGTATGTTGGTTGGCATGTCTATAAGAGACCCGACAGTCACCATTGCATCAATAGCCTTGTTGTTAACTCTTGGGATCTAATCAAAGGAAAGACTACAAAAATGTTGTTTATAGTTTTCCACCATCTTCTTTATAAGAGCATCAACTTGTCATCCTTAGTTTACTATTCATCTGTGACTTGGCAAATGACAAGTTGAGAATCTCTGTAGACCTGAAGTTGTGTGATGTTCCACTGGATAGCCATTTGGAGACCTGTTAACAATGCTTCATACTCGGCTATGTTGTTGGTACATGGGAATGCAAGGCGATATGATTTAGGGATACAATCACCTTGTGGGGTGATGAAAAGAATCCATTTTCCAGAACCATGTTGAGTATATGATCCATCAAAGTATAGTTTCTACTCAACTAATCTAGAAACGTTAAAGATCCCTTCATCTGGAAACTCTTATAGCATGGGGTGAATATCTATTAATGGTGCCTTAGCTAGTTGGTATGGAATTACTTGCCCTTTGATAGCCTTTTGGTCTACATATTCCATGTCAAACTTAGTTAAGATCATTACCCATTTCGCTAGGCATCCCATAAGAGTTGCTTTGGAAAGAAAGTATTTCAAAAGATTGACCTTGGATATAAGCTTTGTATGCCGGTTCAACATATAGTGTCACAACTTTTGGGAAGCAAATACTACTACTAAACAAGCTCTTTCCATAGGGGTATAGTTGAGCTCATATCCTAATAGAGTGTGACTAATGTAGTAAATTGCATGTTCTTTACATGAGTCATCATTTTGAGTAAGAAGTGCCCCCAAGGCTGTGAATGTAGTGGAGATGTAAAGCAGAACAGGTTTCCCAATTACTAGAGGCATCAACACTGGTGGTGAAGCAAGATAAGCTTTTAGTTGTTCAAATGCATCTTGGCACTTATTGTTCCATTTGAAAGTGATATCCTTACGGAGTAAGTGTGAGAAGGGTTAGCATTTGTCCACCAGTTGTGAGATGAAGTGCTAGCTAGACTGTAGATTTCCCTGAAGAGCTCTTAATTGTTTAAGGTTACTTAGAGGAGACATTTCAACAATAGCTTTGACCTTTGCAAGGTTGACCTCAATGCCTCATTGAAATATAATGTAGCCCAATAGCTTGCCAGATGTTACACCAAAGACACACTTCTTTGGATTTAGCCTTAGTTGATATTGCTCTAGCTAATCAAATATATACTCCAACACTTTCAAGTGATATGCCCTTGTAGACTTACCTAGAAAGTCATTGACATAATCTTCCATAATGGTATGGAACAAATCGTGAAAGATTTCCATCATCGCTCTTTGGTAAGTAGTGCCAACATTTTTGAGGCCAAAAGGCATGACTTGCCAACATTAGTTGCCCCAAGGACATGTGAAAGCCATTTTATCTTGGTCCTCAGGTGCAATCATGATTCGATTGTAGCCAGAAAAACTCTCTATGAGGGAAAGCATTTCATGGCCCACTGTTAAGTCCATGATGATGCCGATGCTAGGCAATGGAAAATTATCCTTGGGACAAGCCTTATTCAAGTCTTTGAAGTCTTCACAAATATGAATGACCCCATTCGGCTAAGAAATAGGTGCTAGATTGAAAACCCACTATGTATAATCCACATGATGTATGAATTTGGCATCGAGTAGCTTCTCAAGCTCAACTTTGACCAATAAAGCAATCTGTGGGTGCATCTTGCATAGTTTCTTCTTAATTGGTTTAGCTCCTAGTGCAACTGATAGATGGTGGACTACTAATGTAGGATCCAATCCTGGCATGCCAGCATAATTCCATGCAAAGTTAATTGTCCTTTTCTGAAAGAACTTTGTGAAGTCCTTATTTTCCTGCTGAGACAAAGAAGTCACTAAGAAGGTAATCTTTGGATTTTGGACCATGCCAAGATTCATTTCATCAGATTTCTCCACCAATAAAGAAGACTTCTCCTAATATTTTGATGGTGGGGGAAGGTCAAATCTTTCATCCTCGGGTGCCTCAGAGAGGTTTTCACCATCGGATGCATCCTTTCTTTTTACTATTTTGAGATCATAAGGTGCCTCAAAGAGGTTTTCACCTAAGGATCAATTTATTTTATTCATATTTTTGGGACTGAAAGATTTGACATTCTCCCTGAAATATGCGATAGGAGAGAGATCCATGACAAAACCTTCTTTATGGTCACTGTGGGGTATACCATCTTGAAGACCCAAAATTTTTTCAAGTGCTTCATCATTTTGAAAAGTTTCTAGGATAGGAGGCCCTTGTTGGTCCCAATCAATTAGGTCAGGATATACAAGGGAGATGTTTTGTGTTTTGGTCTTTGAGGTAAGGGAAACAAATGAGATCATTAAGATAGATGATTCCTGAAATAAATTAGTGAGGTGAAGGTTAGAACCATCAATGGTATCCTCCATAGAAGTCTCCTCTGCGGGCCAAACTTTTGCCACTTCGCCAAGTATAAACTAGATATCGAGGGAGCTGGATACCTCCTTTCTGAATCCCAAACCATATTTGTTAAGTTTCCTCATGACAAATATGGGTTCGATAGTTCCTTTCTCATGAAGACCAAGTCCTCCTTGTCATTTATAGCCCATATTCTTTACAATGTGATGACCATTGTTCTATTTATCTATAGGTAGGATAATTGGTTCCTTCTTATCTTAGAAAAGCCAAGAGGATATATGCTCAATGTGCTCATCTTCTAGGTTGTGTTCATGGATGAAAATAGTTGGGGGTATAGGTTTGATGGCCTTCTTCTTTCTTACTTTTTCCATAGGAGGTTTACCATAAGATTTTGACGATAAGGGCAAGTTCCCTACACAACAAGAGTTCTGCAAGTCATAAGAGTTCTGCAAGTCATACTCTCCAAACCCTACATTCTTGTATTGAACCTTGACCTTGGGTATGTCTTTCTTAGGAGATTTGGTAGATAAGGTGGTTGGATCGACATAGGAGGATGAAGGATGAGCGTCCTCATTTTTGGGCACTTGGTTTGAATTCAGGTATCTACCTTGCATGGTACGACAAGATTCAAAAGGATTCAGATCTCTGGGAATGGTAATTTCCATACCACATGGTAGGGGAATTTTAAACATTGGTGATAAGTGGAGGGGACGACTTGCATGGTGTGAATCCACGGGTGACCAAGGATGATATTGTAGGGGAGGTCTAGGTCTAGTACCTAACACCAAGTTTCTACTAAGGCTGGCCCCACTTTGACAGGTAAATGAATGAATCCTTCATATTCCCTTTCGGCGTCATCATATGCCTTGATGGTCATCGTTTTGGAAGAATCAATAGCATCGGCGAAATATACCAACTATTTTAATAGCTTTAAAGAACATATATTGAGACTAGCACCACCATCTATAAGGACTCTCTTGACTTTGCGCTGGTGGATGTATACTTCAATGTGTAAGGCTTCATTATGACATGAATTTTGGAAAGGGATATCTTTCTCAGTAAAGACCAAGTGATGTGGAGAAGCAATATGTCCTATCATGGCCTTGAATTGGACAATGTCAATGTTGTCAGAGACAACTGACTCTTTGAGGACCTTTTCTAGGATATCCCTATGTTCAGGGGAAGTGCAAAGGAGATCAAGAATGGATATGAGAGATGGAGTTTTACCCAAGTGATTGAGTAGATTATACTTTGAAGTGGGTTGACTACTTGAGGTTGCCCCACGAAGGGTAACATGACCGTGACAGGTGGTGACTGCACAAGCAGGAGCTTTCCCTTTGATGGTGAGAGTAGATACAAAACTCTCACTAAAGTGGCTGACAACAGAATCATAGACTCCTAACAAATTATTTACGCCTTTACCTTGTTGACATTGTTTCCTTTTCCATGATGAGGGAATGGATCGTCATAAATTCCAAGGTCTTTATTTGTCGTTGGTGGAGGAGTGCCATCAATGACAACTTCTCCGCGATCAATGAGATTTTGTATGAGGTTTTTCAACTTCATGCACCCTGGCATTTTATGTCCTTTGACCCAATGGAATTCACAATATTCATTGTCTTTGTACCATGTGGTTTTAAAAGCAGGTTCATTGTACTGTCTAGTTTCAAGCAACGCGATTAAACCATTCTAGACAAGCTTCTTAAGTATAGATTCAATGGGTTCTCCCAAGGGAGTGAATCTACATTTGGGTGCAAGGTCTTGTTTGGGTTGATCCCTTCGAGGGGGAGGATTATTCTTTTGTGGTGTTTGGACTGTTTGGATGTATTTGGCATCCATAACACCATCTCTGACAATATTTTTGTTTTTAGCCCAAAGCGGGGCTTATCATTAGATACAAGAGTGTTGTCTTTTGTCTCTTTGAAGATTTTCACAAGTCTCTTAGTGATAAGGGCCTTTTTCATGTTGGTTCCTTTCGAAATGACTTCCGCAAAGGAGCTAGCACAGTGCATTTGTAACTGAAAACCAAGTTCTTGGTTCAAGTTTTGGACAAATATGTATACTAATTGCTTCTCAGGTAGAGGCCAAGTGCATTTGCTAGCCATACTTCTCCACCTTTGCAGGAAGGAGACAAAAGTTTCCCCATTTCTCTATTTTGTATTACACACATTTGTCATGGTGACTTCGTGTTTGATGTTGAAAGAGAAATGGGTGACAAATTTCTTGACTAATTCAATGAAGGATTTTATGCCCAGAGGTGAATGTGAAAACTATTCCATGGATTGTCCTCTGAGACTTCGAGGAAAGAGATGCAAGAGATAGGTATCATCGTGAGCAACCTCTAAACAAGCCATGTAAAATTCCCTTTAATTCTCTTGAGGTTCGCCTTTTCCTTTGTATTTGTCAAATTTAGGTACCTCAAAGTTTTTAGGAAAAGGGAGCATGGGAATAGAGTGATCAAAAGGATACAAACAAACTTCCTCAAATGAGAAAGTCTCTACCTCCCTTTTTCCAAAATATGATAGGAAAAATTTGCAATGCAAAGAATAAATGAAACATAAACCAAATAAGTACAATTTACCTCCCTTTTGTACAAACAAATTGCCTACACTAATCGAGTGAATTGAAGTTGCACCCAAACTCAATTGGTTTCTCCTTGCTCTTGTTATGTGGATTTCTCTATTTTCTAATAACATAAATATTGATCTTCCAAGGAATGAAAATAATAGCATAAGTTAACTAAAAATGAGAGATGCCCAGAAATGGAGAAAGAGGTTTGATTTATAGACATGTGAGACAACAGATCTACGGTTGAGGATGATCAGAAAGATCAATGGTTGAGGAAGGTTGAGAGAATGTGCATGAATCAAAGGACAAGTGTCCTTGTCCTCTCATGCATCAAGGGAGTTAATAGATCTGATTAAGGAGTTGACTGAGTTGATTGATCAAATGACTGAATTGATTGGGTATTTAAGTGAATTGATTGAGTAGTTAACTGAATTGATTGCTTAGTGAACTCAATTGATTGACTAGTCAATTGGATTGATTCACTAGTCAACTAAATTGACTAACTTGTTAATTGATTCGATTGATTTAGTTAACTAATTTGATTGATTAGTTATCAAAATTGATTGAGAGTGAATTATGGATGAGAGGGAATAATAGGAAATTAAATAAATAAATTATTTAATTTCATGAGCACATGTGATAAATGAATTAAATATTAAACTTAAAATCATTTTGGAGGAAAAGGACTAATTAAATAAATAATTTGGATTTATTTATTTGATTTGGAGGGAAATTGATTTAATTAAATAATTAGAATTATTTATTCAAATATGGAGGATAAACTGAATTAATTAAATAATTGGATTATTTAATTAACATGGAGGATAAAATTGACTTGATGAACATAATCAAATAATTAAGATTTATTTGATTAATTTGAAGTATGGCAGGTGCATGTATGATATGGAAACGGGTCAATTTTAGGTGTCTATAAGAAGCATGAGTTTGATTAATTAGGAAATTTTATTTTAGTAGATTAGTTAAGGACTATTGATTATCAAGTTTCTATTGCAGACTGCCATGGGCACAACCTTGGATTTGACACATAAAATATGATTAAATGCCAAGGTACAATGACCCTTGTCATTGAGTACAACAATTATCTTTGAATTTAATTGAAAAGGATATAGTATTGGTTAATCATTTACAAAGTTATACTAATGTCTATTTGATGAAGTATAATTATGTGTTCTATTCTGTAGAAATGAAAAAAATTTATAACATTCTCTTAGGGTGGACAGAGATTATCAACAAGGGAGAAGGGTCTAGCCTCTTGAATGTGTTGAGTCATGAAGGAATCTATCTCACTCTCCTAGGTACACTAACTTTGGATTTGCATTATGAATGTATATGCATATTTTTATGCATGTTTCTATTGCTTGTGCATGCATGTATGAGACTTTTGTTGGTCTACCAATGAAAACATCGACATCTTATAAGAAAGTTATTTATGGAGGTGATGGTTTGTATTGAGTACCTTTTTACTTCTTGGTCCATTGGTGAACATCTATGTGTAACCTTGTCCTTATTTCAAATATTAGAACATCAAAACCCTAAACCTTACAAGAGACATAGTAGAATAGTTGAGGAATTCTATTTTTTTTATATTGTCCTTGTCTCATCTCTTTATGCATATATTGGCATGCATTGAAATCCACTGTACATTAAGATCTGGTTTGATACGATTGCCTATTTTGAAAGCATAAGCAGGTAATTATCCTTTAACTTTTTATTTAGAATATGATTTAGACTTATCACCATTAATGTTTTGATTAAGAAACCTCTTAACCCTTCAATCTTGCAACTACATAAATTGTCAAGCTAGGGCATGGAGTATTTTGAATCTATTTTGAATACCCTCCCACCTAGGTTTTGTGACCTTATATGTTGCAAACATAATTTATATTTAAAGGAAAATGTTTTTCTTTCTCTTTTCATCATTCAAGGGAGCCCATGGAAAGAACACATTTTAATATAGAAGAGTGCCAATATGTTGTTTGATTATTTTTAAATTACACCTGCCTTGTCTTTTAAAAACAATGAGCATGTCTTTGTTTTTTCAAAACAAAAAAATGTGACAAGGCACCTATAATATTAATAGAAAAGTTTATACAGAAAGAGTAAGGACGCCATGTCCAGAAGTTCATCCCAAAAAATAGTACATGATGAGGCCCTTAAAGGACCTAATATAATAGTTTAAAACCACAAAAGACAGCCCTTAATAGACCTGATAGTACATAATTAAACCCAACATTGGAAAAAGATCAAATTCTAGTCAAGAACAGAGAGGAAAGCTAAAACAAAGAAATAGGATCCCAAGACCTGCATACCGTCTAGCGCACACTAATAGAGAAACTTCATTGTGTAGCATCAGGACCCCCTACAACTGTCATCCTGCCTATATCCGCAGCACCCGGTAGAACCACCTGAACTAGAGGGAGGTCATCATCCAGGTCAATCTTGTCATCCTTTGCATTGTTAAAGAACTCCCTAGATAGATGAGGGCACCAGTCAGGAGAATCTAATAGCGATAAAGCCCTCCCTAATATGTTCCACCTTCCTTTTAGAAAAGTAGAAACTATAAGCTTTGAGTTCCCTATCCAGTTTAGCTATGCACACCACCAGAAGACTCTCCTACATCACTTTGAAGATGGCTTGGATAACGGGGGAAGATCTTAGGTTTTGTATGTTGAATAAACCACCAATCAAGGCTGTTGGTGTTAAGCCACACCCCGACCGATGATGGACTGGTCCAAGAGGGGCTAGTAGCTTAGTGGTAGAGCACTCCAGCAGCGTATGGAAGGTCCTAGGTTTGAGTCCTAGCTGGTCCATGTCTCAACATGGTATCAGAGCCAGGCCCAGGCTAGGAGCCCCAAGCACACGAGAGGTGTGGCTTAAGGGGGGTGTTGGTGTTAAGCCACACCCAGACCAATGATGGATTGGTCCAAGAGGGGCCAGTAGCTCAGTGGTAGAGCACTCCAACAACATATGGAAGGTCCTAGGTTTGAGTCCTAGCTGTCCATGTCTCAACAAAGGCATCCCCCTGTAACATATCACATTCCCTAACAGCTAGAGCCTATTTCTCTGTAGAGTAGTAATGGTTATAGAACAAGCCCATTGCAATGGCATGGACATAATTTATGTCCTGCACCAAGTCCATAATATTTGAAAGGATATGTGAAACAATGTTCGAAGGGGTGAGGATTATGCTCTTGTAAGCTTTCATCCATCTATGGTCGACAATGTTTCTCACTGAAAATTGCACCATCGTGCAATTGCAGTCTACCAAGGAAATCATGTCTGTGATCTTGATTTTACCCTTGATCTTAGTTTCCCATTCCATCGGAGGATAGAAGATTCTCTAGTTCAGCCTCATGTCCACCATGGATCCTACAAGAAAGAAAGAAAGGAAAAAGAAATATGCTGGTAGAAAGTAAGTCCTCAACCAAGGAGAAGGAAGCTAAAACCTTATGTGTCGCATGAGTGGCATTCTCACTTTTCAAGGAATAAATGAAACGATCATGAGAAATCTTGAGGAAATCCTTGGAGAGTCTAATTAAGTGTCTAAACACTCATAATAAACTCAGCTCTATGGGAAATGCCATATATCAGCCACCCTCCAATAATTTCCATTAATATCCACTATCCTTTGATATGGACGTGGCAGGTCTGGCATCTCTCTAATTTGGAAAAGGCCTTCCTCTGTCCCATCCAACTCCTCGTTGATCTCTGACAAGAGATTTACTTCATGTAGGAGTGTCTAGGAAGTGATAAGATCATCAATTCAAGGTGATTCAGACAAGAGTTTTACCCACTCAATTTGATAGGATGATGAACATAAGAGCACGCCATCCCAAAATATTTAAGGAATGGGCCACTCCTTTTGTGTCAGATTAGAAAAGGGGTACGCTCCTTCCACTTGTCCCTCCTTGATTCCATCTCAATGGCATCGATGGGTACCCAATCAGAATAAAATATTTTTCTATTATTATTATAAAGTCATTTGAGGAATAAAATATTTTTCCACGAGATCATGAGGCTTTCTACCACATAGTATTGGTGCCTGCCTATCCGTCCTCTCTTTGCATGTATGTCTATCTATAAAATTTTGGAGAGAGGGAGCTTGAAAGGTGGCGTTACCTAGCAACACACGACATTTTTTTTTAGAAGGGAATTTTAGAATGACCAACATTTTTTTTTGTTTTGATAACAAGTCTACCAGGGGTAGTTAGAATAGGGGGATAACTTAAATTTTCTATTCTTTATGCTTTGAAAAATTCCACACCAGTTACAAAATCTCCCATTTTGGCACATGCAGGGAGGATGCAGGCAAAAGTTTTGGAGTTTGGCTTTATACCTACCAATTTCCTTTTCTTGAAACATTACTAAGCCTTTTCAACAAATCCATTTTGTGCATAACCTGTGATCAAGGTAGTCCTTGAGGTCATATTTCTTTTAGGCATTTGGTGAAACATTTGTTGTACCTTGTGGTTCTAACAACTCAATTCTATTAAATTACCTCTGAACATTGTAAGGTAGAGATTGTGTTAAAAGCTTGGCATATAACAAGCTCATACAATATTGATAGTCACAGGTTGTTAATTCATTTCAAAGATTTGTATTATTTACGGTTGAAGTGGAGCTCTAAAAGGAATTTGAGCTCAATGATCTATTTTCTACTATAGTTCCAATATGTATACAGGTCATATCTTCTCCTTCTCTACTTATGAAACATTATTGAATGACTCATAAGGATTTTTAACATTCTAAGATGAAAAATTTTATTTGGTAAGACATTTGAGGGAAACTTCTTAATGTACAAGCTATTTTTTAGATTACTGCATTTATCACCACCGATAATCTCCACGAGAAAATTGTTTTTGTTTAATAATGATGAAAATAGTTCACATCTCTCACAACAATTCTCTTGCAATAATCTTGGAGATGGGTTTCATTGCAGTAGGTGTTGGGTACATGGCTTGTATGAAGCCCAATTGTAACGGTGGTCTATTCTTTATCTTGTAACTACTGCATCCTCTGACTGTAACAATTGTCCAACTACTGCCATTTCTTGACTTCAACATCTGCATATTCCTGGGTTGATTATTCTTGGTTGAATGGTTGGTGTTGGAGATAGTTTAGTGTACTGTATTTTTATCTCTGTAGCCATTGTGTTGGCTGTAGTGTAAGATACTGAAGTAGAGTTTAATAAGAGGAGAATCCTTTGCTACTTGAAAGTGGACGTAGTCTATAAGACGAACCACTGTAAAAATCTCTATGTTCTCATCTGTGTGTGTGTTGTTCACTTATCTTATTCACTGCAATCTTTTCTTTCATTTTTTTGTTGTTATTTCAATTCTACAATTGGTATCAGAGCTTGGTGGAGAAGTTCAGTGCTGAAACGGTTCTTTGGAAATCGGTGAAGAATTTCTAGAGCCATGGACAATGTAGACAAATGGAAGATTGAGAAGTTCACAAGCCAAAACTTTGGATTGTGGAAGGTACAAATGGAGTCATTGCTAATTAAGCGGGATCTTTCACCTGCATTGCTTGGAAAATCTAAGGGAAAAGGTTCAATGTCAGATGAAGATTGGGAGAAAATGGATATGAAAGCCAGGGCAACTATTTCTTTCACTATCCAGCAACGTGTTATTCAATGTTTCAGCTGAGAAGACAACGCAAGAGCGGTGGGATAAACTTTCTTCAATGTATGAGATGGCATTGGCATCGAACAAGGTATATATCATGAAAAAGTTATATAATTTAAAAATGAGAGGAGGGATTATGTCAAATCATCTCAATGAGTTTAATACCTTGGTCACCTAATTAACTTTGGTGGGTATAAAGTTAGATGATGAAATTAAAGCAATCCTATTATTATTTTCTATACCCAACAGTTGGGAAGGAGTGGTGATGGTAGTTAGCACATCGGTGGCTGCCAAGAGTAAACTCAAATTTGATGATGTTGTAGCTACTCTTCTCAGTGAAGACATGTGGAGGGAAAATCAAGAACCCTCATATGGTGATGCCTTGACTACTCTAAGTACTAGCAATAGAGGAAGGGGTCAAGATAGAGGAAGAAATAATGACAGAGGAAGATCGAAGTCCAGAGGCAGAGAATGTTGGTTTTGTGGCAAAGTGGGTCACACAAAAAAGCACTATTGGAACTACAAAAAGGCACAAGAAAGGGTGATCAATAGCGAAGCCAACACATCATACCAAGAAGATGCCGGTGTTCTTATTTTAACTGAAGAAGAAATTCTGACTACTGGTTGGGTGCTTGATTCAGGTTCATTATTTTATGTCACTCCATGCAAGAAGTATTTCAAAAATCTACAAATTGGTGACTTAGGTAAGGTTTTTCTTAATAATAATGAATCTTGTGATGTTGTTGGCATAGGGGATATTTCATTAAGACTAAAAAATGGATATTGTTACATGATGTTAGATATGTTCCCCAGCTCAAACAAAATGTAATCTCAGCTAGACAATTGGGTTCTCAAGGTTGTGAAATTTGTTTTGAATCCAATAGATGCAAGGTTAAAAAGGGGGCCTTGGTAATTGCAAGGGGTAGCAAATTAGGCACCCTATATGTCATAGAGAGTCATGCTAAAGTGCGAGTTCTTCATCCTACTTTAGATTTGTTGTTGTGGACTACCAAGCAAATGTCTTTGGATCCATTAGATGCTGATTTTGTTATTAATAATTTTCTTAGTATGTTTGATAGTGATAGTTTTGGGGATCAGTTAGATGATGGTGTGCAGGTTGATGCCATAGAACTTGAGGCAGATGAAATTAATGGCGATGAGAATGAAAATTTGAAGGTGATTGAAGATGCACCTATTTGTAATGGTGATCAGAGTGACTGTTTGGAGTTAGTTTGTAATGCTGCTGGTAACAAAAATTGTGAATCTAAAAATATGTTGACCAATATGGAAGACAAAGCAGCTAAATCTAAGAAGACTACTGTCGAAGTTGGCACTGAATTTGGTGGAATTGCTAGAATTGTTGTATCTCTAATTTTATTTTTGTTTATCTACTGTATTTTTTTGTGTTTTGTGTTTGGAGGGGCAAATGAACAGTTTGATAGAGGATTTGCTTCTGATACGAAAATGATTTTGGTGGATGCATTAATGAAGATTGTAACACGAGAGAAGTTTGAGTTCTAGAGCTTCTCTTTGTATTGTCCCGATGTGATGATGTGGCTGATGTGTGGGATATCTTTGACCGGTTCATTTGTCATTCCCATTGGTCTTCAAGTGGGAGATTGTTGGGTACGTGGCTTGCATGAAGGCCAATTGTAATGGTAGTCTATTCTTTATCTTGTAACTACTGCATCCTATAATTGTAATAGTTGTCCAGCTACTGCCATTTCTTGGCTTACATCTACATATTCCTAGGTTGACTATTCTTGGTTGAATGGTTGGTGTTGGAGATAGTTTAGTGTATTGTATTTTTATCTCTGTAGCCATTGTACTAGCTATAGTGTAAGATAATCAAACTGAGTTTAATAAGAGGAGAATCCCCTGTTGCTTGAGAGTGGACATAGTCTATAAGATGAACCACTATAAAAATCTCTGTGTTCTCATCTGTGTGTGTGTTGTTCACATATTTTATTCACTGCAATCTTTTCTTTCATTTTTCTACTGTTATTTCAATTCTATAGTAGGGAAACCAGTGCATACCAAACGGTCCTTAACAACTCTAATAGTTGTTGTATGGGGTACGTTTATCATTTTCACTATGATGGCAGAGAAATATTTTTTTTCCTCCTCTTGCACATCATTTAGTAAATTTCTTGAAAATAGAGATTACCCTACTGCCACCATTTTCCAAACCAAAATTTCCCAATTTTGCATTGCTCCCCAACAAAGTAATCTATCTCCTACATGAAAGGGATATACTTTCTCATGGCCTTAAACCCATATACATATGGATTTTTTTAAAATCATTTATCAATCTCCTCCATTTCAACCTCACTTGACCTGCGCACTTCTCCAATAGATATTTGGGGAAAAAAATGAAGGTGCGCAGTAATTTTTTTAGAATCCAAATAAAATAGTAGTATTGATCTATATACCACATGCCTATATTCATGAGTGTTCTACAGACTCTAAGAAAACCCCTCCATATAATCACCATAGGCATATTTGGGATCTCAAAGTTAAAGTTTAGGGTGTCCTCAGAATAGCCAACACTATCAAGAAGGTCATCCTTCCCTATGAGGTCAATGATATGATGTGTCAATGCTTAGGTTGGGAGAAGTGTATATTTTTCTTGTCATTTGAGGTCAGGTGACAAATTTAGATAGTGATGGCATTGCTATTATTGTGGTCAAGCTAATCCTATGTGATAATGAGAACATTAATTAAATTACATCAATAGATGTTACATAGTAATGATAAAATTACTTTCATAATGATTGAAATATGTGGACTTATATTATAACGTAAGGATTTATAATCTATTATTTAAATCAACTATATGTTGTGCTCTTGTTTTGATAAGGATTCCAATATAGGTTGTATTACACATTGCATACATTCTTGGATAATGGCTTTGTCTTTGGAAATATTTTCCATCCTTTTTAGATGTCAAGATTGTTACCAATTTTCTCCACAACTCAAATTGGTAGAGCTAAAGTGCATTCAGTTCATTTTAGATGAGAAAGTTTTTAACATTTGCCTATTATCTTGTTTGCATAGTTGGAATGTTTGAAAGATTTAGTTATGATGCATTGTTACAACAGAGAAAAAAGGATTCAGTTAATCATTCATTGCATTGTAAATTTTTGCTTGACAGATAAGTTGTTTCATTTCATTACAATGATTATTCAGTTTTACAAATGAGATACACAAATGGAATAAGCATTACATTGAATGAAAACATGATAGATCAAATGTCCCACACAAGTTGTGGGAATAGATGAACTAGTACAAACACAAGAAATAAACTATGCATCTAGAAATAAGAAAGGGAAAGAACACAGACATCATTGCCTGTTCAATGCCTTTGGTATCTGAGCTTGCTTTTCATTCCTTGCTCTCAATCTGCATAAGAACCTGTAGGATTGGAAGAGATTTGTTAGAGCTCTGGATATGAGTTCCCTATGTGCCTATCAATAGAGGCATAATACATTGCCTATGGTGCACTAAATCAGATACAAATCATTCACATGCAAGAGAGACTAAAAGAGAAACAATCATTGAGCTTCACTAATTTTATGTAACATGTTTGTTTCCTGTGCAAGTATAGGTGAAATCATTTTTCTATTTTTGAAGACTATTTTAGCATGTGGTGTAAAGTGGGCTCCCACAAGGGTTGAGCCCAGCATGCTATCCCTAAACCTGAAGGGGAATGGAATTGAAATACATATTCATATTCAGCTGAAAGAATGTCTCATCAAGTGAGTGCATGAACTCTAAGTTCATTGCCCCATCTATAATCATTAGTTCAAGAGATGAAGTGAAAACCATGTATGTGTAGTGAACTTGTCCAAGATAGATCAATAGTGTGTGGAACTAAGTAAGGCATTATCAATGTTTTATGTTATTACATTCATCAATTATTTCATTATCATCTGTTGCATTCAAGGCATTCAAAGAGCAGTAATCTGATCTCATCATGCCAGTACTCATATGAAGAGGACAACACTCTTTTGTTGGTCAAGAAATATGGCATTCAATGCCAACATAACATAACAGATGCTAAAGGAACTATCATATACATAGTGGAACAACCAAGACATCTATTAAGGCACAGTTCCAAGTGATACATAGAATGCATGTTCATATATATTCATGCTAGTAAAGTGGAGGAGTTGCAACAATTCAAGGTGGTATGTATATATCTACATTTGATTTGATACAATGAACTAGATGCCAAGTATGTATGCCATGAGATAGATCTAATTGGAACATTCAGAGTATATGCATATCAAATGTAAATAGAAATACCAGTCATCAAATGGAATAGAAATAGCATAAGTAATGATCATCGAATGGAGCATGCACAGATGCATGGTTGTATGAGGTTAAGACAGCATCTATAGTGATATAGAAGAGAGAGAAGCACATGAATTTCATCATAATAAAATGCAAATGGAGAAACAAGTAATGAGCTCCTCATCCTTCTCTCATTATTGGCTTCATTAAATAGATTTCAATACAGAAAGGCATGATAAATGAAATAGAACAGTAATGTGCTGCTATGGTGGATAATCAAGTGGAAGTGATTATTCATCATGAATTATCTTTCATATAATAATGCTACTACAGCATGATATGAGTATAAAATTACATATTCAGTGCCAAGTGCCATAATCAATGCTAAGTGCTACAGATGTATGACTGTATGAGCTAAAACATCAATATCCATTTTCATCTACAGAGGGAACAGCATGTCATCATAATAGAATACAACTGGAGTAAACTTTTGTTTTCCTCATATTGGATTTAGACATTGTTTTGTAAAATAGAAAGAGCAAATGAAATGAAAAGCAGAGATATCATATGCACGATGATCTATCAAGGATTCAGTTCTCCATTAAGGAACAGTAAAACAATCAAAGCTTTAGAAATGATGAAATATATTAGTCATTGGATGAAGATACAGCCATGCAAACTTCCATAACCTAGATCTCATTTTACATAGTATCTTTTTCTATATTAGGGGTCGAGTTTTGCCATAGAGATACAATGAAGCTTTGTTTTTTTTGCATATTCAAAATGAGGGTTTGATATAGCTGCTACTAGAAAGTATATTCATCCTCATCATTATAGAAACTCATTTTAGTTCAAGAAAGATTATCTCATATTCAAAAGGAATAGAGGGGTTTCAAATCATGTTGACCAAGTCAAAGCTTAAAAAATGAATTGATGTGCTTAATATATCTGTGACCATTAAGTATGTGTTCTTCATAGTAAAAACAAAACCCATTTTTTGATGCCATTAAGGCAACAGCTCGAACTCACTTTAGGGTTTCAAGCTTGAACTACAGATATAGAAGAAAGGAAACTTTCTAACTCATGGAAATCATAGAGGTGGGCTAATCTACAGGTCATGGTTTTTCACAATAATAAATTTTTGTTTTACCAGACAACATGAGAAATGGCCATGAACAATGATAGAGAGGAACCATCTTGTTCTCATAACAAGTTAAACCCTTTTGGGCTTTCAAGTTTTGAACCTATATATAAAAGAGATGAGAAATTTTGAGCTCATTCGACAGGTATACTTAGTAAACAAGAAGAATATACAAAGCAAGCCATGGCCTGAGAACATATTCTCTTCACAGGTAGTGAAACCCATGTCAAATCTGCAAAAGGAAAGACAAATACAGATAAAAGAAGAGCTAGGGTTTCAAGTTATGAGGCTGAGAAATATATTCAAAAGTGCCCGACTGTGCAAATATGGCCATGGCCTACCAATAAACAGAGGGTTTTGTGGTATTTTTTAACAAAAATGCAAAGAAATGCCTTCATTTCAAGATTTCCTAAGCTCATATCGAGCTTCATGTCAGTAAGAGAAAAACAAAGAGATAATGTAGGACTCAGAAGATAAAATCTTACCTTGTTTTTTTTGACAAAGTGCATATGCAAATTGGCCATGGGCTTTTACCCTCATGGAGTCTCAGACAAGCATAAATGGTGGTCCATATAGGAAACACAAATGGCAGAAGAAAATACACAGAAATGCATCAGAGAGTGGCTTGAGAAGCCAAGTTTCATCTCAGGTAATGAAAAAGAAGATCAATCAAATGACAACTAATGTGTCGCCATGGTCTTACCTTCCGTTATATACTGGATCTTTCAAGAAAACATGCTCAGAAGTAGTGAGAAACCAATTTCCAGTTCAAACCCTAGTCTTGGTCGTGATTGGAGTAGAGCCTCTTCTCAAAAGTTTAAAGTGTGAAATGAGCCCGAGATTTGAGGGCAAGGGCATTTTGTGATTAGGGTTCCATCGATGCCCTAAATTGATGGTGATTTTTATCACATCAATTCCTATTTTTTCAAGCCCAATTAATACCCACAGGGGTATTAAACTTTGTTGATATGTTCTATGCCTAGGCTTTATGCCTTAAGGCTTTTGATCACATTTTGCCTTCAAAACTCATTCAGTCCCTTTTGAGGATAGATATAAACTCCATAAGCCCTTATATTATTTTTTGTAGATCATTTGGAGGATAAGCCTTATAGGCTTTTATTCTTGCAAAACCATCTAACATACCTTCACATTTTATGATTGTTACAGAAAATCATACATCTATCAAATGTAATATACTTGGCATGTGTAAAATCAAAGCCTTGTATTCTTATTTTTGCAAAAAAATCAAATCTAGGCAAATTAAGAAAATAAAACTGCAAATCATTGTAAAATGATGTTTTAAAGCAATGTGTCTATAAATTGCTTTAAAATATTCATTATTTATGCAGTTAAAACAAGTAAAGAAAACAATATCTTGTTTTTTTTTAGTTTGTTTCTTTTAGGTAGATATGGACAAAAAATGGAGTCTTATTGGGCAGATAACACATTTTCTCTGGTAGGACCACCTTGGGGGGCTTTTTGGTAGTTTCTTTCTTCAGTTTGGGAGATAGTTTGGCACAATTTTCGAGGCTTTTTAATGGAGCTCAAAAATGGATCAGTATAACTATTTTTAGGAGCTTTTTCCTAGCTTTTCTAGAGAGATCATTCTGTAGGCATATATTTGAGAAAGATAGCTCTTTCTCAAGTTAGTTGATATCATTATTTCTTCTCTCTTGAGCACAGGCAGAGAGTTTGTAGACAGACATTTGAATCAGTTTATTTTTTTCCTTGTACTCCTTCCAGTTCAATATAGCAGATCTTTCCTATTTTATCTTTTGCTTCATATTTGCAGCTTTTGATCTGATGTTTCATTGTGATAGTACTATGTCCTTTGTTATGTCTCATTACTATGAAACTTAATGCAGATAACTCATATGATCTTGGTTGTATTTTGTATTCAGTTTGAACCTTCTTATAAATTATTTTTGGATCGAATATTGTAGGTGAGGTTGTGAAAGATTATGCTTGAAGGGTTGTTTGTGGGTGAAATCATTTAGATAGATTAAAGTTTAGAGATATTCTGTTTAAGTTTGATTTCCATTTTAGTTCATCCTCTCACCATTTCCCTCTACAAATCATTTAGATTAGAAAAAATTATTAGGAGAACCAGCTCACTCTAGAGGTTCACTCCAAGTTTAGGCAACCTACAGGCCTAGGAGTGTTTCCATGTGTCAACATATAGCTAAGTCCATAGCTTAGCATAGGGTACATATCTGATTGATAACAAAGATATCAATATATGATAAGGAAAATAATTGTTGCATCGATATATGTTGATCTATTTTGCATGAGACATTACTTGCCATTGTTTGATGTGTAAATCTATTTCAAAATTCTAATGTTGAATCTAGTGCCAACTACGTCGAGACAAAGTAGAAAGACCTCTTTTCCCCTATATCAGTTAGTATATAGTGGATTAGGGAAAATAGTTGTGTTGACTAGCATCCTTGGTGGTCTCTCAAATAAACTTCTTTTCCCGGGACAATTATTATTTTCTTTACTTAGGACTAAATGACAAATATGAATTAGTCCTCTAGATATTTTATCCATACTATAGAATGTTGAGATATCATGATAATATCATAGGACATTCTAAAATAAGAAAATAAAAGAATTAATATTACTATTGTCTGAATGTCAAGATGTCATGAAAGATGACTAGGGAATTTTACTCTGGATGTGTTATGAATTAGTCTTTAGTAGACTATTCTAAACATTCCAGTTCCTTGAAAGGTGTATAGTTGAAATCTGAAACTAGTGACTGTGAAATGACAGATAAGTCATTGCCTTTAGAGTACTAGATTTACCATTGAACTAATGGCAATATATCAATTGGTTATAAGAATGATAATATGACATCAATTGTCATTGTTTATTTAATAGAATCTTATGTAATCCATTTATGTTGAGAACTAGTGTACTTAGCTCAATTTTATTTACATGATATCTAATCGATGAGAATGGACATGACATTAGATATATGTTGCATGAACATATAGGTTTGCTAGATTTTTGGTGACTTGCATAATGCATAGATTCATTCATGTATGCCACCACAGATTGATAGATCTTTCATGATGGGTCAGATTTCCCCAATGGGGAAAATGTAGGGAAGATTAGTGCTTCGCAGTAGGGTGGATATCACCACTTTTATATTCTCTCTCTCTCTCACTTTTCTCTCTTTCCTTGTATAATTATTTGTATGGCTTAAAGAAAAGTATTTCTATATATGTAATTTGTAAACAATTGTGTTTAATAGTCACGACATAAATTATGTAAAAGGACTTATCCTAATTTTAAAACATAGTATGTTATTTATTTAATTAATTATATTATTTTACTATTGGTTTTGGGTTGGATATTACATGTGGTATTAGAGCTCTAGGTTCAACACTAGGGCCTAGAGTCTACTTTACAGAGTTGCATTTCTTTGAATGTAAACTATCAGATACCCTGAGAATACAGGTGCACCGACGGTTTTGAGGACCCTAGAATAGGGTCAAGGACTTCTTGGATGAGATAGTTTCTTGTGATTCCTAGATGGTTTAGTATGGGAAACAAGTGGAAAAAATGGCATGTGTTAGCCTAGAATAAGGAGTTGTTGGGTTTAACTCATCTTCCCTTGTCTAGTAAGAAAGAAAATAATTCTTAATGTTTGGAAAGGATGAAATATCATGAAGACCTTTATTCTTTGCATGTTCTTGTTCTAAAATTGTTCTTGTACTTTGTGTACTTTTGTGAGTGATGCATCCTTAAGTGATTATTGACTCAAGTTATTGACATGAGTAATGATTATTAAGATCATGTTAGATCTTGTCTGTACAGGTTGAGTATTTTGTGAGAAGTATGCTTTTACACTTAATTTGAGAATGTTGAAATCATGTTGACCATCTTATCTAAAGTATTGATAATCTTCTATGTATTTAAAGTGAGATCAATTGCTTATAAAATAATGGTGTTGATCTTCATATGCTTGATGTAGATCTAACGATTGAATGCTGATACTTTCCTTTAATTAGTGTTGATATGTTTTTGTAAATAGTGATGATAGAGATTGTCAATGATGATGACAAGTAGTTTGAATTCTTGTTGTCATCATGGTTGGCAGAGAACCAAGTAGAACTATGGCCTAGTTACAAACAGTAAGAACAATGAAGTTAATCATTGATGCAGTAGTATCCCATGTTGTAGAGCAATCTTGCATCAACCAAAAATATTTGCATTCTTTCTTTTATTTCATTTTCTATTCAATTCATTCATTGCAGTTTCAGCATTTTGTACTGCATTTGACCACATCTTCATATTAGAGCTCACAGAGCAGGACTTAGCATCTACATATCATCATCTAAATCATATTCAAATTCTAGGTCATTTGGATTTGTCTGCTAAAAGTTATCACTATCAGAAGATCACCAGTTTTCATAGAATAGAGCATTCAGATAGTCAGTTGAAGGAGAAGGTTTGTGGAGCACTTTCATGACTTACGGAGCCAAATGAAACATCATACATGACACATATTGATTAGATAGACCTTCCTTGAGGTCTGTACCAAGTTTCCATCATTTGTGGAGCATTACCAGATATTGCAAGCTGACCTACGTATTTGTACATGTTACATCCTTCATTGGAGTTTGTAACCTCTTGTGGCTAACGTGAAGGATTCTGTGAGCTTGAAGATATATATATATATATATATATATATAAGAGGTATTAGGAAGTCAGTAGTTCTTAGTTAGTGGTTATGATAGTTTATATTAGATCTTTTGTTCCAGGAAGACACTTCATTGTCATACCTTGTATATCTGTTGTAACCCAGAAAGCAGGTCTGTGAGCCCTTTGATTGTAGATCGCATGTTGCTGGCATATGAGTATTGTAATTCTTTGATATTCTGAATATATGAATCTTTGATTGCATTCTATGATTGTGGTTTTTCCATTGTGTTTACTCTAGTTGCATGGTTTGGATAGTTCATTTTGTGAACCCTTCGACTGTGATTGAACCAATCATATATGTTTATGTGTTACATACGAGTAGGTATGTATCACGAGATGAGCATATTCGTTGATCATATATGTTCAAGTGTTACATATGGGTAGGTATGCATCATGAGATGAACATATTCATTGTTCATATATGTTCAAGTGTTGTACATATGGTTAGGTATGTATCACAAGATGAATATATTCACTGTTCATTTATGTTTAGGTGTTACGTATGGGTAGGTATGTATAATGGGATGAACATATTCACGGTTGTATATGTTTAGGTGTGCATACGGGTACGTATGTATCACAGGATGAACATATTCATTGTTTGTAAATGTTTAGGTATTGCATATAGGTAGTTATGTATCACGAGATGAACATAATTATTCTTCCTTATATGTGTGTTGTGACTTCTTGATATAAACAATTATTCAATGATTTTTTCAATGTCAAGTGTGGGTAGGCATAAACAACAAAAATAAACTTATTGGTTACTATAATCTACTATGAGTGTTAATATGTATAATTGCCCATAGACCTTAACGAGGCAGTTTGTCTCTCACCTTAGGGAAGGTGACCACCCTTAATTCTAAACAAATAAAATTATGGAAGACTTAAATTGATTGATAAACTTCCTTGGTCATAGAATAGGATATGGTTAAACCAAAGACAATACCAATATGGAATAACAATGAAAGGTAAGAAAATATGGATCTTATGATAAATGAGACAGTATAAAATGGTTGTAAGTATGTGGTCAAGCCTAGTATTTAAATATTGTTTGCTTTGATCAATTTGGTATACACTACCATAGTACACTTCCTATGATCATCTACATTAGATTGGATGTTAGATGATAGGATATGCACTACACATATCCTCTCTCTCCTTGAATGACTTAGGGAAGTACACAATCATATGTTCAACTTATGGTTAGTAATATTTGACTAAGGCATTGCTTGTGATTTCAAACCTATAAGATTAATAAGGTATAGGTTTCCATGAAAATTGGTTATATAAAAACTGAAGAGGTAAGTGAAAATGGTGACCTCTAGATTAGAATATAGATGAAATCTTATTAGATACACATGCATGATTGCTTTTAGTATATTTTATTATTCTTTTAGATTGAAAATCCAATTTTATGCAACTTACTCCTATATTATGACTAAGTTGTGATGTCAATAAAATAATAATATTTTAAATTGGAAGTATGAGTATTTCCTGTTTATTCATGAATGATGAATGATCAAGTTATGATTGAACTTAATGATATTATTTTCTTTATGACTAGATAATATTTGAATTTTTTTTCATCTAATGATGAGGGATGTTGATATGATCCAATAGCATAGCTTCTAGCAAATTTATTAATTGTTACTAATGAGCTAACACTAATTTGAGTGTTTGATGGATGACCAGATATGAGGACCATGCTAGGTACATTCAAGAGTTATTGGCAACATGGATAGGTATTCAAAATTGGATAATTATGGTAAACACAGGTATGAGGAAGATATAAAAACTTGCCAATTTTACATTAGTTATGATATGGAATAATGTTTGGTTTTAAATGATTGAAAATATGATAACTATCTCTTCATACCATAGTCATCAAGTTGATGTCCAATCTTAGGGGGGAAGGATGCCACACCCTATTTGTTTAGTCCAGTTAATATTAATACTTGAGTATGCCAATTATCTTTAAATTTAAGTGAAAATGTTATACTATTGGTTAATCATTTACAAAATTATAATGGTGTTGATTTGATGATGCATAATTATGTTTTCTATTCCATAGAAGTGACAAGAATTTATAATATTCTCAGGGTGGAGAGAGTATCAATGAGGGAGAAGGGTCTAGCCTCTTGAAAGCATTGAGTCATGGAGGAATATTTCTCACTCTCCTAGGTGTACTAACTCAGGATTTGCATTGTGATTGTATATGCATTTTTTTATGCATGTTTCTATTGCTTGTGCATGCGTGTATGAGACTTTTGTTGTTGGTATACCAATGAGAACATCGACATCTTATTCAAAAGTTATTTATGGAGATGATGGTTGGTATTAAGTACCCTTTTACTTCTCGATCCATTGGTGAACATCTATGTGTAACCTTGGCCTTGGTATTGAGAGAGTATATTGCTATGACTAGCTTGTACACCCTACTCGAGATGAACACTACATACCATCTCTGCCAATGCTCAACCTATGTAATCAATCCACTCTCGTGTGTAAACTAAAAAAAGAAAACAAAGGTATAGCCATATTTCCCATCATATCATATAAAAATCTAAAATCAAAAAGATATCTAGTGTTCTAATCAAGTGACAATATAAATATAAACTCCTCACTTGGATCATCGACTTGTCAGTCGAGATCTAAAGGAATTGCACACCTTGCTAGTGTTGTACCAAGCATGCTAACAGTCATTGTTAACATCCCTATCACTAGTGCTAAGGAGGACCTTGTAACAGATGCACTTCTCAACTCATCTCTCTCCCTCCAACTAGGTGCACTGCCAGCTAGTGGTGATATCGTTGTTACTCAAGGTTAGTATATAGGAATCTCCTCCATAGTGACACCACTCTCATTCTATTATCATTGTCTCCCCACCTACATTGGTGTTGTCTTCTCATCCTCCTCATCATCAACCTCCTCCTCACTCTCTATCTACACTCCCCCTCCTACAAACCCTACTCTATCGGTAGTGATAGGTATTCAATCGAGGTGTCAAGTGGGAAGATAGGTTCTAGCTGAAATGTGGCCCACCATGCTGTGAATGCTAGGGTCACCCACACATCGTCATTATTAAGCACTAGTGGGGTAAATGAAAGAAGTTGTGTCCACTTAAGGTGGAAGTTTTAGAGTTAGAAAAAAATTGAAAATCGGGTTAACTAAAATGGGATCCCGTTTTGAGTTTCATAAAAGGTTAATATTTTAACCTTTATGAAACGGGATCCCGTTTCATAAAATTTGAATTTCTGATCCACTTTTTGCTATGGGTTTTGGGTTGGAAAAAAGGCTTAGGAACCTGACCCTTGGCTTTGGACCTGGTTTGACCTGCAAGTTGAAGGTCCTATCAATGTCACAACAAAATAGTGACTTTGGGCATATGTCTAAAGGCTTTTTTTGTAGAATTTTTTGAGAAAATTAAAACCCATTATAGATGAGACAATGTAGATTCCAAATATGTAATTTTTTTTACAATTGGATTATTTTTTCTATTTTTCAATTAATTTATGATGAAACAGGTCCATAAACTTGAATTATCATAGTTTTTTAGTATTTTAATAACTTTTTATTAAAATAATTTTTGGTAAAAAAAATTGTACGAAAATGTACTTCAGACAATTCTTTTCAATTTGAAAAAAAAAATTCAAAAAATGATAAAGTTTAGGTCATCTTATGTGTGACGTACACGACAATTTTTTAAAACACCAAAAATGGCCAATAAAAAAATAACAAAAAAAATATTCAATAAAAAATTACAAAAAAATATGGAAAACGTGCTTCAGTGAGTTACAAATCTTTTCCCAAAAGGATTTAGAAAATATGATTATTTAGGTCAAAATATGGATGACGTACACGTGCATGGTATAGTAAAAAAAGGTGACTTTTAAACAGTGGTTTTTAGAAACGCCTATTAAAAATCAATTTGTATCATCTGGGTATTAAAAAAATTACATATTTAGAAACTAGACTCCGAGTACTACATTTCATATTTAGTGACTTTTTTCAAGATTCCACCTTTAACTGCTTCAAATTTTTAGGTCAAATGTGACAAATTCTAAAATTTAGGGAAAACACTCACTTTTTAGCCAATAAGTGGACACAACTTCTTGCACACACCCAGTGTTGCATCCTGCTCATCACTATCTAGATCACTAAGTTCTACATCCATGATGGTGGGACAGGGCTTGTCCCCTGGCCTAATAGTACTACAATGTGAGCGCACATAAGTCAGCATAGCTACAAGAATATTGTGCACCTATCCAAACTATCTCATCACATGATTGTAGTAAAACAAAACTATGATATGATAGAGGTGGCTGACTAATAGTTGGTCCCTCTATATCCTAGCTAGCTACCATGTCTATCCTACCTAGGCATGCATTCCCTTGTAGGGTCTCCAAATAATATTTATGCTCTAGAAATGATCAAATATCTATCTCTACTATAACAAGTCACCGAACTGCCATGACCTCCTAAGTTTGTAGGCATGTGCTCATGACTACCCAAGTAATCATTGTAGGTGACCCCACTTGAAATGTGCACCTGATGTTCTTGAATGTCCACACCTAGAGTAGTGTGCAAATCATCAAGTTCTAACTCTCGTAATGGACGTATCTTCCTAGATCATGGTATAGGTGGGTGAGCATGCTCCAGCCCCACACAAAAATTGTCTACTACTCCATCACCCTAATGGCATGAACGAGGCCACCATGAAGCTACATGTCTTGTCTGTCTAGTGCTATGCACAGGGAAATGGTAGCAATCAACACCTGATGGACTAGGAGGACATCCCCATCTTGCTCTAACCACTATAGATGAATATTCCCTGAGGTGTCCCTAGGGATAGTGCAACCGAGGGCATACCTCTATCCCTTCTAGATATATGTTGGTGATCTCTAATCTATAATTGAAATGATTCATCCTCGAATTGGAAACCATAAGATATGACATACATCCTCTAGAATCACGGTCATCTCTCCTATCAGAAGATAGAAGATAGAGGTATTTGTGCCCCATCTCACCATTAATGCCATTAGCATCCAATCATGGAATTACATCTTCGACATCATATATACCTAGAACACTCTGATTGTGTGTAGAAGTGTGTCCTGCTTCAATGTGAGCTCACTGTGTTGATCCCTTAGTAATGTGAAGATCATCCTACCAATGTGCTCTTACATCAGCGTAGGGTATTGCAATCATCAAACAAATTTTCTATATGTTTTACATCGAAATTCATCAAATTCTAAGCTTAAAAATATATATTTTTCTCTAAGTCTCTGAAACACTAGTACCCTTGGATGAAAGTGCATCCCTTAGACTAGTGCTAGTGAATATAAAGGATGCTAGCATACCAATTGGATTCTAATGCACGCGGTGGACTCTAGTGCTCAAATGAGACATTGGAGCTCTGCATAGGTCCCACTTGGCATGAAAAATGAGAAAAAAGTATGTAAAAGTCAAAAAAATTGTACCTCTCACAAAACAACTCCCTGGTTGACATGCTACATGAGGGCATCCAATCGTGGTGGTTGGAAAGCTCATCTATGTGACATTTTTTCTCTTTGAGTCACTCAAGTGCTTGAAAATTACTATAAGGGGTAAATTCAATTGAATAGCAGAAGTGAAATTTTTTTACTATCTATAAAAAATTTCAAATTTTCTACAACATGTTTACACAAAACCTTCATAACTTAGGCCTGTGAACTTTGATTTTTGCATTGTTTGTTGTGTTGGAATCCTAGTTCCACGCTCTTTCTTGTTATATTCACTTCACTTTAGTGTTGTTCTATTTAAGAACACTACAAAGAGCATATTCATCTCCATTACAAAAATTTTCAATGAGGTGGATTTTTCTCCCTATTTCTACCTTTTTTACCAGCAGACACAAACACGGGGGCTTATGTCCACCCTTATTTTTTATTTTGCCTCATTTTTTTCCTCACATCATTTTTCCTAGAATTTTAAATTTCACTATTTTAGCCCTAATTTTAAAACTAAACCTTGGCTCTCTTGGCTCTCACAAGAAGAATATGGTGATTTGGGTGCTCCTCCATGTTGTAGCATTTCCTATTTCAGCTTTGTGGAATCTTGGTTGTAGTTTATAATTGGAAGAGGCTCTCTTACAAGGGTTTTGAGTTGTTCTTCTATAGATTTGGCC
Source organism: Cunninghamia lanceolata (assembly GCA_027924645.1). Lineage (NCBI taxonomy): Eukaryota > Viridiplantae > Streptophyta > Pinopsida > Cupressales > Cupressaceae > Cunninghamia > Cunninghamia lanceolata. The sequence continues at coordinate 4,909,353 of BSBN01001222.1, forward strand.
CTCAAGGAGCTTGTTGCCTCCTCCACTACTTCAAGACTTGGTAACATTATTCCTTTGAGAAGAAACAATGTTATTTTTAGGTTTTATTTCATATATTGTTTCATTTTTATTTTGGAAAACTTGCAGTGTAGACCACCACATTATTTTCATTCATACACTAGAGTATTCCTCCCTGTAGACAAGGGATAATGCTCTTAGTTTTGTTTATTTTGTCACTGCTAGTTATTTCCTAGATGCACTTAGGAAATAGGAGCACACACTCTTATTTTTATTTTCCTAAAGTGGTTTCCCATGGAGGTTGAAAGATTGAAATTGCGGCTTGACCTGAAGGAAAGATCCCAAGAAGAACCAACAATTTTTCCTCGTCTATGTTGTGTAGGTTGATGAAGAGAATTCGAACACACAAGAGTTTGTTCATTTCTCCCCTTTCATCTTATTGTTTTATTTCTTTACTGTCATTTGATTAAATGTATTATTTGTTAATTTTTTAGTATATTGTGTTGTTGGATGCTAATTCTAGTTTTGTGTGTAGACCAGATGAGGTTGTAGACCTAGATTTAATCATACAGTATAGAGTTCTATTATTTTGTTGTAGTACGAATGACAATGCAACGTGTAGATGTCCCTATGACGACATCCTAGGCTAAGACACTCCTTCTTTGGTACCAAGTTCCTCTTTTCTTCTTGTTTTCTATTCTAAATTTATTTTTGTGATCTTGTTCTTAGATTTTCAAAAATCACAGTTTTTCTACTATGCCTTAGTGTTCTTGCTTTTCAAAACTAATTACTTTCTAAGTTTAGGATAGAGTAAGATCTAGCTAGAGTTGTTCTACTCTTCTTGATTAGATAGTAGCATAATACTCTTCTTCAAAGCTAGATTGGTCTTTGTGTAATTGGATAAATTTGTTTCTAGTTAGGTTATATTGTTAAGTCTTTTATTAGATCCAAATTTTCATATTACGCTTCCAATCAAGGATTGATAAAGTAGTCATGGAACATGTGTACTTGAAGTCAAAGTGAACACATGCCATTGTTTTCTACCTAGATGAGAATAATAAAATATTACTAATATACTAATTAAACTTCTTAATAGGTGCAATATTAAACCAACACCCCCCATAAGTGCAACTTTGGAGAAATGAGAAATAAAAAACTAGAAGTGGGTGATACTAAGTGTGATCCATGTTAGGTACCCATGTACAATGCATTTCTTGAAGGAAAATACTCTCTCCCAAGGAGATGAAAGATGGAATAGCATCTTCAAATCCCTACAACATAAGGCCCATGTGTGTCTCCACATAGAAGAGAGAAAAATTTTATGTAGAATTTTGGATGGTAATTCTTGTAGTAGGTCCCTTTGTAATGAAAAAATCATCTTCCTTTTGGAAGAAAGAAACCTTGATCTTTCAAACTATGAAATTTCCATTCAAATGGTGGAGTGAATGAAAGAATTGAGAAATGGTTATAGAAACTACTCTTGTGTCTATATGTTGATGTTAAACTATGATTGAAGCAAATTCATGTGATCAAGTACCATGCAAGATTTATGTACAAAAATCATGGACAAATGACTCCCAACTATATCTAAATCATTACGAATTAGGATGTGCCAAGATGAAAGCATGTTGAGGAAGAAATACAATAAAAGGGTCATAATGCACCATTATAACATCTAGAATAGGAGATGTAATTCCATAGAAGCTACCATCAAAGAGAAGATATTTGTCCTCAATGGTGCCATCAAGGTCCTAAATATGGGATCCTACAAATACTTGGTGTATGTTAGATAAATAGATATCATAATGATCATAATGACAAATTTTAATTTTGTTGGACCAAATATAATGAATATTCTATAGAAGAATTTGGTAGACAATATGACATTACTAAAAAAGCTACTTGAATTTATTAACTTACTTTTGAAAGCAATCATGTTCATCATGATTTTTCTTCCAATAATAAGCATATATGCATCTACATGATTTGGAAGGATTCATAAAATAATCCTTCTAAAGATAGACAACCCAACATGACAATATTTTTCCATTTTAGACATGGAAAGTCTTTGGAGATATATTAATATCTATAGAGATAGCACAAGGAGAAGTATCCTATATGATATTGAAATAGAAAGGAGAGGGAGGAAGAGATATGATGAAACCCCAAGAAAAGAACCTTATATCAATTAATGACTATAATATCCCATGTCTAAGTGTTTAGTGGTAAAAAAGGGGATTGAGGATGATGGGGTGTGAAATGTGTTTATGTGCAATCCTCCTTTCACACCAAACATTCCAAAGGCATATTAACTGAGTTGAACCTCCAATTTGTGCAAGAGGATTCACCTATTAGGTTGGGCTGCCACTTGGGAAGATGAAGAAACTTGGATGTGTCAAACAATATCTCAATCTAATGATTAATTTCACTTCAACAACTAAATATGCAAAATAGTAAGCAAATTGTCAAATTACAAAAAATTCTTTCAAACTAAGATGAGGGACAGAGATGTCTAACTCACTATTTTTTGAAGTTCGGAAGGCAGAGAAGTCAGGGACAAGATGACTAGCGCCCAAGTCCAAGGTACATGTTTCTTTGTGGAATCATGATCTCCTTCCGACATTGATCTACACTGCAACTTTCATTTTTAGAGATTCAACTATGTAGGACACAGGGACTAGCACCCTAGTCCGAGAAAAGCTCCAATGTCCAGCTTCTTTCTAGATCCTGAATCCTTGATGTTTACTAACCTTCCCTGCAACTCTACTTCTTCTAGATGTGACACCTATAACCTGCAATCACAAGGAATATGGGAGGGGGTTGTGGTGTTTAGAGGCTTGCCTTAGTAAAGCCCTGGAGAGACATTCAAGTCTTTTGAACACCGTTGTCAGATAAGAGTGCGTATCCTGGCAGGATAGAGGCAAAAATCCAAATGATAAATGATTGAAAACACAATAGATATCACCTTGTAGTGAAGATCTCATGGAAGGAAGATGTTCTTCATGCCATGAGGAGATGGATGTCAAATCTGTAAACACAAATAGAATAACAATGCTCTTCTCTACAACACAATGAATATTTTGAATGCTCTATGATCACAAGTATACATCAAATCCATCTAGTTTACAAATGAAACCTAATCATGCTTATATATGTAACTACAAAGATTCCCACTAAGAATTTCGTAATTGAAACTTTAGATGTCCTCCTAGGGCCCAAATAACGGTCACAAAACTAACATAAAAGTTTAGGACAAACCCAAAATAGAGCTAGACTAGGGTGCTAGTGCATGCGTTCACGCTGCCATTTTTGTTCTGGGATCATTAAATTAGCATGGGCCTCTAGGTCCTATTTGTCACAAGACCCAAGGGTTTTCTCATCGGGAGTCCAAATTAACATGCAAGATGCTCTAAATGCAATAATAGGACCCGAGAGCTAAACTTTAAGAGGGAAAAGCCTCCAAGGGGACATTTTCTGACATAACATTTAGCCTACACTTTAATGTATGTATAAACGCAAGGCCAATACATGTATTAAAGTAGGGTCAACAAACACAGCAAACACACCAAGCATAGTGAAGACACACCAAACACACTGAAGACAATAACAGGCATGCAAAACATAGAGAAGACAGTTACAGTCATACAAAACTTGGAGAAAACAACATTAAAGACATGCAAAACATAGTGAATATAGTGAATGCAATAATTATTTTCTTTCTTTTTCTCATATATGAAATGTAGAATGCAAGTACAAGGAAAGTAAACACACAACCCATAGTGTAGGAGAGACTCATCACCACCAGTCTTTAAGACTGTAAGTATTGGGAAATAGACACGCAAGACAAATCTTAGAGTGCAGGAGGGACTCATCGCCACCAGTCTTTAAGACTATGCTTGGGAACAAACACACAATTCACACACACATGGAAGACATGGAGAAAACATGATAGACAAGCAATGGAGTGTACCTATTTCTATGTTCATCAGCATCTCAAGCACATTATAGGAACACACCGATGATTGCGCTTTGCTACAACAATCACTAAAGACACGCTTAAGGGTTAGGATAGTCTCAGATCTACTCCCTACCTCCACAAAGGACTTTTTGAAAATGAAAGGATGTGCACTCTCCTTGAGAAATACACCATCCATGCCTCTATGGAGGGCTTAAATGATTGCAATAGATTCAAGATTCACAAACACAGTTGCTAGCATCTACAACAAACAACTTACCTTATTTATGCCCCCACCTTAAGGTGGTTGATGTCGTGTATCGATATCAAGCATGTTAAGGTAGGAAAAAAATACACAAGGGAACATGAACTCTCGTAAAGTCCATGCCCCCTGGAGGAGACATGTGCTTTATGATTGCCAAATGTTCCCACAAACACATAAATTCCTACAAGAAAAGGTGTTAGAATCCATATAATGATGATAAATAATAATGCAAGGCTAGATTCAAGATAGACAAAGTGCATAGAGTAGTATTATGTTATGTTTTGTAAGAGAGATGAGACAACAACAATACCACACAGAGTGATTCTACTATCCAAGAATCAAATAAAATATAACAACCCCATCGTCATGTATGGACTAGGTCCATTTTTTGATTTCTTGCCAAAGGGACACTAGGTCCGCATCAATAAAATATGTTTTTCATCATCTGCTTGCTAGATAGAAACACTAGAGAGAGGGAAACAATAAATTAAGAGAGGAGAAACAAGTGTGTTAGGGATAGTCACATAGGAAGGTGGCCCCCAAGTCACCAACCACAACGCTATGTCGATAAGACACAACACAAAACAATGAAAAATAGATGAGAAGCAATATAGAAGAATTATGATACAGATAGAAGAAGGGTCACAACAGAGGCAGTCTCCTAGTATCCCTGACCTTACGAGAGTATCAAGGGTCATCCTAGGAGGCCTAAACAACACATAACACATCACGGGGAAATACAACATAGAGGTAAAGGGTTAGAAATACTTACCTATAGGGACAATGAAACTAGCCTTTGTCAACAATTAAATCCATGCCATTTTTCTGTGGATGAGGTGAATTCTTAAGTTTCTCCTTGTCCACTTCTATAAAACCAATTATTTCATCATAGTTTAGATAGTCATCTTCATCATCATAATTTTCATTAAGAGAGTTTTCATACTCATCATTTTGAATGTGGTGTGTTAAGTCTTCGACTACCCGAGGGTGTGTATTCATGAGAGATGTGTAATTGAATAGATCATATCGAGGCATAACATTATGATACACTAAATGCATTAATCCTCAGATTACATTAAGGACACTGTCTTGTCCATCTTTTATCAACTCTCTTATGTTATGAATAACAGGTATAGCTTGGTCTGCTATCCTTTCATTTTCCATAAATGCTTGAAAATCAGCTAGGTCATTGTCAAGTTTGTTTATTTTTTCATTAGTTACATATGTTATCACATCAATAGGGACCTCAACATCATGAAATATTTATTCTTCTATTGTATTTGTAGGAGGTATGATGTCTTGCAAAAGTTTTGTTTCTCTTGTTGTTGGAAAGGTATCAGTGATTTCATTGTCTTGTACTAGTATATCTTCATGGGAAGAATCATTTATGAAAGAATGACCATAGGACAAGTTTATGTCATCATAACATGTAGTAGATATAGGAGAAGTAATATCATAATTTTAGTTTTCATTCCTACTTATGGAGATGAACTCAGTTAATCTTTCTAATATCGTAGGATGTTCACTCATGAGGTTTAAAAATTGGTCAAAATCAAGATCTTTGATAAATGCATGCAAAGATACCATAGAAAAAATGAAATGAAGGTGCCATGTGTATGTTTTCAAATCATTACAAAGAAAATTTCAAAAGGATTTCAAAACTTATGCAAGAACAAGTGCCAAAGTATGTATGAAAATGACCTAAAATGCTTGATTTTTCAACTTTTTTTAATGCAAATCACTAGGAGAAAAGGTGTTGTGAAAAATTTCAAGAGGGACATAAAATAATATGCCTAATAACAGTCTAATTATGTAGAAATATATTTCATAACATGCTTTTAATGCAAACCTAGAGTGAGGACAAGTCAAAACCTAGTGAAAATGTGCTACAATATGCAATTTTTCAACAATTTTCCATGCAAAGGCCTAATAAAAAGGGTGTTGTAAGGAATATGAGGAGGAGAAGTAGATAATAACCCTGATAACAGCCAATTAGTGCAGAAAAATCCCTTACAACACGCTTGGAGTGCAAATCTAGAGAGACGATAAGGCCAAATCAAGTAAAAATGTAAGGTTTTCAAACCCTAGACATGAAATTTTGCAAGAAGACCACTATGATGCAACACTAATAGTATTAGAAATTAGTCCTAATGAGTTTTTGAAAAGTGTAGTAAAATCAAAAACAAGATTTTGACTACAAACCCTAGTTAATGCAAAACTAGGTTTTCATGAAAAATGCACAATTTCAACCAATTTTTAGCAATTTAAGACACAAATGCAATGCAAGTGAATACTAAATGATGAATTTATGTAATTTAAATTAGATCTAATAATAATTACAGAAATTTGATGGCATTAAATACTAAATAACAATGCTACAATGCAAGCCAAAGATGCTAATTTTTTTATTTTTTTATTTTCAAAGTTTGCAATTTTTTTGTAATTTTTTTAATGCAATAGGATGAATGAATGCAAATATATCAAACAACACTCATAAATGTGCTAAAAATTCCAAAAAGATGGGTTCACCAAAATGTTTAGTATGAAAAAGGGGGATGATGATGAAGTGTGGTTTTATGGGTTTATGTGGAATCCTCCTTTCACACCAAACATTCCAAGGGCCTATTAACCAAGTTGAACCTCCAATTTGTGTGAGAGGATTCACCTATCAGGTTGGGCAGCCACTTGGGAAGATATGAATCTTGGATGTGTCAAATAATATCTCAATCTAATGCTTAATTTCACTTAAAACCCTAAATATGCAAAATAGTAAGCAAATTCTCGAATCACAACAAATCCTTTTAGATTGAGATGAGCGACAAAGATATTTAACTCACTTTTTTTTGAAGTTCAGACTAGATAATAATGTCATCATCATCCCCTTTTTCATGTCAGGTTCATCAAAATGTTTAATATGAAAAAGGGAGGATTAAGGATAGGGTGTGAAATGTGTTTATGTGGAATCCTCCTTTCACACCAAACATTCCAAGGGCATATTAACCGAGTTGAACCTCTAATTTGTGCAAGAGTATTCACCTATCAGGTTGGGCTGCCACTTGGGAAGATGTAGAAACTTGGATGTGTCAAACAATATCTCAATCTAATGCTTAATTTCACTTAAACAACTAAATATGCAAAACAGTAAGCAAATTGTTGAATTCCAGCAAATCCTTTCAGACTAAGATGAGGGACAGAGCTATCTAACTCACTATTTTTCAAAGATCAAAAGGTTTAGAAGTTAGACTCACAGGGACTAGCACTAAAGTCCAAGGTACCTATTTCCTTGTGGGATCCATCCTAATCTCCTTCTGACACTAATCTACACTACAACTTTCATTTCCAAGGATTCAACTGCTGAGGACATGGGGACTAGCGCCCTAGTCCTAGAAAAGCTCCAATTTCTAGCTTCTTTCTAGATCCTGAATCCTTGATGTCTCCTAACCTTCCTTGCAACTCCACTTCTTCTAGATGTGACACCTGTAACCTGCAATCACAAGGAGTGTGGGAGGGGGTTGTGGTGTTTAGAGACTTGCCTTGGTCAAGCCCCGAAGAGACATTCAAGTCTTCTGAACACTGTTGTCAAATAAGAGTGCATATCTCAGTAGGATAGAGGCAAAAATACAAATGATAAATGATTGAAAACACAATAGATATCACCTTGTAGTGAAGATCTTGTGGAAGGAAGATGCTCTTCATGCCATGAGGAGATGGATGTCAAATCTGCAAACACAAACACAATAACAATGCTCTGCTCTACAACACAATGAATATTTTGAATGCTCTATGCTCACAAGTATACATCAAATCCATCTAGTTTACAAATGAAACCTAACCATTCTTATATATGCAACTACAAAGATTCTCGCTAAGAATTTTGTAATTGAAACTTTAGATGTCGGCCTGGGGCCCAAATAACAGTCACAAAACTGACATAAAAGTTTAGGGCAAATCTAAAATAGGGCTAGACTAGGGTGCTAGCGCCCAAGTCCACCCTACCATTTTTGTTTCAGGATCATTAAATTAGCACCCCCTAGGTCCTATTTATCACAAGACCCAAGGCTTTTCTCATTGGGAGTCCAAATCAACATGCAAGAAGCTATAAATGCAATAATAGGACCCAGGAGCTAAACCTTAAGATGGAAAAGCCCCCAAGGGGACATTTTCTGACATAACACTAAGCCCCTAAGACAACTACATGATGTGGCACTTTATAATTGTGTGTGTTTTATAGAATAGTTCAATTAAGATAGCCTTAGTAATTTACAATTTTTGGCACTTTAGAAATAGTGTGATTACAAAGTTGAAGTTAATTTTTCATAATTTTACAATTTCCAATGTGGTCCAGGAAGCTAAGGGTATAGTCAGATGACAAAATATGAACAAATAGCTAGCACTTTAAAGTTTAGTGCTAAGAAAATCCTTGACTTTGAAAATGGGATTCAAACCTGAGCTTGTCTGTGAATGTTATGAGCTCTAGAAGTTCAAAAAATTAATATTATGTAACAAAATTTGTTAGAAAACTAATATTCTAAAAAAATGTGAGTGTTGTGAGTAGAATAATGTAGCCTTGAGATATGGTTCTCCAAAGTTAGCCTCTAAAACTAATAACTCTAATGGAGGGGGCTTGTTAGCCATAGTGTTTGGTTGATAATGAATGGGAGTGGGCCAAATGAGATGCCAATGGAAGTGGAACCCAAGTGGAGGTGGAAGACATGTGACATGTATGTTGTTGGTTGTCCAATAGTGTTTTGGGCTGAGTTGTTGGAAAAGTGGAACAATGACATTTAGGGTGTTAGATAGTAGATGAGTGGTGATTAGATTTATTTAAATTATGGGCTAGATTTGTGAGTTGTGAGAAAAATTTAGAAGTGTATTATGGCGTGGGGAGGCTAACCAATCCTACCACCAACCACCATGGTAGGGGTGGAAAGGAGTTGGGTACCCTCATGGTACCACATACTTCCTTTCTTTCTAAGTGATCAACACATATGTGTTTTGTTTTTCCTTTTGATATTTTTATTTGCTTTTGTTATAGAGGAAAGGATGAATGATGAAGCCTAGCATGCACACTAAATCAAATCCTCTTCCACAATAACATCCAAGGACAAGCCCAAGACAAATCACTACCAAAGGGAGTTAGATTCAACTACAGATCTTGTGCTCTTGTTTGCTATGGAAAGTGTTACCAATTTTCTCCACAACTCGAATTGCTAAAGCTGAAGTGCATTCAGTTCATTTTAGATGAGAAAGTTTTTAACATTTGCCTGTTATCTTGTTTTGTATAGTTGGAGTGCTTGAAAGATTCAATTATGATGCATTGTTATAATAGAGGAAAGGGATTTAGTTCATCATTTAATGCTCTGTTGAGTATTCATTAGTGATACAAGTTATTTCATTTCATTACAATGATCATTTGATTTATAAATGAGATATATATTGGTTATATGTGCTAGACAACTAAGAGGGGGGTGAATCAGTTGTCACAAAAAGTTAAACACTTTCTACAATTTAAACATTCATAACTTATCCACAATTATTATGATTTAACAATGAGAGCATGAAATCAGAAACTTAACCACAGATACAACATCAAACACAACAGACACCAGATTTACATGGAAAACCCCAAGGTGGGGAAAAACCACAGGGAGGACTAACTCTGAATATATATTGCAATTTTGAAATAGTGATGTTCAGGCTTGGTCACCCCATAGGCCTAAACATACTGGCTTACTGCCATGAAGAACAATGAGGTCTAGCAGACTCACTGCCTCAACCCTAAACCTAGCAAGATTACAATAAGGGTTGTTAAACCTTGAGGGATGTTAAACCCTACTGGTGGCTTACTTCTAGATTCACTATCATGATCAACACCTTTCTTTATTATGAATAAATGAATCCTTATCTCTACTCTTCCTCTTCTTTCCTCTACCTCTCCTCTGCTCTGCCTTTGGACCTTTCTTAATATCTTATTTTTTTCTCTCAAGGACACCTTTTCCACAACTCAATACTACATCAACCTTGGAATGATCATCAAGGTCGGCATCAACCATTGGAACAATCTCCAAGGTCGATATTACAAACATTTACAAAATAGGTCCTGACCTATTGCAACATCATGCAAAGGGAATGAAATGTGGATCATGCGATGCCTTAGCTGGGACTCAAACATGATCTTCCACACCATAACATGCTTCCTCAATCTTTCAAAGATCTCCACAATCACTGGGATCAACCAGGTCAGCCAAGACTGCTTACACGCTACATTAATTGGGAATAATGTTCTCACACCATCTCAATTTCATAACACAGACCAAAGTCCATATAGGAACATGATTAGGAGACATCCACAAGCACTCTATAATCATTAGGAGAAACTACACGAACCTTAACCACTTTATCCATAGGAATCTTCTCACTAAAACACATGAGCTTCATTGTCTTCAACTATCATAAAAGAAAGATAGCTTCAGACTACCAAACCATGAACCATTACAATTGTAGGTACTTTTCATCATCCCAGACTTCCCTCTAGAACCACAAAGTAAAATACTTTATTACAGAGGAATGCGGATCCAAATACTGTCTTCCTGTCTCAACTGAACTTACAGAAAAAGTAGGCTTCACTCTGGTGAACACAACTCACTTAGATCTTCATGTAGATGGCTCAGACCCAAATTATAGCATCCTCAGACATACCTCTAACTTACTTCCAATCCACAGACCACTATCTTCAAGTAGGAACAAATGTAGAGCAATTTACCAGACTGTTCTTCAGCATACAACTCACTCTTTGTACTGCACTTCTATGTGGCTTACTTGTTTCTTCCTGAGAGGCTAATTTTCTCAATATCCTCAACATATAGGTCTTCTAAACAAGTAATAGAATAGGATACAATTGATGCCAATGACAACAAGAATATGTTGACATCAATGACAACACCGATTAGGCACATACTTGCAACAATCTCCTCCTTTGTCATTGATGGCAACATATGATGTGAAAAACTGCAGCAACCATCAAGACAAGATTCTCCCCCTTTCTCTTTACACACCTGCACTCTTTCTTTCTCCAAAATTCTCCCCCTTTCTCTTACACATCTGCACTCTAAGTTTTTCACATGACTTCTCTCCCCCTTTGACATCAATGGCAAAGGGCACATACTTGCACTCATCTTCTCTGATCTAATCTCTCTTCTAAACTCTTTAACTACTCCCCCTAAGAAGTAGCCCTAAGAAGCATCAATCTAGACCTTTGAGAACCTCTAGACTGATGCACTATTGTGCATCTTAGCTTAGAGTAGGTGAGGTGATAACCCTTAACTTTTCTCTGAGATACTCAAAAGTATCCTTAGGTAGAGGCTTGGTAAAAATATCTACAATCAGATCCTTGGTAGAAACATACTCCAACTTCACTTCATTCTCTATCACCTTTTCTCTCAAAAAATGATATATAATGGATATGTGCTTTGTCCTTGAATGCATAACTGGATTCTTTGATATGTTGATGGCACTTGTATTGTCACAAAAAATTGTAATTGGATCTTCATACACAAATATGATGGCCTTCAAAGTCTACTTCATCCACAACACTTTAGTGCAATTACATGCTACTACAATGTATTCTTCTTCTGCAGTAGATAGGGATATTGAATCCTATTTCTTGCTCAACCAAGATACTAATCTTTTTCCCAAGAAGAATGCACCTGTACTTGTGCTTTTTCTATCATCCACATCTCTGACCCAATTTGCATCAGTATATGCACTGAGAACAAAGTCACTATCTGGTGCAGGAGCACCTTCACAAATTGATGTTTCCATAGGAGTTTGATTGAAATTTGATGATTTAACAATGTAATGAGATAATTTAAGTCATTTTCCTTTTATTAAAGTCACTAAGAGAGGTCTAAGTTCAAATTTTTGTAAATGATGCAAAATTGTAAAGTTGCAATGCAACATATGGAAGATGAAAGGTCATAGAGTAGTTTCATTCATTTGGAGGTAGTTAGAAACTAAAAGGACAAGTTGTAATTCCTTTAAAAGGCCTTGTATCCATTTAAGAATTCGTGGGTGATTGAAGAAATGAAAGTTCAATAAAGAAAACCATTGTTTCCTGTATATTTCATCAGAAATTTGTCATTTTCAGTTGTTGTACGGCCTGGTACAGATGGGAAATGATGTCCAATTGATTGTAAGTGGTAGTGAATTCAATCACCTTCCTTTTTCTTCTTGTCCCATGTAATTTGATGTTATTTTGAGATAGTTATTGTAGTTTTTTTGAAAACTATCAAAACCCTGTCTAGGGTTACCCATTTTGGGAAAAATGCCATAACTTTTGTTTTCACCATTAGATCTTTATGTAACTTTAAGAAAATGTCTATACCTATGTTATCTAAAATCTGACCAAAGCGATTGAATTCATTGTCTTTTATGTTGAAGTTATGAATGACTGTTCTTGGCATTTCACAGTGAAATTTCTAAGTTTGAACCCTTGTAGAAGAATTACCCGTCCATTTTTAGAGCACATTTTCTAAAGTAACCTATACCCATCTTAGAGTATGCTATGGAGAGGCATAATGGGTATCTAATACATGTCTTAAGTTGACATTTGAAGGTCTGTGCAAAAAGATAAGAGAACTGTTCTTTTTTTCTAGGGCTACAAGCCATTTAGAGGATTTGTGAAGCAAGTGCATGTTCCGAGAGTGATCTGTCTTAACCAATGGGTGGGATGAGTCATTTGGTACCCCAATACAACCTTTCCATGGGAAAACAAAGATTCATTTTTGTTGTTCCCACTTTTCCATGAAGGACTTGGTTTTGGACCTATAGGTGTGGTTGAGCCTTGTTGAACCGATTCCTCTTCCTTGCATCCCATATGCTCTACATCACTATCCCTGGGGTACCACAAACCATAATCTATTGTGCCTTTTAAATATCTCAAAATTCTCTTGACTGCTATCACATGTGATTCCTTCAATTTTGCCTAAAATTTTGCCACAAGACACTGCATGCATTATATCAGGTAAGGTCTGAGTCAAATAAATTAATCCTCCAATCATAGATCTATACTTTTTCTAGTCTGCCAAGGGTGAGTTATCATCTTTTCTCAACTTACAACTAGTTATCATAGGTGTGCATACTAGTTTAGAGTATTCCATCCCAAATTTCTTTAACAACTCTTTCACATACTTAGACTAAGAAATGAAGATACCCTTATTTAATTCACTTATTTGCAGACCTAAAAAGAAGTTCATCACTCCAAACATAAACCTTTCAAATTCACTTTGCATTTCTCCAGCAACAACTGAGCACCTACCTTCATTGGCTCTAAAAATAATATCATCAACAAAAACTACAACAATTAGAGTTTGTTCATCATTGATCTTGAAGTAGAGATTACTATCTTTCATACCTTTACTAAACCCTATCTATATCAGATACCTATCCAACCATGCATACCATGCCCTAGTAGCTTGTTTTAATCCATATAATGCTTTCTTCAATCTGCATACCATGTCCTCTTGCTTTGATGACTGAAATCCTTCTGGTTGTTCACTATAGACTTCCTCTTCCAACTCTTCATTTAAGAAGGCAAACTTCACATCCATTTGATAAACCTTGAAATCTTTGTATGTTGCAAAAGCCATAAACATCCTTATTGCTTCAATCCTTACTACCGGAGAAAAAGTTTCTTCAAAGTCTATTCCTTCAACCTGAGTGTATCCTTTGCATACCAATCTTGCTTTGTTGTTTACCACTTCACCATTCTCATTCATTTTGTTTCTGAAGACCCACTTTGTACCAATTACATTCTTGTCTGCTGGTCTGGGAACAAGATCCCAAGTCTGATTCTTCTCTATCTGCATCAATTCTTCTTCCATGGCCTTTATCCAATTCTCATCTTTGCATGCCTTATCCATAGTTTTAGGTTGAATCTTAGAGATCAGACATAAATTTACTTGTTCTTCTGCATCTTTTCTTTTGGTTAAGATCCCCTTGTTCTTATCTCCTATGATTTGATTTTTAGAATGATTGATTCTTACATATCTTGGAGTTTTGGTAGCACTTACTGGAGCTTGTTCTTCTTTATCTGTGCTATCTTCATATTGCACCACTTTAGAGACATCTGGATCATCTGACTCATATCCACTTGGTTCTGAAGACCTCTCTTTACACTCATCAACCTTGACATTTGCACTTTCAATGATTTTATTCATCCTCTTATTATAACACCGGTAGGCCTTACTCTTGGTGGAGTAACCAAGGAAGATTCCTTCATCACATCTAGCATCAAACTTGCCTAAATCTTCTTCTCTTTTGATATAACATTTACTACCAAAGACTTTGAAATATTTCACAGTAGGAACTCTACCATGCCACAATTCATAGGGAGTTTTTGAATTGTTACCTTTTACTTGAACTTTGTTTAGGATATATACTGCAGTGTGAATTACCTCTCTCCAATATGCTTCTAGAAGATGAGCTTCCTTTATCATGGTCCTAGCAGCTTCTTGAATTGTTCTGTTTTTCCTTTCAACAACTCCATTTTGTTGCGGAGTTCTAGGCGCAGATAGTTGTCTCTTTATTCCATGCTCTTCACAAAAGAAATTGAATTCATTTGACGTGAACTCTCCTCCTCTATCATATCTCAAAAATTTGATTTTCATATGCATCTTATTTTAAACCATTGCCTTAAATGCCTTGAATTTATCTAGAGCTTCAGATTTCTCTTCTAAAAAGGTGACCCAAGTAATTCTAGAATAATCATCAATGAGCAACATGAAATACATGTCTCCTTGCAAACTTCTTACTCTGGTAGGTCCACACAAATCTATATGCACCAGCTCAAGTAGTCCTCCAACTGATTGATCCTTGCTTTTGAAACTTGTTCTTTTCTATTTCCCAAATCAACACTCCTTGCAAACCGGATTAGCAGGCTTCACAAGCTTAGGCAAATCTCTAACAATCTGTGTAGTACTTATCTTCATAATATTATCAAAATTTATGTGACAAAACCTTCTATACCATAACCAACTCTCATCAATCTGAGTCAACAAGAAATAGTTCTCAGTTCCTTTCAAGTGATAGATATTACCTCTGGTCTTCTTACTAGTTGCAATGACTGTCCCAGAGCTTTCCATGATCTTGCATCCATTGTCCTTGAAGTTTAAGTTGTAGCCCTTGTCATACATTTGACCCACACTCAGAAGATTGTGCTTTAATGCTTTCACATACAAGACATCTTCAATATTATGTTTGCCATCAAAACAAATAGATCCTTTTCCACAAATCCTACTAGTTGTATCATCTCCAAACCTAACAAGTCCACCATCATATCTTTCCAAGCTTACAAACTTACTTTTGTCACTAGTCATGTGGTGAGAGCAACCACTATCAATAACCCATTCATCTTTGTCCTTAATGACTTGAGTAGCCAAAGCACTTTCCATTGGTTTTTCTTCCTTCATACAACTAGAAGAATTAGTAGACATAAGATCTTCCTTAATAGAAATGAACAAGCATTCATTTATAGAGGAATTAGCATTATCTAGTTCACCATTGTCTGATACTCCTTCATCATCATCAAAATCTTCAACATAATAACACTTATTTTGGGTCCTAGGCCTATTCTCATATCTTCTTCTATTTCTTTCAATCCTTTCAGGAAATTTGGAATCAAAATGACCTACTTTACCATAGGAAAAACATTTGAAATGTAATTTACCTTTATACTTACTAGATCCTCTTTGTAGCTTGTCTACAAAGTTGGCTTCAACTTCATCTATCTCATCATTGGATTCTACCTTATACTTTTCTGATCTAGAAGTACTTCTAGGAGTACTGGCTTTGAAAGCAATCTCTACTTTTGGAAAAGTATCATCTAACTCCCTCATTTCAAAAGCAGTAAGCTTATCAAGAAACTGATCCATGTTAAATGTTTTTACTTGCATGAATTTTTCAATCACGACCACCTTATGATAGTAGGACTTGGGTAGAGATCTGAGTATTTTCATGACAATTTCCTTTTCTTCAAGAATTCCACCTATGGCTTTTATCCCTATAACCAGTTCATCAACTCTTTACATAAACATTGATATGTTTTCATCATTGTTCATCTTCAAGCTTTCATATTTCACTTTCAAACTTTGTAACTTGGCTTCCTTCATAGAGTCATCTCCTTCATACAGATTTTTCATCTTTTCCCTTACCTTATTTGCAGTTTCAAGATCCACCACTTTCGTCAGTATTGAGTTGGTTAATGAGCTTAGCAGAGCATCCCTTGCCTTGATATCTATCTCATATTCTTTGATTTCATCTTCAGTCATCATACCATTTTGAGGTATGGTGTATTTTGTTACTGCAGCTTTCCAAACTTTGATACCAAGAGTAAGAAGATGGCTTTTCATCCGAGCCTTCTAGAGAACATAATTGGTTCCATTAAAATGTGGTGCTTCCTTCTTGTAAGGCATTTTGGATCTTCCTCAAGCTGTTAAACTTCGTTTACAGGAACTTGGCTTTGATACCAATTGTTGATACACACCAGACAACTAAGAGGGGGGGTGAATCAGTTGTCACAAAAACTTAAACACTTTCTACAATTTAAACATTCATCACTTATCCACACTTATTATGATTTAACAATGAGAGCATGAAATCATAAACTTAACCACATATACAACATCAAACACAAGAGACACCAGATTTACGTGGAAAACCCCAAGGTGGGGAAAAACAATGGAGAGGATTAACTCTCAATATATATTGCAATCTTGAAATAGTGATGTTCAGGCTTGGTCACCCCACAGGCCTAAACATACTGGCTTACTGCCATGAAGAACAACTAGGTCTAGTAGACTCACTGCCTCAACCCTAAACCTAGCAAGATTACAATAAGGGTTGTTAAACCCTATTGGTGGCTTACTGCCAGATTCATTGTCACAATCAACACCTTTCTTTATTGTGAATAAACAAATCCTCAGCTCTGCTCTTCCTCTGCCCTGTTCTTCCTCTGCTCTGCTCTTCCTTTGGACCTTTATTAATATATTATCATTTTTTCTCAAGGACATCTTTTCCACGACTCAATTACAAGTATTTATACACTACATTAGCATTGGAATGATCATCAAGGTTGGCATCAACCATTGGAACAATCTCCAAGGTCAGTATTACAAACATTTACAAAATAGGTCCTAGCCTATTGCAACATCATGCAAAGGGAATGAAATGTGGATCATGCCATGCCTTAACTAGGAATCAAACATGATCTCCCATGCCACAACACGCTTCCTCAATCTTTCAAAGATCTTCGCAATCATTGGGATCAACCAGGTCGGCCAAGACTGGTTACACACTATGTTAACTGGGAATAATCTTCTCACACCATCTCAATTTATTAATGTAGATGAAAGTACAGATAAGAACATGATTAGGAGACATCCACAAGCACTCTATAATCATCAGGAGCAATCACACGAACCTTAACCACTTTATCCATAGGAATCTTCTCATCGAAACACATGAGCTTCATTGTTTTCAACTATCATATAAGAAAGATAGCTTGCAGACCACCAAACCATGAACCATTGCAACTGTAGGCACTTATCATCATCCCAGACTTCCCTCTAGAACTGCAGAGAAAAATACTTTATTACAAAGGAATGCGGAGCCAAATACTATCTTCCTATCTCAATTGAACTTACATAAAAAACAAGCTTCACTCTAGTGAACACAACTCACTTATATCTTCATACAGCTGGTTGAGACCTAAAATGTAGCATCCTCAAACATACCTCTAACTTACTTCCAATCCATAGACCACTATCTTCAAGCAGGAACAAATGCGGAGTAGTTTACCAGACTGTTCTTCAACATACAACTCACTATCTATACTGCACTTCTCTGTGGCTTACTTGTTTCTTCTGGAGAAGCTAATTTTCTCCATACCCTAAACATATAGGTCTTCTAAATGAGTAATGGAATAGGATATAGTTGACACCAATGAAAACAAGAATATGTTGACATTAATGACAACACCGATTAGGCACATACTTGCAACATATACAATGGAATAAACATTGCATTGAATGAAAACATGCTAGATCAAATGTCCCACACAAGACGTGGGAATAGATAAACTAGTACAAACATAGGAAATATACTATGCATCTAGAAATAAGAAAGGGATATATCATAGCCATCATTTCCTATTCGATGCCTTTGGTTTCTGAGGTTGCTTTCTGTCCTTGCTCTCAATCTTCATAAGAACCTATAGGATTGGAAGAGTTTTGTTAGAGCTCTGGATATGAGTTCCCTATGTGCCTATCAATAAAGGCATAATACATTGCCTATGGTGCACTAAATTAGATACAAATAATTCACATGCAAGAGAGACTGAAACAGAAACAATCATTAAGCTTCATTAGTTTAATCTAATATGTTTTTTCCATGTGCAGGGATAGGTGAAATCATGTTTCTATTTTGAAGACCATTTCAGCATGTGGTGTAAAGTGGGCTCCCACAAGGGTTGAGCCTAGCATGCTATCCCTGAACCTCAAGGGGAATAGAATTGAAATGCATATTCATATTCAATTGAAAGAGTGTCTCATCAAGTGGATGCATGAACTCCAAGTTCATTTCCCCATCTATGATCATCAGTTCAAGAGATGAATTGACAACCATGTATGTGCAGTGAACTTGTCCAAGACATATCAATAGTGTGTGGAACTGAGTAAGGCATTATCAATGTTTTGTATTATTACATTCATTAACTATTTCATTATCATCTGTTGCATTCAAGACATTCAAAGAGCAGTAATCTGATATCATCATATAGTCTTGTATATGAAGAAATAGTACAAATAAAGACAATGACAAAATGTAACCTGCAAAGTGTTCATATAAAGAGGACATGACTCTTGTGTTGATCAAGAAGTGTAGTATTCAATGCCAACATGATAGGTTCATTATAACTATGTTCATCCAAGTATCTTTCATAATCTTTGCATGCATCCAAGGCATCAGAGGTTATAGGTGCACTTACTGTTGGCAAGAGACACTGTGTGGCTTCATGAGTGTTGTCATTGATGGCAACAAAGTCTATCCCACATATCTGCAGCAAATAGTATGCCTTTACCAGAAGTCAGATTGAAGATTGTTTTGGTCTGGTGAACAAGAATAGAGCATGCAACAAGGTCTGACAATCAGGTCTGGATCTCTCAGATGGTGTAACCCAGTAAGTTGAAGACTTAGACAAGTCAAGAGGAGTATCATGACTTCTATATTCTAGAGATTGAGCCTCTGGCGATGAATCATGGAAAAGATATGATCATCTAAGTGTTGTGTTCCAGACAGGCAGAGCAAACTCAGGAAGAAGTGACCGGTGGAGTATCAGACTTCAATCCAGATGACTAATTGATGTTGATCAAGCTATTTGAGGGATCATACATTGTTGACTAACATGATTGATGACTTCAATGCCTATGATTTTGATATGCATCACATTTCAAGCATGGATTCAGCAGACAGATCAGTAATTTGTAAATATCTTGAGTATTATGGTTGTCGACTAGAAAGTTGTTGAAATCCTTGGTGTGGATATATATACCAGATGGATTCTAGTATGAAGGAGTGTGTGTACAAATATGATAAAATAAAGTGCAAAGAAAGGCAGAAATAAGTGAGGAAGTAGAAACACAAGTCCAGTATGTGACAGAGTAGTAGCACTAGAGCAGAGGAAGAATGGAGTGCATCAGATTAGTATATTGTGCCTAACCAGAACTGAACTCCAGCATTTATAGATGCCTCTCATCAGTTTAAACACCTGGTTACCTTCTGTAAGCTCTGTAGACAGTGAGTCTCTTGTAGGTAGTGTGCCTCTTGTGAGCAGTGTGCTCAGGAAGTGAGCCCTAATTGGCAAGTGCCATTTTGTACTTATTATTCTTTTAATAGAGAATACATTCTTAGGTTAGTCACCCCGTGGTTTTTCCCTTAACAGGGTTTTCCACGTAAAAATCCTTATGTTATGTGTGTAGATTTTATTTCTGCTCTCATGATTATATATGCTTATATGTTTTGATGCTACACAATTTATAAAAGAAGAAAAGAAAGTTAAGATAATAGAGATAACTAATTCACCAACCTCTTAGTTATCTGCCTTGTTTCTAACAATTGGTATCAGAGCTAAGTTCCTCTAAAACAAAGCCTAATAGCTTGAGGAAGATATGGGAATCTCAATGGATATATATGGTATGAAGGAACAACTTTAGTCTGCCCTAGATGATCTTGAACAATCACATTCTGAAGTCAAAAGTTTGAGAGAAAGACTCAAAGAAGCTGATGATATCATAAATGAGTTAAAATAAAAACTTAGTATCTCTGTGAAAAAAAGAAAGGAACTACTTCAAAAATTAGCCAATCAGAGTGAAGACAATGATACTAATGAAGATCTGAATGAGAAAAATAAGCTATGTGAGAAGCTCTCAAAAGAGGTCATTATGGTAAGGCATGAAATGGAATCAGGGGTTATGAGATTCACCCAAGAAATTGAAGAAAGAAGGAAAAGTGAAGATAATCTAAAACAATCCCTCAAGGAGAAGATAGAGGACTGCCACAAAATGGATAGAATAATCAAGCATCTTGAATTTGATCTTGAAGAAGCTAGAGATAATGAAGAACAACTTGAAAATCAAATAAACACTCTCAAACAAAGTCTTCAAACAACAAATGAATACAAGGAGAAATTCAAGATAAGCTTAGCCCAACTTGAAGTTCTTCTTGAGAGCCAAAAGAGGGTAGATGACAAGCATGGCTTGGGATATGAGAAAGGTGAAAACTCTGGATCTGGTTAGAAGAACTTTGGATCAGGAAACCAAAGAAATAGGCCTAGAAGACCTCCAGTAAGGCAACCAAATGCTCAAAGATATCCTTCCTTCAATGGATACTGCTTCAATTGCAACAACTTCGGTCATAAAGCAACTTAGTGCAAAAGGAGAATGAATCAGACTAATCCATCCTTCTCCAGACAATGTTTCAACTGCAAAAGGTATGGTCACAAATCTCATGAATGCAAAAATATGCAAATAAACAATTCATTCAATGGTAGATGCTTTGCATGCAATAGAATGAGACATATGGCTAATCAATGCAGATCAAGAGGATATTAGTCAAATATGCAAAGAAATGTTGTTTGTTACAATTGCAATAGATCCGGTCATATTGCCAAATTCTGTAGAAGTAAAAATCAGGATAAAAAGGGTCTGATGCATCATAATCAAAAACAAGATAAGGGAAAAGGCAAAGTGATTGCGGATGAAGTTCAAAGGGAGATGAGCAAGATTTGGGTGAAGAAGAGTACATAAATGTTGGGGATGGATCCACACCAGAATCCGGTGTTGATATTCCTTCTAAAAACTAAACATATGAGCTCTAGCTTTGGGGGGAGTCACAAAGAAAAATAAAGTCCCCTAGCCAGTCAATTGGTGCCTAAATTTGGCACATGGAATGTTGCGGATTAAAGGGTTCTCAGAAAAATATCTAAATAACCCTTAGTAAAAATATGAAAGATTCGCATGGAGTTTTGCAAGAGTTTAACCATCCAAGATTGATCCGGTTTGATAGCCATCCAGCAAAGCAAGATTTTCATAGACAGATCTGGGATGATTCAAAATTGAAATACCTTGATCTGCAGATCCATGGAATGATTGGAGGAAAGAAGATACATTGTCAATTATCACTAAAAATGATTCTAAGTGTAACATAGTGATTCAAAAAAGATCTCTCTTAGAATAGGGCAACCGGATAACTTAAGTTGTGCATTTATTACGAAAGAAAATTAGGGTTTGCGAAAGAATAAAAGGGTTCTTTCACTCATCATTTGCACATTTGCATTCAAAAAGAAGAAAAGAAGAGCTCTGCATTAAGTTTCTGCAACTCTCTCAAAGATCAACTGCAAAATCCAATTCAACCAGTGATTTGTTTCAACTCTTATTTCAAACCCTAAGGCATAAAAAGGTACTTCCATTCTGAAAATCTCTCTCTGAATCTTTTGTAAAATGGCTACTCCAATGGTTGTTAAGATCATTGATAGGCCGCACCCAAAATTCAAGAAACATCCCTATAAATCCCTAGAAGTTGATCCATTAGGTGCTTTCTCTAGCATTCTGAATGGGGTATTGCACATAGAAGATGTTAGGGTCTACATCCATGCCAACATTGAGGAATTTGGAGAATCTAAGTTGATGGACATCTATCGTAAATAGTTAATAGGTGAAAGTTTTGAACTCAAACCTCAATACAAGGTCCTCTGGGATAAGCACTTCGGACATTGCATCCACTTTTCCTATTTTGTAGAAGATGATTGGGTCCGGTATGTCCTTAGTAAAATGCATGATAATTTCATGTGGTTAATGAAGCCCTTCAAGATAACAAAAGATGCCATTAAGGTAGTAACTAGACTGCACTCATCTAGTGGGTTACCTGCACTCAAATATGTCAAGAACCAGATAGTAAGTGAAGCTACTGGATCTAAGTTTGACAAGAGAGAAATGACCATAGAATACATCACAGATCTGAATGTCAAATTTGCCTCAATCATAATTGGGTATAAGATCTATCATTCAAGCAGGGAGAACTATGTGTCTGGGACTGCAATATATGCAGCATATCAGATGTTAAGGGATAATGATGATTATGACCTATGTGATCTTCTTTTAAACCAATTGTTAGAAAATTTGCAAAAGATCAAGAAGGATAAGAAGATCTCCTTCAAGTATAGTTTAACATTTTGTCTATTCTTCTACTACATGAATGAGCTGCCTGGATCAAGTGGTTGGGTTTGGAAAAATGACAAACTGGTTGCAATACAGATTAGAGACTATATGTATGGACTTGGTGATACTAAATCTCAAAGCACAACACTCTGGGGTTACTTTAAGAACTTCCAAAGCATGATGCAAGCTAGAGAAAGGATACCCAATCCATAGTAGAGAAATATAAGGATACAGTGTGTTTTATGGTAGATATTGATCAATGCCTAATGGAGGCAGTTGAGCCCATAATAGTTTGGATAATGCCAATCAGATATGAGGTCGATGAGAAAATCTTGGAGCTACATATTCAACACCTATTGAGCCAGCCTAAGGACCCTAAGGTAGAAAGGTTTTAAACCTTTCAAGAACTAAGTGTAAAAATACATGTTGAGCTAAGACAACTGAAGATAAAAAGGAAAGTTAGAAGGGAAGTAGAAGAAATTGGCAAAATATATGGCATATCAAAAGAGACAATTGATGCAAACAAAGAGAAAATAGAAAGAGTTGAGAAAGAGAAACAAGAAGCAGAAGAAGGAAGTGTTCTGGTACAAGCCTCCTCCTAGACTAGATCCTCCAAGAGCTCTGCACCTGCCACTCCTGAGAGTTCAATAGCCACCAAACTGAAAGATAAGACATCCGGAAAGGGAGAAAAGAGAATGAAAACAAAAGCCACAAGGTCTTACACAAGTCACAAGGATGATGAAGAAACAGAGTCTGATGAAGAAATTAAGAAAATGAAGAAGAAGAAGAAAGCATTCGGGGAATTCTCTGCTAGCAAAAACAAAGAAGAAAAAGTAGAAGAATTTGTTGAAAATCCCACTCTTTCCAATGATGATATCATCAAGGTAGTCATAGTGGATGGGAATTTGCAACCAGTAACAGAATTCTATGATGAATATAGTGATACTGACAAAAGGATCTTGGAAGAAGCTATAGTCAGATACCTGAATATTTATAATAAAGCATTCATTGAAATCATTTCATTAATTCCCAAAAGTCTAGAGAAGGTACTTGAACTTAGAAAAGAGAATGCAAAGGCAAAAGAGTTAGAGATCTAAGAATAGATTGCAATTCAGCTCTGTCCTTCTATTACTCCAAAACAGATGGACTTGATCTTTAAGGATTATAGGGATGAATTCTAGAGCAAAGAAAGAATGAATAAACTTATTCTTGGAGAAACTAACCAAGGAGCAAGAGAGACAAAAGACATCCTTTGGAATGCCTTCAAAAGATTCAATCTTCCTATTGTAGAGGAAACAGATGAAGAACCTTCCACCATGGATGTTGAAGGATTAAATGCAGCCAATGAAGAATCTTCTGATAAAAATGTAGAAAGGTCAAAAGAGATAGGTGAAGAGAAGACTAAGGACTTGGATTCCTCTGTTCCAGAAGAGGAAGTTCATGAAGCAGTAAATACAGGTAACATCTCTCCTCCGGATCCCACTACAGACATTCCAGATTTTGAAATTGAAGGAGAAGGAAGAAAAGAGGAAAAAGTGAGTCAAGAAGAGGAGGAAAAGGGAAAAGAAGAAGAACAAACAGAGAAGACCTTTGATGACAGTTCTGAGATTCCAAAAGAAAAGAAGACTCAATCTCCAACAAGAGACACTACAGAGGCAGTGAATAATTTCTTGAACAAAGAGATGATGGAGATAGATGAACCTAAGCTATTTCAAGGACCACTAAATTTTGATTCTCTCTCTCCGGTCCAAACAATGAAAATAACATCTTTTACTCAAGCCAAGGCAAAAAGAAAAACTTTTGAAGTCTCACATGGAAGACTTCGAGCTATTAGAGATTACATCCAATCCACTAGAAAAGATCATGCCATATTTTCAAAAGGATCCTTTAGCCTCTCCATCCAGTAATTTGAAATCTTTGGTAAACTCTGTTAGCACTCATTTTGATTCTTTAGAAAAATCGACAGAAGAAAAGGTCTGGAAAGAGTTTTTGGGAAAAAGATTCACTGAAGTACAGGGACTCATTACTAATGATAAGAGGACCCTAGATATTGGGATAAAGAGCCTTGAAAATGCTCTTAAATATGGTGGGGACATGTACAAATTTTGTCTATCTTGGCCCAAAGTGACAAAGGATATTGAGAAGAAGGTGAAAGAACAAGAAGGTAAACTGTCAAGTTTATCTTAGAATTTTGATCCCCTCGCTACATCCTTAATGAATCAAGAATGCTAGGCCATTGTCATTATAAATGAAATAAAGAGGCTAGACAAAGAAAAGAAGAATATAATAAACAGGATGAGTGAACTCAGAGGGATAATTATTCCTAAGTTAGAGGCAATGCATGAGGCCTTAATAGATGCTCAGACTACAGCTTGGACTAGTGATCTGGTAGACTTAAGAAGGGTAGAAGCATATACATTTTTGTTGAGTGGTCACATCTCCATTTTGGATAGGATGAAGCAAAGTTGGGCCATAGAGTTTGTACAGTTGAAGGCCACTTTTGTGGATATACTCAAGTATATGTAAGTATAACATGTATAGATATACTTATGCGGCTATGAATAGGTTAATTTTTGCAAATTTTGGTGTGCAGATTCTACCCTTTGCCATTGATGTCAAAGGGGGAGTGAGGAGTAGTGAAAAATGTGGAATCCAACTAAGGGAGAGCTCCGGTAAATTAGTGCATAAGACAGAGCATCAGCCAAGGGGGAGTTTGCTGCGACACTTAGTCATTTTTCACTAAGTGTTGCTATCAATGCCAAAGAGGGAGATTGTTGGCAAGAGACACTGTGTGGCTTCATGAGTGTTGTCATTAATGGCAACAAAGTCTATCCCACACATCCGCAACACATAGTATGCCTTTATCAAAAGTTAGATTGAAGATTGTTTTGGTCCAATGAACAAGAACAGAGCATGCATCAAGGTTTGACAATCAGGTCCGGATCTCTCAGATGGTGTAACCCAGCAAGTTGTGGACTTGGACAAGTCAAGAGGAGTATCATGACTTCTATATTCTAGAGATTGAGCCTCCGGTGATGAATCATGGAAAAGATATGAGCATCTAAGTGTTGTGTTCCAGACAGGTAGAGCAGACTGACGAAGAACTGATTGGCAGAGTATCAGACTTCAATCCGAATGAGTAATTGATGTTGATCAAGCTATTTGAGGGATCATACATTGTTGATTGACATGATTGATGACTTCAATTCCTATGATTTTGATACGCATCACATTTCAAGCATGGATTCAGCCGACAGATCAGTAATTTGTAAATATCTTGAGTATTCTGGTTGTCAACTAGAAAGTTGTTGAAATTCTTGGTGTGGATATATATACCAGATGGATTACAATATGAAGGAGTGTGTGTGTACAGATATGATAAAATAAACTGCGAAGAAAGGCAGAAATAAGTGAGGAAGTAGAAACACAAGTCCAATATGTGACAGAGTAGTAGCACTAGAGCAGAGGAAGAATGAAGTGCATTAGATCAGTATATTGTGCCTAACCAGAACTGAACTCTAGCATTTATAGATGCCTCTCGTCAGTTCAAACACCTAGTTACCTTCTGTAAGTTCTGTAGATAGTGAGTCTCTTGTAGGCAGTGTGCTCAGGCAGTGAGCCCTAATTGGCAAGTGTCATTTTGTACTTATTATTCTTTTAATAGAGAATACATTCTTGGGTTAGTCACCCCGTGGTTTTTCCCTTAACAAGATTTTCCACGTAAAAATCCTTGTGTTATGTGTGTTGATTTTCTTTCTTCTCTCATGATTATATATGCTTATATGTTTTGATGTTGCACAATTTATAAAAGAAGAAAAGAAAGTTAAGATAATAGAGATAACTGATTCACCCCCCTCTCAGTTATCTACCTTGTTTCCAACACTTACAACATTTATATGTCAAGCATAGTTGCAAATGAACAACATCATTCAATGTTATTTAAGTGTTTTAGTCATAGCATGTGAATAGCATCAGTTGTAAGAATGAGTATCATTTTATGCATAAAAGTCTCTCACCAAGATGATAGGTGGACAACAATGAAATGGGTATCAATCATTTGTGGTTATTATTCAATGTAGTATAAGTGCCATGATATAGTATAGTATCTCATCAGCCACAATACAGCATAAATGTCATGATAGCTTCTTGGTTTGAAAAGAGAGTCATAAACACAAGTGCCATCTCATTATGAAATACAATGCCAAACTTGTGAACTCTAATAAGGAGTAGTCAAAATCACTAATGATAGTCATATAAGGTACAATGCATGGAATGGAGTAGCCATATGCATGATGCTATACATAGAAATGCCCATGCAATGCTCATAATGAAAGGTGTCATATGCAGGCTCAGCCTATCTAATATGAACTGTTGCCTTTTCAAGACCAAGTGCAACTATAGTATGATTCAAAGATATATGTGATAGCCACCTATGGAGACATAGTGATATGCATCGATCTTCACTAAAGAATGCATGTTTCAGTCCAGAGATAGTTATATAGAGTGACTATGTTCACAATCTTGTCATGACTCAATCTAAAGAAGCAACACATCACACGACTGTCACATAGAATCCAAAAATACTAGTCATCAAATGGAATAGGAATAGCAAAAAATGAGATTGTAACCTTCCTTTAGTGATACCATATCCCATAGTATTTTGCAAATTAGGATTATTAATGGTGAATACAATGAATGGGACAGTAAAGCCATAGAATAGCTATAAGATAAAATCGGATGCCTCAGATAGTGGATGAGAGACTGCCACCATTATGCTTCCATCATTAGGTCTTACCAAAGTGTGTGTAAGCTTTATTTGGGTCATTCATAAAACAAAAAATTAAGCTTCTTCACTTAGTACAAGAATAGTATGATAGTTTTAGCACAAGGCAATATTTAGTATTCCAAAGACACGTGTGACTATGAAAGAGGTTTCGCAACAAAGAATGTGCAGTTTGCAAACTACACAGGAAAAGCTCAAGGGTTTCAAGTTTTATATGTTTGAATGAGCACTCAAGAATGAACAAATGCATAAAATATAGCTAGAACCATGGTCCAAATTTCTACAAAATATACAGTTTTCCTTCAATATCATCAAAACCCTAAGAGGTTCATGACGGGTCTCTACATATAAAGAGAGTTTCTTTTGTTGCAAATCCAGAATTAAGCGTGGCCATTTCCAAAGGAGCATAGAAGGTTTGAGTTCTTATAAGAGGAAAAAATATAGAGAAATATATGCACATAGACCAAATACAGTCGCGGGGCAGTGATATAGGGAGTCTGAGTTTTTCTCACAGCCATTTTAACCCACTTGGGGTTTCAACAAAAATTATGGATATAGAGGAGTATTTAGAAGAATAAATGCTTAGGGGTCATAGCCTCTAATGAGGAAAATATACAGATTATTTCCTATAAATATTTCAGGGAATACAAAATATAAACCAGATATTATCATGATGACAAATTGACAAGCTTACCTTCTTTGTTTCCGAGTAAGATATGCATGCACAAAGCTGTCACCATTAGTTTGGCCTTTCATTTTGCCTTTAGAAGAGCTCAAGAATACCATTCATGGTGGCCTCAAAATCAAAACAGAGGGCAAGCAAATCAAACATAGGAAATGAGACAAGTGAAATATATCAGAGAGAGGAAGTTTCTATAGCCGCGGCCTGTAGGGCCACATTGCTTCAAAAATGATGAAAGATGTTAGATTCAAGATTTATGATGATTTACCTTTGCATTTTCTATTGGATATCTTCAAAAAAGTCTCTTAGGAGCAGCAAAGAATGGTGGAGATTGTCCAAGTTTTGACTTCAAACCCTAGCCATGGTGGCTAAATAGAGAGAGCCTCATTCCAGGAAGAGGTCGAAAGCAAATGAGTCAAAATTTTAGGGCATCAATGTTTTGTCTTAGGGTTTGCAAAATGCCCTAAGTTCGATGGGGTTTTTGTCACATCGAATGCATTTTTCTATGCTTTGATTAATACCCATCGGGGTATGTGGTCCACCTTTGCATTTTCTAAGTCCTCATGACTTAGAGTATTATAAGCCTTAGTTTTTTTTGCATGATCAATGTCTAGGCATTATGTCTCAATGGCTATTAGTCTCTTTGAAAAATAAAACATAGGTCATATGCCTTAAGGATGCTTTTGCAGAGATAGATGGAGATAAGCCTTATAGGCTTTTTATTTTTACAAACCATATATTATGCCCTCATATCTTAATGATTTTTATAGAAAATCATGTAACCATAGTTATATATACTTGGCAGATAAAACCAAAGCCTTGTATTTTTATCCTTTGCAAAGAATCCAATTAGGATCAAATCGAGAAAAGAATAAAACTACAAAATCTTTGTAAAGCATTTTTTAAAGCAATGTTTTATAAATTGCTTTAAAATAATTGCTATTTTTAATGCAGTTAAAACAAAATAAAGCAAACAATATCTTTCTTTTAAAAAGTTTGCTCTCTTTTGGGCAGATATGGACAAAAATAGAGTTTTTTTTGGACAGACAAAGCATGTTTTTTGGTGGGGCCACTGGACAAAGGATTTCAGTAGCTTTTTTACCTAGTTTGGAGGCAGTTTTCAAGCCTTTTTTTATGGACCTCAAAAATGGATCAGGATAACTATTTTAGGAGCTTTTCCCAGCTTTTCCACAGAGATCATTTTACAGGCATTTATTGGAGAAAGCTAGCACTTTCTAAAAGAGATTCAGATTATTGTGTCTTCTCTCTTGTTCACCTGCAGAGAGCTTGTAAACATTTTGTAGTCATTTCTACTCCTTTCAGTTTCAATAGAGCAGCAGTGTCCTTTTCTTTCACATTTTTGTCTTGCGTTTACAATATTGGTTTGATATCTCATTGTGATCATAAAATCAGGTCCTTTGTTATGTTTCATTACTGTAAGTTTGTATGCAAAAGTTTCATGTAATACAGGTTGCATGTTATGTTTAAGTCTGCTTAGCGGGTTAAAGTTGTGATAAAATTCTAGTTTGTCCTTTGAAAACCTCTAGGTTTTCAAACTTTCATCCAATCACTAATGTATTGCATTAATTTTAGTGGAACTGCGAGGGTTAAAAGTCTTTATGAGGCTAATTGTGAGTGAATAGATAGGGTTCTGGTGCATCACCTAGTAGAGTTTAGGATTTCAATTATAGTTAACTTCCTATCCCTTTTCTTAGAAAGTCTTTTAGATTAGGAAAAAATCATTAGGAGAACTAGCTCACTCTAGAGGTTCACTCCAAATTTTAGGCAATCCACAGGCATAGGAGTGTTCCCATGTGTCAATAGATAGTTAAGTTGAATGGCTTAGCATAGGGTGCATATCTGATTGATAACAAAAAGATTAGATTTAACCAAGCCTTTTTATCAAACCCTAGGTCAAGTATGCATGAAACCCTAGTTATAAGATAATCAACTTGTAATAGATAGAAGACAACTGAAACACAAGATCTGAATTCACAAAGATAATCAGAGAGATATCAAAACCTATACCCTGGAAGCTAGCAAGTCAGAGGACTACGTGGCAGGCACCCATGTCTAGAAAGATGGAATGTTCAGATACTCAAAACTGAAGAAATGTCATAGAAAGTATCTTGATGTTGGATTTAGTACCAATTTGAGTAGGAGGACTACAAGGCGGGCACCCAAGTCTTCTGTAGAGGAATATTCATGAAATACTTTTGGATCCTGAAACCCTTTCTCTTACACAACTTTCATGTACCTTCACCTCTTCAGATTTTGCACCTTTAACCTACACACAAGAAGAAAATGGGTTTTGGGGTTGTGGTGTTTAGGGATTTTCCTCAGTTGAATCTTGATATAGCATTCAATCTTCCCAACACCATTGTTAAAGAGTGTGTGTACCCTAGCACGAAAGAGGGTAAACAAAAGAAATGATGGTGATAGAATGGTTCAAATAACAATGATATCACCTCAGAGGTGAAGCCCTTAGGAGAATGGAGATCCTTTAACTCATAAGGATGTGGATGATGATTCCAAATCTGCAACAACACACATAATATAAACACAAATCTGCAACAATAACACCATGAATGCTTTGAATGCTTTTTGCTCCAAGAACATAAGTTTGCAATATCCATCTAGGTTACAAATGAATTCAAAAACACACTTACGTATGCTTTCCCACTAACATTCGTAAATTAAATCAAAAGAGCTGACAAGGGGAAACCATTTTAAAGGTCCTATGTTGACATGCTTTGACATTGGCCCCAACCAATCAGAAAGGACTTGGGCACAGGCACCCAAGTCCCAGGGCACCTTTTTGGTCTAGGGCAAGGCATAAAATGGGCCCCTAGTTCCTAGTTGTCATGGATTTCAGGGGATCTTGCATCGGGATGAATATTTAAGATGTATAATGTAATCACAGGGACCTAGGAGCTAAACTAGGATGTAAAAAAGCATGTGTCTAGTTTTTACTCCATAACATTTACCCCCCACATTAATGTGTATATGATCTTATGATTTAGTACATACATTGAAGTACAGTCGAAGCATATCAAACACATCAAGCATAGGAATGAAGACACATCCTATGTTTGAAGGACTATTTCTATCCCCCAAACTTAGGTAGACATAAGAAAATAGTTGACAGTCATGGAAGACACAATGAATATAGTAAAGAAGCATGCAATACATAGAGAAGACAGTGATGCACACAATACATAGAGAAAACATGATTTAAACAATTATATATATATATATATATATATATATATATATATAATCCTAACAACAAAACACACAGCATGGAGGGAGCTCATCGCTATGCACCTTTAGACCACACAAAAACATCCAAAACACATGGCGTGGAGGGAGCTCATTGCTACAAGCCTTAGACCACACAAAAACATGCGAGACACACAAGGAAGACACATAAAACACATGGAAGACACATGAAATACACGAGCACCATATAATATGTCTTCAACACACTATATGTCTTATACACAACAAACATAAGCGATAGGAAGGAGCTCATTGCTACACTCCACTATCTAAGACATGCCAAACATGCCTAACAGTTGAGCTACACTACCACAACTGTGAAAGACATGCTTAAGGGTGAATAACTCAAGATCCAACCCCACCTCCACAAAGGACTTCTTTAAAAGGATGTGCAACTGCTCAAGGTAAGATACCATCTCGCCTTCCATAGAAGGGCTTCTAAAATGCCACCCCACTAACATCTACAGACATTGTATGGTGAAAAGAAGGCATGCTCAAAGTATACAACCCCACCTGCATCACGGAAATGCCT
This sequence comes from Cunninghamia lanceolata, assembly GCA_027924645.1. NCBI lineage: Eukaryota > Viridiplantae > Streptophyta > Pinopsida > Cupressales > Cupressaceae > Cunninghamia > Cunninghamia lanceolata. Next base: position 4,941,616 of record BSBN01001222.1, read on the forward strand.
TACATTGAAAACTAGGTATACGTAAACAAAACAAAGTACACAACCCCACTTGCATCATAGAGACACCTCACATTGAAAAGGAAGTATATGCAAACATGCTTTATCAATATCTAAGATAATCAGCCACAATATATGCCCCCACCTTAAGTAGGTTGATCCTGCTTGCTGGTATCAAACACATTTAAGGTAAAGTGAAAACACACAAGGGAATAAAATCTTCTGTGAAGCCCATGCCCCCAAGGTGACATGTGCTTACAATCACTAGATGTTCCCACAAAAACACCATTAACATTTGCTAACATAATCAACAACATATAAGATTTGGTTAGAAAATCTATTCTAAGATAACAACCAAATCAACTAACATATTACTTGATAGACTGAGGCTACACTTGCAGGTTTAGAACCCAATATAGCCGTGAGGTTATACTTCAGGTATCTTAGAACCAAGTGTAGCTACAAGGTAAGATACAAAACAATCCAAAGTGCATAGAAGCAAATTTAGAGTATTGGAAAGGTTTGTGTACAAGAATCTTCACAACACGATACATGATCACAACACTAGGTGATTCTACTAGTCAAGCGTCAGTAATATATCATCCCCATCTTCATATATGGACTAGGTCCATTTTCTCTTTCTTTTGGAGGGATGCACGATCCTTATCAATATTTATTTATTTTCATCATCCGCCGACTAGTAGAGCCACTGAAGAATGGAAATAGTAAAAAAATGAGAGGAGACAAAAGTGACTTGCGTTCACAATGTGGGAAGATGCCCCCAAGACATCCTCCACAATGTGATGCCCCCAAGGCACCACACACAACAATTACAATAAGATAGAGGAAAATAGAAGAATGGAGAAACAAACAGAAGAATTGTCAGAAGAGAGGCAGTCCCCTTATATCCTTGACCTTACAAGAGTATCAAGGGTCATCCAAGGAGACCTAAAAAACATTTAACACATGTGGGAACACAACACAACACAACACATAAGAGGAGGCCACCCATGAGATAAACTCAAAGAGGTGCTACATCAAAGGTGGCTAAGAGGTATGGGAAACACTTACCTATGAGAAGATGCAACAACACTAGTAGTCATCTTTGAGCAAATCATCTTCCTCCCAATCTCGAATGTGAGAGGAAATATGTACATAAGGGACTATGGCCCAATTTGAAGCTTCATCCTTCAATTTTTCATCCTTTAGCTCTTCTTTTGAATCAATTGTTGTCGGTGGGATGTTTTCTTGTTGAGGGGATACTTGTCGAACTAAAGCTTGTTGTTTTCTCCTTCTTTCTCTTGCATTGTAATTCCTTCTTGTCTTGTTAGTGATATTTGCAAAAGGAGTCTCATGAGTTCCCACATTCTTTGACATTTTGGAAGAGGAAGCCAGCACAAAGTTGATATTTTGTGATGAAATGCTTCACTCTTTAAGGTTGTCTCTTGATCCTTGTAAGGATGGTAGAGGAGGAACCTCGACAAAAATTCCTTTACCTCTTGGGTGAGGGGATTCCTTTAGCTCAGGCTGCTTTTCACTCTATTTTTTTGGTAGGAGGAATTATAGCCTCAAAGGACTAATAGGGTCCAGAAGAATTCTTGCCATGTGATAGTTAAGCTATCAACTTTTCCTTGTATTTTTGATAGCCCAAGAAAAATTGATCTTCTCTTGGTTGATTTGGTTCATTAGGTTGCAACCAAAAGTAGTCCAAGTTGAAGTTTCCATGATTGACCAAAGGTTTCCACCCACTATGATGTACAACATGCACCCTTCCTTGATGATGGAATTTTAAACACTTATGAATAGTAGAAGGGACCACTTTCATGGACTTGAGCCAAGGATGGCCTAATTTTACATGAAATAGGTCCGATTTGGGAATGATGACAAATGGTTGTTCTAAGGCTTTTTCCACCACTTTAATCAAGAGTGTAATCTTCTAATAACAGGGAGGAAATATCCATTATGTGTCTTGATCATTATATGTGTAGGATCATAAGTTTCCTGTGACAAATTGTGCATGTATAAGAACTCTTCAGTTATCACATTTGTGATACAATTAGGATCAATAAGGACCCCTCTTGTAGGATTCTAACCTAGACGTGCTGTAATGTAAAGAGGGCCATCAATATCTATAATTTTGACCTCATGTGGTGTGAATGAGATTACGAGTTCAGGAGCCTTCCTTTTCTTATTAACTCGAGGAGGAACCATACCACCCTTGTTTTGATTAGAAGCCATGTATGTGAGACTATAGCACACCAAGGCACTAGTTTGAGGAAATTGGGTTTTTAAAGATAAAAAACACACTAATTTCACTTCAAACAAACTAAGTATGATGTGAAGAGTGCTACACAACAAGGCAATGTAAATGATTTTGAGATTTTGCACAAAGAAGTGTGAGAAAGAAGCTGAAGTTCTTAGTGTTGGAATACGCAATGTGTATTTGCAAAATTGTGATTTTTGAGATGAAAAGTGAGAAATGAGACAACACTCCAATGCAAAATCAGATTTGAATGAATATTTATGATAGCAGCAAAATATGAAATAAGATTTTGACTACAAACCCTAGCTTTGTAAATGACTAGGTTGTAGAAAAATGCAAGTTTTCAACAAATCCTAGCAAATGAGATCTTCAAATGCAAGATATAATATCATAAAATGATTAATTGTTGTAATATGGATCATATCTTCTGTAGAAATTAGAAAATCAAATGTTTCAATGATATGCAATGAAAATAATGCAAAACTATGCCTTTATGCAAGCCTAGAATGCTTTTTTTTTTCACTTTTTTTTAAATTTATGCAAGATTTTTCAATGAATAATGATAAGTATGCTATGAATCAATGCAAGATCTAAAATCCACACTTAGAAAGATGCAAATGCTTGATACTATGGGTTCACCAAAATGTTATAGAGGAAAGGATGAATGATGAAGTCTAGCATGCACACTAAATCAAACCCTCTTCCACAATAACATTCAAGGACAAGACTGAGCCAAATCACTACCAAAGGGAGGTGGAATCAGCTACATATCTTATGCTCTTGTTTTCTATGGAAAGATTAGATTTAACCAAGTCTTTTTATCAAACCTGAGGTCAAGTATGCATGAAACCCTAGTTATAAGATAATCAACTTGTAATAGACAGAAACCAACTGAAACCCATGATCTGAATGCACAAAGATAATCAGAGAGATATTAGAACCTAGACCCTAGGAGCTAGAAAGTTGGAGGACTATGGGGTTGGCACCCAAGTCCAGAAAGATGGAATCTTCAGACACTTGAAACTGGATAAATGTTGTAGAGTGTCGTGATGCTAGATTCAGTATCAATTTGCGTAGGAGGACTACGGGGTGCCCAAGTCTTTTGTAGAGGAATATTCATGAAATGCTTTCAGATCCTGAAACCCTTTCCCTTACACAACCTTCATGTACCTTCACCTCTTCAAATTTTGCACCTGTAACCTGCACACAAGAAGAAAAGGGGTTTGGGGGTTGTGGTGTTTAGGGATTTGCCTCAGTCAAATCTCAAGATAACTTTCAAGCTTCCAACACCATTGTTAAAGAGAGTGTGTCCCCTAGTAGGGTAGAGACTAAACAAAATCAATGATGATGATAGAATGGTTCCAATAACAATGATATTGTTGAAATAAAGGCTGACAACTGAGAGGGGGTGAATTAGTTGACTGAAAAAACTTTAATACTTGCTGCAATTAATTTTTCTTTAATAGATTAAAGATATAACCATGAAAGCATGAATCAAAGACACATAAGTAGAAGCACAATTAACACACTTGACACAAAGATTTTTGATGTGGAAACCCGATTACAGGAAAAACCACGATGGGGGTTAACCCACAAGAAATTATACTCTGTTAAAAGTATTACAAATGGGGAAGGCACATGCCTTCAGGGCTCACTGCCCAAAGCTCACTGCTCCAAGAGGGTCACTGCCTACAGAAATGATTACAAGAAGATAACAAAATGATTGAACTAATAGCATCTACCAATGCAGAAATTTAGTTCCGGTTAAGCTCAAAATACTAATCTTACACACTTCATCCTTATTCTACTCTGTTTCACTCTTCTGCCATAATCTAGGCCTAGATTTTTTCTTTCATACTTCTTCTACTCTTTTTCGCACTTACTCCATCATCACATCATTCATCCACACCACAAGATTCAAATCCATTGGCTATACATATCCGCATTAAGAAATTCAATCAATTGCAGTCAGCTTCAAGAAGACTTAAAACTTTTATTAAGGTGTTTAGTGAAAAATTGGATTTGTCAATGTTTTAATGTTTAGGTGTTTAAATTTACCTCTCCACTATACATTGAAGGATCTAGGGTCAAATAGCAAGCACTATCATACCCTAGAGTCACTTTCAGATGTAGGAAAACTTGGATTAGGGAATTAAATATCAATTTTTCCTTCTCCTATGCTCAATTGACCATTAAAACCCTAATTATGCAAATAAGACAACAAAATTAAAGAATTATGGAAAAAACTCTTATAGACAAGAGTAAAATACCAAATTATAGAATACCTATTTTTGGGGTTCTGAAGCAGAATAGTCGGGGACACTGGAGCGGGCGCCCAAGTCCAAGGTACCTACTTTTTTGAGGAATCCGGACCTCCTTTAGACACTAATCAGCCCTGTAAATTTTTTTTTAGAATCAGTCTACAGAGGACACTGGAGCAAGTGCCCTAGTCCTGGAAGTGCTCCTTTATCCATCTTTTCTCCAGATCCTAAATCCATAATGTCTTCCTAGCCTTCTTGCAACTCCACTTTTCTCAGATGCAACACCTGTAACCTGCAATCACAAGACTTGGTTAGGGGGTTGTGGTGTTTAGAGGTTTTCCTTAGTCAAACCCCAGAGGACACTTAAGTCTCTGAACACCATTTTTAGATAAAGAGGGCATGCCCTTGTGAGGCAGAGGCCAAAAACCAAAGGAATCAATGATAAAAACACAATGATATGTCACCTTGTAGTGAAGCTCTCATGGAGGAAGATGCTCTTCATGCCATGAGGAGCGTGATGCTCAAATCTACAAATATCAACACACAAAACATACAAGTCTACTCTTGCAACACAATAAAAAGCCTTGAATCACCTTGAGAACACAATAGCTTGCTAGTAATCCTCTAGTTGAAATCTAGTTTACAAATGAATGCCTACACATGCTTATATATACATCTATAAGCACTCCCACCAAGATATTTGAAATTCAAACTTACCGTGTCAGCAAAGGGACCTAATAATGGTCACTAACTAACACCCAAAAATTAGGTCTGCCCTAAAATAGGGTAGGACTAGGGTGTGGGCACCCAAGTTGTCCCCCCTATTTTAGGCAGGGTACAGCTCAAGTGGTTCTCCGAGGTCCTATTTGCCATGGGACTTAGGCCTCATTCCATCAGGATGCTAAAATATGAACTAAAATGTCCTAAATGCACTCTAAAGACCCATGAGATAAACCTTTTGAGTGAAAAGCCCCCAAGGGGACATTTTTTGACATTACATTTAGCCCCCAATTTAATGTATGTATAAACATGAGGCCAATACATGCATTAAAGTAAGGTCACAAACACACCAAACACACCTAACATGGAGAAGACATGCCAATCACATAGAAGACAGTAACAGACATGCAAAACATGGAGAAGATAGTTACAGTCACGTAGAACACAGAGCAGACAATTAATGCATAGAAGACACATTAATGCATGGAAGATAGAAATGATATCTTTTCTTTTCTTTTTCTCATATATATGAAATGCAAATGCAAGTACTGGAAAGTAAACAAACCTCCCATAATACACGATGCACCACTTAATGGCACAGGTCTCTGTATATGGGACAACACACACGTAAGACATGTAAAACCTCCCAAAATGCACGAAGCACTCACCAAGAGTGCTGGTCACTGCATAAGGGGAAACAAACATGCCATACAAAACAAGCACACAAAAACACACACACATGAAGGCACAGAGAAAACACGACAGACAAGCGTTGGTGTGTTCCCTATTTCTAGGCTCATCACCATCTCAGGCACATTATAGGCACACACTGATGATTGGGCTTCGCCACAACAATCACTAAAAACATGCTTAAGGGTTGAGTTAGTCACAGAACCACTCCCTGCCTCTGCAAAGGGCTTTTGAAAATGACAGGATGATGCAATCTACTCTGAGAAATACAACATCCCCACCTCTATAGAGGGCTTAAGAAAAAGGATATGCTTGATATCCCACCTCTACAGAGGGCTTACATGATCGATTGATGGATTGTAAACAAACTCAAGATGTACGATGCACTACTCAAGAGCACAGGTCACTATATTTGAGGTCAAACACATTGCTAACATCTATAATAGACAGCTTACCTTATATGCCCCCACCTTAAGGTGGTTGATATCAGTTATCGATATCAAGCATGTTAAGGTAGGAAGAAAACACACAAGGGAAAACTAACTTTCGTAATGCCCATGCCCCCCAGAGGTGACATGTACTTTATGATCGCCAAATGTTCCCACAAACACATCCCTACAAGAAACATGTTAGTGTCTACAACATCATGATAAACAACAACATCAATGCATATGATTAATCACACAAAGATCTAAGGTTATACAATGAATTCAGAGTTCAAGGATAACCAGGGGCTATATCACGAAGTTCTCTGAATTAAGTACTGCCAAGGCCATATTCAAAGGCAAACAAAGGTGCATAGAGTAGCAGTATTGTTAAGGTATGTAAATGCAATAGAAATATCATAAAATTCACTACGTGGAAAGCATGAGTGCTTCCACTAGCCAAGTGTCAGATAAGATATACAACCCCATTGTCATATTAGGAACTATAGTCCATTTTTTGATTTCTCTTGAAAGGGACACTAGGTCCACATCAGTATAAATGTTTGTCGTCATCACCCTACTAGATGGAAACACTAGAGGAAGGGAAACAATATATAAGAGAGGAGAAACAAGTGTCTTAGGAACAGTCACATAGGAGGGTGCCCCTAAGTCACCAACCACGATGCTATGTCTGTAAGACAATTTTGGCAAGAGACACTGTGTGGATTCATGAGTGTTGTCATTGATGGCAACAAATTCTATCCCACACATCTGCAGCACATAGTATGCCTATACTAGAAGTCAGATTGAAGATTATTTTGGTCCGGTGAACAAGAATAGGGCAGGTAGCAAGGTCTGACAATTAGGTCCGGATCTCTCAGATGGTGTAACTCAGCAAGTTACAGACTTAGACAAGTCAAGAGGAGTATCATGACTACTATATTCCAGAGATTAAGCCTCTGGCGATAAAACATGGAAAAGACATGAGCATCTAAGTGTTGGGTTCTAGATAGGCAGAGTAGACTGAGGAAGAACTAATCAATAGAGTATCAGACTTCAATCTAGATGAGTAATTGATGTTGATCAAGCTATTTGAGGGATCATACAATATTGGCTAACATGATTGATGACTTCAATGTCTATGATTTTGATACGCATCACATATCAAGCATGGATTCAGCTGATAAATCAGTAATTTGTAAATATCTTGAGTATTCCGATTGCCGACTAGAAAGTTGTTGAAATCCTTGATGTGGATATATATACCAGATGGATTTCAGTATGAAGGTGTGTGTGTGTGTACAAACATGATAATATAAAGTGCGAAGAAAGGCAGGAAAGCAACAATACAAGTCTGGTATGTGACAGAGTAGCAGCACTAGAGCAGAGGAAGAATGAAGTGCATCAGATCAGTATATTGTGCCTAACCGAAACTAAACTCTAGCATTTGTAGATGCCTCTCATCAGTTCAAACACCTGGTTACCTTCTATAAGTTCTGTAGATAGTGAGTCTCTTGTAGACAGTGTGCCTCTTGTGAGTAGTGTGCTCAGGTAGTGAGCCCTAATTAGCAAGTGCCATTTTGTACTTCTTATTCTTTTAATAGAGAATACAATCTTGGGTTAGTCACCCTGTGGTTTTTCCCTTAACAGGGTTTTCCACATAAAAATCCTTGTGTTATGTGTGTCAACTTTATTTCTGCTCTCATGATTATGTATGCTTATATGTTTTTATGCTGCACAAATTATAAAAGAAGAAAAAGTTAAAATAATAGAGATAACTGATTCACCCCCCCTCTCAATTATCTGCCTTGTTTCCAACAATTGGTATTAGAGCCAAGTTCCTCTAAACAAGGCCTAATAGCTTGAGGAAGATCTAGTAATATCAATAGATAAGAATGGTATGAAGGAACAACTTCAGTCTGCCCTAGATGATCTTGAACAATTACACTCTGAAGTCAATAGTTTGAGAGAAAGACTCAAAGAAGCTGATGATTTCATAAATGAGTTAAAAGAAAAACTTAGTCTCTCTATGAAAAAGAGAAAGGAACTACTTCAAAAATTAGCCAATCAAAGTGAAGACAATGATACTAATGAAGATCTAAATGAGAAAAATAAGCTATGTGAGAAGCTATCAAAAGAGGTATGGTAAGGCATGAAATAGAATCAGGGGTTATGAGATTCACCCAAGAAATCGAAGAAAGAAGGAAAAGTGAAGATAATCTAAAACAATCCCTCAAGGAGAAGATAGAGGATTGCCACAAAATCGATAGAATAATCAGGCATCTTGAATCTGATCTTGAAGCTAGAGATAATGAAGAACAACTTGAAAATCAGATAGACACTCTCAAACAAAATCTTCAAACAACAAATGAATACAAGGAGAAATTCAAGATAAGCTCAGCCCAACTTGAAGTTCTTCTTGAGAGCCAAAAGAGGGTAGATTACAAGCGTGGCTTGGGATATGAGAAAGGTGAAAGCTCCAGATCTGGTCAGAAGAACTTTGAATTAGGAAACCAAAGAAATAGGCCTAGAAGACCTCCAGTAAGGAAACCAAATGCTCAAAGATATCCATCCTTCAATGGATACTGCTTCAATTGCAACAACTTCGGTCATAAAGTAACTTAGTGCAGAAGGAGAATGAATCAGACTAATCCATCCTTCTCCAAACAATGTTTCAACTGCAAAAGGTATGGTCACAAATCTCATGAATGCAGAAACATGCAAATAAATAATTCATTCAATGGTAGATGCTTTGCATGCAATAGAATGGGACATATGGCTAATCAATGTAGATCAAGAGGATATCAGTCAAATATGCGAAGAAATGTTGTTTGTTACAATTGCAATAGATCCGGTCATATTGCCAAATTCTGCAAAAGTAAAAATTAGGATAAAAAGGGTCTAGTGCATCATAATCAAAAACAAGATAAGGGAAAAGGCAAAGTGATTGTGTATTAAGTTCAAAGGGAGATGAGCAAGATTTGGGTGAAAAAGAGTACAGAGAATGTTAGGGATGGATCCACACAGGAATCTGATGCTAATATTCCTTCCAGAAACTAAACAGATGAGCTTTGGCTCAAGGGGAGTCACAAAGAAAAATAAATTCCCCCAGCCAATCAATTGGTGCCTAAAATTGGCACATGGAATGTTGCGGATTAAAGGGTTCTCAGAAAAATATCCAAATAACCCTTCTTAAAAATATGAAAGATCTACATGGAGTTTTGCAAGTGTTTAATCATCCAAGATTGATTAGGTTTGACAGCCATCTGGTAAAGCAGGATTTTCATAGACAGATCCAGTATGATTCAAAATTGAAATACTTTGATCTGTGGATCCATGGCATGATTGGGGAAAAGAAAATACATTGTCAATCCTCACTGAAAATGATTCTAACTGCAACACAATGATTTGAAAAAGATCTCTCTCAGAACAGGGCAACTAGATGACTTAAGATGTGCATTTATTGCAAAAGGAAATTAGGGTTTGCATAGGGATAAAAGGGTTCGTTCACTTATTATTCACACATTTGCTTTTGAGAAGAACAAAAGAAGAGCTCTACATCAAAGTATCTACAACTCTCTCAAAGATCAACTGCAAAATCCAATTCAACCAGTGATTTGTTCTAGCTCTTTTTCTAAACCATGAAGCGTAAAAAGGTACTTCCAGTCTAAAAATCTCTCTTTGAACCTTTGCAAAATGGCTACTCCAATGGTTTTTAAGATCACTGATAGGCCGCACCCAAAATTCAGGAAACACCCCTATAAATCCCTAGAAGTTGATCCATTAGGCACTTTTTCTGTCATTCTGCATGGGGTATTGCACGTAGAAGATGTTAGGGTTTACATCTATGCCAATATTAAGGAATTTAGAGAATCTAAGTTGATGGACATCTATCATAAATAGTTAATAGATGAAAGTTTTGAACTCAAACCTCAATACAAGGCCCTCTGGGATAAGCACTTTAGACATTGCATCCACTTTCCCTGTTTTGTAGAAGATGATTAGGTCCGGTATGTTCTTAGCGGAATACATGACAACTTCATGTGGTTAATGAAGCCCTCCAAGATAACAAAAGATGTCACTAGAGTAGTAACTGGACTGCACTCATCCGATGGGCTACCTACACTCAAATCTGTCAAGAACCAGATAGTTACTGAAGTCACCAGATTTAAGTTTGACAAAAGAGCAATGACAATTGATGACATCATAGATCTGGATGTCAAGTTTGCTTCAATGATAATAGGACATAAAATCTATCATTCTAGCAGGGAGAACTCTATGTCTGGGACTACAATATATACAATGTATATCAGATGTTAAGGGAAAATACAGATTATGATCTATGTGACCTTCTCCTGAATCGGCTATTAGAAAACTTGCAAAAGATCAAAAAGGATAAGAAGAATTCCTTCAAATATGGTTGTTTGATACTATGTATGTTCTTCTACTATATGAATGAGCTACCTAGATCAAGTGGTTGGGTATGGTAAAATGGCAGACCAATTTCCATACAGACAATATGTATGGACTTGGTGATGCTCAAGCCCAAACATAGCTCTTTGGGGTTATTTCAAGAACTTTAAGAGCATGATGCAGGCCAGAGAAAGAATTCCTCAATCCATAGTTGAAAAATACAAGGATACAATGTGCTTCGTGGTTGATAGTGATCAATGCCTAATGGAGGTAGTTGAGCCCAGAACAGTGCGGATAATGCCAATGGGTTACAAAGTAGATGAGAAAATCTTGGAGCTACACATTCAACACCTATTGAGCTAGCCAAAGGACCCTGAGGCAGAAAGGTTTGGAACCTTTCAAGAATTAAGTGTAAAGATACATGTTGAGTTGAGACAACTAGAGATAAAAAGGAAAGTTAGAAGGGAACTAGAGGAAATTGCCCAAAGATATGGCATATCAAAAGAGGCAGTTGATGCAAATAGAGAGAAAGTAGAAAGAGCTGAGAAAGAGAAACAAGAAGCTAAAAAAGGAAGTGTTATGGTACAAGCCTCCTCCCAGACTAAATCCTCAAAGAGATTTGCACCTGCCACTCCTAAGAGCTCAAAAGCCACCAAACCGGAAGTCAAGACATCTGGAAAGGGAGAAAAGAGAATGAAAACAAAAGCCACAAGGTCTTACACAATTCACAAGGATGATGAAGAAACATAATCTGATGAGGAAATTAAGAAAATGAAGAAGAAGAAAACATCCGGGGAATCCTCTAGTGGTTAAAACAAAGAAGAAGAGGTAGAAGAATTTGTTGAAAATCCCACTCTTTCCATTGATGATATCATCAAGGCAGTCATAGTGGATGGTAACCTACAACCAGTCACAGAATTTTATGATGAATATAGTGATACTGACAAAAGAATCTTGGAAGAAGGTACAGTCAGGTATCTGAATATTTATAATAAAGCATTCATTGAAATCATTTCATTAATTCCCAAAAGTCTAGAGAAGGTACTTGAACATAGAAAAGATAATGCAAAGGCAAAAGACTTAGAGATGAGGGAGCAGATAGCGATTCATCTTTATCCTTCCATCACTCCAAAACAAATGAACATGATTTTCAAAGACTGTAAGGATGAGTTCTCAAGTAAGGCAAGAATGAATAAACTCATGCTTGGAGAAATAGACCAAGTAGCAAGTGAAACAAAAGACATCCTCTGAAATGCCTTGAAGAGATTCAATCTTCCCATTGTAGAAGAGACAGATGAAGAACCCTGTACCATGAATGTTGAAGGATTAAAAGCAATCAATGAAGAAACTTCTGACAAGGATGTCGAAGGACTAAAGAAAATAAATGAATAAATCTCTGAGAACTTGGATTCCTCTGTTCTAGAAGAGGAAGTTCATACAATAGTAAATACAGGTAATATCTCTCCTCTGGATCCCACTACAGACATTCTAGATTCTGAAATTGAAGGAGAAGGAAGAAAAGAGGAAGAAGTGAGTCAAGAAAAGGAAGTAAAGGGAAAAGAAGAAGAACAAACAGAGAAGATCTTTGACGACAACTCTGAGATTCCAAAAGAAAAGAAGATTCAGTCTCTAGCAAGAGACACGGCAAAGGTAGTGAAGAATGTCTTGAACAAAGAGTTGATGGAAATAGATGAACGGGAACTATTCTAAGGACCACTAAATTTTGATTCCCTCTCTCCGATCCAGACAATGAAAATAACATCTTTTGCCCAAGGTAAAGCAGAAGAAAAGCTTCTAGAATCTCACATGGAAGACTGTGAACTGTTAGAGATTGCATCTGGTATGCTGGAGAAGATCATGCCATCTTTTCAAAAGGATCCTTCGGCCTCTCCATCTAGCAACTTGAAATCTCTGGTAAACTCTGTTAGTATTCATTTTGATTCTTTAGAGAAATTGGCAAAAGAAAAGGTCTGGAAAGTATTTTTGGGAAAAAGATTCACTGAAGTATAGGGACTCATTGCTAATGATAGGAGGACCCTAGATATTGGGATAAAGAGCCTCAAAAATGTTCTTAAAGATGGTGGAGACATGTACAAATTTTATCTATCTTGGTCTAAAGTGACAGAAGATATTGGAAAGAAGGTGAAAGAACAAGAAAGTAAACTGTCAAGCTTATCTCAGAATTTTGATCCCCTCACTACATCCATAAGGAATCAAGAATGCCAGGCTATTGTCATTATAAATGAAATAAAGAGGTTGGACAAAGAAAAGAAGAATATAATAAATAGGATGAGTAAACTCAGAGGGATAATTATCCCTAAGTTAGAGGCAATGCATGAGGCCTTGACAGATGCCCAGACCAGTGATCCGGCAAATTTAAAAAGGGTAGAAGCATATGCATTTTTGTTGAGTGGTCACATCTCAATTTTGGACAGGATGAAGCAGAGTTGGGCCACAGAGTATGTAAAGTTGAAGGCCACTTTTACAGATATACTCAAGTATATGTAAACATACTTATGCGGCTATGTATAGGTTAATTTTTAAAAATTTTGGTGTGTTGATTCTGCCCTTTTCCATTGATGTCAAACAGGGAGTGAGGAGTAGTGAAAAATGTGGAATACAGCTAAGGGGGAGCTCTGGTAAAATAGTACATGAGATAGAGCATCAGCCAAGGGGGAGTTTGCTGCGACACTTAGTCATTTTTCACTAAGTGTTGCCATCAATGCCAAAGGGGGAGATTGTTGGCAAGAGACACTATGTTGTTTCATGAGTGTTGTCATTGATGACAACAAAGTCTATCCCATACATCTGCAACACATAGTATGCCTATACCAAAAGTCAGATTGAAGATTGTTTTGGTCCGGTGAACAAGAACAGAGCATGCAGCAAGGTCCGACAATCAAGTCTGGATCTCTCAGATGGTGTAACTCAGCAAGTTACAGACTTGGACAAGTCAAGAGGAGTATCATGACTACTATATTCTAGAGATTAAGCATCTGGTGATAAAACATGGAAAAGACACGAGCATCTGAGTGTTGGGTTCCAGACAGGCAAAGCAAACTAAGGAAGAACTGATCGGCAGAGTATCAGACTTCAATCCGGATGAGTAATTGATGTTGATCAAGATATTTGAGGGATCATACAATATTCGTCAACATGATTGATGACATCAATGTCTATGATTTTGATATGCATCACATATCAAGCATGGATTTAGCTGAAAGAACAATAATTTGTAAATATCTTGAGTATTCCAGTTGCCAACTAGAGAGTTGTTGAAATCTTTGATGTGGATATATATACCAGATGGATTTCAGTATGAAGGTGTGTGTGTGTGTATAGACATGATAATATAAAGTGCAAAGAAAGGCATGAAAGCAGCAATACAAGTCCGGTATGTGATAGAGGAGCAACACTAGAGTAGAGGAAGAATGAAGTGCATCAGATCAGTATATTGTGCCTAACCGAAATGGAACTCTAGCATTTGTAGATGCCTCTCATCAGTTCAAACACTTGGTTACCTTCTGTAAGTTTGTAGATAGTGAGTCTCTTACAGGCAGTGTTCCTGTTGTGAGCAGTGTGCTTGGGTAGTGAGCCCTAATTGGCAAGTGCCATTCTTATTCTTTTAACAGAGAGTATAATCTTGGGTTAGTCACCCTGTGGTTTTTCCCTTAACAGGGCTTTCCATGTGAAAATCCTTGTGTTATATGTGTCAACTTTATTTCAACTCTCATGATTATGTATGCTTATATGTTTTGATGCTACACAAATTATAAAAGAAAAAAAAGTTAAAATAATAGAGATAACTAAGTCACCCCCCCTCTGAGTTATCTACTTTGTTTCCAACAGACACAACACACAACAATTAAATCAGAGAGAGAGGTAATTTGGAAGAATGATGATACAAATACAAGAAGGTCACAACAAAGGTGGTCTCATGGTATCCCAAACCTTATGAGAGAATCTGATGTCATCCCAAGAGGCCTAAACAACATATAACACATCACAAGGGAAGCACATCATGAAAGAGATAAAGGGGTTAGAGATACTTACCTATAGGGTCTACATATTATATGTTGGAGCTCTCAAACCTCTTTGAGAGGTACTCGATCATTTTTAATGCAAATTTTGAGTGGTTCTTATGAAAGTCTTGTTTGTTATCATATGATGCTTGTTCAATAAATCCTTGTTTAAATGAGACTTTTTGTTACTTGTGAGGGGGAGAACCATTATTATTTCCATTTGTTGATTGCCATCTCACTCTTTTCCAATTTTTAGTGAGTTTTCGTTGGTGAATCTTTTTAGAATAGTAGCAGGATTCATCCTGTACCATCTTGCTCATCTGTATCAATTGTTGTTCTTTCTTTTCAAAGGTATTTTGATTATCTCCTAATCCATATAAGGATAACAGAGGAGGAACGTCACCATAAATTCCATTTCTTCATGGACGAGGTGGGTTATCCACTTGTTTCTTATTCACTTCAATCATTCCCATGATACTGTTATAGTCCAAGTAATCATCCTCATCTACTTCCACTAGATCTTGTTCCACCATATTATTTTTGAAGTGCTTAGGAAAAGGATTAGTAAAGATTTGTAAATTCTAATTTAGCAGAGCAACCAACTTATTTCTATTATCATTCACACCCAATACCTGGATGACATTTGAATCAATAAGGTCTTGTATCTCATGTTTAAGATGCATACATCGTTCAGTGTCATGTCCTTGTGTCTGATGATAATGACAAAATGCATTACCATCAAAGTAAGGTCATTGTTTATTAGGATCAACAGGCTTGATTAGGGGAAGCTTCAGAATGTTATTACTCACAACTTGATTCATGATAGAATGATAAGACTTAGATATCAGAGTAAACTTCCTTGGTTTATATGATTGTTTCTTTGGATTGTTTATAGCAGACACATTTGTATTTGGTCCATTGATCTTCATGAAACCCATGTTATTGTTCCTTTTAAAGTTGTTTTGTGATGATCCACCCATGGATTGTCCAACTTGAGCCGATGAGTTTTAGTTTTCATACTGACTAGATGAAAGTTGATAATCATGAAGGGCAGTGCATAAATGTTGAAAGGAGTTGTACTACATCAAGAGAATCTTATCGTGAATATTAGGTTGTAGATTTGTAATGAATATCTTTTGAACATCCTCATCTTTCATCTGATATTGAATCTGAGCATAAAAGCCTTGATATCAACCAATGAATTCTATCAATTTTTCTTTGGGACCTTGTTTACATTGTACCAAGTCAATAAGAGTGACTTGGGGTCTAATATTTGCTTGAAAATGTTGTAAAAATTGACCAGTCAACTACAAAAAGGAGTGAATTGGATTCGGAGGCAATGAGAAAAACCATTCTAAAGTAGTATCTTTGAGAGATCATGGGAAAAGTTTTTCTAACAAATCCTCTTCAAAATATAAATCACTACACATAGCTATGAATGCTGCCACATGGATATTAGGATCTCCTTTTCCACCATATTTTTCAAAGCGAGGAGTCTCAAACCTCTCAAGCATAGGGGTTCTCAAGATTGCATATGATAACAGATTACGGGCATGATATGTCGGTAGACTAAGTTGCAAAGAATTTTTCAAGTTTGTTACCTTTTGTTGCAAAGCAGTCATGCCCTATAAAAGTTGGTTTAGGATGGCATCATTTGGAGATGCAATTCATTGTGAGGAATTGGAAATGAAGTGAGGAGGTGAATGAGCTTGAGACACAATATGTGGAGGTTGAGAATATGTTAATGGTAGTTGGCCATATTGATATGTGGCATTAGGTATCTGGAAATGAGTGGAATAGGTAGGAGGTTGAGAACAGTTATTCATAGAAGATGTCCCTTTAGGAATCAAATTCTGATAATTAAATCCCACAGCTTTGTAATCAGTGCCATTAGATACTCCAATACCAATGGTAGCATTACTACAAGTGTTCGCATTAGTTGTTAAGATCATTGATGTGAAGGTAGACATTCCCGTAGTTGGTATGGGTAAGTGCAAAAAGTTGGGGGGCCAAAAAGTGGCCAATTTTTTTCAAAAAAATTAATACATAACACGAGCACGTTATCACTAATTATATATATATATATAAAAGAGCATTTCTGTTTATTTCATTTCTTTATTTTCCTCTACACCCGTAGCCTACAAACCCTAAGGAGCACACACATTTTTAAAGACTCAATTCAACACCAAAATCTTACCGATTCATCACCAAAATGTTGCCACAACATCAAGCAGGCCAAAGGAGTGAGTTTTATTTGTTTTTTTGTTTGAATTTGTTTCTAAATAGGTAGGTTTGAGTTGATTTTTGATGTAAATTTCCTTAATTTTTAGGAAATGTTAATGCACCTCCTCCTCCTCCTCAAAATCTACAAAATCCTGAAGAGGAAATACTTGTCGAAGAACAACCCGAATAACAAACTCCTCCATCCATTCCTCGACATGCCCCTGAAACATAAGAAAATCTAATGGGGCAAATTGAAAACAATAAAAAAGAAATTGAAGACATAATTACAAGGTTGAAAGATCCTTCCACTTCAACCTTGCATAGGTCCATGCTTGCTCAATCTCTTGAATCTATGTTATCAAATGTAGATTCAATTAGCAAGCAAATATCTAGTTGGTCGGATAAGAGGAGAGAGTTTAGAGAGTATTATGCAGACAAGCTATCATATGAAGATGTGAAAAAGTTACAAATTACAAAATTAGACTTGTGTTCCATTTTCAAAAACCCACAAACAAATCAACCTCCACCCATTACATGCAAGAGGTTCCCTATCCATTGGTGCAACAACCAAGCGATAAGGGACAATTTTGGGCAGAGGTGGTTGATGGTTTTTGACCATCCTCCATGCAATAATACTGAGGTCCCACAATACTTTTTGAGGAAACTCTACTGCGATTTTGTCCTCAATAAAGTGACAAACTATTTTGATATGCAGGACTTTTAGGGTAGAGGTGGGGGGTCAACACAAGATAGACCAGGGGCACGTGTTGACCCATAGTGGCCAGTGAGATGAGTAATCAACAGACTAGCCCATGAGCATGTTTCTATCCCTTCCATTGTGAAGGAGTGTGTTGAGGTTGATACACTTCAGTCCATTAGTGCCTTGACCTAGAGCATCATAGAGCATGCCAGTCCTGCAACATAGCATTGGTTGGGAGATAGTGCGAGGAGTAGGGTTCCACCCCATGCTTGTCAGACTTGCAAGTCAGCCTATGGTTATGACCCCATGGATAGTCAGGATGCAGGTGCATAGGCTACATCTGTAGCTGAGCAGATGGTGATGACAGGTACCCTCCTGAGTGAGACTTTCAGCCTTGATACTCAGGTAAATATTAGCAAGTTCATTAAATTTAATTTATTAAATTTTATTTTAGAAATGCAAGATTAACTAATTTAGTTTGATGATTTTAATGAAATTTCAGGGTCATAGCATTGATTCAGTTTTCAGTGGTTCTCTACCTGCATATTACACTACATCATCTACTGTCGGGGTATGTAACTAGTAAACAATTATAAATATTACATGTTAATAGCATCGTTATATGAATGGTATTCTAATATCTAATTTTGGATGTTGAATAGGTTAATATTGGAGATTTCATGGCAACACCTACCAATGGTGGTGGACTTCAAAGATTCATGGTGGTAATAAAATAAATAGTTTAATGAATGAATTATACTTACTAGATTTTTGTATGTGACTTGTGTGCTTTATTGTGTGTACTTCCATGTTTAGGTGAACGTGTGTATGTTAGGAGCCATGATTTGCATCACTATTATAGTTTTCGTAATTGAATAATGTTGTTTTATTTCCAGATGATGTAGGCTGTGGAGACACCTCCTGATGTTCATAGGGCAATGGAGCATGGTGTGACCTCTACGATTCATAGCTCCATGCCATTGACAGGGGTATGAGGTAGATTAGTAAATTTCAATTTACATTCATTGTTATAGTTGCTTATTTTTGAAAAATCAAAAGATTATTAATTTGAAGTTTAATTTCTATCTGGATGGTTTCTATAGGACATGACATCACCATCACCTATTCCTGCTACTAAGGCAAGTGAGGAGATAGATTATATGGTAGCGGTAAGTGATTATTTTGTTAAATGTTTCATTTTTTATAACATGTAATTTCTATATATTAATATCTATACTTTTTATTGTAACAGCTAAAGATGTAGGAATAACTAAATAGGAGGAGTAGCCCTTGGGTTCATAGTAGACCACCCACATACACGTCTCCATCCCCTAGAAGATCAAAGGCTGCCAGTGATCTATTCTCTTCACCAGCCAGAGGGGAATGACTTTTTATTGTGTTCCTTTGTTGTATGCCTATATGGCTTTTGTGGACATATATTTTGTATTGCATATAGTTGACATTGTATGCCTAAATAGCATTCTTGTAAGCCTATATGGCTATTTTGTATATATATTATACTTATATCGACATATATTGATGTATGCCTATATGGATATTTGGTTAATACAAATCTTTTTTATTGATGGCATCCATACTTGCATTATAAATCCACATTTGAATGGATATTTGTAGATGGCTACTTCAAATATTTAAAGTCCAATTGTATTACATAGGATGTTTGTTGATCCAATAAGCCAAATATTGTTATTCAAGTATCACCTAAACCTCATTTTGAAACTAAAACATAAAAGTTGTATTTAAAATTAAAATGAATCATCATGTTGAACAGAAAATATTCATATTCTTTATGAGTTGCTCAATTAAAAATATTCAAATGAGTATGCTGATCCATATTCTTTATGAGTTGGTCAATTGAAAATATTTCTTAATTTCTTGTTATTATACCATATTGGGATGCAAAGAGTATGTTTGTTGTTTTGAATAAGATAGTTAAAATCATATGCTTATGAGCACCTGATGACCATTGTGGTTATTAAATGTAATTCTTCTTGCATATAAGGCGAGGTTATGAGATTACATTGAGTCTTACCTAAATTTAGTATACAACATAACATTGGGGCTATAGGCTTCCATAAGTCATCAACAATCAAGGTTCAAGGTTGTCATTGAAGTCAAAGGGTCAAGGTTGTTTGTCATTGATGTGAAGGTTGATGCCGTGATGTTGATAAGATGATACAGTGATTCAAGGTAGGTGATGGTCATGAGGTGCATGATGTTGTGAATATGGTTTTCATGATAAGGTCTCTCAATTCATGTTGATGCTGCACAAGACAAACATGGTTCATAAGATGTAAGGTTCATGTTCATGGTGGATGTGGTTTTGTTCATGCAAGGTTTTGTTATGAATATGGTTTTCATGATAAGGTCTATCTTGAAAGGTTGATATGATGCAAGGTTCATATTCATGGTGGATGTGGTTTTGTTCTTACAATAAGAAGTTAGAGAAGACATAAGATTTCATAATCATAATCTTATTGATAGTAAAGGTTTGCATATTGGCCATTAAACCCTAAAAAGAATATAGTTTTCTTAAGACTTTAAAACCCTCAATTGCTTATCGTGTGTAAAGTGCACTTTTGTTTTAATTTAATATTGACTTATAATCAGAAGTTACTATCACTTAAATCAACCTACTAAAGGGTCTTTAAGTCATTAGTTCACCAACCCTTCAACCTAACTCAACCGGCATCTCTGGTAAACTCTCATAAGCTCGAGCACCATATCATAATCGAAGGTCATATTTAATTGATATGAGGGTGGGAAAAAGGATTGGAAGGTCAGTATTTAAAAGGAATTTGGAATACAAACAATCATCTCTATGCAGTTGAATTTGATGGGCATGCCTTTATAAAAGGCTAAAAGACAGCTTTATGCAGGATATCATGGTATTTGTAGTGTTTAAAGATTGAAGACTAGTTAGTATTTGTAGCTCAGACTGTTTCAGCATGTTTGGGTGTGAAACAGGACCATGTCTAGCCTAAACATACCCATCTAGACACGTTGGGATTGTTGGTTTGGCCACACAAGGAGAAGAACAAAAGTTACACCCCTTTGCAACTTTACACTGCCTCCTTTTGACAATTTTTGGGGCAACACAAAAACTTTCACCATGGGCAAACGCATCAGAGATATAAAAAATTGAGAGAGGTTATTGTAGAGGGACCCTATGTAATCGTGTTGCCTCAGAAAGAATGTATCTAAGTGACATGGTTTTTGAGTAACAACTTGTCAAAGATTGCTGCCTTTTTGCACTTTGGACTCTTCAGGGATATCGCCGGTACAATGTAGCTCAGATTGTTTCGGCATGTTTGGGTGCAAAATAGGACCATACCTAGCTTAAACATACCCATCCAGATGAATTGGAACTATCAGTTTGGTCACATGATGAGAAGAACAAAAGTTACACCCCTTTGCAACTTTACACTACCTCCTTCTGACGATTTTTGGGGCAGCAAAAAACCTTTCACCATGGGCAAATGGCTTAGAGATATAAAAAACTGAGAGAGGTTATTGTAGAGGGACCCTACATGATTGTTTTGCCTTAGACAAAATATATCTAAGTGACACATTTTTTGAATAACAACTTGTCAAAGATTGCTACCCTTTTGCACTTTGGACTCTTCAGGGATATTGTTGGTACAATGTAGCTTGGACTGTTTCGGCATGTTTGGGTGCAAAACAAGACCATGCCTAGCCTAAATGTACCCTTTTAGATGCATTGGAACTATCATTTTGGCCACACGAGGAGAAGAACAAAAGTTACACCCCTTTACAACTTTACACTGCCTCCTTCTGATGATTTTTGGGGCAACAGAAAACCTTTCACCACAGGTAAACACCTGAGAGATATAAAAAACTAAGAGAGGTTATTGTAGAGGGACTCTACATGATCATGTTTCCTTAGACAGAATGTTTCTAAGTGACACATTTTTTGAGTAACATCTTGTCAAAGATTCCTACCTTTTTGCACTTTGGATTCTTCAGGGATATCGTCGGTATAATGTAGCTTAGACTGTTTTGACATGTTTGAGTAAAAAATAGGACCATACGTAGTGTGAATGTACCCATCTAGATGTGTTGGAATAGTTAGTTTGGTCGCATCAGGAGCAGGACAAAAGTTACACTCCTTTGCAACTTTACATTACCTCCTTTTGACAATTTTTGGGGCAACAGAAAACCTTTCACCATGGGCAAACGCCTCAGAGATATAAAAAAATGAGAGGGGTTATTGTAGAGGGACTCTACATGATCACGTTGCCTTAGACAGAATGCTTCTAAGTGACACAATTTTCAAGTAACATCTTGTCAAAGATTGCTGCCTTTTTGCACTTTGGACTCTTCAGGGATATCGTTGGTACAATGTAGCTCGGACTGTTTCGGCATGTTTGGGTGAAAAATAGGACCATGCCTAGCATAAATGTACCCATTCGGACATGTTGGAATAGTCAGTTTGGTCGCATCAGGAGTGGGACGAAAGTTACACCCCTTTGCAACTTTACACTACCTCCTTCTGACGATTTTTGGGGCAGCAGAAAACCTTTCACCACGGGCAAATACCTTAGAGATATAAAAAACCAAGATAGGTTATTGTAGAGGCACTCTACATGATCGTGTTTCCTTAGACATAATGTTTCTAAGTGACACATTTTTTTAGTAGCATCTCGTCAAAGATTGTTGTCTTTTTGCACTTTGGACTCTTTAGGGATATCGTCGGTACAACGTAGCTTGGACTGTTTCGACATGTTTGGGTGAAAAATAGGACCATGCCTAGTATAAATGTACCCATCTGGACGTGTTGGAATAGTCAGTTTGGTCACATCAAGAGCAGGATGAAAGTTACACCTCTTTGCAACTTTACACTGCCTCCTTCTGATGATTTTTGGGGTAGCAGAAAACCTTTCACCACGGGTAAATACCTCAGAGATATAAAAAACTAAGAGAGGTTATTATAGAGGCACTCTACATGATCATGTTGCCTTAGATGGAATGTTTCTAAGTGACATAATTTTTGAGTAACATCTTGTCAAAGATTGCTGCCTTTTTGCACTTTGGACTCTTCAGGGATTCGTCGGCACAATGTAGCTCGGACTGTTTCGACATGTTTGGGTGAAAAATAGGATCATGCCTAGCATAAATGTACCCATATAGACATGTTGGAATAGTCAGTTTGGTCACATCAAGAGCAGGATGAAAGTTACAGCCCTTTGTAACTTTACACTGCCTCCTTCTGACAATTTTTTGGGCAGCAGAAAACCTTTCACCATAGGTAAATGCCTCAAAGATATAAAAAATTGAGAGAGGTTATTTTAGAGGCACTCTACATGATCACTTTTCCTTAGATAGAATTTTTCTAAGTTACACAATTTTTGAGTAACATCTCGTCAAAATTGTTGTCTTTTTACACTTTGGACTCTTCAGGGATATCGTCGGTACAATGTAGCTCGGACTGTTTCGACATTTTTGGGTGAAAAATAGGACCATGCCTAGTTTAAATGTACCCATCTGGATGCATTGGAATAGCCAGTTTGGTTGCATCAGGAGCAGGACATCAAAATTGCAAAAGTTGCTTTGTGCAACTTGATAACATTGACACTTTTTTACAACAAGACTCAAAGACTCAAACTGATCCCAAATAACTCAAAGTGACATAAAAACAAATGAAATGGTCATAGAAGACCTTATTACATACAATTGACTCAATCAAAACAAAATTTTATTTTTTGACCCCTCTTGGAGGCATGACAACCTAGGTGCCCCTGCACCATTAGTGCAACTGAAGTCGATAAAGTTTTCCTATTAAGAAAAAGAGCTTCCCTTAGCTTCAAGAAATATAAATAATCTATACTGACAAAGCCAACCATGTGAAGGTGGAAGCTCATGTGGTCTCACCTAAGACCTAAGACACATGTAGTCTAGTAGACGTAGGACACCTAAGACACCTATTTTCTAGTCTCTATCTACCTAGTTGACATATCGTATATACCTAAGACACAATTAGAGACACCTATTATCTAATTAGAAACCAAGACACCTAGATAAACCTATATTTTATACATTACCTAGATTTTATACATTATTCTCAGGATCAACTTCATCCATCACTTAGGTCTAACCCCATGAAGCATAACATGATGATGTAAAAATGTGTATATGTGTAAAAATGCAGCAGGAAATAAAAAAAGACAAACCTTACAAATTAATGTGCATACTTACAACTCAATGTAACATAAATTTACAAAATCAATGTGAATACTTACAAATTAATCCAATGAACCATCTGGGTCTACTCTACTCTTTATTCTGTCTAGTATTGCTTCATGGTCAGACTCACACATCTTCCACAAGCTTTTGTTCAAAGGTCTGCCCCAATATTGTATCAAATGAACATTGGATGCCATGACAAGGTTCGATTAATGAAGAATCTTTCAATGTGTGTCAAAGTCGTGAAATAGCCAAACATTAACACTCTTATGTGGGTACCTTCTAAGCCATGTTCCAGTAATAACCACTAAGCCTATAGGGTATTTGATGTTTTCTCCATCTGTAACTGGGGCCTCCAATTTCTTTTTGGCCTCAACACAATGACATAAGTAATAATCTATTCCCTCTTCATTATCTTCATCTACAATAACTGCATATACTTGCCCTACATTGATATATGTAGCAAATTAGATGAAATTAGTCAACATTACAAAAACACTACAAAGTAAGATGACATTAGGAATTTTAAAAACTATGCAAATAGATATATTACCTGGTTGAACTAGATCTGATATGTGGTCAAAGTCAACTGATGATTCCATCTATTTTAGTTCTAGTGCCGTCGGGGGTCGATACGTGTCAAGTGGGCTAAGATAACTTAACTACCATTCGTCAACCCACTCCTTTGACTCACACTCATCCCAGGCTTAAATTGTATAGGGAGAACAAAAGCATGACATCTTTCGCATATGGATACTCCATGAACCTACAATTGAGCTTCTAAAAGAGTGCATCTCACTTGATCCTATCAGTGTAGAATAGTCCTTATATGGTGCAATGTTAGTATCATCTATCAACCAAAAGAATCTATGAACTAAAGACTTATTCATTACTTGGACCCATGGAATCATTACACCACTCAACAATCAATTTTGCATCTGTCAACTTTGCATTGTCTTTATACTTTAACTCTTCTCGTGCTATGGCTCTTTTGATACATGCTTCTGCACCATCATGCTCCCCCTTTCCATGCCCAACCTCACAAAAGTTCCACATATGCTGAATACCTGTAAAATTATGCCTCCTACTCAGCCAATAGAAATGTCATGAGTTCTTGAATTGTGACACATATTTATCTGACCATATGATATGTTGACTGAACGATATGCCCCTTCTAGCCAAATCATTGTAGAACACCTGAAAGCAACCTTGCACAACTCTGTAGAATGTGTGTGATCATCACTAATATAGAAATTATACTCCCTTATGATCTTTCTGTCATCCTATGTACTATCATTTGCATGAATGAATGCGATGTACACAAATATAGAAACCTGTGTGGAGTTGTAATATTGTGATTGCACCTCACACTGTGGCTGTAGACTGTAGTTCTCTATAAAGTCAAAAACTGAAACAATGCTACCAACCAGAAATGTGTCCTTGCATAACTTGAATTGCAAGTCCAACCATCAAGCTCTATGGGTATGTCTTGCATACTCATACACTATGTTGTCACGAAATATAGGCATAAACTGATACACTAGAATATTTTCAATAACCAATTCACACCTTTTTGCTTCTTTACCATCTTTTGCATTGTATGCCACAATTTTATACTTGCCAAACTCTACTAGTTGTTTCCAACCGCATGTGTTCTTTCCATATGTTCACATATTGGCAAATGTTGCAAGCCACCACAATGATGACATGTGCCATCCAAGCATAATTTCTTGTAGACTATTTGACCTTCCTCTCTTTCACATCAAATTCTTGATATGAAGTCTCTTGAAGATGTTGGTGGGGTACATATGATACAATCCTACAAAATATTGTTACATATAGACCTATAAACATCTAAATGGTTAGAAAACTCAATATGTAATCTACAACAACAAGTAGTGCATGTGTGATTTATCTTGACATAGAAAGGTTTTAGCATTTCAAAATATCTTTGACAAATTTTAATTTGAGGATACCTCTCTAGAAATTTACCATAAAACTGTGTTTGAGTCTCATCCAAAAAATGCTTTGGATGTGGGTCACAGTTTCGACTACCGATTCTCCTTCTTACCACATCCCTTTGATTCGGAGATACCCTTGTGTAATTCTTCCAAAAGTCTTCAATTAGTGATCTCAATGCTTCAACAATTGGTTTATCTTTTCATGGTAGTCTCCCCGAGAATGCCCATAATTCATTGGCATTAGTGTCCTCAATTCTTTGGTGTCTTCCAATGGTTCTTGATAAATTTTTCCTATTAATTCTCAATTCTTGACTCATCTTTCTAATGAGATGAGATTTCCTCGTTTGACTGCTTACTATATTCGATGTAATCACACGCCATGTTGAATTACTATCTTTTGTGCATGAGGTGTTACCCACACTCTCATATGCACTCATTAGATTCTTGACAATAGATTTTTCACTTGAAGCCTCTAATGTTATCAACCCAAGAATCTTCATGATGGACCTATACTTTATACTTCGCATCATTTCAATGAATAGTTGACATCTTGCAGTCTCATTTAACTTTTCAAAGAATAATCTCTAAATCTTATTAGCATATCTTCTACAAGTGCGTTTTGGAATCTTACCTTCCATTGGCTACAAAATATTCTCATCAATATAAATCAAATACTTTGGCTTTCTATGAAAAATTCTAAGTGGTGTTAAGTTAGGTAAATTCATCTCAACATTAGGAATTTCATCAATATTTAAATGAGATGGGCTAGATGGCATACCTTTGATCGAAGATGGAATAGATGACATACCTTGAGGTTGAGGTGGGAACGATGGCATACCTCCTTCATCACATGTGAGTGATGATGTACTCTCAACTTGAAATGTTGTATATAGTGTCCCTACATGTTGACTTGCGGTAGAGGATGTGTCTCCAACTATGGTATTCAAATCTCTCATAGAATGAAGTTTTTGCATTCATTCTCTTTGTGCCACCAATACCATATCTCTTTGTGATGGTTGTGGTTCCTCTTCAATTGGTATGTCTTCATTTATCATGTCTAGTTTCCTCTTCTCACAAAGTTCCCTCATAGCCACTGCTTTCTTTTCATTCTTAGCTTCTATCTCTTCCTGTGTTGGTTTAATTCTTGATCGTTTCCTCAGCATGACAGAGAATTTGTCTATAGCATGATAAAGAGACCAATATTAGTTCCTAAGAAATGAATCCATACAAATAACTAAAATATATGTCATTCAACCCTTCATAGTAAATGTACATACAATCATCATGTAAAAGAGTAAATGTCACTCAACCAAAATAGGTACAAAGCATACAAAGCAAATTATTGCAGCCATGAAAAGAGTACATGGGACTTCATGCTTGAAAAGGTTGAGGCAGACCCAATTTGACCTGTTTGTTGTTGCTAGGGCTACTAGGATTTAGAATTGAGAAGGTGTTTTGTTAGTACTAGGGAAACTAGGATTTGGGTGGCTTGTGAAGGAATAGACAACAATTGTTGTGTCATGTGCATGTACAAATCATCATGAATAGGTGCGTAAGGAATGTCCTAGCCCAAGATATGTGCATACAAATCATCATGTCATGTGCATACTTGTATGATCTTGGCACCTATTCATTTGTATTTTAACTTGTTAATATGACAAGATAATAGTGGGATTGTATTTTTATTATGTTTTAAGGATTTATTCTTGTATAGTTTGACATCATGGTATGTTAAGGTCTGTTTATTACACATAATTATTAAAGAGCCCAAGTGTAGAAAATATACATGGCATCATGTGAGATTGTAGGCTGCTTTCTTGATTGGGAATGCGTCTATTTTAAACATGTATGATAAAGCATGATAAAGTAATTCAAATAGAATTAAGGAAAATGTAAAGAACATGCATGTAAAGACTTGGCATACCTAAAAAATGAAGATTTGAATGGAGAGAGTACCTAATTATGTAGTGTTTTTTTCTTCTTGCATCAAACTCCTCAACAATTTGAGTTTTTCACCACTTGCTTCCTTTTCAATGTTAAATTAAATAACACTCAAATATAATTACTAACAACAATACTATTAACCAATCTATAATGCTAAATTCATAAAATTGAATCACAATTAACATTGCAACACTACAAAAATTGAAACTTGAATAGATATTTATCAAACTTGGTGTGAAAACTATGTTATTTCCTCCTTAAGTTGGCAAAGCAGAAAAGGTGGTGGAAAGATCATACAAAGGTGCTAGAATGTGTAAAATGTGCATGTGAACTTCCCAACAGCATGAAACCACTTCTTTTTTGTCAGAACACATGCATAATTAGCATGAAAATAGAGCATGTGGGCCTATATCACAGGGGTCAACACTTTTTTACCGTTTCTATAGAACAAAACACAAGCACGTTATAATGTGCTTGTGTTTTGTCCTCCTATAGATTGATCCATAAATATTTGTGCCCATCTCACCTTCAATAGCACCTTTACAATATCTCACCTCTAGTTCCATTAGCTCATGTTCTATATCTCACTTATCTCTCCCCTTCACCACTCTACCTCTCTCCTTTCTATGTCTCTCAGTCGCTCCTTGTCTACCTCAACACTAAACCCTAAACCTTATCCCTAATCCCTAATCCCTCAACCCTCAACCCTCAACTCTAATCCCTCATCCCTAAACCCTAAATGCTATCCCTATTCCTAAACACTCAACAGGCTCGATACTATACCTTAAACCCTAATCCCTTATCCCTAAACCCTCCAAACCTATCCCTAATCCTTATACCCTCGACACTCAACTTTAACCCTAATCCCTCGATCCTCAACCCTATCCTGAAAGCCTCAATCCTTGAACCTCAACCCTCAACACTCAACCCTCAACCCTGAATGTCAATCCCTAATCCCTCAACCCTTAACTTTAATCCCTCGACCCTCAACCCTATCCTTAAACCCTAAACCCTAAACCCTAAAGCCTCAACCCTCAACCCTCAACATCAAATCCTAATCGCTTAACCCTTTACTCTAATCCCTCAACCCTAAATCCTATCCCTAAACCCTCAACACTATACCTTAAGCCCTAATCCCTCAACCCTCAACCCTAAACCTTATCCCTAAACCCTAATCCCTAAACCCTCAACCCTAATCCCCCAACCCTCAACTCTAATCCCTCATCCCTAAACACTAAATGCTATCCCTAATCCTAAACCCTCATGGGCTCGATACTATACCTTAAACCCTAATCCCTTATCCCTAAACCCTCCATCCCTATCCCTAATCCATATACCCTTGACACTCTACTTTAACCCTAATCCCTTGACCCTCAACCCTATCCTGAAACCCTCAACCCTCGAACCTCAATGTACTCAACCCTCAACGTCAAACCCTAATCCATCAACCCTTAACTCTGATCCCTCGAGCCTCAACCCTATCCCTAAACCCTCAACCTTAAAACCTCAACACTCAACACTCAATGTCAAACCCTAATCCCTCAACCCTTAACTATAATCCCTCAACCCTAAACCCTATCCCTAAACCCTAAACACTATCCCTATTCCTAAACCCTCAATGGGTTCAATACTATACCTTAAACTCTAATCCCTTATCCCTAAACCCTCCAACCCTATCCCTAATCCTTATACCCTCAACACAATACTTTAACCCTAATCCCTCGATCCTCAACCCTATCCCTAAACCCTCGACCCTCAAACCTAAACCCTCAACCCTCAACCCTTAAGGTCAAACCCTAATCCCTCAATCCTTAACTCTAATCCCTCTACCCTCAACCGTATCCCTAGACCCTAAACCCTAAAGCATCAACCCTCAACGTTAAATCCTAATCCCTCAACCCTAAACCCTCAACAATATACCTTAAACCCTTATCCCTAAACCCTAATCCGTCAACCCTCAAGCCTTATCCCTAAACCCTAATCCCTCAACCCTCAACCCTAATCCCTCAACCCTCAACTCTAATCCATCATCCCTAAACCCTAAATGCTATCCCTATTCCTAAACCCTCAAGAGGCTCGATACTATAACTTAAACCGTAATGCCTTATCCCTAAACCCTCCAACCCTATCCCTAATCCCTTGACCCTTAACTCTATCCCTAAACCCTCAACCCTCGAACCTCAATGTACTCAACCCTCAACGTCAAACCCTAATCCCTCAACCCTTAACTCTAATCCCTTGACCCTCAAGCCTATCCCTAAACCCTCAATCCTAAAACCTCAACCCTCAACACTCAATGTCAAACCCTAATCCCTCAACCCTTAACTCTAATTCCTCAACCCTAAACCCTATCCCTAAACCCTAAACACTATCCCTATTCCTAAACCCTCAATGGGCTCAATACTATACCTTAAACCCTAATCCCTTATCCCTAAACCCTCCAACCCTATCCCTAATCCTTATACCCTTGACACTCTACTTTAACCCTAATCCCTCAACCCTCAACCCTATCCCTAAACCCTCGACCCTCAAACCTCAACCCTCAACCCTCAACCCTCAACATCAAACCCTAATCTCTCAACCCTTAACTCTAATCCCTCAACCCTCAACCCTATCCCTAAACTCTAAACCCTAAAGCCTCAAACCTCAACCCTCAATGTCAAATCCTAATCCCTCAACCCTTCACTCTAATTCCTCAACACTAAACCCTATCCCTAAACTCTCAACACTATACCTTAAACCTTAATCCCTCAACCATAAACCTTATCCCTAAACCCTAATCCCTCAACCCTCAACCCTAATCCCTCAACCCTCAACCCTAATCCCTCAACCCTCAACCCTAAACGCTATCCCCATTCCTAAACCCTCAACGGGCTTGATATTATACCTTAAACCCTAATCTATTATCCCTAAACCCTCCAACCCTATCCCTAATCCTTATACCCTTGACACTCTACTTTAACCCTAATCCCTCGACCCTCAACCCTATCCCTAAACCCTCAACCCTCGAACCTCAATGTACTCAACCCTCAATGTCAAACCCTAATCCCTCAACCCTTAACTCTGATCCCTCAACCCTCAACCCTATCCCTAAACCCTCAACCCTAAATGCTCAACCCTTAACACTCAATGTCAAACCCTAATCCCTCAACCCTTACCTCTAATCCCTCAACCCTAAACCCTATCCCTAGGCCCTAATCTGTCAACCCTCAACCCTAATCCATCAACCCTCAACCCTAATCCCTCATCCCTAAACCCTAAACACTATCCCTATTCCTAAACCCTCAATGGGATTGATACTATCCCTCAACCCTTAACCCTTAAAACTTGAACCCTAAAACCTATCCCTACACCCTCGACACTCGACACTATATCTTAAACCCTAATCCCTTAACCCTCATCCCTAAAGCCTCAATGCTAAATTCTTAAACCTTCAACCCTAAACCCTATCCCTAATCCCTCTACCCTCGACACTCTAATTTAACCCTAAGTCCTTGACCATCAACCCTATCCCTAAACCCTCAACCCTCAAACCTCAACTCTCAACATTAAACCCTAATTCATCAACCCTAAACCCTAATCCCTCAAACCTAAACCCTATCCCTAAACCATCAACCCTCAACACTATACCTTAAACCCTAATCCCTATCCCTCAACCCTTAACCCTTAAAACTTAAACCCTATCCCTACACCCTCAACACTCGACACTATATCTTAAGCCTTAAACCCTCATCCCTAAAGCCTCAACCCTCAATCCTTAAACCTTCAACCCTAAACCCTATCTCTAATCCCTCTACCCTCAACACTCTAACCCTAACCTCGACATTAAATGCTAATTTGTCAACCCTAAACCCTATCCCTAAACCCTCATCCCTCAATACTATACCTTAAACCCTAATCCATCAACCCTAAAACCTTATCCCTCAACCCTCAACCCTAAACACTATCAATAAACCCTCAACCCTCGACACTATACCTTAAACCCTAATCCCTCAACCGTCAACCCTAATCCCTCACCCCTCAACCCTAATCCCTCATCCCTAAACCTTAAATACTATCCCTATTCCTAAACCCTCAACCCTCGACACTATATCTTAAACCCTAATCCCTTATCCCTAAACCCTAAACCGTATCCCTCAACCCTAAACCCTATCCCTCAACCCTTAACCCTAAAAACTTAAACCCTAAATCCTATCCATAAACCGTCAATGCTCAACACTATCTTAAATCCCAATCCCTTAACCCTCAACCCTAAAGCCTCAACCCTCAATCGTTAAACCTTCAACCCTAAACCCTATCCCTAATCCCTCTACCCTCAACACTCTACTTTAACCCTAATCCCTTGACCATCAACCCTATCCTTAAACCCTCAACCCTCAACCCTCAACTCTCAACATTAAACCCTAATCTGTCAACCCTAAACCCTAATTCGTCAACCCTAAACCCTAATCCATCAACCCTAAACCCTATTCCTAAACCCTCAACCCTCAACAATATTCCTTAAACCCTAATCCATCAACCCTAAACCATAATCCCTCAACCCTAAACCCTATCCCTAAACCCTCAACCCTCAACACTATTCCTCAAACCCTAATCCATCAACTCTAAACCCTAATCCCTCAATCCTAAACCCTAAACCCTATCCTTAGACACTCAACCCTCAGAAAGTTATACCTTAAACCTTAATCCCTCAACCCTCATCCCTAATCCATCGTCCCTAAACCCTAAATGTTATCCCTATTCCTAAACCCTCAACCTAAGACACTATACCTTGAACCCTAATCCCTTACCCCTAAACCTTAAACCCTATCCCTCAACCCTCAACCCTTAAACCTTAAACCCTAAAACCTATCCCTTAACCCTCAACCCTATACCCTCAACAATATACTTAAGCCCTAATACCTCAATCATCAACCCTATACCTTAAACCTGAAGCCTACACCCTCAAACCCTCATCCCTAGACCATATAACCTCACCCTTATATCCTAAACCTCAAATATTGTTCCTCAACCCTATACTTAAATTAAACCTAAACCATACGTGCTCTCAACCCAAGTCACCCTATGCCTTATATACCCTCAATCCATATCATAAACCTTAAACCCTAACACACTTAATCTTATACACTCAACAACCTGAATATTAACCCTCAACTGTAACCCTCAACCATCTACCCTCTACCTATTACTTAAGCCCTAATCCCTCAACCCTCAACCCTCAAAACTATACAGGCTCAGGTCCTTATATACACTAAACCCAAAACACTTACATACATACATGCATACATACAAACATACATACATACAAAGATGCATACATACAAGCATGCATGCATGAACATACATAGATGCATACATACAAACATACATACATATATACATACATACAAAGATGCATACATACAAGCATGCATACATGTACATGCATACATACCTACAAGAATAGATATAAACATCCATGAAACATACTTATGAAATTTGAACATATCTCATTCAAAGGAAGACATAACGCGAGCGTGTTATAACGCAATCGCATTATGTCAAACTGGGAAAACACCGGCAAACATGCAAAAAAGAAAAAAAGCACAACATAATGCACTTGCATTATAATGCACTTGCATTATGTTGTGCTTTGGGAATCCCAAGCCTTGGGCTTGGGATTTGCTTTGGATTTCCAACCCAAAGGCTTGGAGTGCCTTTTCAACATCCACAGACATGTTTTTGTAGATTCTTCAAGATTTCACATAATTTTGTTCGTGCTAACCCTTCGATTTGCACGTGTTTCAAGGTCAAACAAATCCAACACCTAGGTAATGTTAGGCTTTCTCTTAGCTATTTAACGATGTAATTTTTTTCACATGTTGACAATGTTAAGCCTTTCATCTTTAATTTCTTTTGTTTGTGTGTTCGGTTTTGGGCAAAAACCACTATTTGGTCTTTTTTTCATTGTAAATTAACCATTCATTGAAATTTTTAAAAAATTACATATTTAGAAACTAGACTCCATTCTATACATATTAAAGAAAAGAAAAAATGATTTTCAATTAGTTTTCAAAATTTATAGGGGTAGCACAGCCAAAATTCTATTTTTTAGGATGTGTCCACTTCGAAAATTAGTAAAAAATCAAATATTCATCAAAAAAATGGGGCATAAACTACATGCTGTTAGCTAATTTCTCACTGAAGCGATTTTAAAATTACCAAAAAAAAGTTAACCTTTTGAGGGAGCCACAAAACATGCTATGTTATGTTTTTTTATAGAAACAACACCAATTTATGTGGCTTCCTCTTTTGAACCCCTTAATCTATACCATTTAAAAAAAAAATTAGTAGTTTAGAAAGTAGACTCGGAGTACTACGAACATTGTTTTGGTTGCATCTCCAAATTTTGAGTGTAACTATGCTCAATTTCTCATCCAAGGCTAGTATTTCCTGATTTTGGAAAAAAAGTGTCCACTTAAGACCCCCTTTTTGGCCCCCCATCTTCTTGCACTTACCCGTATAGGTGCCAAAACTTAAGTATGAGATGGTGATATAGTGTTATTTATCATTTGCGCACATTCAGCTATCGGCATGATATTATTTTGTACAATATGTGCTAGACCATGAAGTGCATTAATGCCATCTTGTCCTTCTTTTATCAATTCTCTTATGTTATGAATTGTAGGAATGACTTCTTCAACTATTCTCTCATTTTCCATAAATGATTGAAATTCTGCTAAATCTTTATCCTATTTTTCTATTTTCTCATCAGATCATATCTTGTTGCCTCAATAGTATCATCAATATCATGAACAGTTTGTTCTTCCATTGTACTTGTAATGGGTGGAATGTCTTGTAATGTTTGGGTTTCTACTTTTGTAAAGAAGGTGTTCAAAGTACCAATTTCTTCAAGAGCAGTAGATCCCATGTGTCTTATGATTCTTCTTAAAGGAATATTTCTCTTAGGATAGAGAGTTATTAAACTCATGGAGCAATATGCTCACTCTCAACACACTCTTTATGCAAATCCAAGATAATGCCAAGTCAAAATATAACGAAAATATGTCAAGATAGGCACTTTTTTCACCAAAATTCAATGTAAGATAGCATACCAAAGGGTGTTGTGAGGAAAATGATGATGGAAAACAAATAATATCAGCAATAATAGCCACTTGGTGCTAAAATACCCAACACAACATGATTTTAGCGCCACTTAAGGTTAAACCCTAGTGAAAATATAGCAAAATATGTAATTTTTTCACAGTTTTTCAACTCCAAGACCTAGCAAAAGGGGTGTTGTAAGAAATTTTAGGGGGAAAAGTGAAGAATATAAATAATATCAGTCACTTGAATCCATAAAATTTATCACAACATGCTTGGAGTGCAAACTAGGTCAAATCCTAGGGCCAAAATAGCCAAAAATGTGTAGTTTTTTACAAAATTTTCACTACAAGAGCCCATTAAAAAGGTGTTGTGAAGATTTTTATGAGGGGAAGAAAATGATAACCCTAATGATAGAAAATTAATATGAAAATATCTTTCACAACACACTTGTAGTGCAAGTTTGGATAGTCGATAAGGCCAAATTTAGCGAAAATTGTCATTTTTGAAGCCCTAGGTTTGAAGTTTTAGAAAAAATGCTATGTGAATGATTTAATGTCTAGTTTCTGATGGGAATTCAATACTCTTAGATATGAAAATGATTTTCAAGGTTAATTATGCAAAATGCCCATGCAAATTTAATGAAATTGCACCAAAATTCCTAGTTTTTGTTGAAATTTTCAATGCAAAAATGCAAATAATTTAAATTTAAATGCAAATTCACACTAAAATGCAAGACTACATCCAAATGTAAATTTGAATGAGCCTCTAAAATCAGTAGAAAAATATGATAAAAGATTTTGTCTACAAACCCTAGTCTTTGGAATTACTAGGTTATCTAAAAATTGACAAAATTTCCACAAAACCCTAGCAATTAAATGATGAAAATGCAAAGAAAGATTTTTAATTTTTGTATTTTTCTGTAGTTTATATCATATCTGATGTAAAAATCATGAATTAGGAAAATTTAGGAAGAACTGACACAATTTAGTAAGCCCAACAATGTATTTTTTTTGTATTTTTCTAATTTTTCAAATTTTTCAAAATTTTCTCAATGCAATAAGTTAAATGACCAAATAAATGAATGAGATCATACCAAATCTATAGACAAACACTTAGCAAGTTGCAAATTAAGTCCAAAAACATAGGTTCACCAAAATGTTTAGTGGAAAATTGGATCTGTCAATGTTTTAATGTTTAAGTGTTTAAATCCACCTCTCCACTATACATTGAAGGATCTAGGGTTGAATGGAAAGCACTATCATACCCTAGAATCACTTTAAGATGTAGGGAAATTTGGATTAGGGAATTATTTATCAATTTTTCCTTCTCCTATGCTCAATTGACCATTAAAACCTTAATTATGCAAATACGACAACAAATTAAAGAATTACGGAAAAAGCTCTTGCAGACAGGAGTAAAATACCAAATTATAGAATACCTATTTTTTGGGTTTTGAAGAGGAATAGTCAGGGGCACTAGAGCGAACACCTAAGTCCAAGGTACCTACTTTTTAAGGGAATCCAGACCTCCTTCAGACATTGATTAGCCCTGTAACTTCTATTTTTTAGAATTAGTCTGCGGAGGACAATGGAGCGAGTGCCCTGGTCCTAGAAGTGCTTCTTTGTCCATCTTTTCTTTAGATCCTGAATCCCTGATGTCTTCCTAGCCTTCCTACAACTCCACTTTTCCCAGATGCGACACCTGTAACTTGCAATCACAAGACTTGGTTTGGGGGTTGTGGTGTTTAGAGATTTGTCTCAGTCAAACCCCAGAGGACACTTAAGTCTCCAAGAACTATTGTCAGATAAAGAGGGCATGCCCTTGTGAGGCAGAGGCCAAAAACCAAAGGAATCAATGATAAAAGCACAATGATATGTCACCTTGTAGTGAAGCTCTCATGGAGGAAGATGCTCTTCATGCCATAAGGAGATTGATGCTCAAATCTACAAATATCAACACACAAAACATACAAGTGTGCTCTTGCAACACAATAGAAAGCCTTGAATCACCTTGAGAACACAATACCTTGCTAGTAATCCTCTAGTTGAAATCTAGTTTACAAATGAATGCCTACACATGCTTATATATGCATCTACAAGAACTCCTGCTAAGATATTTGAAATTCAAACTTACCGTGTTGGCAAAGGGACCTAATAACAGTCACTAACCGACACCTGAAAATTGGGGCTGCCGTAAAATAGGGCAGGACTAGGGTGTGGGCGCCCAAGTCCCCCCCTATTTTAGGCAAGGTATGGCTCAAGGGGTCCTCCTAGGTCCTATTTGCCATGGGACTTAGGTCTCATTCCATCAGGATGCTAAAATATGAACTAAAATGTCCTAAATGCACTCTAAAGACCCGAGAGCTAAACCTTAAGAGGGAAAAGCCCCCAAGGGGACATTTTCTGATGTTACATAAGGACTTTGCTTTGTCAGCTAGATCCATGCACAAATAACAACGCGAACCAAAAACCTGTGTTCTCAAATCATCAATCATGTCAACCAATACCACTGATTATCACAAACTGCTTAACCAACAATTTGTATTCATCCAGACCAAGATCAGATATTAGGTCAACCTATTCCTCTTCTGATTGTGCAGACTAACTGGGACCCAATACTCAGATGCTTATAAATTTTTAATCCTTCACCACCGAAGGCTAAAATTCTAGATTTAGATAGTTTGGAAGATCATTATCACTTGCTTAGATCCGCAGCACACTATGGTTTACTACCGGAGAGATCTAAACTAAGATATTGGACCCTATCACATGCTCTGTTTCTGACTCCTGGACTTAGACAAATCCTTACTCTGACTTCTAGTATGAACAAATCATGTAATGTGGATGTGTATGATAGACTTAGTTGCCATCAATGAAAACACTTGTCATGCATAGTAGTGTCTCTTGCCAACAATCTCTCCCTTTGGCATTGATGGCAACACTTAGTGAAAAATGACTATGTGTCAGAACAACTCCCCCTTTCTATATGCACTTATGGTTTTCACTATTGTCCAATGCTCCCCCTTTGCTGGATTCCTCATTTTTCACTACTCTTCACTCCCCCTTTGACATCAATGGAAAAGGGTGTTGTCCGTAAACTAAAATTTTTACAAAAATTCTACATACCAGGCCGCATATGCTTTTCACTATTGTCCAATGCTCCCCCTTTGCTGGATTCCTCATTTTTCACTACTCTTCACTCCCCCTTTTACATCAATCACAAAGGGTGGTGTCCGCAAACTAAAATTTGTACAAAAATTCTACATACCAGGTCGCATATGTATAAATAGTCCTTAAGTCTTATTTACATGAACTTAAGTATATAACCAAAAATGCTCTTTAACTATGCCAGCTCACTATCCTATCTCTTCTTTATAGTGTTCAAAATTGAGATGTGGCTATTGACAAAAAATGCTTGAGATTCGGTCATCTATAGATCAATGGGGTCACTTGACTAAGCTGGAGCTTGGGCTTTAGTTAAGGCATTGAACATTGCTTCCATTTTGGGGGAAATTAGTCCCCAGAGCTCACTCATTCTAGCCTCTATACTCTCCTTTTCTTTTGTCAATTTCTTTATGTCCTCAATCAGGTTGATCACTTGACTCTCCTTGCTTGCCACTGATGCTATCACCGGATCAAAAGAATTTGATACACTGGATAATTTTTGCTTAGACACTTTTATTTTATCTTCAAGATCTTCTAAAACTGTAGGATGGGATAAGAAAAATTTATATACACTTCCTCCTTCTGTAAGCGCATTTTGAATACTCTTTATACTAGCATCCAACACCATTCTATCAACTCCAATCAAACCTTTAAGAGCATCAAGTCTTTTATCATTGAATTCCTTTTGGACCTTGACCTCTGTAGACTTCTCTAGGGAGTCAAAATGTGTACTTACAGAGTTTATTAGGTTCTTTAGCTATCCGAAGGGGGATGCTGAAGAATCCTTCTGGTGAGTTGGCATGATTTTCTCTAAAATCCCTGATGTCGTACCAAGTAGCTCACTGTCTTCTATGTGAGACTTCAAAATTTCTTCTTTTGCTTTGGCTTAAGCTATAGAAGCCAACTTTATTTTCTGCACCGGAGATAACGTATCAAAATTTATTGGACCTTGTATAATGTCCTAATCTTCTTCAATTTTTTTGTCTCTTTCCAAAATTTCCTTCACCGCCTCCGTAGTGTCTCTTGCCCATAATGATGATGTATCTATCTGATTCTTACCGGTACTGTTAACTAGTTTGTCCTACTTGGGCTCTTCATCATCCTTTGCAATTTCTTCATCTTTATCATTTTTCTCCTTAACTTCTTTTGCTTCTTGGTCTTTAGCCTTTTCTGTTTTATGATCTCCAATATTCAATGAATCATCTTCAATTTGATCATCTATTTTTATATTTTTCTCTGTGTCTTCTTTGTTAGAATGATTCGGAGGGGTTAGAATACCTCCTGCATCAGCAATTTCATTTGTTATCTTTTCATCTTCCTTATTTATTGCTTCCTCTTTAGGGATAGAGGAGTCATCTATTCCAAGTTGTTGCTCATCTTTTTTCTGCTCTTCTTCATCTAGAACTAATGTGTCATGAATAGGTTCATCTGAAACTACAAAGAAGTTGTTTTTGTCTAATGCTTTCCTCAAAATTTGTTCAGTTTCTCAGACTACTTCTATCTCTCCAGTCATTAGTTTGTTCATTCTTGTCTTGCTCCTGAACTCATTTTTGACCTCTTCAAAAATTTTATATACTTCTCTGCTAGAGATTACTAGACATAGAGTGGTTAACACATGTTCCCTCAGCTCCATATCTTTTGACTTGGCAAAATCTTTTCTTATTTTCAAGATGTCTCTTAAGCCTTTTAGAACTTCTGACAAAATTTCTACCAGTGCTCGATTGAATACATTCAAGTACTTGATAGTGGCTTCTTCCAAAAGTCTTTTGTCAGCGTCATTGTAATAATTATAGAATTTAGTCAATGGTTTTAAATTCCCATCAATAGTGATTGTCTTGACAATGTTTTTCACAGAGGGAATTGGGTTCTCAACATCAACCTCTAATTTCTGCCTCTTATTTGTCATCCTGCTTTTCTTCTTCTTAGACACTTTGATTGCTTCAGTGCCTATTGCCTTTATCTCTTTAAGACCATCATCAGAATCTGTCTTTTCTTCATCCTCCTTTTGAAAACTATCATATGACCTCTTTGCCTTTACTTTAGTTCTCTTCTTTTCTTCACTAGATGATATGTCTTCTGGTTTCTCAGATTTGGCAGCTTTTGGGGGAATAGGGGCAGAAGCAGAGCTCCTAGTAGTCCTTGGAGTGGAGGAGGATTCTACCAGAGTGCTTCCTTGTTTCTTATCCTACTTCTCCTTCTCAGCTTTTTCTATTCTTTCTTTGTTTTGCTTCATAGGTTCCTTTGTTATCCCAATGCTTTCAGCATACATTTCTACTTGCTTCTAAACTTTTCTCTTAATCTCTGGCTTCCAGAGTTCAACATGTAGCTTTTCATCAAGATTTTTATATGTCCCAAACCTCTCAATAGAGTCATCCTTAGGTTTCCTCAAGAGATGTTGAGTATATATTTCCAAAATCTTTTCATCAACCTCATAACCTATAGGCATAATCCAAATAGTTCTGGGTTCTACAACTTCCATTAGGCACTGATCAGTGTCCACCATGAAACATATGTCATTGTTGTATTTCTCAACAACTAATTTAGGGATCCTTTCCCTAGAATGCATCATACTCTGAAAACTTTTGAAGTATCCTGAGATTGCAGTCTTCTATGCATTAGAGTCTCCAACGCTGTGTAGATGATCTCTTATCTGAGTAGCAACTAGCCTGTCACTAGTCCAGTGCACACCTTTTACCCCAGGCACTTCATTCATGAAGTAGAAGAATAAACATATAACCAAGGAACCATATTTGAAGTTTTTTTTCATGTGGTTATTAATTTTTCTCAAGTTATGAATCAGTTGGTTCTGTAACAACTCACATAGGTCATAATCTACATTTTCTTTCAACATTTGGTATGCAGCATATATGGTCATTCCAGACACAGAATTCTCCCTGCTAGAGTGATAAACCTTGTAGCCAATTACTATAGAGGCAAACTTAACATCCGGATCAATAATGTCCTTGATGGTCATTGTACTCTTGTTGAATTTGGCATCGGTTACATCAGTAACAGTCTGGTTTTTCACAGGTTTCAACATGGGTAACCCACCGGTTGAATTTAACCCAGTTACAATCTTGATAACATCCTTTGTAATCTTGAATGGTTTCAAAAACCATATGAACTCATCATGCATTCAACTCAAGATGTATCGAACCCACTCACTCTCATCAAATGTCAGAAATTCAATGACCTGTAGAAAATGTTTGCTTTCTAGGGCTTTGTATTCTGGTTTCAAATCACAATTATCATCATTAAGGCAGTTCTCAAACAAATCCAACAATATCAGGTTTCCAAATTGATCTACACTACAATGAATGTATGCCCTAATATCCTCAACATGTAGCACTCCATATGGGACACCAAAAAAAAGCTCCTAATGGTTTGACTTCGACTGACTTGTATGGATGCTTCTTAAATTTTGGTCGGGGCCTTTCAGTAATATCAATAATAAGAGGAGTATCCATCTCAAAAGAATATGAGTTCAAAGCTTTGCAGAAAAATACCTTTTTCTTCCATAGAGTTAGGGTTAGCTGATGATTTTGCCAGTCGAATTCATTCTTCGTGCTTCAACTCTCTAGATTTTCAGCTCAGATGCTCTTCTTCTTGTTCTCTTTGAATGCAAGGTGATTCAAATGCTTTGAACAAGTGACTTTTTATCCTCCACAAAACCTAATTTATCATTGTAATAAATGCTCTACCCTAGTACATCTGGTTACATTATTTCTGCATGCAGTCAATCTTCAATTGCTCTAGAATCAATCACATTTCCTCCTTTTCTTCCAGAATTTGCTTCAACAAATCTGCAGTAACCCAATTTGTCTTCTCTCATCATGCTAGATTTAGGCACCCACTTACCGGCTGGGGGAATTTGATTTTCAATGCAGCTCCCCCTAAACCAAAGATCCTGATTTAATTCTCGGAGGAATTATCAGCACCAGATTCTGGTGTGGACCCATTGTCAACATTCATTTCACTTTTCTTTACCCATGTTTTGTTCATTTCATTTTGAATCTTATTTACATCAATTTTTCCCTTGCCTTTGTCTTGTTTCTGCTCATTCAATTTTCTATTTATCGGACCTCTTCTCTTGTTGTTCCTACTTTTGCAGAATCTTACAATATGACCGGATCAATTACAATTGAAACACACAACATTTCTTTGCCCATTTGATTGATTTTCTCTTGATCTGCACTGATTAGCCATATGTCCAAATCTATTTCATGCAAAGTATTTGCAATTGAAAAAATTGCCATTTCCTTTATTGTTAGAGTTATCCATTATCATACTTTTGCATTCATTGGATCTATGACCATACCTCTTACATTTGAAGCATTGACCAGAGAAGGATGGACCACTTTGATTTACTCTGCTTTTGTACTAAGTAGCTCTATGACCAAATTTATTGCAATTGAAACAATTTCTATTGAAAGATGGATACCTTTAAGCACTTGGCTATCTTACAAGAGGTCTTCTAGGTTTGTTTCTCCCATTTCTTGATTGAGAATTTCTTTGTCCAGATCTAGAGCTTTCACCTTTCACATACCCAAGACCTTGCTTGCTATCAAACTTCTTCTGACTCTCGAGTAGCACTTCAAGTTTAGCTGAGTTTATCTTGAACTTCTCCTTGTATTTGTAGACATCTAAAAATGTCCAACACCTTGTCATTAGCATGTTTTACCCTAGGTACCCATATCATCACCTAATTAGTTAAATAAATCTTATTTATTTGACTAATTCCATTTATTCCCTTTCAATCCCATAATCCCTTCTTCTATAATTCAATAAATTTTTATTTCATTATTCTTGTCTAATCCTCACTAATTAAATAATTATTTTTAATTGTTTAATTAGTCATTTATCCATTTTCCTATAATTAAATAAACTTTTATTTATTTAATTATCTTTCCACATCACAATCCAAAATTAATTAAATAAATTAAATATTTATTTAATTAATAAAATCCTAAAAATATCTTCTTGCTTTCTTTCTCAAATTGCAACTCATGCATATCTAATTAATTTATTTAATTAGATATTTCATCTATTATTCCTCTCATCTTTTTAGGATTTATTTCCTTTAAAGTAAAAAATCAAATATCTTTCTATCTTTTTAAATCCTATCTTATCTCTTTTCATTTCCTCTTTTATCAAAAAATCAAATCAAATCTTATCTTATCAAATCTTCTTCCCTATCCATAATTGATTCAATAAATTCTATTTATTTAATTAATTTCCTTATTCTTCTATTTTCCATCAAATGATTAAATAATTTTAAATTATTTAATTATTGCATCCTTCTTCTAAAAATAAATAAAATTAAATATTTTATTTATTTAATTTATATTTCATCCACTCTTATCTATATCATTTTCTTCTAAAAATAAATCTTCCTTGTCATGCAAAAGCAAAAATTGAGTTTTTGATTTAAAACAGCCTTGTTTTTATCAACAAACTCTTAAATTAGAATAAAACATTCTAATTTTGTGAAAGAAAATCTTATCTTTGTCATGAAAGCAATTAACTCAAAGAGAATAGTTTTTTTTTATGACACTTGTCTTCTTTTTATTCATGCACATCCTCTCAAGTCTTCTCCTCCGTTGATCTTATTTGTTCTACACCTTTGATCCACTCTCTCACGAGCCTATAAATACAACCCTCTTCTTCTATTTCTACAACACATGCTTTCAAGTAAACTTACGCTGCAGAATCCATAGTGTACCTTTGGCACTTACACCGTCACATAGCTCATATCCATTATTCATTGTATTGAAGCTCATCTTCTATACAAAAAGTATCCTAGCCACCTCTCTATCACCATCTTGAAGAAGTGCAAGGAATTGAGTTTCTTGAGGGCCATATTCTTCACAACAAAGATCGATCGAGACTAGGCGAACAATGGAAACCGTGAGGTAACAGAGGTTGTAAGTATCATTTCTTTGTTTAAATCTTTTGTTATTTGCAAATTCTATTGTGTTATTGGGTTTTTATATTCTTTAATGATATATGTACCACTTTTTCCCATAACAGTATTC
This sequence comes from Cunninghamia lanceolata, assembly GCA_027924645.1. Classification (NCBI taxonomy): domain Eukaryota; kingdom Viridiplantae; phylum Streptophyta; class Pinopsida; order Cupressales; family Cupressaceae; genus Cunninghamia; species Cunninghamia lanceolata. The sequence goes on from BSBN01001222.1 coordinate 4,985,745, forward strand.
ATTTGCAACTTCTAGGTCATGTATGAGAATGATAATTTGCGTTTCAAGTTCCTCCTCATTATATCTGCATTCTTGTAGATCAAATTTTAGGTGACCAATTGTTTTGTCCATTCTGCAGCATTCTTCTATTCTTTCCTTCAGAGTTTGATTCAGGTTTTCTTCAGTCTTCATTCTTTCCTCAATTTCTTTGGTTAGCCTCATCACCCCAGATTCCATCTCATGTTTTAGAATAGAAACTTCTTTTGTCTTTTCTTCCAAGGCTTCATTCATGCCGATTTCTTCAGTGAAATTAGCTAGTTGCTGAAGTAGCTCCTTCCTCTTTTCCATATATTTCTTTAGTTTTTCCTTTAGCATCTCAATGCAATCATCAACATCTTTAAGGTTTTCTTTCAAATCACTTATTTCTGCTTTGGACTGATCAAGATCTTCTAAAGCCAATTGAAATTGTTCTCTGAGTGAACCCATGAAAACTCCTTCCCAGATCTTCCTCAAGCTGTTAGGCTTCTTCCAAGGAACCTTTCTCTGATACCAATTGTTGAAATAAAGGCTGACAACTAAGAGGAGGGCTGAATTAGTTGTTTGAAAAAACTTTAATACTTGCTGCAATTAATTTTTCTTTAACAAACTAAAGATATAACCATGAAAGCATGAATCAAAGACACATAAGCAAAAGCACAATTAACACACTTCACACCAAGATTTTTTATGTGGAAACCTAGTTAACGGAAAAACTACGGTGGCGGTTAACCCACAAGAAATTATACTCTATTAAAAGTATTACAAATGGGGAAGGCACATGCCTTCAGGGCTCACTACCCAGAGCTCACTGCTCCAAGAGGCTCACTGCCTATAGATATGATTACAAGAAGATAACAGAATGATTAAACTGATGAATAGCATATACCAATGCAGAAATTTAGTTTTGGTTAAGCTCAGAATACTGATCTTACACACTTCATCCTTATTCTACTCTGTTTCACTCTTCTGCCATAATCTGGGCTTAGATCTTTTCTTTCGTACTTCTTCTGCTCTTTTTCGCACTTACACATCATTCATCCACACCACAAGACTCCAATCCATTGGCTATATATATCCGCATTAAGAAATTCAATCAACTGCAGTCAGCTTCAAGAAGACTTAGAACTTTATTAAGGACTCTGCTTTGTCGGCTGGATCCATGCACAAATAACAATGCGGACCAAAAACCTGTGTTCTCAAATCATCAATCATGTCGGCCAATACCACTGATTATCACAAACTACTTAACCAACAATTTTTATTCATCCAGACCAGTATCAGATACTAGGTCAGCCTGTTCTTCTTCTGACTGTGCAGACTAACTGGGACCGAATACTCATATGCTTATAACTTTGTAATCCTTCACCACCAGAGGCTAAAATCTTGGATTTAGATAGTTTGGACAATCCTTATCACTCCCTCAGATCTGCAGCACATTGTGATTTACTACGGAGAGATCCAGACTAAGATATCAAACCCTATCACATGCTTTGTTTTTGACTCCCGGACTTAGACAAATCCTCACTCTGACTTCCGATATGAACAAATCATGTAATGCGGATGTGTAGGATAGACTTAGTTGCCATCAATGACAACACCTATCATGTATAACAGTGTCTCTTGCCAACAGATATCACCTCAGAGGTGAAGCCCTTAGGAGAATGAAGATCCTTCAACTCATAAGGAGATGGATGATGATGCCAAATCTACAACACACACAATACAAACACAAATCTACAATAATAATACCATGAATGCTTTGAATTCTCTTTGCTCCAAGATCATAACTTTGCAATATCCATCAAGGTTACAAATGAATTAAAAAACACACTTATATATGCTTTCTTGCTAACATTCGTAAATTAAATCAAAAGAGCCGACAAAGGGAAACCTTTTTAAAGGTCCTATGTCGACATGCTTTGGAATTGACCCTGATCCATCAGGGAGGACTTGGGTGCCCGACACCTTTTTGGTCTAGGATAAAGTATAAAATGGGACCCTAGTTCCCAATTGTCATGGGTTTCGGGGGATTTTGCATTGGGATGAATATTTAAGATGTATAATGTAATCACAGGGACCTAGGAGCTAAACTAGAAGGTAAAAAGACGTGTGTCCATTTTTTACTCCATAACAACTTTATTTTTATTTTTTAAATAGTACAAAAAAATAAAAATAAAAAATAATCAATTTTTTACACAACCCACACCTATGCTTATGTTAAGACTAAGTGGCCTTAGGTGCAATTTTCTTCATTTTGCTATAGCTTTAGGTAAATTGGAAAAAATTATAATGCATCAAAACCCAATGGAAAAATTTATAGACTCTAAAACCATATTGTTCATAAAATACAAGAAAAATGGATATTACCCAAAAAAAAAAAAAAAAACTTGATTTTTGAGTGTCCAAATTGAATGAAATAAAAGTCAAACCTTAATTTCTCAAGTGCTCTAGATGTAATTATGGGCTCTAATTTAACCTAGACACCACACAAATAAAACTTTTGATGTGAAAATCTAGATAAGATCAATAAGCTCCACTCCTTAGTGGACATGAACAAGCTCCACTCTTTGTGGACGTTAATAAGATCCAAACACCAACACTTCAAGTGAAAGAGAGTAAAAGTTGAGCAATGGGTGAGGGGCCAATGCAAGTGCAACTAAGGAGCTTCTGCATGGGTGATGTGGATGACTTCTTCGAGTGGGCGAGTGATGAACAAGTGACGCGCTTCATGACATGGGAGCCCTTCAAAACGAAGCAGCAGGCGACAGAGTATATTGCAAACGTGGTGATTCCCCACCCCTGGTTTAAGGCCATTTGCATCCATGGAAGTAATAAGGCCATTGGCCACATTATGCTCAAGCAAGGCAGTGGAGTTCACAGCTGTATAGCAGAAATGGGCTATGCCATCTCTAAGAAGTATTGGAAAATGGGTGTCGCCACTCGAGCTGTGATTGCTGCAGTCAAGATGGGATTGAAGGAGTTGCAGGGAATAGAGAGAATTGAAGCTCTTGTACTACCAGAGAATGTGGCCTCGGCGAGAGTGCTGGAGAAGGCCGGATTTATGAAGGAGGCATTGCTGCGTAACTACGTATTTCTCAAGGGAAGCCTCAGGGACTGCCTCCTGTTCAGCTTCATGCCTCCCTCGTCCTTCGAAAGTCCATAGAATAATAGGTAAAGCCATGTGTTACCTAGTATGAACAAGTCTATAGAATCAAATAGCACTCCTCTCTCTTTAAACATAGCTAACCAGCTGCTTCCGTAGTGATCTCTGGTCCGCTCATCACATTTCATGCCACCACCATGCTTTAATGTAATTGCATGTGTAGCTAACATTACATCTGTGAGTTGATTATGAGGATGGCCTATGATGGAAATTTGCAAGTTTTTCATGCCACCACCATGCTTTAATGTAATTGCATGTGTAGCTAACATTACATCTGTGAGTTGAGTATGAGGAAGGCTTATGATGGAAATTTGCACATAAAAAGTTAAACATAGGTGTGACATATCAATGAATTACACTACTTAAAGATAAGGTAACTTGATCGAGGAGAGCTATAGAGGTTTTGAGTTCTCTTATTAAATGGGATTATGAGGAATGCATTGTTCAATCAAGTAGTAAGTGTTACATATATGTTCAAAATGTATAGTTTATTTGAGATATAGAATTCACATCGATACCGTAACATATTTTATGTTTTGTTTTCTACTTTAAAACAAAAGATTTGCTAAAATTTTAAATATTAAACATTTATCTTATATAATTTTTTTTTAATCGTTTGTTATTATATTTTTCATTTTAAAAGTATTTATGAAGATTAGTATGGTCTAGTCTTCCACTTTAATATTTTAAGTGAAATGTGATGAGTGTTGTTGCACTAGTACTATCAAAATCATTGTTTTCTTGTTTTGTTTGGGAACTATACTATCCAACTATACCACTACCACTTTCATCAATGTTTTTAAGGGTGTCACTAAACTTGGATACAATACAACTTTTGGGGAAGCTATGCTTTTAGTATGAATATTTTATTGGCTCACTACGTTGTCATTGTTTCCATAGTTGATATGAATATGTTTTCATTGTTGATTTCTTCTACATTTTTTGAGAAAATAAATTAATGCTTATGCAGATAGATTTTATTGCAAGAAAGTAAAAACATAATTGCTCACCCATCTTGAATCTATCCCTAAACATTGAAAATTTACTCTTTATAATTATTGTTGATACCTAATCTAAAAATACATCATTATGGCCCACTACATTGCCCTATTACCCTTCATATTTATAACTAATCTAAGACATGTTAATGGAGATTTATATTTTCTCTATATCAATCTTCTATTTTGTTTATATAGTAGTCTAGATCATTTGGGCCCATATGTAAAATCCTAATCTTTTTTTTGTCATTCTACACTTTTATGTTCTATTTGTATGTTTAACTATTATTGGTTGTCTATAGTTTGGGTGTTTCCTTTGTATCTATTTAGTGACAACAACATCCTGGGTTGACCCGAAATCTTGTGTAGACTATTTGAGTCTAAATCTCATGTCTATGTAGTCATATGTTCAAATTTGGTGTCTTCATGTTGGTTGATAGAACAAAAATGTTCATTTGATAGTCTCTTAGAAGAATTTTGGTTCTAATGTTTCAATTGCTTAGCTATAAAAGACTCCTAAAGTATTTGGCATACCCAAAATATTGATTTGGCAAAATCTTACATTTTTTTGAGGTTTGTGACTCAATTCAATTAACTTTCTAGGACTTTTGGTAGACTTGTAATGCTTATTAATGAAACTAAAATTTTATTTTTTTGCATCTAATTCCTAGGCTCACATGAAGAGTTGAAATTTGGATTCCTTTAGAGTTGCTCTTGATTTACCACACATTAGATCTAGATTATTTGTGTTATTTATTATAAGCCTCAAAGAGTTTTAAAAATCCCCACAGACCCAAGAAAATAATGTGATGGATTCCATTTAGACTTTAGTTTTGGATCTATGTCTAGTTTGTCTAGGTGGGGGAAGGATGCATGACATGTTTTGATTGGTTGTGGGGTGATTTGTAATGTGGGGAGTATCTTTTGAGCACACAATTACTTAAAACTATTGATCCATGATGATCAAAGAGCAATTGGTCCATGGCATTGATCCATGATGAAATTTTGAAGGATTTTATCTCACACCAACTACCTAGCTAGATGAAGACATAAAAGGAGCTTGCGGGATGTGACTAAACAAAAGAAAAAATATTGATTGTCTAGTTGGTAAAGTGTTTTTTGGTGACAATTAATCTTATTTAAATGACAAGGGTGCATATAAGTAGGAAAATCTAATTTAAACAATGCTCATACAATTTCTAAAAATTATAATGGAATTTGAATGCTTAGAGTACATGTGTTGCATTCTAGCCATGAATATTGTTCCAATGTTTACATTATTAGACACTTATAAGAACTTTGTGTGTAGATTTGGAAACGTTTTCCTCTAACTATGGGAAGATTTGATTTGATAAGCGTTCTATGTAATTTTGAGAAATAATTGTTTCAACAAGAATTAGTTACAATAGAGTGGTAAACCTTTCATGAGAGGATAATATCATATATTTTGAGACTTGATTAAAATCAGATCTTCTATGTAGCCATTTTATATGTAACCATGTAGATTTGAACAATTGTTAGTTGCATCATTGATCATTAGTAGATTGGCTAGTTATATATGCAAGTGTTTCTTAGGAGAAAACATATGTTTGCAAAACTTTGGATTCTATATATATATATATAACTTGAATGTTAATATAATTGTGTTGTCATTTATGAATTGTGTGGGAATCTATTGTTGGCAAGAGACACTATGTGACTTCATTGGTGTTATCATTGATGGCAACAAAGACCACTCCACAAATCCGCAAGACATGGTGTATCTTTACCAGAAGTCAGATTGAAGAATACTTTGGTCCGGCAAGCAAGAACAGAGCATGCAGCAAGGTCCGATAGTTAGGTCTGGATCTCTTATAGGAAGTATCTTTGTAAAGTGCGGACTTGGGGAAGTCAAGAGGAATACCTTGACTAACAGATTTTAGGGACTGAGCCTCCAGTGATGAAAGAGTGAAGAGATATGAGCATCTAAGTATTGGGGTCTGGTTTGGTAGAGTAGACAGAGGAAGAACTGACCAACAGAGCATCAAAATTATTCTGGATGAGATATTGATGGTGATCAAGGTTTTTAAGGTATCATCCATGATTGGCAAACATGTTAGATGACTTCTATAAGTATCTCCATGATTCGCATCACTTGGTAAGCAAGGATTCAGCTGACTGACTAGAGTTTGAGAAAATATTGACTATTCTGGATGTCGACTAGAAAGAGGATGAAATCCTTTGTGCGGATATATATACTAGATAGATTTGGATGTGAGAGGGGTGTGTATTGGTGGAGCGAAGAAAAGCAGAAGAGAAGTGTGAAGACAGTAAGACAGGTCTAGAATGTAACAAGACAGCAGACCCTAAGAGAGTAATAATGAAATGCAGTAGATCAGTATATTAAGCTTAACCAGAACTAAACCTCAACATATGTGGATGCTTCTTATCAATTCAAGTATCTAGTTTCCTTGTATAAACTATTGTAGGCAGTGAGCCTCTTGTGAGCAATGTGCTCAGGCAGTGAGCCCTAATTGGCAAGTGCCATTTTGTACTATCTTATTCTTTTAACAGAGAATAATATCTTGGGTTAATCACCCCATGGTTTTTCCCCTAATAGGGTTTTCCACGTTAAAATCATTGTGTCATGTGTATTGATGTTATTTCTATTTCATGGTTATGTTTGCTTATTTAATTTAATGCTTCCCTAATTGATAAGAAAATTTAGAAAGATGAAATAATTAAGATAACTGATTCACCCCCCCTCTCAGTTATCAACAATTGGTATCAGAACCAAGTTCCTCCAAAAAGAGCCTAACAGCTTGAGGAAGATCTGGGAACTCAAATGGATGTGTATGGTATGAGGGAACAACTTCAGTCTGCCCTTGATGATCTTGAGCAATCAAACTCTAAAGTTAATGAATTGAAGGAAAGACTCAAACAAGATGATGATTTCATAAATGACCTAAAAGGGAAACTGAGTATCTCTATGAAAAAGAGAAAAGATCTACTTCAGCAATTGGCAAGTCAAAGTGAAGACAATGGTACAAATGAAGATCTGAAGGAGAAAACCAAGTTTTGTGAAAAGTTATGAAAAGAGGTCATTATGGTAAGACATGAAATGGAATCAGGAGTTATGAAATTCACCCAAGAAATTGAAGAGAAAAGAGAAACTGAAGATGATCTAAGACAATCTCTCAAGGAGAAGTCAGAAGACTGCCACAAAATGGATAAAATAATCAGGCATCTATAATCTGATCTTGAAGATGCTAAAGATAATGAAGAAAAACTTGAGGATCAAATTGACACTCTTAAAAAGGATCTTCAAACAACAAATGAATACAAAGAGAAATTTAAGATAAGTTCTGCTCAACTTGAAGTTTTTCTTGAAAGCCAAAAGAGGGTAGATGACAAGCGTGGCTTGGGATATGAGAAAGGTGAAAGCTCTGGATCTGGTCAAAAGAATTTTGGATTAGGAAATCCAAGGAACAGGCCTAGAAGACCTCCAGTAAGGCAAGCTAATGCCCAAAGATATCCATCCTTCAATGGATACTGCCACAACTGCAATAACTTTGGTCATAAAGCTAATCAGTGCAGAAAGAGAATAAATCAAACTAATACATCCTTCTCCGGACAATGTTTCAACTACAAAAGGTATGGTCACAAATCTCATGAATGCAGAAATATGCAAATGAACAATTCATTCAATGGTAGATGTTTTGCATGCAAAAGAATGGGACATATGGCTAATCAATGCAGATCAAGAGGATATCATTTAAATATGCAAAAAAATGTTGTTTTCCACAATTGCAATAGATCCGGTCATATTGCCAAATTCTGTAGAAGCAAGAATCAGGACAAAAGGGGTCCGGTGCATCATAATCAGAATCAAGACAAAGGAAAAGGAAAAGTGAATGTGGATGAAGTTAAAAATGAGATGAACAAAATTTGGGTGAAGAGAAGTATAGAGAATGTAAGGGATGGATCCGCACTAGAATCTGGTGTTGATATTCCTTCCAGAAATTAAAAAGTGAGCTCTGGCTCAGGGGGAGACACAAGGAAAAACATTTTCGCCCAGCCAGTTTATTGGTGCCTGAAATTGGCACATAGGAAGTTGCAGAATAAAAGGATTCTCAAAGAAACATCTAAAGAAAGCTTGGTAAAGATAAGGAAGATCCACAGGAAGATTTGAAGAGTCTAATCTTCCAAGATTGGTCCGGTTCAACAGTCATCCGGTAAAATAGGATTAGCACAGTTAAATCTAGTATGATTCAAATTTGAGGCATCTTGTTCTGTGGATAGATCAAGTGTTTGGGGGAAGTAAGATAATTTGTTATTAATCACCAAGAATAACTCTAAGTATATCTCAGTGATCTAGAAAAAGAACTTTCTCAAAATAAGAAGAACCAGGCAACCGAAATGACTTGAGTTGCGCATTTATTGCAATATGAAATTAGGGTTTTCCCAGAAATAAAAGGGTTCATTCGCTCGTCATTTGCACATTTGCATTCAAGAAGAAGAGAAAAGGAGCTCTGCAACAAATTATCTCAAATTCTCAAAAGATCAACTGCTTAAGTTGATTCATCCAACAAATTAATCTAGATCATTTAGAAAACCCTAGAAGCGCAAAAGGTATTTTTTGTTATTGAATATTTCTCTGTAAAATCTTTTGAAGATGACTACACTGAATGCTGTAAAGATCACTAATAGACCGCATCCTAAATTCAAGAAACATCCATATAAATCCCTAGAAGTTGATCCCCTAGGCACCTTTTCAAGCATTCCGCATGGGGTTCTGCATGTAGAAGATGTTAGGGCATATATTCATGCGAATATTGAAGAGTTTGGGGAATCTAAGCTGGCTGATATCTATCACAAGCATTCGATAGATGACTCATTTGAACTCAAAACTCAGTATAAAGCCATCTGGGACAAGCATTTTACACAATGCATTCATTTCCCCTATTTTGCAGAAGATGAATGGGTCCGGTATGTTCTAAGTAGAATGCATGATAACTTTATATGGTTGATGAGGCCATTTAAGATAACCAAGGATGCCATTAGGGTAGTAACCAGATTGCACTCATCTGGTGGGATTCTTGTTCTCAAATCCATCAAGAATCAAATTGTGAGTGAGGCTACCAGATCAAAATTTGACAAAAGAGCAATGACAATAGAAGACATCACTGATTCAGATGTCAAGTTAGCCTCCATGATCATCGGTTATAAGATATATCACTCTAGCAGGGAAAATTCAGTACCTGAAACTGTAATTTACACTGCCTATGAAATGTTGAGGAAAAATACAGATTATGATCTTTGTGAACTCCTTCTAAGCCAACTAATGGAAAACCTACAAAAGATCAAGAAGGACAAGAAGAACTCCTTCAAGTATGGTGGGCTGATACTGTTCTTGTTCGTCTACTTCATGAATGAGCTTCCTTGATCTAGTGGTTGGGTATGGCAAAATGATAGACCAGTAGCCATCCAAATCAGAGATTATATACATGGACTTGGTGATGCCAAGGCACAGAATACAGTACTCTGGGGCTATTTCAAGAATTTTCAGAGCATGATGCAAGCAAGAAAGAGAATCACCCAATCTTTAGTTGAAAAGTATAAAGATACAGTATGCTTTATGGTAGAAACTAATCAATGTCTAATGGAGATAGTAGAGCCAAGAATAGTCTGGATCTTGCCAATGGGGTATGAAGTAGATGAGAAAATTGTTGAGCTACATGTTCAACACATGCTCAATCAATCCAAGGATCCTAAAGCAAAAAGGTTTGGAACCTTTGAAGAATTAAGTGTGAAGATCCATGTGTAGCTAAGACAACCGGAAATAAAAAGAAAAGTGAGGAGGGAAGTAGAAGAGTTTGCCAAGAGGCATGTAATTTCAAAAGAGGCACTTAATGCAAATAGAGAGAAGATAGAAAGGGCAGAGAAAGAAAAAGAAAAAGCAGAGAAAGAAGGTGCTCCGGTGGAAGTCCCCTCCCAGACCAGATCCTCTAAGACCTCTGCACCTACCATTGTAAAGAGCTCTAAGGCATCAAAACTGGAAGCAAAATCATCCAGAAAAGGAGAGAAGAGAACTGAGAAAACGGCAACAAGATCTTACACAAGTCAAAAGGATGAAGAAGAGATAGAATCAGATGAGGAAGTAAAGAAAATAAAGAAGAAAGGGAAAACATCCGGTGAACCTTCTGCTAAAGAAGTAACAGAAGAATTTGTTGAGAAACCTACTCTGTGCATTGATGACATCATAAAATCAGTTACTGTGGATGGGAACCTTTAACCAATGGTTGAATTCTATGATGATTACAATGAAGCTAACCAAAAAATCTTGCAAGAAGCCATAGTCAGGTATCTGAATATCTACAACAAGGCTTTTATTGAAATCATATCTCTTATTCCCAAAAGCCTAGAAAAAGAATTAGAAATAAGAAAGAATAATGCTATGGCAAAGGATCTTGAGATCTGAGAACAGATAGCTATTCAGCTATATCCTTCAATCACTCCTAAGAAGAAGAATATGATCTTCAAAGATTGTAAGGATGAGTTCCAGAGAAAAGCTAGAATGAATCAACTTATACTCGAAGAAACTGACAAAGTAGCAAAAGAGACAGAAGAGATCCTCCGAAATGCATACAAAAGATTCAACATTCCTCTTATAGAGGACTTAGGAGATGATCTCTCTGCTACAGATGTTGAAGAAGAATCTACTGAGACAGTGGCAGAAGAGGTAAAGGAGACAGGTGAAGAAAAAGGTAAGGACTTAGATTCCTCTACTCTGGAAGAGGAGGTCCATGATCAAGCAACAATCTCTCCTCTGGTTTCCACTGTTGACTCCAGATCAAAAGAAGAAGAAAGAGTAGAAGAAAAGATTAGTTAAGAAGCAGAGGAAAAGGAAAAAGAAGATGACAGTAATAAGGGTGAAGAAGGAGAGAAAACTCCAATAGAAAAGACCACATATTATAGTGGTAAGGCTGCAAAAGAGGACAAAACCCTGTCATCGGCAAGAGACACAGCAGAAGCAGTCGAAGAATCCTTAACCAAGGAGATGATAGAATTTGATGAACCGGAACTTCTTCAAGGACCGTTCAATTTTGACTCCCTCTCCCCGATTCAAACCATGAAGCTAGCATCCTTTACTTCAACAAAGGCAAAAGAAAAAACTTCTGAAGTCTCACATGGAAGTATGCAAGCTCATAGAAACTGCATCTAGTGTATTAGAGAAGATCATGCCATCTTTTCAGAAGGATCCCTTAGTCTCTTCATCTGGTAATCTCAAATCTCTAGTAAATAGTGTTAGCACACATTTTGATTCCTTAGAGAAGTTAGCAGAAAATAAAGTCTGGAAGGAGTTTGTGGAAAAGAGATTTTCTGAAATACAAGGACTAATAACCAATGATAGGAAAAATATGGATATAGGGATAAAGAGTTTAGAAAATGCTCTTAAAGATGGCGGGGAAATGTATAAATTTTGGCTATCATGGTCTAAAGTAACAGTGGAGATTGAGAAGAAAGTGAAAGAACAGGAGGATAAACTAACAAAACTATCTCAGAATTTTGATCCTCTTACCACTCCCATAATAAATCAAGAATGTTAAACTATTGCAGTCTTGAATGAAACTAAGAAGCTTGAGAAGGAGAAGACAAATAGAATAAGTAGGTTGAGTGAGCTTAGAGGGATAATTATCCATAAGTTAGAGGCCATGCATGAAGCCTTAAAAGATGCTCAAACCACAGCTTAGACAGGTGATCTGATAGATCTGAAGAGGGCACAAGCTTTTGCATTCCTGTTGAGTGGGCACATCTCAATTTTGGACAGGATGAAGTTAAGCTGGGCAACAGAAGTTGTACAATTAAAGAATACTTTTGTAGATATACTAAAGTATATGTAAAGTATAACCAGATAATATACTTATGCGATAAATTGAGTTTTGAAAATTTTGGTGTGCGGACCCCACCATTTGCCATTGATGTTAAAGGGGGAGTGAGGAGCAGTGAAAAATGAGGAATCCAGCTAAGGGGGAGCTCCAGAAAAATGTACATTAGAACAGAGCATCAGCCAAGGTGGAGTGTAGTGTGACACTTAGCCATTTTTCACTAAGTGTTTCCATCAATGCCAAAGGGGGAGATTGTTGGCAAGAGACACTGTGTGACTTCATTGGTGTTGTCATTGATGGCAACAAAGACCACTCCACACATCTGTAGGACATGGTGTATCTTTACCAGAAGTTAGATTGAAGAATACTTTGGTCCGGCAAGCAAGAACAGAGCATGCAGCAAGGTCCGATAGTCAGGTCTGGATCTCTTATAGGAAGTATCTTTGTAAAGTGTAGACTTGGGTAAGTCAAGAGGAATACCTTGACTAATAGATTTCAGGGATTGAGCCTCTGGTGATGAAAGAGTGAAGAGATATGAGCATCTAAGTATTGGGGTGCAGTTTGGCAGAGTAGACAGAGGAAGAACTGACCAACAGAGCATCAGAATTACTCCAGATGAGATATTGATGGTGATCAAGGTTCTTAAGGTATCATCCATGATTGGCCTACATGTTAGATGACTTCTATAAGTATCTCCTTGATTCACATCACTTGGTAAGCAAGGATTCATCCGACTGACTAGAGTTTGGGAAAATATTGACTATTCTAGATGCCAACTAGAAAGAGGATGAAATCCTTTGTGCGGATATATATACCAGATAGATTTGGATGTGAGGGGGGTGTGTATTGGTGGAGTGAAGAAAAGCAGAAGAGAACTGTGAAGATAGTAAGACAGGTCTAGAATGTAACAAGATAGCAGACCCTAAGAGAGTAAGAATGAAATGCAACAGATTAGTATATTGAGCTTAACCGGAACTGAACCTTAGCATATGTGAATGCTTCTCATCAGTTCAAGTATCTAGTTTCCTTGTATAAACTATTGTAGGCAATGAGCCTCTTGTGAGTAGTGTGCGTGGGCAGTGAGCCCTAATTGGCAAGTGCCATTTTGTACTATCTTATTCTTTTAACAGAGAATAAAATCTTGGGTTAATCACCCCATGGTTTTTCCCCTAACAGGGGTTTCCACGTCAAAATCATTGTGTCATGTGTATTGATGTTATTTCCATTTGATGGTTATGTTTGCTTATTTAATTTAATGCTGCCCTAATTGATAAGGAAATTCAGAAAGCTAAAATAATTAAGATAACTAATTCACCCCCCCTCTTAGTTATCAACATTTGTAGCACGATTAATTTCTAAGAACTTTTCCAAATTCTATATCATTATAGTTTCTCTTCCTTTCATCATTTTCTAGAATATACTATTGTGTTCTTAGTTATTTTAGATTTCTTTATTCCATTAGAAAAATGATAGTATTTCATCTAGGGAATGAATGTAGGATCAAATTAAGTGAAATACATTTAGATTGGCTAAAACATTCTATTTTTTTATTGTCTACAAAGTGCATTGATGTATTTCATTTTAATCTAAAGAAATAAGGAAGGGGTAATGAAACTTTGTCATATTTCGGCATGAAATCACGATTTGTTTTTAGTGATTTTCTATCTTCCAACAAGGATCTATCTTGGGAAAGTAGAATATTTTCCCTTTAAATAGAAGAAACAATTTAGAAGAGAGGTTGGCTAGAGTTAGAGAACAAAACTAGTATCACAATTTATTGTTGTATTATGAAATTATTAAACTCATGTAAACTTGTTGTATGCCATAGTAGGTAGGGAATGTGGGTAAGTAAGTGTGTAAAAGTTATGTTTCTTATAAACCTATTGTATCATATAATGGTGGATTATCTTTCAAATTAATATAAAGTAATGTTTTTCTTCATGGCATCTAATAATGTGGGTAAGGTTGTACTCTACTAGGTAGGGTATTCAATCATTAGACCACCTTACCTAGACTATACCAATAGGTAGTAAATAGGTGTATTCTTATAAGTGATGTTTTCTTAAAGGTAATGCTAATTTACAATATTTTTATTGTGATACTTTATTCTAATTACTTTATTTTCATAATATATATTATATATCTAGTCAAAGGAAATCAAATAATTAAACTAGTTATACACTTGATACATTTTCATTAATTTTAATGGAACCTACACAGCATAACAACTTTAAAGGATGATATGTTAGTCTTTGCTAGGTGTTTCCATACATTCTCTTTCAATCATGTTTTGAGGGACATTAACAAGTCAACTAAGTTCCTTGCTAGCATTGATGTTTCATGTCTTCATAGTGGGAATACTAAAAGGAGTAATAATATTAAAGAGTGGTCAAGGATTAACCTAATTAACAATATTATTTTAAAATACTTAATTAACCTAGATTCAAAAGTGTTAATTTATAATTATTTCATATTGGTAATAATTATAAATTAACACTTTTGAATCTAGGTTAATTAAGTATTTTAAAATAATCAGAAATTTTTAAAAGGGTGTTGTAAACTTAACAACTTATATCAAGGAAAATTAAAAAATAATCACCAAAGTTTTATCTAATAAAAAACATAACAAATAGGGTAAATTTTGATTAATATTTCTTTACATTCATTAAAAATTAAAAATTAAAAAATATGTCGATAAGGGCATGGTTCAGTGGTCAAGTCACATGGTTGTTGTGGCAAGCGCAAAAGTTCAAAACCTTGTTTGGCCAAAGAGCTCATAGACCTTGTGCCTTCGTTGGGCTAACGTGCTCATAGAATATGTGCCTTCATAGGGTTGGCATGCTCGCAGGTTGTGGGCTTTTGTTGGGCCAACAAGCTTGCATGTTTGAACTTGGTGATAATGTCTTGGGGACTGAGACCCCCTAGTAGTGGTTTCAACAATAAAGACATGGGAAGAGATCCCTTGTAAGGGTCTCTCTAGGCTTAGACCAGGCTAAAAACCCGAGTTACTCTAACTTTTTTTTAAAAAAATATCCCCTCCATTTCATATATTATTTATAAAAACAAATTATAAATATAAACTATCAATATATTAATATAATTGTATAATTAATTGTTGTGTAATGTTTATATAAAAATTATATTTAAATATAAAAATGAAATTTATAAAAAAAAGACTTTCAATACTTTGTGCAGTTACATGAAATTTTCTACTAATAGGAGTTAGAGGCTACTGAAATCCTTAAGAAGCTATAAGGTATGGGTGCTCTATTTGTTTTTATTAGTTTCTTTGTTCTATTTGGTGGGTGGTTTGAGTTCACTTTTGGAAAACATTTTGTTCTTGGTTAATTGGTAGTTTGTTGTATCTTTGTTAGATGCAAAGGGTTCTGGGGCTATTTAGAACCTTTTTACCTATATAATAAAAAATAAAGAAATATATTAAAGGAATGTGATTTTTTTAATATATAAATGAATTTGAATGGAATTAATCAATAAATATAAGAATTCATAAATTGTTAGCTAAAAATCATGTTTCATAACTAAAACACACCAACTAAGTTTCATCTCTCAAACACTAAGAAGAGTTCATGACTTAGAAATAAAAGACATACCAATAATGAATCTAACTTCTTACTACTAATATACTTTTCTAACATAACAGATATCCACAAAAGGTTTTTTAAAATCATAAAATAAAATAACAATTACTCATTATACAAATCATACAAAAATAACAAATGGATGTTATCACACTTATATGGAAACAAAGTTCACACTAATCAGTTGATGACACCAAAATTAATTACATTTTAAACACCATTTAAATAATTAGGGTGAATTAAAATAAAAAATGTGTATGAAAACATAAAACAAAGTCTACTAAAATAATATAGGTATCAATTCCAAAGAGTAGTTGCAACATAAACCAAATTACATTTAGGCCATGAGGAACAATGTCCTACAAGACAATAAGGGAGGAGGAGTAGGATCATCTAGTTTATCACCACAACCACTCCCTATAATAGGGTGTTCAAATCAAGTATGGGCTCCTAACTAACAATAATATCTTAATTTTCTTTGTCATCAGTCTATTATTGAGTAGGTGAAATAAATAGGAATATTTTAGGAAATCTTCCATACTCACTTCCTAATTATTTGAGCTAGAAATAGTGTAGTGGTGCAGGAGCACCTTGCCAGCTTTAAGCCTCCATGAGGCAAATTTTGGTTTTTATCTAATTTTGGCATTTTAATGATGTAATAAGGTCATAAATTGACTATTGGAAATGTATTAGAGGCATTTGATTAGGTTCTAGTGGGATTTAGAGTTATTTTTTTAAAGGATTGCAAAAATTGTAAAATTGTCAAATTTGCAAAAAAATGCAAAAAAAGGGCAAACAAAAGAGGAATATGAAGGGTCATAGGGAGTTTAAAAGGTAGTTTATCATATTTGAGGAGTTTTATTTTATTATTCTTGTAATAAAGGTCTATGTAAGACCACTCTTCATGTTTTAGAGGTCACTTGTAGTGGAGTCTTAAGATTTGGTTAAGTTTAGTACTTTCTAAGTTGAGTAGTGTTAGTGGTTTGGCTATTTTTAGCCTCTTCTTTTTGCATGTAAAAGAGAGTGGAGTGATGGAAAAAGAAAAATAGATGTAAAGACAATATTTATGCCTTACAATTCGTGCAAGAGGCAGAGAGGAAGGAGAGATGAAGGAGAGATGAAGTTTAGAGAAGAGAAATGAAAAAAAGTTTAATTTTCTATTTTTTTTACTATTTTTCGCTGTTCCTGAGCCTAGTACGGCCCTGTACAGAATTGCAAATGGCATAAAATTATATTTTCTAGAAATTTCTTGGAGTCTTCTTTCTTGTGCCATTGGTTGCATCAATTTTTATTATGTTGTGTGAAAGTTATGATGAATTTAGTGATGGACACTTCCAGTTTTGTTTACTGTAACTGTCATCTTGTTTGGGATGGTACGGATTTTAAAGCTCAAGTACAAGTCTGAGACCAATGGGAAAGATGTATTCATGAGTCTAGTTTCATATTCTTTTTGTTTGGGCAATTTTCATTAATAATTAAGTGAGTTATGCCATTTTTGGTGAGGGCAGGTCTGCAATCTACTAGGGTCTCCATCTCTATAACAGTCCATTTTTTAAGCATACTTTCAAAAACAACCTATGTTGTATGTGAGATATGTTGTGTAAGAGGGTAATGGGTATCCAAATCAGTTTTTAGATCATGGGTTTGAGTTGTATTCTGAAAATTATGTCATTTTTAACTTATTTGCTGCTCTCATCAAAGCATAGTGAAAGTTTGTGAGTTTTGGGTGAATCCTCCATGTCTCTGCATCAAGTAGCCAAACCCACCACCTACACTACAACAATGTTATAGTGAAATCCACCTATATTGTAGCAAATATTGTTGCTAATTGCTCAAAAACTTGGCTAATTGATGTCTTCTTATCCTTTGAAACCTCTATGTGGTGATGACTAGTAGTAAGGAGAGTTTATGGGAAAAAAATAGTTGATAGAACAAGTAGCATACACCTAAGGATCTATAGGGGTATAGAGATCCTCCACTTCTAGACACACTAAACAAGGTCCTAGATTTCAAGTTTTTTTTTTAAAGCCACTTTGTTACCATAGAGATATGGACATCAATAGAAAACTAATTGAAAACAACATTACTCCTTTATTTTGATAAATGAAAAAAATCTTAGCATGAAAATTTTCCAAAATTTGCTAAATTTATAGGCAAGAAAGAAGAATACCCAAGAAAAACATTTGAACTATAGAAACTCTATCTTGGATGTTTGGAAGAGGGTGTGAGCCTATTTCTATGATGATTGGACATAGAAAAACAAAAAAAATATTTCCTAGTCTTTATTTGATTGCACATGGGGAAAAAAGTGAGAAATCAACATGTTCTTAAGCTTGTCTCAAATTAAATGACCTTAGTAGAAGAAACACCATAAGTTATAATAATTTTTTTGGTTTAATAATGCTTTTCAAATTTTGGCAAAGTGACAAGTCTATGTGGTTACCATTGAATTATAAATTTGAAGAAATATTTAAACTTGCATAATGGACTTACTAAGAAAAGCGAAATTGATAATAATGTCAAGGTTTGTAGTGGTAAGGAGGCATATCCACTAGCCACTTCCAATATTTTCACTAAGATTAAGGTAAGTTGCACAAGCATATTTGTTTGGAGATATCTACTGACACTAAAATATAGATTTCACTTATACACTCAAAGTCCTAGGTAGTCAATTGTAATTTGAATGGCTGTGGATGTACCATGTCAATGAATCCATCATAAAGCATCACCCAAATGTCCACAATTGCAAAAAATAACTTTTATGTTGAAGTGAAATGTTTAAAATATCATACACTATAAAAATGATATTAGAAACTTTATAAGACTAAACATTTGTAGATTGATCTGATCAATCAACATTTAAACAGATATAAAACTAGATATCCATATAATGAATCATAACTTATGCTTTATGTTCCTAAAGTTTCACCTTCCATTTTGTTTATATCAATTGTACCTATAAATTTGTCCTTTATATGTTGAGTAATATGTTAACTAACTTCAAAAAAATATTTTAGAAAACAAATAGATCCTCTGCCATGCTCCGCTCTGCTCCTATTCCCACCAGTTCGCTTCCTGCCTGCAGCTCCAAGAAGTCATGCGCTCCACATGTTCTCTTGGGTGCAGAGTTTTCGACAGCGAACACCGAACCGGGCAAGGCTTCTAATCTCTTCAATGGTGGAAAAGTAAATTTTGCAGCTATTGTGCGAAGTGGGCGTAGGGTTAGTTTGGCTTCTACGTAGTCTCTGGCCACGCGCCATCCTCCCAGTTCTAATTGATCCGGGGTGAAAGGGTGAAAGGTCTTCCCTGTCTACATCGCCAAATGTTGGGGCTGGGTACGCTGCGTCTGCGTTTAGGGTTTTGCTTTCGGTAGCTGTCCCTGAGATCTGGATGGACGAATTAGTCTCTAATAGGGAAGATTTTTTACAGGAAAACACTTTGATTTGCAAATTTACGAAGCTATGGCCAAAACTTTGTGAATAACATTCCTAGCTATCCAAAATTTGGGAGAAGTCTTTGGAGGAGGAAATCTGTTTATTTTCCTATGCTAGAGGATTTTTTATTATTGAATTTGAATCCTCTACTGACAAGATTGGGTGCTAAAAAATGGACCTTGAGTCTTCAAAGGTGATTTCATGTGTATGAAACCATGGTATCCCTCATTCGATCCGCGATCTGAGACATTCTCCTCTGCTTTTCTTTGGGTACACTTGCCTTACCTTCTGTTTCAATTCTAGGATTTAGACTATTTACAGGGAATAGGCAATGGTCTAGGTAAGTCCCTGTGCAGTTCAAATGAAACACTAAATTACTAGAGTTTCACTTTTGCATGCCTCTGTGTGGAAATGGACCTCTCTAATGGCGTCCTAGCGGAGATTGCATTGAAGTTTGGAGATCGCAGCAGCTTGTGGACTATGAAAATTAGATTTTCATTGCAGAAAGTGCTCCTCAACATACCACTTTATGCCCCAATGTCAGAAGCTACACAACCATAAGCGTGATTCTAGTGGAAAGCCCACCTGGTGGGTAGTGGTTGGACCTAAACACTATGCTATCCCACCTTGCTCTCATAATGTATCAGACTTGCCTCAAGATCCTCCGGTTACTAGCTCACATAAGACTCCAGTTGATAGCTCTTCTCCAATCATGTCTCCTAACAATTCACAGGTGTCTGATATTTTGACTACAACTGCAGTCTCAAAGGAGGATGTTTCTATTACATCTACAGTCACAGTTTCGGCAAACTCAGAGTCTTCCCCTAAACCACGGGCTTTTCCCCTAGTTTTGCATCCCGAGGCAAGTCCAAACAACTTCCCTAGCTCCCCTCCACAGTCAGAATAGGAATAGATAGAAGTAACAAGAAAGAAACATGTACAAGCTAAGCCTCAGATGACTCTAAGATCAGCTATGAAAGAGCAAATGATGAAAGGAAAGATTAAATTTGTCACAACCATATCTAAGGTTTAAGCCACCTAGGACAACTATTTAGGTGACATTTGTTGCAACCCTACTAGAGGGCTGCTGCTTTTCTTACTTTTATCTATATATGGGAGTGGACCCCTTGTCCACAACTTACCCCCCGGAGGAAAAAAAAAATGTTAACTAACTTCATTTCTTTATGTTCTTTTTTATAAATCAAGTGAGGGCTAAGGGTCCTCTCCATTTTTATTCAAAGATTAAAGATTTTACAAAAGATTCAACCCCTAAAGATGAGCCAAGAAAGAGACTTCATAGGATACTGTAAACATGACTTTTTCCAATAAACCTAACTATGGACACTAATAACATGTTGACAAAAGGAGCCAAAAAGCTACATTGTCCCTAATTCATCCCTCCTTGTTTTGACATGGGAGTGGAGGAGCATTTGGTGTAGACTTGAATCATTTCTTATTATAGCATGATTTCACTTCTATAATCGACTTCAAATTCCATCTTTATTCACTACATCATTGATTAAAGGCTAAGAAGCATCAGTGGTTAGATGTGGCATTGTTTCTTGAACCTTGTATTTCTTGGGAGATTTGTCCGGGGAGGGAGCTACTTCACATGGATATGAGTGAGGTATCTCAGCATTTGATGCCTTTTGTGTGTTTGATAAAGTGTTGTGAACTACTTTTGTGACTGTTATAGAGAGATGGTGGGGGAGAGTGCCTTTCCACCATGAGGCTTGGCAAGCTAATTGAAACGTGCTACTAGGGTAGTCTGCAACAACATGACCTATGTCATAACATTTATGACAACGAAAACGGTAGCTCTTCGTTGTCCAAGAGTTGAACCCAAGAGCGATCTACAACTTTTAAGGTGATGTCTACAAGAAGATCCTTTGATATATCTAAATCAACCAAAAATCAAGTAAAAGTTGTATGGGTTAATATTGTGGTGACCTTATCAATTGCTAGAAAATTACCTAAAGAGTTGTCAATGGCTTTAAAGCATGATTTGATCTAAACTTAAAGTAGTAGCTTTGGAAGATGAACCTAGGTCAGTGTGACATTGAAGTCCATTCTATGGAGGGATTGAAGTCGGCATGCCATAGTTTTAACATAAGGGTGTGTTGTCCCAAAATCCAAAAATGATCACAAAGGATGGAGTCTCGATCTTTGATAGAATCAAAAGTAGCAATGGAAAACCCCTAATCGCAAGGGTAAAATTCTAGATTGGTAGTCATGAGAGGGTGTCAATTATCATATATCCATTTGTTGAGACCCATGAGACTTGGCTAGAGATTATTAAAGTGACCAATCAAACCATGTCTAGCAAAGAAAAGTTTGCATTCGATCACTTCAGCTCCAAATTTTAAAACAAGGGAATGCTTAGTGCAGGTCAGGGGTTCGATTTTTCCTTTGCTTGAAACCTGTGAACTTTTGAAATCTAGATTGGACCTAATGTTTCCTGATGAAAATTCCTAACCTAGACTAGAAAAAATCTCATGTGGCATGGATGGGATATTCAATGAAAGAACCTTGGCAAAGACTGCAACAAAAAATGAGGTCCTAGGGTCTAAACATGACAATGAAAATTTGTTGTGAAAGACCTCCATAACATGCATTGCATTCACATTACTAGGAGCTCATGCATTTCCTTTGGTCGATTCGAAAGTGGTGAGGGTTTCATTGTAGTGACTAAAATAGTTCGGGAGTATCATTTCCGGAACAAGGATGGAGATTTCTTTATCAAATTAAAAATAAAAATAATAAAAACATGAAAAAATAAAACATATTAATAAAAAAGCAAGCTAATAAATAAAATTTTATAAACAATTACTATAATTTTAAAGTAATGCGACTTGTGAACTATTTCTATGAATGGTGCTACAATCATGCTCGCTACGAATGGATGAAATAATGCACAAATAGATAAGGGATAGGTAAGGAATGTAGGAGACCAAACGTTTTGCCACAGATAAGCAACAAAATGGAGTCCAAACTATACCACATGTGAGAAAAGTAGCGAAGTAAACGAATATACTAGCAATTGGACCCATAGGTTCAATGGGCAGGCTGAATTTTTTCTCAAGAAATTATAGAATTTGTTAGATATTTTTTATTATTTATTAATTTATAGGTTATTTAATCTATTAAATTATTTTATCAATTCTTATTGAAATTTCATCACATTAACTATTGTATTTTTATTTATATTAGTAAAAAAAAATATTTACATTACATATTGAGATGAACAAACATAGTTGGGTAAAATTATTATCATGTCAATTCCTTACTAGGTAAATATTTATATTTTTTAAGTTATTATTACTTTACATTCACTCCCTATGGGAGATCACTTATCCTTAGAGATTATTTAAAAAATATAATTTTGAAAATTATAGTTCACCAAGTAACTTGTCTATATTGTATATATGTAGTATATATCTAAAAATATGCACATAAGACATAACTATATTTTTCTATTAAATACATACTAAAATGACTCATAATACATCCACTAAATTTTTTTATAAGTATGTATTTGATATATGAACTTTTATAATATCTATCACGTTAAAAAAAAGAGAGAAATACTTCCAACATGTTCCCAGTCAATGTGGATTAATTGAATGGAACTCTACTTCACGATATATAATCAACAATACTACCCTAACTAACTATATTATATATTATGGTTTTTTAATATTACATTACTATTACATAATATATTATATTAGTATGCAATACATTATGAGGGTATAAATATAATACATTTCAATAACTTAATACCCTCTATATAGAAATTTATCCTCTATATATATATATATATATATATATATATATATATATATATATATATATATATATATATGTATTTAAAAATTCTAAACACATAACCATAATTTTATCATAGTAAAGAAATAAATATTTATACAACCTTCCCAAATTTAATGTCAAGCACCATAAATAAATATTTATACAAATAATAAATTAATATATCAATTTATTACATAATTATTTGTTAATATATTTACTAAGATAATTAATAATACAAGTAATATAATATACTAACATACAAGAAATAGAATAAATTTAATATCTGAAACCTAAATAGGATGTATTAACCTTAAAAACATTCTATGAATGGAAATATATATGGTAAATGTTCCAGAAAGATGATTCTATACATATGATGCAGTTATTGTATATGGAAAACTTGTCCGTATGAATCTCAAATTATAGTTTTCAATTCAAACATTTTTTTTTTATCAATAAAACTGACGATTCTTTTGTTCACTCTCCCCTTCTCTTGCAATTTGATATGCTCCCCTGAATTATTTGCTTTCAACCCTTTTCCCTTTCCGTTTCCTTTTGAAAGGACACGAGACTTCTTCTGACACGAATTTTTTCCTGCGTGAGAACAACCAACGAGTTTACAAAATAGTTATCTACCATTTTGATTCAAGAGTGTTTAATAATGGTTGTCCACAAAATTTTTAATAATAGTTATCTACAATTTTGATTCAAGAATATTTATAAATTTTATAACCGCACAAAAATAGAATTGATTTATCCTCTGCCCTATGTTACCTAATGTCATTAAGACAATATCATTTAATAATAAGTGAAATATGCCACTCTATTAGCAGGCTCATAATTTCACCACAAAGGAGTAAAAATGTGGAGATACTTTAAAAAAGAAATGTGCATAGTTTTGAGAAAAACAAGGAGAAAATAAAAGAAAAAAGTGGGTGCAGGAAACATTGAATTAGATGCTGAATCAGAGAGCATTCCAGCGTATTAGGGGTTTGCCTGGCCCGTGCGAGACTTAATTTAAACCTGTCCAATCCGAAGACCTGTCCTGCCCGTCGGTATAATTGCAACAGCACTCAATATTCAATGTTTACTACCGCTCATACCTCACATTTGCCGCAGAGGATTAAACGTGAACTTTTCAACCACCGTTAGACAAGATTGCGGCAGAAAATATCTCAACCGCGGGTTAATTAAAATAACAATTTATTGTCAAAGTAAAAAAGTGAAATTTTTTTGGTTCTTATCATTTATGATATTTTTTCAATTTTTTTGTCTTTTGTTATTTATTAGTTTTTTTTAAATGAATGGTTGAGATGCATTCTATAGTAGTTCTTTTAATCTGGACCATTTCTTTATGTATTTGAGGTAGTGTTGCTCACTAAGGGAAGACTTTCAACCTAATAAAACTTTGGCTGACTTGCCCTTTCTCACTTTTAACACCAAAATAGTATAATTCAAAGGAGAAGGAAGAAGTAAATGGTATGTAGAATCAAACGTGACAATGACAAAGCCTCACAGTGCATTTTATTTTGGTACGAAATTTGAACTATCTAAAAAGACTATCGATAGGTGGTACAATGGGTGTTTCTTTCTTTGTCCATTTCTCCTTTATCAATTTCAGTTGTTAACATAAAATATGATGTAATATTTATTCAAAAGCAAAAAAGGTGATAGATACTAAAGATATTAAGTTTCCAATATTGTAAATGAACTCAAGTGCTGATGGGTCTATCTCAAGGGGACCAAAAGACGTGCGAAAAATCAATTCCGCCATGTAATTATTCCATATAATGCCATGGTGCATAGATGTTAGTGATGATGTGTGATATCGTACCTTGTGTTTCTTAATGAAAATAATAGCATATAAATGTGGTGATAAAATAATGTTATCCTTGTAGACACTAGTATAAATATTTCCGCATTTGGTTTATGAACCTTCTTTTGAGCCTTAATATACGTTTCTTTTGTTTTACCATGACTATGAGAATGCACAGCGAATGACCTAATTTGGGCTATATCTTAATTCTCTTTGTATCCATTTGGTTTCTATAGTAATGTTTATTGGAGCTCTAATGTGAATCATTATTTTATTGGTACATGGTATATCTACAATATTTGCTTGCATGTAAAAATTCTCTTGATTTTAATTATTATGTATACCTTTGTGTGTAACATTGATATTTGATGTATTATACCATGACCATGTCAAAATCCTTAACTAATGAGGCAACTTGGGTCTTATCTTCGTCCTCTTTATACCCCTTTTATTTCTATAGTAATGTATATTGGAGCTCTAATGTCAACCATTATTCCATTAGTACATGATATATTGTTAATACTTACATGTAAAATTTCTCTTGATTTTAATTATGCTTTATATCATTGTGTGTTACATTGGTATTTGATGTACTATATCCTAATTCCAGCTATTATTCCACTCGTACATGGTATATCTAATCTGAGCACACTCTTGTGCACCTCATGCAACATGAATACTCAACTTTATGTGGTCTTCGAAGGCTCACACTCCAAGCATAGTTTCCTCATCTCAACACTAGTACAATGGAAACTAGTACTCTTCAAGAAAGGCTGAATGATTTGAGCATAGTCTTACACATTAATTCATCAAACAACATTGCATTACATCCCATGTGCTATTTTGTTACGTAGTTACAAAAAAATTGCTTGACAGGCACGGTCGACCGGCAAATTTAAGCTCCATGTACATGAATATTCTCCACCGAAAAGTTCATTTGGAGAATCAAACGTGGCATTGCCCAAACTCAAATTAAGATCGTGCAAATCATTTAACAATTCCAGCGACTGCAAGCAAAAGTTGTGTAAAGCGGCCAGAAATGGCAGAGTGATGAGATTTCTGATTCCTACTAATCCCACAAGATCCAATAGAAATTAATCGCGTTTTATTCATGGTCGGTCAGTAATGAAGGGAACGATGAGCGCGACCTATAAATTGGAGTTCGCTAACTTATCCACGCAAGCGCATTGTCTTTATTACAATTCAAGTGAGAGAGTAGAAGTTGAGCAATGGACGGGCATCATGTGTAGTCATATAATTTTACGAATAGCTTGAGGAAGGCTTCTACTATATTTCGGTTCAAGTAATGCCTTTAAATGGAATGAATCACATGCACACAATTTTAAGTTTTACGTTGTCTTAAGACCATCGTCGTAATCCCCTTGTTTATATTAAGGTTTGTCGTTTTATTGGTTGTCTTAGATGAATTCAAACTTTGGATTTTTGTCAAATCGAGGGTTCTATATTCCAAAATATTCAGGAGCATTTTCCAGTAGAGTCGTCATTTGAAATGCCCTGCATAAGTACACCACCTTTTTAGCCAATTGGGGAGCGCCCTCTTAATCTTTTTCTTGTTTTGTCTCTTTTTTGGTCGTCTGACCACCCTTTAAGTCTTAAGTTTTCCCTTAGATATTTTGTTTAGCTTCAAAACTTGTGTTTTGAAGCCTTTTGTAAAGGTCCCGGAAGTTCCAAAACTCCCAGGATCTTGGAATTTGGGTCATTTCTTGGATTTGGGTCTTCTTTACAAAATCTGATCAGGTCTTTGGACCCTGATCAGCTTTTTGGTCTTTTGGACTTTTGTCAAAAAGTTCGTTTCCACCCCACATTTCTGTACCTGACCTACCGCATTAAATGCACTATGATTTCAATTAATAACAAGTTTTTTAATCAATTTTTTGTCTTGAATTGTCTTCATTCTACTTCCAAATTTCCCAATTCGAACATTTTCGATGTCTAAAGGCCATTATTGCATCCACAAACACAATATTGAAGTTGATTGATCGTTTGGAACGGTATCTAGAAGATTTGGGGGTCGTTGTGTTCATTTCCTCGCCATGTTCTTCGTCTCTGTTTTATGTCCATTCCAGGTAGGGTTTTTAGACCCTCCTTTGTCATTTCATTATTGTTTTCTGTTATTTTTTTGTTGTTTGTTTCTGCTTTGTTTTTGTTGTTGTTTGCTTGTGGTTTGTTTTCTATTTGTTTTCTAGTTTTGCATGTCATCCCTGTAATGAAATAAATTACACAATAGAAGAATATAAAAGGAAATATGCTACAAATACTTGATAATAACTAAAAATAACAAGCCACTTCGAGGGGGAAAACATCCAAATATCTCCATTGAGAACACAATTCATAATACGATGGTCACAAACTTACCACTAGCTCCTATATATACCTAATTATGCCCTGGCTGCCATACAAGTTGACTTACATACTTAAATAAAACCCCTAGGTTGACCTAATAACCTATAATTGACTATAATAATGATTATAAATCATAATTAAGTGTTAAGGTAGCCACAAGCCGACTACTCGTAATGCTATACACACTATAGGATTAAGGGCATAACATGCCCCCCCTCTTCAGAGAAGCATTGTCCTCAACGTTGATCAAGTGTGGATGTTTTTGAATAAAATCTTCATCATTCCCTATGGTACCTTCAATTAGCCATTTCTTCTACTGGATGAGGTAAACTGTCTAAGGTCCCATAATGATTCTTCCTTCTTCATCAAGCTCTAGTAACACTGTCTTGGATGGAACTTTGAGTCTATTAACGTTCTCCAAGCTAGAGACATGGTAGAAATGTTGTATCCTTTTTTGACTTAGGTAACCTCAATTTGAAGGCTATGTTGTCAGTCCTTTTTGAACCTTTATCAGGCCCATACAAATTAGGTACCCACTTATGAACTAAAATTGTAACTACTTGCTTGAAAGGTGATGCAGGAACCTTTGGTTGTTGCACTTCCATTGATAATAATTGAGCCATACCTTTATCCACGTCTCTTTTTAATGACATTTGGTGTGCACTTACCAGTTGTGGACTCTTTGCATGTAAACCCCTTCACTCATGTTTTTTACCCTTTGAGTAGAAGCACATGAATAGTTCCTAGAGATTCATCTCAATTGTGCCCAAGGAAGTAGGCCATTGAACTCCCAAACCAATGTCTGCTCCAACCATGGGCATAGCAAACATAGGGCTATCTATCATGTAGTCTCCCATGGTGAGTTCAATAATATGGCATTTCCCTGGAAAATTGACTGTACTACCATCTGCAATCATAACTTGGAATTCAGGTGTAGGGTAGACAAAACAATTCAATTTTGCTGCTAGTTGCTTATTGATGAAGTTATGTGTACTCCCTACGTCAATCAATACTGTCACCATTTTCCCTTTAAGGAAACCCCTTACCCTGAGTGTTTGTGGGTTGTTAATACCTGATAGTGCATTACAAGAGATGGTTGGACATCTTCAGAGCCCTCTACCACCACCATTGGATCTTCTTCATCCTTTTCTTCATCATAGGTAGCCTCAATGTAGATCAACTTATTCTCATCACATTTATATCATCTATGATAGTTTCCATCACAGTTGAAACATAACTCTTTGGCCTTTTTCTCTTCCATTTGTTGAGGTGTGAACCTAACAGGATGAGGAAATGATGGTGCAAGAGCCCTGCCATCTTTGTTGCTAGGTATTTTCTCTTCTATTAGCCAGAATTTTCTCCTCTACTTGCCTTGCCATAATCATTGATTCAGAGATAGAACTTGGATGGAACATGTGTACCTCATATTTAATTTGATCCTTTAAGCCACCAATGAATAACTCCAACAAAATTTTTGCTGCCACATTTTCCACTCTTAAAGACAAAGTGCGAAATTGATGAATGCAATCCTTGACCATAACTATTTTCCTTAATTTGGTAATCTAGCTAAAGTAGCTATCCATAAGATTATCATCATAATGTGTAATGAGTACTTCTTGGAAAACAGACCAAGTGACAACACATCCCTTTGCTTTCTTTTCTTCACATCTCCAACGATACCAAATGAATTGGTCAAGTTCCAAGTATAAGGAAGCCATGGCCACCTTTTGCTAACACAGAACATGGTGAATATCAGAGAATTACTCCATTTGATAGAGCCAATTGGTAGGATCTTGACCATCAAACTTTTGCATATCCAACTTTGGTGTGAAATTCCTAGCCATAGAATGAGTGGTTTAATGATCCATCTTGAGAGTTGATTCAAACCCAAAAAATCCCTTCCCTTTACAAGACTCCTCTTCCTCCTAATCCTGGTGGTGTGACTCCTTATGTTTGGAAATTCTACGATGATTTCCA
Organism: Cunninghamia lanceolata; assembly: GCA_027924645.1. NCBI lineage: Eukaryota > Viridiplantae > Streptophyta > Pinopsida > Cupressales > Cupressaceae > Cunninghamia > Cunninghamia lanceolata. The sequence continues at coordinate 5,014,792 of BSBN01001222.1, forward strand.
TCCAATAGTGTCTCCATCATTGACTTAGCCAACCCTTTCATTTTCATTTTTTTTTAACAACATCCTCATTTTCCACATCCTCCTTTCCTAGAGTTTTTCCAAGTGTGGCAACATTTTTTTTGCCTCTTGTTGAAGGACCTGCCATGATAGGAAAAAATAATTTTGGAATAAATCACAAAAAACAAATCTAATCAATATAAAAATTTTCCTGTAACTTACCAGGGCCTAGATCTCACTTCTCTAAAAAAATCTCCAAGAAATTATTTAATGTGCAACCTTGAGAGTGAAATTGGTGGAAACCCTAATTTTGCAATAACTCACTTAATTCTTATTCTAATAGTCTAAAATGTGTATTTTAGAAGTTTCAATGTGTCCTTGATAAACCCTTTAAAAATATTGAAAAGATTTACTAAGATGAGAGTATATGTGCTTCACAAGAAATAATGGAAGAAACCCTAATTCTGTTATAACTCTCTCAATTCTACTTTAGTTGCTCTAAAATTGAGATTGTAGTAGTTCCAATATGTCTGTGAAAAACCCTTTAAAAACATTTAAAATATTCACCAAAATGAGAGATATGCGCTTCACAAAATGACCTCCAAAATAAATAAAAAAATCATCTTGTTTCTTGCCTTCATAGTGCCAAGATCATGCTCTGATACCACTTGTAATGAAATAAATTGTAGAATAGAAGAATATAATAGGAAATATGCTACAAATACTTGATAATAACTGAAAATAACAAGCCACTTTGAGGTGGAAACCTCCAAATATCTCCAATGACAACACAATTCGCAATATGATGATCACAAACTTGCCACTAGCTCCTATATTTACCTAATTATGCCTTGGCTGCCACCCAGGTAGACTTACATACTTAAATATAACCCCCATGCCAACCTAATAATATATAATTGACTATAATAATGATTAAATCATAATTAAGAGTTAAGGTAGCCACAAGCTGACTACTCATTACCCTATACACACTATAGGATTAAGGGCGTACCAGTCCCTGAGTCTTAGGTTAGGGTTTGTTTGTTGTTAGTTTAGGTTTGATTTTCTTGCATTTTGGTTTGGTAGTTTAGATTTTGTTTCATGCATTTAGGTTTAGAGAATAAATTGACCCCCTTAGTTTTAGATAATCTTGGCCCTAAATTTGAAAACTAGTTGTGCCCTAAAAAGAAAAAAATGAAGATCATTTTCGGCCTTTGGGTCCCAAAAGAATGTTTTACACTTTGAACAAAGAGTGTCCAAATCTGAAAACAACTCCCATCCCCATGGCATTATCAAATGAAAGCATAAAACCTAAGTGAAAATATTCCTTCGGCACCTCGGGTCTCGAAGGAATTTTTGGACCCCAAATGTAAAACCCAAAATCCATTTTGAGCCCTGCTCCCCACGACTAATGCTTTAAACTTAGGAAATTTTCAAAATAGAAATGATCCTCTCATGACTTCTAGTCTCGAAGGAATTTTGGACTTCAAACTATAAGAACCAAATCCACGTGAAGCCCTGCTCCCCGCGGTCCACTTTAAAAAATAAACTTAAAAAACTTTATGAATGAATGATACTTCGGGACTTTAGGTCCCGAAGGGATTTTTGGTCTTGATCTTAAAAGTCTAAAATCTAAAAGGAAACCCATGCCCCACGATCATTTACCAAACACTTAGAAAATTTTAGCTAAGGTTCTTTCAGGACTTCGCATCCTAAGGGGATTTTTGGACCTTAAAAACATGAAATAACCAAATGTCTAATATCCTTCTGCCAACCTGCCCCCCAATAAATTAAGAAAATAGAGCCATGAAGTCCTAGCAGGACTACAAAACCCACGAGCATGTTTGGACCTCTAGTCCTAAAATCCAAAATAGGTCTATAAACTCGAACAATGATAGAACACTCAAATTACTTAGAATTTAATGCTTTCTTCAAGTTTTCTAGGTTTTTTATTCCTCCCTTATGGTTCTTACAGGTATATTAAATGTTGGAGGCTAGAACAACTACTCATTTGAGTAAGGGGATAGTTTCTGATTAGGTAAGTGCATAAAGAGGGGGACCAAAAGGGGGTCTTTAGATGCCATTTTTTTTTAAATCGGGAAAGACTGATGTTGGATGAGAAATTGAAGATAGTTACACTCAAAATATGAAGATACAACAAAAATAATTTGTAGTGCTCCGAATCTAGTTTCTAAACTACTAATTTTTTTAAAAAATGGTTGAGATTAAGGGGTTCATAAAGGGGGAGCACATAAATTGGTCCTATTTTTTTTTCAAGAAAACATAACATAGCATTTGGTGTGCTCCCCTAAAAATGTTAACTTTTTTATAGTATTTCAAAAATCACTTTGGTGAGAAATTAGCTAACACCATGTAGTTTATCCCTAATTTTTCTAAAAAAAAATTCATGAATAATTGATTTTTTACTTATTTTCAAAGTGGACAAATCCTGAAAAATAGAAAATTGAGTGTGCCCCCCCCTAAAATTTTTAAAAACTAATTCAAAATCCAATTTTTTTTAATATGTATAGAATGGAGTCTAGTTTCTAAAAATGTAATTTAATTGAAATTTTGATGAACGGTAAAAAAAATGTCAGGTACACACTGGTTTTTCATAAAAAACAGATACACTAACAAAAGAAATTAAAGATGAAATCCTCAACATACTCAAAATGTGGAAACAATTATATGCTTAGAAAGCTAAGAGAGAGCTTAAGGTTATGGTGATATTTTTTTTACTTGTCCTTAAAACACATGCAAAGCTGATGGGGAGCACACTCTAGATTATGCAATTTTTGTTACAATCTGGGAAAACACGTCTTCGGACGTCCAAATCATAGTTCAAGCATTTGGGTTGGAAGCCCAAGGTAAATCCAAGATAAAGGCTTGGAAATTACAAAAGCAAAGCATAATGCGAGCACATTATAACATGCTTGTGTTATGGTGAAATAAGATCATCTCACTCCCTCCCTCCTTAACCCTCTCTCTATTATTCTCTCTCCCTCCCCTCCTCTCTCTCTCACCCCTCTACCTCCTACCCTCCCTCTCACTCTCTACTTCCCTCCCCTCTCTACCTCCTACCCTCTCTCTCACTCTCTACTTCCCTCCCCTATCTACCTCCTACCCTCTCTCTCACTCTCTACTTCCCTCCCCTCTCTACCTGATACCCTCTCTCTCACTCTCTACTTCCCTCCCCTCTCTACCTCCTACCATCTCTCTCACTCTCTACTTCTCTCCCCTCTTACTCTCTACTTCCCTCCTCTCTCTCTCTACTTCCCTCTCCCTCCCCTCTTTACCTACTACCCTCTCTCTCTCACACCTATCTACCTCCTAGTTTTCCTTTTCCTAGCTTTCCTAGCTTTCCTTTTTCTTTTGAATTTCCCTTTCGATCCCACCAATTTTTCCCTATTTTACTATTTTCCACCTCTCATCTCATCATTCTTCCCATCCAATCAACTTTCACTTTATCTTGTTTCCATTTCATCCTCGCAATTTATATCCTCATCCATCTTTGCATGTCCTAGTTTTCTTGTTTCTATTTGCTTTGTCGATAAGGGAGAGGGAGAGGGAGGAAGAGAGAGAGAGAGAGAGAGAGAGAGAGAGAGAGAGAGAGAGAGAGAGATTCCTAGTTTTCTTGTTTCCATTTCCTTCATTCATAAGGGGTAGGGAGAGATAGAGGAATGATAGGGGAGAGAGAGACAAGAGATAGGGAGAGATAGATAGGTAGAGAGAGAGGAGACATATAGGGAGAGATAGAGGAGACAGAGGGGAGAGATAGGAAGATAGAGAGTGAGTGAGATATCCAGCAAGATAGGGTGAGAGATTGAGAGGTAGAGGGATGACAGAGCTAGGGAGATAGAGGTTTATGGTTCCTTAGGTTTAGGGTTTAGGGGTTAGGGACTAGGGGTTAGGGGTTAGGGTTAAGGGGCATTAAGTAGGGTTTAGGGGTTTGAAGAGAGAGAGAGAGAGATTACTTTTGACATGCAACCCTAAATCTACGCAACCCTAAACCCCTAAACCCTAAATAATGCCCCTAAACCCTACACCCATACAACCCTAAACCTATAAACCCTAAATAATGCCCCTAAACCCTAACCCCTAATCCCTAAACCCTAAACCCAAGCAACCCTAAACCTCTATCTCTCTATCTCTATCATCCCTTTACCTCTTAATCTCTCTCCCTATGTCTCTGGCCATGTCCCTCACTCTCTATCTCCCTATCTCTCCCCTCGGTCTCCTCTATATCTCCCTATTAGTCCTCTCTCTCTCTCTCTAAACCCTAAACCCTATACCTCTAAACCTTAACCCCTAACCCCTAAACCATAAACCCTAAACCCTAAATAATTCTCCTAAATCTTAACCCCTAACCCATAAACCCTAAACCCAAGGAACCCTAAACACCTAAACCCTAAACTCTAAACCCAAGCAACCCTAAACCTCTATCTCCCTATCTCTCCCATATCTCTCTATCTCTACCATCCCTTTACCTCTCAATCTCGCTTCCTATGTCTCTGGCCATGTCCCTCTCTATCTCCCTATCTCTCCCCTCAGTCTCCTCTATATCTCCCTATTGGTCCTCTCTCTCTCTCTCTCTAAACCTTAAAACCTAAACCACTAAACCTTAACCCCTAACCCCTAAACCATAAACCCTAAACCCTAAATAATGTCCCTAACCCCTAAACCCTAAACCTGAGAAACCCTAAACCCAAGCAAACATAAACCTCTATCTCCCTATCTCTCCCCTATGTCCCTATCTCTATCATCCCTCTACCTCTCAATCTCTCTCCCTATATCTCTGGACATGTCCCTCACTCTCTATCTCCATATCTCTCCCATTTGTCTCCTCTATCTCTCCCAATCTCTATTGGTCCCCTATCTCTATATTTCTCTAAACCCTAAGCCCTAAACCCCTAAACCCTAGCCCCTAACCCTTAACCCATAAACCCTAAACCCCTAAACCCTAAATAATTCCCCTAAACCCTAAGCCCTAAACCCTAAACTTGAGCAACCTTAAACTCATAAACCATAAATAATGCCTCTAAACCCTAAACCCTAAATTCAAGCAACCCTAAACCTCTCTCTCTCTCTCTCTCTCTCTCTCCCCTAGGGTTGCTCGGGTTTAGGGGTTAGGGGTTAGGGGTCATTGTTTAGGGGCATTATTTAGGGTTTATGAGTTTAGGGTTGCTCAGGTTTAGGGTTTAGGGTTTAGGGGAATTATATAGGGTTTAGGGGTTTAGGGTTTCTTGGGTTTAGGGTTTAGGGTTTAGGGGTTAGGGGTTAGGGTTTAGGGTTTAGGGTCTACGGCTTGAGGAGAGATAGAGAGAGGGGACCAATAGAAATTGGGAGAGATAGAGGAGACAAAGGGGAGAGATAGGGAGATAGAGAGTGAGGGACATGTCCAGAGACATAGGGAGAGATATTGAGAAGTAGAGGGATGGTAGAGATATGGAGATAGGGGAGAGATAGGGAGATAGAGGTTTATGGTTTCTTGTGTTTAGGGTTTAGTGTTTAGGGGTTTGGGGGTTAGGGTTTATGGGTTTAGGGGTTAGGGGTTAGGGGTTAGGGTTTAGGGGCATTATTTAGGGTTTAGGGTTTAGGGTTTAGGGGTTAGGGGTTAAGGTTTATAGGTTTAGGGTTAGAGAGAGAGGACTGATAGGAAGATATAGAGGAGACCGAGGGGAGAGACAGGGAGATAGAAAGTGAGGGACATGGCCAGAGACATAGGTAGAGAGATTGAGATGTAGAGGGATGATAGAGATAGGGGAGAGATAGGGAGATAGAGGTTTAGGGTTGCTTGGGTTTAGGGTTTAGGGTTTAGGGTTTATCAGTTTGGGGTTTAGGGTTTAGGGGTTAGGGTTTAGGGTCATTATTTAGGGTTTAAGGTTTATGGTTTAGGGGTTATGTGTTAAGGTTTAGAGGTATAGGTTTTAAGGTTTAGAGAGAGAGGAATGATATGGAGATATAGAGGAGACTGAGGGGAGAGGTAGGGAGATAGAGAGTGAGGGACATGGCCAAAGATATAGGGAGAGTGATTGAGAGGTAGAGGGATGATAGAGATAGGGAGATAGAGGAGAGATAGGGAGATAGAGGTTTAGGGTTTCTTGGGTTTAGGTGTTTAGGGTTTAGGGTTGCCCAGGTTTAGCATTTAGGTGTTAGGTGTTAAGGTTTAGGGGCATTATTTAGGGTTTAGGGTTTATGGTTTAGGGGTTAAGTTTTAGAGGTATAGAGTTTAGAGTTTAGAGAGAGAGAGAGAGGACTGATAGGGAGACATAGAGGAGACCGAGGGGAGAGATAGGGAGATAGAGAGTGAGGGACATGGCCAAAGACATAGGGAGAGAGATTGAGAGGTAGAGGGATGATAGAGATAGAGAGAGATATTTAGGGTTGCTTGGGTTTAGGGTTTAGGGACATTATTTAGGGTTTATAGGTTTAGGGTTGATTGTGTTTAGGGTTTAGGGGCATTATCTCTCTCTATCTCTCTCCCTAAACCCCTAAACCACTAACCATAAACCTGAGCAACCCTAAACCTCTATCTCTCTATCTCTCCCTTATCTCCCTATCTTTGTCATCCCTCTACCTCTCAATCTCTCTCCCTATCTCTCTAGACATCTCACTCACTCTCTATCTCCCTACCTATCTCTCCCTATCTATCTCCTCTCTCTGTACTTATCTATGTCTCCCTATCTCTTACCTCTCTCTCCCCTATCATTCATCTATCTCCCTATCTCTCCCCTCTATCTCTCCCTCTCCCTTATCGATGAAGGAAATGGAAACAAGAAAACTAGGAATCTCTTTCTATCTCTCTCTCCCTATCTCCCTATATCTCCCCTCTCTCTATCCCATCCATCTCCCCCCTCTCTCCCTCTTCCTCCCTATCCCTCTTCCTTATCGACAAAGCAAATGGAAACAAGAAAATGAGGACATGCAAAGAGGGATGAGGATATAAATTGGGAGGATGAAATGGAAACAAGATAAAACAAAAGTTAATTGGATAGGAAGAATGATGAGAGGAGAGGTGGAAAATAGTAAAATAGGGAAAAATTGATGGGATCTAAAGGGAAATTGGAAAGGAAAATGAAAACTAAGAAAGCTAGGAAAAGGAAAACTAGGAGGTAGATAGGTGAGAGTGAGAGAGGATAGTAGGTAAAGAGGGAAGGGAGAGGGAGGTAGAGAGGTGAAAGAGAGAGGGTAGGAGGTAAAAAGGGGGGAGGGAGAGAGAGAGAGAGGGAGGTAGAGAGGTGAAAGAGAGAGGGTAGGAGGTAAAAAGGGGGGAGGGAGAGAGAGAGAGAGAGGGTAGGAGGTAAAGAGGAGAGAGGGAGAGTGAGAAATTTTTGAGTTTTTCTTTTGCAAAACGTGAGTATGTTATAAATCACTCACATTTTAGGCTCGGTAATACTAAACATAACTTGAGTATGTTATGACTTGTATGGGACCAAAAAGTCATGTGGAAAATTTTTGGTCCCCCATCTTTATGCACTTACCTGATTCAGATAAGTCAATCAATGATCTTGATCAAGAAGTAGTTTCCAAGGAGGCTGTAGACAAGGGGAAGAAGAAGAAACATAAGACAAAGAAGGAACTGCCTGTCGCCATGAAATACAAATTCCAAGGAGTTCCCAAGGTTTCAAAGTTCAAAAGTGAACTAATGAACATCATTGATACTGATTCAGGCCACATTGACCTAGATCAATTCAACAAAGACACTTTTGCAAAAGATGCAACTCCTTGGGCAAAGAAGATATTTGCATCTCGCTTAGATCATGTAGCAAGATTCCCTTTGTCTATCCAATGTTCTGAGCTTATTCTCACTATAGCTTGTTACTATTATCCAAGAAGCAGGAGATGTTATGATTCAAATGGGAATTTGGTACTAGACCTCACAACTCCTATGATTAGGTAGACTTTTGATTTACCTCTATATGGACAAGTTAGCCCTTTAACCATTGTAGATGCAACTAAGCATTATGAGACATATGTTAATGGTCACAAGAGACATATGAATAGGCAATGGATGAGGGATGAGAAGAAATCAATAGCAAAAATCCCTGTTAATCTCACCAGAGTTGATTTCAAGGGAGAGATTGGAGACCTTATCACTTTGTTAAGTAGGGATTTTGGAAAGGAAGAATCTAGGAACTATGAGACCTAGATGTTTCATGTTATATACATTATCCTCAAGGGAGAGGTACACTTGGACTAGGGGAAATGGTATTTGATTGTCTTCATGAAAAACTCATGTCAGTTACCAATACCAAGAAGTTTTATATCACATCATTCATTGTATATTTAGCAACAAGAATTGGAAACTTTCCTAATTTGACCATTATGGGAGTCAGAGGAGAAGGTCCTGAATAGAATAAAATTTGGGATTTATACCCTCAGCCAGAACTGAAAGAAGCTGAGAAACATTTTAAAAGAGTTAATGATGCATTTCTATATGCAATCATTCTTCAATTAACAGGTGATCCAAGCTGGAGGATGTCTGAAAAGGCCATGGAGCTAGTGAGAAGATGGGGATAGTAGTACATTCAATTTTCCAAATCCACCTATATCAAAATTGCAGGTTTCAAGAGGGCACCATTTCTTTTGCCAAGACATTGTAGTGATAGGCTCATTTTAATGAAATTCTCCTAGAAATTAGTGAAGTGTGTCCAAAGTTATCTAGAAAGCATAAAGCAAGTGTGAGGTATCCATTTGAACAAGGATTTTAGGAATTCCCTTCCATCCAGGTAGCCAAAATAGTAGTGGAAGAATTGGATGCTTTGAATTTGAAGTTATATGAAGCAAGTGAGGATTTTGATTGCAGGCAAACTCAAGCATCTTTTTCCCACAATAGGGTTCAAACACAAGCATGCTCTTAAGGATTTTTTTGGCCAATTTCAAGGATGATTTTGAAGTCTAAAAGAGAAGATATACAAGGCTCACAACCTTTCAGATAAGAGAATTTGGTTTAAGAGATGATATACCAAAAGAGTTATTTGATGATGGACACATTTTGGATCTAGTTTATCATTTGGATACTATTGACATCAAGGTGTTAGACCCCAATGATCAGTCCTTGAACAAAGATATTGTAATATGGGAATTGAGTGTAGGAGTGATAGAAGGTAGCACCAATCGGTTGAACATAAGGCTACAAGGCTTCACACCACCTGTAGGGGACAAAGGGAAAAGGAAGAAAGACAACCCCACCTCCAAGCTAGAAGCATACAAGAAATTAAAGACATCTGCTACTGATTCTCCTTCAGGTTCTAGGACAAAAGTATACCATAAGAATCCTAAGAATCCTCCAAAGAAGATGAGAGGATCAATTGAAATTGCTTCACCTGAAGAGGTAGTTTCTATGGTGGGTGAGGCTTTCAGACAAGCTTCTATTACAAATTATAAGGCTGCAGATGCTAGAGTTATTGTTGGTTTGGGTTCTATTCCTAAAGCACAGATTATTCCACCAAGGTAGGCTTTGGGACAAACTCCATGGGAAGGTGATGAAGTTGTTCTTGAACAAACTCAATTGGAGGAAGTCAAACCTACAAATGAAAGGACAACTCACATCCTCCAATTACTATAGAAACATAAACATCTAATGTAGGTGAGACAAAAGAATCAGGAGAGGGAGAGATTTAGACAGATAAAAAACCATCCTAGCGTCCTCCCATTAATATTTCTACCATCCTAGAGTCCTCCCATTAATATTTCTAAGGCAGATAATCCTCCACCATCATGTCAAGAAGAAAAGATAGAAATGGATCAGGAAATGGAAGGAGGAAGTTCATCAAGAAGAAGAAGCTATTGCAGATCAGGAGGTCCACCAAGAACAATAGCAAGGGGATAAGAGTGATTAGGTGGTTATAACTCCACCACATAAAGAAGTTGTTCATGAGTAGTCTAATAATACTAAAAGAGATATCTTTGAGGAAGAAGAAGTTATAAAAGAAGATGATCAAGTTGAAAAAGAATCACAAGAGCATCAAGGCTCTAAATTTGGAGAAGATCTGACGAGATATCCTTCTAGTGATGTGGGTGAAGAGCAAAAATGATCAGGGGAATAACATGTCTTGACTTTTGAGGAATAGAAAGAGTTGTTTAAAATAGTGGAACACCAAAATAAACATGTTGATTCCTCTAAAGTAAATGTCTCAATTGAAGAGGGGAAACTTGATCAAGAGTTAGAGCTACCAAAGGAACAAGATAAACTTGAGCAGCAAGAAGAATTAAAAGATCAAAATGAGAAGAATGATCAAGAAGAGCTACATCAAGAAGAGAAGATGAATGACTTGGTCCTTAATACAAAGTAGCAAGAGAAAGATAAACATGCTTGTTAATCTTTGCAGTAACCTCCAGCTATTCCTTCTTGGTTAAATCTAAACTTAGAGAAGGGTCACTAGGTGGTTGTAAAACCTTTGAGTCTATAAGATATGGTGATAGAGGTCAACAAGAAGCTGAAGACATTTGCTACCAATTCTCCTTCAACTTCTGGGACAAAAGCATACCATAAGAATCCTAAGACTCCTCCAAAGAAGATGAGAGGAGCAATTGACACTTCTTCACTTGAAGAGGTAGTTTCCATGGTGGGTGAGACTTTTAGACAAGCTTCTATTACAAAAAAGGTTGCAGATGCTAGAGTTGTTGTTGGTTTGGGTGTTATTCCTAAAGCACAAATTATTCCACCAAGGTAGGCTTTGGGGCAAACTCTAGGGAAAGGTGATGAAGCTGTTGTTGAACAAACTCAACAGGAGGCAGTCAAACCTACAAATGAAAGGACAACCTCACCTCCTCCAACTACTATAGAAACACAAACATCTACTATAGGTGAGACAAAAGAATTAGAAGAGGGAGAGATTTAGATAGATTGAAAGCCATCCTAGAGTCCTCCCATTAATATTTCTAAGGCAGATACTCCTGCACCATCAGGTCAAGAAGAAAAGGCAGAAATGGAAGGATGAAGTTCATCAAGAAGAAGAAGCTACTACAAATCAGGAGGTCCACCAAGAACAACAAGGGGATAAGAGTGATCAGGTGGACGTAACTCCACCACATAATTTGTTCATGGGAAGTCTAATAATCCTAAAGGAGATATCTCTGTGGAAGAAGAAGTTATAAAAGAAGATGTTCAAGTTGAAACAAAATTACAGGGGCATCAAGGCTCCAAATTTGGAGAAGATTTGACAAGAGATCCCTCTAGTGATGTGGGTGAAGAGAAAGAACAATTAGAGGAAGAGCATGTCTTGAATTATGAGGAACAATAAACTAAACATGTTGATTCCTCTGAAGTAAATGTCTCCACTGAAGAGGGGAAACTTGATCAGGAGTTAGAGTTACGAAAGGAACAAGATAAACTTAAGCAACAAGAAGAATTAAAAGATCAAAATGAGAACAATGATCAAGAAGAACGACATCAAGAAGAGAAGATGAATGACATGGTCCTTAATACAGAGCAACAAGAGAAAGATAAACAAACTGATGAATCTTTGTAGCAACCTCTGGCTATTCCTTATTGGTTAAATATGAACTTAGAGAAGAGGCAATAGGTGGTTGTAAAACCTTTGAGTCTACATTATATGGTGATATAGGTCAACAAGAAGAAGTGAAGAAAGAAATCAAGGACCCTATCTACCATCAGGACAAATGAGTATGGCGAAAGAGTTGTTGAAATAGCAACTCCAATTGTCATTAAAGATGACAGGGAGCTTCTGGCTAAAGACTATCAAATCCCTACAATTAATTTGGGTAAATAGACCCAAGAAGAGGAAATACATACATTATGTTTAGTTGTAGATGTTGTGAATGTGTAAATGCAAAAGGACAAACAAGCAAAAGATGAGCTCAAACTGCAACTGAACTAAATGAAATCTTTTGTCAAAGGGCTACTAATGCCAACTTTAGAGCAACAGGTTGTCACAGATGTTCCCATTTTGTTGATAAAGATGACAGGGAGCTTCTGGCTAAAGACTATCAAATAACTAGAGTCAATTTGGGTAAACAGACCCAAGAAGAGGAAATACATACAGTATGTTCAGTTGTAGATGTTGTGAAGGTGAGAATGCAAAAGGACAAACAAGCAAAAGACAATCTCAAATTGTAGCTAAACCAAATGAAATCTTTTGTCAAAGGGCTGCTAACGCCAATTTTAGAGCAATAGGTTGTCATAGATGTTCCCATTTTGATGACTAAGAAGGAGGTAGATGCCCTTCGGGCAATGAAAGAGAAACTGATTGTAGTAGACAGGTGGGCAGCTAAATTTTTGAATGAGACTCTTCTAATCTTTTATCATAATTACCCATTTATGAGGAGGTGTGTAAATTGGAAGACAATATAGATTCCTTTGTAGAAAACTCCTAGGAAAAGAAAGAAAAGTTAGAACAAAGTTTGAGAATATTGAAGGAGATAAGGAAAATGAGTTAGGAAGAATTGGTGAATTCTGGCATTCTGCAAGATGAAGATCTTGGTTTTGTGGAACACTACATAAAGGTTACTCAATTTTAAATTGATCAGGCCATAGAATATCACCCTAGTTTGTTAGCATTATAGAAAGAGATTTTCAAATATGTGGCAATTTTTGAAGTTTTTATTAATGAGGTGGTTGGACCAAAGGTTTTCCTACCAAATAGGCATAGAATGGATACTCTAGAGAAAGTAAAAGAAGTGTTCAGGGCCAAAATGGAGGGTTTTTTGTCTACTCCTGCAAGATTGAGTGAGGATATTCTAGATAAAGTTTGTGGAAACAAAAGCTCATTTCAAACTGGCAATGGCTAATTTATGAAAACTGGAAAAGAAATGTGAATATTTTACTCACAAGTTTGTAAGGAAAGAGTTGAATAACTGCTATCAAATTTTGCAGAGTATAAAAGGGGACAAACTTCCAAGGGAGCATCCAACTCTACTTAAATCCATATTTTTACCTATAACAAATGTTCTTTTGCAAAGATTCTTTGATTCAAAATTCTTTGTAAAAAGGGATCATTTTTTATAAAATAGATCCTACCATATTTTCATGAGTATCTTTCTTTCCTTGGCGCTGAAGATTTTGCATGTTGACTTTTCAAAGTCAAAGTCAAATATTTGCATGCAAATTGTAATTCTTTAATTAGGATTACTTTTTAATTGCATGCATAAGTTTTTTTGATAAAAACAAGGAGTGGGGCGCTGCATGTGCTTTCTTCTGGAAGCTTTGTTTCTTTCCTTTTTCCTATATAAGGGAAGGACCTCTTTTGTTCCATGTTTTTGCTAGTTGAAGAATTAGGCTATCGATCCATACTTAGTATTTTCAACATTTGCTACTAGTTTTACAACATTATAGATTACAGAAGGAAGTCTTGAAAGTAGTATCTAAGGATCCAGTGTAGTTCTCTTGCTGGATATGTACCTAAATTGAAGAAAATCAATAAAATATTGTCTTTCTGGAACAATCTTCTTGCATATTGTGTAGTGCCTCAACTTTGATCTTTGTTGAAATATTTTGTTTAAAGGAATTGAATTTGAGCTTATAAATATGGATTTTTCTTTAATTTGTGTGTGGATATAGTAGTTAAAAGTACAATTCATCTTATCTTAATGGAATCCTCCAAATCTTACACTATAATATGAATGATAGGGTTTGTAACGGGTTTGATTATTACAGTTTAATTTAGTTTCTTTTGATAAGATCTATTGAATGAAAGTTGAAGTTGAAGTGTTGTGTCATTTTCTTGCATTCCTGAAATATCTTTTGATCTTTCTTTTAAACAAAATTAAAGTAGATTTAAAGTTAAATACATTTTTAATTGCTTAAAGACTAGGCCCCTTGTTAAACCGTCCACATTGAACCCTATGTTTGTGCAACATAGTTGTGATCGAACTCCCTAAACCTTGGGGATAGTTGATTTTCGGATCAGTTATCTTTTCAGGAGAGGTAAGTTGAAACTCTTCTTACTTGTGTTGCATGCATGTTAATTTGGCCATCAACAGATGGGTTTCTTTATAGGTTGAGAAAATTATGTCTACAAAAGGCATGTTGAAATATTGTCTACTTATGATGGAGGCACATAAATCCAAAGTAGCATGTCATTTTGGTGCTAACAAAACTATGGCTCACTTGCCAAGGTATGAATATTGTCCATGAATGCAAATGGAAGTAGCAAGATTCATTAGAGGTTGCAAGTTATATTACACTTTAAAATCTAAGATGTTAATTTAGATGGAATGTGCACACCTCTACCAAGGTTTCAAAGGACAAATTATGGAATTGGTATGTTGGCACTCCAAGGAAAGGACAGTATCATTATTTCCCTATCTACTTTTCTAATAAGTAACCTTTTAAGGGACCAAAAGATGCTCTATGAAGGGAGGTATGATTTGAAAAGGATCACAACAATCTCAAGATTCTAGAAAAGCTAGTTGTTAAAAAATTGGACTCTAGCAACCCTTTAAAATAAGATTTTAGACATCCATCCAACATCATGGATTCACTTTTTAAAAGTGCATCCAATATGTTGAATAGACACTGATATCATTTTGAACCTGTAATTATTTTAGGCCATACAATAGTTTGTGTGTAAAGATATGTCTTGGACTTTCAATATTGGTAAGTTTCAAATGATGTTTGCATTGGAAATATATCAAAGATTCAACATTTTTTTTGCAAGTTGACAGTTGCAAAAAATGAGAATTCCTTCTCCAAATACTTTTCATTAATAAGATCTAAATTTGAATGCCGTAAAATTGTTTTCACATATTTTTACTTTGAAACACAATTAAAATTTTCATCAGATTCTGTAACATAGAAGTAGAGGCTTTATAACTAGTTTCTCTCTATATATATTCCTTTCAAAATAAAATATGCCTAATATTTGAAGGACAATTATAAATAGATAGACGTCAGAAAGGTGTGCTTGACAGGCACGATCGACCGAAAAATTTAGGCTCAAATGCCGTGAATATTCTCCGTCGAAAAGTTCATTTGGAGAATCAAACATTGCCTAAGCTCAAATTGAGATCGTGTGAATCATTTCAGAAAGCAGCCAAAAATGGGATGAGCTTTCTGATTCCCAGCAATCCCACACGACCCAATAGCAATCGATCGTGTTTTATTCATGGTCGGTCAGTAATGAAGAGAATGATGAGCGCGGCCTATAAATTGGGGTTTGCCAACTTATCCAGGCAAGTGCGTGCATTGTCTTTAATATCATTGGTTGTCTGTAGTTTAAGTGTTCCATTTATATCTATTTAGTGACAAAAACATCCTGGTTGACCCAAAATATTTTGTAGATTATTTGAGTCTAAATCTCATGTCTATGTAGCCAAATGTTCAAAATCTCATGTCTATGTAGCCAAATGTTCAAATTTGGTGTTTTGATGTTGGTTAGTAGAAGAAAAATGTTCATTTGGTAGTCTCTTAGAAGGATTTTGGTTCTCATGTTTCATTTTATTAGCTATAAAAGCCTCTTAAAGTATTTGGTGTACCCAAAATATTTATTTGGTAGAATCTTACAGCGTTTTGAGGTTTGTGGTTCAATTCAAGTAACTTTCAAGGACTTTTCATAGACCCATAATGCTTATTAATGACACTTAAACTTTATTTTTGCATCTAATTCCTAGGCTTACATGAAGAGTTGAAATTTGGATTCCTTTAGACTTCCTCTCGATTTACCACATGATAGCGCTGGATTATTTGTGTTATTTATTATGAGCTTCAGAGAGTTCTAAAAAGCCCCACAGACCCAAGAAGATTATGTGATGGATTCTATTTAGATTTTAGTTTTGGATCTATGTCTAGTTTGTCTAGGTAGGGGAAGGATGCATGACATGTTTTGATTGGTTGTGGGGTGATTTGTGATGTGGGAAACATCTTTTGAGCACACAATTACTTACAACTATTGATCTAAAGAGCAATTGCTCCATGCCATTGATTCATGATGAAATTTTGAAGGATTTAAGCTCACACCAACTACCTAGGTAGATAAAGAAATAGAAGGTACTTGTGGAATGTAATTGAACAAAGAAAAAGTATTGATTGTCTAGTTGGTAAAGTGTTTGTTCTTGACAATTAACATTATTTAAGTGAAAAGGGCCCGTGAATCTAAGGAGGCAAATCTAATTTTATATAATGCCCATATAAATTTTTAGAGATCATAATGGAATTTGAATACTTAGAGTATGGGTTGCATTCTAACCATGAATGGTGTTCAAAGATTTATAAAATTAGACACTTAGAAGCACTTTGTGTGTAGATATGGAGAACTTTTCCTTTAACAATAGGAAGATTTGATTTGATTTAGCATACTATGTGATTTCCAGAAATAATTGTTTCAAGAGGAATTTTTTACAATAGAGTGGGAAGTCTTGCACAAGAGGATAATATCATATCTTTTGAGACTTGAGTACAATCAAATCATCTATGTAACCATGTAGGTTGGAAAAAATGTTAGTTGCATCATTTATCATTAGTAGATTGGCTGGTTATATATGCAAGTGTCTCCTAGGAGAAAACATATGTTTGCCAAACTCTAGATTATCTATAATGTCTAGGCCATAAGAAAAAATTGTATAGGTTCCCTTAGGTAATGTATTCTTTAGCATTAAAATCTATACATTAGGTTTGAATTTTTTATGTCATTCATTATTTTATAAAATATGGAGAAGATGTTGCTATTGGAAATCCTCTCCATTATCTAGATGTCTACATAATTGAATCACATGTATGTATGTATATATATCACTTGGATGTTAATGTTAGTATGCACAGGACAATTGAGAGGGGGGTGAATTAGTTGTACATTAAAACAATAAACCCTAAATGCTATTCCAATCTTCAAACTCTTATTATGCATTAGCAGAATGTAAACATATGAAGTATCAATGCAAACACATCCAAACACATAAGAACACCATATTTATGTGGAAAACCCAAGAAGGAAAAACCATGGTGAGGATTAGCTCACATATATATGAATAGAAACACCAAATATTAGGCTCACTGCGAGAAGGACTCACTGTCCAAAGGATAGAAGAATAGAAGAAGATTGTTACAAAGAGATTCACTATCTCAAGGTAACAGGAGAAATCCACCACTACAACTTTATGCCATCCGCAACCTTTGGCTCACTGCCTCGAGCAACTTCAAGTGAACTGAAATGTAGACACCTTCTGCTCACTGCATCCGAAAGTCATAAGCATTTAAGCTCACACTCAATTCACCACCCTTAATTCACATTTGCATTATCTTCTCTACTTTACTCCACTCAAACTTCATCTTGTATTTATACCATCCACGACCTAAAGCAATCTCAATTAGGTCAGTCTTATTGAAATGTGTGCACCTCAAATGTGCAACACCAAAATAGGTCAGTACCAAACATTTCCACAGTGGAAAGAAGTGAAGGTGGACCATGTCAAGGGTTAACTAGGACCCAAATCTATATCACCATGTTATTCATCACATCGACAATCCACGAGGTACCTCCACAAATAGCACTAGCAAGCTAGGTCGGCCAAACCTGAACTAACACTACAAGTGACCACATACATGCCTCTCCAAGTCCAAAAACATCATGCAGACCAAGAAGAAATATTCCACAGCTTACACACATCTTTCCAGAATATTCTAGCATCATCAGAATCTTCTACAACACTACTGTAACCACCTAAAACAAAGAATGTCTTTATTCTACACATCAGGATGAACTACCATTGAACACCAACACAAGAACTAAACTTCCGAAGCAACCCAACACTAGAAACTTTAAGGGAAGGTAGATATAGCCAATATATACATGTTCCTAGAACCACAAGGCAAGAAACCTTAATGTGGAGAAATGTGGAGCAATATCATTTCTCCCAGACAACCTTCTTCTTAGTCAAACACTCTATCAAACACATCTTCCACTGCCACATGATACAGAACTTGAGACTCTAGATATAACACCTCTGAACACCTCTGATCATCACTTCCAAACCACACATGCATATCTTCAACCATGAGGAAATGCAGAGCACAACACTAAACATACCTTTGTCACACTACACACCTTTTTATTCAAATTTTCTCAAAAGCACTTGGAAACCAAGTGAACCATCTACTGGAGGTTGACATCAATGACAACACCAGTAAGCTTCCAACAATCTCCCCATTTATCAATGATGGCAACACCAACTTTCTTGAAACACCATCAACAACAAAAGCAATCAATCAATGGCTCTGCAACTAGTAGTGCTCCCCCTGACTAGAGAAACTCTTACTCTTCACACTTTTTACCTTTGCTTTACACACTTTCCTACACTATGGTTTTTTAGCCACCCTATCTCTCTCCCCCTTTGACATCAATTGCAAAGGGCAACACTTGCAACAGCAACAAGCACCTGCTCTCACTCCACTACTTTTACTTTTCTACACTCTCCCCCTTAGGGGCATAAAATATGCTCCATCTGACAGCACCAATCCAACAGAATCACTACCTACTCCCCCTGAGAGGTAGCTTTCAACATCAGTCTAAGACTAAGAATGTATCTTGAAAGCTTCCTAGACAGATGCACACACTTCTATATCTAATTAAAATAAGGAGGGGCAATAACCCCTAACTTCTGCTGGAGATACTCAAAAGTATCCTTAGGAAGAGCCTTTGTAAAAATATCTACAACTTGATCCTTAGTAGGCACATATTCCAATTTCACCTCATTCTCTACAGCCTTCTCTCTTAAGAAGTGATACCAGATTGAAATATGCATTGTTCTTGAATTCATTACTAGATTCTTTGAAATGTTGATAACACTTGTGTTATCACACAAGATAGGAATAGGTTCATCATATGAGACTTTGATATCCTTCAATGTCTGCTTCATCCACAACACTTGTGTGTAGTAAGATGTTTCTACAATGTACTCTGCCTCTACAGTAGATAATGACACTAAATCTTGCTTCTTACTCAACCATGAGACTAGTCTTGTTCCAAGAAAGAAAGCACCACCACTTGTACTTCTTCTATCATCTGTACATCCTACCTAATCTACATCTATATATGCACTCAAAGATAAATCAATATCCTTGGGATACCATAGGCCAAAGTCTGGAGTGCCTTTCAAGTATCTAAATATCTTTTTTACTATTGTAACATGTGATTCTCTAGAACATGCTTGAAATCTAGCCACAAAGGCAAACTGCATGCATGATATCCAGTCTAGTAGTAGTCAGGTATAATAGTCCGCCAATCATTGATTTGTACTTGCTCTGATCAGCCTTAGGAGATTCGTCATTTTTTCTTAACTTATAATCACTACTCATGGGAGTACATATCGGTTTGGAATCCTCCATTCTAAACTTTTTCAACATTTCCTTAACATACTTTGACTATAAAATAAAAATCCCTTTTCTGATTAACTCATTTGTAGTCTAAGAAAGAAATTCATTTCCCCACACATTTACATTTCAAATTCTTTATGCATCTCTTCTACAAATCCCTTACACATACTTTCAATCCCTCCAAAGATTATATCATCAACATATACCTCCACAATCAGAATTTGATCTTCTTCAACTTTGAAGTACAAATTGCTATCTGCAGTACCCTTTTTGAATCCCTGTTGTAGAAGATATCTATTTAAACTTGCATACCAAGCTCTTGGAGCTTGTTTGAGTCCATACAATGCCTTCTTCAATTCGCAAACCATATTCAGATCATCTGATAATTGAAAGCTGAACTCGTTGCTCAATGTATACCTCTTCTTCCAACTCCCCATTTAAGAATGCAGATTTCACATCCATCTGATAAACTTTGAAGTCCTTATGAGATGCAAAGGCCAAGAACATTCTAATGGCCTCCATTCTTGCCACTAGAGCATATGTTTCCTCATAATCTATTACTCCCACTTGTGAGTAGCCTTTACACACAAGCCTAGGCTTATTTCTGACTACTTCTCCATTCTCATTCAATTTGTTCTAGAATACCCATTTAGTTCCTATTACATTTTTGTCTGCTGGTCTTGGGACAATTTCCCAAGTCTGATTTTTCTCAATATGCATCCATTCCTCTTCCATAGATTTGATCTAGTGTTCATCTTTGCATGCTTTAGTCACTATTTTGGGTTCTATTTTAGACAAGCACAAATTTACCTGTTCATCTGCCATAGCAATTTTTCTTCTTGTTAATACACATTTGTTCTTATCTCCAATGATTTGATCTTTAGAATGATTCTTCTACACATACATGGGAGTCTTAGGAATCCTTTCTGGAGCATCTTCTTCATCAAGTTGCATCTCCTTTTCCTTTTCTTCTTCTCTCTCTTCTTCTCTGCACAGGAGCTCATCAGATTCATATCCTTCTATTAGCACTGAGCTTTGATGTGGTTCTTCATCTACTTTGACATTTGCACTTTCAACTAACTTCTTTAGCCTCTTGTTGTAGCACCTGTAAGCCTTGCTCTTTGTAGAGTATCCAAGGAAGATTCCTTCATCTGATCTTGTATCAAACTTTCCCAAGTTTTCTTCATCTCTACTAATGTAGTACTTGCTTCCAAGCACTCTAAAATATTTTACAGTAGGAGTTCTTCTGTACCATAGTTCATATGGAGTCTTTGAACTATTCACCCTTGCTTGCACTCTATTTTGTATGTAGACTACAGTGTGAATAAATTCTCTCCAATAGATACCTGGTAGATTTGCTTCTTTCAACATTGTCCTTGTTGCTTCCTGAACTGACCTATTCTTTCTTTCCACAACTCCATTCTATTCAGGAGTCCCAGGGGCTGACAAATGCATTTTTATTCCATGATCTTCACAAAAATAGTTAAACTCATTAGAGGTGAACTCACCATCTCTGTTAGATCTCAAGCACTTGATTTTTAGATCTATTTCATTTTCAACCATAACCTTAAATGCTTTAAACTTATCTAGAGCTTTTGATTTTTCTTTCAAAAAGGTTACCCAAGTCATTCTAGAATAATCATCAATTAACAACATGAAATACCTATCACCTTGAAAACTTCATGTTCTTGTAGGTCCACATAGATCTGTATGTACCAACTCCAGAGGTCCACATAGTTCTTCCTTGTTTGCTTCCCAACTTGACATTCCTTGCAAATTGCATTGACGGGCTTTATAATTTTTGGCAGATCTCTCACAGCTTGAGTAGAGCTGATCGTTACTAGGCTATCAAAATTGATGTGACACATTCTTCTATGCCATAGCCAGCTTTCATTTATTTGAGTCATAAAACAAATACCATTAGCACCTTTGAGCTGATATACATTTCCTTTTGTCCTTGTTCTTATAGCAACCAGAGTTCTGGAGCTTTCTTTTCCAATTTCATAGCCACCATCCTGAAACACAAGGTTATATCCTTTGCTACACTTGTCCTACACTTAGAAGATTATGCCGGAGACCCTTGATATAGAGAACATCATCTATATTATGCTTTCTATCAAAATTAATTGAACCTTTTCCACAAATCTTAGCAAATGCATCATCTCAAAACTTAACAAAACCTCCATCAAACTTCTCAAGCTTAACAAACTTATTCTTATCACCTGTCATATGATTTGAACATCCACTATCAATTATCCAGTAGTTTTCCTCTTCTCTTGCATGAAAAGAAATTAGCAAAGCTCCTTTGATGGTGTGCCCTATTTCTGGAGCAATTTCCTTCATACATCTTTCAGGGTTAGTAGAATTAGTTTCAACATTCAAAGGCATGAACAAGAATTCATCACTTTCATTATCCAGATAGTCAGACTCATCATCAGATATGCTAGCATCTTCTTTAACATAATAACTCCTCTTGATTAATTTACCTTTGTTATCCTTGTATTTGTCATTTGAAATTTTGACTGGACATTTTGAAGCATAATGACCTATCTTTCCATAGCTAAAACATTTGAAGGGTAAGTTACCTCTATACTTTCTAGAGCCCTTATTCAATCTACTTACAAAATTTGCTTCCACTTGATTAAAATCATCTGGATTTGCCTCATCATTCTTTTCTATCTTACTAACCTAAAAAGCAGTCCCTTTTCTTGAACCATTTTGACCAAATTCTCTCAACTCAAAAGTAGTTAAAGTACCAAACAATTAATCCTTAGTATAAGTATCCAAATTTTAAACTTCCTCAATAGCAGAAACTTTAGCCCTATAAGATTTTGGAAGAGTTCTTAGTACCTTCTTTACCACTTTAGCTTCCTCCAACTTTCCACCAAGACCATTGATGGAATTGACAACTTCATCTACTCTCTGCATGTAACTTGCAATATTTTCATCTAAGTTAACATCTTAAGGTTTCAAAGTTGGTCTTCAAATTCTGCATCTTTGCTTGCTTGACTTTGTCATCTCCTTCATAGATACTTTCCAACTTCTTCCAGATCTCATGAGAAGTTTTTTATCTCATTACCTTCACCAATTCTAAATCAGAAAGACTATTCAGAAGAGCACTCCTTGCATTGCCATTGTTCTTGTAGTCTTTAATCTCATCATCATCCTTTGGACCATTAGTAGGTATAGTATATTTTTTCTCAACTAACTTCCATACACCATACCCTAAAGAGACAAGAAAGCTTTCCATTCTGATCTTCCAGAAAGCATAATTTTATCCATCAAACAAGGGAATCTCAATACACTGGGTAAAAGTACAAACCTGTGTCACACTTTATAAAGGAATCGGCCAACAACAAAAATATTTCTGACCTTTGACCTCATAAACGTGGCATTTATGTTTTGAATTTTAAAATGATGTAAACTAATGAAATGGAGATCTCTTGATGAATTTTATGCTTGTAATTTTAAAAAAAAATTAAAAAACTATTTTGACATTTTTTTATAACTTTAAAAGCAAATTTTGAATTGCTGAAAATTTTAGGAAAAAGTGACTTTGAGTCCACGTAAAAAAAAAGAACAAACAATCTTATTTTTCCCTAATTTTTTTTTTCCCAAATAGAAGACTTCAATATCTAGTGAATGGAGAAAAAAAATTAGTTTTCAATACATATTTTCTTCATAATATTGTTTTAAAGTCAAACTTTACAGAATCTGATTATTTTCATTCCACGTCAACTTTTGTATAATTTTTTCATTATTTGCACAAAACCAATTATACCCTTTTGGAGAGAACTCTTTCCTCTAGTGAACCATATAATTTTGAAAAAAATTGGATGTGTTTTGATATATATTTTTTTAATTTCTAATCAGTGTCATCTTTGATTTTAACAACCTACTTGCACTAATATATATATATATATATATATATATATATATATATATATATATATATATATATATATATATATATATATATATATATATATATATATATATATATATATATTAAAACTAATCAAAATATTAAAAAAAACATATTTGGATTCTAGACTCAGAGCTCTACAAAATGGTTTTTTTTTTTTAAATAATTCATTTTGATTGATGAAATATTCAGTTGAAGTTGAGAATTTTAGAAAACCAGAAAAAATGATGAGGTGGCTGCCAAGTGGACTGCCACATACATAATTTCAGGTGAAAAGATTTCACCCCCAAACAATTTGGGGGTGAAATTATTTGGGGGCAAAATTATTTCGCTCGAAATTATTAAAATTGGGTGACCACCGCCAGTCGGCAAATTTTTTTTTTTTTAGAATTTTTTAAACTTAATTATATATATAGGGGTTTATTTTTTGTGTTTTAACTCAATTCAAGCATCAAGGAGATAAAAGAAGAAGTAGAATTTTTTGCAATAGAGGCTAAAAAATATTTTTTAAATTTTTTTCAATTCAAGCATTTGGAGAAACCACACAAAAGGAGTTTTTTGGTAAGAAAGGTTACAAATTTTCAAGTATGTAACATGATTCCCAGCTTATTTGTAACTCATTTTACCATGTAGAAATTGAACTTCATGTGTTATTTATTAGGATGTATATGTGTTTGTAGGTGAATTAAATCAAGCAATTTGTGATGGGGAATAAAATAAATAGATTAAGGTTGTATGACCGAAAAAGAGTTGAAAAAACCATAGGAACATCTAGTCAAGAACAACCTGTTGCAAGTATGAGGTTAACTAGTGTTGTCATTGATGTCAACATACTCATATTGCATTGATAAGAAGGATTGGATGAGCTGTGTGCTGAGAAAATTAGTCTCAATCAGGAATAGTGAAGAACAGTGATGAGAAGAAGGCAAAAATACTCAATAGGTTGAGGATCAGATGATGTAGATTAAAGGATTTGTAGATATGAGTCTTGAGATTTTTCAGTTAAGATTTCAGAGGTCTGCATGAAGATATGAAGAAGTTGTGATTGATCAAGTAGAACCGGTTCCGGGAGATGCTCCAGAGTGACAGAGTGTTATAAAAAGGTCTGGTGAGATCCGGAAGTGAATTGTCAGATTCTGCGGATTGGAAGGAGTGCTTAAGACGTCCTTGTGATGTGTCATCTCAGTTTGTATGTAGTTTGGAGGTCCGGAAGAACCTGTTTCAGTTTGACAGTCATGACAGACTGTGTTCTTGAAGTTTTGGAAGAAGAGGAGAAGAGATTCTAGTAGGAAAAGGAAGTGCGGATGTACCTAGTCATTCAGGCAAGCTTGTGAAGGTTCTTGGATCATGTTGAGGTTGTGTTGTTGGTCCGCATGAGTGTTAGAACCCAGAATTGAAGATATTCTTCCGGATGAAGATGTTCTTATTCAGACTAGCCGATCGGATGAGTTATTCATCTTGCAAATGTTCTTGTGGATGATTGCCGACTTGTGAATGCTCTCATGGATGATTGCTGACTTAGATGATGGTTCCTCAATTGATGCCTTGTATAAATAAAGGTTTGTGAGTTCATTTTGAAGTGTGTGGAGCAGCGAATAAGTGTGGAATAGCAAAAGAGTGAAGGGCAGAGCAGAAGTTTCTCGGGCTTAAATGGAACTGATCTAGGCATGGTAAAGATGTCAATCTCTAGTTCAAGTTTGTGATTCTTATCACTTTGTAGACAGTGTATCTCTTGTAGGCAATGTGCCTCTTTGTGAGTAGTGTGCTCAGGCAGTGAGCCCTAATTGGCATGTGCCATCCATTTTTCTTATTCTTCTAACAGAGAATAATCCTTGGGTTAATCACCCCGTGGTTTTTCCCTTAACTAGGTTTTCCATGTCAAAATCTTGGTGTCTTATGTGTTGATGTATATCTGCTCTAATGTTTATGCCTTATGCTTTCATGAATGATTAATTGCTATACTATTGATTAACAAAGTGGATTTAAGTGTATGAACTGGAAGCGAATTAAGGATAACTGATTCACCCCCCCTCTCAGTTATCAACAATTGGTATCAGAGCTGAGTTCCTCTAAAAGGAGCTTAACCACTTGAGGAGATCTAGGATGTCATCATACAAGAAGGACAGTCTAAAATTTGATGGAACCAACTTCACTCTTTGGAAAGGTTGCATGAAATGTCACTTGGAGTGTATGGGAAATGCATACTTGTCCATGGTCGAAAAAGCATACAAACCTCCACAGGGTGGTCTGACAACTCTAAATGAAATCACAGATGCTGAAAATAATCTGCGGACAAAGGCTCTTCTAAGTGCATTGACTGACTCAGAACTCTCAAATGTTATTGATCTATGAACTGCCTATGAGATCTGGGTTAAACTGGAACTTCTGCATGAAGGAGATGAGTTTGTTAAGAGTGCAAGGTTGCAAAGTCTCAAAGGAAAATTTGAAAGATTGAAGATGAGAGATGATGAAAACATCACTACTTTTATGCCAAGAGTAAATGAGCTAGTGTGTGGAATCAGGAATGCTGGTGGAGTTCTGGATGAAAATGAGATTGTGTGCAAAATTCTCAGATCCCTTCCTGCTGTCTACAAGATCAAGGTTGTTGCCATTGATGAATTCAGAGCTCATGCAACTATCACAAGAGAGCAATTGGTTGGCAAACTGGCTGCATTTGAAATGACCGAGTTTGGAGATGATCCCCCCAAGACTGAATCTGCATTCAAAGCCAGTGCCTACGTGAAAGGCAAACAAAGATTTGATCTGGGAGAAAACTCTTCAAGGAAGCTATCATGGTATGATCAAGAAAGGAAAGACATGGAAGAGGAAGAAGCAGAAACAACTCATCTTGAAGCCCTCATTGCAAAGAGATTGCCAAGAGGATCCGGTAAGTATGAAGGAAAGTTACCTTTTAAGTGCTTCAACTGCAATAAGATTGGTCATTTTGCTTCAAGATGTCCAGAAAGATCTACAAGGTCAAACTCTAACAGACAAAGGTTCCAAAAGAACTGTTATTATGTTCATGAAGAAGCTGATAATGAAGGAGTAACAGATGATGAATCAGAGATAGGAGACAAATCCAGAAATGAATTGGTGTTTATTGCCATCAAGGAAGAAGAACCACTATCCTCTGAATCTATCAATCATAAGGTTGTAGAAAGAGCTTTGGCTGCCCAAGTTGAAGAAAAGGATGATTGGGTTATTGATAGTGGATGCTCTCACCATATGATAGGTGACAAGAACAAGTTCTTAGATTTGGAAAGGTATGAAGGAGGAATGGTGAAGTTTGGTGATAATTCTACTGGTAGAATCAGAGGTAGGGGAACTATTTCTTTTGATGGAAAGAGCAAAACTGGTAATGTACTATATGTTGAAGGATTGAAGCACAATCTTCTCAGTGTTGGATAGTTAGTAGACAAAGGTTATGACCTCTGATTCAAAAATGGAAGATGCAGGATCTTTGAAAGCTCTGGAACTGAGATTGCATCCGGTACTCAAACAAAAGGTAATATCTTCCATCTGGTTGGTTCTAATAAAAGTTATTTGTTTATTCAAGTGGATCAGAGTTGGTTATGGCATAGAAGGATGTGTCATGTAAATTTTGATAACATCATCAAATAAGCAATACTCAGGCTGTAAGAGATCTTCCAAAGTTGGTGAAACCTACAAATAGTTTGTACAAAGAATGTCAGCTAGGTAAACAGAGCAGAATCTCTTTCAAAAGCAAGGATCAGTCCTCTACTGGATTATTGGAATTAGTTCATACTAATCTATGTGGTCTGACAAGAATCAAAAGTATGCAAGGTGATAGATATTTCATGTTGCTGATTGATGACCATTCCCCGATGATGTGGGTTACCTTTCTAAAAGAGAAATCAAAAGCCTTTGAGAAGTTCAAAATCTTCAAAGCTATGGTAGAGAATCAAACTAGATTGAAACTGAAGTGTCTAAGGTCTGATAGAGGTGATGAATTCACATCCGGTGAATTCATAGACTTCTGTGCGAAGCATGGTATAAAGAGACAGTTGTCTGCTCCTAGGACTCCATCGCAGAATGGAGTAGTTGAGAGAAAGAACTAGACCATCCATGAAGCATCCAGGACAATAATGATGGAAGCAAATGTTCCTCAGATGTTTTGGAGAGAAGCTATCAGCACTGCAGTCTGTACTCTCAATCGAGTTCAAATCAGAAGAAACACCGGTAAGACTCCTTATGAACTTTGGTTTGGTATAACTCCTACTGTGAGATATTTCAGAGTATTCAGTAGCAAGTGTTACATCAAAAGAGATGAAAATCTAGGAAAGTTTGATGCTAGAAGTGATGAAGGAATTTTCTTGGGTTACTCCACTCAAAGCAAAGCATACCGGTGTTACAATAAGAGACTGAGAAAGATGATAGAAAGTACAAATGTAAAGGTTGATGAAGGTATTGAGAAGCCCTCAAGATTATATGAGTATGATGAAGATGATCAGAATGATGTTCTGGTTCAAGGAGCTCCATCCTCTCCCGAAGGTCAGATTTAGACTGATCCAGTAAATCAGGAAGAAGAGATAGGTCTGGATGAGCCTGATCAAGAAGCAGAAATGCAAGAAACTCCTAAAGTTCCAAGGTATGTAAGACTAAACCACTTTGAAGATCAGATCATAGGGGACAAAAGCAAAGGTGTGTAAACTAGAAGGAATGTTGCTCAAAATTAAGATGAATGTTGTCTGATTTCAAAGATTGAACCTAGGACAATAAATGAAGCATGCAATGATGAAAATTGGACAAAAGCAATGGAGGAAGAGTTGATGCAAATTGAGAAAAATCACACTTGGGATCTTGTTTCTAGACCTAGTAACAAGAATGTGATTGGAACCAAATGGGTCTTCCAGAACAAACTAAATGAAGTTGGTGAAGTAATCAGAAATAAGGCTAGATTAGTCTACAAAGGATACTCTCAAATAGAAGGGATTGATTTTGAGGAAACCTTTGCTCCGGTAGCAAGGATTGAAGCAGTCAAACTATTTCTTGCATTCGCTGCCTTTAAAGATTTTAAAGTATATCAGATGGATGTCAAATCTGCCTTCTTGAATGGTGACTTAAAAGAAGAGGTGTACATTGAACAACCGGATGGATTTCAGTTATTTGAGCATGGTGATATGGTGTGCAAATTAAAGAAGGCACTGTATGGATTGAAGCAAGCCCCAAGAGCTTGGTATGGAAGGTTGAATAAGCATCTTGTGTAGATTGGTTTCAACAAAGGTACTGCTGACAGTAATCTATATTTCCAAATAGATAATGAAAACATCTTGATTGTTGAAGTATTTGTTGATGATATCATTTTTGGAGGAAGAGACAGTATGTGTAAAACTTTTGCAAATCAAATGAAAAGTGAGTTTGAAATGTCAATGCTTGGTGAAATGAATTTCTTCTTGGGTCTGCAAATTACTCAGACAAAGAAAGGTATCTTTATCTTTCAGACCAAATATGTGAAATAATTATTGAGAAAATTTGGAATGGAAAATTTAAAGCCAATGAACACTCCTATGGCAACTGGATGTAAGTTGAGCAAAGATGATGATTCTCCTAAAATAGATCAGACAAAGTACAGATCAATGATTGGAGGTTTATTGTATCTAACTCAGACTAGACCAGATATAATGCAGGCAGTTGGTCTTGTGGCAAGATTTCAGGCTGATCCTAGAGAATCTCATGTTATGGAAATCAAAAGAATTTTTAGGTATTTGAAAGGAATAGTTGAGTATGGTCTATGGTATCCTAGAGATCAGGACTTTTCTCTTCATGCATATACAGAGGTAGATTGGGCAGGAGATGTGGATGATAGGAAGAGTACAAGTGGATGAGCTTTCTTTTTGGGAAAAAGATTGGTTTCTTGGCTAAGCAAGAAATAAGAGGTAATTTCTCTGTCTACAACTGAAGCTGAATATATTGCAGCAGTAGGTAGTTGCACTCAAATTTTGTGGATGAAACAAATGCTAAGAGACATTAAAGTAGAATATGAGGAGCCTATCACAATTTTCTATGATAATTCAAGTGCAATAAATATTTCTAAGAATCCGGTGTTGCATTCTGAGACCAAGCACATATCTATCAAGTTTCACTTTCTGAGAGAACAAGTGAACAAGGATGAAGTCAGACTGGAGTATGTACCCTCCAAGGATCAAATTGTAGATATTTTTACTAAACCTCTTCCCAAGGACTCTTTTGAGTATCTCTGGGAGAAGTTAGGGGTCATGGCCCATCCGGTGATGAACTAGGATGCACTGGTGTGCATCAGTCTGGTGGATATCACAGTCATATCTTGTGATCCAAATTGATGATGGGGAGCTGCTACTAAGGGGGAGCAGCTGGTATGATTCTAATGTGTTAGAACTGCAAGTATGAGCCCTTTGCCATTGATCAAAGGGGGAGCAGTAAAAGAAAGAGAAGACATGTGAAGAGTTGTTGCTGATAGGGGAGCTGTGACAGAAAGGAGAAGTTCTTGTCTTGATGGTTTTTCACATCATATTTTGCCATCAATGACAAAGGGGGAGATTGTTACAAGTATGAGGTTAACCAGTGTTGTCATTGATGTCAACATACTCATATTGCATTGATAAGAAGGATTGGATGAGCTGTGTGCTGAGAAAATTAGTCTCAATCAGGAACAGTGAAGAACAGTGATGAGAAGAAGGCAAAAATACTCAATAGGTTGAGGATCAGAGAATGTGGATTAAAGGGTTTGTAGATATGAGTCTTGAGATTTTCCAGTTAAGATTTCAGAGGTCCACATGAAGATATGAAGAGGTTGTGATCGATCAAGTAGAACTGGTTCTGGGAGATGCTTCGGAGTGATAGAGTGTTACAAAAAGGTCCGGTGAGATCCGGAAGTGCATTGTCAGATTCTGCGGATTGGAAGGAGTGCTTAAGATGTCCTTGTGATGTGTCATCTTGGTTTGTACGTGGTTTGGAGGTCTGAAAGAACCTATTTCAGTTTGACAGTCATGACAGACTGTGTTCTTGAAGTTCCGGAAGAAGAGGAGAAGAGATTCCAATAGGAAAAGGAAGTGTGGATGTACCTGGTCATTCAGGCAAGCTTGTGAAGGTTCTTGGATCATGTTGAGGTTGTGTTGTCGGTCTGCATGAGTGTTAGAACCCAAAATTGAAGATATTCTTCCGGATGAAGATGTTCTTATTCAGACTGGTTGATCAGATGAGTTATTCATCTTGCGAATGTTCTTGTGGATGATTACCGACTTGTGAATGCTCTCATGGATGATTACCGACTTGGATGATTGCCGACTTGGATGATAGTTCCTAAGTCGATGCCTTGTATAAATAAAGGTTTGTGAGTTCATTTCAAAGTGTGTGGAGTAGCAGATTAATGTGGAATAGAGAAAGAGCGAAGGGCAGAGCAGAAGTTTCTCGGGCTTAAATGGAATTGATCCAGACATGGTAAAGATGTCAATCTCCAGTTCAAGTTTGTGATTCTTATCACTTTGTAGACAATGTGTCTCTTGTAGGCAGTGTGCTCAGGCAGTGAGCCCTAATTGGCATGTGCCATCCATTTTTCTTTTTCTTCTAACAAAGAATAATCCTTGGGTTAATCACCCTATGGTTTTTCCCTTAACTGGGTTTTCCACGTCAAAATCTTGGTGTCTTATGTGTTGATTTATATCTGCTCTGATGTTTATGCCTTATGCTTTCATGAATGATTAATTGCTATACTATTGATTAACAAAGTGGATTTACGTGTATGAACTGGAAGTGAATTAAGGATAACTAATTCACCCCCCCTCTCAGTTATCAACACAACCCACTAAAATTATTGATGAACAAGTTGAAAGGCGTGTTAATGAACAAGTACAAGATGAAATTGGTAGGAGTGAGACATTTTTGGCATGGAATGGAAAATCTTACAGAGATGGATGAGGATGCTCTTTTCAAAAACATTTCACGTGAACATATGTTACCTGAAAGCACAATAAAATTGCACTTTAAAAGAATTTGGGATGAGTTTTTTGAAGATAAATCTCTGATTGGAAGAGCACAATTATGTGCAAAGTTATTTAGGCGAAAAGAAATGACCCCCGTTTTGGAGTTGTTAGGAGTTGATGAAAAGAAAAAATCTTTAAATTTAGTAAATCAGATAGTAATTGAAAACTTGCAAACAACATTGTATTGTATTCAAACCAAGAGTCGAAGTTCTAATTTAAATGTTGCATGTAGAGCATTGATGACTGTAATTTCTAGTAAGAAATTATCACATAGAAGACAAGTTAAAGCAATTGCCCGATTAGTAAATGTATCTAGGAGAACTATTCAAAGATATATCAATAAGAGAAATAGATTAGATGAAAATATTGAAAATAATTGGGTAAATATTTGTTGAGTCCCTCGAAGAGATAGAATTTCAGAAGATGTAAAAAACAAAAAGTGATTGGATATTGGACCGACAACTCCTGTGTTTCTTCCAATAGAAGGGACACTATACAAATAAAAGACAAAGATTGTAAAAAAAAAAATTCATCCAAAGCATTTTATAGATACAACACAAAGTGATTTTTTTGAAGCATTCAAGCAAGAATTTTCACAAGTGAAGATTTCTCAAAGGATGTTTGAGAATTTACGACCAAGTTTTGTATGTATAAATAAAGTACGTGAAACTTATTGTTGTCGAGATCATGTTGAATTTGATCTACACCTACAGTCATATAAAAAACTTATGACAATAGTTAATCCAAATGTAGCCATCCCTAGAAGTACAACACAATTTGTGAAGTCTATCTTATGTGAAAAATTAGAAGATTCAGATGAATTCAATGTATAGTGTATAAGAAATATATGTGTTGATTGTGCAAATTTGACAAAATTTTTACCATTTGAGAATATTGATCATTCAATGTTAGTTGTTTGGAAGAGATTTGAATATGAGAAATACTCAACGAAGTCAGGAGTTAAATCTAGAAAAATTGTTTTTAGAGAGTGAATTGTCATGTAACGAGTTTATGAACAAATTTCGTAACATTGTATACCCACATATCCAACATTGTCATGGTGCAAGATGGCATGCTAAGCAATTTCGTGACTCAAATAATTTTTTTCCACAGGGTTGTATTCTCTCTATTGTAGATTTTTCTAAAAATTATACATTTATTCCTCAAACTGAGATTCAAAGTCAATATTATCATTCAAAGCAAGTCGCAATCTTTGTACAAGTTTGCTATAGACATGCTGAGTTATTTGTAGATGAAGTAGAGAGTACTGAAGATGAACGAATTATTATCAAGGAGGTTCACTTTTATATCAGTGATGATACGAGTCATGATAGAAGCTATGTAGCACATTGCTTTCTAATGTTTTTTGAAGATTTGGGACAACATGGCATTGCTGCATCACAACACTGGATTTAGTCTAATGGATGTGCTAGTAAGTGCTGATTTTATTATTATTTTTTAATTTTTAATTTTTAATTTCTAATTTACAAATTTATATTTAATTTTAAGATTTGAATTTTTAACTAATTTTTGGTTTTCAAATCATTGTTTATATATAACTATTTATACAGGACAATTTAAGTCTGCAAAAGCATTTAATTGGTTAATGCAACAACATGCTAAATTTGGCATAAAGTTTTTGTGGAATTTTTTTGAGAGTGGACATGGAAAAGGAGAGCATGATCGAGCAGGAGCATGTGTAAAACATGCACTTCACCAATATGAACTTGCAGGTAATATATATATACTAGATACACAATTTACAAAATAATTTAAAATTGTTGAATACTTCTATGTAATGATTTATGTAATTGATCTATGTATGTGTATTGTAATTTAGTTGGATGTACATGTGAACTTTTTTAAATTCTTAAACCTCTTACCTAGGCACTGAACATCAATATAAAATTGCAAGTAACACCATACGAAATGCAAGTCAAATTGTTGAATGGTGCAAAAGCCATTTTGCTACTCATGACTCAATATACAACAAATGCTATTTTTGGTAAGTTAAAGGTATGTTAATTGAATTTATGTTATTTGAAAACTTTAATATTTAATTTTAAGTATGTGTGCATGTGATTTAATTTCAAATTTAAATAGTTTTAATTGAGATGCTCAAGAATTTATTCATACGTGCAGATATTGATTGATCAAATCCATATAATTATCAAGCTATTAATGGTGTTAGAAGTTTGCATCAAGTCATGACTACAGGACATAGCAAGCCTCTTGGTATTCAAGTGAGAGAAAAATCTTGTTTTTGTGTTGATTGCATTGAGAACAATACAAATATTCTACAATGTCCAAATGTAAGGGATGAATATGTTTCACAATGGGAAAGGAAACAAATAGTATCAAGTCATCCTTTTGAAGATAGTGACATTGTAGATGTATATGATCCTATATATTCAATTGATTATGAATGTGTATCAAATTTAGTTGTTATAGGTAAGTTACATAATTGATTTATATTCAAGATTGTAATAAAGTTTTGAACATTTGATTTACATCAAGTTCAACTCAAATGTACATTTACATGTTTACTTATGGTGTGTATAGGAGATATTGTTGCTGTGGTTGTAGATCCTGACAATATAGAAGGTGTAGATTACTATCTACTAAGATGCACATAAGTAAAATCAAAATTGTTAGAATCAATAATAGATGGTTATGGACAATCATATCCCATTGGATCAGTTTTTGTTGAAGGCACCTATTATCAACAAGTAAAGATAGATAAAAATGGTATTATATTTATTGAATATATGCCAGGACAAAAGGTTCTACACTATAGTCACTTAGTTTTAGCAACAAGATTAAGTTTGCAAACATTACAAAAAAGAGGACGTGGCCAACAAAAGTGGAGGTTGTCTATTGAAGATCATGAAAAGATTTTAGAGATAATAAAAGATAGAGAAGATCCAGATTATACATACCAAGAGCTCTAACTACATTATTGAAGAGCGAGTTGAAGCAATCAATACATCCAGTATGAGGTCTATGCCTATATAATTCTATTTCAAGTTATAAAATTGAACTTCATGTTGTACATGTATGATCTCTAAACTATATATAGATAGTCTTAGATGTCTTAGGTGTTTAGAGGTGTCTCAGGTCTTACAGAACTTTCTTAGGTGTTTTAGGTGTCTTAGGTGTCTTTAATGTCTTAGGTGTTTTAGGTGTTTTAGGTGTCTTAGGTGTCTTAGGTGTCTTAGGTGTTTTAGGTGTCTAGGTGTCTTAAATGTGTTAGGTGTCTTAGGTGTCTAGGTCTTCTAGGTGTCTTACTGTATGTCTTTTAAGTTTCTTAGGTGTCTTAAAGCTCTAGGTCTTAATTCTTAGGTGTTTTAGAGGTGTCTTAGGTCTTACAGTTTCTTAGGTGTTTTAGGTGTCTTAAAGGTGTCTACCTATGTCTTAAGTATCTTAGGTGTTTTAGGTGTCTTAGGTGTCTACCTATGTCTTAAGTGTCTTAGGTGTCTTAAATGTCTTAAGTGCCTTAGGTGTCTAGGTGTCTTAGGTGTCTTAGGCCTTAGATGTCTTAGGTGTTTTAGGTGTCTAGGTGTCTTAAATGTTTTAGGTGTCTTAGGTGTTTTAGGTGTTTTAGGTGTCTAGGTGTCTTAAATGTCTTAGGTGTCTTAGGTGTCTTAGGTGTCTAGGTGTCTTAAATGTCTT
Organism: Cunninghamia lanceolata; assembly: GCA_027924645.1. Taxonomy (NCBI): domain Eukaryota; kingdom Viridiplantae; phylum Streptophyta; class Pinopsida; order Cupressales; family Cupressaceae; genus Cunninghamia; species Cunninghamia lanceolata. Next base: position 5,049,635 of record BSBN01001222.1, read on the forward strand.
AGGTGTCTTAGGTGTCTAGGTGTCTTAAATGTGTTAGGTGTCTTAGGTGTCTAGGTCTTCTAGGTGTCTTACTGTATGTCTTTTAAGTTTCTTAGGTGTCTTAAAGATCTAGGTCTTAATTCTTAGGTGTTTTAGAGGTGTCTTAGGTCTTACAGTTTCTTAGGTGTTTTAGGTATCTTAAAGGTGTCTACCCGTGTCTTAAGTATCTTAGGTGTTTTAGGTGTCTTAGGTGTCTACCTATGTCTTAAGTATCTTAGGTGTTTTAGGTGTCTAGGTGTCTTAGGTGTCTAGGTCTTCTAGGTGTCTTACTATATGTCTTTTAAGTTTCTTAGGTGTCTTAAAGATCTAGGCCTTAATTCTTAGGTGTTTTAGAGGTGTCTTAGGTCTTATAGTTTCTTAGGTGTTTTAGGTATCTTAAAGGTGTCTACCTATGTCTTAAGTATCTTCGGTGTTTTAGGTGTCTTAGGTGTCTACCTATGTCTTAAGTGTCTTAGGTGTTTTAGGTGTCTAGGTGTCTTAAATGTCTAGGTGTCTTAGGTGTCTTAGGTGTATTAGGTGTCTAGGTGTCTTAAATGTCTTAGTTGTCTTAGGTGTTTTAGGTGTTTTAGGTGTCTAGGGGTCTTAAATGTCTTAGGTGTCTTAGGTGTCTAGGTGTCTTAGGTGTCTTATGTCTTAGGTGTTGCCACTGAGCTTCCACCTTCACGTGGTTGGCCTTGTTAGTACATAATAAATATTTATCGAAGCTAAGGGAAGCTCTCTTTTTGTATTCTTATCATGTAGGGGTCTTAAACTTAGAGCAATTAGAGTCACTAGATCTTTCAAATAATAAACTGCATGGATAAATTATAAAACTATTTCTCTCTTTTGCTGATGTTATATACATGAACTAGAGGACTTTGTATTTCCATTAGTTGTTTCCATTAGTTCTAGTTAAATTTCAACATTTTGAAAACACCTTTATCTTTAAATGTGTGTTATGGTTGTATGATGCAAATAGTGCTTCACAACAAGGCAATATGAATGATTCAAAAGTTTAGTCACTGCAATGTAAATTATACATAAGGAAATGTACTCCCAACTTATGTCTTGTGTAATAGTATGAAATGTTATGTAATACACAAGATAAAGTTATGTTCCACATGTCCCATAAATCAAGAACTTGGTAGCATCAAATTCCATGAATTGATCTATTCTTAAAACTGTCATGAATGCAAATTTTGCTAGAACAAAAGTGTGGGAATCAATACAAACCTTATGATAGCCTATTTAGACTAAACAATGAGGTACATAATGGGTCATTTCCTAGTTGTTCTTGGCAAGGAGAGCCATGTTTGTATTATATCTCTAATGATTGGATTAGAAGCTAACAAATTGAAATCTCCCCAAAAGCAAAAAAAATGGAAGATGAAGAATATCATATTTTTGTAATAATCCCTAGGGTTTTGAGGCAACAATTACACATGAAAGATGATGTGATGCCAGTAATAATCCCTATTGTTTGACATGAGCAATCTTTCCTAGTATATAATGAGAGCATGCAACTAATGCTTTTAAAGGTTCTACAAGTAGAAAATTTAATTAGAAGTAGAAGTTATATGATTAAATCTTATTGTAAATACTAATTATGTTTGAGATTCTTTTGACAATTGGTTACACAATATTACAAGCATATCTTCACACTTTATATGTTGAAAGAGATCATTTGAACAATATGTGTGGCCAAAGATTTCTTTTAGTTTTATTATTAAATCAAAACAAACAACTCACAAAGACAACTTAATAATTTAAAAATAAAAATCAAACCTTATTAATATTATATTTCTATTATAAATGTGAAGAAAATATTATCCATCTCTTCCATCATTGTAAGTAGGCTCTTTGTCATTACTAATGCTCAATAAATTTATTAAGAATGCAAACTTGTGTAAGAATAATAGAAGAGACACACATGAACCTTTTATTTCAACTCTACCTAGTTTTAGGTGATTGAGCGCAAGATAGCATCTTATTGAATGGCTATTACAAGGGAGCAATATCAATGTATTTTTAGAAGTCAAACTTGTCTACCTAATGTTATATGGACCAACTTCCTTCAAACTTTAGAAAATTTATGGAAAACATGCAAAATCATGCTTGTTATGACATGCTTCTATCAAAATCCAAAGTTGTTCAATTATAGTATGCAATTACTTAATCTTTGTTATTAGATGGATTCTTAAACAAGCCTAGTTCCAACATAAGGTGCATCTACTAAAGATGCCACTAGAATAAAATAAAATACAAATGGATGCAAATTTTTATGGAAAATTAAGAATTAGTTGTGAAGGTTTTCAATGTAAAGTAATTTATAGTTTAAATTGGTGGTGGTTGTTGAAAATGTATTTTTATTACTGTCAATGTGTAGAGATATGTTTCAATATTTTTTTATTTAAAGGATCTTTGGATTCCAAAATAAAATAGAGTAAATATTGAGAGTGCTCTTCAATTTTAATAATTGGTATTAGAACTTATTAACTTCCTATAAACCCATGAAGTGACAATTTTCTTTTATTCATTTATAAAAATGTAATATTATTTTAAATTCAATCTTTATATTTGAAAATGTATATTTAGCATTTTCTTTTATTCATTTATAAAAATGTAATGTTATTTTAAATTCAATCTTTAAATGTAATATTATTTTAAATTCAATCTTTATGCTTTGATTTTTAGTGTATATTTAGTTAGTTCTTGTTTGTACTATGCAAATGGCAAGGTGTACCAAGATAATTAATGCAAATGTCCAAATAATTAGGTTGTAACTACAACATCTATCAAAATTCCTCTCTTTTATGCTTTGATTTTTAGTGTATATTTAGTTAGTTATTGTTTTTGCTGTGCAGGTGGCAAGGTGTACCAAGATAATTAATCCAAATGTCTAAACAATTAATATAAAGCATGTAAATCATAATCTAAGATATAAAACATAAGTGTATACATATAATGTCCTAATATAAAGCATGTGACTCATAATAAGAATGTCTCTAAGATATAAAACATAAGTGTATACATATAATGTCCAAATATAAAACATGTGACTCAAATACGTCTAGATAAAATATAATATAACATGTAAGTCATGTAATGTTTGGAAATGTACTGTAAATATATAAAACATCTAGGAATAATAATAACAACTCATAAATTATGTCTCGACCTATGAGTGGATTGAGCCTCACTGCATCTTGAGCTGTGTCTCGAGCTATGACATCCCAATCCCTGATTGGAGCCATTGACCGATCCGTGACCAGAGCGCTGTACTAAGTTGTGGGTCTAGGTCTGCACATGAAACACCATAAAATTTTCAAATTCTATATATGTTTTAATTTTAAATAAATAAACAATACTTGACAAATCTAAATTATTACCTGACATACACGATCTACATCATGTAGAGGAGTATCAATAGAAGCATGACTGGATCCTGCAACCTATATATATGGCATGTGTTGAATTTACAATATATAAGCATATATGTGTATTGAGTTAGAAAACTTGTACACTTGATTTTTGTACACTTAAATCAAACTTATATGTACATGTGATATATAGACATGGTCTTTAAATACCTCATGATGATGACTAGGATCGCTAGCATGATGTAAATCTCCATATCCGGGTTGTAAAACAGTAGCACAAGTCTAATACACATGTACATTTAAGATTGCAATCAAGAGTCAGAGCTTCTTGATGTATGTGATTTTATTTAAAATTGAACTTATAATTTTTAAATATATAATTTATGAATTTATATTATAAATTTTACCTCAATTGCACTAGCAAAGGCCCTCCCAATCCCACTGATGTCAGAATCATGGAGATGTAATGATACACGTGTAGATGGTGTACTCTCAGTGCTGAAAAGAAGCTTGCTATACTCACCTCCCATAACATGTGCAGTAACCTCAATCTCAGGACCAACTGGAACATTCAGAGGGGTGGAGCTTGTAGGACCAACTGGAACATCCTGGTGTCCCCCCAAACCCTATGAACCGGACTCACTATGCCTCCTCTATCTACCAAAATATTGCTCGAGATGTGAGGATATAGCATCAAGTGGGATCCCATGTTGATCATTGATGAACTGGTAGGAATCTAATAAATCACTGGCCAGGCATCTAATCATATTCTGCAAAGCACTCTCTCCACTAATCTGTGCCACATCATGTGGCGATGGTATATCAACACAAATGTACCGATTTGAATAGCTGGTCGATGTGGCCTCAATGGATGGAATGTCAATCCTCAGGCATAACAAATAGGTCTGCCAACATGATTAGATGACAACTGATCAACCTCAGTGGCAATAGTCACCATGCTCTCAAAAAATGTACATCTTGAGGGGGTCAATGATGGTTGGGCAGCATTTGCTAGTTCCACATGTTTTGGAAGAACCAAAAGATTTGGGCCAACTAAGGACCTCTTGTTCTGAAGAGGTGGCACATCTTGTCTTCTATACTCAGGTCTCTCTGTAAACCTCCCTTTCCCTTGACTAGCATGTTTAGGGAAAGATGTATAATCGATAAATAAATCTAAATGGAACTCTGCATATAATTGTTTGCAAAAATACAATGGCAACTCATCATTGTTTGGCCATTGGTGATGAGCTGCCAAAAACTTAGGATAGATGAAAGGACCGACAACTGCATCCACACACTTGGTGGGAGAATAGCCTCTCACTCTCTCTTTTTCCCTATAAGATGGGAACATGCTGAGAACATTTTCTACTGAAACCAGCTTAGAAATAGATGACCATTTCTCCATGCTGACAACACTTTGAGAAAGCGATGCATAAAACTTGTCAACACTAATGTCATCATAGGGATTGTATGATCGAACAAATTGGATCATACGTGTTATCTCATCCCTAATCCTAACCAACCTGTCTCTACCTGACAGGTTTGGTGTATTGTGAATAGTACTACTCAGTTGATCCAAAGCTCTTTGAAACCTCTAAATACTGTCAGCATATAATGTAGAATTATCACCATTGTCAGGTTGATCTGACTGATGTGATTGATGTGAAGATTGGTCATCCATGTGGACCTAAATTTATCTGTAGTATGATAATTAAATTTTCTATCAAACATATTGTATGTCACGATGTAAATAAATTTGTATATAAATTCTCCAACTACTACATACATATTTAAAAAATCCATGATATAAATGCACACGTGCTTCTCAAATAAACCTACACCTTAGATGCTTGCAAATACATAAATATTTAAACTGAATCAACCATAAAAAAATAGAACTAGAAATGCATGTAGAAAATCCAAATTTAAACTCACATGTAGCATGTACAACATATTGACATGACAGCCATATACCTATATCATAATCCTATATATAAATTTTGACAGTTTGGCCAAAATCTCTCCTTTCATATGATATAGTCTTTTCAAAATTTTAGTTGTATTTTACAGCTAAAATGTTTAAATACAGCTATACAACTATCAAATTTAAGCCTTGGTTGGAGTCATATATATCTAGTGTATGTTGTTTCCTTCTTTAACCATGTTATTCCCTAGCATTTGATGGGAAAATTTGAATAGATAACCTTACAAGGGATAAAAGTACATGTCTTGCATTGCTGTAGCACTTGATTTGACCTGTATTATGTGTGAACTGACTCCCACCAAATGCTAGGAAACAAAATAGATGTATAGTTGTATTTAAACATTTTATCTATAAAATACAACTGAAATTTTGAAAAGACCGTATCATATAAAAGGAGAGATTTTGAAAATACTAAAAATAAAGGCATACAGTCTTCAGAGACAGCAAGGGATTCATAGACAAAGTCAATCATAAATGCATGAAGAGAAGGAGTCTTGCAAGATGACAATGCCAGACTATTAGTTTATACTAAAAATCTGAGTAGAGATAGTGTGCTATTTTAAGATAGTTATAAGACCATAGAAAACCTTGTAAGGACTGTCAAAACTATTTAAACTTTACATAATAGTGAAGAAAAAATGCATGAGTTAAGAAAGTGACAAAAGAAGAAAACAATGTATACCTTTGCATCATAGGATGCAGTCATTATGTGTTGTTATGGAGCCAAAGAATCTTGAGGGATAGAATCATCAATACCTTTTGTTTAATACTATGGAAGAGTCCTAAGTTTCTTTACTCTATCTTGCATTAAGTAGTAGTAGTATCACAAGCATGTTCCTACATGTGAGATTGAGTAAGAGAAAAAACCAAAGTCTGAGCAGAACAAACACCTTGTACTCTTGAATTATAAACATTGAAGCTATAGAGAATGTCTTAAAAAAGAGGGGCTTAATCAGATTGACAAGGAAAAGACAGTCTGACATTCAATAAAAAAAATTCTCTCATGAGAGATTTCTAAATGTGATTTTTTTTTGGTAGCTTGCATTATGTGAATGATATTTGAAGTTTCATGTAGTTTTCTATTCTATCATGGTATGAGACAGGTGTGGCTCTACTAACTTACTGAGATCTATGGCGCTACTAACTTACTGAGATCTATTGAGATTCATGTTCATTGATCATTGCAATGACCTAAAGGAGTTGTATTTTTTGAATGACCATGGTTATAGTGATTAGCCACTTGCTACTTTTGATCACCACAACCTTTTCAATAACTTATGCACAAATTCTTTCTTGAATGGTTTCAAATTGTGATTAATTTTCCATCACCACAACCTTGATAAAAACTTATGCACAAAATACAGTAAAGAAGAATTTCAATCATATAAGGTGCAAGTTTATTTCAATCATGCCATACATCGTGCTATACAAAATCTTTGACAGAAAATACCAAGGTGAAGATATATACATGGTACCATACAAAATGTTTGACAGAAAATTTGCATGCCAAGGTGAAGATGGCATACCTGGTGATGAGACTGTCGAAAAGGGATGGTGACAGTGATAAAGGGTAGACCCAGTGTTAGAGAAGATATAGTTTGGGATATTGGTCTTAAGTTTATAGATCATTAGTGTATGTTGTTTCCTTCTTTAACCATGTTATTCCCTAGAATTTGATGGGAAATTTTGAATGGATAACCTTACAAGGGATAAAAGTGCATGTCCTACATTGCTGTAGCACTTGATTTGAAAAAGAGTGTATCATATGAAAGGAGAGATTTTGGACAAACTATGAAAATTTATATGGGACAAACTGTAAAAAAATATAGGAATACATAGACTAAGAGAGATGGCTATTTCAAATGATCATGGTTATAGCCATCAGCCACTTGCTATTTCTGATCACCACAACCTTTCCAATAACTTATGCACAAATTCTTTCTTGAATGGTTTCAAATTGTGATTAATTTTCCATCACCACAACCTTGATAAAAACTTATGGAAAAAATATAGTAAAGAAGAATTTCAATCATATAAGGTGCAGGTTTATTTCAATCATGCCATACAAAATCTTTAACAGAAAAAGCCCTACAAAATATTTAACAGAAAATACCAAGGCGAAGATATTTACATGGTGCCATACAAAATGTTTGACAGAAAATTTGCATGCCAAGGTGAAGTTGGCATACCTGTTGACAAGACTATTGCAAAAGGTAGTGGGGAAGCGCTTCGCGTGAAAGAACTTCAAACCCTACCTTGCTGTCACTGTCAGAAAAATTGGTGCCATGAAATGTGGCAATTTCTTCCTTTTTTTTGTTTTTAACAATGTAATTTCGGGCAAAACAATCTCGCCCCCAGATAGTCTCGCTCGAAAAGAGGTTACCACATATGCACCACACAATGGCTACGTGGATTCAAGCAAAATTATTCAAGGATGAAATTGACTCACCCAAAATTATTTAGTTGGCTGAAAGTGTGACACGGCTTTGTGCTTTTACCCACCTTTCTTGTGCACCATTCAGATCTACCTCCAGCAGTTAAGCTTCTTCGAGGATCTCAGCTCTAATACCAATTATTAGTATGCACAGGACAACTAAGAGGGGGGGTGGGTGAATTAGTTGTACATTAAAAAAAAAACCCTAAATGCTATTTCAATCTTCAAACTCTTATTATGCATTAGCAGAATGTAAACATATTAAGCATCAATGCAAACACATCCAAACACATAAGAACACCAGATTTACATGGAAAAACTAAGAAGGGAAAAACCACTGTGAGGACTAGCTCACATATATATGAATAGCAACACTAAATACAAGTAGGCTCACTGCCAAGGGCTCACTACCCAAAAGAAAGGCTCACTGCCAGAAGGACTCACTGTCTAGAGGAGAGAAGAATAGAAGAAGACTATTACAAAGAGATTCACTATCTCAAGGTAATAGGAGAAATCCACCACAGCAACTTTATGCCATCCACAACCTTCATCTCACTACCTCCAGCAACTTCAAGCAAACAAAAATGTAGACACCTTCTGCTCATTGCATCTAGAAGTCATAAGCATTTAAGCTCACACTCAAATCACCACCCTTAATTCACATTTGCATTATCTTCTCTACTTAACTCTACTCAAACTTCATCTTATATTTATACCATCCATGACCTAAAGCAATCTCAACTAGGTCAGTCTTAATGAAACGTGTGTAGTTCAAATGTGCAACACTAAAATAGGTCGGCACCAAACACTTCCACAGTGGAAATAAGTGAAGGTGGACCACACCAAGGGTTAACTAGGACCCAAATCTGTATCACCATGCTACTCATCACATCCACAATCCATGAGGTACCTCCACAAATAGCGCTAGCAAGCCATGTTGTCCAAACCTTCAACTAACACTGTAAGCAACCACATACATGCCTCTCCAAGTCCAAAAACATCATGCAGACCAAGAATGAATATTCCACACCTTCTACACATCTTTATAGAATATTCCAACATCGTCAAAATCTTCTACAACACTGCTGCAACCCCCTAAAATAAAGAATATCTTCATTCTGCACATCAGGATGCACTACCACTGAACACCAACACAAGAACAAAACTTGTGGAGCAACCCAACACTAGAAACTTCAAGGGAAGGTATATATAGACAATATATGCATGTTCCCAGAACCAGAAGACAAGAAACCTTAATGCAGAGAAATATAGAGAAATCTTATTTCTCCCATACAACCTTCTTCCTAGTCAAGCACTCTGTCAAACGCATCTTCCACTGCTGCGCAATCCAGAACCTGAGATTCTAGATATAACAGCTCTGAACACCTCTGATCATCACTTCCAAACCACACAAGCATATCTTCAACCATGAGGAAATGCAAAGCACAACACTAAACATACCTTTGTCACACTACACACTTTTTTATTCAAATTTTCTTAAAAGCACTTGGAAACCAAGTGAACCATCTGCTAGAGGTTGACATCAATCACAACACTAGAAAGCTTCCAACAATTAATGTAATTATGTTGTGTGTGGGCATCTATACCTATAAGAACTGCTCCAATAAAATATTATTAAATAATACAAAAATGGTAATAATTTTTTTTCCAATAAACATATTTATGAAATAATAATAATAATAATTCACATTATTTCAAATAAAATATTCAACTAAAGAATAATTAGAAACTAATTGCTTTGAAGTGTAAATAGGACTATGTCCTTTTACAACATTATACAATCAATAAGTCGCACCATATAATGTCCTCGATACCATTCCATATCTTCGACACTCAACCTAGCAGAGCCAGAGCATCATCAAGGTGATTTACCACCCAACCGCAAGGCTTACACCTCCCCATTCTTACTCCTGAATGGAGAAGTCCAAACCTTCGTGAGGGGTCTAGCAAACTAAAGCTAGCATGTGTGATAGAATCTGGTGCAACATGTTGTATCTAACATTTCTAGCATGTAAAAAAATGGATATGTACTTTTATCATGATATGGCAGAGAGTGAAAAGTAAATCAAATAGTAATTAATACTTAATTAATTAACAAGCTTTGGTCAAAGCATCTTTTGACCCATTGACGGATGGATAGGTTACGAATAGAAACCTACCCTTCTTTGTAGCTCCATATTCAACACTCGTCCATGCTCTTTCTCTAACTCAACTTATATAAATAATAGAAGCAACATACATATGCAAGCAATCATACATTAATCATGTTGTCATCGAGATTGATCATTCATAGAGAATACAACAATTTGAATGACAAGTCAAAGAGACATTATGATAGTCTTCAATCAGTTAAACCATGAAACCATTTCACAAATTCAGTCTAAGATGCTAAAACCATACTCTAGATATCTCCCCATAGCTTCACAAATTCTGAATAAGGTATAACCTTTACATGGATTTTTGGTTCATAATAATAACTAGGGAAGGATCAAGCCTCACTAGCTATTCTAGAAGTTTACAAGGTTGTCCCTAACAACTAATGTATATCTACTATTTTCAAGGTATCCAAGATACTTACCCATATATTCTAGATGAAAAGACATTTGTATTTATAAAGAAATTTAGTCTAAGGAACGTTATGATAACACCAAGGAGCATGCAAAAGTATTAAAAATTTTACTTGTAGAAGAACCCTAAGGGGGGTACCACCTATGTTTATCAACTTATCTAATCATGAAGTTATAGCTAGGGTTATCTTTCTATCAAAAGTCGTAATTCAAACATTAAGTTTATACATGAAACCATTGTACCTAACTAAACCCTCTTAATAAGTTATAAGACAAAGTCTTCGAAAAACTCGAACATGTCTTTGAAATACTAAGATTAACTTTAAATTAGAGCCTATGCAATGAAACTACTCAAAAGGCATTATTATCCTTAATCTAAGAAGAGATTTTATCTAGGTTCTAGGTTAGCACCTTCTAGGGAAGGCATAAAGCAACAAAAACATAACTAATTACAAGTTTGATCTATAACTTAATATCTAATCAAAGCCCTTAAAAATACAAAGAGAGCTATGCTATTTATAAAAAATTTCAAGCAATTAATCATGAATCTATAGTTTAAACTCCTACATAATTCCTCAAAGTCTATCCTTAACAACTACATAGTCTTACTAACATAAACAAATTATTTCCATATTTTCCTAAGGGAATCAACCAAATATCTATTAATAGTTATTTACTATTCTCCACTCAATGTTTTAATATATAATGCTTAGTGAGACTCTGATATAATAATTTTGTACAAGTTCCTAATAGTCCTCAATGGTGCAGATAGGCACCTCACCCCTCTCTACAAACTCACTCACACAAAATCAATTTACAAAATAGAGACTCTCTAGAGTTCAGATTGCAACACCACAAATTCACAAAACAAAATAAAAATTAATTAATTTATTACTTTTCCAACATTTTCTAGACCAACTCGTTATCACACAATTTTATTTGCATTCATTCAAATCTTATACATACACCCACAAACTACATTGGTTACAACATTTGATGAGGATTGCAATTTAATCACAGAAATTACTTCTTTCATAGTCTCAATCGGTCGGCTTATTCTCAGAAACAATTCAATCTGTCATTCTTTGCTTCTAAATACACTACACTATAAAATTCCACACTGTATATTATGTGTTTTAGAAAATTCCACCATATTGATGGTGCCTGAATCTTTCTCTCCTTTTTGGCTGCCAACCGTCCCTAATTGACTTCTTCTTTTGCAGTTTTTTGTATGTTATTTCCTTCTCTATTAGGTTGACCCCATTTCTTCACCTTCTATTCTGGTTTATAGCTGCAACCACTTTCTTTTTCCCATTCATTCCCCCTCTACTTTGATGTTCCATTTTCTTCTTACTAACAGCGAACCATAGTTGCTTCTCACCTTCTTTGTTGGTAGAAACATCAATGGCTTTTTCCTTCTCTATTTTTTTCGTGTCCCCACGAACTCAACTATATATTGTTTTCATATTACAATACAAAAAATGGTAGTCATTAAAATTCCCAATCACCCCCCTTGGGAACTGAGGCGACACCTTAGCCATGAGGTATATCATTCAATGTTTTCTTTGAAACCGCTAACTCTCCAAGGAATTAAATCGATGGTAAATTTAATTAACTCAATTAAAACATGAAATGCATTTCAATAAATGTTTCGAGAAGAAATCACTTTAAGTCTTTTCATATTGAACTAATTCAGCCAAGACATATCAAGCCACGAGTTCCCAACCAAAGGACCTCATGTAATACTTTAAATCTAAACTAGATTACTAGGAACTTCAATGCTTAAAAGAATCAGCCTCTCACAAACTTGACATCCCTATCATGGAATGAATACTTCAACATGGTTTCTTTCCACTTCATTAAATCAGCCAAATGCTGAGTAATTTCTTCAAAGAATTTCACTCCTCTATCTGGGTTTACAACAAAATACTTGGATGTCATATCTCCTTCACGAAATTTCATCAAACAAACAATAACATGTGCTCTACCTCCATCAAAATGACTAGATTGTGTTCCAAAATTGAACCAAGGTGAACTACCAAACAAAAGCTAAACAAAATAGAAATAAAAAAATGTTAAATCTTTTTAGTGATGTAGGATTACTGACATCCCCGGGTGCTCTTGCATCAAACAGGTTGGGTAGGAGAAATGTTTCATGAGGCTACAGCTCATGAACATTTTTGAGAGCTTAGGATGGTGATCCCATGCTCATTTTTTATCCAAATTTCCTCTTCATCAATCGACTCCTTCTTTTGTCTGTTGAATAAAACCTCTTTAGCTCTTCCCTCTTTCACATTCTTTTGTTGCTTATGCTATAACCTGTTCTCACCTTGGCGGTCACCTCCACTTGGTTTTTCCCAATGATGAAGATCTATTTAAGACCTCTCATAAAAGCATGTAACTTGTTCCAATGCTAAATCTTGTTTTCCTTTCAAACTCTCTCCACTTATTTTACGATTATTTGGCTGCCCCTTATTCTTATTTTCTTCCTTGTGCAACTGTTGCACCAACTCTTCACCACTCCCCTTGCCCTCACTCAAAGTTCTCTTCTCATGAACTACTATTGGGATATTTGCAACCTTACTTGCCACTATCACAACCTATTCAATAGCATGAAAACATGCCAATGAACCATCTCCCACTTGTTTTTCCTTGTCCTTCAATGGACTCAAATAATACTCCCTTCCATCCTTTGTGATGGTATACATATTTTCCCAACCATCATAGATAGCATGTCTATCATATTGCCACGGTCTGACCAAAAGGACATGATAAGCATCCATGGGCATCACATCACACAATACCTCATCAACATAATTACCTATCTGAAAATGAACCAAGCATTATTCACTTACCAGAATTTGATGATCCTTTTGCAACCAAGTGACTCGGTAAGGATTTGAATGTCTCATCTTTTTCAATTGCAGATTCTCTACCATCTCTTGTGAGACCAAATGATCGGTACTTTTGTTGTCCACAACTACCTTGCAACACTTGCCACCTGATTTACACACTATTTAGAATAAACTATGCCTTTGTGTTGGCTCCGATTGTTCTTTTTCTGGTTTCAAAAGAACTCTTTTCAACATCAATGCCTCTCCATGTTCGAGCTCTTCTACTTGCTTTGGGGAATCCACACTCTCCTCATCAGCTTGTGTTGCATAGTTCTTTGTTGCACTCTTCCTACTAATGTCTTGTTGTATTTGAGGGCATTCAAAGGCCCTATGTCCAATCTCTCCACATTGGAATCATGTGTGTAACATCCACGTTCTAGAAACATAGTAGAAAAACCAAAAATTCACCATAAAGTAAATTTACAAGGTGAAAATGAGACAGAAAATTTTACTTTTATTCAACATATAGTCGAGTAACTACAATTGCAAGATATACCATTACAAATACAATCAACCTTATTGTCTTTCTCAAGTACAATCTTTACAAAAATAAAACTATTAAAAATACCTGAATCAGATAGTGTTTTACTTAATCTCAATAAACACAAGTCTCAAAGATATACTGCAACCAGAGATCTGACATCTTTATCGCAAGCCTCGGCATGTATTCTTCTAGAGAGAAAGAGAGTATCTTTCTAGTGGTTTACCTCCAACCACAGATCGTCGGTCTCCCACACTCCTTCCTAACCGGAAGTGGCCCTTCCCTTCACGAGAAGTATAGACTAAGGTGACCAGTGGTAATTTGCCTTTCTGAGTACATAGTGTTGTATCTTACACAACTCTATCTATCATACAACCCTAGATACCCTCTAGCTAAGTATGATTCCCGATAGGATGTGCAATCCAGATACAGTGAACCAACAATGCATGCAGAGACATATGCATTACTATGGCCATAGTTTTCAATATAAATTGACGTTCACAATGAACGTTGTCATAATGTTCACCCACTCCAACTCGACTTGGATACTATCATATTCCTACAGATCGACTAGGTCAATTATGTTTAACTTATGAAGTCATGGTGTTTTCATTAATTTAGTCTTCCTGACACATACATGATTTCTTTCATTGTCTATAATCCATAGACCTATTCAATTTTCTTTCTTTGCAAGGACTCTCATTGCATCCTTGCAATACCTGAGGTCCACGACTTATTGTCTCATAATAGATATAGATAGATTAATTACGACTAATATGATAACCTTACCCAGGTTAAGCAATATAGTCTAGGAATCTAATTCCCTTCTTGCAAGTAAGAATATTTACACCTAGTCAGGGCACTTGACCCTTCAATCATGATCTAAATAATGATCTCAATGCCTTAATGCAATAACAACCATATCTAGGTTAAGTTAAGGATTAACTAAAGAGTTTTATCCAACTCCAATCTAGTCTTTCTAACTTAGGTGAATTCACAAGACACTGTCGTCGCTCTATTAATCACTAAGGATTGACTATCCATTCTTAGGCATCTCTCCTTGCATCTTTGTAACATTTGAGATTCACCCCCTTGTCGACAAGTAATAGCTTAGAAAAGTGGTGATAAAAAGGCATAATGATTTTAATGTTTGACTAACCATTTCATGAAACTTCTTGCACACTTGCAAGTCTGAGGCTTATGACTTGTATTTCAAGTCAAATTGTAGCCCAATAAATAGTTTTCCCTACCTAAGGTTAAAAATTGTCGACTAACAACAAATCTCCTTTCAATAAGATAGACATGAGCATTACCAGTTAGGGGTTCCCGACCTTTGTCATCGACCGATATATAAATTGATAAAACAAGATGTAACTTAACAAGGTACATTTAACAACTTAATCCCTACTCGATCAATCTAGGGTTTGCTTTTCCTTTTCCATGAAAATGGAATATCAAGCATTCGATTCTAGAAAGAATAGTTTTTGTTAAATAAACAACTTCCCTTCAGTCTTCTTTCGACTTAAAGGTTGTTTCAAACTTCTAAACAAATCTGCTTAAATTATAAGAGAAATCCTCAATAACAATAACGTCAAACAATTCGACTCCAAGTCTAAGAGTCTCCCAAGTTTAGTTTGATTCTAACTGATTGATAGTCTAATCCCATTTTCTATCCAATTGAATTCATATTAAAGTCCTTCTCTGACATGTAAAAATAAACATTCATAATTAGGGTACTTGCCCCTTCTTTGTCGATCTATTTAGAGATCAGGGGGGGTTTAGTATATAAAATTACCCTATTGGGTCAAGTTTAGGTTTTGTCCTCCCTATTCCACCATAATGGAATAGTTCAAACATATATAGACATTAAGTAATAATTTAATAAGAAAGGAGGTAACCTCTTGGTCTACGAGGTCATTCTAAGTTTCTCAACCCTTGACTAGATAGAATATGGTTTAGAAGGTGTTCGGCCTTACAGGCACAACATGTATGCACAGACATATATGCCTTCACAGCGAAGGATACAAGTTTATGGGTCATTACATGGTCATAACAGAATGTTTTATACCATTGGTTTTATGTCAACCATACAAAGTAATAATAAAGAGCTACAATCGGCTATTTCCCATCCATCATAATACATATAGATTCGTATCTGTTATCAACTCGGTAAAGACTCATAAAGAGTAAATACTTGCATGCATCAACTTTAAGAAAGGAGAACGCATATGATTTACATTGTCCTCCTCATGGAAAGAAGTGAATTCAAATTCCTCGGCCCATTGGTCCTTCTTTGTTATAAACTTGGGTCTTTTGTCATTATGAGGTATTTGAGTGGTGGTCTGGGTTGATATCTCAGTCTGCAAGAATCGCTTGATTCATGCATGCGACCGCCAACACTAGTCTTAGTAGTTATCTACAGGCATATGTTAATAGTTTACAGTGGCTCTTTGGCCATGACCATTATATGCATGCAAGATATGCATAGTTTTATGTCTACATTTTAAAGATGTGTATATCTATTCGAGAATAACTTTCTTGCTAACACAAGTATAGTTTATAACCATGTTATCTTCTTTGGTTTATATGAACACAAGTATAGTCTTGCAAGAAAAGAAATGATTTCTTTATGGTATACATAGAGTTATACCCACGACTCCATGGTGTAAAGCATAGTTTAGTCATGAATTAAAACTTGCAAGGGAAAAGCTATCTCTCATAGCATGTTCTTGAATTCAGACTTGCAAGTAAAACATTGTATATCTCAATATAATACTTATAATAAACTTGCAGTATCGACACTACCCTCTCAGTTATACAAAGATGAATCTTGCAAGTTTATCTACCATGATTATTCAAGGAGTATCTTTCACGGGTGATAATACCTTTATCACTGACTAATGAGCTCCACGACGCCCAACTGCTCCATCTCCCTATACTCTCCCTCTAAAATTCTTTCTAACCTGCTTTTCCCGTCAGCTCCACCATGCATTCCACTACTCCATCCTCGTGCATAGTGAAGCCCCCCACAAAAAAGAATCGTGCCTCTCTGCGGGTTCTTTTTCTTCTTTCAAAACATCGACCGCCTGATCTCCTCCTCCCGCGCCCACTATGATGGAGTGTATCTCCATTCAACTCTCGGTTACACATTAATCTCGTCGGCACCACTTCCTCCCCATCCACCCATGGTGATGGAGTAAATCCCCTCTATCAATGGTTGCACTTATCTCTCAACCGAATAACCTTCGGTTGAGCTCAGCGAAGAAGATGACGGCTCATTAACTGCAGTTTTTAGTTTTTTTAAACAACAGCTACTCTGATGCCTTATTCACCCTCTACAATGATGGAGCATCTGCATTTATTTAACGGTTATACTTTAATGCCAACCGCATAACTTCCTCCCTGTCGCGCCCACGGTGAAGGAGAAACTCAGCATTGAACTCATAGCCGGCACATGCCTAAACACAAGGAGTCAACATAACTGCAGCTATCTGACTCCTCATTTGCAGTGACCACAAACAAGATGGAGGTTTCTAAATGACGACGTGGCATAACAACTTCGTCATTCTTCCACAAGGAGACTCTAACCTTCGAAACATGCAACCTAACATCGCTAGAGAAGTGAAATTCTCACAAGGTGATAACTAATAAATGCACAAGGTGGCTCCAAGGTCGAAAAAGAGGTAAGGAATCAATACCGACTAAAGTAAGAGAGTATGAGTTTGATTTAAGATATCTCAAGTCGTAAACTCGATAGGAAAAGACGTATTCGCAAAGGATGACGTCTGTAATGACAGAGCTTGGGCGAAGACCAACTTGACTTGGCGAGAAAACCAACATCAAGCAAACTAACTAAACTACATCCTGTTAGCCAAGTTATGACTAAAATGATTTCGGAATATCCTTCCAAATGATGACCAAAATAGTTATAGCATGAATTGACTTCACATTTAACTTCCGTCGATTTATAAAAGGGAAACAAATTCACAACACAAGATTAACGCGTTTTGACGGCAATCAGGACGGATTGGGCATAATGCAACACAAGTTTTCTAAATTGTTTGACGCATAAAACGACTTCTCACATCTTTCGACTACGAGACGTGATCCACAAATCCGCCACAAATAGGTTCATCTGTTGACGTTAAATGTCGACAATATTAGCATTATCTAACTTGATGGGAACAGCTTGACGTTTAAGAGGTGACAATAAAACCTCAAGTGACTCAAGAAGAATAACGCAATTGTTTTTACGTCTATGACGTTGTTTACTTCACAAATGACTATGTTGACTCACCATCGACTTGACTAGATGATAATCAAGATATTGACTACCTGTCGATTAGATTCAAAAGTAACTAGCAAGACAAGACTTACCTCATACGACTCATTGGTTCACATTATCATTTAACACTAGACTCGTTTGGCAATTTGACCACTCGTAATCCAAGGTCTATCTCTCTCTTCTCAAAAGATACTCTCTCTCTCTTCTCTGAGAGTCGATAACTTGTAATCCTATTTCACTTGTCATCAAACAATAAGAGATCAGTGCATCATTATTTAAAATAAATCAAATCTCATCATATAGATATAAAATCGACAATAACATAATCATTTCCATGATTTCCTAAATGATATTCAATATAATTCCATGTCATATCTTCTCAAAAATCTATAACATCTCAATAAATTTACTTATGCCCAAGTAAAAGGTAAAAGTATAGCAAGTCAGAAATAGGGATGTAACATATCCTTCCCCTAAAGATTCATCGTCCTTGATGATATAAAGCATCAAAATACAACTTAAAAACATATTCATTGTTCAATTGCTATCAGCATAAAGCAAATGAGGAAATTTTTGCTAGAATTCATGGTAATTTCTCCCCCCATGCACAACTATTCTATGCATACTGGTCCCACTAGACCTCACACTTCATAACCTCTATGTTACACAAGCATCGCTTGCAATCTTCAAGTATTTAAGAAGCTTGATCATAACCGTTCCTAGGTTCTTGTACTTTTAAATCATTCATAGATTATAACATTTATATATTACATGAACATATTTCTCATATATAAATCACCAAAAAGCATGATGCCTCCTGGCAATACTGGTAATAAATTGATCCTTGAATTCAATAAAATTTCTAACCTTAAAATTTTTGAAGGGTCCTTTATACTTAGGAACTGGTTTAGAATACATTCCATTCTTTAGGAAACGTTTTCAGGGGTTTAACCCTTAAAAGAATTTTCCTTCTCTAACCGAGAATTGTTTTGATGTATGCTTAATCATTAACATTGCTTTTTTGTTCACTATCCACTTCCTTTGATCTTTCCTGATTAGTTAAATCTTTTCATTCATTTCTAATAACATTTCTAGACTAATGCTAATCCTACCTTCTAGCTTACCCAGCTTATAGGAGTTTGGCATCTTTCTATCCAATGTTTCAATTCAAGCCATCTTAATAGCAAAGGTTAGGTATTGTCAAAGATTTCACGTGATAAGTAGTCTCCCTACTCGTATTGCTAATACATGCAACATGTTTGGGGCAAATCTTCTAAAACTTGGTTAACTTCCATAGTTTAACCATCTGTTCACAGGATAACAAATTATACTCTTTTTAAATTTTAGTCCCTAACATGGAGGACAAGTTTGTCAAAACCTTGACACTACACGCATATTTCTATCAGAGATAACCTTCTCAGAAAACCACGCAATCTAAACACATCTTGCACGAATTGTGTGCTAACACTGATGCTCCATTAGTCTAATCCCCTGGTATATAATGTGCTACCTTCGAGAGTTTATCATCTCAAAATGGCATTGTGTCTTTTCCCAGACATAGAAGGACTTCGTACAATATCCATGCAAACAACTTGCCATTTCCATTCTGGCATGACATGCGGGTACATCAATCCTACAGGTGTTGATGTTCCACTTTTTCCTCTGGCGCTCTAGACAAAATGCTACAAATCTCATAACATCATTCTTTATTCCTTCAAGAATTAAAGAGGTTTTATATCTATTAGTACTTGGTTAACCCTAGATGTCCTGGGTATGGTGGAATATGAACTTCTTTCCACACCAGTTTTCTTATTTCAGAAGAATTAGAAACACACATTCTTTCTCCAAAACTCAATAGTCTGTGAGACTTAAAATGAAAAACCTTTCATACCTTGAATCTTTTAAATTTTACCACAAGAGCTTTCTAAATTTACTCATCATGTAAAGGTACACCCCTTAAACCATCTCCTGAGGCATCAATTTTCCCTCAAACTGTCCTTCGGAACATGAATTCATAGCATTGGTGCTGTTGTAATTTCTCTTAATCATTAGAGAATCACTTGCACATATGGATTAATGTTCTCCTTCATGCCTAAAATAAATATATCTTCCTAAAGACTTGGACCAAACAAGTCTAAACAACCTCTAAACATATTGTTCATGTGTTTCATGAATGCGACAAGGCATTTGTATGTTTAAAGGACAACACTTGCTAACTCACAGTGCCCAGTCTTGTCCAAAAGTCATTTCAAGAGTATCCTCATCCTTCAATCTAGATTGATGATATATATCAATCTTAAATCAATCTTTGATATCATAAAAACTCAACCCATCTAATCAAAGAGTTCATTGATACATGTGAAAGATATTTTCTCCTTATCATGGTTTTAACGAGCATATGATACTCAATACACAATTTTAGAGTTATGTCCTCCTTGACAAAAACAATATCTAGTGCACCCCATGGTAACATACTAGATCAAATCAACCCTTTTAGCCAATAATTCTTGTAAAGGGGCTTTTGATTCCATTAATCCTAAAGTTGTCATAATATAAGGTACTTTTCTAGGTAACTCATCCCAAAATTCTAAGAGGAATAAGATTTTCAGTTGATTCCAACACTTGTTCCATCAACTTTGGTGAAATGACTTTCTTCATGTCTAGAACAGTTCTAGGGCAAGCTTATCCTTTGCTTCCTTTTAGGGTCTAGAGTTTTAGGATTTTCTATAACTCACGCTATATTCTTTGTGTTTTTCCTTTCTCATCCCATGAGAATTCTCAATTTTCCCCCCTTTAGGGTTTCCTTGATCTCATATTTTCTTTTCCAAAATACTAGGTATCTCCTTGGTTTTAAACAAGGTTAGTATTGCTCCAATTCTATCAAGAGATTAACTAGTGGTTTATTCTATTTTAGACTTTCACCCTGGTTTGGTTCTAGTATGATACATGCTCTCATTTTCCTCATACCAAATAATTAAGTTATCTAACAGTTTTTCTGAATCTTAAGCGACTCAAAACATCAAACATATTTATCTCATAATAATCCAAAGACTGGTATAAAACATTGTCATCTTTATTATAATTTATTTAGGAGTAACCACATCCTAATTTATATTGTTGATACGATAAGACTATATGTCACTGTCGGTTAACAATCTTCCAGTTTAACAAACATAGAGGGTGGATGTACACAAGTACTCCAACACCTTTTTCCTAAAACAAAAACATCACATCAACATTCAAGTGACATGTCGTAACTGGCTACAGTTTACTAGGTTTTACTACACCAGTAGAATTAGTAGGATTCTTGGCTAGTTCAGAATGTTGTTTTCTTTCTAGCTGAATACGCTTAAGCACATCATCAAAAGTCTCTAAATCCTCCAGCCATGCACCTTCAGAGTAAACAACATGCTCTTTAAGTTCAACCTCCTTGATAGGTTTCTTCTTAACCGCTAATCTAGGCAAATGCTGGGGAACAGACTTCCTAGCTGTTTTCTTTGTTCTTCTCCACGTCATTCTGGTACAAGAAAATTTGAACATTAGCTAACCACATAATGTTGACTATAGGTTAGCACAATGGACTCATAAGCCCTAGTGTCGAACCTGATATCTCTGATACCATATGTAACATCCACATTCTAGAAACATAGTAAAAAAACCAAAAATTCACCATAAAGCAAATTTACAAGGTGAAAATGAGACAGAGAAAATTTTTCTTTTATTCAACATATAGTCGAGTAACTACAATTGCAAGATATACCATTACAAATACAATCAACCTTATTGTCTTTCTCAAGTACAATCTTTACAAAAAAAAATCTATTATAAATACATGAATCAGATAGTGTTTTACTTAATCTCAATAAACACAAGTCTCAAAGATATACTGCAACCGGAAATCTGACATCTTTATCGCAAGCCTCGGCATTTCTTCTGCTAGAGAGAGAGAGTATCTTTCTAGTGATTTACCTCCAACCACAAACCGTCGGTCTCCTGCACTCCTTCCTAACCGGAAGTGGCCCTTCCCTTCACGAGAAGTATAGACCAAGGTGACCAGTGGTAATTTGCCTTTCTGAGTACATAGTGTTGTATCTTACACAACTCTATATATCATACAACCCTAGATACCCTCTAGCTACGTATGATTCCCGATAGGATGTGCAATCTAGATACAGTGAACCGACAATGCATATAGAGACATATGCATTACTATGGCCATAGTTTTCAATATAAATTGACGTTCACAATGAACATTGTCGTAATGTTCACCCACTCCAACTCGACTTGGATACTATCATATTCCTACAGATCGACTAGGTCAATTATGTTTAACTTATGAAGTCATGGCGTTTTCATTAATTTAGTCTTCCCGACACATACATGATTTCTTTCATTGTCTATAATCTATAGACCTATTCAATTTTCTTTCTTTACAAGGACTCTCATTGCATCCTTGCAATACCCAAGGTCCACGACTTATTGTCTCATAATAGATATAGATAGATTAATTATGACTAATATGATACCTTACCTAGGTTAAGCAATATAGTCTAGGAATCTAATTCCCTTCTTGCAAGTAAGAATATTTACACCTAGTCAGGGCACTTGACCCTTCAATCACGATCTAAATAATGATCTCAATGCCTTAATGCAATAATAACCATATCTAGGTTAAGTTAAGGATTAACTAAAGAGTTTTATCCAACTCCAATCTAGTCTTTCTAACTTAGGTGAATTCACAAGACACTGTCATTGCTCTATTAATCACTAAGGATTGACTATCCATTCTTAGGCATCTCTCCTTCATCTTTGCAACATTTGAGATTCACCCCCTTGTCGACAAGAAATAGCTTAGAAAAGTGGTGATAAAAAGGCATAATGATTTTAATGTTTGACTAACCATTTAATGGCACTTCTTGCACACTTGCAAGTCTGAGGCTTACGACTTGTGTTTCAAGTCAAATTGTAGCCCAATAAATAGTTTTCCCTACCTAAGGTTAAACATTGTCGACTAACAACAAATCTCCTTTCAATAAGATAGACATGAGCATTACCAGTTAGGGGTTGCTGACCTTCGTCATCGACCGATATATAAATTGATAAAACAAGATGTAACTTAACAAGGTACATTTAACAACTTAATCCCTACTCGATCAATCTAGGGTTTGCTTTTCCTTGTCCTTGAAAATGGAATATCAAGCATTCGATTCTAGAAAGAATAGTTTTTGTTAAATAAACAACTTTCCTTCAGTCTTGTTTTGACTTAAAGGTTGTTTCAAACTTCTAAACAAATATGCTTAAATTATAAGAGAAATCCTCAATAACAATAACGTCAAACAATTCGACTCCAAGTCTAAGAGTCTCCCAAGTTTAGTTTGATTCTAATTGATTGATAGTCTAATCCCATTTTCTATCCAATTGAATTCATATTAAAGTCCTTCTCTGACATGTAAAAATAAACATTCATAATTAGGGTACTTGCCCCTTCTTTGTCAATCTATTTAGAGATCAGGGGGGGTTTAGTATATAAAATTACCCTATTGGGTCAAGTTTAGGTTTTGTCCTCCCTATTCCACCATAATGGAATAGTTCAAACATATATAGACATTAAGTAATAATTTAATAAGAAAGGAGGTAACCTCTTGGTCTACGAGGTCATTCTAAGTTTCTCAACCCTTGACTAGATAGAAGATGGCTTACAAGGTGTTCGGCCTCACAGGCACAACATGTATGCACAGACATATATGCCTTCACAGCGAAGGATACAAGTTTATGGGTCATTACATGGTCATAACAGAATGTTTTATACCATTAGTTTTATGTCAACCATACAAAGTAATAATAAACAGCTACAATCGGCCATTTCCCATCCATCATAATACATATAGATTCGTATCTATTATCAACTTGGTAAAGACTCATAAAGAGTAAATACTTGCATGCATCAACTTTAAGAAAGGAGAACGCATATGATTTACATTGTCCTCCTCATGGAAAGAAGTGAATTCAAATTCCTTGGCCCATTGGTCCTTCTTTGTTATAAACTTGGGTCTTTTGTCATTACAAGGTATTTGAGTGGTGGTCTAGGTTAATATCTCGGTCTGCAAGAATCACTTGATTCATGCATGCGACCGCCAACACTAGTCTTAGTAGTTATCTACAGGCGTATGTTAATAGTTTGCAGTGGCTCTTTGGCCATGACCATTATATGCATGCAAGATATGCATAGTTTTATGTCTACATTTTAAAGATATGTATATCTATTCAAGAATAACTTTCTTGCTAACACAAGTATAGTTTATAACCACGTTATCTTCTTTTGTTTATATGAACACAAGTATAGTCTTGCAAGAAAAGAAATGATTGCTTTTATGGTATACATAGAGTTATACCCACGACTCCATGGTGTAAAGCATAGTTTAGTCATGAATTAAAATTTGCAAGGGAAAAGCTATCTCTCATAGCATGTTCTTCAATTCAGACTTGCACGTAAAACATTGTATATCTCAATATAATACTTATAATAAACTTACAGTATCGACACTACCCTCTTAGTTATACAAAGATGAATCTTGGAAGTTTATCTACCATGATTATTCAAGGAGTATCTTTCAGAGGTGATAATACTTTTATCACTGAATTCTAATGAGCTTCACGATGCCCAACTGCTCCTTCTCCCTGTACTCTCCCTCTAAAATTCTTTCTAACCTACTTTTCCCGTCAGCTCCACCATGCATTCCACTACTCCGTCCTCGTGCACAACGAAGCCCCCCACAAAAAAGAATTGTGCCTCTCTGTGGGTTCTTTTCCTTGTTTCAAAACATCGACCACCTGATCTCCTCCTCCCGCGCCCACTATGATGGAGTGTATCTGCATTGAACTCTTGGTTAGACATTAATCTCGTTGGCACCACTTCCTCCCCGTCCACCCATGGTGATGGAGTAAATACCCTCTATCAACAGTTGCACTTATCTCTCAACCGAATAACCTTCGGTTGGGCTCAGCGAAGAAGATGACGGCTCATTAACTACGGTTTTTAGTTTTTTTAAACAATAGCTACTCCGATGCCTTTTTCACCCTCTACAATGATGGAGCATCTGCATTTATTTAACGGTTATACTTTAATGCCAACCGCATAACTTCCTTCCTCTCACGCCTATGGTGAAGGAGAAACTCAGCATTGAACTCACGGCTAGCACATGCCTATACACAAGGAGTCGACATAACTGCAGCTATCCGACTCCTCATTTGCAGCAACCACAAACAAGATGGAGGTTTCTAAATGATGACATGGCATAACAACTTCATCATTCTTCCACAAGGAGATTTCTAACCTTCAAAACATGCAACCTAACATCGCTAGAGGATTGAAATTCTCACAAGGTGACAACTAATAAATGCACAAGGTGGCTCCAAGGTCGAAAAAGAGGTAAGGAATCAATACCGACTAAAGTAAGAGAGTATGAGTTTGATTTAAGATATCTCAAGTCGTAAACTTGAAAGGAAAAGACATATTCACAAAGGATGACATCCGTAATGACAGAGCTTGGGCGAAGACCAACTTGACTTGACGAGAAAACCAACATCAAGCAAACTGACGAAACTACATCCCGTTAGCCAAGTTATGACTAAAACGATATCAGAATATCCTTCCAAATGATGATCAAAATAGTTATAGCATGAATCAACTTCACATTTGACTTCCATCGATTTACAAAAGGGAAACAAATTCACAACACAAGATTAACATGTTTTGACGGCAATCACGACGGATTGGGCGTAATGCAACACAAGTTTTCTAAATTGTTTGATGTACAAAATGACTTCTCGCATCTTTCAACTATGAGAGGTGATCCACAAATCTGCCATAAATAGGTTCATCTATTGACGTTAAACGTCGACAATATTAGCATTATCTAACTTGATGGGAACAACTTGACGTTTAAGAGGTGACAATAACCTCAAGTGACTCAAGAAGAATAACGCAATTGTTTTTACGTCTATGACATTGTTTACTTCGCAAATGACTATGTCGACTCGCCATCGACTTGACTAGATGATAATCAAGATATTGACTACCTATTGATTAGATTCAAAAGTAACTAGCAAGACAAGACTTACCTCATACGACTCATTGGTTCACATTATCGTTTAACACTAGACTCGTTTGGCAATTTGACCACTCGTAATCCAAGGTCTATCTCTCTCTTCTCGAAAGATACTCTCTCTCTCTTCTCTAAGAGTCAATAACTTGTAATCCTATTTCACTTGTCATCAAATAATAAGAGATCAGTGCATCATTATTCAAAATAAATCAAATCTCATCATATAGATATAAAATCGACAATAACATAATCATTTCCATGATTTCCTAAATGATATTCAATATAATTCCATGTCATATCTTCTCAAAAATCTATAACATCTCAATAAATTTACTTATGCCCAAGTAAAAGGTAAAAGTATGGCAAGTCAGAAATAGGGATGTAACAATGTGCCTCCAAATCCCCTTCCTCTACCTCTTTCAGAATAGCCTCTTCCCCTGCTGTTTTGACTTGATTCCTCCTTGCGTAAAGTTTCATTTTCCTCCTCAAAAACTTGTTTTCCTTTACCATTACTTGCTAGTTCACTTCGCATGATAGACCTTCCTCTTCCTCTTGTATTACCTTGGTGTCTCCAGGACAATTTTTCTTTAGCCTTCAAGCCAAATCAATATGCCTCTTCCACCGTATGAACTTGCAACATTGCTAATTCATATTGAATATTATATCTGAATCCATTTACATACCTTGAAACCTTTGTTGCATCATCCTCCACATGTCCAACTCACATATTCAACTTGTAAAACCCCTCGGTATTAGCTTTCACACTTTAACTCTTTTTGCTTCAAATTTTAGAATTTTCAAAATAAACTTGGTAATCTTTTAGTAGAAATTGAGCTTTCATCTTTGTTACCATTCGCTCCCAAGTTCTTATTTTATCCTTGCCTCTTCTCTATCTATCGATCTGCACATGATCCCACCATAATGACACGTGTGCCTTCAACTTCATGCAAGAAAACTTCACTCTTTTGAGGTCCTCTATTGACTCATAGTTGAAATACTTCTCCATTTATGATTTCTAATTGATTAAATCTTCCAGATTCAGACTTCCATTGTAACTAGGGGTTTCCAATCTTGGCTTGTTGTTGATCTTTGCCATTGCTCTAAAAAATCTACCTTCCGCTCCATCATCCTCTTCAAAATCAATTTCTAGTGCTTCAATCTCACCTTCATCATCGCTGACATCTACCATAGATATCCCTCTTCGCTGGGCTACTTCCATCACATCTAATCTTGTTGTGATACCTCTCAGCATATCCATGACTATTGTATTGTCATAATTTCATGGTCCTCTTCTCCCACCATGTCCTCTTTGCACCATGTCAATGTGCCCTCTGTAGTCACGAGTCTCCTTGTCCCCACAATCACCCACAACCTCTTCTAGGGTTCCTTCCTTTAACACAACTGCAACCATCTCTGATACCAAATGGTGCAAATAGGAACCTCACCCCTCTCTGCAAACTCACTCACACAAACTTAACTTACAAAATAGAGACTCTGAAATTCAAATTGCAACACCACAAATTCACAAAACAAAATAAACATTCATTAATTTATTACTTTTCCAAGATTTTCCATAACAACTTCTTAGCACACAGTTCTATAGGAATTCATTCAAATCTTATACATACACCCACAAACTACATTGGTTACAACATTCGATGAGGATTATAATTTAATCATAGAAATGACTTCTTTCATGGTCTCAATCAGTCAGCTTGTTCTCAGAACCATTCAATCTATCATTCTTTGCTTATGAATATACTACACTGTCAAACTCCACAACTTGTATATTATGTGTTTTGGCAAATCCCACCATATTGATGGCACCTAAATATTTCTCTCCTTCTTGGTTTTTGAACCTCCCTAATCAACTTCTTCTTTTGTAGTTTTCTGTATGTTATTTCATTCTCTATCAAGCCGACCCCATTTCTTCACCTTCTATTATGGTTTATAGCAGCAACCACTTTATTTTTCCCATTCATTCCCCCTCCACTTTGTTGTTCCATTTTCTTCTTATTGGCAGCAAACCTTAGTTGCTTCTCACCTTCTCTATTGGTAGAAACTTCAATGACTTCTTCCTTCTCTATTTTTGCCACGCCCTGACCAACTCAGCTATCTGTTGTTTTCATATTACAATACATCAAATGGGAGTCTTTAAACTTACCAATCACCCCCCCAGAGTTGAGGCAATACCTTAGCCATGAGGTATATCATTCAATGTTTTCTTTGAAACTGCTAACTCTCCAAGGAATTAAATCGATGGAAAAATTAATTGACTCAATTAAAACATGAAATGCATTTCAATAAATTTTTTAGGAAAAATCACTTTAAGTCTTTTCATATTGAATTGGTTTGGCCAAGACATATCAAGCCATAGATTCCCAGCTAAAGGACCTCATGTAATACTTTAAATCTAAACTGGATTACTAGGAACTTCAATGCTTGAAAAGAATCAGCCTCCCAAAAACTTGATGTCTCTATCATGGACTGAAATGAATACTTCAATATGGTTTCTTTCCACTTCATTAAATTATCCAAATACAAAGTAATTTCTTCCAAGAATTCAACTCCTTTGTGATGGATTGCAACAAAATATCACTTGGATGCCATATCTCCTTTGCGACATTTTGTCAAACAAACAACATGTGCTCTGTCTCCATCAAAATGACTAGATTGTGTTCCAAAATTGAACAGAGGAGAACTACCAAAACAAAAGCTAAAGAAAATAGAAATAAAAAATGTTAAGTCTTTTTAGTGATGCATGATTGCTGACATCCCTGGGTGCTCCTGCATCACTCAACCAATGTGGAGTTCTTCATAGCCAATTCAAATAAATCATACTAATGTGCATAAGTAAAATATTTTTTTTCACCTAAATTTAATATGACTTTTTACTAAATGTTATATAAAAGCTCTATTAACCTAACATTGGAAATGAAACTTTTACAAGAACTATATTATCTTCTTATTCAAATCGATAGCACTTGGGATATGTATGAACACAAAGACATCATTATTCTACTTAAACTAATTATATTCGGGTAAAGGTATTCTCTATCTCATTATAATATCAAAACCAATAAACAAATATGTGATTTACATTCTAGTATTTTTACTTGACAAAATAACAAGATGCTCTTTTTCCTAAACTATATTCATATAACAATACAAATGCACATACATTGAAAGCATATTATGTGAAAGGAAGCTAGGTGTGCAGAAATCACTTCCTACACTAATATAATGAGGAGAGATTTATGCAAATTCAAATTAACCTTTCCACTAATAGCATTATTAACACAATAATAGAGATATTGCAGCAATACACATACACACAGAAAATAGACAGAAGAGAGAGACAAGATATACATGGGGAAAACCCTTATGGGTGAAAAACCCCACACTCCAAAACATAGCTCAAATGTATTACAGTAAATAATAATAGATTACAATACAATTTTAGAGCCAATGCTCTTTCAAAAGTCTTCGAATGTCGAATCTGGAGATCTTTTGGCAGCATAACAGTACTTGTACAAAAACTATATATCTCCCATCCAAGCACCTATTTTTCTAGAGTTTACAAGGGAAATATGGAACCTTATAGTGATGGGCATCCATCTTGGACTCATGCCCCAAAACTCATGCCTAAGGATACTTGTCCAACATCCCATCCCAATGTGGGTGCCTTGTCCCAATATAGGCTATGAAAGATGCTCTTATGAACCTTATAACTATCATAGAATCTGTCATAACTGACAACACTTACAACTATAAGATAATCTGTCATATTCCTCTTACAACATGTCATAACCTCCCTTGACTGCCCAAAGATGCCTTTCTCTCGTGCAAAGATACTCACCGACACTTGTCATTAAATAAAAGTCATTTGAGGATTCAGGAGCGTTGCCCCCGAGCCCCCACAAGGGCGCTGCCCCTCGACCCTGCCCTATACTGTGACATGGAGCACACCAGGGGTGCTACCCCTGGAACCCCGCAAGGGGCTCCACCCCTTGACCCCATCTTGGGGGCGCTACCCCCAAACCCCCATTAATTATTCAAGGGGGAAACCGTGGTTGCCAAAGTCACCAAAATTTATCCTGCTGCATGTACACAAGGTGTCGACTATGCCAACTCAACATGGGATAAATAAATACAACATTAGGAATTTGCAAAGGTTGAGACACCTTAATTTCTAACATTCTCCCACTTGTCGAACACCTTGCAAGGGCCAAAAGCAATGACAAGATTTAACTGCTAGGGGCCAAGAGGCCCATAGACTCCGAACACCATTTGAACTTCTCTATGCCCACTGGTTTTGTTAATGCATCCGCAACATTCTTCAAAGTGTCTAACTTCTCCAAATTCACCTTCCCATCCTCTACCATGTCTTGTACAAAGTGAAATTGTACATCAATATGCTTTGTTTTGGCATGGAAAGTTGGATTCTTTGCTAGGCAAATCACACTCTGACTATCACACCAGATCGTAATTTGTCCTGCATCAACACCAATATTTGAACACAATCTCTTAAGCCAAATAGCTTCCTTACAAGCATGAATTGATTCCATATACTTATCTTCTATTGTGGACAAAGCAACCACAGGTTGTCGCTTACTCATCCAACTAATTGCACCACCAAACATTGTGAACACATATACAGTGGTGGATCTCCTACTGTCAATGTCACCTACCCAATTAGAATCCACAAATCCATGAATACAAACAGAATGTGGAGGTCCTATAACATTACCATGATAGCATATGGAATACTCAGAAGTACCCCTCAAATATCTGAACACTTGCTTAACTACATCCCAATGTACCCGTCCAAGATTAGCCATAAATTGACTAAGGACTCCCACTGCTTGGGCAATGCTTGGTCTTGTGCAAACCATAGCATACATCAAATTGCCAACAACACTAGCATAAGGTACTCTGCTCATGTCCTCCACCTCACTAGGAGATTTTGGACAATCATTAATAGACAACTTTGTCCCCAAAGAAACAGGAACACACAATGGTCTACAATCTGCCATGCTGAACCTATCCAACACGGTCTTCACATACTTACTCTGGCTTAACCAATGTTTTTTGTTAGCTCTGTCTCTTCTAATTTCCACACCTAGAAGGTACCTGGCTGCCCCTAGATTTTTCATATCAAATTGTGCTGACAATTGAGACTTCAAATCATAAATCATATTCTTACCATTCCCAATTAACATCATATTGTCAACATACAATGCAATAATGAGAATGCGATCATTTTCAAACTTGTAATACACACAATGATCCAATTTTGATCTTAGATATCCAATCAATGATACAAAGGCATCAAACTTCATGTACCACATCCTAGGAGACTGCTTCAAACCATACAAAGACTTTTTCAACTTGTAAACCAAATTTTCTTTACCTTTCTCTATGTAATGCTCTGGCTGTGACATGTAAATCTCTTCCTCTAAATCACCATGAAGGAATGTTGTCTCCACATCCATCTACTCCACCTCTAAGTCATAAGCTACTGCAAGAGATAATAGGAACCGAATAGATGTCAGCTTTACAACAGGAGAGAAAATTTCACCATAATCAATTCCCTCCACTTGTGAGTAGCCCTTTGCAACCAGTCTAGCCTTGTACTTTTCAACATTCCCATCTGCATCAAATTTCTTCTTGAACACCCATTTGTATCCAACAGGTTTCTGTCCTTCAGGGAAAGGCACCAAGTCCCATGTTTTATTCTTTTCCAAAGAAGCCATCTCATCTTCCATGGCCTCCTTCTAGGAACCTACATCTTTCATGCCCATAGCCTCTGTCACAGTTCTAGGCTCATCAATGTTAGTAAGAAAGGAAAAAGGACAACTAGAATCAAGCAATGAATAACCAAATCTATCAAGTTGCTTTCTTGTTTGTGTAGACCTCCTCAATGGATGAGGTTGAGGTTCTACTTATTCTTCTAAACTTTCAGAGCTACTAGAGCTCTCCTCATCATCAGGTCTCACAAGGTCTATCGGTTCAATTTTCTCAAAGGTAGAAGGAAATTGAACCACATCTTCTTTATTTTCTGTCTATTCTGGCTGTAAAACAATAGAAGAAGGTGTTAGCTCTCTAAAGATAACACTTCTGCTATATAACACTTTTTCAGCCACAGGATCCTAAAGCTTGTATCCTTTCACACCAACACCATAGCCAATGAAGATACACTTAATAGCCTTGTTTCCCAATTTAGACTGTTTCTCCCTAGGCACATGTGCATATGCCTCACAACCAAAAACACGAAGATGTCTAACTGAAGGCTTCGTACCAGACCACACCTCCATGGGTGTCTTACCAACAAGAGATGATGTAGGAGATCTGTTTACCAGATAGCAAGCAGTGGCTACAACTTCAGCCCAAAACTTTTGTTCGAGGCTTGCACCACTAAGCATACTCCTAGCCTTCTCCATCAGTGTCCTGTTCATCCTCTCTGCAACTCCATTTTTCTATGGGGTGTATGGATTTGTCTTATGTCTTTCAATCCCTTGCTTTTTACAGAACTTATCAAACTCTACTGAACAAAACTCACCACCGTTATTAGTTCTCAAACACTTAATCTTTTTACTAGTTTGATTCTCAACAAAAGATTTAAACTCTTTGAACTGACTAAAGAATTTAGTCTTGCTTCTGAGAAAATAAATCCATGTCCTTCTACGATAATCATCTATGAAAGATACAAAATATACAGATTTGGAAATCGAAGGAACACTAACAGGACCAAGCACATCATAATGAATAAGGTCCAACACACCAGAAGACTTGTGATAACTAGAGTAAAAAAAACACAGTTTTGCTTTCCATATATACAATGTTCACAAAAGTCAAACTCAAGATTACAATCATTTAACCCCTCAATGAGGTTTTTATTTTTTAGGGTTCTAAAACCCTTCTCACCAATGTGGCCATATCTCATATGCCATAACATAGTCTTTTCAGCAGGTAGCTTAAGTTCCAAAGCATGAGCACCCTTGGGTACACAAGATGCACTACCATCAGAATTTGTTACAACAGATTTCTTCACTGCTTATTTAGATGGTGGGGATGAAGTGACTGCAACTCTTTTCTTCAAGTCAGAAGAACTATTGTACTGTGAAGTGAATGCCTCCAGCTAAAATAGAGTACCTCTCTGAGTACCCTTCGCAAGCACCATAGATCCTCTAGTCATCTTGCATCCATCCTTTGAAAAGACAACCTGCACACCTGCATCATTCAACATACTTATGGAAAGTCAGTTCTGTACAAGACTTGGGATGTGCATAACCCCAGTGATCCCCTTCACTTGTCCATCAGGAAATTGGATTGAGACTCTTCCACGACCAACAATCTTCAGATGAGAATCATCACCTAGGTACACTCTTCCACCATCGAACTCTTCATACTTCGTGAACCAGTTTCGATGCGAGGTCATGTGGAATAAAGCACTAGAATCAATCAACCACACATCATCAGATGCATGGGTGGCTAGGGCTGTGATGAAGGCATCACCATCATCTTGAGATTTGTCAGAATCTGAATCTGGGACATTCTTCTTCTTCTTTTTCTTTTCTTCCTTGCATTCCTTTCAGAAATGCCTAGTTTTGCCATAGTTCCAACAAAGAGCCTTGGACTTTCCAGGAGATTTGGATCTCCCACAGGATTTGGATCTTCCCTTCTTAGCTTTCTTGTCCTTCTTTTTCCCTTTCTCCTTGGGTCTTCCATGAACTGCAAGAGCCTCTTTGGCTGCCTCAGAAGACTTTCTCCACATCTCTTTAGATAACAGTGAAGATACCACATCATCCATTTTGAATTTGGATGTGGTGCTCCCAATAGCCATCACAAGATGATCCCACAAGTCCGGCAAAGAACAAAGCAAGGTCATACAATGATCCTCTTCCTCCATCTTCACACCAACAAATGTCAATTGTGCAACTAACATGTTGAAAGAATTCAGGTGATCTTCAACTGATCCTATCCTCCATCCTCAGAGAATACAACTTCTTTCTCAGAAAGAGTTTGTTCACCAGGGATTTGGCCTGATAAACATCACCCAACTTCTTCCAAAGGTCTTTTGTGCTCTTCTCCTCATGGACATTTAACAGGATAGAATCAGCTAGACTGAGTCTTAAGAGACCCTTAGCTTTCCAATCTTTGAGATCTCAATCTACTTGTGCCATTGTGATTGGTTTTACACTAGATATAGTTTCCCATAGGTCACGATCAACAAGCATGTCTTCCATCTTAAGTTTCCATAACTCAAAATTTATGCCATTGAATTTCTCCACCTCTAATCTTCCAGATGTACCTGCCATCTCTTTCCTACAACAAGATTATAGAATACTCTAGACAGACTCCCACTCAATCTAAGATTAGCTCAAAAAACCCCTACCCAACAACTAGGACCAAAGGTAATCAAGCTCTGATACCAACTGAAAGGAAGCTAGGTGTACAGAAATCACTTCCTACACTAATCTAATGAGGAGAGATTTATGAAAATTCAAATTAACCTTTCCATTTACATTGTTATTAACACAATAATAGAGATATTGCAGCAATACACATACACACAAAAAATAGACAGAGAGAGAGAGAGAGAGAGAGAGAGAGAGAGAGAGAGAGAGAGAGAGAGAGAGAGAGAGAGAGAGAGAGAGAGAGAGAGAGAGAGGATATACGTGGGGAAAACCCTTGCAAGTGAAAAACCCCACACTCCAAAACACAACTCAAATGTATTACAATAAACAATAACATATTACAATACACTTTCAGAGCTAATACTCTTTCAGGAGTCTTCAAATGTCAAATCTGGAGATATTCTGGCAGCATAACAGTATTTGTACAAAAACTATATATCTCCCATCCAAGCACTTGTTTTTATAGAGTTTGCAAGGCAAATATCGAACCTTGTAGAGATGGGCATCCATCTTGGACATATGCCCCAAAACCCATGCCTAAGGACACTTGTCCAACATCCCATCCCAATGTAGGTGCCTTGTCCCAAGATAGGCTATGATAGATGCTCTTACACACCTTACAGTTGTCATAGAATCTGTCATAATTGATAGCACTTACCGCTGTAAGAGAATATGTCATCTTCCTCTTACAACATGTCATAACCTCCCTTGACTGCCCAAAGATGCCTTTCTCTCATGTAAAGATACTCACCGACACTTGTCATTAAATAAAAGTCATTTGAGGTTTTGGGGGCGTTGCCTTGAGCACCCATGAGGGCACTGCCCCTTGACTCTGCCTTGTATGGTAACAGGGAGTGCGCCAGGGGTGCTACCTATGGAACCCCACAAGGGGCTCTGCCTCTTGACCCCGCCTTGGGGGAGTTTCCCCCAAACCCCCATTAATTATTCAAGGGGGAAACCACGGCTGCCAAAGTCACCAAAATTTATCCTACTGCATGTACGTGCAAGGTGCCAACTATGCCAACTCAACATGGGATAAATAAATACAACATTAAGAATTTGCAAAGGTTGAGACACCTTAATTACCAACATTATGATTATGATGTTTCAGTTCAAATCATATAAAGGCAAATTATGCATAACAAGGTTAATCAACCACCTACCCTATATGGTAACATATCACTAAATGAGGACAAAACATCAATTATTCCTTAACCATGTACACATTTAGAGAGAAGGATCAAAACATTAATTCATAACTTAGACTTATTGAGTCATTCTTTAATAACAAAATTTTTTAAATAACAACCTAAATCTTCACCAACTAAACTCAGAATTTATTTTATCAGTGTTAAACTACAATAGAAACTAACAAATTCAAAATCATCAAAGACAATATTCTATCATTATTTAATCACAGCTATCATGCCATTATTTTAAGAAACATCATAAAAGAAATCGAATCAATAGGTTCAAAGAAATATAAATGAAAAGATTTGGTTTACAAAATCCACAATTGCCATTCTAGAAAAGAAGGTCGATTCTAATCGATGCATTCCAAAATAATGTCTACTGAAAAAGGATTAGAATAACTTCAAGTATAGCCAAAATACCATGGCACATACATAGCATAGAGGTAGATATTTTCATAGAAATTAAGGTTCCAACGATGGTGCAAGACAAGAAAATAGTTCAAATTATTATTAGAAATGTAAATAGTAATATGAGATGTAAAAGAGGCTAAAACAAAATTACTTCTAATGTGCAAGATCTTTGGTTATAAATATAAAGAATTTATTGAAAAGTTCTCATGAATTCATTGGTATAATTTCAAATTGGTTACTTAACAAACTTATAAACTTTCCAAAATATAGATCAAAAGGAAAGACACAAATTAAGGAACACAAATCATAATCAAAGCAAGTCTGAGGGTGAATTTGACTAGCACCAATGCAATAGAAAAGCTCTAGTATTGATTGAAAGTTGGAAGCCACAGATGCAGTTTTGAGCAAGATAATTAAACTATCAAACATTTTTGAAAGAGGAGGGGTGAATTTGTTTTTCCACATATGAATATAGGCTTTGGAGTATTTACAACAATTCTATTGTTTATTTCTTCATTTGGATCCTACAAAAACTACACAACTTATGTCCTTGTCTTAGACATCTATGTAGAAGTGGGCAATGAGCTGAAGTTCAAATGGTACGGAGTTTGATGAAAGAGGAATTAAAAAGATCCCTAGATGTAGTTTGATAAAATGATACACATTTTTTCAAGTAGGAGATGGATCACATCCATATGGAAGATGAAGGCAACAGGGTACATGCACACCACAGAATAGTTAAAAGGCTCCAAAATTAGATAATAAAGATAACCGCTAGCTAAATTGCATTAACAAAGGATCAATTCACAAAATGATATAGAGAAAGAATAAACATGGAATCTTAATAGCGGTGATAGGTATTCTAGATACAAAAAGAGGGAGAAAAAGTGAAATGAGCAATGCTCTAGCAATGTCAAGAATGAGAACAAGATACAAGATTTTGGCTTTCAATTGGTTCTCACGAGGTGCCAAAGATGAAAACACGGGATCAAAGAAATGACATCTTTGAGAAATTATTGAGCACAGGTTAAAATTGCTTCATCAAACACAAGGATATAGAAGGTTTAAATCTTACAAGATGTGGAAAAATAGATAAATATGTGCATACTTGTTAAACAGGAAACTACAAAGGATTTTTTCTCAGAGACTGAAGTAATTGAAGAATGAGCAATAAAACCTCAATCCAAAATTTATTCATTGAATCAACAAACTAGAAAAATAGAAAATAATATTCATACAAATTAAGAAATTTTTCTACTAAGGCAAATGCACAGACATACCTGGATACTGTGTTTTTCCCTAGTCTACTTTTTCGTTATATTTCTCTTATTTCTTTTCCACCTTTCTTCTATGAAAACTCTCCCATTTTCTTACCTATTTAAAAGATTTTTTTTGTCCAGGGCCTCTTTGAAAGCATGCATTCAAAGGAAAATAGATAATGCAATAAATTCCAACTTCTCCACCTTTCCCACTCTTTTCTAAAATTAGCCACACTAATTAGAAACATAAAACAAATATTAACTTCCAAAGATTCCAATAACTGCCATTGTGGTTTTTTTAAGTTGTTTATTTGTTTGTTAGTTTGTGGTTACTAGTTTGTGATAGAGAAAGTTAGTGCATTTCACCATAATTTAAAATTGTCTTTCATAGTTTTGAGATTAGTTTGAATTGTGATTGATAGGTATCGATTAACTTTTAAGGAGAATTGAATGAGTAAGATATAGTAAATTGGTTTGAGAGTGCCTTTGAAGTTGACAGTTGTGAATGTTTCTATATGCAACAAGTTATTTGGAGTTTGCACTAACGAAGGAATATTTGTAAGGGTTTGTTGTACCATTGAGGATGAATTTTGAGTACCACATAGAGGTTTTTCACCATTTTACTATTTGTATTAGCAGTTTGTCATTTTTTCTAAGACACATTTCATGTGGTACTGGGCTTTGCACCATCTTGAAGTTGACACAAATCATTAGAAAAAGTTGGGAATGCTACTTATACATAGTTGAGTTGTCTGAAAGAAAGTGAAGAAGCAAGGAAGAAGAGAGATCAATAGTAGAGGTAGGGAGCAAGACCGTGAGGTGTGAGATAGAACATGTGAGTAGGAAAAAGGAGTATGATGTGGAGTGCAATCTTAAGGAAGCTAATAGTATGGAAGATAGGAAATAGTGGATGTCATTGCAATAAATTACTATTTAGTAATGTAATTATACTTAAATTATCATTTTATAGTGGTAATGTGACAAGCTTGTGCAACAAGATCTGAGATTTGTAATTTTATTACATAGTTGTTATTTAATAACTAGTGAATGAAACAACTATGATCTGGCATGTAAGAGGGGCCATCGTAGAAAATTTGTAAAGGGTTTAATCACGGTTGTAATCATGCAAGTATGAAATCAATAAGCATGTTGTTTTTTTTGTGAAATTCTCTATTATTTGTGTTGTTTGATGTTTTGGATATGTTATGGAGTAAAAAGTGGACACATACCTTTTTACCTCCTCGTTTAGCTCATAGGTCCCCGTGATAACATTATACATCCTAAATATTCATCCTGATGCAAAATCCCCTAAAACCAATACGAATTGGGAACAAGGGGCCCATGTTTGGCCTTACCCCAGAGTAAAAAGGTGTCTTGGGACTTGGGCACCCGCACCCAAGTCCTCTCTAATTGGTCAAGGCAAAATTAAAGGTATGTCATCATAAGACCTTTAAAAGGGTTTCTCCTTATCGGTTCTTTTGGTTAATTTGATGAATGTTAGTGGGAAAGCATATATAAGTGTGTTTTTGAATTCATTATGAACCTAGATAGAGATATCCAACTTAAATCATTGGACTAAAGAGCATTCAAAGCATTCATTTTGATTCTAGAGTAGATTTGTATTGTCATTGTGTGTTTTTGCAGGTTTTGAAGTTATCATCTATCTCTCTTTATGAGTTAAAGGGCATTCATTCTCCTAAGGGTTTCATCACATAGGTGATATCATTTGTGTCCATCATCATTTGATTTCATCTCATTGATTTGTGCTTAGCCTTTGCTCTGCAAGGGCACACTCTCTTTAACAATGGTGTTGGGAAGCTTGAATGCTATCCTGGCATTTGGCTGAGGCAAGTCCCTAAACACCATTAACCCCCAAACCCCTTTTCTTCTTATGTGTAGGTTACAGGTGTGAAATCTGAGAAAGTGAAGACATGGGAAGACTGAGTAAGGAAAAGGGTTTTGGGATCTGACAACATTTCAGGAATATTCCTCTACAGAAGACTTGGGTACTTTTGAAATAGTCCTTCTGCCTAAACAGACATTGTTGATAACTGAGAGGGGGGTGAATCAGTTATCTTAAATATTTCTACTTTCTGAACTTTCTTAATAATTAGTGCTACATGAAACAAGCAAACATAACCATGAAATGGAAATACACATGACACAATATTTTTGACGTGGAAACCCTGTCAAGGGAGAAAACCACGGGGTGATTAACCCAAGATTGTATTCTCTGTTAGAAGAATAGGATTACAAAATGGCACTTGCTAATTAGGGCTCACTGCCTGAGCACATTGCTCACAAGAGGCACACTGCCTACAAGAGACACACTGTCTACAAATTATAGTGCAATACAATACTTGAACTGATAAGGAGCATCAACATATGCTGTAGTTCAGTTCCGGTTAGGCTCTGTATACTGATCTGCTGCATTTCATTTTTCCTCTTCTTTTGTACTTCTCTTCTTTCACATATTGGACCTTCCTTTCTACTTTTATTTGGCTTTCCTTCTTTTCTTCACACACTTTAACAACACACAACACCCATACTCACAACTAAATCCATCTTGTATATATATCCGCACAAGTGATTTCATCACCTTTCTAGTCGGCATCCGGAATAGTCAATCTTTTCACAAACTCTGATCTGTCAGCTGAATCCTTGCACATCAAGTAATGCGGATCAAGCATATACTTGTAGAATTCATCAATCACATCGACCAAACATAATTTATGCCTTAAGAACCTTTTCCATCATCAGTAACACATCCAGAATAATGTCTAATGTTCTGCCAGTCAGTAGTCAGTTCTTCCTCTGTTCACACTGTCACTTGGGAACCTGACACTCAAGCATTCATATCTCTTTATCCTTTCCACACCAGAGGCTCAAACCTTGGAATCTATCAGTAAAGATAATCCTCTTGACTTTCCCAAATCTGCACTTCACTAAGATACTTCTACTGAGAGATCCGGACCTGTCTGTCGGACCTTACTGACTGCTCTGTTCTTGCTTACCAGACCTCAACACTTCTTCAATCTAACTTTCGGTGAGGACTTATCATGCATTGTGGATGTGTGGGATAACCTTTTGTTGCCATCAATGACAACAATCAAGAAGCTCCAAAGTGTCTCTTGCCAACAGACATCAAATTTGGCATCAGGATAGTCTCTATAACATTTTTCTAGTTTACAGTTTCTTGAAATTCCATCTTTTAGGACTTGGGCACTTTTGAAATAGTCCTCTGACATTTTAGGTTTTGGGACATAGGTTGTGATATCTTCTTGA
This sequence comes from Cunninghamia lanceolata, assembly GCA_027924645.1. Lineage (NCBI taxonomy): Eukaryota > Viridiplantae > Streptophyta > Pinopsida > Cupressales > Cupressaceae > Cunninghamia > Cunninghamia lanceolata. The sequence continues at coordinate 5,090,372 of BSBN01001222.1, forward strand.
TCACTCTTGTGAAATTAGTTTTTGATTATCTATTGTACACCTTCTGTTATAATTGGATCTTTGCAAATCTGAGGTATAGTGCATTGATTGACCTAGGGTTTGATAAAAGCCTTGATTAAATTAGATATTTCTATAGCACTCTTGAGTACAAGATCTGTATCTAATTCCACCTCCATTTGGTAGTGATTTGGCTTGGTCTTGTCCTTGAATGTTATTTTGGAAGAGGGTTTTATCTAGTGTACATGCTAGTCTCCTTCATTCACTTTTTTCACACTTAACATTTTGGTGGACCCATAGCTTTGAGTATTGGCATCTTGCTGAGTATTAAAATTTAGATCTTGTATTGATAATTCATAGTTTTGTAATTACACATTTTGTACTTTAACAAGCACAACTACCTTAATATTCATAATCTTATTGATCATATTCTTGGTTAGTGCAATGAGTGTTATAAAAATTTGCATGAGTTGTATAACTCGTTGCCCTAACACCAACACCTTGGTAAGAAGTTGTAGACTAATGGGTTCTAGTGCTTTCAATAGCAATGATATGCAAACATCAGAAAACCCATTACATAACTACTTTACGAAAGGTGAATCAACATCTTTTCAAGATATCATAAACACCAACATGAAGGAAGAACAAACCTTTCATGATGTTGAAGATGTGATTGATATAGTTACACATGTGCTTGATGAACAAATCAAGAAACTAGACAAACAACTAGCTAATTTTCAACAAATTGTAGGAGGTGCACATCTAGCTCAAGAAGTGATACCTATTGCTGATGGTATAAGAGGATTGTTGCAAGAAGAACAAGAAGGTGTTAACATGCTCCGTGGACTAGCCCACATAGTGGATCATAACATTATTTCAGTAGCTAGCCATGTGAATGTCATTGAAAATGTGTCACCACCGAAGTATATAAACTCCGGAACCCATACTGACTACTAGAATATCTACTTTTACATCATCAATTCTCACCACCAATCCACAATATTGTAGTAATTCTACCACTACCATAGGAACATCTACTAGAAACAATTAGAAAGTCATTGCATTTAATTATCAAAGCTCAGCACCTCCTGTATCCATACCCATGAATAATTATTCTCAACCCCTATCACCTCCACTTATTACCAATCACCTCTCAATCTCATGACTGTAGCATCAAATGCACTTGTCTCAAATCCATAAACCACTTCACCCAATGATTCTCTCCTAAACCATCTTTTACAGAGTATGTCATCCTTGCAACAAAAAGTAACAAATTTGACTAATGCTTCCTCTCAACCTACCTTACCAACATATCATGCTCACAGTCCTTTATCTAATACAATCTTAAGAGCTCAAATGCCTGACAAATTTGAGACTCCTTGATTTGAAAGTACAGTGATAAAGGTGATCCTAATACTCATGTGGTAGTATTCACAACAATGTGTAGTGATTTCTTCTTTGATGAGGCATTGTTAGCAAAACTCTTTCCTCAATCTCTCAAAGATACGGCTTTGGAATGGTTTTTCTCTATACCTTCTAATTCAATACATTCCTTCTCACAACTAGTTGATCAATTCTTGCAACAATTCCAAGAAAATATTGGACCTACTATCTCATTGATTTATTTGGTCCATTGTAAACAAGGTTCGAAAGAGAAATTAACAGAATTCATCAGTTGATATCAAGATCTCTTTGCGCAAATACAATATCTGATTACAAATGAGGATGTTCAAAAAGTATTCATTATGAATCTACAACCAAACATACATGATAAAATATTTTTGATGAAGTATAGTTCTTTCTAACATCTATGCACAACACTCAAAGATTACCAACTTTTGGCTAGTCAATATGAGAATCACACCTCATCGGCTCTTGTTGGTTAATCCGTAGCTAGAACATCTCAAAATTCATTTAAGAAGAATAACAGGAATTTCATTAAGATCAATAGGCAACATTCAAACAAATTTCAATCACAAGTGTCTTCTATTACAAAGCCTAATCAGACACCATTTCAATTCAAGCAACAACAGAGACAATTCACTTCATTATTGGATTATCTACATTCAATAATGACTCAAGTAGTGAACAACAATCTTTTGAAGTTTCCTCTTGCTCATCCACTAGATAGTAGAAAAATGCAAGGACCTTCATTTGATGCTAATGCCTATTGTCACTATCACTGCTCAGCAAGACATGATACTGAAAGATGTATGCGTCTTAAACATGAAATTAAAGACCTCATCGATTGTAACATGATACAAGTTACCAGTGTGAATGAAAATGGAAATAAGTCAGGAGCTCCTTTGAATCAAAACCTACAAATCTTCACTGATCCTTTTCCTAAACATAACAACATGGTGGACCAAAATACGATAGAGCTTGTAGATGACTATCTCGACTATGATGAAATAATTGGCATGATAGAAGTAGATAAGACAAGGAATGAAGATCTACCCTGCCCATTAGGAAAAGGTATCTACGCTGAGGTTCCTCCTTTGCTATCCCTTTATGGATTAGGAGATAACCAAAATGCACAAGATACACAAATGGAACAACCCACATGTAATCACTTGAAGCAAGAGAAAGTTGTGATGATGAAAAGCATCTCATTTCATCGTGAAAGGCTCAATCATCAAGAAAAGTAGAATAAGAAAGAAAAAGAAAGGAAAAGAGCAAGACATGAATCATCCATGAAAAAAGGTAATAATTCCCCTCCCCACAAGCATCAGAAGATTTCAAACATACAAGGTCTTGAGAAACAAGCACCGCATGACCATTTCAGAAATAAACATCAAATAGGTATGAATTCCTCACACATTTTACCAAACTTGATGGAGCACCTCTCTAAGATGCTCGCAAGTTTGGCCTCCTCTTAAATAGATATATCTATGTTATTGTGTTGTGTTGTGTTCCCCCGTATTGTGTTAAATCTTGTTTAGGTCTCCCTGGATGACCCTTGATACTCTTGTAAGTTCAAGGATACTGCCTCTGTTGTGATACTTCTTCTATTTGTTTCTTTATTCCTCTCCTCTATCTTATTGTAATTACTGTGTGTGGTGCCTTAGGGGTATAATGTTGTGGAGGATGTCTTGGGGGCATCTTCCCACATTGCATTCCTATGTCACTTTTGTCTCCTCTCTCATTTTTTTGTGTTTTCATTCTTTAGTGTCTCTACTAGTCAGCAGATGATGATAATAAATAAAAACTGATAAGGACCATGTGTCCCTACAACAAGAATAAAAATGGACCTAGTCGATATATGAAGATGGGGTTAATATGTTACTGCCACTTGACTAGTAGAATCACCTCATGTTGTGAAATTTCTTGTAACAAACCTTTGCAATACTCTAATCTACTTCTAGGCACTTTGGAATGATTTCTATCTCACCTGTAGCTACACTTGGTTTTGAGATACTTGCAGTACACCCTCACGGCTATACTTGGTTCTGAATCCACAAGTTTAGCCTTGGTCTAATAAGTGATATGTTAAATGATTTCTGTATAACTTGGCTACAATGAAAGTGGTATTCACTAAAGGGGAGCTAATTACACTAATTAACCCTCAATCCCAAGTCCAAGGGATCTTAAGATTGGACTAACTAGTAATGCAACAACTAGCTAATTTGCACCCTATCTAAATGCACTAGTAGTGATTTGTCCTAAAAGATGATATGTTATGATATTTTAAACTATGAGTTAGCCTAAATGCTTGAATTGTGAGTGCTCAAACTAGCAGAATTTCCTTGCATACAAATGCTTATGAAAAATGGAGGGGAAGGCCTCAATTTATAAATTTTTGGGGATGGAAATGGAGCGTTAGGATTGACTTATAGGATCAAGGGTTGAGATTTCTTGAGGATCCTCAAGCAAGGAGAATTGGACAAATGGCATGATGAGGTTGGATGAGAGAATTGCTCCAAGATTCAAGGGATGATCAATGGATGAAATTGAAGGTTTGAATAAATGAATGACTAGGATTGGGTAGGTGTATGACATGTAAGGCCTCATTTATGTAAAGGCATGGCTGGGATTTTGTGAGGAATTAAAAATTGTGGGGAGAGGACAAGTGGAATTTAAAATTGAGTGAATAGTGCATGAATAGTGCCATATGGAATTTTAAATTTGCATGAATAGTGACACTTGGAGTGGGATAGATAAAAGAGGACAAGTGTACACTTATTGGAAGATTTGGCCATGCTTCCAAAGTATCACTTGTCATGTACATGCATGTACATTGAGTGACAAGTGGACTTCTAGAAACATAGGGACTTGTAATTCAAAAATAATTAAACTTAATTCATGTGCACATGTTTTCGAAGAAAACAATGATGATTGCTAAAAGTAATCAAAAGTGGAAAAAATAGGGAATTAAATAAATATTGATATTTATTTAATTTTTTGATGAATGGAATATGAATTATAGTTGCCAGAATATTTGATTTTTGAACTATAGTAGAGGAATTTCAATATTTTGGTGAAGGGGAAAGGTGAAGAATATATTAATTAAATAATTAAAAATTATTTAATTAATGTGTGGATTGAATAAAATGATGTGAATGATCAGGTTTGGAATGCGAGAATGGATGAAAGTGGTTGTGACGATTTTTAGGTGTCTACATTTTTCCCCTCTTTGATATGGCATCATTACTGTCAAGGTTGATGGGATATCAAAGAATTTTTGATAATTATGCCCCAATCGACAAATGGGAGAGGAATGGATGACAAGGTGATGCTTCCTCGATAAATCAGTGGAAAAAAAAAGTTTCTGGTGATGTCTCGAAAGACAAAGAAAGACCGAAGAGGAAGAAAAAGGGGTTGAATGGGGAACCCAGGATGAGGTAGGGGAGAAAAAATAGGGATGGGGAGTGAAATACGGGGTCAAAAAGAGGAAATTAAGGCTTAGGGAAGGGAATTAGGGTTGGTGGGGGCTACATATAGGGTGGGAGGGGTCCATTATCCTCATTTGTCTTCTTGTTCTTAGAAAAATTTGATTAGAGGAGAGAAGAGCTGAGAGAGGAGTGATGGCATGAATTCCATGAGAGGAGCACCATGCAGAGTGAGTTTGAGAGTACCTCCAACTAGCGGTAGTTGGCGATCTGGTAGGTTTCTAGACCTCCTTTGTGATTTGGGTTTTGGGTAGGCTAGGTGCAATAAATGTGGGGTAGGAAAGGGTAGAAGATAGGCGCTAAGAGGATAGTTTAGCACCTAGGGGCTTAGATTAGTACCCTAATGGCAAATTGTAGTGCCCAGACAAGGGATTAGCATCTGGTTTGGCAATCAGCGTCCAGCTATGGTGGATCAGTGCCTAGGAAAATAGGTGGGTGAGATAATTTTAGTGCCTAAAATGAGACTTTTAGCACCCATGGAGTTACTTTAGGACCAGCCAGAAATGGGAATTTCAGCACCTAGTTTTAGCATCTAATTAGTCGATTAGCACCTAGTTTTCTGGTTTAGCACCTGAAAATGGGTTGGAATAGCACCTAAAATGAATATTTTAGTGCTTAGGTATGCAAAGTAGCATCGGATTTGGTGATCAGTTGATAAACCCAAGGATTAGTACCCAAAATGAGGGGATTAGTGCCTATGTTTTTAGTGCCTAGAGGGCAAGAAGTAGCGCCTAGTGTGCAAACTGAGGCTAACGAGGTGTGTTTGTGAAGCAAGATGATGACAATGTTCTACAGTCCCGGGAGCATCAACCACTGATATTTTCATTATGGGATTAGCTGGATGCAACAGAAAAATGTTTCTTGAGGATGGTGGGATTGCGGTTTATCGTTGAGATGCTGACAATTAGGGTTGATAGCATGATGATGATAGCATTGGTGGAGCATTGGCAGATGGAGAGGTGCACCTTCCTGATGCCCACAGGAGAGGCAACCATTACATTGGAGGATGTGTGGAGGATCCTGAGGATCCCGATACATGGAGAGAGGATGGTCTATGACCACAGACGAGGGGCACAGTACATTGATTAGGTGTTTTCCCCATGCTAGGTTCCCTATGGTGATCATCGATTAGAGATGCTGTACAAGTAGGTGATGAATAGTAGATTATATCATCTTCCCCTATTTTTGCTTGGAGTGATAGTAGGGACCTTGGTCCCTGATAGGAGGTCGAGATGATTCCCAGTGGGCTGGGGGTTGGTGCTTCTATGCATGGTTCGGGATGGTGTGGTGTATGCGTGGGGATTGTGTGTGTTAGCACACCTCTACCACGATATGGATGTCATGGTGTACATGATATCATCCAGTCTGGGATGCGGTGTGACATTGCTCAATATTTGGGCCTAGGAACACACAACATTGACCAGGCCAGTGATTGTGTGGGATAGGCTAAGCCATCGACCATTTGTATATGCTTACAGAGGACAATTGGTACATCACCACTCAGGTGATTTGAGATATTGGATGAGAGTTATGGATGACATATAGATTTTTGTTTGGAAACCTTAGAGAGAGGTGGAGACATGGTCTAAAGATTGTGTGCAGCTGAGGTATGTGCTACAACCTCGATATCTAATAGGAAGGACACAATTGACATTGACCGGTATATGTTGGACAGAGTGCAGAGACAGTTCGGGCTTGTACAGGATATGCCTCGGGAGGAGGCAGTATTTGCAAGGATACATTCAGAGGCACCATGGTGGGGACCACCACCAGATCCTTAGGTTGTGATTGCTAAGTTCAATAGGTTACAAGGTCAGGCCTAGCATGACAGGCGATAGGTGGTGGATGCCGACACCACAACATAGTATGACTAGTGGTGGGCCCAACAGAAGCTAGTTAGACTAACTATCCCTATAGGGCAGGCAGTAGTAGGATAGGCGGCAGGGGATGATGATGATGAGGAGGAGGACGAGGAGGTAGAGGCAAAGGAGAGAGAGGAAATGGAGGTAGAGGAGGGAGAGGAGATGGAGACAGAGGAGTAGAGATAGCAAGATTATAGGCCTTGGTGCAGCAGTAGCAGGCTCAGATAGCCTAGCTATAGGGGTAGGGTGGAGATGTATTGGTAGTGTCCCTTCAGACACAGGTGGTGACGTTGCAGGCTTAAGTGGTTCAGCTACAGACACAACTAGGGCAGGCACAATCACTAGCCCAATGCTACCAGTAGGAGTGGGATCAGGCTAGACATGCACTAGGTCTAGGTATGGCAGATGTCTATACTATGCAGTAGCAGGTGACGAAGAGTGCTAGGGAGGCCCATCACTACAGGATGTTATATGAGAGGTTGGTCACTACAAGTCAGAGAGAATTAGTAGAGCTGATTAGTGGCATCTAGTTCCAGATGAACAAGGTGGTCAGAGAGGTCGGTGCAGAAGCCACCTTTAGTGCAGGTACCAGTGGCAGGACAGGTGTCAACCGCATAGGTATAGGGACAAGGAGGATAGAAGGGTATGGAGCCACCTCCTTAGAGGGGCCCAAGACTAGCCCAGTTAGGGGCTTTAGCTAGAGACAATTCTTCCTAGGGGCAGCAGACATTTTGATTTGTATATTTATGATATTTTGACAGTTCCTTAGGACCTCACCTGTATCATGATCATTTTGTGTGTATATATATGAGATAAACATTTGGAGTGATGTATTGTGTATTTTATTGAGGTGTATGGATGTTTTATGATGTTTTTATGATGTGATGATGTTGACATGCTTATGATGTGTATGATTATGATGATATGCATTATGATGGATGTGATGGACTGACATGTGTGCGATACTAGATACTTATGTGGAGATGTTGTGGTACATGTGTTTTGTGTTTATTGATGTTATGATGTATCGATTGTATGGATTATGATCATAGTATGCAGGATATAGATATGATTATGATTATGTAATGCATGGGTATATGATGATTACAATTATGTATGATGGATATATTATGTACGGGTTATCAAACATACATACCTCCTTATTTGTTTGCCCATGTGTTTGACATTGAAGATCTCTATAGCTGCTCTTCTTTCAACAGGCTATTTAAGTAAATGCCCTAAAATGATTGCACACTTTAGGTTACTTTTGATGATGTCAATAATGGAAAACAATCATTGAACTATGCAATGCCTGGTAGATATCTATTGAGAGTAATTAATTCAAAGGTCTTGTCAAGGAAAATAGTAAAGTTAAGATATGTTATTTGATATGAAATATATGTGAAATGATGATAATGTAATGGTGTGCAAATGCTTAGATTAATAAATATACATTATGGATGAATTATGTGATGAAATGGATAATGTTTTTATGATAAAATGTAAATGGGATGGATAATGATAATGCAAAGTGGTGACATGAATAATATATGCTTAAATTTATAAGCACATATAAATGAATGGACTAATGATGACATAATGAGATGAATAATGATAATGTAAGGAAATGAATAATATATGTTCAAATCAATAAACACATATTATAAATGGGCTAATGAGGGTGTAATGGACTGACACATGATGAACGCAAATGTATGGTTATGGGGGCGTTATGATTGATTTTGGTGATCATGATACCAAGTCCCTAAAAATGGTCATGGGATGGGAAATAGGAAGTCAAAAGTGTGTAGAAGAATTAAGATAGGAATAAGACTTGGTCTAATGAATCTTAGAGCAATACATATAGGATAGGATGATGGTGATGTATGTGGGGGATAAATAAGTTATAGCATATATTAGGAAATTTTGCAAATAGATATTGAGCACTACTGTTGATATAGCATAAGATGTGATGCACTACGGTATGTGGAACCAAGGTGACAAGGCATCCATGCATAAGACTTAACACTGCAAACAATAGGATGAACCCATGCATGCCTGCGATAGTACAACCTTGTCTAGAAGAATGAGGGGGATCCATAGCATAAGCCCTTAGTACACAAGAGGTATTATGAACCTTAGATGCAAAAGGAGAATAGTATGCTAGAACCACCCCAACTATTCACAAGATATGAATACTAAGTAGAGTAATGAGAACCTCCTACAAGTACACTGTATGAAAGCAAAGACTACATGCCCCATTCTAGATTGTTCACCATATGCCATGATATAATGAGATCAAGGCAGCTTTGAACTAATCCAAGAATAGGACACAAGATAAAAATCAAAAACTAAAAGACCAACTGACTAAGACATACAACCATTATATCTCTTGCCAAAAATGGATGGCGGATTGGTGATTCTACCCATTGTAGGAAGGATGCATCCATTGGGTAGGAATTGATGGATGATTAAGATAAACTAAGGATAGGTAGGGGGATATAGTCCATACGTCATGAGGAAGCTAATCTGGTAGCTGATGATTTTTTGTGAAAGTGTGATGCTTTGATGGGATGCTTAAAGAGTGTATTGTATGTAGATCAAGCATAATCAACAAGCTCAGGAAAGTGGGACTATCCAAGCAGGGTTGGATGGGTGCATATTATGTACCTATGTACTAGATACTTCCTGCATATTCCAGACTACCTACATACCCTGTATGATCTATGGGATCAAGGTACATAACGATGTGGGTGGTGATGACATGTAGTTTTGGGTGACTTGATGAATGAGGATAGAGATAGGATCATGTGATTGGATGAGGTTTGGTTTAGAGGATAGGGATGTTAGTTTTCAACTATACCATGGTATAAAAATCATGATAGGGGAGGGTTATAGTGGTCGAAAGGGTGGAAGTGTCACTTTTCAGACTGTACCATGTATTAAAACCACATGGTAGGGGTGAATGGGATAGATGAAGTGATGATGAAAAATTGAGGTGTTAGAGTGAGCAAGGGCTATTCACTCTTTGGCTAGATGTAATGTGGGGGAAGAGAGTGCTTCGACCATATTCAAACTATAAGAACCATGATCTGGAGGATGATTGGTGGTCAAGGGCATCATGTGGTTAAATGGGATAGGGCAACTGGCTGGGTGAAGTGGCAGTGCATGACTTGATGTTTATGCAAAAACCACTAAAGGGACCAGGGTCAATGGGGGCTTGGGTAGATGAGGTAACCAGCTAGGTGTCATGGAAGTGCAAAGACATGATGTCTATGCAAAACCATGAAAGGAACCAGGGGATAGGGGAAATTGAGGGACGGTTAGGTGGATAAGGCAACTAGTAGGGTGAAGTGGTAGTGCAAAGACGTGATATCTATGGAAAACCACGAAAGGGTCCATGGTGATGAAAGGATTAAGGGATGTGTAAGTATGATGGGTGTTATGGCATGTGAGAATTTGTCTTTTCTATTACTAGTTCCTATTAAAAATAAGTGAGAAAAGTAAGGTGGGGGGAGGAAAGCTCAGTTAGAGGATTAACTAGATGGGTGGATTGATTGTGATAGAGGATAGTGGTAGGAAAATAGGTTTGAATGCTTCTTTTCTATTACTCAATTTCTTGTGTAACATATGTAGGGAGGAATGGATATTTTGGGAATGATGGATAATGGGATTCATGGAAGCTCAAGTAGCGGGATCATTTTGAAGCTCAGGTGATGGGATTGGTGGATAATGGATGGGGCGGATGATGCAGATCATGATGACAAGGTGGTTTGATCAATGGATCTGGGTTGAATCTACACACAATGCTTGTAAATAGGTTTTTATCATGGTACTTGTCCAAGGTGCCACAGGAAGTGGTTTTCACCATAGGACGGATTATTTACTTTTACTTTTTTTTTTAATTTTTTGATTTTTGACATTTTCTTGATTTTTTTGTATTTTTGACTTGGGGTATTCAATAGGCTAGCAATGGAACCGCTTTAGGTGGATGATGTTCATAGGTTCATCAAGCTCTTCTTCTTCTTCAAGGGTGGAGAGGAGATATGCTACTGAACCATACTTAGCTGTGACAACATAGGGGCCCAACCAATTAGGCTCAAATTTCTTTTTCTTGTCCCGTTCTGATAGATTCCTTTGATTTTATTTTAGGACCAAGTCTCCTACTGCAAACTCTATAGCACATATTTTCTTGTTGTAGGATCTGTGGAGCTGATTTTGGTATGTGTGAAGGTGATTCAGGGCATTGAGGCACCTTTCATCCATCAACTCTAGCTCTTGGAGGCATGCAACATAGTATTCTTCATGAGTGATAACATTATGCAAAGAGATGTGCAATGAGGGCAACTTGATCTCTATTGGTAGGATGGCTTCAGATCTAAAGATAAGAGAGCATGGGGTGGCTCTTGTAGGAGTGTGGATGCTAGTGCGGTAGGCCCAAAGGGCTAGGTGGATGTGAAGGTGCCAATCATGACCGATTTCATTGACAACTTTTTTAAGGATTTTGAGTAGGGTTTTATTAGTTGCCTCATCCTAGCCATTACCCTGGGGATAGTACGGGGTGGACCAATGATGTTGTATGTGGAATTGTTCACAAAGGGAGTGAACATCAGGTTTTTTGAATGGCTTGCCATTATTTGTGACAAGGGCGAACGAGATACCATAATGACAGTTGATATGGTAAAGGATGAACTTGGCTATTTGGTTTCTAGTGGTGAAAGTGAGAGGAATGGCTTCAACCCACTTAGTGAAGTATTTTGTGGTGGTGGGATCATCCCACAATAATGGGTTACACTTTTTGGCCAAACTTGACATTGAAATCAACATTTTGAACTAAATCTTCACTTTCTAACACGTATAGCCACTAAACCATTAGGAATTTGAAGATGATGTGAACTAGTGATTTGTGAGATTTCGTTTGTAGATTCTAAATATATATTTTAAAAAAAATTTGGAGTTAAATTGTAAAAAAATTTGCATCTCCTTTGATAACTAGTTTTTAATAGTAAACAACATTTTTTAAACTAATGTATATTCTGTCGCACATAATTTTTTTTCTACAAAGGATAAAATTCTAATTCTTTTGAATTTAGATTGGTAACACCGATATATAGAGGATGCATTTGGTTTCATAACTTTTTGTTGAATATTTTTTAATTAAGTTTGAAGTCAAACTAATTATAATTTAGACATAGGTGTATTCTATCCAACATAACTTTTTTTGTATGTATCAAAATTCAATTTTTTATTTTTTGGAATAAGGACATCAATACCTAGAGGACATGTATATTTTAGAATTTTTTTTTATCTATTTTCCTATTTTTTCGTATGTGTGAAACAAAGACCTTGATGTTCATTGAAAAACCTACATTCACAAGAAATAAGAAATAAATATAATAATCAAATTAAATATATTTAAAATTATACTTTTTGGGAAGCTTATAATAAGGACTACATACTTACAAAACATAAATTTTAAATGAATTCATTTGATCTCCCAAAAGGTAAATCAAAAGTGGTTTCTTATCAGCATTTTGATAGGTGTAGAGGAGACTCCATTATAGGTATGGTTTAAAACTAACAGGGTTCTATCTAAGGGGGTTTGAATCTAAGGGGGCTTGATCAAACCCTCTTCAATTAAAGTCCTTTAAATGGAACCTTTCAAGGTTTAAGTCATTATATTTTCTAAAAATATGTGATTTCAGCAAAAATTAGGATGTCCCAGAAAGTGTAACCCATTATTGTGGTAGCAGTAAGTGATGATGAATCTATGTCCATCGGAGGAGGGCAGATGGATTTTTCCAATCAGATCTAATCCCCACTGAGAGAAAGGCCATGGTGTTGTGATGGGTTACAATGCCTGGGAGGGAGCATGGATGAGATCCCCATGTTGTTGGCAGGGTTTACACTTCTTCACGTATTCACATGCATCATGCTCCGTGGTAGGCCAATAATAACTTGTGCATAAAAGCTTCTTAGCTAGGAAAACACCACCTGTGTGAGCTTCGCAGATACCTAAGTGGACTTCGTGTAGGGTGAGGGAAGCTTCTTCCATGTTTAAACATTGAAGAAGAGTTCCATCATAGCTTTGGCGATAGAGGGTGTCGGCAAGGATGGTATAGCAGGAGGCTCAGCGAATGAGTGATCTTTGTTGTTTTCAAGTGGATGTAGGTGGGAAAGTGTGATGTTTGAGGTAGGTGTAGATGTCGTGATACCAAGGATCTTTAAGACCAACAATCTCATAGATGAATTCTGATTTGGTGACATGGTATGCTGGCATAAGGAGTTGCTCCACCTGAAACTCACACCGATGACTGTCACGAGGCATGTCCAGGAGGGAACCAATGGTGGCCATGACATCAAATACTTTGTTATAAAGACAAGGTGCCTATTCAAACTAGATGTAGGTGAAGAGTAACTTGTAATCATCAACCATTTGTTTGTAGGGTACTAGTTTATCGTCTTTAGTGAGATATTCACTATTGACCTATTTGATAACCAACTACGAGTCATCATAGACTTGTAGCTATTGGATGTTCCAATGAACTACTATTTTGAGACCAATAATCAAGGATTAATACTCAACCACATTGTTTGTGCATGAGAAAGCAAGCTGATATACTTTAGCAATATAGTTGCCCTAAGGAGTTACCAATAATATTCCTACCCCTGAATCATGATTGGTGAAGGATCCATCAAAATATAATTTCTAGTTTGATAATTATATCATAGTTAGGATGGATTCATCTAGAAAATGAATGGAGAGTAGTTGGTGATCTGTAAGAGGTGCTTCAGCTAATTGATCTATGACAACTTGTCCTTTGATTGACCTTTAGTCAACATATTCAATGTCAAATTCGCTTAATAAGATTACCCATTTTGCCATTAGTCCTGTGAGTGAGGTCCTAGAAAGAAGGTATTTGAGAGGGTTGACTTTAGAGATGAGCTTGATAGAATGACTTAGCATGTAGTGTCTCAAATTTTGGGAACATAAAATGACAACTAGGCATGCACGTTCCATAGATGTGTAGTTAATCTCATAGCTGACAAGGGTCCTGCTAATATAGTATATAGCTCTGCCATAGCTAGCGTCATCATGTTGTGCTAGAAGTGCCCCTAGTGCTATAGAAGTCATTGATATATACAATAATAGGGGCTTTCTATAGGTAGGCACCATTAGGACCAGTGGTGAAGCTAGGTATTTCTTAATGTGGTCAAATGCTTGTTGACAATTTTGGTCCCATTTGAAGTGTACATCTTTTCGAAGCAAATGGGCGAAGGGTTGACACCTATGTGCAAATTGAGAAATGAATCTATGGATAGCTTGGAGCTTACCTTGGAGACTTCAAAGTTGCCTGAGTGTCTTAGGTGGAGGCATTTCTGTTATAGCGATGACTTTAGTAGGATCCACCTCGATGCCTCTACGGGAAACAATGAACCCCAAGAGTTTTCCTAGTGTGACACCAAAGACACATTTCTTGGGATTGAGATGAAGCTTGTATTCCCTAATACATGCAAATATTTTTCATAGAACCTTAGGGTATTCTTTACTTGTTTTGGATCTCCCCAGGAGATCATACACATAGTCTTCCATGATTTTATGTAGCATTTCATGGAAAATAGTAGTCATGGCTCGTTGATAGGTAGCTCCAACATTCTATAGGTTGAAGGGCATGACTTGCCAGCAATATGTACCCCAAGGACAAGTGAAAGCAATTTAATGTTGATCTTCAGGGGTGATTCTAATTTTGTTGTACCTAGAGAAACCATCTATGAGGGAGAGCATCTCATGTCTAGCTGTGAGATCTACAATGATGTCAATATTAGGAAGAGAAAAGTCATCTTTTGGACATGCTTTGTTGAGGTCTCAAAAATTTGTGCATACTCAGATGCTCCCAGGTTTCTTAGCATCTGGAACAATGTTGGAGACCCATTCTGGGTAGTCAATAGGGTGAATAAAGTTGACCTCCAATAGTTTCTATAATTCTTCTTTGACAAGTAGGGCGACTTGAGGATGCATCTTGCAGAGTTTCTGTTTGATGGGCCTTGCTTCTAGATGTACCACAAGATGATGGACAACCAAGGAAGGATCCAAGCCTGGAATGTCCATGTAAGACCAAGAAAATACATCAAGTGCCTCATGAAGCATGATTGGAAGGTTGGATTTCTCTTTGCTTGCGAGGTTTTTTGCAATGTGGGTGAGCTTAGACTGTTCTTCTATGCTGAGATTGACTTCTTGGGTGCCTTCAATCAGGATGTTGGAACACTCCTGCCAGTAGGATGGCATGGGGGGAAGATGGAGATCCTCATCTCCTAGCACCTCAGAGAGGTTTTCACAAGTAGATACGTCTTTATTTTTCTCTTTTGTGTCTAAAAGTGCCTCAAAGAGATTTTCACTAGGGGACGATTTTCTATTTTTTTATTTTTGATTCTTTGGACTAAGGATCTCCTCTTCTCCAAAGTAGGCATGATCGTGCAGGCATATATCATACCATGAGGTGTTGCAGAGTTCTTGGAATGCTGAGAGAGCCTCATCATTTGGAAACATGTCGAGAGGCGATGGTCCTTGATAATCCTAGGTGATGAGCTCAGGATGAATGAGAGGGAGGTTGATGATGAAGATGGTGTTATTAGGTAAGATGCATGATAGATCAAGATCTTCGCATGAAGCTATGATGACACTCGGAGTAATGTTTTTGACAACAAGAGAGGATTCGGTCACTTCTACCAAAGTTTTAGCGGGTCCATAGATCATTACAATAGGTGGTGCATATCCTAAGCCGAAGTACTGAACATATTTCTTAGGAGATTTGGGATCAATTAGAATAGGTTCTATAGTACTTTGTTCGCCGATGCCAAGTCCTTTTCCATGATAAGGCATTTTTGGTGCATATTTAAAATGGTATAGGATATTTCTCTTTGAAGTATTCAACATATGTTGGTGCTGGAGGGGTTTCATCATGGTATAACTAATCACTTAAGGTTGTTTCTTCAGTTTCCTCTTCTCTAGAGATCTATGCTAGGACAAGGGAATCTTGTCATTGATCCTACATTGTTGTTCTTGTTCTTTCTTTTGTAGATGGAAACCATGAGAGTAGGGGACAAAGGTAATTGTCCCACATGGAAGGCATTATGGAGCTCATATTCACTGCACCCTTTATCTATGATCTTGACCTGGGACACTTGAGGTGTCATGGTGGAGGATGATGTGGAAGCATGTGATGGATCTTTGGTGACTTGCAGAGTGGATGATGATGTGGATGGTGTGGATGAGGGTTCCTTGAGATGTTCCCCATAAGTTCTTGGGAAATGAAACTTCCTATCATAAACAACCTCTAAGGCTTTGCAATATTCAAATGCTTGTTGATCAGCGGGAATAGTGACTTCCACACCATTATGGGGGAACTTAAGACATTGGTGGTAAGTGGAGGGAACATCTTGCATGGTATGTAACCATGGTTGGCCTAGAAGGAGATTGTATGGAAGGTCAAGATTGATCACATGACATAGGGTGGTAGTGTAAGTTGTCCCACCTTGATGGGGAGACATATAGTGCCTTCTGATTCTCTCTTTATATTGTCGTATGCTTTGATGGAAACAACCCAAGACCATAAGTCAGCTGCTAAATATCCCAAGAGTTTTATGAATTTTAATGTACATATATTCAAACCAGATCCATTATCCAAGAGGACCCTCTTGATTTTGTGATTGGTGATTTGGAATTCAATAGTGCTTTATTATGAGTGAGATCGATAGGTGGCATGTCGGATTGGATGAAAGTGAGGTGGTAGGATGAGGACAATTGTGCTACTAGATTTTGGAATTGTGCAAGAGGAATGTCGGTAGGGACATGGGATTCTTGAAGAGCCTTGTAATGGATTTTACAGTGGATGTTGGACGTCTTAAGGAGTTCCAAGATGGAGATTTATGCAGGAGTCTTCACAAGATTGTCAAGGAGGTTATATTTGGAAGTGGTAGTGGTAGGGGATGGAGATGGTCCCTTTATGGTTACATGTCCACATTGGGTATTAATGGCACATTTGGGGATAGTGTTTTTGATTTTGATGGTAGCGACACAAGTAGAGTCAAAATCAATCCAGCGTAGTACATTATTGTAGGGAGGTGGAACGTTGTTATAGTTGATGTTGTTGGTTTGGTTATTAGGATTGATGTTGGAGGATGATGGTTTGGATGCAGATTGAGTGTTGTGGTGGGGAAGGGGGTCTTGGTAGACTCCTAGGCCATCATTAGGTGAGGCATTATTGTTCCCTTCTATTTGGATGTCACCGCGATCAACAAGTTCTTGGATGTAATTTTCAATTTCATACATTTACCCATGGCATGACCTTTGATGTAGTGATAGTCATAGTACTCATTTTCTTTAAACCATGTGGGTTTAGGTTGGTTTTCATCAAATGGTTACATCATGGGGAATTCAACCATGTTTTCTTGGACTAGTTTTTGAAATACAACCTCAAGTGGCTCACCCAAGGGAGTGTATTTGTGTTTTAGATTTTTGGGGGTATTTCATTTTGGTGGAGAAGATGGTACCGAGACATTATTTTGAAACATTTTGTGCTATATTTGTCTCTTTAGGTTTAGGAGTGGTGATTTGGATGTACTTGGAATCAATAGTGCCATCTCCCATAGTGTTTTTATTTTTAGCCTAAAACTTAGGTTTGTCATTGGATGGTTTATCATTGTCATTTTTGATGTAAATTTTGACTAAACCTTTTGTAATGAGGGCCTTCTCAATAGTGACCACTTTTTCTATAATTTCATCGAAGGTAGATGCACAATGCACTTGTAAATGGAAGGCCATTTCTTGTTCAAGTTTTGGATGAAGATATCGACGAGTTGTTTTCGGGCATTGTCCAAGGAAACCTACTAACAAGGGCTCTCCACATTTGTAGGTATGCGGCAACAATTTTGCCACTTCATTGTTTGTTGTTACAAATATTGAACATAGTGATCTCATGCTCTACATTATATGAAAAGTGTGTGACAAATTTTTTCGAAAGATTGGTGAAGGTTGAGATGGATCCACAAGGCAAGTGCATGAACCATTTGAGGGCTTGTCCTCCTAAGATTTGTGGGAAAAGATGAAGGAGGAATTGATCACCATAGGCTACTTCTTGGCATACCATGAAGAATTCCTTAATGTGGTCTCAGGGATCTCCTTTTCCTTTGTGCTTGTCAAATTTAGGCATTTCAAAGTGTTGAGGAAAAGGTATGGTTGTCATGTTTCTATCAAATGGATAGGGACATAAGCGTTCAAACTTATAGTGTTTCTTTTGAGTCCCTAGTTGGATGTTTTTAAGTGCATTTTTCATCCCTTGCCATTCTTGATCAAAAGGATTAGCAAGAGGATGTTTTGACGTGGATTGGAGTGGGGGTTTTTGTGATGATTATTGTTATTGAGGGGTGATGTATTGTTGTTGTTGGACGTATGGAGGTAGGCATATAGTTTATGTATAAACATGAGACCCGACCATTTGTTGTGGTGGAATGGTTTGTGTGGATGTATAGTATGCATGTTGGTTTTGGAAAGGTGGTTATTGTTGGGTGGCATATTGATATTGTATGGAGGATTCATGAGGAGGTTGTTGATGTGTGGATGATTGGTATGTTTGTGTTGGGTTAGTATAGCTCATTAAAGGATTTTGTGGTTGAGTAAATGGATTGTTTGTTTGGAGGGGTGTTTTTGAAGGTACCATGGGAGGTAATGTTGTTTGGGTAATGACCAACCTTTGAGGAATATTCAAAGGAGGGAGGGGTTGTGGAATGATGGTGGAAGTATCTTGTGGATTATTTGGTGGATGTGGTATGGCAAGTAAGTTAATATTGGATGAGACCGTGGAAATAGGCACATAAGAGGGTAACATACTATATGGTATCCCATAAGGGGAGTTTGATCCTTGTTGTTGAAAATTTCTAACCCTCACATTTTGTCCTATGGTTTGAATGACGTTGGTGTTGGAGGCATAACTAGCCCATGGATTGTCATAAATGGGTTCATTGGGATTAGGGAGACGTCTCCATGGTTGGTCATGAATGGGTATCAATGGCTTGTCATGGTCATATTAATAAGGGAGATGTGCACCATGTGTGATAAGGCATTCAAGAAATTCATCCTTATGATTGTCAAGGAATTGGACAAATTTATCATGCAATCCTCTTTCATTAATGAAATAGATGAAGGTGGGGGAATATATGTGGTGATGAGTGGAGACTTCACCCATTTAAGGTTGGTTGACATACCCCTCCATATTACTCATGGTAGAGTCATGTGTAGAGAGGGGTTGGTAGCAAGTGTCCATCTTCCTCTTAGCTTGTGATCAGATTTAGATGATGAGGTCCCAATGTTTAGGGATGAGGATTGTTTTAAGTCCAAAAATCTAGACCAAGATAGTTGAGGATCAAAGGTTATCTCTATGTACTTAGGTTGGACAAAGAGCCTAAGAAAAAAGGATAATAGGATGATCTCACTTGGGGTAGACAAGATGCACCAGGCAATATGGGATTCCTTGGAGTCCACTAACTTGGGAGTTGTCTAAGTTCCCAAGATAATTTTTCCAAGGGGGTTTATGATTTTGAGTTTACACTAAACTTAAGATAGACAAATCCTTAAGCCTAATGTAGACAATAGGATGATTCATCTAGACTCTAACCTTAGAAGCTAGGATTTGATAGATAGTTGATTGCCTCGGATGTAGGTTTGAGTGGATTTGGAAGGTGATGGTTTGATTTGATGTGGTTATAATGATTGGTTGGATTTGATTTGATCACTGTTGGATCACAAGCTAAAAGGGGCAAAAGGACATGGATAATGAAAGTGAGGATGAAATGTTGTGGAATAATGTGGACAAGGTGATTTTGATAATAAAAAAAGATGAATACTTGACTTTTTGCAGGTTCCTGAAACTAGGTGCTAAAATAGTCAGTTTGGGTGATAGCAGAAAATGTTTGGGTGCTAATGGATATGAAGTCGGGCATTTTTTTATATGATTGGGTGCGGACATGGCAGGTCAGGTGCTGACAAAAGCCACCTAGGTGCTGACAGAGACTGGCTAAGCACTGAAGGGTGGTAAATGACAGTCAGAGAGCTCAGGTTGGACTAGGTGCAAATACAAGACCGATAAGCACTGATGTAAGTGAGCTAGGTGCTAATATTGAAGATAGGCACTAATATGATGTTAGTGGGGTGATGAACCTAGCTTGGTCTAGGTGTTAATATAGATGGTCTGAGCGCTGACAGACAGAGGCTAGGCAATGATTTGTAAAAATTAGGCACTGATTTGGATTGTTTGGATTCAGGATGTGTTTGGTTGAAGATTTTTGGTAATATTTGCAAACATCACACACAATGGCTAACTTGGAATTGGGTACAAGAGGTTGTTAGCCTTCATGGATTACAAATGGCTTGTATGGATATAACACAATTGAAGACATTCCAAACACTTGTATACAACCTAGAAACTATTCAAGTGGAAGTGACATATCTTGTGGATCTCACAAAATGGTCGTGGGTGAATCTCAACTCAAAAGTGAACCGAGATTCCCACACCCATTAATACCTTCATGCTATAGCTTTGATAGATAGGGAAAATAAGGTCATGGACCACCTTACTCACCTCACCTTGGAGACTTTCATCTTGGCCAAAGTATATCCTATCTCAAGTATAGGAGTACAGTGAGCATCTTCTCCTCCTCTACAACAGTATACCACAAGATACGATAGCCAAAGGTCTTATCTAGGATTCACAAGGATTCTAGAGGATATCCCAATATACATGAGGTATGGGGAATGAGTTCGTGAACATGGGTGTCTCAACTTTTGACCTTGCGCAAACCAAATCAAGTTTTGGTGGACCAAGGATCTTGAGGCTTTTGCTTGGCAAGAAGGGGTCCTTCCTTTAAAGCGAGTCTTTTGATTCTTGCAATATTTATATCACATGCTGGAACATGTGGTTGAGGTCATCCCTAGGGGGGATGAAATCCCCTAGTAGCCCCCCTAAGAAGAAACTACTCCCTCTTTTGATTACCCAAGATCACACGAAGTGCAAGGGGAGATCATATGTGAAAAGTAGGCCCTTCAAGATAAAATGAAAAATAAAAGAGTTTGTGAGTGGACTTTTGATCCCCAATGTCACCCTAAGGCATGAGGGGGGAGCATACACCCACAAACAAATGAAGACACAACAAACAAATGATTAATTCCCTCTATTCTAACTTTAATGTGCAACTACTTTAGTATGAAAATGATGCCTTTGACAATGGGGCTACATAAACAGGTTAGTAGTTTGATTATGATATCTTGGACTAATGTAATAAGCTACAAGATCAAGGTTAGACCAAGAAAAATGATAAAAACATTAAATTTTGACACCTAGAGAAACTGGACACTAAAATAGTTGATTCAGATGCTAAACTAGCAGAGCATTAAATCAGACGGTTTGGGCACTGAAAAACACAGTCTAGGTGCTACAATGCAAAGAACAGGTGCTAAAATGTAAATGGTTATACCTTTTGTTCTAGGCACTGATGTAGGAAGTCTTAGTGTGATTATGCTAGATTCGGGTGCTGATCCGGTGGAGGGAAAATTGTTGGCAAGAGACACTGTGTCGCTTCATAAGTGTTGTCATTGATGGCAACAAAGTCTATCCCACACATCCGCAGTACATAATATGCCTATACTGGAAGTCAGATTGAAGATTGTCTTGGTTTGGTGGACAAGAATAGAGTATGTAACATGGTTCAACAATTAGGTCCGAATCTCTCAGATGGTGTAACTCAGTAAGCTATGGACTTGGATAAGTCAAGAGGGGTATCATGAATATTGTATTCCAGAGATTTAGCCTCCGGTGATAAAGCATGAAAAATATATGAGCATCTGAGCGTTGGGTTTTAGTCAATCAGAGCAGACAGAGGAAGGACTGACCAACAGAGTATCAGACTTCAATCCAGATGTGTAAAAGGTATTGATCAAGCAATTTATGGCATTATAGATTATTGTTTGACATGTTTAATAAATTCTATGCCTAAGTTTTCAATACGCATCATTAATCAAGCATGGATTCAGCCAATAGATCAACAACTTGCAAATATCTCAAGTATTCTTGTTACTGACTAAGAAGTTGAAGGAAATTCTTAATATGGATATATATATATCTGATATATTCAAGCTTGTGATTTTGTGTAAGATATATGTCAAGAAAGGAGGTGCGAAGAAAAGCATAGATACGAGTGTGAATAGCAATTCAAATTTGGAATGTGACAGAATAGCAACACTAAGCAGAGGAAGAATGAAGTGCATCAGATTAGTATATTGTGCCTAACCGGAACTGAACTCTTGCATATGTAGATGCTTCTCATCAATTCAAACACTTGGATATCTTATGTAAGTTCTGTAGACAGTGAGTCTCTTGTAGGCATTGTGCCTCTTGTGAGTAGTGTGCTTGGGCAGTGAGCCCTAACTGGCAAGTGCCATTTGTAATCCTTTATTCTTTTAACAGAGAATACAATCTTGGGTTAGTCACCCCATGGTTTTTCCCTTAACAGGGTTTCCACATAAAAATCCTTGTGTTATGTGTGCTAATCTTATTTTAGTTCTTATGGTTGTTTATGCTTTCAAGTTTTGATATAGCACTAATTGTTAAAATAAGAAAAGAAAGTAAAAACAAGAAAAGATACATGATAACTGATTCACGCCCCCCTCTTAGTTATCCATATTGTTTCCAACAATTGGTATCGGAGTGAGGTTCCTCTGAAAAGTCTAACAGCTTGAGGAAGATCTGGGAATCTCAATGGATGAATATGGTATGAAAGAACAAGTACAGTCTGCTTTGGATGATCTTGAACAATCCTAGTCTAAAGTCAATAATTTGAGAGAATGACTTAAGGAGGCTAATGATTTCATCAATGAACTGAAATAAAAGCTCAGTATCTCCATGAAAAAGAGAAAGGAACTTCTTCAAAAATTGGCAAAACAAAATGAAACCAATAATACTGATGAGGATCTAAACAAAAAAACTAAGCTATGTGAGAAGCTATCAAAAGAAGTCATTATGATAAGACATGAAATGGAATTAGGGGTTATAAAATTCACCCAAGAAATTGAAGAGAAGATAAAGACTAAAGATAACCTAAAATAATCCCTCAAGGAGAAAATAGAGGACTGCCACAAAATGGACAGAATAATTAGACATCTTGAATCTGATCTTGAAGAAGCCAGATACAATGAAGAACAACTTGAGAGCCAGATTGACATTCTTAAACAAGATCTTCAATCTACAAATGAATACAAAGAAAATTCAAGATAAGCTCAGCCCAACTTGAAGTTCTTTTGGAAAGCCAAAAGAGGGTAGATGATAAGCGTGGCTTGGGATATGAGAAAGGTGAAAGCTCTGGATCTGGTCAAAAGAACTTTGGATCAGGAAGTCAAAGAAATAGGCCTAGAAGACCTTTGGTAAGACAACCAAATGCCCAAAGATATCCATCCTTCAATGGATACTACTTCAATTGCAATAATTTCAGTCATAAACTCAGTGCAGGAACAGAATGAATCAGAACAATCTATCCTTCACCGGTTAATGTTTTAATTGCAAAAGGTATGGTCACAAATCTCATGAATGCAGAAATATGCAAATGAGAAATTCTTTCAATGGTAGATGCTTTACATGCAATAGAATGGGGCATATGGATAATCAGTGCAGATCAAGAGGATATCAATCAAATAAGCAAGGAAGTGTTATGTTACAATTGCAATAAATCTGGTCATATAGCTAGATTCTGTAGAAGTAGAAATCATGATGGAAAAGGTCTGGTGAAACATGATCAGAAACAAGACAAAGGCAAAGGTAAAGTGAATGTGGATGAGATTCAGAAGTAGATGAGAAAGACTTGGGTAAAGAAGAATCTGATGAACATTGGTGATGGGTCCGCACCAGAATCCAGTGCTGATAATCTCTCCAGAAATTAAAAAGTGAGCTCTGGCTCAGGGGGAGCTACAGAGAAGATCAAATTCCCTCAGCTAGTTAGGAAGTGCCTAAATTTGGCACATTGAGTAAACATCTGATGTTGTGGATTAAAGGGTTCTTAGAGAATCCTCCAAAGAGCCTTCAGCCAGATTGTGAGGGGTTTGCATGAAGATTCAAAAGGTTTATGACCACTTGAGTAGATCCAGTTCTGGCAACCATTCAGTGTTAACAAAGCAATGCAAATTGATCTGGTATGATTTGCAAATGCAATATTCAAATCTATAGATCTACAGATCTAGATGAAAGTCTTTAACACACATGGGTGTTATCAATACACTAAGATACTAGTTTGAAGATCCGCAAGGCAATTCATGAAAAGCTAACTTGAGAAGTAGGGCAACCAGATGACTTAAAGGTTTACACATTTATGACAAAAAGAAATTAGGTTTTGTGCAAGGATAAAAGGGGCTTTTTACTCATTATTTACACACTTGCACTCATGAAGAAGAAACAAGAGCTCAGAGAGAAAATCCTACAGTTCACTCACATTCAAGCTGAAGACCGAATTCATATAGAAAATCACTCTGACATCTACTTCAAACCCTAATGTGTGAAATGGTATTTTTCTTCTGCAAATTCTCTCCAGATTTCCTTGCTGGAATGGCTACTCCAATGGTTGTTAAAATCTCCAAAAGGCTGAGACCGAAATTCAAGAAACACCCTTACAAGTCACTAGAAGTTGATCCCTTAGGTGCATTTTCTAGCATTCCTCACGATGTCTTACATGTAGAAGATGTTAGGGTTTATATCCATGCAAACATTGAAGATTTTGGAGACTCAAAATTGATCAACATCTATCAAAATTAGTTAATGGATGAGAATTTTAAACTCACACATGAATTCAAGACCCTAAGGGACAAACACTTCAAACATTGCATACATTTTCCATCTTTTGTAGAAGACGAATGGGTCCGGTATGTTCTAAGTAGGATGCATAATAATTTTATGTGGCTAATGAGGCCATTCAAGATAACCAAAGATGCCATCAGGGCTGTGACCGGACTGCACTCAACTAGTGGGTTACCGACACTCAAATCTGTGAAGAACCAAACGGTAACTGAAGCCACTAGATCAAAATTTGACAAGAGAGCAATGACCATATATGACATCAGGGATCTGGATGTCAAGTTTTCTTCAATGATAATTGGGTACAAAATCTTTCACTCAAACAAAATTTTGTGTCTGGCACAACAATCTATGCTACATATCAGATGCTGAAGGAAGATGCAGATTATGATCTATGTGAGCTTCTACTAAGTCAACTGATGAAAAACTTGTAGAAGATCAAGAAAGACAAGAAAAATTCTTTCAAATATGATCCTGTGTCTATTTTTCTACTATATGAATGAGCTGCCTAGATCAAAGGGTTGGGTCTAGCGAAATGACAAACCCATTGCAATTCAAATTAGAGATTACATATATGGACTTGGTAATGCTCAAGCCCAAAACTCAGCTCTCTGGGGTTACTTTAAGAACTTCCAAAGCATGATGCATGCCAGAGAAATAATACCATAGTCCATAGTTGAGAAATACAAGGACATAGTGTGCTTTATGGTTGACACTGATCAATGTCTAATGGAGGAAGTTGAGCCAAGAATTGTGTGGATAATGCCCATGGGATATGAGGTCGATGAAAACATTTTGGAGATACATGTCCAACACTTGCTAAGCCAACCTAAAGACACTGAAGCAGAAAGGTTTGGCACCTTTGAAGAGTTAAGCAAAAGAATACATGTTGAGTTAAGGCAGCCTGAGATGAAAAGAAAAGTAAGAAAGGAAGTTGAAGAAGTTGCCAAAAGATTTGGCATATCTAAAGAGTCAGTTGATGCAAATAGAGAGAAAATAGAGAAGTCAGAAAAAGAAAAAAAAAGAAGCAAGGAAAGAAATTATTCTAATGCAAGCCTCCCCCCAGACTAGATCTTCCAAGAGTTCTGCTCCTGTCACTCCTAAAATCTCAAAGACTACCAAACCGAAAGTCAAGCCTTCTAGCAAAGGTGAGAAGAGAATGAAGACCAAAGCCTTAAGGACCTATATAAGCCAAAAGGATGATGAAGAGACTGAATTAGATGAGGAAATTAGGAAAGTAAAGAAGAAAATAACATCTGGGAAGCCCTCTAGAAATAGAAATGAGGAAGAGAAAACAAAGAAATTTGTTGAAAAATCCACCCTATCAATTGATAACATCATCAAAAGAATCACTATAGATGGAAACCTATAGCCGGTGACAGAATTTTATGATGAATAAAATGAGGCAGATAAGAGATTATTTGAAGAAGCAACTGTCAGGTATTTGAACATCTACAATAAAGCCTTCATTGAAATTGTTTCATTAATTCCTAAGAGCCTAGAAAAGGTACTAGAGCAGAGAAAAGAGAATGCAAAGGCAAAAGACTTGGAGATCTGGGAGCAGATAGTGATACAGCTATGTCCTTCTATCACTCCAAAGCAAATACACATGGTTTTCAAGGATAGTAAAGATTATTTCCGGAGCAAGTCCAAAATGAACAAACTCATGCTTGGAGAAACTGACCAAATAGTTGATGAAACAAGAGAAATTCTCCAGAAAGCCTTGAAAAGGTTTAATCTTCCCATTGTAGAGGAAGCAGATGAAGAGCCTTCCAACATGAATGTTGAAGGATTTCTTGACATGGAGTTTGAAGGATTAAAGATAACTAATGAAGAATTCTAACATGGATGTTGAAGGATTAAAGAAACTTAAAGAAGAGAAAACTGAGGATTTAGACTCTTCTATTCTGAAAGAGGAAGTCCACAAAGAAGAAAATGCTGGTAATGTCACTCCTCTAAATCCCATAGTTGCCAAGACAAATCTTTCAGGCACTAAAGAAAAATAGGAAGGAAGAAGAGAAGAGAAGGAGATGCAAGAAAAAGAGGATAAAGCAAAAGAAGAAGAACATGCAGAAAAGGTTTGCAATGACACATTCAAACTGGACAGTCCTAATATTTCTGAAGGAAAGAAGTCTGAATCATTAGCAAGAGACACTATAGAGACAGTGCATAATTTCTTGAACAAAGAGGTTATGGAGTTAGATGAATTGAAACTTTTTCAAGGGCCTCTAATTCTAGACACTCTCTCTCTGGTACAGATGATGAAGATAGAATCATTTGCTCAGGCCAAGGCTAAAGAGAAACTTTTGAAATCACATATGGAGGATTGTGAGCTATTGGAGATTTCCTCTAGGATGCTGGAGAAGATTATGCCAACCTATCAAAAGCATCGTTCTACCTCTCCATCTGGTAATCTAAAAAACTTAGTCAATTCTTTTAACACTCATTTTGAATCTTTAGAGAAATCGGCAGAAACTAAGGTCTGGAAGGAGTTCTTGGGAAAGAAATTTAGTGAAGTACAAGGACTAATTGCTAATGATAGAAGAACCTTAGGCATTGGCATAAAGAGCCTTGAAAACATTCTTAAGGATGGTGGGGACATATACAAATTTTGTTTAACTTGGCCCCAAGTGATAGAGGACATTGAGAAGAAAGTGAAAGAACAAGAAGAAAAACTGTCAAGTTTATCTCAGAATTTTGATCCCCTTACTACCTCTCTGGTGAATCATGAATGTCAAGCTATTGCTATAATAAATGAAATAAAGAACTAGTTAAAAAGAAAAAGAACATAATGGATAGAATGGGTGAGCTCAGAGGGATAATCATCCCTAAGTTAGAGGCAATGCATGATGCCTTGACAGATGCACAAAGTACAATCCAGACCAGTGATCCAACAGACTTAAAGAGGGCAGAAGCATATGCATTTTTGTTAAGTGGACACATCTCCATTTTGGATAGAATGAAGAGGAGTTGGGCCATAGAAACTATACAGTTGAAGACAACCTTTGCAGACATACTCAAGTATAAGTAAGTTTATCTTATGGATTGTATGTACATAGGCGGCTTTATATAGTAATTTTCTGCACAATCTTGGTTTACGGATCCTGCGCTTTACCATTGATGTCAAAGGGGGAGTGAAGACTAGTGAAAAATGAGGAATCCAACAAAGGGGGAGCTCCGGTAAAATAGTGTAAAGAAACAGAGCACAAGCAAAGGGGGAGTTACTGCGACACTTAGTCATTTTTCAATAAGTGTTGCCATCAATGCCAAAGGGGGAGATTGTTGGCAAGAGATACTATGTGGCTTCATAAGTGTTGTCATTGATGGCAACAAAGTCTATCCAAATATCTATAGTACATAATATGTCTATACTGGAAGTCAGATTGAAGATTGTCTTGGTCCGGTGGACAAGAATAGAGTATGTAACATGGTTTGATAATTGTCTTGGTTTGGTGGACAAGAACAGAGTATGTAACATGGTTCGACAATTAGGTCCGGATCTCTCAAATGGTGTAACTAGTAAGCTGCGGACTTGGACATGTCAAGAGGGGTATCATGAATATTGTATTCCAGAGATTTAGCCTTCGGTGATAAAGCATGAAAAAGATATGAGCATCTGAGTGTTGGGTTTCAGTCAGGCAGAGTAGACAAAGGAAGGACTGACCAACAGAGTATCAGACTTCAATCTAGATGTGTAAAAGGTATTGATCAAGCAATTTGTGGCATTATACATTATTGGTTGACATGTTTAATAACTTCTATGCCTAAGTCTTTGATGTGCATCATTAATCAAGCATGGATTCAGTCGACAGTTCAACAACTTGTAAATATCTCAAGTATTCTTGTTACCGACTAAGAAGTTGAAGGAAATTCTTAATGTGGATATATATATTTGATATATTCAAGCTTGTGAGTGTGTAAGATATATGTCAAGAAAGGAGGTGTGAAGAAAAGTATAGATAAGTGTGTGAACAACAATTCAAGTCTAGAATGTGACAGAATAGCAACATTGAGCAGAGGAAGAATGAAGTGCATCAGATCAGTATATTGTGCCTAACCGGAACTGAACTCTTGAATATGTAGATGCTTCTCCTCATTTCAAACACTTGGATATCTTCTGTAAGTTCTGTAGACAGTGAGTCTCTTGTAGGCAGTGTGCTCGAGTAGTGAGCCCTAACTGGCAAGTGCCATTTGTACTCCTTTATTCTTTTAACAGAGAATACAATCTTGGGTTAGTCACCCCATGGTTTTTCCCTTAATAGGGTTTCCATGTAAAAATCCTTGTGTTATGTGTGCTAATCTTATTTTAGTTCTTATGGTTGTTTATGCTTTCAAGTTTTGATATAGCACTAATTGTTAAAATAAGAAGAGAAAGTAAAAACAAGAAAAGATACAGGATCACTAATTCACCCCCCCTCTCAGTTATCCATATTGTTTCCAACAAAAATGATGACTTGAAATCTAATCTTTTTCTACAAAAACATAGGACTCAAACAACCAAATGCATGGTTAGGGGTTAGCCAAAACACAAAAACAATAGATAGCAATGCTTAACCCAAATAGATGATGGAACACAAATGCAATTGATAATGAGAAACTAGGTGCCAATCTATACAAACTGGGCACTGATGTATTCAGATTGGGCACTAATCCGATTTGAGTAGAATTTCCCCTACCCCTATGCAATTTTCAGATGTCTACATAACTTTCATGAATTAATTTGGTTGTAATCTTAGAATTGATTCTCTAACTAAAGTTTATATATTATTTAATAATGTTTGTTAGCAAATAATATTGATATGTTTGTTGGGAACAATTGGCGATTGCAAGCACATGTCACTTTAGGGCATGGGCTTTATGAAAGCTCTTGTTCCCTTACGTGTTTTCATTTTACCTTAAATGTGTTTGATACCGGCAAGCGGGATCAACCACTTTAAGGTGGGGGCATATATTGTGGTATTATCTTGGATATTTTAGATATTTTTGATAAAGTGTGTTTGTGTATGCTTCCTTTTCACTGTAACGTGTCTGCAGATGCAGGTGGGGTTGTGTACTTTGTTTTGTTTTGTGTATAGGTCTCCTTTTCACTATAAAGCGTCTGTGTGATGCATGTGGGGTTGTATACTTTGTGCATGCTTCCTTTTCACTGTAATACATCTGGGGATGCATGTGGGTTGTATTTTGAAATTCCTTCTGTAGAAGGTGGGATTGTGTCTTCCCTTGAGTGGTTACACATCCTTTTGAAAGTCCTCTATGGAGGTGAGATTAGATATTGAGTTATTCACCCTTAAGCATATCTTTAGTGGTTGTGGTAGCGTAGCTCAACTGTTAGGTGTGTTTGGTGTGTCTTAGATAGTGGAGCATAGCAATGAGCTCCTCCCTATCACCCGTGTTTGTTGTGTATAAGACGTATAGTATGTCGATGACATACTCTATGACACTCGTGTATTCCATGTGTCTTCCTTATGTGTTTTGCATGTTTTAGTGGTGGCATGTAGCGATGAGCTCCCCCCATCTCCTAGTTAGGGTTTTATATATATATATATATATATATATATATATATATATATATATATATATATATATATATATATATATATATCTTTAATCATGTTTTCTCTTCATGTATACCTTGTGTATTGCATGACTATATTCATGTTTTCTCTATGTATTGCATGATTTACTATCTTCTTCATGTATTGCATGCTTCCTTATTGTATTCACTATGTCTTATGTGATTGTCAAGTGCCTTCTTATGTTTGCTTGAGCTTGGGGGCTAGAAATGGTCTTCCAAACTTAGGGTGTGTATTTTATCTAGTGTTTGATGTGTTTGATATGCTTTTGTCATACTTTAATGTGTGTATTGATCATAAGATCATACACACATTAAAGTGGGGGATAAATGTTATGGAGTAAAAAGTGGACACATGCCTTTTTACCTCCTCGTTTAGCTCCTAGGTCCCTGTGATAACATTATACATTCTAAATATTCATCTCGATGCAAAATCCCCTAAAACCAATGCAAATTGGGAACAAGGGGGACATGCTTAGCCTTACCTAGACCAAAAAGGTGCCTTGGGACTTAGGTACCGGTGCCCAAGTCCTCCCTGATTGGTCGGGGAAAATTTAAAGGTATGTCAGCATAAGACCTTTAAAATGGTTTCTCCTTGTTGGCTCTTTTTGTTAATTTGACGAATGTTAGCGGGAAAGAATATATAAGTGTGTTTTTGAATTCATTATGAACCTAGATAGAGATTTGATGTATCTACTCTATTTGATGTGTGTTTAGTGCATTGATTGACCTAGGGACGTTTGATAAAATAAATCAAATCTTTCCATAGCACTCTTGAGTACAAGATCTATATCTGAGTCCACCTCCATTTGGTAGTGATTTGGCTTGGTCTTTTCCTTGAATGTTATTGTGGAAGAGGGTTTGATCTAGTGTGCATGCTAGTCTTCTTCATTCACCTTTTTCACACATAATAGGTTACATGGTTGGACAATCCTTTTTTAGACTCTCTCTTCCTAACTACATCAGATAGTGACTTAGCTCTTCCTATGTCACTCTATTCTGTTGACCTCTATACTAAAACCTCTACTACTTCTTCCCATCCTTCTTGTCATCTAACCTCTCTTGTTCCAATTAACATTTTTTTTTTATTCTACCTCCAGTGAGAATGAACTTCATATTTCCTTCCTCTTCTTTCCTCATCTATGTATTGAGTTCCATTATGCATGTTTATGTTCATACTCTTAGGTGGAGGCACTACCCAAAGCTATAGGGGTGATATCCTAATAAAAGAAATGTGCACAACCACCCAGTGTAATCTGTAATGATGATCCCTTTCATATTATTAGTTGCATGGGGTTAGATCACGTGGATGGCATCCAAAGAGGAAAAAGATTGAAAAAAGCAAAGCAAAAGTCAAAAACATGCAAGCCTAAGAGACATATTTCAAAGCTATATCAAAGAAACTTAAATGTTATACAAAATTAAGGAAAAATCATTCTACCAGACTTGAGATGTCCCACTTGTTTTTAACCTTTCTATTCTTTAGTCCACTTTATAACTCATTCTAATATTATCTCCTAATATAAGATTCTTTCTTTCCCTTTCTTCTTGTATCCATGGATTGATAATGGTATTTTACTCCAATATATTCCCTCTACTCTTCCATCTGCTAATCTCCTATACACTTGACTACTCACTTATCTCTTAAATTTCATAATCAACAATGACATACTCTTTGAACAAATTATGGAAAGACTCATACACTTCTACTTTTACATGCCTGCATTACTTCAATTTACACTTTACCACTATATTCCTACCACACTTTTTTTCCACTTTCACTTGATATTACAAGCTATAGAATGAAGTTGGAACTAAACAAATTTCTTGCTCATTTTGGTGCATAAGCTTAGGATGGCACTTTAGAACCCATTGATCTAGATTTCCACTATTATATGTACTTGAGAGTTATTTTCATCATTTCCACTTCTTCTCTAGATTTTTTCTTTTCCATTTCTAGTGACTCGTCTTCATTAATTTTTTCACTTGTTACTTGTCTCCTCTTTCCTTGTTCACTTTCAACTTGATTTTAAATTTCTCTTGATTCTTGCATTTCTCCTTCCCATATTAATTTCTTTTCTTGATTATGTTTACCATTTCCATTATCTCCAATTTCCTTTTCCTCTTTCTTTCACCTTTCCACTCTTTGTATTCTACTTCACTTACTATGACTAAATGTAGAATGGTGATCCATATTTAGTCACTATTATATATTAGTATTGGGATTGACTCTATATGCATAGTTTGGTGTGGTCTCAATCATGTTTTTCCTCTTCTTAATTGATTTCATTTTTCTACTTTCTCCTTTTTCCTAATCTCTTATTTTTTCTCTCTTACCTACTCATTTATGCTCTTGTCCTTTTGGTTTTCCCTAGGATCATTTATATTGATATTCTCTACATTATTTATTTATTTTCTCATCTCTCTTTTTATCCTTCTATCTAGGAGACACCACATCTTATTCATCTCCTCATGCTTTCATCTTACTATGGTGTCCCCTCCTCTCATCCATCCTTTCTATTATGCATCCTAGTTTTCTTCTATCTTTCTATTACTATCACAATATCCTTTGATCACATTGGGCACATACCTTTTATGTTCCCCCCTCTTCTCTCTTTATGATTTTCCTCTATGAGCATGTAACATTTCTTCCCCTTTTGCTTCATCTATTATTACCTATCCTGGGGGCATGACCTTGATTTTACTCTACTCTCTTTCTTCATCCTTTGTTTCTTAGTCACTTTATGGCATGCATCATTTATTCCACTTCTAATATCTCATATCTTATCTCTTGGTGGAATGACCTAGATTTTCCCCTCCATCATCCCATTCTTTACCATTGTTTCTACCTTCTCATCAAAATCCTTGGTGTTCCTTTCTTCTACTCTCCTTAAATTCACTGGCCCTCTCCATTCTTTCACAAGTCAACTTAAGGGGGTATATATCATACATCACTCAATTTCAATCCTTATTATCTTTCATTTGTGATTATGACCAAAACAACTATCCTTTCTCATCGCTCCAAACCTAGATTGCCTTTCTTATCTAATTAGGTGGTTACTATTTAATTGTTGACAACATCATCATTATTTCTAGTTTCTAGTTTTGAATTACTTTTTGTGTGGTAACCTCAATGCCAAGGGTGAAAACTTCAAAATCCATGATTGGAAACCTCAAAATCATTTTTATCTAGTTTACATTTACCTATTTACCTTTGGTTTGGCCTAACCTCATTTGTGAGTAGCGATCTTACAACCCTTGTCATCATATCTAGTTTCTAGTTTCCATGTTCCTATTTCAACTTTATATAATTTTCGTTTACCCCTTTTTTAAGGTGTTTTAATAGTATCCATCATGGGTCCTATTCATACTCTTTTTCCTTAGTTCTTATTTGGACAAAACCATCATAGATCCCTCTGACAAAACAAAGTGGTTAATTTTCTATGATTATTTTTTAGTATTTTCCACATACATTTCATGAGATGGCATATACATTTTTTCTAGTCTATTCTTAGGTTTGTTTAGTAGAAAAGAGAGACCTAGCCAAAGAGATTAAACTAGGTAAAACCCTCTTCTACAAACAATGGGGAACAAACCGAGCTTGGATTCTACCCAAGAAGGAAAGCCAAACTACAGGGGTTTTGTCCCTTTGTTGTATAGAGAAGAATCAACCAAATCCAACCAATCAAGCTAGGAAAAAGTAGAAACCCTAGTTAAGCAAGATCTATGAAAGTACGACTGTCAGAAATTGTTATGTTAGAAAATGTCCCCTTGGGGGCTTTTCCCTCTTAAGGTTTAGCTCCTGGGTCCTTAGAATGCATTTACAGCATCTTGTGTGTTAATTTTGAATCCCAATGAGGAAACCCTGAAGTCTTATGGCAAATAGGACCTAGGGGGTACTATTTTGATGATCCTTGAATAGAAATGAGGGGGTGGACTTGGGCGCTAGTGCCCTAGTCCTACCCTATTTTAGGTCTACCTAAATTTAAATGTCAGTTTTATGACCGTTATTTAGGTCCTATGTCAACATCTCAAGTTTGAATTATGAAATTCTTAGTGGGAATCTTTGTAGTTTCATATATAAGCATGTTTAGGTTATCATTTGCAAACTAGATGGACATGGTGAACTTGTGACTTTGTGCGAAAGTGATTCAATGCATTCATTGTGTTGCAGAGCAGTATTTTGTTGTTAGTGTGCTTGTTTGTTACAGATTTGACTCCATCTCCTCATTGCATGAAGAGCACTTTCCTTCTATGAGATCTACACTACAAGGTGATATCTATTGTGTTTTAATCATTTATCATTTGGATTTTTGCCTCTATCCCACAGGGATACACACTCTCATCTAACAATGGTGTTCGAAAGACTTGAATGTCTCCTTGGGGCTTGACCAAGGCAAGCCTCTAAATACCATAACCCCCTCCCACACTCCTTTGTGATTGCAAGTTATAGATATCGGGTTTCATAGAGTGGAGTTGTAGAAAGGAGGTTATAGACAACAATGATTCAGGACCCAAAAGAAAGAGGATAGTGTTCAACATTCTGGGACCTGGGCACTAGTGCTAGTGCCCTCCACTTTCTCAAGAGCAGGAATGGAAGATACAGTGTAGATCAGTGTCGGAAGTAAATTGAGATTCTGTTATGAAAATTGTACCTTGGATAGGGGCTCTAGTGCTAGTGTCCCTGACTATTCCGCGTTCTAGATTTCAGAAAATAGTGAGTTAATAATCTTTGTCCTTCTCCTTCGTCTAAAAGGATTTGTCATAATTCATCAATTTGCTTACTATTTTGCTTATTTAGGGTTTTAAGAGCATTTGAGTATTAAATTGAGATATTTTTTGAAACATCTAATCTTCTGCATCATTCCAAGAGGCAACCCAATTTGATAGGTGAATGCTCTTGCTTAGTGGAGATTCAACTCAGTTGATATGCCCTTGAATGTTTGGTGAGAAGGGAGGATTTGCCTTTAAAACCTAAATCAAAACATTTCCCCCCTTTTAAACCTAAAAATTTTGGTGAACCCATTTTTGTTTGAATTTTTGCACCTTGTTGAGTGTTGTGTGATAGATTTGCATTCATTCATCTTATTGCATTTGAAAAATTACCAAAAAAAATTGGAAATTTTGAAAAATTTATAAAAATTGGCATTTTAGGCTTGCATTTTGCCATAATTTGAATTAATTAGAATTTAATTTCATTAAATTTCTATTATTTTCATTATATCTAATTTAAATTGCAGAAATTCATCATTTAGTATTCACTTGCATTGCATTTTCATGATTAAATTATCAAAAATTGCTTGAAATTGTGTATTTTTCATAAAAACCTAGTTTCACATTAGCTAGGGTTTGTAGTCAAAATATTGTTTAAGATTTTACTACCTTTTTCAAACACTCATTAGGACTGATTCCTAATTGTAGTGTTGCATCATAGTGGTTTTATTGCAAAATTCCATGCCTAGAGTTTGAAAACCTTCCATTTTCACTAGATTTGGCCTTATTGTCTCTCTAGATTTGCACTATAGGCATGTTATAAAGGATTTTGATGCATTATGTGACTGATATCAGGAATATAATCTTCTTCCTCTCCTCAAATTCTTTACAACACCCTTTCTATTAGGCTTTCACATTGAAAATTGGTGAAAAATTGCATATTTTAGGTGTATTTTCACTAGGTTTTGACTTGTCATCACTCTAGATCTGCACTATGGTTGAGATTGAAAGTTAGTTTCAATGATGTGGACGGCTAGGATTGATTAGGTTTTCCCACTCCATGAGGAGTTGTAGTCATGTGACAAGTATGCGAAGGAGAATAGGGCTGACCTATTAGTTGGACATGTTCAAAGGATATTAGATGAAAGTTGTACTACCACACATGACTCAATTGAGAGGTGGACAAGTGTTGGAATGTGGTGAGAGGTGAGGAACTAATTCAAATATTTTATTTAAATTAGTTGGAAAATGGGAGAGGGCTCATTTAAATAAATATTTTATTTATTTAAATTAGAGGAAAGGTGGGAAATTAATTAAATAAATAGGATTTATTTAATAAATTAGCTAGTGGGATAAATGGGAAATTAATCAAATAAATGAGATTTATTTAATTAATTGGCTAGTGAGATAAATGGGATTAGGATGGGAAATTAATTAAATAAATAGGATTTATTTAATTAATTGGAAAGTTGGATAAGTGGAATTAGGAGTGGGAATAGGACAAAATGCTACATGATGTCTCTAATAATGTATTTGATTAGGTGTTGCAAGACATGGACAAATTTGGGTGTCTACAATATTCACACATAGTTTTGCATCAAAGGTGTGTTGTGAAGGATATTGCTGCATGATTGGACTGATATCAGGGATATTATTTGTTGCCCCTCATCAATTTCCTTACAACACCTCATCTTTTAGGAGTTTTCATTGAAAAAAGGTGAAAATTGACACATTTTTAATTACACAGTGTGTATTTCAACACTATGTGTTTGTACACCTCTTCATAGCCTTTGCCCAATTTTTTTTAAAATCATCAATTGAACCTTGTTGTGTTGAACTCTTTTCCTCCTATCTATTTTGTTTGTTGTGGACTTTGTGAGTCCTTTTAACCCTTTCCCTCAAACAAGTTCTTAGGAGTGAAATAGTCACGCATCTTAGGTGTGTTAAGTATCTTATAACTTTGCATGTCTTGTATTATTAGACATTGATGTTACAAGACATTTCATTATGGCATCTTCATCTCATTTCTCTTTGGTATCTTTACATGCACATATCAAGAACTTTGAGAATTTCTACAAATTTCTTAATATGAATCCTCATCTTCTCACTTGTATACAAGCTATGTATCATAAGGATATATTTAAATGCTCTTCATTTGAAATCCTTGACTATGTATCTGATTTTGACAACTTCACATCTCTCATGAATACATACCCTTCGGTAGTAGAAGATTTGACAAAACACATTGAGACTGATGAGTGTCAAAATTCTCTTAATTCTTTGGAACTAATAACTAAAATATATGAAGATGATGATGATGATGATGATGATGATGATTACATAAGTTATCCTACTTCTCCTAAAGTTGAATGTCTAAGAACCCTATATGAGAAGACTATGGATAGCTCTACTAATGTTACAACACCTAACCTTCCTAATGACACCTTACCTTTCTTTCATTCCAATGCTCTCCCTAGCCAAGATGAAGCATTAGTGGATGAGAAAATGTCTCTCACACTAAATCCTTTAGGGATAGATGGTGAGCCTAATCAAGAGGAAAATAATGTTAATTCAATCTTCACTAATAGACTTATCCCACCCACTAAGGGGTTTCTAGACAAGTGTAGCAATATTTCTAAGGTGGTTGTGTGGGGGGCACCTAATGCATCTTCTTGCTTAAAACTAGTTATAACAGTTCAAGGAGATTGAAAACCACCTCAACACCTAGATTACATTCTAAATTATGCAAGACAAATCACTCAAAGAATTTAAGGTGTTCAAAATGTGCCACAACATCCCATGATTGCTCACACATATAACACCCGAAATAACAAGAAAAGTAAGCAAGCACCTCATGTTCCTATCTCCCTCCCAGCTTCTCAACCTATGCTCCCCTGGCACCTCATCCTACTCATAAAAGTGGTCAAGAATATGATCTTGTCAAATAGCTTCGCGCTACTCTAGCTAAGATATCTCTTTGGGATTGAATACAAACATCGCCTACATTCCACGGAATGCTCCAAGAATCTTTACAAAAGGTGATTGTACCACCTTTTATTAAGCCGAATGATGTAGCAGCCCTGTTAGATTCTATGCATGCGAGAAAAATGGATATTCTCTTTCAACCACATGAATTACCATCAATTGAAGTCCAAAACCAATATGATCCTCTTATAATATTTGTCCAAGTAGAAAATAAACTGATCAAGCATGTTATGATTGATAATGGATCAGCTATAAATGTTTGTGGTATGAATTTCTTACACAAAATCAAAATTGACACATCTTTAATCAAACTGGATAGGATTAGCATTCATGGCTTTGATAATGTTGGTAGACAATTTGTGGGTACTATAACTCTACCTACAAAGGTTGGACCTGTGACTTTGTCTACTCTTTTTCAAGTCATGCCTAGTTCATTTTCATATAATATGATTCTTGGTAGACCATGGATTCATGCCATGGGGACAGTTCCATCTACCCTTCATAGATCAATAAAATTTATTTATCAAGACAAGCTCTACACTTGGAAATCCAATCTTGAACCAGATAATTGTTTACATATTGAAATGCAAAAACAAATTAAAAATCAGCAAAGTCTAAACAACTTATGAGTGTATTCATCAACACCTCTTGCCACAGATAATGTTGTACAAGACTCTAAAACATCAAATACACTTTTTGGTGATGATTGGGGTTCATTAGATTTTAATCTTTTTAGTATAGGGGAGTATAAACTTAATAACCCTGACACATCAAAAGTCACATCGATCTCGTCTAAGCAATCTTTAGAAACACCTAAGCAACCTAAAGTCTCCTTGGTAGAAAATAAAGACAATACCCTTACTTATACTATAGATTATGATACCTATGAGGCTTCACCTTCTTGTAAAGAAATGACATCCCTCTATGGTCATGGATTTAAAATCCTTTATAACAACTGCGACTATGTAGCTAATGGTTGTGGTATAAATCAACAAGGAATCAGAGTACCTTTACAAGTTGTTGGAATTAATTACATAGCCAGTATAGAATACCACTCTTTGAAGCCCACTAAAGCCTCTCGTCATACTAAACTTAATGTTAATACAATATCAACAAGACCGAAACAACATGAGAGATATCCTAGATATGTATGTTCTTAACATTGGGATCTATCAGGTAAGTATTTCTAACCCTTTACCTCTGTTATGTGTTGTTTAGGCCTCCTAGGATGACCCTTGATACTCTTGTAAGGTCAAGGATACCAGGAGACCATCTCTGTTGTGACCCTTCTTCTATTTGTATTATCATTCTTCTACATTGCTTCTCCTCTATTTTCATTGTTGTGTGTTGTGTCTTATGGACATAGCATTGCAATTGGTGACTTGGGGGCACCCTCCTACATGACTATCCCTAAGCCACTTGTTTCACCTCTCTTAATTTATTGTTTACCTTCTTCTAGTGGTTCCATCTAGCTGGCAGATGATGAAAAACATACAATACTAATACGGACCTAGTGTCCCTTCAGCGAGAAATAAAAAAATGGACCTAGTCCATACATGATGGGGTTGATATATATTATCTGATGCTTGGCTAGTAGAATCACTCCATGTGATACTTTGATGTTGTCTTATCACACTTACAAAACATAACAATACTGCTGCTTCGTGCACTTTATCTATCTTGGATCTTGCTTTCCTCGGCTCTTTATGTGAATGTTTATATGCATTGTTGTTTATCATGATTATATGGATGCTAACACCTTTTCTTATAGGAAATTGTGTGCTTGTGGGAACATTTGGTGATCGTAAAGTACATGTCACCTTTGGGGGCATGGGCTTTGCAATAGCTCATGTTCCCTTGTGTGTTTTCTTCCTACATTAAAGTGCTTGATATCGGTACATGATATCAACCACCTTAAGGTGGGGGCATATAAGGTAAGTTGTTTGATGATTTTGGTACTAACGAAGCATGTTTGAAGTCCTCTTTGGAGGTGAGATGTTGTATCTCTGAGCAAGTACACATCTTTCTTTTCTATATTGCAATCACTTAAGCCCACTATAGAGGTGGGGATGGTGTATTTCTCAAGGAGATTGCACATCTTGTCATTTTCTAAAAGTCCTTTGAGTAGGTAGGGAGTGGATTTGAGACTATCCTATCCCTTAAGTGTGTCTTTGGAGATTATTGTGACAAAACCCAATCATCGGTGTGTGCTTGTAATGTGCCTGAGATGGATGCAAACCTAGCAATAGGTTTATTCCATCGCTTGTTTGCCACGTTTTCTCCATGTCTTCCATGTGTGTGTGTGTATGGTGTGTTTGGTCCCAAGCATAGTTTCAAGACTTGTGGCAATGAGCTCCTCTTATGCTTTGGGATTTTTATGGCTTGTTTGTTCTCAAGTGTAGATTCAAGATTAGTGGCGATGAGCTCCTACTAGACTTTGAGATTTTTATGGCATGTCTATTGCCCCTTATGTAGTTTCAAGATTGGTGGCGATGAGCTTCTCCTGCATTTGGGTTGAGTTTACTTTCCTTGTACTTGCATTTGCATTTCATATATATGAGAAAATGAAAAAGAAAATGATCACTGCATTCACTGTATTCATTGTGTTTTGCATGTCTTCAATGTTGTCTTCACCGTGTTTTGCATGATTATAACTGTCTTCTCTGTGTTTTGCGTGCTTGTTACTATCTTCAATGTCTTTGGCATGTCTTCACCATGCTTGGCATGTTTGCTGTGTTTGTTGACCTTACTTTAATGCATGTATTGGCCTTGCATTTATACATACATTAAAGTGGGGGCTAAATGTTATGTCATAAAATGTCCCCTTGGGGATTTTCCCTCTTAAAGTTTAGCTCCCGGGTCCTTAGAATGCATTTAGAGCATCTTGTGTGTTAATTTTGAATCACGATGAGAAAACCCCAAAGTCTTATGGAAAATAGGACCTAGGGGGTATTATTTCAATGATCCCTAAACAGAAATGAGGGGGTGGACTTGGGCGCTAGCGCCCTAGTCCTGCCCTATTTTGG
The DNA here is from genome assembly GCA_027924645.1 of Cunninghamia lanceolata. Lineage (NCBI taxonomy): Eukaryota > Viridiplantae > Streptophyta > Pinopsida > Cupressales > Cupressaceae > Cunninghamia > Cunninghamia lanceolata. Next base: position 5,131,301 of record BSBN01001222.1, read on the forward strand.
GTCTGCCCTAAATTTAAATGTCACTTTTATGACCGTTATTTAGATCCTATGCCAACATTTGAAGTTTGAATTATGAAATTCTTAGTGGGAATCTTTGTAGTTGCATACATAAGCATGTCTAGGTTATCATTTGCAAACTAGATGGACATGGTGAACTTGTGACTTTGTACAAAAGTGATTTAAGGCATTCATTGTGTTGTAGAGAAGTATTTTGTTGTTATTGTTCTTATTTGTTGTAGATTAAAAAGCACCTTCCTTCCATGAGATCTACACTACAAGGTGATATCTATTATGTTTTGATCATTTATCACTTGGATTTTTGCCTCTATCCCATAGGGATACACACTCTCATCTAACAATAGTGTTCAGAAGACTTGAATGTTTCTCTGTGGCTTGACTAAGGAAAGCCTCTAAACACCACAACCCCCTCCCACACTCCCTTGTGATTACAGGTTATAGATACTGAGTTTCACAGAGTGGAGTTGCAAAAAAGAGGTTATAGAAAATAAGTATTCAGGACCTGAAAGAAGGAGGACAGTGTTCAACATTCTAGGACTTGGGCACTAGTGTTAGTGTCCTCCACTTTCTCCAGAGCAGAAATGAAAGATACAGTGCAGATCATTGTTGAAAGTAGATTCAGTTCTATGATGAAAACTATACCTTGGACAGGGGCACTAGTGCCAATGTCCCTAACTATTATGTATTCTAGATTTCAAAAAATAGTGAGTTAATAATCTTTGTCCTCATTAGTCTGAAAGGATTTGTCGCAATTCATCAATTTGCTTACTATTTTACTTATTTAGGGTTTTAAGAGCATTTGAGCATTAAATTGAGATATTGTTTGATACATCTAAGCTTTCACATCATTCCAAGAGGCATCCCAACCTGATAGGTGAATGCTCTCGCTTAGTGGAGATTCAACTCAGTTGATATACCCTTGAGAAGGGAGGATTTGCCTTTAAAACCTAAACTAAAACATTTCCCCCCTTTTTAACCCTAAACAGAAACAAATATAAAAAATCTAACACCACCGCAGGGATCAGAGGGCATAATAAAACCTAGATCTAGATTTGGGAGCACAAAGTACCAAGGTGCTTGGGTGCCCTAGACCCTGAATAAGATTTTACAGAATGTTAAGTTTCCTGTGTCTTCACCCTTCTATGTTCCTACTTCCTGTAACTTGTTTTCTATAGATACTTCCAGATGCTACCTACACACACACAAGAAGAAAAATGGTTGGGTGTTATTTAGGAGCTTGCCTAAGTCAAGCTCTATGAAAGATCTTTCCACCTCCACAATAGTAATGATGAGAACTCAAAGAGTGTGTGCCCTAGGAGGGCAGAGGAAAATTTGAAGTAGAATGGGATGCTAGAACAAAGCATGAAGGAAAGAAGTCACCATAAGCATGGAAACCCTAGCATCCTTGGTGTGGCTTCACAACTTGACTCAAGAAGTTGGTGTAGCCCAGATAAGTAGAGAGATCTTCACAAGACCTAAAAGAAGTTAGTGCAACAACAATAAACCACCATAGAGAGCTTTGGAGAAGAATAGAGAGCATGAGAGAGAAGAAGGGAGAGTGCATGTATGCCTAGAGAACTTAGAGATTAGAGATAGATGTTCAAATGAATAAACTAACTTGCTTTTATATGCATTCCCGCTCACAAATGATGAATAAAACCAAATGGGGCCAACATGTACAAGCTAAGGAGATGTTCTAAGTTGACGCCACAAAAGAGGCGCTAAAGGACCCACTTGGGACTGGGGTGCTCAGGCGCCTTGGTCCTTTAGCCCAACAAACTCTGAGTGTCCCTCTAAGTGGGCTTAGACTAGTCCTAAGTTTATTTTATCAGGTTTATTCATCAAGATCAAGATTTAATCATTTAATGTTCAAAAATGTATTAAAATAGGTCCTGATTAACAAGGGTAAACATTTTAGGTTCACTAAGGTGCTAAACTAGGTGTAAAATTCTAGGGTACACATTTTACTCCTAAACATTTAGCCCCCACTTTAGAGTGGGCATGAACTTATGTTTGAACTCACACTAAAGTATGGAGAAGACATATTTCACTCACAACAAATAGAGTTCAACCATAGAATGTCACCAAAATTGAGGGGTGATCAAGCCAACAAGCTTAGGATTCTAGGAGTCTATGATGATTGGTATGCACATAAGACATAAATTTTGCATACATGAAGCACTTTGAAAACATGAGATAAGACAAGCCATACACAAGACATACACTTGAGAAATCACAATGTATACATGCCATACACAAAGTATACATAGAATACACATGAACGCGTATGGAATACATATGAAGCACTCAAGAGACATACATTAGGAAAACATAGAGAGAATACATGTGAGGAATGTGTGAGTCATGAAGAACATATACAGAATAAGAATATATGAGGAGAATACAGGCATCATACATTAATCAAAAAAGAACATAACAGAAGACCTTGAGTCAACATGGAAAAAGAAACCTCAATCTAAAAGGTTGTCTCAATCACCTAGCATCATTCCCCAAGATACATTAAGAAGAATGCTAAGAGGTTAGTTAAAAATGACAAGCACAAGAGGATACAAACACATCATACACATAATATATCTAAAGAGAAATGTTTCCACTCAAGGGAATACACAATCCACCTCCCACAAGAAGATTTACATGAAGCCTTGCATAATAAGAAGGTGGAGTGACCTTACTAACAAACTCTAGTTGGTGGCACAACCCTTCTCCCAAACATACAAGGAGCTTTAACAAGATAGACTTAAGATCTTGTTTCCAAGCTTGTCACAATCCTTTCCAAGAGAGTGCAATAACAAAGATAATAGACAAATGTTTTGATAAAAAAATGAGAGTAAGGCTCATAGCACGATATATGCCCCCTCCTTAAAGTGCAATTGACCTTAAGGTAGAGTGAGGAAGAAATATAAAATAGGCACGAGAGCTTTCTAAAAGCACATGCCCAAATGATATGTGTTTTCAAAAGCTACATTGCAACAAAGGGTTTCCCCCAAGATGAGAAAACCAAGGTGATGCTTACAAGCATGATACAAAATGGCTTGTGTAGTCATGGTATGATTCCATGCACTGCAACAAGGTGCCACATAAAATATGAAGACGACAAAAAAATAATCACATGAATTAATGTACACATAAATTGAATCAACATGGAAGGATGCTAAATCATCCAAAAAGAAAATTAAGGAAATGTCAAATTACGACATATAGAAGAATGAAGATACACATAGAAGAATGACACAATGTGTTCTTTTCCCTTTTAGCTTTGTGATAATAGGGGTGCCAAGGCAGAAAAAAAACATCACAATACAGGGATAACAATACGTATAACCAAATGAGAGGGAGGGACCACACTTGCAAGTCAGCCTTGTTGATCATGATGTTAGTCAGAAACAAACATAGATAAATAAATGCAAATCAAACCTTTATCATCTTGAAATATATGATGAATTCAAAGAATTCATGATCCCAAGTCTCCGTGGATTAATTTATAATCATCCAATGTTACTTAGTGGTTTGATGTGCGTTGTTGTTTTCCATTCAAGGGGACTTACATTTCTGATCCCAAGAAATTCATGTCTGGATAAACTTTTCTCACATGCTTTCTATAAATTTCTTAGTAAACAAGGATAAATCCTACTATACTCAACTAGATGATGCAGATATTATAAAAGTTTGATCAATTCTTCTGCATATCAACTCTTACTAACTGGATTTCACCTTTGTACTATAAATTTAGTCCAATGATGTGCTTATAATCATATATTTCCATGATTATTATTATTGTTCATACTCATTTGCATGATATTTGTCATTTTAACATGCTATTTGCTCAAATATGCTAAGGATGTTTAGTTATTTACGAGATATCATCATATTTTCTTGTATTTGCTTAGAATTTGCTATCTTTGCAATTGTGATGATTATCAAATGAAATTAAAGAAATTTGAATGAATGCTTTCTAACTTTACTAAAATGAGTGAATCTTTAGCCATTGATCCATATACATTCTTGACACTATCATGAAGAGAAGGAAATCAAACCATATGTTCACCAGGATGTTCTATAACTAGATATGATTGATGCTAACTTCGATGGAAAGGAATGAAAACATGTGCAAACTGAAAAGCACTCCAAGGGATGCAGAAAATCAAAGCACATATCTAGAATCGATTCACAAATTACTCAAAGTTTACGATTGCATGTAATTAGGGTGCTTTATCTTCATTAAGTATGCAAAAGAGTGTAGATTTACAATTGGCCTTGAGAATTAGTCCTGATGTTTCAGCAATCTAATCTCAATTAAGTTTCAAATGAGTTACAAAGTGCACTCCATCTCCTTTTATAGGACAAGAAGAGGAGGTGGTCACAAAAGATCCTATGATCATGATTTGTCTATTAAGATCAACGGTCCATGTTGTATTGACTAGGTCAACAGATAGATACGTGGCATAGGTTGCCAGTTGGCAACCATCTGCTGATGTACAACTATCCTCCTTGACACATTCTGCATATGACCCTATGCTACACTATGTCTTTACTTATTCATTTTCTTCTTCATCAATAGATGAATCATCTTCTACATCTACAATGATAATCCCCCTGATGGGTTCATATGCTTGCATAATTCTTTTTACTGCTCCTCCATCTTGTAGCTTGGCCTTTGTAATTACATGCCCTTGTGATTGGAACTGGGCTTGTAAGGCAGTCCACTGGTCTTCTTGCTATTCAATATTTCATTGTGTTTTTCCACTTTAAATCTCATCCTCATGGCTTTATCGATCATATGTTCAGATAAGTGATTAAGTGGGTAATCCGATACAGGCTTGAAATTATCTTGAAAAGCCTCGATTGCAAAACCAACATCATGATTCTCTATTTTTCTTTCAACCTTATCTTCAAGTGCCTCCAGAATATCCACCTCTTTGGATAGGAGCTCATGAAACTTGATACTAATATCCCTGAGCTTGGCATTACACTTCTTTAGGATATCCACTTCAAACTTGGTGTCTTCATAGCATATACCTAATAATTGTGATATTTGTTCTATTAGTATCTTATTATATATCAAGACATTCATGTCTATATGTTTCATCTCAGAGAGGGCAGTCAACTATTTCTCAACTTTTATTGACCTTTGTGCAACTTCTTTCTACAACTTATCTACTTTGCTCCTCAAGGTGCTAAGCAAATTCCAATTGGCAAGAGAGGTCTTTATTACCTTTTATGCTTCAATGATGGACTGGATAAACCATTTATCCATCACATGTGATTTATGCTTCATGATATCTAATCTTGTCATTTCATCCTGAGATATTATGGTTAGTGGGGTGGATGTGCTTATAGGAATATTGGTAGGAGCTACCAATCCCTTTATTAATGCTTGCATTTCAGCAATGTGCTCTTTATGCACCTTATTCGTATTCTTCTCTTTCTCTATTGTTGCCAACAATGTATCTATTATATTTTTGGCCTCCTGACCTTCTTGCTACTCAATGGAAAATCCTAAATCTACAGTGGTTATTTCAAAGTCATTGGCACTTGTTTCTCCCTTGGCTTTGTCCACAACAGGTACAACCACTTGAGATGTTCTTTGGCCTATAACTTGATCTCTCTTTATTATAGAGATGGCCCTAGCCCTCCTCTTTGGTTTGTCTATGTCAGTGGAAAATAATGTGGATATGTCAAAATTTGAAGAAACACTTGGTGGATGTGGATTTACCTCGTACTGTAGCCAATATGGCACCTTATCTCTAAACCCTTCCTGGTCTATATGTTCAATGTGAACATTCGGTGATCCTCTATTTTGCTCCACACTTTATGGTGACTGTTCATTTTCTTCCTCACTGTGATCCTCCTCATGTGTGGAGTCCCCTTGTGTTATCTTTATATTTTTGGCATGCTCATCTTGTGGCGATGGGTTCACATTAGGGTTTTGGTGGCCTGGATCTTGAGCATCTTGATGATCCTTCTGCCTACCCTTGTCAACATTTTCTTCTTTCTTGTTATCATCACCCACCTGTGGACCTTGTTGTTCATCTTTTGGTATATCATCATCTTTAGGGCCTTGTGATTCAATTGTCCCTTTATCATGCAGTTGCTCACTATCTTGAGCATCAGGCTGGTCAGGTACCCTTGTATCTTCTTCCATAGCTGTATTATCTTCTAATTCAACATGCTCCAGTGCTGCATCCTCATATTTCTTTTCATCTTCATTGGCCTGATATACCAGATCAATAACTGTTAGGCTGGTAACCTAATCAACTAGTCATGCTAAGCTAATTTTTTGTGCTACATTCTCAGGACTATCCTATCCTCTTCTATCTCTTCTTCTTTTGCTTCCTTTTATGCAATGGGAAGACTTTGAGGAGTCATTGTTGTGTTTTTCACTAGTATCTCAATGAGGCTGGTAGACACCTCCCTTACTATTTCATCATCTGAAAGTTCTACTATTTCATCTAATGGGAGAGACTAATCATCTCCTCTTTTCTTCATCTCCTCTCTTTTCTCTTCAACCAATTTAGTTTTAAAGTGTACTATGATGGGGATGGGAACATCATACTATAGATTTCACCTAATTCCCTCACCTCCTTTGCCTTTCAATACAATATTAGGGTTCACATCTATTGACCCTCTCATTGCTGGTGTTGGGTCCTTCTTTTGTGGTACCTCTTGAGTTTTCTTTCTTTTCATCCTTATGAGGAGATCTTCTTCATTAGTGCTTTCCTCGAAATTCTCACAAGTGGTAGCAGGTTCTATGATGGGCTTATGTTTCTTTATAGGTCATTGAGATGGTATAGCAACAGAGGTTGAAGCTGGATCATTTTTAGGTGGGAGTTGACGGATGATTTTCACACATATATTTAGCCCCCCCTAGTGCAGGAGCACCTTGACAAATTGATGCTTTCATAGGAATTTGATTGAAATTTGATGATTCAACAATGTAATGAGATAAATCAAGTCATTTTTCCTTTTATTAAAGTCACTAAGAGAGGTTTAAGTTCAAATTTGTGTAAATGATGCAAAATTGTAAAGTTGCAAATTATGCAAACCTGGAACATGAAAGGTCATTTTGGTTCTAGGCTTTGATAGACAGTTAGAAATCAGTTGGAATGTGAGGAGTCATGATGTAATGCCTTTAAAAGGCCTTGTATCCATTTGTGAAGGAGGAGGGGAGAAGGTTTGAGAATGTGGGTTGTTACATTTTGATGTGATATCAATAAAAGATACCCTTGTTTCTGCATTTCTGAATGTTAAACTGTTGTTTTAGAGATTGGTACAGATTTGTAGGGATTTTATATGACCATAATGTGATATTGATGGAAAGATTATTGAGTCTACTTTCCATTTCTTTTTGTTGCATCAAATTTCATTAAGATTTGAATAAGTTATGGTATTTTTATTGAGGGTAGGTCTGCAGAGTTTAATTTTCTGAAAATGCAGTCTAAAAATATGTATGGTACGGCCTAGTACAGCCTCACATTGACGTATATAATAGATGGATGGAAAGATATGTGTTTATAGTTTATAATTATGTTGGTTTGGTATAATTACATTAATTTTTGTGAGAGATATTGCAATTTTGGTGAGGGCAGGTCTGAACGCTGCCTAGGGTTTGCAATTTTGAGAAAAAAATCATAACCTTCTCCCCTACCATTGGATCTTCATGAAAATTGGAGGGAAAATATGTATTAATGTTATCTTCAACCTGACCAAATAAATTGGATTAGTTCTTTGATTTGTTAATGTTATTGAGGATAGTTTTGGTCCTCCTACCTCTGCATCAAATTGGTATCAGAGCTGGCGAAAGATTTGGGTGGTGTGTATTTGGTTCCTATCACTGAGAAGGCAAGTGAAGAACTAAAGGAAAGCTAAAGAGTTGTGTTGGTGACTGTTATTTTGTTTTCTAAGTTGTTTGGTTGCAGGTGCTTGGTCCATCTAGCTGCAGAAGGATGTTGTCTAAGGTTGTGTGTGTGGGCAGATAAGATGAGGTCTGTCATGACTATTCTCCAATGGAGACTAGGCTGGATAAGGGTGCAGAGAGAAACCACTGAGGAGAGAATGGTAGGTACATTACCAGAATCTATTGTTGGGTGAGATGAATGGTTTGGTGAGTTTCTGTGGTAAGGCAGTAGAGAGATGGATACCTGACTGAAGAAGCACTTGAGGTTGCAGCCTGAAGAGTACTCCACTAATGGGAGTAGAAGGAGCCTGAAGAAGCTCTAAAATTGATGGTAGTTTGATTTTGTTGGTTGGTTGGTCACTAGCCATTGATGTAAAGATTTGAAGCCTAAAGCTAAAGATGAAGAGATAGACAGAGATGCAGGAAAGGTAGTTTTGTTTTGTAGATACATTTCCAAGGGACATGGAAATCTTTGTTGGTTGGTTGTATGGTGCAGGAGCACCTTAACAAATTGATGCTTTCATAGGAATTTGATTGAAATTTGATGATTCAACAATGTAATGAGATAAATTAAGTAATTTTTCCTTTTATTAAAGTCACTAAGAGAGGTCTAAGTTCAAATTTGTGTAAATGATGCAAAATTGTAAAGTTGCAAATTATGCAAACTTGGAATATGAAAGGTCATTTTGGTTCTAGGCGTTGATAGGCAGTTAGAAATTAGTTGGAATGTGAGGAGTCATGATGTAATGCCTTTAAAAGGCCTTGTATCCATTTGCAAAGGAGGAGGGGAGAAGGTTGGAGAATGTGGGTTGTTACATTTTGATGTGATATCAATAAAAGATACCCTTGTTTCTGCATTTCTGAATGTTAAACTGCTGTTTTAGAGATTGGTAAGGATTTGTACAGATTTTATATGACCATAATGTGGTATGGATGGAAAGAGTATTGAGTCTACTTTCCATTTCTTTTTGTTGTATCAAATTTCATTAAGATTTGAATAAGTTATGGTATATTTATTGAGGGTAGGTCTGTAGAGTTTAATTTTCTGAAAATGCAGTCTGAAAATATGTATGGTACGGCCTGGTACAGCCTCACATTGATCCATATAATAGATGGATGGAAAGATATGTGTTTCTAGTTTATAATTATGTTGGTTTGGTATAATTTCATTAAGTTTTGTGAGAGATATTGCAATTTTGGTGAGGGAAGGTCTAAACACTGCCTAGGGTTTGCAGTTTTGAGAAAAACATCATAACCTTCTCCCCTACCATTGGATCTTCATGAAAATTAGAGGAAAAATATGTTTTAATGTTATCTTCAACCGGACCAAAGCAATTAGATTAGTTCTTTGATTTGTTAATGTTATTGAGGATAGTTTTGGTCCTCCTACCTCTGCATCACCCCCTTCTTAGATCCCTTGGGTGTATCCCCTATTTCCTTTCTCCTTTAGATTCCCTCTTCTCTTTGAGGAAATCATCATATTCCTCATCTGTTAGGTCTTGGCTCTTTCTTTTTTTGTCAATGGTAATGGCCAATCCTTTTGCCTTGAGTGCAGCAACCTCCCTGTCCACCCACTCTTTGGTCAACTGCATGACCTTTTGAGTTAATATTTCTAATGAGGTCTCCTCTGGTTGATTCCAGTTGGGTGATGAGATTGTTTCATTATATATTTTCTTTTCCTCATACTCTTGTGATAGAATAACTCCATCATCTTCATGTAATTACATAGAAACTGGTATGCAATCCAATGTGTGGATTTACTTCAAAGTAACTCTTTGGTAGCTTCTCTTTCACACTTCTACCTCATCATCACAATCAATCCAGTAATCTTTGAGGTGCATTTGGTGCACTTGTTTCTTCAATAGTGTTTGCATTCTGTTGTATCAGACATATTTCCTGGATACAGGGAAAGGCTGTAAGGACATCAACTGTAATCCCCCCATTGCTTCTTTAGCACTTTCCTTATCAGGACATATATACCACCCAATGATGAGTGGAAACAAGACATTAGGTATCTTGTTTTTCTGAACAAAAGCCTCAAATGAGGGTAATATTTGCCTGGCCATCTCCATCAGGATGACCTTGTCTGTCGGGTATCTTGGCGACATGAGGGGTTGCCCAGTGAAACCTTCTATCCTTATGTATGTGAATGTGGGGAATTGGATAAACCAAGCCCCATGCTTGTATATCATTACCTAAGCTTCCATGCTCAGCCTCTTTGCTCTATCTTCTTCCATGGTTCTTAGCAAATGCATAATAAAAAAATCATTTACTCTCTTGTAATGTTGGAGAGACTCTCTCTGCTTTAGTTGTGGATAATGGTCCCATATATTCACATCCCCAAGATTGACACCAACCTTGCCAACTATCTGTAGACCATTGAATATTCCTCGGAATGCACATGCATATACCACATATGAGGTCATGTGAAACATGTTTTTCTTTCCCCCAATAATCCTCATACCTTCATCAAGGCTATCAATGATAATCTTTGCCCATTGGGGTTTCTCATCAGTAGTTTCTACCATTCTCATGATGTCATACATTCAGTTTTCAAAATAGCTTGCATTCGGCCTCCCCCTCATATGGCTGAGCATAACCATCATGTATTGATACTCAGGGGCAAAGTTGAACTTATACATATGTACTAGCAATTTTACAGAGGGTTTGTATGTACTATTGCTAGACCTCCATGAAAACATGTTCTTTATGCAATCTCTTGGGCTACCATTCTATTGTTTTTCTAATCCTTCTAAATCTATCTTGCATATGTTGGGCCCTTTTGGCAAATTCAAAGTTGAGGTGATGTGCTCGATTAAGAAATCAGCATACACCCAACTGTGTTTTTCTACCTTTCTATTGCGAACATTGTAATTGTGAGCACACTCAGCTACCAACTCGATGGATTATGTTGCATAAGGAAATCCTCTGACATGCCACATGTCTGAATTATATATGTTGATTCGCAAGGGTTTCCCAATGCCCTTTTCTGATTTCATTGTCCATGCATCCAGATCTGTGTTTTCTGAATGTGTATCATTTATTTGGCCATATTTGAATGATGTTCCCTCAGGTTGTATACCCATGGGCTTTAAGAATTCTCTGTCTAACCTGTTTCTATGGATATCCATTGTATCCTGCAATTAAAACATATATACATCTTACCCTAACATGCCTTATGCGCATTCAGATTTAACAATTGCTTGAATATCATAGCATTTTGACTTTTAGATAGAACAATTCACACATCCTCATATTAATTTACTCTGGTAAAAACTAACATTTACCTCTTCATTTATCCATAAATAAGAAAAGAGGGTTTCATCGTTACATACCTGATGTTCACTACCTTTTAAAATATTTGATCTATATATTGGATATGCATGCTTACTTTGCAATCACCCTCCTCCATTTGTTGTTTGAATGTGCACCCCGTTCCATTGCATTCACAGGTTACTGTAATACTGCCTTAATCACACAATAGCTCTGTAATCTTTTCTTGAATACGTGTTAATCTTAAAATAAACTCAAATCCTTGTTTTAGCTAGTAACACCATGAGATTAGGGTGTAATTAATGTTAAGTTGTTGATATCCATGGATCTACACCCTAAGCTTTTGATATTTTAACAGATGGCGCGATGTTATTTGAAATTTTGAATGTTCATCTACGATTGGAACATCATTTAATACGAGATCATCAAACTCATAAATTTTAGGGATATTAAGAAATATCCATGCTCTTCTGGAATATGCCCATTGCGTAAGCATGATGATGGTCAACCATTGACCAACAATCAAAAGATCGGGTCACCTTACTTTTGTTTAACTATCATGATATTATGGTGTGCTAATATGGATCGGTCAATGTGCCACATAGTAGCATCCTATTGGTTTACAAAAATTTGTGTTATATGTCCCAATGGTGGATATGGGGATATTAAGAAATATTTGGATGTTCAATGATGTAGAATATCCCCCCTTTCTGAAGATGAGGATGATGTCAGCATTTTTCCTAATATTCTGAATTGGTCAAGGAGGTGATGTCACCATCATATTGATGAAGATCAGGGATCTAAGTTAACGTGTCAGACATTAAGATTTGCCTTCATATTGCATTGGGTCAGGCTATTAGCAAATATCTAGGATATTGAGAATGAGATGACTCTTTTAATGTCAAGGATCATGCTGACATCATTGTCATATTAGGTCTTCTTTAGAATGGATCAAAATGACGTCATTGTCACATTAATGAAAATCAGGGATCTAAGTTAATATGCAGGATATTGAGATTTATACCTATGTTCAATTTTGAGCATCCAGATGATGTCAGCATCATACCGGGTCTTCTTTATGTTAATATTGAATGACGTCATCGGGATGTTCGCTAGCATGCCTGATATTAAGAAATATGTTGACATTTGGTATTTACATTATATTTGAGGTAAGTCTACACATTAATGAATATAAAGGATATTCAAGTAAAAGTGTACCCTTATGGAATGTGCATAGGTATTGATGGGTGGACGCTTCCTGAGTTGAAATTTGACATTTGCATATTAGTGAATATGCGGATATTAGGATTTTCTTTGTTAAGACCTGTTGGGAATTAAGGTGTCTCAACCTTGGTAATTCCTTGTATTTTTACATTGTATTTATTTATTAATTGCCTATTGTATTAATTGGATGCAAATCCTATGTTGTCATATTGTGGGAGTTGGCATGGTGATGTGTCATCCTACATGGCATATGACCACATGTATTTTTGTCCTCACATGAGGAGATAGGTGTCCCACTTAGTGGTAGGAATATTTTACTGTGTGTCGGCATCTTAGGTGTTGTGTAAGGTAATATTGACCGAAACGGTCATGACAGATTCCTATGACGAAGTTATGACATGTAAGAGTTGGAAATAGAAGATCCTATGATAGGTATGGACATGTGTCATGAAGCATCTTTGAAAAAGGCATCTTTGGGTGGCCCAAGGTGGACTCTGACATGTTGTAAGAGAATATTCTATTTATAGCCTGTGTATGATAGATTCTCTTACAACTGTAAGTTATGACAGCTATGACAGATTCTATGATGGTTGTAAGAGTCGAAAGAGCATCTGTCATAGCCCATTTTGGAAATAGGAAACCTCCTTGGGATGGGGTGACTTGACAAGTGTCAGGAACATCCTACAGAGTTGGACAAGTGTCCATAGGCATGGGTTTTAGGCCATGAGGCCATGTTGGATGCCCATATCAATGTGGAGCCATTTTTGCCTTGTATTTGTTATATAAACAGGTGCTTTGGAGAGGAGATGTATTATAGGTTTGACAAGTACTATAATGCTACCAAATTATCTCCAGATATAAGTGTCAAAGACTCCTAAAATAGCATTGGCTTTGTGACTGTATTGTAACCTTCATTGTTTATGTAATACATTTGAGCTGTGTTTTGGAGTGTGGGGTTTTTTACCCATAAGGGTTTTCCCCATGTATATCGTGTGTCTCTCTTCTTCTACCTCACTTTCTTGTCTATGTGTTTGCTGCAATATCTCTATTAGTGGGTTAACATAATCTATAATTGTAAGGATAAAATTGAATTTGCACTCTCCTCCCCTCATTAGATTAGTGTAGGAGGCAATTTCCACACACCTAGCTTCCTTTCAATTGGTATCAGAGCTTGATCACCTTTGGTCCTAGTTGTTGGGTAGGGGTTTTTTGAGCTAATCTTAGGTTGAGTGGGAGCTTTGTGTAGAGTATTCTATATCTTGTTGTAGGAAGGAGATGGCAGGCACATTCAGAAGAATAGAGGTGGAGAAATTCAATGGCACTAATTTTGTGTTGTGGAAACTTAAGATGGAGGACATGCTTGTTGATCATGAACTATGGGAAACCATATCCAGTGTAAAACTAGCTGCTATGGCACAAGCTATTTGGGATCTCAAAGATTGAAAGGCTAAGGGTCTCATAAGACTCAGTTTAGCTGATTCTGTCATGTTAAATGTCCATGAGGAGAAGAGCACAAAAGACCTTTGGAAGAAGTTGGGTGATGTTTATCAGGATAAATCTCTGGTGAACAAGCTTTTTCTAAGAAAGAAGTTGTTGTCTCTAAAGATGGAGGATGGAGGATCTGTTGTAGATCACCTGAATGCTTTCAACATGTTAATTACTTAATTGATATCAGTTGGTGTGAAGATGGAGGAGGAGGATCATTGTATGACCTTGATTTGTTCTTTGTTAGACTCATGGAATAATCTTGTGATGGCTATTGGAAGCACCACATCCAATTTCACAATGGATGAAGTGGTATCTTCACTGTTATCTGAAGAGATGCAGAGAAAGTCTTCTGAGGCAGCTAAAGAGGCTCTTGCAATTCATGGAAGACCCAAGGAGAAAGGGAAAAAGAAGGACAAGAAAGTTAAGAAGGGCAGATCCAAATCTCCTGGAAAGTCCAAGGCTCTCTATTGGAACTATGGCAAAACTGGGCATTTCCAAAAGGAATGCAAAGAGGAGAAGAAAAAGAAGAAGAAGAATGCTCCTGATTCATATTCTAACAAGTCACAAGATGATGGTGATGCCTTCATTGCAGCCCTGGCCACCCATGCGTCTGATGATGTGTGGTTGATTGATTCTGGTGCATCATTCCACATGACCTCACATTGAGACTAGTTTATAAAGTATGAAGAGTTTCATGGTGGAAGAGTGTACCTGGGTGACAATTCTCATCTGAAGATGGTTGGTCATGGAAGATTCTCAATCTGATTCCTTGAAGGATGAGTGAAGGGGATCACTGGGGTTATGCACATCCCAGGCCTAGCACAAAACCTACTTTCTATAAGTATGTTAAATGATGCAGGTGTGCAGGTTGTCTTTTCAAAGTATGGATGCAAGATGACTAGAGGATCTATGGTGCTTGCGAAGGGTACTTGGAGAGGTACTCTGTTTCAGCTGGAGAAATGCACTACACAGTGTAATAGTTCTTCTAACTCGAAGAAAAGAGTTGCAGTCACTTCATCCCCACCATCTGAATGAGTAGTGAAGAAATTTGTTGTAACTAGTTATGATGGTAGTACACATGCTTTGGAAGTTAAACTTCCTGCTAAAAAGACTATGTTATGGCATTTGAGATATGGCCACATTGGTGAGAAGGGTCTGCATACCATGAAAAATAAAGACCTTGTTGAGGGGTTAAATGATTGTAATCTCGAGTTTGACTTTTGTGAACATTGCATTTATGGAAAGCAAAATCGTGTTCAGTTTTACTCTAGTTCTCACAAGTCTTCTGGTGTATTGAATCTTATTCATTCTAATGTGTTTGGTTCTGTTAATGTTCCTTCGATTTCCAAATCTGTATATTTTGTATCTTTCATAGATGATTACAATAGAAGGACATGGGTTTATTTTATCAGAAGAAAAACTAAAGTCTTTAATCAGTTTAAAGAGTTTAAAGCCTTTGCTAAAAATTAGACTAGTAAAAAGATTAAGTGTTTGAGAATTGAGAACAGTGGTGAGTTTTGTTTGGTAGAGTTCGATAAGTTCTATAAAGAGCAAGGGATTGAAAGGCATAAGACAACTCCATACACCCTGCAGAAAAATGGTGTTGTAGAGAGGATGAACAGGACACTGATGGAGAAGGCTAGTAGTATGCTTAGTGGAGCAAGCGTCGAACAAAAGTTTTGGGCTGAAGCTATAGCCACTGCTTTCTATCTGGTAAACAGATCTTCTACATCATCTCTTGTTGGTAAGACACCTATGGAGGTGTGGTCTGGTAAGAAGCCTTCTATTAGACATCTTCATTTTTTTGGTTGTGAGGCATATGCACATGTGCCTAGGGAGAAAAAGTCTAAATTGGAGAACAAGGTTGTTAAGTGTATCTTCATTGGCTATGGTGTTGGTGTGAAAGGATACAAGCTTTGGGATCCTGTGACTAAAAAGGTGTTGCATAGAAGAAGTGTTATCTTCAGAGAGATAACACCATCTTTTGTTGTTCTACAACCAGAATAGACATAAAATAAAGATGATGCGATTCAGTTTCCTTCTACCCCTGAGAAGACTGAACAGATAGACCTAGTGAGACCTGATGAGGAGGAGAGCTCTAGCAGCCTTGAAAGCTCAGAAGAAGAAGCAGAACCTCAACCTCAGCCATTGAGGAGGTCTACATGAATAAGAAAGCAACCTAATAGGTTTGGTTATTCATTACTTGATTCTAGTTGTGTTTTTTCTTTACTTACTAACACTGATGATCCTAGAACTATGAAAGAGGCTATGGGCATGAAAGATGTAGGTTCCTAGAAGGAGGCCATGGAAGATGAGATGGCTTCTTTGGAAAAGAATAAAACATGGGACTTGGTGCCTTTTCCTGATGGACCAAAACCTATTGGATGCAAATGGGTGTTCAAGAAGAAATTTTGTGCAGATGGTAGTGTTGAAAAGTACAAGGCTAGATTGGTTGCGAAGGGGTACTCACAAGCGGAGGGAATTGATTATGGTGAAATTTTCTCTCTCGTTGCAAAGCTGACATCCATTTGATTCCTGTTATCTCTTGCAGCTGCTTATGACTTAGAAGTAGAATAGATAGATGTGAAGACAACTTTCCTTCATGGTGATTTGGAAGAAGAAATCTACATCTCACAGCCAGAGCATTACATAGAGAAAGGTAAAGAAAATTTGGTTTGCAAGTTGAAAAAGTCTTTGTATGGTTTGAAACAATCTCCTAGGATGTGGTACTTGAAGTTTGATGCCTTTGTGTTGTCAATTGGATTCTTGAGATCAAAATTGGATCATTGTGTGTACTACAAACTAGATAATGATCGTATTCTCATTCTTGCATTATATGTTGATGATATGTTGCTGATTGGGAAGGGTAAGAATATGATTTCTGATTTTAAGTCTCAATTGTCAGCATTGTTTGAAATGAAACATTTAGGGACAGCTAGGTACATTTTGGGAATGGAAATTAGAAGAGACAGAGATAACATAAAACTTTGGTTAAGCCAGAGTAAATATGTGAAGACTATGTTGGATAGGTTCAGCATGGCAGATTGTAGACCATTATGTGTTCCTATTTCATTGGGGACAAAGTTGTTTGTTAATGATTGTCCAAAATCTCCTACTGAGGTGGAGGACATGAGCAGAGTACCTTATGCTAGTGTTGTTGGTAGTTTGATGTATGCTATGGTCTGCACAAGACCAGACATTGCCCAAGTAATGGGAGTCCTTTGTCAATTTATGGCTAATCCTGGATGGGTACATTGGGATGCAGTTAAGTGAGTGTTCAGATATTTGAGGGGTAATTCTGAGTATTCCATATGCTATCATGGTAATGTTATAGGACCTCCACATTCAGTTTGTATTTGTGGATTTGTGGATTCTAATTGGGAAGGTGACATTGACAGCAGGAGATCCACCAGTGCATATGTGTTCACAATGTTTGGTGGTGCAATTAGTTGGATGAGTAAGAGACAACCTATGGTTTCTTTATCCATGATAGAAGTTGAGTATATGGCAGCAACTCATGCTTGTAAGGAAGCCATTTGTCTTAAGAGACTGTGTTTAGATATTGGTGTTGATGCAGGATAGATTATGATTTGTTGTGACAGTCAGAGTACGATTTGCCTTGCGAAGAATCCAAATTTCCATGCCAAAACAAAGCATATTGATGTACAATTTCACTTTGTGCAAGACATGGTAGAGGATGGGAAGGTAAATTTGGAGAAGGTGGACACTTTGAAGAATGTTGCAGATGCATTGACGAAGCCAGTGGGCACAAAGAAGTTCAGATGGTGTTTGGAGTCTATCGGCCTCTCGGCCTATAGCAGTTAAATCCTGTTATTTATATTGGCTCTTACAATGTGTTCAACAAGTGGGAGAATGTTGGGAATTAAGGTGTCTCAACCTTGGTAATTCCTTGTATTTTTACATTATATTTATTTATTAATTACCTATTGTATTAATTGGATGTAAATCCTATGTTGTCATATTGTGGGAGTTGGCATGGTGATGTGTCATCCTACATGGCATATGACCACATGTATTTTTGTCCTCACATGAGGAGATAGGTGTCCCACTTAGTGGTAGGAATATTTTTCCATGTGTTGGCACCTTGGATGTTGTGTAAGTGAATATTGACTGAAACGGGCATGACAGATTCCTATGACAAAGTTATGACATGTAAGAGTCAAAAATAGAAGATCCTATGACAGGTATGGACATGTGTCATGAAGCACCTTTGAAAAAGGCATCTTTGGGAGCCCCAAGGTGGACTATGACATGTTGTAAGAGAATATGCTATTTATAGCCTATGTATGACAGATTCTCTTACAACTATAAGTTATGACAGCTATGACAAATTCTATGATGATTGTAAGAGTCGTAAGAGCATCTGTCATAGTCTATTTTAGAAATAGGTGACCTCCTTGGGATGGGGTAACTTGACAAGTGTCAAGAACATCCTACAGAGTTGGACAAGTGTCCATAGGCGTGGGTTTTGGGCCATGAGGCCATGTTGGATGCCCATCTCAATGTGGAGGCATTTTTGCCTTGTATTTGTTATATAAACAAGTGCCTTGGAAAAGAGATGTATTATAGGTTTGGCAGGTACTATTATGCTACTGGATTATCTCTAGATATAAGTGTTGAAGACTCCTGCAAGAGCATTGGCTCTATGATTGTATTGTAACCTTCATTGTTTACGTAATACATTTGAGCTGTGTTTTGGAGTGTGGGGTTTTTCACCTGTAAGGGTTTTCCCCACGTATATCTTGTGTCTCTCTTCTTCTATCTGACTTTCTTGTGTATGTGTTTTGTGCAATATCTCTATTAGTGGGTTAACATAATCTATAATTGTAAGGATAAAATTGAATTTGCACTCGTATCCCCTCATTAGATTAGTGTATGAAGCGATTTCCGCACACCTTGCTTCCTTTCAAGACCTACATCTGGGATATTAACGAATATCAGGGTCTTTAGGGAATGTGATGACCCTCTCATGAGTGACTAGTTTTGACCAACTTTGACCAGGCTTAACTTCCTATCCTTAACGAATTTCAGGGTGATCCACAAGGCAAACCTGCTTGAAATTTTGCATTCTTTCATCTAATGAGGTTTGTGATATAAAAACCTGATATTGGCACTTAACCCACTTTATGAGGTCTTTGCATGCATAGGGTGATATCCTTTCACTACATCTGATACTTAACATTTACCATACTACCCAAGGCAAGGGAACAAAAACAAGCCAAAAAAGTTGGGTCCCTATTTTGCTGAGGCAAAATGGGGTGTGTTGTGTAACTACACAACAACTTGCCACCAAAGAAAACAATATAAGTCAAATAATTCAAGAGGTGGGGATAGATTAAAACACAATGTTCCAACTCTTGTTAAGCATAAGCATCTTAATCTTTTTGAATGATATCATTTTCATCAGTATAACAATGTATTGAGAAGGGATCCGGTGTGTGCATGTGATTAATATCCCTCATCTTGAAGATGAGTTGAAAACACTAGTGACTGGGGTTAAGCTACAAAGTTTGGTTCATCCCTCATAGCCAACCTGGATAGAGCCTTGTTGCCAGCAGGCATCCATAACCCTGACAAGGTTATTGTTGTAATTCCCCTAAGTAGAGCCCCACTACCAGTCAAGCAACTATAGCCCCTGTAGAGTTACTTAGATGACCTAATTATCTCTTTTGGATATTCAATACATTTCTTTCTATTTTATTCATAAGATATCATCATGTAAGCACATTTTGCAAGGTGTGATCACTTGCTATTTAGGCTGAGAATTGCAATGGTAGAAAGGGCAACCTTTAGATTTTTTGTTCAACAAACCCAAGGCTATTAGGTGAGTCATGTGAGCATCTCCTTGAACAAGAAAAGGTATCACTAATGAACCAAATAGCATAGACCTGATTAAGAATACTTCTTCTAACCTAAGTTACAACCTATGTGTTCAGGGTAAAGTTGGATTTTGTTAATCTTTTCTATTTAGACATTAAAATCCGCCTCTCTACTAAACATTGAAGGATCTAGGGTTGAGTGGCAAGCACTATCATACCCTAGGTCACTTTCAGATGTAGTGAAATTTGGATTAGGGAATTAATTATCAATTTTCCTTCTCTTATGTCCAATTGACCATTAAAACCCTAATTATGCAAATACGACAACAAATTAATGAATTACGGAAAAAACTCTTGCAGACGAGAGTAAAATATTGAATCACAAAGTACCTATTTTTGGGGTTCTGAAGTGGAACAGTCAGGGACACTGGAGCGGGTGCCCAAGTCTAATGTACCTAATTTTTCAGGGAATCTAGACCTCCTTCCAACACTAATCATCCTTGTAACTTTTGTTTTTTGAGATCTATCTGCAAAGGACACTAGAGCAAGCACCCAAGTCTTAGAAGTACTCCTTTGTCCATCTTTCCTTTAGATCCTAAATCCCTGATACCTGCCAAGTCTTCCTGTAACTCCACTTTTCTCGATTGCGACACCTATAACCTACAATCACAAGACTTGGTTTAGGGGTTGTGGTGTTTAGAGGCTTACCTCAGTCAAACCCCATAGGACACTTAAATCTCTGAACACCATTGTCAGATAAAGAGGGCATGCCCTTGTGAGGCAGAGACCAAAAACCAAAGGAATCAATGATAAAAACACAATGATATGCAACCTTGTAGTGAAGCTCTCATGGAGGAAGATGCTCTTCATGCCATGAGGAGATTGATGCTCAAATATGCAAATATCAACACAAAAAACATACAATTCTACTCTTGCAACACAATAGAGAGCCTTGAATCACCTTGAGAACTCTTGAATATCACAATTGCCATCTAGTTTACAAATGAATGCCTACACATGCTTATATATACATCTACAAGCACTCCCGCCAAGATATTTGAAATTCAAACTTACTATGTCGGCAAAGGGACCTAATAACGGTCACTAATCGACACCCAAAAATTGGGGCTGCCCCAATATAGGGTAGGACTAGGGCACGAGCGCCCAAGTTCTCCCCCCCTATTTTGGGTAGGGTATAGCTCAAGGGGTCCTCCTAGGTCCCATTTGACATGTTACCCAGGTCTCATTCCATCAGGATGCCAAAATATGAACTAAGATTTCCTAAATGCATGCAAAAGACCTGGGAGCTAAACCTTATGAGGGAAAAGCCCCCAAGGGGACATTTTCCAACGTTACATTTAGCACCCAGTTTAATGTATGTATAAATACGAGGCCCATACATGCATTAAAGTAAGGTCACAAACACATCAAACATGGAGAAGACACACCAATCACATAGAAGACAGTAGCAGGCACGCAAAACATAAATAAGATAGTTATAGTCATGAAGAACACAGAGTAGACAGTCAATACAGGGAAGACACATTAATGCATAGAAGACAGAAGTGATATCTTTTCTTTTCTTTTTCTCATATATATGAAATGCAAATGCAAGTATAGGAAAGTAAACAAACCTCCCATAATACACGATGCACTCCCATAGAGCGCAGGTCTCTATATATATGGGACAACACACACGTAAGACACATAAAACTTCCCAAAATGCATGAAGCACTACTCAAGAGCGCTGGTCTCTGCATATGGGGCAACAAGCATGCCACACAAAACAAGCACGCCAAATCACACACACTTGAAGACACGGAGAAAACATGGCAGACAAGCGATGGAGTATACCTTTTTCTAGGTCCAACACCATCTTAGGCACATTATAGGCACACACCAATGATTGGGTTTCACCACAACAATCACTAAAAACATGCCTAAGGCTTGAGTTAGTCATAGAACCGCTCCCTACCTCCACAGAGGACTTTTGAAAATGACAGGATGATACAATCTGCTCTGAGAAATACACCATCCCTGCCTCCATAGAGGGCTTAAGAAAAAGGATATGCTCAATATTCTGCATCTGCAGAAGGACTTACATGATTGATTGATTGATTTGCAAACAAGCTCAGGATGGACGATGCACTACTCAAGAGTGCAGGTCTATGCATCTGAGGTCAAACACATTGCTAACATCTATAACAGACAGCTTACCTTATATGCCCCCACCGTAAGGTGGTTGATATCAGTTATCGATATCAAGCACGTTAAGGTAGGAATAAAACACACAAGAGAACACTGACTTTCGCAAAGCCCATGCCCCTCGGAGGTGACATGTACTTTATGATCACCAAATATTCCCACAAACACATCCCTACAAGAAACATGTTAGTGTCTACAACATCATGATAAAAAATAACATCAATGCATATGATTAACCACATAAAGAGCTAATGTTATACAATGAATTCGAAGTTTGAGGATAACCATAGGGCTATATCACAAAGCTCTCTGAATTGAGTACTGCCAAGGCTAGATTCAAAGGCAAACAAAGGTGCATAGAGCAGCAATAATGTTAAGGTTTGTAAATGTGATAGAAACATTATAAAATTCACTATGTGGAAAGCACAAGTGCTTCCATTAGCCAAGTGTTGGATAAGATATACAACCCCATCGTCATATTAGGAACTAAGTCCATTTTTTGATTTCTCTTGAAAGGGACACTAGGTCCGCATCAAATATAATTGTTTGTCATCATTCGCCCACTAGATGGAAACACTAGAGGAAGGGAAACAATAAATAAGAGAGGAGAAACAAGTGTCTTAGGGACAGTCATGTAGGAGGGTGCCCCTAAGTCACCAACTGCAACGCTATGTCTGCAAGACACAACACACAACAATGAAATCAAAGAGAGAGGCAATTTAGAAGAACGACAATACAAATAGAAGAAGGTCACAACAAAGGCAGTTTCCTAGTATCTCGAACCTTACGGGAGAATCTGTGGTCATCCCAGGAGGCCTAAACAACACATAACACATCACGGGGGAAGCACATCATGAGAGAGATAAAGGGTTAGAGATACTTACCTGTAGGATCTTCATATTATATGTTGGAGCTCATGAACCTCTTGGAGAGGGACTCAATCATGTTTGTTGCAAAATTTGAGTGGTTCTTATTAAAGTCTTGTTTGTTGTCATATGATGCTTGTTATTTCAATGAGGCTTTTTGTTGCTTATGAGGGGGAGAACCACTATTATTTCTGACTATTGATTGTCATCTTGCTCTTTTTCAAGTTTTGGTGAGTTTTCGTTGGTGAATCTTTCTAAAACAGTAGTAGGATTCATCCTGTACCATCTTGCTCATCTGTATCAGTTGTTGTTCTTCTTTTCACAGGTATTTTGATTATCTCCCTATCCATATAAGGATAACGGAGGAGGAACCTCAGAGTAAATTTTGTTTTTCGTGGATGAGGTGGGTTATCCACTTCAATCATTCCCATGATACTATCATAGTCCAAGTAATCATCCTCATCTATTCTATTAAACCTTGTTCCACCATATTATTTTCAGTATGCTTAGGAAAATGATTAGTGAAGATTTGTAAATCCTGATTCGGTGGAGCAATCGACTTATTTCCATTATCATTCACACCCGATACCTAGATGACATTTGAATCAATAAGGTCCTGTATCTCATGTTTAAGATGCATACATCTTTCAGTGTCATGTCCTTGCATCTGGTGATAATGACAAAAGGCATTAGCATCGAAGTAAGGTCCTTGTTTACTAGGATCAATAGGTTTGATTAGGGGAAGCTTCAGAATATTGTTACTCATAGCTTGATTCATGATAGAATGATAGGACTCATATATCAGAGTAAACTTTCTCAGTTGATACAGTGGTTTCTTTGGATTGTTTATAGCAGACACATTTGTGTTTGGTCCATTGATCTTGATGAAACTCCTATTATTGTTCCTTTTAAAGTTGTTTTATGATGATCCACCCATGGATTGTCCAATTTGAGTTGATGAGTTTTGGTTTTCATACTGACTAGACGAAAGTTGATAATCATGAAGGGTGGTACATAAATGTTGAAAGGAGTTGTACTTCATCAAGAGAATCTTGTCATGAATATTAGGTTGTAGATTTATAATGAATATCTTTTGAACATCCTCATCTTTCATCTGATATTGAATTTGAGCATAAAGGCCTTGATACCGACTAATGAATTCAGTCAACTTTTCTTTTAGACCTTGTTTGAATTGAACCAAGTCAATAAGAGTGAATTGGGGCACAATGTTTTCTTGAAAATGTTGTAAAAATTGATCAATCAACTATGAAAAGGAGTGAATTGAATTCAGGGGCAAAGAGACAAACCATTCTAAAGCAGTATCTTTGAGAGATCGCAGGAAATTTTTTGATAACAAATCCTCTTCAAAATAGAAATCACTACACATAGCTATGAATGCTGCCACATGGATATTAGGATCTCCTTTTCCACCATATTTTTCAAAGCAAGGAGTCTCAAACCTTTTAGGCATAGGGGTTCTCAGGGTTGCATAGGATAATGGATTACGGGCATGATATGTCGGTAGACTTGGCTGTGAAGAATTTGTCAAATTTGTTTCCTTTTGTTGCAAAGCAGTCATGCCCTATAAAAGTTGGTTTAAGATGGCATCATTTGGAGATGTGGTTTGTTGTGGGAAATTGGAACCAAGGTGAGGAGGTGATTGAGCTTGAGATACAATAGGTGGAGGTTGAGAATATGTTAATGGTGGTTGGCCATAATGATAGGTGGAAGATGGTTGCAAGTATGTAATAGGTAGCTGGAAATGAGTGGAGTAGATAGGAGGTTGAGAACAATTATTCATAGAAGATGTCCCTTTAGAAATCAAATTCTGATAATTAAATCCGACAACTTTGTAATTAGTGTCATTAGATACTCCAATACCAGTGGTAGCATTACTACAAGCATTTGCATTAGTTGTTAAGATCGTTGATGTAAAGGTAGATATTCCCATAGTCGGTATAGGTGCCGAAACTTGTGTATGAGATGGTGATAGAGTGTTGTTTATCACTTGTGCACATTCGATCACTGGCATAATGTTAGTTTGTACAATATGTGTTAGACCATGAAGTGCATTAACACTATCTTGTTCTTCCTTTATCAATTCTCTTATGTTATGAATTGTAGCAACGGCTTCTTCAGCTATTCTTTCATTTTCCATAAATGATTGAAATTGGGCTAACTCTTTATCCAATTTTTCTGTTTGCTCATCTAATACATATCCTGTCACCTCAATAGTATCATCAACATCATGAAAAGTTTGTTCTTCCATTGTGCTTGTAATGGGTGGAATGTCTTGTAACATTTGGGTTTCTCCTTTTGTGAAGGTGTTTAAAGTACCAACTTCTTCAAGAGCACTAGATCCCATGTGTCTTATGCTTCTTCTTAGAGTAATATTTCTATTAGGACAGCAAGTTATTAAACTCATGCAGCAATATGCTCACTCTCAACACACTCTTGATGCAAATCTAAGATAATGCCAAGTCGATTTATAGTGAAAATATGTCAAAGTAGGCACTTTTTTCACCAAAATTCAATGCAAGAGAGCATAACAAAGGGTGTTGTGAAGACAATGATGGTGGATAGAAAATAATATCAGAAATAACAGCCACTTGGTGCTAAAATATCCAACACAACATGCTTTCAGTGCCACTTAAGGTAAAACCCTAGTGAAAATATAGCAAACATAGGGTTTTTTTCACGGTTTTTCAACTGTAAGACTTAGAAAAAGGGGTGTTGTAAGAAATTTTAGGAGGGAAATAAAATAATATCAATAATAAAAGTCACCTCAATCCATAAAACTGATCACAACACACTTGGAGTGCAAACTAGGTCAAACCCTAGGGCAAAAATAGCAAAAATGTGTAGTTTTTCACCGAATTTTCACTACAAGAGCCAGTTAAAAGGGTGTTGTGAAGCTTTCTATGAGGGGTAGAAATTTATTAACCTGATAACAGAAATCTAATTCCAAAATATCTTTCACAACACACCTATGGTGCAAGTTTATGAAGTCGATAAGGCCAAATTTAGTGAAAATCATTATTTTCGAAGCCCTAGGTTTGAGATGTTGAAACAAAATGCTATGTGAATGTTTTGAAGTTTGATTTTTTATGGAAATTACATACTTTTAGATCTGAAAATTATTTTCAAGTTTAAACATGCAAAATGCCTATGGAAATTTAATGAAAATGCACCAAAATTGCTAGTTTTTGTTGAAATTTTCAATGAAAAAATGCAAATAATTTAAATTTAAATGCAAATTCACACTAAAATGCAAGACTATAGCCAAATGAAAATTTGAATGAGCCTCTAAAATCAGTAGAAAAAATTGATAAAATATTTTTCCTACTAACCCTAGATTTTAGAATTACTAGGTTATCTAAATATTGTCAAAATTTCCACAAAACCCTAGCAATTAAATGATGAAAATGCAAAGAAAGATTTTGAATTTTTGTATTTTGCTATAGTTTATATCAGATATGATGCAAAAATCATGAATTAGGAATATTTAGGAAGAATTGATGTAATTTAGTAAGCCCAACAATGCATTTTTTTTGTATTTTCCAAATTTTTCAATTTTTTTAAATTTTTCTCAATGCAATAAAATAAATGACTATATAAATGAATGAAATCACATCAAATCCGAAGAAAAACACTCAAAAAGTTGCAATTTAAGTCCAAAAACATGGGTTCACCAAAATGTTTAGGGTAAAATTAGATTTTATTAATCTTTGTTGTTTAGACATTAAAATCCACCTCTCCACTAAACATTGAAGGATCTAGGGTCGAGTGGCGAGCACTATCATACCCTAGGTCACTTTCAGATGTAGGGAAATTTGGATTAGGGAATTAATTATCAATTTTTCCTTCTCTTATGTCCAATTGACCATTAAAACCCTAATTATGCAAATACGACAACAAATTAATGAATTATAGAAAAAGCTCTTGTAGACGGGAGTAAAATTTATTTTCTAAGATTTGTCTGCGGAGGACACTGGAGCGAGCACCCAAGTCTTGGAAGTGCTCCTTTGTTTGTCTTTCCGTCAGATCTCAAATACCTGATACTTGCCAAGTCTTCCTGCAACTCTACTTTTCACGAATGCGACACCTGTAACCTACAATCACAAGACTTGGTTTAGGGGTTGTGGTGTTTAGAGGCTTGACTTAGTCAAACCCCAGAGGAAACTTAAGTCTCTGAACAACATTGTCAGATAAAGAGGGCATGCCTTTGTGAGGTAGAGGCCAAAAACCAAAGGAATCAATGATAAAAACACAATGATATGTCACCTTATAGTGAAGCTCTCATGGAGGAAGATTCTCTTCATGCCATGAGGAGATTGATGCTCAAATCTGCAAATATCAACACACAAAACATACAAGTCTGCTCTTGCAACATAATAGAAAGCCTTGAGTCACCTTGAGAACTCTTGAATATCGCAATTGCCATCTAGTTTACAAATGAATGCCTACACGTGCTTATATATGCATCTACAAGCACTCTCGCCAAGATATTTAAAATTCAAACTTACTGTGTCAGCAAAGGGACCTAATAACGGTCACTAATAGACACCTAAAAATTAGGGCTGCCCCAAAATAAGTCAGGACTAGGGCGTGAGTGCCCAAGTCCTCCCCCCTATTTTGGGTAGGGTACAGTTCAAGGGGTCCTCCTAGGTCCCATTTGTCATGTTACCTAGGTCTCATTCCATCAGGATGCCAAAATATGAACTAAGACATCCTAAATGCACGCAAAAGACCCAAGAGCTAAACCTTATGAGGGAAAAGCCCCCAAAGGGACATTTTCTGATGTTACACTATGTAAGAACTTGTACTCAACTCTTGAATTCTAAAAATTTCAGTGGTTTTCTTAAGTGACAAGGTGCATCATTTTGCCTAACCAAAACAAAGACTCTGGTGGTGCCCACCTAGGGTTAGGGTTTTGAGTCAAGTCTGCAAGCTTATATTTTCATTCCCTCAAACTCTTAATGCCTTAGGTATTATTTTCCCTCGAAATCTGCATTGTATCTTCTATTTTTTCGTTGACCTCTTGTAGCAGGTTCTCGGTCGCTTAAGTTGTATTTTCATGCCTTAGCACTCGTAGGTTGACCGGCCCCTTTACATTTGCATTACCGCTTTCTCCCATCACGTTAAAAAGAAAGAAAAAATGCTAAGTCCAAAAACTCTTTATGCAGCGGTGAAATCTATTGTATGTATCATTATATGTATGTGTCTTTGTATGTGCAGATGCATATGTACAATGTCGGACCTGAAAATAAATTTCAATCAGCTTCAAATAGTGAAAAAATAAGTTGTATGCATCTTTGTTTGCATATTGGGTTTTATATGGCATATTCTAGGTTAGATTCTGTGCTTGTATGTTGTTGTTGTATATTTGTTATACAACATGTAATATACAACATGGATCTCAAAAGGGTTCCAATCAGGTTGAAATGGTGGTTGGGCCCATAGGTGTACAAGGGGGATTGTATGTATATGTGACAGATACAATTGAACATACAATGCAGAATATACAAGTCCCAAACATCAAAGTTTATCAAATCGGGCCTAGTGGGCATACATACAAAGGCAGAGTTGAAAAGTAAAAGCATTTCTTTGTATCTTGCATTGTATGTTGTTTCATATGTACAATTGAATATACAAGTAAATATACAAGTAGGCAGGTGCAAAGGGCGGACGCGGCCAAAATATTTGCTGCATTTGTGAGAGGGTTGAATTCCGTGGATTGTATATTGGGATTGTATGTTCCCAATATACAATCAGACATACAAGTGAAGATACAAGGGAAATATACAAGTGGGTATGGTTAAAATTAAAGTTTCAAAAGCATGGTGGGGCTCACGCAGTTGTATGTTCCATGGGTTGTATGTATGTGCATGTACAATGCGAGATACAAAAAGCGCAGATACAACTTAGACACAAAAGGAAGGTTTGTTGTGGTGGATTTCAGGCTGGAGTCCGTACGTTGTATGTTGCACATTGTATGTGCAATATACAAGGCAATATACAAAGGAAAAACATACAATCCAGACCCGACTGGAGGATCAAATGCAGCGAATAATCATTTTGAGGTCCACACATTGTATGTATATTTGCGCATACGCAAGGATTTAAAGGCAAAAGTGGGCGAAAAAGTAAAATGTATGCCCATGCTACAAAAAGTCAAAAAGGAAAAGCTGCTCGTGTGGCACATTTTCATTGGCCGATGACTTTTCAAAGCTGGTGATTGGATTGCCTGATCAAATTGAAGCCACAGATCTCGGCGGGAGGAAAAGAAATCGACGACCTTGTTTCAAAATTTCATAGGAAGGTTTTCCTATGCATTCACTGCTGCACTTCTAGAAAATGGGTAGGCTGGCCATTAATGGAAAAATTTGTAGAGGCATGGTCTTGATTGATAGGTCAACTACCTGATTAAGGGCAAAAATCTTCAGTCGGCGGCTCACATCCTGAACCCACCTACCCTTTCCTCTTCTTCTTACGGCTACATTGAATGTTTTGGGCACCATTCAGATAGTGCATTGTATCTGGCAAAGTTTTGAAATGACATGTAACTTGATTACTGAGTGCATGTTCTTGATGTATAAGAGAACTGTGTTACTCATTTTTCTGGTTGTTGAAAACTGGACAAATTTTGGTGGAGTAATAAGATACGGTTTTACTGGTGGCTCTGTTTGGTTCCTTCTGAGTTTATGAATCATATGTTGAATGTTTTATGCATAATTTTGCTGGTTTCATGTTGTTTTTACATGAGAAATGCTTTGTTGAATGTGTTTAGTTGTTTGTCTCCAAGTTATGGGCATCTTCTCTTTTGAATCTAAATAGCTAAGGGTTGTTTGGGATTCAGGAACATGGATTTCCTATGTTGAATGTCTAATCTCTTACCTTTGTGCAAGGAACAAATTAAATGTTTTAGGTTAAGCATTGGGAAAGGTATGTCGCAACAGGGATATCATCAAGTATGAATGACTAAATACTCAGTCTTGGGAAGTATCTGCAAGGCAGATACTAAAAATTTCCCCTTGAAACTTAGTTATTGATTCAAGTTTATGGTAATCATTCACATGTGTATGTCTATTGACTCCGAGCCCCAAGATAGGCACCAGTCTGGTCTTGTATTGAGGTTACAACCCCAGGTCCTAGTCTTGCATCCAAATACAAAATACAAATTCAAACTTCAAATATAAACCTTTAGGACATTAGAAGTAGTTTTAGGACTTAAATCCTCTGATTCATAACTGAGCATAGGCCCAAAGCTAGCCCCTTTGCACTTATTTTATAGTTTTGGTCTGCATAATAGAGGATTTATCTGCTTTGTATCGACACCCTAGCAAGTTCATATGCATATTTTACAGATGTTGAATAGGGAATACCCCCCTTGGTTTTGCAGAGCCTAAAGAAGAAGAGGAGATATTTATAGGGTCTATCTCCTGTACTATTGGCCCCTAGCCCGAAAATCGTGTTGATCAATGATGGCTACCTTGTAGGGATAACTAGGAAGCATCCAGTTTGGGAAAAAACCAATAGACTCAACAGTGCAAAGAAAAAATAAACAAACACACAAAGCAAACTATACAAACAACTATACAAAATGTACATTACATACATATGGTACATCATCATGATATGACTATTCTAAGCCTGAAAATAATGTTTGAGGAATTGTCCATTGATTGGAAATGGGACATCCTCACCTGTTAGGGTCTTGAGCCTGTAAGTGTTGTCACCTAGGATTTTTGATATCTAAAAGGGACCTATCCACAACCTGTCATGTGCTTTGTCCCATGATAAGACCAAGTCTAAAATCCTAAAGGCTTTTACTTTAGCTCTCTTATCAAACCAACGTTTGATAGTAGCCTGATGTTTTGCGAATTGGTCAATCGCCCTATCTCTCTTTTCTTCTAGGTGCACGAGTTGAAGCAACCTGACCTCTTGTTTGTTATCTATGCCTAAGTATTCTTGTGCAAATTGTAGGGTGGGAATTTTGAGGTTAATAGGGAGGATGGGATCCACCCCATAAACTAACTTGTAAGGAGAATTCCCTAATGCATTTTTCATTCTAGTTTGATCCACCCACAAGGCATATTTAAGTAAGGTATTCCACTCTCTGGGGGTCTTTTCTATCAATTTCTTTATGATGTTAAATAAATTCTTATTGGTTGACTCTGCTAAGCCATTTCCCTGGGGATAATAATTTGAAGAAAAATTTAAAATAATGCCACAGTCAAAATCCCAACTTGACAATTTTAAAGATACAAAAGCTAGTCCATTGTCACACACTAGAGCATAAGGAACTCCATACCTGGTTATGATGTTGTTCTCTAGAAATTTGATCACATCTTTAGTAGTACAAGTCTTGCTGCTGACAGCTTTAGTCCACCTAGTGTAATCAATGATTGTTAGTACATACATGTAGCCTGAAGATGATGGAGGATTGATAGGAACGATGAAATCCATGCCCCATTGAGAAAATGTGTGCATCTCCATAACTAGCTATAGGGGTTGAGCAACATATCTCTCTTTGTTGGCAGCAATCTGACAGGTATGGCAGCATTTGATATGTTTAGTAGTGTCCTTAAAGATTGTTGGCCAGTAGTATCCTTCTCTCAGGATAGTATGAGTAGTGGCTAAGTGAGATCCATGTGATGTTCCAAATTTATCATGTAGTTCTATGAGAACTTTATCAGCTTCTGGCTTGTCCAGACATCTAAGGTATATTCCCTCATTACTCTTCTTAAAGACGATCCCCCCTTTTATTATGTACTTATGTGATCTAATATTTAAGGCTCTCCTTTGTGAGGCTTACATCTTTGGTGGGCACTTCCCAGTGATCAGGATATGTTTGATATCTGAGTACCAATCTTTATTTTCCTTTGTGTTCATGACATATTGCTGACTCACTAAGTTGGGGTCGATTTTAGCAATCATCTGGCACAAGGCTTGCCCTCTAACTAGCTTCATGGGGGTTATATCCATGTCATATTCTTGAAGCACTATTATCCATTTCACTCTCTTCTCTCCAGGCTCACTTTGCATCAGGAGCATTTTGATTGCTACATCAGGTACAACAACAATTATCTTTCTTCTCAAGATATATTATCTAAATTTCTTTACTGGTCTGACCAGAGCAAGAGCTTGTCTTTCAACATCCATGTATCTAAGTTCTGCATCCCTAAATGGAGAATTCATGAAGGTGATGGACTTCTCTTCTTTTTCTTCATTTCTCTGTGTCAAGATTGCTGCACGAGTATGTTTTGAAGCAAATGAGTAAATGTAAAACTCTCTTGTATAATCTAGGCTAATTAGGACAGGTGCATCCACTATGGCCTTCTTGATGTCCTCAAATGTAGCCTTTGCCTTAGGTGTCCATTTGATTTTGGCATCTTTCTTAAGCATTGCATTGAGTGGCCTAACAATTTCTGCAAACCCTGTGTTGAACTTCCTCACAAAATTTATCTTACCAAAGTAAGATTTAAGTTCCTTCTTACTTCCTGGAAGTTGTAACTTCATTATAGAGTCAACCCTAGCAGGGTCAATGGTGATCCCATTTTCTGATATTACATGACCAAGTAGCTTATCTGTGGTCACCCCAAATATACATTTCTTTGGGTTAAGTGAGATACCATACTATTTACACTTCTTTAGTACCTTTCTAAGGTCTTCTATATGGTCACCTCTCTTCTTGGAAAAGATGGTCAGGTCATCCATGTATATGACTGTGCATTTACCAACCAAGCATCCAAATGTTATGTCCATTGCATGTTGAAATGTGGCTCCAGCATTGATCAGGCCAAAAGGCTTGCGTCTATAAGCAAATATCCCCCACTTGGTCGTGAATATTGTCTTTAGTCTATCTATTTTGTCTACAATCACCTAGTTGTATCCTGAGAAATCATTTAGGAAGGACATCATTTGAGCTCCATTCACTATCTGTAAAACTTCATCTAATGAGGGAAGAGGATAGTTATCCTTTTATGAGTCTCTATTCTGATTTCTAAAGTCTACACAAAGGCATATGTCACCATTCTTTTTTCTAACTGGTACTAGATTGGCTACCCATGTTGAGTGTCTAAGAGGGAATATGATCTAGGCATTTAGCAACTTCTTAACTTCTTCAAAGATTATAGGTTTCAATAATGCATTGACTGACCTCTATTTTTGTCTAAATGGCCTGGCATCTGGATTTAGTGGGATACTATGAGTGATGATTGATGTATCATATGTTTTCAGCTCATCATAGGTCTAGGCGATGACATGGATATAATCTTTCAGTGCTTGAGGTATGCCTGTTTTCTCTTCTTCCGTGTAGACTTTACCAATCAAGAGATTTCTTATGTCTTCACCCTGTCCTATATTGACTGATGAATATTCTCCTCCATCTGTCTTGCGGAGATATTTTTGGTTCATCATGTTGTCCAAATCAAAATCTCTTTCAAGTTCTATCATACCTTTGGGAATTTTGTTGCTTAGTAAGTCCATGATTTCTTCTTCTTCCCATATATGATCTTCCAAGTTCTTCTCATCTAGGATCTTTGCTTCGAATATATCCCTATTTGCTATAAAGTCCAAGCTATGTTGATCATCATCGAACACTTGGAAGTTAGTCACATTATCGAGTATTTAAGGCATTGATACCAGTTCTACTAAGAATCTCTTCATTTCAGAAATGGATAAAGGATCCAATGTACTGGTAGCCTATATCAGTACATCAGCTCTGTGATTTTGTTCCCTAGGGACATGCATAATGTTGAATGCATCAAATTTTTATATTAAGTCCCAAACTCTATGCCTGCAGTTTGGCAACTTCTTATAGTTGCATGCATAGACACTCCTAACTTTCTTTATCACTAATTCTGAGTCTCCATAGACATGTAGAATCTTGAATTTCTTCTTGAGGGCAAACAACAACCCATGAATTAAGGCTTCATATTCAACTACATTATTAGTGCATGGAAAATGCAATCTCTATG
Source organism: Cunninghamia lanceolata (assembly GCA_027924645.1). Taxonomy (NCBI): domain Eukaryota; kingdom Viridiplantae; phylum Streptophyta; class Pinopsida; order Cupressales; family Cupressaceae; genus Cunninghamia; species Cunninghamia lanceolata. The sequence continues at coordinate 5,165,112 of BSBN01001222.1, forward strand.
CTGCTAAAAAGGACTTCCCTGATGGGTCAATGAGGTCAATGCCTACTCCAGCTATCTGTTTGGACTTAGAACCATCAAACCTTAAAATCCATGGCTTATATTTTGTTAATGGTTTATTAGGACCTTCTCTTTTCCTTTTGGCTCTTGCTACTGCACCACTTGATATCCATTTCAACTTTTGAGGTTCAGTTCTTATCACCTCTGGTGATGTTTGTGAACATGATATATCTTTTCTTTTCATCACCCTAATATTATCACCTTCATCCTCTAGATATGATGTAATTTCATTTCTTTCATCCTTAGGGATATCCTTGGTATCATGTGATTTATCTTTGGAACACAACTGCTCTTCTTTGTTCAACACATGTAAGCATAAGGCACATGTTGTCTTTGAATGTGGTACCTCATGCAACCGGCACCGTCCTTCAATCAATGCTCATTGTGGAGGGACTCCTTATAGAATGTCTCTGAACTTGTTTAGATAAAAACCCTTTGAACTTGGTCAGGTGACTCCCCCTATCTTCATCTGATAATTCATAGTCTGACTCAATTAGGCAGTCGGTCCCTGGGGTGATAGTTGTTTCCTTTTCATGAGGATCCTTGTCACATATCAAGATTTCTTTTGAATGACATATGTAGACATTATCCTGATGTACATCTTCCTTATGTTTCCCTGCATTATAAGTCTTTTCTAACTCGATCATGTCCAGACATACTTTACAGTCCTTTTTTGAGTGTGCTTCATCATGCAACTTGCACCAACCAAATATCAGGATATTCTCAATGAATATACCTATTAATTGGCATCTCTGCATTTTCCTGGATAGGTATTTTTCAAACTCCTTAAAGTGATCTATTTTTTCATTATCAGTTGAACTATGATCAAATTCTATGATAATCCTATCTTCTTGACCAATATTTCTATGCATATGCATGTTATACATCAACACTTCCTCAATCCTGACCATTTGGGGTCTTATAGCGTAAACCCCTGGTTCAACATCTACATAGAGTATCTCATTAGTATTGCTGTACTCAATTATCATATGCTTCATCATAGGTTTGAAAGCTTCTATCCTTATCTGGTTAGAGATTCCTTTCCAGGGTAACCACATATGGCTAAAGTCAGTGGCCATGTAACCATTAAGTGTTTTGGACCAATCCCTACTGAGCAACATTCCATAGGTATCAGGGTTATCTACCACTTGGATGTCAATGTAATATTGCACCCTTGGGTCTGATGCAAGCTACGTGTGGATATGAGTTAACTCTTCTACCACACTCACTTCTATTTTATCAAGTTGTGTCACCTTCTTCAGGGACTTGGCTAGATGTAAGCCTAAAGCATTGCAAATGGATAGTGGCATCACATTTGTTGATGCACCTGAATCCACTAGACAGTTGTGTAAATTCTTTCCAGATATTCTTAATGTGAGTAAGAATGGTGGTGACTCAGACTTATATCTATATAAAGTCATGTGTGATGTTTTGATAGCTTGAACAGTAGCCTACACTTTATGTTTGACAGTATTTTCTTTCGGTGTAGGATCTCTAGTCAAGATGTGACTAGGATTATAGCCATGATTGTCATCTTTTGATGTGGACTTATCCAAGGACTTCAAAAAGGCTTTCTTGATGCCTAGAGTTTTGAGAAACTCTGACAAGGATGAGCTAATTTTGATCTTTTTCATCTCTTCTGCCAGATATGTGACTAATTTATCAGACTTAGGCAGCTGGCTGATAGCTTTTGTCATTGTATTTTAAGGTGTGAAATACTAAGTATTCACCTTGGGAGGACTAGGATTATTATTGGCTTTAGGATATGGTGGAGTGTTGAAATTATTGGGAGGAACATATGTGGTCAAAGGCCTATCTGGCCTACTAGGATTACTCCTTAGGTTATAATTATGTCTACCCTGATATTGTTGTTGGTAAGCATGAACCTCTTCTGGTTCAGGTTCAGGTTCATTTTCATCCTCAAAAGGGAACACATAATTTGATTCATATGCTAATGTAGACTCCTCACATGCTAACATGTAATTTTCATGAGTTGAGGTCATTTGATGATGCTGATGACTGATAGAACTTTCTAGCACAAGGTCAGACTCATACCCTTGGGGAACTGTTACCTAAATTTCACTACTAGCTCAATCAGGTTACATTATGAGTGGAGGGAAATGTGGCTCCCACAAGGGTTGAGCCCAACTCATAGACCTTATAGAACATTTCAAACCACGGTTGTCTAGAGCAATAACAGTCAGCAGGAAGGCAACCACAGAGACTTTGCACAATGAAGACAACAATACAGTAGTCACGTGTTTTCACTATATCTAGGAAAATACGATCTGGGTTCTTGAGATTTTTAGATAAAAATTAGGAAACAAGAAGAAAAAAACCAATAAATTTCTCACGAACCCAGTTTACAAATTTTGAGAACTTTCCACCAGTCCTAAGGCAATATTTTCATTTTCAGATTAAAATCTCTGTTAAGAGAAGGGACAACCAACAAAGCTAGAGGTGGCAGTGATACATAGTAAGGATAAAAATAAGTCATGAGAGTAGTTAACAGTCCTTGAATGCCTGAAAGTAGTCATATTATCACTATCCAAATCAGTCTCAAAGTATTAGTCATAAGAGTGACTGTTCCTAGCATCAAAACCAGTAAAATTCACGACCACAAAGGACCAAAAGATCTACCAAGTTCGAACAGCAAAAGGTTCGATGGTTCGAAGGTTCAAAGGGTCGAAGGTTCAAAGGTTCAAAGATCTATTCACCAAACTTAGAAAAGGTTCAAAGGTTCAAAGAGTTCAAAGGACCAAAAAACTGCCAAGTTTTGAACAACAAAAGGTTCAAAGGTTCAAAGAGTTCAAAGGACAAAAAAATCTGCCAAGTTTCAAACAACAAAAGGTTCAAAGGTTCGAAGGTTCAAAGGTTCAAAGAGTTCAAAGGACCAAAACATTTGCCAAGTTTTGAACAGCAAAAGGTTCAAAGGTTCGAAGGTTCAAAGGTTCAAAGGTTCAAAGAGTTCAAAGGACCAAAAAATCTGCCAAGTTTCAAACAGCAAAAGGTTCAAAGGTTCAAAGAACCAAAAAATCTATCAAGTTTCGAACAACAAAAGGTTCAAAGGTTAGAAGGTTTGAATGTTCAAAAGGTTCGAAGGTTCAAAGGTTCAAAGGTTCAAAAGTTCAATTTTTGATCTATTGTCTGTTTCCGCTGTGCGCTCCTCATCATAATTAAATGTTATATCATAAATGTCATTATTTTCTGCATAAGTTTATATAAATTTTGAATTGTAAAACATTAACTAAGGTGATGTAATTATGAATCACTTAGTCAATGTTGAATGAATGCAAAAAATTATGTATTTATGTCATTTATTGGGAAAATATTAGACATTTATGATGCTGCAGGGTGGAGTTGACAAGTAGGGGTAGGAGTTATTGCACATATTTGACTTATTTTCATGGCCTTAGAGATCATTTAAAGGCATTTAAAGACATTTTTAGGTGCCTTTATGATAGTTGATGACATGCCTTGACCATTTCTGCATTGGGAACCCATTTTGGAGGACTTTGGGCAGATATTTTTGAGACATTTATGGGATGGATGAAAATGGAGATGGCTCATCCTTATCTTGTCACAAGCTATTTAGGAAGTACATAGTCTTCTTCCTTGTTCATTGTTCATAAATTCTTTCTATTCACTACTCTATATATTGTAATTTTCTGAGTAATTTTACAGAAGTGAACAGTCTTGTAACCCATTTCCAGAGATATACAACATTGTAACACCTTTTTAGCATTAATGAGCAGTTCATACCTTCCCATTTCTTCTAATATTATGTGTCCTTAGTGTTAGTGCAGATCTTTGTGATGTTCTTTGTCCTTGGAGTTGTATTTCATGTTGGTGCCTTTATGCAAGGATTATGATTTGTTGGGTTGTGTAGGAGAGCCTTATTATTACTGGTTCTGTAGTGTGTCAGTTCTGTGTAGTCTCTGATGATCGTTTGGTGCATCACCTTAGACAGTAGGTTTCATTTCCATGCAATCCTTCTTACCCTTTTCTCTGCAAAGACTTTAGTATAAGTAGTATAGGTGGAGTACCAATAGGAAGCCGTCCTTCTCCAGAGGTTCTTTCCATCACAGGTGACCCACAGACCTGGAAAGATCCCATGTTTCTCTAGATTGCCAAGTTTTACAACTTAGCAAGGGTGCAAATCTGAGAGACAATAGTTTTTGGCATGCCTGGTGGGACTGTGAACTGATTCTCAGTCCAATTTTTATACTTTTCACTACTGTTTGGTGTGTATAGTAGTTGATTTTAGCCTTTTGAGGTGTTTTTAAATACATACCTGGTGACTCCAAAGCTTTGGTTTAGTAAAAACTAGTGTAGAACAGTTTATACATTACTGATATTGGTGTGTATGTCAATAAAACCTGCCTTGGGATGCAAGGAAAACACACACCTGGCGACTTTGGAAAGAAATATCTACTGGTTTCAAGAAGACAAGTGCTAGTATGTACTTATTTTACTAAAAATCAGACTTGATTTTTATTGTGAAATTTTTTCAATGTGTTTTCAACATATATAAATGCTGCAGTATGTCTTCTTTTCAAAGAAATGTGTCTTACTTTCCACCATTTCATGAAAGTCCTGTTCATACATCATTTTATGAGCTGTATCATAATGGTCATATAGCTGGTTTTAGTCCAAACAACTCATTGACAGTTGATAACCAACCAGTCTATCATACTTACCACCCTCCCACCCATGCATAGACTCTATGGCAGCTAATGTATGCCTATGACTAGCCTCAAGAATCTCATTTTATGCCAAGCCAACAATACTACTTTCCCAATTAGTTTCAAAATGATGAGAGAATAGAGATTGCAAATACCAAGAACATATGGTTTGACTGGAACAAGTAGCTAGATGATTTAAAAAGGCAACAAGGATATTCTTTACAACAAGAGCCCATAAATGAGCAAAATCAGTCAAACCAGTCTGTTAATCCTTAGTTTCAGTCATGTTAGGAATCTGAACCAAATCATCTTCCTGAATAGCCATGGTAGCCTTCTTGTACTAGGTATCCTAGTTATAAGATGCCAAACCTTAGCAAAGTTATTCCTTCCATACTAGTCCAAGATCAGGAAGATGGGAAATCGAATCCTATACCAAGGGGAAAATATGAACATGAAGATCAAAAACAAGAGGAGCAGTCGGTTGCTGATGTTTGTACTATGTCCCCAGTTAAATATGAGCATAATACATGTAGAGAGGATGTAGGATCAGGATTGTCTCTGAATCCCTTACTTTTTCATTCATTTGATGAATTTTCTAGTGCTATTTATAAAATGAAGGAAGGAAGCATTCAGAGGTTGCGAGGTAGAGGTCTTCAATTGCAAAGATAGGATGCTCAAATGTCATTGGAAAAGGCACCACATGAAGAGTGTGAGGAAGATTTGGTTTTCTTGTTTGATCAATTACCTACTTTTGTTGAACAAGATGAAGAAAGCTTTCAGGTACCCAGCTTGCTAGCAATTTCAGACTAGCAAGAAGAGGTTCAACAATATGAGGAGTTGATGATTAAAACTAAGCAATCTAACAATGGGGTCTTGGATCAAGTGAAAGAAAGTGAAAGTAAGCCTTTCTTGGAACCTGTACAGCTGGTTGAGAGCTGTTATGAAGCAGAAAACAACTATCCTCAATCAAAATCTCATGAAAAGTGTGAGGAAGAGTCATTTTGGGATTACCTTGAAGTTTTTGTCTCTAAACTAGGTGACAAAGGATTAAATCTGCTAGAAAACGTTGTAAATCATGCTAAATCAGGACAATGAGTTCATAGGTTTGAACAAGAGCAGGAATAGTCTATCGAGGAGATAGATGAATAAGAGAAACTTGGTGGACATGAGGCTAATATGTTTTGGTATGACAGGCTACCTTCAGTTGTTGAAGAAAATGGAGAAGATATGACTATGATTACCCAAGACTTGGGACAACTACAAGTTGTTGAACAATGTGAGGAGTTGCTGGTTCGTGGAAGTCAATATGGAAATGAAGATTTAGCTCATGAGGTAGTTTCATTTTGGGATGATCTAAAGTCTGTTTTGACTCAGGAAGAAGCATCTTTTTGCCTAGTTTTGGATATTGAGCCAGCACTATTTGAAACAATAGATAAAAACAAGAAGAGAAACAGCTACATGATTTGGAACAACAAGGAACTAGCATGGAGAGTTCTAAAATCACTCTTTCCAGAGGATGCCCAATTAGACATCTAGCCAGAATGGAGGCCAACAAGGATATTCATATCCTGCTTGCACCCAAGCATGAAGATATAGCTAGGAAAGAGCAGACTTGAGTCACTTTTCTACCTCATGACAGGAATTTTTACATTCCATGTGAAAAGACTAGTGAACTTGTGTATGTTCTTCAAGAGGTATTGTAGCACTTTCTCAAATTTCTGTTCATTGTTCCTCTCTTTATAGCTCTCCTCAAGCACGGAAAAAAATGCATACTATGCAGAAAAGATAGCTACTTCACCCAAATAGTAAATGGTTTTGTTTGACTTAGTGTCTTTCTTGGTTAGGATAGAGTAGGTGTAGTAGTTTTCAATTCCCTATGTGCTGCCAGCATAGTTAGATAGGTTGTTTTCTGCATTTTGTTTTTCTGTTAGGTTTCAAGTGTCTTTCACTACTATTCTGCTAAGTTATAGAGGTCAGAAATGGTTTGTCAAAAGTGTTTTGAAAAGTCTTAGAGTGACCCTATGCCCAATGGATATGCTTCAGGCTACTGGTCTGATGTTTAGCAGGCAAACATATAGTAGATGTCACCAAAGATGTTACCTAAATTTCACTACTAGCTCAATCAGGTTACATTATGAGTGGAGGAAAATGTGGCTCCCACAAGGGTTGAGCCCAACTCATAGACCTTATAGAACATTTCAGACCACGGCTATCTAGAGAAATAATAGTCAACAGGAAGGTAACCACAGAGACTTTGCACAATGAAGACAATAGGATAGCAGTCATGTGTTTTCACTATATCTAGAAAAGTACGATCTGGGTTCTTGAGATTTTTGGATAAAAATTTGGAAACAAGAAGAAGAAACAACCCAATAAATTTATAGCAGACCCAGTTTATAGATTTTGAGAAATAATCACCAGTCCTAAGGCAATATTTTCATTTTCAGATTAAAATCTTTGTTAAGAGAAGAGACAACCAACAAAGCTAGAGGTGGCAGCAATACACAGTGAGGATAAAAAATAGTCATAAGAGTAGTTAACAGTCCTTGAATGCCTAAAAGTAGTCATATTATCACTCTCCAAATCAGTCCCAAAAAATCAGTCATAAGAGTGACTGTTCCCAGCATCAAAACTAGTAAAATTCGTGACCACAAAGGACCAAAAGATCCGCCAAGTTTGAACAGCAAAAGGTTTGAAGGTTTGAAGGTTTGAAGGTTCAAAGGTTCAAAGGTTCAAAGATCTGTTCGCCAAAATTAGAAAAGGTTTAAAGGTTCAAAGGTTCACAGGTTCAAAGAGTTCAAAGGACCAAAAAATCTGCCAAGTTTCGAACAGCAAAAGGTTCAAAGGTTCAAAGGTTCAAAGGACCAAAAAATCTACCAAGTTTCGAACAGCAAAAGGTTCAAAGGTTCAAAGGTTCAAAGGACCAAAAAATCTGCCAAGTTTTGAACAGAAAAAGGTTCAAAGGTTCAAATGTTCAAAGAGTTCAAAGGACCAAAACATCTACCAAGTTTCGAACAGCAAAAGGTTCAAAGGTTCGAAGGTTCAAAGGTTCAAAGGTTCAAAGAGTTCAAAGGACCAAAAAATCTGCCAAGTTTCAAACAGCAAAAAGTTCAAAGGTTCGAAGGTTCAAAGGTTCAAAGGACCAAAAAATCTACCAAGTTTTGAACAGAAAAAGGTTTGAAGGTTCAAAAGGTTCGAAGGTTCAAAGGTTCAAAGGTTCAAGGTTCAAAGGTTTAATTTTTGATCTATTGTTCATTTCCGTTGTGCGCTCCTCATCATAATTAAATGTTATGTCATAAATGTCATTATTTTCTGCATGAGTTTGTATAAATTTTGAATTGTAAAACATTAACTAAGGTGATGTAATTATGAATCACTTAGTCAATGTTGAATGAATGTAGAAAATTATGTATTTATGTCATTTATTGGGAAAATATCAGACATTTATGATGTTGCAGGGTGGAGTTGACAAGCAGGGGTAGGAATTATTGCACGGATTTGACTTATTTGCATGGCCTTAAAGATCATTTAAAGGCATTTAAAGACATTTTCAGGTGCCTTTATGATAGTTGATGACATGCCTTGACCATTTCTGCATTGGGAACCCATTTTTGAGGACTTTGGGGAGATATTTTTTAAACATTTATGAGATGGACGAAAATGGAGATGGCTCATCCTTATCTTGTTACAAGCTATTTGGAAAGTACATAGTCTTCTTCCTTGTTCATTATTCAGAAGTTCTTACTATTCACTACTATGTATATTGTAATTTTCTGAGTTCTTTTACAGAAGTGAACAGTCTTGTAACCCATTTTTAGAGATATACAGCATTGTAACACCTTTTTAGCAGTAATGAGCAGTTCATACCTTCCCATTTCTTCTGATATTGTGTGTCCTTAGTGTTAGTGCAGATCTTTGTGATGTTCTTTGTCCTTGGAGCTATATTTCATGTTGGTACCTTTATGCAAGGATTATGATTTGTTGGGTTGTGTAGGAGAGCCTTATTATTACTAGTTCTATAGTGTGTCAGTTCTGTGTAGTCTTTGATGATCTTTTGGTGCATCACCTTAGACAGTAGGTTTCATTTCCATGCAATCCTTCTTACCCTTTTCTCTGCAAAGACTTTAGTATAAGCATTATAGGTGGAGCACCAATAGGAAGCCGGCCTTCTCCGGAGGTTCTTTCCATCACAGGTGACCCACAGACCTGGGAAGATCCCATGTTTCTCTAGATTGCCAAGTTTTACAACTTAGCAAGGGCACAAATAAGAGAGACAACAGGAATAATTTCATTTTATTCAGGACAGGGAAGATCTCCTGCAATATTAGACACTTCAGCCTAGAAAATACTAGCTGCTATCATGAACTTAGGGAAATCTAGTTCAACATGCACATTGGTATTGTGCATTCTGCACCAATTTGTGAGTACAGCTTCTATTAAATTCACCCTAGTAGTCTATTTGGGTTCATTAGGAGGCTAATTGTCTAATGGTGATGGCAATGAGCTATTGTTTGGCCTGGTATTCCATGTTCTAGGTGGTCTAGTGGCAACATTGTTATTGCTCTTATTATTGAAATTCCTATCATTATTGTACCCCTTATCAGGATATCCAAATCTATCATTGTTATTTCCATATCCTCTATTTTGATTTGACTGGGAATAAAATTTTTGACTCCTCATAGATGTAATCTTAGTAGTTAATTTCCTTAGTTGTACGGATATTTCCTTAATGTCATCTTTCTCTTCATGAGACTTAGCTACTACATTCTCTTGTTGAGGTTTGAAGAAAGAATTACCATTGCTACTATTTTGTACTGCATCCTGAGATACTTGTCTAGGATGAGGTATCATCTAGCCATTTCTGTTTGGAGGAGGCATGATACTAAGTGGAGGTACCTGTAAGGGACTAAGCATGATAGCTAGGGGTATCATGACTCCATTACCTTGTGGTTGCACAGGATATGCAGGATATCCAGAATTAGGTGTAAAACTAGGTGTTAACTGTTGATTGACATTAATGGCTTCTTCAAAAGCACCTGCTAATGAAGTTATGGATGGATGTGTTCTTTGGATGAACATGGATGTTAAGGGATCTAAGGATGAATAATATATGGATCTAGCTACCTCATCACCTACGTTGTATGGATCAACTAGCTTGGAGTACATTTTCTGAAACCTAGCATTGAAATTAGAAATCATTTCTCCCTCAGCTCTTTTGATTGTAGCAAACATGTGATAAGTGATAGCCGGATCTACTGGTATTTTGAATCTTCCTAGGAAAGCTTTTTCTAAAGCTTCCTAGGTAGGGATGGTAGACTGGGAAAGACTAATGTACCAGCTATAAGCTTCCTCTCCTAAACAGTAAGGAAATAACCTGCACACCACATCTTCATGTTCTATTCTTGCCCTAAAACAAGATCCTTGTAAGGTCTAATATGATCTTCTGCATCCTGGTAGGGATGATACTTTGGACAGATTTTGTCTGGATTTTTAGGTAAAGCATGATATGCTACAAACAAAAGTGGTGACTGAGTTGCAAAGAAAGACATTGCAGCCTGTACTTGAGGTATTTGAGGTATAATTGGAGACCTTGGAGTTGTTACAATAGGTATAGATGGAGATGTTGGTGAATTAGGACCCAAATTGTGATGAATATCAGTTGTGCGAGGTCTAAGTCCATGAATGTGGAATTCTTCAAAAGGTCCAATTGATCTAGACCTGGTATTAGGTCTATGAGCTAGAGCTTCACAACTTATGGCAGAATGTGGATATTTTACCTGGATCTTCACAAAGGTTAAGGTATCTTCTCTTCTATGGTAGATATTTATGATCAAAAGTCTAAAATAACTAGATATTTGCACAATATTTGTAGGGGATGCAAATATGAACACGAATTTGAAAGTCTAGAGTTCTGACTGTAAATATTAGGTTAATTGACCACAAGGATGAGATATTGGTACAAAATTTGCAAGAATGGTAAATATTGACTCAGATATGAAGGTTCTAGACAACTAAATGTAAAGATCATGATATTTATGCACAAGATTACGATATTTATGATCAAATCCTTCAAATAACCCGTGACAAGTAATAACTTTGCCCAAGCACTCAAAGTTTGAAGAATATCACCTCATGTAAGTACGGGAATGATATTCGGGCAACTGATTTGAGAACAAAAATTCTTTTCGGCCCTCCTTCTAGTGCCAATTTATGTTGATCATGATGTTATTCATAAAAAATAATAGATAAAGAAATGCAAATCAAACCTTTATCATCTTGAAAGATACGAATTCAAAGAATTCATGATCCCAAGTCTCTATGGATTAGTTCATAATCAATCTAATGTTACTTAGTGGTTTGATGTGCATTGCTATTTTCCATTCAAGGGGCCTTACATTTCTAATTCCAAGAAATTCATGTCTGGATAAACTTTTATCACCTATTTTTTGTAAATTTCTTAGCAAACAAGGTTAAATCCTACTATACTCAACTAGATGATGCAAATATTATATAAGTTTGATCAATTCTTCTACATATCAACTCTTATTAACTGGATTCCACCTCTGCACTATAAATTTAGTCAAATGATGTCCTTATAAGCATATATTTCCATGATTACTATTATTGTTCATATTCATTTGCATGATATTTGTCATTTTAACATACTATTAGCTCAAATATGCTAAGGATGTTTAGTTATTTATGAGATATCCATATATTTTCTTGTATTTGCTTAGAATTTGCTATGTCTTTGCAATTATGACGATGATCAAATGAAATTAAAGAAATTTGAATGAATGCTTTCTAACTTTACTAAAATGAGTGAATCTTTAGCTATTGATCCATATAAATTCTTGACATTGTCATGAAGAGAAGGAAATCAAATCATATGTTCACCAAGATGTTCCACAACTAGATATGATTGATGCTAACTTCAATGGAAAGGAATGAAAACAACATGTGCAAATTGAAAAGCACTCAAAGGGACATAGCAAATCAAAGTACATATCCAGAATCCATTCAAAGATTACTCAAAGTTTACGATTATATGTAATTAGGGTACTTCATCTTCATTAAGTATACAAAAGACTGTCGATTTACAATTAGCCTTGAGAATTAGTCCTGATGTTTCAGCAATCTAATCTCAATTAAGTTTCGAATGAAATACAAAGTGCACTCCATCTCCTTTTATAGGACAAAAAGAGGAGGTGGTTACAAAAGATCCTATGATCAGGATTTGTTTATTAAGATCAACGGTCCATGTTGTATTGACCAAGTCAACAGGTAGATACATGGCACAGGTTGCTAGTTGGCAACCATCTAGTGATGTACAGCTGTCCTCCTTGACACATTCTGCATATGACCCTGTGCTGCACTATGTCTTTACTTATTCATTTTCTTCTTCATCAGTAGATGAATCACCTTCTACATGTACACTGATAATCCCCCTAATGGGTTCATATGCTTGCACAATTCTTTCTACTGCTCCTCCATCTTGTAGCTTGGCCTTTGTAACTACATGGCCTTGTGATTGGAATTGGGCTTGTAAGGCAATCCACTTGGTCTTCCTGCTATTCAATACTTCATTGTATTTTTCCACTATAAACCTCATCCTCATGGCTTTATAAGTCATATCTTCAGATAAGTGATTAAGTGGGTCATCTAATGCAGGCTTGAAATTATCTTGAAAAGCCTTGATTGCAAAACCAGCATCTTGATTCTCTATTTTTCCTTCAACCTTATTGTCAAGTGCCTCCAGAATATCCACCTCTTTAGACAAGAGCTCATGCAACTTGATACTGATATCCTGAAGCTTGGCATTACACTTCTTTAGGATATCCACTTCAAACTTGGTATCTTCATACCATATACCTAATAATTGTGATGTCTGTTGAGTTAGTATCTTATTATATATAAGGACATTCATGTCTATATGTTTCATCTCAGAGAGGGAAGTCAACTTTTTCTCAACTTTTATTGACCTTTGTGCAACTTCTTTCTGCAACTTATCTACTTTTCTCCTCAAGGTGTTGAGAAAATTCCAATTGGCAAGAGAGGTCTTTATTACCTTTTATGTTTCAATGATGGACTGGATAAACCATTTATCCATCACATGTGATTTATACTTCATGATATCTAATCCTGTCATTTCATCCTGAGATATTATGGTTAGTGGGGTGGGTGTGCTTATAGGAATATTGGTAGGAGCTACCAATCCCTTTATAAATGCTTGCATTTGAGAAATGTGCTTTTTATGCACCTTATTCTTATTCTTCTCTTTCTCTATTGTTGCCAACAATGTATCAATTATATTTTTGGCCTCATGACCTTCTTTCTACTCAGTGGCAAAGCCTAAATCTAAAGTGGTTATTTGAAACTCACTTGCACTTATTTCTCCCTTAGCTTTGTCCACAACAGATACAACCAATTGAGCTACTCTTTGGCCTGTAACCTGATCTCTCTTTATTGTAGAGTTGGCCCTATCCCTCTTTGGTTTGGCTATGTTAGCCAAAAATAATGTGGATATGTCCAAATTTGAAGAAACACTTGGTGGTTGTGGATTTACCTCGTGTTGTAGCCAATATGGCACCTTACCTCTAGACCCTTCCTGGTCTGTATGTTCAATGTGAACATTTGGTGATCCTGTATTCTACTCCACCCTTTATGGTGACTATTCCTTTTCATCCTCATTTTGAACCTCCTCATGTGTGGAGTCCCCTTGTGTTATCTTTATATTTTTGGCATGCTCATCTTGTGGTGATGGGTTCACATTAGGGTTTTGGTGGCCTAGATCTTGAGCATCTTGATGATCCTTCTGGCTACCCTTGTCAACATTTTCTTCTTTCTTGTTATCATCACCCACCTGTGGACCTTGTTAGTTGTCTTTTGGTATATCATCATCTTTAGGGCCTTATGATTCAACTATCCCTTTATCATGTAGTTGCTCACTATCTTGAGCATCAGGTTGGTCAGGTACCCCTATATCTTCTTCCATAGTTGTATTATCTTCTATTTCATCCTCCTCTAGAATTTTGTCCTCATCTTTCTTTTCATCTTCATTAGCCTGATATGCCAGATCAATAACTATCAGGCTGGTAACTTGAGCAACTAGTCCTACTAAGCTGATTTTCTGTGCTACATTCTCAGGACTATCCTCTTCTATCTCTTTCTTCTTCTACTTCCTTTTGTGCAATGGGAAGACTTTGAGGAGTCATTGCTATGTTTTTCACTAGTTTCTCAATGAGGCTAGTAGACACCACCCTTACTATTTCATCATCTAAAAGTTCTGTTGTTTCATCTAATGGGAGAGACTGATCATCTCCTCTTTTCTTCATCTCCTCTCTTTTCTTTTCAGCCAATTCAGTTTTAAAGTGTACTATGGTGGGGATGGGAACATCATGCTGTAGATTTGACCTGATTCCCTCACCTTCTTTACCTTTTAATACAATATTAGGGTTCACATCTATTCACCCTCACATTGCTAGTACTGGGTCCTTCTTTTGTGGCACCTGTTGAGATTTCTTTCTTTTTCTCCTTATGAGGAGATCTTCTTCATCAATGCTTTCCTCCAAATTCTCACAAGTGATAGCAGGTTATGTGATGGGCTCATGCTGCTTTACAGCTTCTTGAGATGTTGTAGCAATAGAGGTTGAAGCTGGATCCTTTTTAAGTGGGAGTTAACAAATTATTTTCACACCTATATTCAGGCCCCCCTTCTTGGATCCCTTGGGTGTATCCTCCTGTTTCCTTTCTCCTTTAGATTCCCTCTTCTCTTTGAGGGAATCATCATATTCCTCATCTATCAAGTCTTACCTCTTTCTCTTTTTGTTAATGGTAATGGCCACTCCTTTGGTTGTGAGTGCAGCAACCTCCCTATCCACCCACGCTTTGGTCAATTGCATGATCTTTTGAGTTAATATTTCTAATGAGGTCTCCTCTGGTTGATTCCATTCAGGTGATGAGATTGTTTCATTATATATTTTCTTGTCCTCATACTCTTGTGATAGAATAACTCCATCATCTTCATGTAATTGCATAGGAACTGGTGTACAATCCAATGTGTGGATGTGCTTCAAAGTAAGTCTTTGGTATCTTCTCTTTGCACTTCTACCTCATCATCACAATCAGTCCAGTAATCTTTTGGTGCACTGGTTTTTTCAATAGTGTTTGCATTTTGTTGTAGGGGTCATATTGTTTGGATACAGGGAAAGGCTGTAAGGACATCAACTGTAATTCCCCCATTTCTTCTTTAGCACTTTCCTTATCAGGACACATATACCACCCAATGATGAGTGGAAATAGGACATTGAGTATCTTGTTTTTCTAAACAACAGCCTCAAATGAGTGCAATATTTGCATGGCCATCTCCATCAAGATGACCTTTTCTGTTGGGTATCTTGGTGACATGATGGGTTGCCCAATGAAACCTTCTATCCTTATGTATGTTAATGTGGGGAATTAGATAAACCAAGCCCGATGCTTGTATATCACTACCTGAGCTTCTATGCTTAGCCTCTTTGCTCTATCTCCTTCCATGGTTCTTACCAAATGCATAATAAAAGAATCATTTACTCTCTTGTAATGTTGGAGAGACTCTCTTTGTTTCAATTATGGATAATGGTCCCATATATACACATCCCCAGGGTTGAGACCAACCCTACCAACTGTCTGTAGACCATTGAATGTTACTCAGAATGCACATACATAGATACAATATGTAGTCATATAAAACATGTTTGTCTTTCCCCCAAGATCCCTCATACCTTCATTAAGGCTATTACTAATAATCTTTGCCCATTGGGGTTTCTCATCAGCAGTTCCTACCATTCTCATGAGGCCATACATCTAGTTCTTAAAATATCTTGCATTCGGCCTCCCCCTCATATGGCTGAGCATAACCATCATGTATTAATACTCAGGGGCAAAGTCAAACTTATACATATGTACTAGCAATTTTATAGAGGCTTTGTATGTACTATTGCTAGACCTCCATGAAAACATGATCTTTCTGTAGTCTCTTTGGCTGCCATTGTATTGTTTTTCTAATCCTTCTAAATCTATCTTGCATATGTTGGGCCCTTTTGGCAAATTGAAAGCTGAGGTGATGCCCTTGATTGAGAAATCAACATACACCTGATCATGTTTTTCTACCTTTCTGTTGCAAACATTGTAATTATGAGCACACGTAACTACCAGCTCGATGGCTTCTGTTGCATAAGGAAATCCTCTGGCATGCCACATGCATGAATTGTATATTTTGATAAGCAAGGGTTTCCCACTGCCCTTTTCTGATTTTGTTGTCCATGTATCCAGATCCGTGTTTCTTGAATGTGTATCATTTATTTGGCGATATTTGAATGATGTCCCCTTACGTTGTATACCCATGGGCTTTAAGAATTCTGTGTCTAACCTATTTCTACAGATATCCATTGTATCCTGCAATAAAAACATATATATGTCTTACCCTAACATGCCTTATGTGCATTTAGATTTAACAATTGCATGAATATCATGGCATTTTGACTTTTAGATAGCATAATTCACACATCCTCATATTAATTTACTCTAGTAAAAACCAACATTTACTTGTTCATTTATCCATAAATGACAAAAGAGGGTTTCATCGTTACATACCTGATGTTTACTACCTTTTAAACTATTTGATCTATATCTAGATATGCATGCTTACTTTGCAATTACCCTCCATTTTCCATTTGAATGTGCACCCCATTTTGTTGCGTTCATAGGTTACTGTAATAGCACCTTAATCACATAGGAGCTCTGTAATATTTTCTTGAATACATGATAAACTTAAAATAAACTCAAATCCTCATTTTAACCAGTAACACCAATAGATTAGGGTGTAATTAATGTTAAGTTGTTTATATTCATGGATCTACACCCTAAGCTTTTGAGATTTTAATAGGTGGCACGATGTTATTTGAAATTTTGAATGTTCACCTACTATTGGAACAACATTTAATATGGGATCATCACATTCACAAATGTCAGGGATATTAAGAAATATGCATGCCCCATGACGTAAGCATGATGATGGTCAACCATTGACCAACAATCAAAAGATCAGCTCACCTTACTTTTGTTTAACTATCATGATATTATGGTGTGCTGATATGGATCGGTCAATGTGCCACATGGAAGCATCCTATTGGTTCATAGAAATCTACGTGTTATATGTCGCAAGGGTGGATATAGGGATATTAAGAAATATCCAGATGTTCAATGATGCAGAATATCCCCCCTTTCTAAAGATGAGGATGACATCAGCATTTTTACTAATATTCTGAATTGGTTGAGTAGATGATGTCACTTTCATATTGGTGAAGATCAAGGATTTAAGTTAATGTGTCAGATATTAATATTTTCCTTCATATTACATTGGGTTAGGATATTAACAAATATCTAGGATATTGAGAATGAGATGACTCTTTTAATGTCAGGGATCATGATGATGTCATCATCATATTAGGTCTTCTTTAGAATGGATCAAAATGATGTCATTGTCACATTAACAAAAATCAGGGATCTAAGTTAATATGTGGGATATTGAGATTTATACCTACATTCAATTTTGAGTGTTTGGATGACGTTAGCATCATTTCAGGTCTTCTTTATGTTAATATTGAATGACATCATCAGGATGTTTGCTAACATGCCTTATATTAAGAAATATGCCAACATTTGGTATTTACATTATATTTGAGGTAAGTCTGCACATTAATGAATATCAGGGAGATTCAAGTAAAAGTGCACCCTTATGGAATGTGTGTAGGTATTGATGAGTGGATGCTTCTTGAGTTGAAATCTGACATCTACATATTAGAGAATATGCAGATATTGGGATTTTCTTTGTTAAGACATACGTCTAGGATATTAATGAATATCAGGGTCTTTAGGGAATGTGATGGCCCTCTCATGAGTGACTAGTTTTGACCAACTTTGACCAGGCTTAACTTCCTATCCTTAACAAATTTTCGGGTGATCCAAAAGGAAAACCTGCTTGAAATTTTGTATTCTTTCATTTGATGAGGTTTGTGATAGCAAAACCTGATATTGGCACTTAACCCACTTTATGAGGTCTTTGCATGCATAGGGTGATATCTTTTCACTACATTTGATACTTAACTTTTACCATACCACCCAAGGCAAGAGAGCAAAAACAAGCCAAAAAAGTTGGGTCCCTATTTTGCTGAGGCAAAATGGGGCATGTTGTGTAACCACACAACAAGCCTATAAAAAATCATCCTCCCCCAACTTGTTTATTATAAAATGGATGGGGGATAAGTTGCTCTAGAGAATACATCAAGCATGGTGAAGAGTGGTAGATCCATACCTTGTTCAAAGTTGTTGAATTTTGTCACCCAAGACTCGACATTCCTTAGTGGAATGGGCAAGTGCTCAATGATATCCACAATAATGAGGTGTTAAATGATTATGTTGTTGAATCTTTTTGTATGTTGGAGGAGGAAGAGTGATTAGGTAGTCTTTGAGTAGACTTGACAACATACACTCTTGTTGAGATAGAATAGAAGTTATAGGTGGAGTAGGAAGCAATCCTTTTTGTTGTGAAAATGGTGGAGAGAACATATGAGAAGTCTAGAAACCTAAACTGACTTTAAAGACAAGTGTGGTGTTGGTTCCATTGGTTCCTTAATTCCTTGTTCTTTGCATCCTAACCCATTTCCATTATATCTTTGTTTTGAAATAATTTTGAATTCAGGCCCATAATGCTTCTCCAAGTTCTAAGGAAGAGGAGAGGTCATATGACTAGATTTATTGAAATGAGAATTGCCATCATGTGTTGAAGAAGAATTTGAAGGATCATTCTTTTCATCATCGTGAGGAGGGGAAACCTTTGTTTCAATAAGCTTATGTGGGTTGAAAACTGAAGGGACTTTGTCATTACCAAGACATGCATTAGAAGAAAATGATTCATTAGATTGGGATGATATTTTATCACAAATGGCCACCATTTCCTTAGAAGAAAGCGGATCTTCATCAATATGAAAAGTTCCATCGCTATTACTTTTAAGTTTAAGTTTGTTAGGAGTATGTGATTGTGTTGAAGAAATTTCATTTACCATCGAGGTCTTTGGGTGTGAGGGTGAGACTTCATATTCACCCATAAAGGAGGGTGTAAAATCTAACAAACCCTAATCATTACTTAAAAATGCATTCAAAGGACTGACACTATCTTGACCAACACTATTGTTAGTAGTAGAGGATAGTGGTTTGGTTTTTGTCAATGAAGAGATCAAATTTCTAAATGAAATTTGATGTCTCGCTACCATTTGTAAGCAACTTTTTAGAACTGAATCATCTTGAATTGTATGGATCTTGTTTTCAAAAATGAACTTTATTGAACAATGAAGGGTAGACAGGACTGCCCCCATGGCATGAATCCATGGTCTACCAAGAAGAAGATTATATGAAAGAGAATTAGGCATGACATGGATAAGGGTAGGAAATGTCACAAGTCTAGCCTTAATATTTAAAGTGATTGTACCTACTGATTGCTTACCAATATTATCAAATCCATTGATGATGAGTTTATCCAGTTTAATGAGAGACATATCAACATTGATTTTATGTAACAAGTCTATGCCACAAACATTAAGACCTGATCTACCATCAATCATGGTGTGTCTCACCCTCATTTTATTAATAATGACAAATATCATAAGAGGCTCATATTGGTTTTGAACTTCTATGGGAGGTAATTCATGTTGTTGAAATGAAATATCTAATGTTGTTGCATGCATACAACTAAACATAGATGCTACATCAGTTAGTCTAATAGAAGGTGGAACAACTACCTTTTGTAGAGCTTCTTGGAGCATTATGTTATATGTAGGTGATGTTTGTATTAAATCCCATAGAGAAATCTTAGTCAGAGTAGCATGGAGATACTCGACAAGATCATATTATTTACCAATATGTCGAGGAAGATGAGGTGCTTGAGAAAGAATAGGTTGAGAAGGTGGAAGAAAAGTGGGCACATTCAGTGCTTTCTTGCTTTGTTTGTTATTATGGGTGTTGTGTATGTGAGAAACCACAAGATAATGACGTTGCTACAACATATTTTGAACACCTTGATTTCTTTGAGTAATTTGCTTTGCAATATTGAGAAAATAACCAGGTGGTCGAGATGGTTTTGTAACACCTTTAACTATAATCACAGGTTTAGATAGAGGAGGTAGATTAGGTGCCTAATGTATCATGATTTTAGGAACATTAATGCATTTAGTCACCATCCCCTTAGTAGATAGAATAAGTCTATTAATGATGATATAATTTACATTGTTATCTCTTTGAGAAATACAAGATTTAAGATGATGAGATGAATGCCCAATATCTACCCATGGAGGATCCTTTGTAGGAGAAGGATCTTTATCCACTAATGCTTCATCCTTTGAAGGGAGAGCATTGGAATCAAGAGAGGGTAGACTAATATTAATAAGTGTATCAATGATTTCATCCTCTTGTGCCAAAATATTCTCACAAGTGGGAACAATTTTGGGAGAGGGATCCAAATCATAGGGTGACATAGGTAAAGCTAGGTCACTATCATATGTATTAGAGAGGAGATCCATGGGAATAGACATGGCATTATCATGGCTTGTAGTAGAAGTAGAAGGAGAACTATCACCATCATCATTCTCATGACAATTCATGGAGATGAAATTAGTGAGTCCTCTAATATCAAAGGATACACACCCATGAGAGTCATGAAGCTATCAAAATTAGATATATAACAAAGGATATCATATATGGAACATATATAAATATCAATATCATATATGGATGCTATGTGATCTAAAACATATGGATGCATATTAATTAATTTAGAGCAATTTTCAATAGAGGAAGAACAAGAAGAGGCCATGATGAAATGACCTGTCTATGATATGAAAATATGATATGGAACAAAAATGTACAATTCATTATTTAAGTACAACCAATATCAAAATAAGATTGCAATCGAAGACCTACAAGTGCAAGAGAAGCAGGGTTTTCCAAAAACGTGATATTCTAGGCAACCACAACAACTAAGTCTTTCAAATGTAAGATGTGTAGTATGTGCAAAAGGAGTGTCTAAATGATTTATCCAACTAAATTCAATGAATATTTAGACTACTTTGCTTTGATGAAGATGCACAAGTGCCTAATGAGGTATACAACTAGAGAATTTTGTTTATGTTATTTCTTTCAAATTTTAAAGGGAAGATGAATGCATGAACTTTCTTGCTTTCTAAATTAAAAAAAATATGACACATATAATGAGTTCCAAAAACTTATCAGATTTTGGAAACATTCAACATAGCAAAGATCTGAAAATGAGATTTCAAATTCAACCATTAAATGCAAGACTAGCTAGGGTTTATCAACAAAACCCTAGATCTTAAATGCTTATTTCCTAAACCAAAATTCTTTGATGCAAGGATGATTTTTGAATACAAATGATATTTATTAAATACTACAGAAATGTAACATCAGATTTTAACATTAATTATCATCAGAAAAATATGGAACAAGAGTTTTAATCAACACACCCTAGGTGCAAGACTAGCTAGTTTTTCCAAAAATGCAAAATTTTGAGAACTCTTAACAATGAATGAGTGAAAATGCCAAATATACCACTAGGAAAATTATTAAATGATGTGATACCAATCAAATCTGATGAAAAAATAAGAAATTTCTATCATTCTATGATGATATGAACATATGAAAAATAGACAATGTGACAAATATGCTTTTTCTACATTTAAATCCAATGCCTGATTTTCTAATTTCAAATGCCAAAATGAAAGAATGTTCTAAACATCATGAATGATAAAGTGCAAAAAATGAAATCACTATAATAAAACTAAGAATGCAATAAGATCTGAAACAACTCACTAATCTACAAACCCTAGGTTGAAGATTAGCTAGATTTTCTAGAAATGCAAAGTTTTTACAAACCCTAAAAAGAAACTAATGTAAAATTAAGCTATGAAACTATACAAAATGATGAATGAATGTAATGTAATTAGATATAGGGTAGAAAATAACTTATATCTAAAGCAAGAAGGATGCAAAAGTACAAGATACGTCAGGTTCACAAAAATGTTTAGTAGAAAAGAGAGACCTAGCCCAAGAGATTAAACTAGGTAAAATCCTCCTCTACAAACATTGGGGCACAAATCGAGCTTAGATTCTACCCAAGAAGGAGAGCCAAACTATAGGGGTTTTGTCCCTTTTTTGTATAGATGAGAATCAACCAAATCTAACCAATCAAGCTAGGGCAAAGTAGAAACCCTAGTTAAGCAAGATCCATGAAAGTACGACTGTTGGAAATAGATATCAGAAATCTAACACCACAATGGGGATCAGAGGGCAGAATAGAACCTGGATCTAGATTTGGGAGCCCAAAGGACTAGGGCACTTGGGTACCCTATGCCCTAATTAGGGTTTTGTAGGATGTTAAGTTTCTTGTTCCTTCGCCCTTTTGTGTTTTTGTTTCCTGTAACTTGTTTTCTATAAATTATTCCAAATGCTACCTACACACACATAGAAGAAGCAAAATGGTTGGGTGCTATTTAGGAGCTTGCCTAAGTCAAGCTCTGTGAATGGTGTTTCCACCTTCATAATAGCAATGATGAGATCTCAAAGAGTGTGTACCCTAGGAGGGCAGAGGCAAATCTGAAGTAGAATGGAATGCTAGAACAAACCATGAAGGAGAGAAGTCACCATGAGCATGGAAACCCTAGAATGCTTGATGCGGCATCACAACTTGACTCAAGAAGTTGGTGTAGCCCAAATAAGTAGAGAAATCTTCACAAGACCTGCAAGAAGTTAGTGCAACAACAATAATCCACCATAGAGAGCTTTAGAGAAGAATAGAGAGCATGAGAGAGAAGAAGAGAGAGCGCAAGTATGCCAAAAGAACATAGAGATTAGAGATAGATGTTCAAATGAATAAACTAACTTTATTTTATCTACATTCCCTATCACAAATGATGAATAAAACTAAATGGGGCCGACATGTACAAGCTAAGGAGTTGTTCTAAGAAGACACCACAAGACAAGGGCTAAAGGATATGTGCTTTGTTCTTGAGTGCATCACTGGATTCTTTGAAATGCTTATGGCACTTGTATTGTCACAAAAGACTACAATTGGATCTTCATACACAACTCTTATGTCCTTCAAAATCTGCTTCATCCATAACACTTGAGTGCAACAACATGCTGCTACAATATACTCTACTTCTGCAGTTGACAAAGAGATTGAATCTTGTTTCTTACTCAGCCCTAAAACCAATCTATTACCCAAGAAGAAGGCACCTCCACTTGTACTCTTTCTATCATCAACATCTCCGGCCCAATCTCCATCTATATAAGCAATGAGAGTGAAATCATTGTCCTTTCAATACCATAAGCCATAATCTAGAGTACCTTTCAAATACCTTAGGATTCTCTTAACTGCCATCACATGTGATTCTCTTAGATCAGCTTCAAACCTTGCAACAAGACAAACTGCATGCATAATATCAAGTCTGGTTTGAGTTACATAAAGCAATTCTCCAATAATGGATCTATATTTTTTCTGATCAGCCTTAGGTGATTCATCAGTTTTGCTTAACCTGCAACCAGTCACCATGGGAGTACATACTGGTTTAGAGTCTTCCATCCCAAACTTCTTTAGCAACTCTTTCACATACCTAGACTGAGAGATGAAGATTCATTTACCTGATTGATTAATTTGCATACCCAAAAAGAAATTCATTTCACTAAACATGGACATTTCAAATTCACTTTTCATCTCACTGACAAACCTTATGCACATAGATTCATTTCCTCCAAAGACTTCAACAATCAAGATTTGATCATCATTAATTTTGAAAGATTTAAACTTCTCTAGGGTTTATGATTTGTCTCTTAGAAAAGTAACCCAAGTCATTCTAGAATAATAATCAATAAGCAACATAAAGTACCTATCACCTTGTAGACTTCTCACTCTTGTAGGACCACAGAGATATGCATGCACTAGATCCAACAAACTGGTAGAAAAATATTCTTTGCTCTTGAAACTTGTCCTTGTTTGCTTTCCCAACTGACATTCCTTACAAATTGTATTGGAGGGTTTCACAAGTTTTGGTAAATCTCTCATAGTTTGACCTGAACTTATCTTTACTAGATTGTCAAAGTTTATATGGCACATCCTTCTATGCCACAACCAACTTTCATCTACCTGGGCTTGTAAATAGTAAACATTAGTTCCTCTTAATTGATAGATGTTACCTCTTTTCTTCTTATAGGTAGCAATCATAGTTCTCAAGCTTTCCATGATCTTGCACCCATTTTCTTTCAATCTCAAATCATATCCTTTGTCACACATCTAACCAACACTCAAAAGATTATGCTTCAAAATCTAAGGCAGAAGTCAGGGATCTAAAGGATAACTTACAAGAAGCTGATGAATGCATCTCAAAATTAAAAGAACAAGTCAAGAAATTTAAAGACAAATACAAAGAAGTTAGTGATCAATTGGTATCAGTGCTAATTCCTAAAATGCAAGTCAATGATCATTATTTCTGACTTAATGTCCTTGTGGAATTTATCTCCCCCTTTGGCATTGATGGCAACACTTAGTGAAAAATTCTTGACTAGCTTGACTGCTCCCCCTTTCTATATACACACTATATTTCTTCTCCCACTAAGATGTTTACCCATTTTTCAATAATCTTCTTCTCCTCCTTTGACATCAATGGCAAAGGTGTAGGTTCCAGAGTCAAAAATTGTCAAAACTACAAAATGTGCTATACTCTGCCACATATGTACACATACAATCTTCAAATTTATTTTATAGATGCTCTTATTTTGTTGAGGATATTGAGAAAATTAGCCCCTCCAGTGATAACAATGTTTTGCAGTAGCAACAATGCATTACATGTAGAAGAACAATCCAAAAGAATGCTCCACATTTCCTGTAGAATAAATATCTTTGCCTACGAATTGGAAAATATTTAGAAGCCTATCTAAAGATTTTATATTCCAATTTTGAGCCTTCGGTATGAAGAATTGAGTGAGTTATGTTCACCAGAGTAAAAACAACTTTTTCTGTATGTTTGGTGGTGACAGGGAGAAAGTGTTTTGCTCCGCATTGCTCTGCATTGAAGTATTTTATAAAAGTGGGAGATTTTTGTAAGTATGTGCCTAATCAGTGTTGTCATTGATGCCACCATATCTGTGTTGTCATTAGTGTCAACTGTGCTCCTACTTTGTTGAGGATATTGAGAAAATTAGCCCTTCAGTGATAACAATGTGTTGCAATAGAAACAGTGCATTGCATGCGGAAGAACAGTCTAGAAGATAGCTCCGCATTTCCCATAGAATGAATATCTTTGCCTACAGATTGGAAGTTATTTAGAAGCCTTTCTCAAGATGTTATATTTCAAGTTTGAGCCTCCGGTATGAAGAATTCAGTGAGTTATGTTCACCAGAGTAAAAACAACTTTTTATGTATGTTTGGTGGTGACAGGGAGAAAGTGTTTTGCTCCGCATTCCTCCGCATTGAAGTATTTTGGTTTGTAATTCTGGAATTAAGTCAATGATCATGTTAAGTGCCTTCAAATACAATGGTTCATGATTTGGTGGTCCACAAGCTATGTTTTACTCATGACAGTGGCTAACAGTGTTGTTCCTATACTCTGATTTGAAGAAACTTATTGACAGAGTGATTAGAGATCATGCAATTGTTCCTGGTGATTACAATGTGCTTGTGGATGTCTCCTGATCATGCTCCTATATGCAGACTGGTCTACAAGGTGTAATTTAGATTGTCCATGAAGCGCGCTCTTGAGAATACTTGTGTTAGCATTAGTCTTGGCCGACCTGGTTGAATTCATCATCTGCAGAGATGCATTGAAGATTGTGATAGCGTGTTGTGGCATGGAGGATTGTGTTTGAGTCCTTGCTAAGGCATGGCATGATCTACATTCATTTATTTTATTTGTAAATCTGGTTAGGTCTAGACCTATTATGATGTAACGTATGTTTGTCGACCTTGGAGATTGTTCCAATGGTTGATGATTGTAATGCCAACCTTGATGATCATTCCAAGGTTGATGAAGTGTATAAATACTTGTAATTGAGTCATGAAAATGCATCAAAGTGTGAAGATGCGAAGATAAAGTGAAGTAAGATAGAAGAACAGAGTAGAGGTGTTTGTGCTTTAATGGAAATGAACCTTGGCATGGAGTAGATTTTGTTATCTCAGTTCAACCCTTTGGTAGTGAGCCTCCTTTTAGCAGTGAGCCTCCCTTTGGTAGCGAGACACCCATAGGTAGTGAGCCTTTCTTTGTAGTGAGTGATTTGGGCAGTGAATAATGTAGGCAGTGAGCCTCTATTTTTCGATATTGATATAAGTTATATATTTCTATGGGCTAACACCCACCATGGTTTTTCCCTTTTAGGGTTTTCCACATAAAAATCTGGTGTCATATGTGTTGATTATGCTTTTGTGTTGAGCTTCTCATTTTATGCTTTCATGGTTATATCTAAATATAAGTAATTGATAAGTTGATGACCATAATCAGTTAAAAGTTTTAGGACAACTGATTCACCCCCCTCTTAGCTATCTGGTGCAGTTCAACAATTGGTATCAAAGCCAAGTTCCTCAGAAGAAAGCCTAACAACTTGAGGAAGATCTAGGATGTCTTATAAGAAGGAAGCTCTGCATTTTGATGGGACAAATTATGCTCTTTGGAAGGTATGAATGAAAATCCATCTCCTCTATCTTGGTTATAAAGTATGTCTAGCTACACAGTTACAATTTACCATGCCTCAAAATGGTTTGACAACTACAGATGAAATCAAAGAATATGAGTTGGATGTCAAAGAAAAGGATGCTCTGTTAAGTTCCTTAAGTGACTCAGTGTTGACAAAAGTTGTGGACCTTGAATCTACAAATGAGGTATGGTTGAAGCTGAAAAATCTATATGAAGGAGATGATTCTGTAAAAGAAGCCAAGCTACAAAGCCTAAAAAGTGAAATATGAGGGTTTGAAGATGAATGAAGATGAAAACATAACAGCCTTTATGTAAGGAGTAGATGAACTTGTCACTAGAAAAAAAGGGTATGGGAGGAACTCTCAATGATAAGGAAGTTGTGATGAAAATTCTCAAATCACTACCAAAGTCATATAGTCACAAGGTAGCTTCTATTGAAGAATTCATTGATGAAGGTAAATTGTCATTGATTGCAAAAAGGTGTTTGAGTTGATTGTCATTGATGTCAAAAGGTTTTGCAGGTTCACAAGGTGTTGATCATACAGGAGTTCACATGATTCATATGCATAATGTATGTTCTTGTTGAAGAAATGATGATGCAAGATTGTTGTTACAAATCAAGAGATCTTCTTTGTTCACATTGCACATTGATAGGAGCAATTTGTTTATTCACACTCAAGATACATTGTTGTGTTCTTTGGGATGTCATTGTTCTTGCAAATAGAATATCATGCTCTTAGTAAGTCTGGTAATTCTCAAGTTAGCATGGATGGTTTGATGTTAGTAATTGGATGGTTGATGTTCATGGTTTGTTTCATGTTGGGTTTAATATATTTCAGGTTGATATGTTTGTTCATGGCTAAGTCAGGAAATGCTAACTTGTTTGTATTGGTTAGAGGATCAGTGTTGAGTTGAGTTGAGTTGTGTTGGCCAAAGGATCTATGTTGTGTGGAGTTGGTTATGATCTTTCTTCATGTTATGATCAGCTTCTTGCTTCACATGAAAGGGTTCATATGCTTAGAAGGTATCATTTATGATTGACATATTTGTAGGAATTGTTTGTTCATTCATGTCATTATGATGTTCTTCATGTGGATGTTGGCATTGGTATGGATTTTCTTAATGTTCATGCTCATAATGTATACACTTCATTGGAATTATTGATGTGACTCTTGCATAAGTTTCTGTGGAGACTCAAAAGAACTTGGAAGCTCTCAATATTGCAGATGTTCTAGCATTCATTGCTGCAACTAATGGTAAGCATTCAAAAAGGTATAGAGGGCATGTCTTAAGTCTTATGGGCACCTAATGTTTTTGGTCACACATTCTATGCTATTGAATTTCCTTATTTAAATTTGGAGCCTGAATTAGTCATAAATCTATGACTTAATCCTTGTTCAAATGACATTTCATAAAGTGGGCACGAATATCTCATGCCATGTTTAAATGATGGTGAGCAAGGGCATGTTTTAAATATTCATTCAAAGGACTTTGTTTTATGAATAACCTTATTTAATGGGAGCTCAATTTATTATATAGCATCGAATATTAATTATATTCGACTCAAAAAGCATCGAAATATATTTGAAGACCCATATTTAATGGGAGCATATTTGAAGGAGAGCTCAAATTGCTTTATTTAATGATCTTATGAAGTAATTTAAGAAAAGCATCAAATTGCCTTATTTAAGGGGAGCTCAATGCATAGGGGAGTGTGGTTTATAAGCACGAGCACCCAAAAAGAAGGGCTTTATTTATATGTGGTATGGGGAGCACTGCATAAGTCTTAATGTGGTTTTTTAAATATTAGAAACTTTATTTTATCAGCCCATGTCTTTATGACATTAAAAAAAGTGAGTTTTATATGAAAAGCCATGAATGACTTTGGAGAGCCTGAAAAAGGTGATGAATGTTTTTTTAAAATTTAGAAAAAAAATTTAACTCCCATTTTGATGATCGATTACATGACATCAAATTAACCATTTTATAAGGGGTTTTTTTAAAGGCAGATTTTTTAGTGTTTTAAAAGGCAAGATCTATTTTTAAAAGGTTCTATTCATGGCATTAAAATTGGAGGAGATTTTTATATGTTTTTTAAGGGGAAAGTTTTTATGGAAGATAAGCAAATGATTTTATTTTGTAAATTGAAGGTTTTTGAAGAAGTTTTTTTATGCAGGGGAAGATGAAGTTTGAAAGGGCAGATTGGACTAATTTATTTTGAAGAATATGAAAGGATTTTTGCAGGTACATTATTTGTGCCAAAATAAATGTCATTTTATGAATTCTATCTCCTAATTTTTGCAGATTAAGGAAGGTGAAAATAATGTGATTTTTGTTTCAGGTGCAAGGAC
The DNA here is from genome assembly GCA_027924645.1 of Cunninghamia lanceolata. Lineage (NCBI taxonomy): Eukaryota > Viridiplantae > Streptophyta > Pinopsida > Cupressales > Cupressaceae > Cunninghamia > Cunninghamia lanceolata. The sequence continues at coordinate 5,193,996 of BSBN01001222.1, forward strand.
AAATTATTTTTCTTAAGGTGAATAAAAATTTGAAGATGATGAAAATGCAAACAAGTTGGAAGATCAAAAGTTTTTTGAAATCTTATATATATGTAGGTGTATTGATGGAGTGTGTATGCATGAGATCAATATGTAGCATTGAAGAAATTTTTATGAAGATTCAATTGAAAAAAAAATACAGATAAATAAATGAGAAAACCAATTTACATTAAAAAAGACATATTTTCTTGATTAGGTGAATTAGATGATTTGAAGGATGAAGTGTCAGAGGATTGGAATGATGGAATATATGTTGCAGATGATTTGCTATGAATGGTGCAAATCAGATTGAGTTGCACACTTGTTTGATAATGAAGATTGTATCTACCAGTAAGGTAAATTCATGCCAGTGAGGCCTTGTATCAGCCAGTGAGGCACAATGTGTGCCAGTGAGGCATCTTGTAGAGCTAGTGAAGCTTCTTTGGTCAGTGAGACCTTCATATAACCAGTGAGGTTTTGAATAAGCCAGTGAGGCAGTTTTAGAGTGGTTTTTATTCCCCTTGAGGGTTTTCCACTCATGATATCTTGTGTTATATTTCTTATGTGTCTTCATGATTTGTGTTTAATGTCCTGATTCATGCCTTCAATATTATAATTGTACATCTGTGTGTTAATAAATAACTTTGTCTTTCTCTCTCTTTCTCGTGTAATTCAAAAGGATTAAAAATTATAAAATTTATACAACACTGATTCACCCCCTCTCAGTGTTGTCCTAGACTCCAACAAGTGGTATCAAAGCCTAGGTTCCCTTTTGAAGCTTAGTCAGCTTGGGTAGGTCCTGTATGTGGAGTACCATGGGTAAATACAAAAGAAATAATAGAAAGAAAAGTGTCGACTTTTCTACTTGTCAAAAGTCTTCATCTTTATCAAATTCAGATGTTGATAGAAATGTCTCACAAGTTGAGTCAAGTATTGTATTAGAAGAAAAGATTTCAGAAGCTCCTTTCTTTGATGGTTCAGATTTTTTAGTTTGGTGTATGAGAATGCAAGTCTATTTATCCTCTTTAGGATATGGTGTATGGAGGTCTGTTGAGAATGCATATTCTTCTAATTCTACAAGTAACTAAGAGGCTTATGATTGTAATCATACAACAAAGAAAGCTATTCTATTTGGTTTATCTAATGATGTTTCTTGTAAAGTTGTGCAGTGTGAAACATCTTAGGATATGTGGAAGAAATTGATAAGAATCTATCAAGATGATAGTGAAGAAGAGGACAATTTGGTGTCTAAAGAAAGTGACCATGAAAGAAGACAATCACATGAAGAAGTTGAGACCCAATCAGATTCAGAAGAAGATTATCATCAGGAGTATGATGAACAAGAGTTTGAAATTGATATTGAAGGAGAGATCATATGTGCTCTGAGTGAACTCAAGAGATATAAAAAGGAGAACCAAAAATTAGAATTGTAGCTGCAACAAGAAAGAGACTTAAAAGACAAAGCACTATCAGACCTTGAAACTACTAGAAGTTTGATTATGGATTTGAGGAATCAAGTTAGTGAATTAGATAAATTAATTACAATTTGAAGACAGAGGTTGAGGAAGTTAAGAGAATAGCTAATGCAACAAAATCTGAATTGGAAGCTAAAACAATTGAATGTCAAAAGCTTGAAGAAGAGATAATCTCCTTAAGAAAAGATCTTGAGGAGGTTAAGAAGTGGTTGGGAAATAATTTAAAATTTGAAGAGAGTACAAACAAGTTACATGAGTTGCTTGGTAAACAAAAACTACATGGAGACACTACTGGGCTTGGTTATGAAAAGGGATAGTCTTCAAAAGTTAGAAAAACTCCAAGAAAGAAAATAGATTTGAATTTTGAAGATGAGTTTGGAAAAAATGAACAATCAAAGGAGAAGAACTGCTTTTGTAAGACAAGCATACATGTACAGGTGTAATTATTCATTTAATGGTTATTGTTATACTTGTAATCATTTTGGGCATAAAATAGTTGATTAAAGAAGGAATACTAATCTTGTGTATTTCAAGTGTGATTCTCCTAGTTACAAAGCATATAATAGCAAATTGTATGGAAGTTTGAATGGTTGGAAAAAGAAAAAGGTTGAAAAGATTTGGATGAAAAAAATTGAATAGAAGAAAGAACCTGTAAAAGTCTAGAAGCAGAAACAAAGTCAAGAGAAGACAAATTCTAAGCTTGTGGATTTTGCACAAGTTACCTCATTAGTTGCGTAACATATGGGACAAAGTGAGGGGGAGTTGTTCATGTCCTATCAATTATCCCCAAGGAGTTTCATGAAGGAGATCATTTGATGTTTGCCTATGATGATCTTGTTTTGATTATCATGTTTTTGGATTCATCTATGATAATGTTTGTGTGTGACAGTGATATATGTGATCAGTGGTTCATGATTGATAAGATGTTCAAGGATTCAATCCACAAAGAGTGTTATGATGTTAAGTGATTTGGTTTTCTTTGTCATATCATGTTGGTACTTACAAAAAATGAGTTTTCATGGTGTTGTAGTTCAAAGTGATCTTGAGATTGTGAAGTATTGGTTGTCATGGAAAAGAGCTTAAAATGTTTCAAAGAGCTCTTATTAGATATTAGCATGTGTTGGCTAAGGTGGCTGAAAATGGAAGCAGTCATTTCATAGTACTTGATGGTGAAAATTGTGCATATTTGATGGGCTGATTTCATTGATACAATCAAGAGTCATAAATTCTTGTTTATTGTAGTATGTTTTAGATATGATTTTGTGTATATCAGATTTGATATTGGGTTGCAAAAAGGTGTCATGTGTAGGAACAGAAGGATAGTGTTCATCTTCATGTCTTACAAGATGATCTTCATTCTTTATAATGTCAAGGAGTGTGTACAAGAGTAAAGTGATTGTAGATTGTTGAAGATTGATTGTTCATCTTGTAGTCAATATCATGGATGTCTTGGCAAGGTCTTCTCAAGAGTGGTCATCATGTCATCATGAGTTGTGAATTTTGTGATAAGTAGTCTTCATGTTGTTATCATCTAATTTTTGCTTATTGAACCTGCATTATCATGGATGTTGAAGTGATTATGATATCTTTGCACGAATATATGTGTCTTGTCAAAGGATTGATTCTTCAAGAATTAAAGAGGTCAATTTTATGCCTTTATTCGATGGGAGATTTTTGAAATTTGTTATTTCAGGTCAAAAAGAGTTGATAATTGTGAAAGATTTGTTTCGCATAAAATTTGTTTTGGAGTCATGTTGATGATGATTGTTAGTCATAACAACATGCATAAAAATTTGCACAACAAACCTTTATTATCTTGTAAAGTATGATCATCTTAAGCTAAGTTGATGACTCCAAGTCTTCGTTGATCAGGTCATGATCATCTGACATTACTCAGAGGTTGATGTGACATGTTGTTTTCCATTTCAAGGGGTCTTACATTCGTCTAGGTGATTGGTGTTACATCGTATTTTGTAAATTCACTCCATAGAGAGGTCAATCCTACTATATTTTCAAAAATTGCTGAGATATTTGTAAGTTTGATCAATTCTTCTGATCATTGATCATTATGAACTTACTTTTCCTTCTACACTGTATATTTAATCAAATGATGTGTCTATAAGTGGATATTTATGTACATTTCATGAATATTTATCTAAATTTGCATGATATTTATCAATTTGACATGCTTTTACTCAAAATATGCTCTGTATTTTCAATTGCCTACGGGATATCTACATATTTCATGTTTATCTTCTTTTGATTGTACGTTATTTGCAATTATGGAGATGATCTCTAATGAAATTCAAAGAAATTTAAAAGAATACTTCTACTTTTAGTGAACCTTTAGTTATTGAATCACATACACAAAAGATACATTCATGGAGAGAAGGAATCAAACCATAAGTCACCAGGATGTTCCACAGCTAGTTATGGTTGATGCTAACTTCAAAGGAACAATGAATGCAAACAATATATGTAGGCTGAAAAGCACTCCCAAGGACACAACTAATCAATGCATATATCCATATTCTAATCACAGATTACTCAAAATTTACAATGATTTGTAATCAAAATAGCTTCTCTTTCATTAAGTATGCAAAACATGTACATTCACAATAACTTTGAAATAAGTCCTGAATTCTTCAGCAATCAGATTTTGATTAAGTTTTGAATGACTAAAAGATTGCACCCCTATACCTTTTATAGAATAAGGTGAAGAGGCAGTTATAATTGACTAATGGTCAAGATTTATCAATTCAGATCAATGGTTGACAATCCTCCTATGACTTAGTCAACTTTTCCTCATGGCACTGGTTGCCAGCTGGTAACCATCTGTAGTACTCACCATTTATAGTTACCTCATGCATATGATCACCTAGTGATGTATCTTCATTTACTTCCCAGGTTCGTCTTCTTCATTTTCTTCTTGGTCCTCTTTCTCTTCATCTTCATCACTTTCATTATCACTGTCACTCTGATAGACATCCTCTTGTATGTGGACCTTTACAGCTGTCCTGATATGTTCATATGCTTGTACTATTCTATCAACCTCTCCCCCATCCTAGATTTTTACTTTTGCTATTGCATGTTTATGAGACTAGAACTTAGCCTTGAGAGCTTCTAGCTTGCCTTTCCTATTGTTTAATGTCTCATTATATGTTTCTACTTTTACTTGTATTCTCATAATTCTATTCATTACCTCTTTTGTCAAGTGGGTGAGAGGGTCATCTGCTACTGGCTTAAAATTATCATGCAGAGCCTTAATAGCAAAATCTACATCTTGGTTCTCAATTTTACCTTCTATTTTTCCTTCCAAGGCCTCCAGGATTTTTGCCTCATATGCCATCATGCTATGTAGTTTAACACTAATATCCCAGAGTTTGCCGCTACACTTCTTCAAGGCATCACATTCAAACATGACATCTTCATACCATGTACTTGTCAGTAGGGTAGTATTATTATCTAGTACCTTATTATTTATCAAAACTTGTGAGTCAATTCTCTTCATCTCACTCAGAGCAGTTAGGTCCTTTTTTAATTGGAATGACCATTTCTCTGTATCATTCTACATTTTATCTACCTTCCTCTTTAGACTACTCAAAGAATTCCACCTCTTTAGAGAGGCTCTCAACACATCTTCAGCTCCAGCGAGCACTGAAAACATCCACTTTTCCGTCACCATTGCCTCATGTTTCATTAGGTCCAATTTGGTGACCTCTTCTTGTGATATGACAGTCAATGGGACTGCAAGATCAACTGGTGCATTATCAGGGTTAATTAACCCTTTTATGAAAGAATGCAATTGAGCAATGTGCTCCTTGTGTACTTTATTTTTCTCCTTTTCTCTCTTCACCCTTTGGGTTAAAGAATCAATAATATCCTTCCCTTCTTGGCCTTCCTGATCCTCATTGGCGAAACCTAGATCAACACTTGTGATTCAGAATTCTTCTAGGTTTATTTTGCCTTTCTCTTTTTCTACTATGGGAAGGGCTATCTGTGCAGTTCTTCTACCTATGGTAGGATCTCTTTTTATGGCAGATGTTAATCTAGCCTTCCTCCTTGGTTTCATCATGTTCTCAATGAACAAGGTGGATACATCAAACTCTTGAATCTTCGACACTTGTTCCATAGCTATTTCTTTCTCCAGCCAGTGAGGTACATCACCTCTAGATCCTTGATGGCCTTTGTTAATATCATGTATGCCCTATTCTCCAGTGTTCGCTTCTATCCTTGGTGGAGAAGGCACCTTCTTGATTTCTTCCTCATGTATTCCCTCATGAGGGGATTCTTGTTGGAGTTCCTCCTGTTGAGGGGTTGCCTTCTGCAAAGGAGGATCCTGTGGAATTTCCACATTCTGATCCTATACTCCCTCCTTCGGATTTTCATCTTCTTTATTATTCTTCTCATCCTATGGCATATTGACATCTTTGGATGCCTATGTACTTTGCCCTTTAGGATCACCCTGATCATGAGTCACCTCCTGATTTCTAGCTGGCGCACTGATATCTTGTGGCTTGGGGTCAGCTTGGCCCATTTTGTCCTCTATTCTTGGAATTTCTTTAAGTAGCACCTCCTGATCCTCTTTATCTAGAGGTGATGTGGAACCTCCCTGCGTCTAAGAAACAACATCTGATATATCCTAATCACCCCCATCCTTCTGTTGGACTTATGATATTTTGGGTTTGGTGGGTGCCTCGTGCTATTATTGAGCCTAATCAAGAGCAGTACCATCCTTCTCCGTAATTTCTGCCACTCTAGCCTTCTTGGGCATTCCGAGTACACTTTCTTCTTTTCTTGGGCTTATATCACCCCTATATGTCAAATCTATGGCTATAGGACTAGTAACCTGATCGACCAAATTGTCAAGCCCTATCTGTTGGGCTGCCCTTTCTGGGCTACCTTGTTTCATTTCTTCTGTTTGTTTCACCTGTTCCACCACCGCCATCTAAAGTAATGGGGTTCCATGAGGGGTCATTTGGGTATTGGAAACCAGAGTTTCCATTTGTTGAGATGCTACATCTTGGACCACCTCATCATCAGATAAGTCCACTGTCTCATCTAAGGAGAAAGGAACCCCCTTCCTCGTCTTGACTGTTTCTCTAGTTTGCTCCTCTAATTTTTTGGTTTTGAATTTAATTATGGTGGGAAGAGGGACATCATGCTATAGTTCCTTCCTGAAAGCTTCACCACCTATGCCCCTCAACATGATGGGGTCAACACAGATATCCCCCCTCATGGTTGTTCTTTGTTTCTTGGGTGGTGACATCAGCGGCATCCCCCTCCTCTTCTTGCTAGCTACCTGTAAGTCATCATCTTTAGGCCCTTTATTCAACTATTCTTCTTCTAAGGAGTCACCCTCTTCCACCTCATGTTGTAGGGTCTACCCTTCCTCCTCCTCTGTAATTTCGATAGTAGGCCTCAAAATTCTCTTGGTTTTTAGTTTTTCTGTCAGAGGTTGTGCAGATGAGGTAGATGCCAGAGTTGATGTAGATGCACCTACAGTTGTAGTGGAAACCATCTCAATTATCACTCCCTTCGGTTCATCCTCACTTTTCTTACTCTTAGGGGGAATCTTCTTTTGTTTTTCTATAGGTAATCTCTCCCCATTGGATTTTCTCTTCTCAGTGAGGAAGTCATCATATTCCTCATCAGACAGCTCCTACCTTTTCTTCTTGGTATCAACTATAAGGGCAACACCCCTTTTCTTTAATCTAGATATCTCTTCATCTACCCAGGCCTAGGTTAGCTGGATCACCCCATTTTTCAACTGATCTAAGGATATATCCTCCTGTTGTGTAAGATCCGAGGCTGATATGGTGTCATTATATACCTTTTTGTCCACATATTCATTGGACATGATTTTCCCATCATCCTTCTGTAGCTGTGCTGGAACTAGGATGCAGTCAAAGGTTTTGATCTGATTCAAAGTTAGTTGTTGATATTTCCTTCTCCTCACCTCAGCCTCGTCATCACAATTGGTCCAGAAGTCTTCTAGATGCTTTTGATGTTATGGTTTTCCTAGTATCTTTTGCATCCTGCCATAAGGATCATATGATCTGGCTAGGGGAAATAGCTGTAAATACATCAATTTTAACCCCCCAATGACATGCTTTATACTTTCTAAATCTGGGCACATGTACCAGCCCATGGATACTGGAAATAAAACTAGAGGTATCTTATTTTGTGCCTTGTAGGTGTCAACTATTGTGGATACCTTCCTGACAAATTCCATCAAGACGACCCCATCAGTGGGGTATCTTGGCAACATAAGAGGTTGTCCCTCAAATCCCTCTATCTTGATGTATGAGAAGGTGGCAAACTAGATAAACCACACTCCATGTCGATAAAAAATTTTCTTGAGCCTGCATGCTCAACCTTTTAGTCCTATCCTCCTCCATAGTTCTAACCAGATGCATAGAGAATGCATCATTCAGCAGTTTGTAGTCTAGGAGGTATGCCTTTCTTTGTAATTGGGGATAATGATCCCATATGTGTGTATCATCAGCATCACCACCAGTCTTACCTACAGTCTTCAGAGCATCAAAAGTTCCCTTATATGCACATGAGTACACGACATATGAAGTCATATAAAATAAACATGTTTGGCCTCCCAGGCTCCTCATTCCTTCATCCAATGCATCACTAATAATCTTTGCCCATAGGGGCTGGTTGTCTACATATAAGACCATTTGGATGATCCCAAACATCTAATTCTCAAATTTTGCAGCATGAGGCCTGCCAATCATCCTGCTTAGCAAGGCAATCATATATTGGTATTCATCATCAAAATCAAACTTGTACAAATGTATAGGTAGCTTGGCTAAGGCAGTATATGTATTGCCCCTTTACCTCCATTGATACATCTTCTTCCTCACATTCTTCTTGTTATTATTATATTTTGTTTCCAGTTTACATAGGTCCACACTCACTATCTTCTTTCCAACTAGAAAATTGAAAGTGGCAGTAATGCCCTTGACTGAGAAGTCGGCATATATCCTCCCATGCTTCTCTACCTGCCTAGTTTCAGGGTTATAATTTCTTGCGCACTCCACTACCAACTCTGAAGCATCCATAGCATAAGGGAAACAAGCTGCATGCCACATTCTCAAGACAAACACCCCATACAAAATGGGATTATCCTTATTATGATCCAATTTGGTCGACCATGCTGCCAGATTCGTATCCCCTTGATGTGTATCACCAATAACTCAATACCTGAATTACACTCCCTCAGGTTGCACAAACATGGGCTTGAGGAAATCTGCCTCAGACCTATTTCTCCTGAGATCTGCCATGGATTCCTACAATAAACATGATATGTTTTACCCTACGGCATTCATATGCATTTCTACAACATCATGTACTTCTATCATGTATACTCTATATATTACTCTTCATTTTACTGTTATATGTATTACACAAAGCCATACCCCAGTAAAAATGAACATCCTACCTAAAATTACAGAAAATGACAATGGGAGGGTTTTATAGTTACTTACCTGATAGTGCTTTATTTTGTATTAGATAGGTGATTACAGAGAAAGACTATGAATGCTTGAGATCACACGTTCCGTTACGTTGAAGAATCCAATCCATTGACAGGTAGCTGGTGAGGGTTTGACTTCAGAGCTCTATAAATTTTCAATTTATCGCAAGGTGAATGAAAATGATCTTTGAATTTTACCTTTAAAACAAATCAATAGGATATATTAGGGTAAAAATGTGTTGTCCTGATTAAATTCATTGATCCCCTGCAAGGAATCTGTAGATGTCACCAAGTGTTCAATTTGTATTTGTAATAGGTAGGAGTTCATCTACCGCATTCAATTGCATTTAAGGTTTAAGAAAGGGGGGTGATCTTAGAAAGATCAGGTGATATTCAAAATATGACCCCCTCCCTGTAATATGACCCCCCTTTGCTTTTGCGCAGGATCACTAAGTGTAAAGAATCGAGTGATATGGTCAAAGTTTGACCATGCATATATCGGGTCCCAAAATTAAGATAAGGGGATATTCAAAATATGACCCCCTTCGGAAAAGATCAGGGTGACATCATCATGCCAGTGACATCATTTAATTGTTATGTTTTAATGACGTCATCATTATATTAATGAATATGACGGATATCAGATACATACCCCCCCTCATGGTTTAGACAGAATGATGATGTCATCATTAGGGTGATTTCCTTAATTCACTAAAATTGGATGATGTCACCGTCATATTGACATAGGGTGATATTTGCGAAGAGGGTGATATTCATAAGATGACTGATGTTAGAAATATGACCCCCCCTATGCAGATTATCAAGTTTGACCAAACTTTGACTCAACATAACTCTCTTCCCTTAGACAATTTTGGGGTGATCTAAAAGGCAAACCTGCTTGGAATTTTGTGTACTTTTCAACCATGATGTTAATAATGGGAACTACCAACTTTGGAAACTAACTTCATCATAGTGACAAATCCACCCTCTTACAAGGCATACATGCATGACTGATTTTACCAAACCGTCCAAAGAAAAAAAAAAGAAACAAGCCAAAGCAGAAAGAAAAGTTGGGTTCCTGTTTTGTCAAGGCAAAATGGGGTGTGTTGCGTAACCATACAACAAGTCACAAGTGATGTCATAAGGAGTTTATATTTTATAGAAGAGGTATCTCAGTTTTTTAGCTTGCTTAAGGAAGTAAACAGAGGATCTTAACGATGTTAGTTTTCATCTGCATCTTCACATTGGTGTTGTGACAAGAAATGGTATTATACTGAGAGTTTGGTACAGTCTATGGGCAGTTTATAACAATGGTTTGATGTTTTTGGTTGGTGTGCCTCACATGATGTTGTTTTCAAGTTCTATGCTTCATGGTGTCTTATTGCTCACAAGTTGAAAAGTTGTTCAATATGCAGATGAACATGGATAGAGCTCTCAGGATAAGTTTTGGACAACAATTTGCAAAAATGATCAGTGCCTTCAATTTTTCAGAGACTAGTGGTATCAAAGGTTTGGATAAGTGATATTTCAATTCTTGGTTGGTATAAAAGATAACAAGGTCAGTGATAATGTTTGTGATCCAAGAAATGAGTAAGCAATTGATTGATATCAGCATACTTTGATAGTCTTTTACTAATGATCTATATGAGTTATTTTTCTAAGGGGGAGATAATAGTCTTTGTCATTAGATGTCAAAAAGGGGGAGAAAGAGAAAATGCATCATGTAGTTTTGCCATCAATGACAAAGGGGAAAATTGATGAAGGTAAATTGTCATTGATGTCAAAAAGGTGTTTGAGTTTATTGTCATTGATGTCAAAAGGTGTTGCAGGGTCACATGATTCATATGCATGATGTATGTTCTTGTTGAAGAAATGATGATGCAAGATTGTTGTTACAAATTAGGAGATCTTCTTTGTACACATTGCACATTGATAGGAGCAGTTTGTTTATTCACACTCAAGATACATTGTTGTGTTCTTTGGGATGTCATTGTTCTTGCAAATAGAATAACATGCTCTCAGTAAGTCTGATAATTCTCAAGTTAGCATGGATGGTTTGATGTCAGTAATTGGATGGTTGATGTTCATGGTTTGTTTCATGTTAGGTTTAATATATTTCAGGTTGATATGTTGCTTCATGGCTAAGTCAAGAAATGCTAACTTGTTTGTGTTGGTCAAAGGATCAGTGTTGAGTTGAGTTGAGTTATGTTGGCCAGAGGATCTATGTTGTGTGGAGTTGATTATGATCTTGCTTAATGTTATGATCAGCTTCTTGCTTCACATGAAAGGGTTCAAATGATTAGAAGGTATCATTTATGATTGATAGATTTGTAAGAATTGTTTGTTCATTCATGTCATTATGATGTTCTTCATGTGGATGTTGGCATTGGTATGGATGTTCTTAATGTTCATGCTCATAATGTATACACTTCATTGGAATCATTGATGTGACTCTTGCATAAGTTTCTGTTGAGACTCAAAAGAACTTGGAAGCTCTCAATATTGTAGATGTTCTAGCATTCATTGTTGCAACTAATGGTAAGCATTCAAAAAGGTATAGAGGACATGTCTTAAGTCTTATGGGCACCTAATGTTTTTGTTCACACATTCTATGTAATTAAATTTCATTATTTAAATTTGGAGCCCGAATAAGTCATAAATCTATGACTTAAACCTTATTCAAATGACATTTCATAAAGTGGGCACGAATATCTCATGCCATGTTTAAATGATGGTGAGCAAGGGAATGTTTTAAATATTCATTCAAAAGACTTTGTTTTATGAAGAACCTTATTTAATGGGAGCTCCATTTATTATATAGCATCGAATATTAATTATATTCGACTCAAAAAGAATTGAAATATATTTGAAGACCCATATTTAATGTAATGTATGTTTGCTGACCATGGAGATTGTTCCAATGGTTGATGATTGTAATGCCGACCTTGATGATCATTCCAAGGTTGATGAAGTGTATAAATACTTGTAATTGAGTTGTGAAAATGTATAAAAGTGTGAAGATGCAAAGATAAAGTGAAGTAAGGTCGCAGAGCAGAGCAGAGGTGTTTGTGCTTCAATGGAACTAAACCCTTGCATGGAGTAGATGTTGTTATCTCAATTCAAACTTTTGCCAGTGAGCCTCCCTTTGGCAGTGAGCCACCCATAGGTAGTGAGCCTTTCTTTGCAGTGAGTAATTTGGGTAGTGAGCCCTATAGACAGTGAACCTCTATTTTTCAGTATTGATATAACTTATATATTTTTGTGGGCTAACACCCACCATGGTTTTTCCCTTTTAGGGTTTTCCATATAAAAATTTGGTGTTGTGTATGTTGATTATGCTTTTGTGTTGAGGTTCTCATTTTCTACTTTCATGGTCATATCTGAATATAAGTAATTGATAAGTTGATGATCATAATCAGTTAAAAGTCTTAAGACAACTGATTCACCCCCCTCTCAGTTGTTTGATGCAGTTAAATAATTGGTATTAGAGTGAAGTTCCTCAGAAGAAAGCCTAACAGCTTGAGGAAGATCCAGGTTGTCTTATAAGAATTAAGCTTCATGTTTTGATGGGATAAATTATGCTCCTTGGAAGGTGTGAATGAAAATCCATCTCCTCTGTCTTGGTTATAAAGTATGGGTAGCTACATAGTGACAATTTACCATGCCTCAAAATGGTTTGACAACTGAAGATGAAATCAAAGAATATGAGTTGGATGTCAAAGTGAAGGCTGCTCTGTTAAGTTCCTTAAGTGACTCAGTTTTGACAAAAGTTGTAGACCTTGAATCTGTAAGTGAGGTATGGGTGAAGCTAAAAAATCTGTATGAAAGAGATGATTTTGTAAAAGAAGCCAAGCTACAAAGCCTAAAAGTGAAATATGAGGGTTTGAAGATGAATGAAGATGAAAACATAACATCCTTTATGCAAAGAGTTGATGAACTTGTCACTAGACTAAAGGGTATGGAAGGAACTCTCAGTGATAAGGAAGTTGTGATGAAAATTCTCATATCACTACCAAAGTCATATAGGTACAAGGTAGTTGCTATTGAAGAATTCATGACTGTGAAAACTATTGACAGAGATCAGTTACTTGGAAAGATTAAAGCCTTTGAGATGAGAGAATTTGGCGATCCCCTGCCCAAAGTTGAATCATCTTTTAAGGCCAGTACTTTAAAAAAGATATCCAGAGATGAGAAATACAAGGTGGATGATGACTTTGATGAAATTGAAGCTAACTTTGTTGACAAGCTACAAAGAGGCTCTGATGTGTTCAAAGGTAAATTACCTTTCAAATGTTTCTCTTGTGGTAAAGTAGGTCATTATGCTTCCAAATATCCTGAAAGAATTGAAAACAATAAGAAGAAATATGAGAGCAGACCTAGAGTTCCAAAGAAATGTAAATATATAAGAGATTTTGATGACGAAGGTGTGACTGATGATGAATCTAATGATACTAGTACCCCTGCAAATGAATGCATGTTTATTGCTATTAAAGAGGATCCTATGTCTACTAATTCTACTAGTTGTTTGAAGGAAGAAAAACTAGTGGAAGAAAGAATTTTGGCTATTCAAGTTGAGAAGGATAAGGATGAATGGATTATTGATAGTGGATGCTCACCACACATGACTAGTGACAAAAGTAATTTTGTAAGTTTGGAAAAGTATGATGGAGGGCTAGTTAGGTTTGGAGATAATGCAGCTGGTAAGATTTGTGGAAAAGGATCAATTTCATTTGATGGAAAGCATAATACTGACAATGTTCTATATGTGAAGGGTTTGAAGCATAATCTTTTGAGTGTTGGTTAGATGTGTGACAAAGGATATGATCTTAGATTCAAAGACAATGGGTGCAAGATCATGGAAAGCTCTGGAACTGTGATTGTTATAGGTAAGAAGAAAAAAGGTAACATCTATCAATTAAGAGGAACTAATGATTACAGTCTATTGGCCCAGGCAAATGAAAGTTGGTTGTGGCATAGAAGGATGTGCCATATAAACTTTGACAATCTAGTAAAGATAAGTTCAGGTCAGACTATGTGAGATTTGCCAAAACTTGTCAAACCCTCCAATACAATTTGTAAGGAATGTCAGTTGCGAAAGCAAACAAGGACAAGTTTCAAGAGCAAAGAACAATTTTATGCTAGTTTGCTAGATCTAGTGCATACAAATCTCTATGGTCCTACAAGAGTGAGAAGTCTACAAGGTGACAGGTGCTTTATGTTGCTTATTGATGATTATTCTAGAATGACTTGGGTTACTTTTCTAAGAGAAAAATCAGAAGCCCTAGAGAAGTTCAAATCTTTCAAGGCAATGGTTGAGAATGAAATAGAATTGAAAATCAAATGCTTGAGATTTGATAGAGAAGGTGAATTCAACATTTTCTATGAAAAGCATGGGATAAAAAGACAATTGTCTGCACCTAGGACTCCTCAGCAAAATGGACTTGTGGAAAAGAAAAATAGGATAGTTCAAGAGGCTGCTAGGACAATGATGAAGGAAGCAGATCTGCCAGAAGTTTTTTGGAAAGAGGCTATTCATACTGTTGTTTACATCCAAAACACAGTTCAAGTCAAAGGTAATGGTACTCAAACTCCTTATAAATTATGGTATGGAAGAATTCCTTCAATAAAGTATTTCAAAATCTTTGGAAGCAAATGCTATGTCAGGAGAGATGAAGATCTAGGAAAGTTTGATGCAAGGTGTGATGAAGGAATCTTTCTTGGGTACTCTACCAAGAGTAAGGCCTACCGGTGCTACAACAAAAGGCTCAAAAAGATTGTTGAAAGTGCAAATGTGAAAGTAGATGAAGGCAAGCAAAATATATCAGACCTAAATTACTATGAACCATATGAACCAGTGACTATATTGAATGAAGAAAAAGATGAGCAAGAAGATAGTCAAAATGAAAAAGAGTCTCCAGAAAGTGTTGTCAAGACTCCTAAGTATGTAAAGATCAATCATTTTGAAGATCAAATTATAGGTGACAAAAACAAAGATGTGCTCACACGGAGAAGAGCTATAGAGGAACAAGTCAATTAATGTTTGCTTTCAAAGATTGAACCAAAGACTGTGAATGAAGCATGCAATGATGAAAATTGGATGAAGGCAATGGAGGAAGAACTATTGCAGATAGAGAAGAATGAAACTTGGGAATTAGTTCTTAGACCTGCTAACAAAAATGTTATGGGAACTAAATGGGTCTTCAAGAACAAGCTGAATGAAAATGGAGAAGTTGTAAGGAATAAAGAAAGACTTGTATATGAAGGATATTCTCAAATTGAAGGGATAGATTTTGAAGAAACGTTTACCCCAGTAGCTTGGATCAAAGAAATCAGAATGTTTCTGGCATTTGCAGCTCACAAAGATTTTAAGGTATATCAGATGGATGTGAAATCTGCCATCCTAAATGCTAAGTTAGGAGTGGAAGTATACATTGAGCAACTGGAGGGATTCCAATTGTCAAATCAAGATGATATGATATGTAGGTAGAAGAAAGCATTATACGGACTCAAACAAGCTCTTAGAGCCTGGTATGCAAGGTTAGATAGGTATTTATTGCAATTGGGATTTATTAAAGGTACTACATATAACAATCTATATTTTGAAATCAATGATGATCAGATCTTGATTGTTGAAGTCTTTGTTGATGACATTATATTTGGAGGAAATGAAGGTATGTGCATAAGGTTTGCTAGTGAGATGAAAAGTGAATTTGAAATGTCCATGTTTGGTGAAATGAATTTATTTTTGGGTTTGCAAATTAATCAATCAGAGAAAGAAATCTTCATATCTCAGTCTAAGTATTTGAAAGAGTTGCTGAAGAAGTTTGGGATGGAAGACTCTAAACCGGTATGTACTCCCATGGTGACTGGTTGTAAATTGAGCAAAACTGATGAATCACCTAAGGCTGATAAAAAATAATATAGATCCATGATTGGAGGATTTCTCTATCTAACTCAAACTAGACCTGATATTATGCATGTAGTTTGTCTTGTTGCAAGGTTTCAACCTGATCCAAGAGAATTACATGTGATGGCAGTTAAGAGAATCCTGAGGTATTTGAAAGGTACTCTAGGTTATGGCTTGTGGTATCTCAAGGACAATGATTTCACTCTCAGTGCTTATACAGATGTAGATTGGGCCAGAGATGTTGATGACAGAAAGAGTACAAGTGGAGGTGCCTTCTTCTTGGATAATAGATTGGTTTCATGGCTAAGCAAGAAATAAGATTCAATCTCTTTGTCAACTATAGAAGCAGAGTATATTGCAGCAGCATGTTGTTGCACTCAAGTGTTATGGATGAAGCAAACTTTGAAGGACATAAGAGTTTTGTATGAAGATCCAATTGTAATCTTCTGTGACAATACAAGTGCCATAAACATTTCAAAGAATCCAGTGATGAACTCAAGAACAAAGCACATATCAATAAGGTATCACTTTTTGAGAGAGAAGGTGACATAGAATGAAGTAAATTGGAATATGTGTCCACAAAGGATCAGATTGTAGACATTTTCACTAAGCCTCTACCTAAAGATACCTTTGGGTATCTTAGAGAAAAGTTAGGGGTCATTACCCCTCCTATCCTGAACTAAGATGCATAGGAATGCATCAATCCAGTGGAGCTCATGTTGAAATTAGGGTAGACAACTGAGAGGGGGGGTGAATCAGTTGTCACAAAACTTTTATGTTTTACTACATTTAATCTTGTTTACCACTTATTAACAAATTAATAATATAACCATGAAAGCATAAATCAACAACACATGAGTAGAAACATAATCAACACACATAACACCAAGATTTTTATGTGGAAACCTGGTTAAAGGAAAAACCATAGTGGGGGTTAACCCACAAGATTTATTCTCTATTAAAAGAATAGAAAAATGGGAAGGCATTTACCTTCGGGTGCACTTCCTAGAGCTCACTGCTCAAAGGGGGCTCACTGCCTACAAAAATATTCACAAGATTAACACTAAAAGGTTGAACTGAGAAACAACATCTTCATGCCAAGGTTTAGTTCCATTGAAGCGCACAATAGATCTGCTCTACCCCCACTCACTTCCTCACTATATCCACATCTTCGCTAACACCCTTACATTTCCACGACTTCACAACACTTATTTATACATGACATCGACTTTGGAATGAACATCAAAGTTGGCCTTACAATCATCTATCTAGAATGTTCTCCAAGATAGGCATTATAGGTAATTACAATCATAAGACTTAAAATGATTCATACGAACCATTACACTATCAGACAAATATAGCTGGGACTCAAATCTTCCTCGGACAACATGCCATGCTCCATAGAACTCTTCTTAGATCATCCACAACATGCACCAAGCATTTGGTCAGCCAAGATTGGAAAGAACAACACCCAAGGAGAAATATTCAACTATGAGCTCAATCCTCAATGTGGACCACCAACATAATAGGCACACGATCCAGAAACCACCACAAGCACAATGAAATCAACAAGAACAACTGCACCACCTCAAATCACCAGAAACACTTGCATCTTCATCCGTGAACTTAAGAACAATAATTGTTATGACTGTCACACTAGAAAGATTTCTTGTGGACTTCCAAACCATGAACCACTTGAGTTGAGGATACACACCAACATCCCAAACATACCTCTAGAACCGTAGACCATAATATTCCAATACAGAGCAATCTGGACCAAATTCCTATCACTCTGTCACCTCTGAACAAATGCAAAACCTAGTTCTACTCAGATGGCCATAACTTCACCAATTCTCCATGCGGACCTCTCAAATCTTAACTGGAGCAAATTTAGACAAACCTCTACAAACCCTTTAATCCGTAGACTCTAATCTTTGTTTCACTAGAAATGTTGAGCAATCTAGTTTGCTGAACTGCATTATCTTCACTGTCTTTGACAAAGAGATATGTTGACATGAATGATAACACATCATAGGCACATATTTGCAACAATCTCCCCCTTTATCATTGATGGAAACATATGATGTGAAAAACTGATTAAACCATCAAGACAAGAACTTCTCCCCCTTTCTCTTATCACACCGATATCCACTTTCTTCACTGTTCCCCCTTTCACCAGCAACTACTCACTTTCATCCATGTTTTTCACATGACTTCTCTCCCCCTTTAACATCAATGGCAAAGGGCACATATTTGAAATCATCTCTCCCCCTTTTTGTTTCTTAGATAAAACTAAACTAAACTCAGACTTAACATACTGACTACTCCCCCTGAGTAGCATCCCCTTAACATCACTCCAGATCACAAGATATGACTGTGAGTTCCATGAGACTGATGCAAACTAGTGCACCTTAGTTCTGGATGGGAGGGGTAATAACCCCTAGCTTCACTCTGAGATACTCAAAACTATCCTTAGGTAGAGGCTTAGTGAAGATATCTGTAATCTGATCCTTAGAAGAAATAAACTCCATTCTGACTTCATTCGTATTTACCTTCTCTCTCAAAAAGTAAAACTTGATGGATATGTGCTTTGTCTTTGAATGCAAAATTGGATCCTTTAAGATGTTCATTGCACTTGAATTATCACAGAAGATTGTAACAGGTTCTTCAAACACAATTATGATATCCTTCAACATTTATTTCATCCAAAAAACTTGAGTACAATTACTTGCTAGTGCTATAAACCCTATCTCTATAGTAGACAAAGATATTGCCTCTTGCTTTTTGCTCAACCAAAAAATAATCTCTTTCCCCAAAAAAATGCACCAACACTAATACTCTTCCTGTCATCCACATCTCCTGCCCAATCAGCATTTATATATGCATGAAGAGTGAAATCATCATCCTTAGGATACCATAAGCCATAATCAGATGTTCCCTTCAAATATTTGAAAATTCTTTTGACTTCCACAACATGAGATTCTCTAGGATCAACTTGAAATCTAGAAACAAGGCCAACTGTATTCATAATATCAGGTCTGGTATAAGTTAGATAAAGCAGTCCTCCAATCATTGATCTATACCTTTTCTAATCTGCCTTAGGGGAATCATCATCTTTACTCAACTTGCATCTGATTATCATAGGAGTACTCATTGGTTTTGAATACTCCATTCCAAACTTTTTCAACAACTCTTTTACATACTTAGACTGAGATATGAAGATGCCCTTATCTGACTGAATGATTTGTAGACCCAGGAAGAAATTTATTTCACCAAGCATGGACATCTCAAATTCACTTTGTATTTGATCAGCAAATTTCTTACACATGCTCTCATTTCCACCAAAGATGATATCATCAACAAATACCTTAACAATCAAGATGTGTTCATGATCAATTTTGAAATAAATATTACTGTCAACTGTGCCTTTGCTAAAACCTAACTTTAGCAGATACTTATCTAATCTTACATACCAGGCTCTTGGGGCTTGTTTAAGTCCATACAATGCTTTCTTCAATCTATAGACCATATATCCTTCATTAGACAGTTGGAATCCTTCTGGTTGCTCAATGTAGACTTCTTCCAACTCTCCATTCAGGAATGCTAACTTGACATCCATCTGGTAAACTTTGAAATCTTTGTAAGCAACAAAGGTAAGAAATAATTTGACTACTTCAATTCTTGCCACCGGAGAAAAAGTTTCTTCAAAATCAATTCCCTCTACTTGAGAATATCTTTTGCACACCAATCTTGCTTTATTTCTCACAACTTCACCATCTTCATTCAATTTATTCTAGAAGACCCATTTAGTTCCAATTACATTTTTGTTTTCAGGTCTAGGAACAAGATCCCAAGTATGATTCTTTTCAATTTGCATTAGTTCTTCTTCCATTGCTTTTACCCAACTTTCATCATCACAAGCTTCATTCACTGATTTTGGTTCAATCTTTGAAATCAAACAATACTCCATTTGTTCTTTAGCAATTTTTCTTCTAGTTTGAACACATTTATTTTTATCTCCTATGATTTCATCTTTAGATTGATTCAACCTTACATACCTGGGAGTTTTGGGATTTTCTTGAACTTCTGATTATTGAACTTGTTCCTTAACATTTGTACTTGCTTTTTGAGTCTCTAGATTTTCTGGAGAAAATTGAATTTGAGTTTGCTTTCCTATATTTCAACTTTTATTTTGATCATCTGACTCATATCCACAAGACTTGGATGGTCTCTCCTTGCTTTCATCAACCTTGACATTAGCACTTTCAACAATCCTTTTCAATCTCTTATTAAAGCACCGGTATGCCTTGCTTTGGTTAGAATAACCCAAGAATATTCCTTCATCACATCTTGTATCAAACTTTCCTAGATCTTCATCTCTTTTGATATAGCATTTACTACCGAAAACTCTGAAGTATTTCATAGTAGGAGCATTACCAAACCACAATTCATAAGATGTTTTACCAGTATTACCTTTGATCTGCACCCGGTTAAGAGTGTAGACAACAGTACTCACAGCCTCTCTCCAATAGACATGTGGAACATTTTCTTCCATCATCATGGTTCTAGTAGCCTCTTGAATAGTCTAGTTCTTTATTTCCACAATTCTATTCTATTGAGGAGTTCTAGGAGCAAATAACTGTCTTCTTATTCCATGCTTTTCACAAAATGCATTAAACTCACCGAAGGTAAACTCTCCACCTCTGTCAGATCTCAGACACTTTATCTTCACACCAATCTCATTCTCCACCCTAGCCTTAAATAGCTTGAATCTATGAAGAGCCTCTAATTTCTCTCTCAATAAAGTGACCCACATCATCCAGGAGTAATCATCAATCAACAACATAAAGTATTTGTCTCCTTACAAACTCCTAACTCTGGTAGGACCACACAAATCAGTGTGTACAAGTTCCAACAATCCACTTGAAAATTGTTCTTCACTTTTGAATGTAGCTCTATTTTGTTTGCCCAACTGACATTCCTTACACATGCTATTAGCAGGTTTCACAAGCTTTGGAAGATCTCTCAGAGCCTGAGTAGTACTTATCTTGATAATGTTATCAAAGTTTACATGACACATTCTCCTATGCCATAACCAACTCTGATCAATTCGAGCAATCAAACAACTTTTACCAGTACCACTTAAATGAAAGATATTACCTCTAGTCTATGTACCAGATGCAATCACAGTTCCTGTTGGGACCTAAAATTTCATAACAATTTTTGCAAAATTTTAGGTTCCCATATGTAAAAAATCAATTTCAACACTCAGAAATGCACCTGCACAATGTGCTCAAGTGGCCTACTTTGAAGTATTGTAATTCGAAGCCTGTTCATTTTATTGCAAAATCACTTTGCAAGAATGATTACTTATCATATGTGAACACACATATCTGATTATAGCTTCCTGTGACACGATTTAACTAAGTTTTGAGAAGTCGAGCTAAAGGGTTCTGGTAAAATTTGCTACTTGCATAATGTGAAATCAGGTCGAGAGGCCAACTTTGGAAGTTGATATATAGCAGCTAAATGATGATCCTGAAAAACTAATCAGTGTTCCATATTCCCTTCATAATAATGTACCTTCATACCAATTTTTGGGACCTCAACATCTCGTTTGCTATTGTTTCAAAATCAAAAGCAAATGTAAAAAGTTCAGTTGCCATATCTGCATTTCCAGAAAGTTGGAGAGAGGTCAACTTTGGCCCTTAACATTTCATGACAAAAGATGGATGGCAAAGAATCCCCTTGCACACACACTCATCAAGCCTAAATGAACTCAACTTTCCAGTTACAACTTCCCAGGAAAAGATTTAATGGGTTTTTAAAATTGCAAGTTGGTGAGTTCGAATCAGGCTTTGACAGGGGCAGTTTTCAAGAAGGTTAATTTGGAAATGTTCATGACAAACCAATTGGTGTCTCGAATTCCTCCTATATTAATGTACCTTCATGCAAACTCTCAAGATCCCAGCACTTTGTTTGATATTTTTTCAAAATCGAATCCAAATGGGTTTTACACAGTTCTGTGACTGCGTTCCCAGGTAGCTTCAAAGAGGTCAACTTTGACACCTGATATTTTGCGAAGGAAGAGGAATGATGAAAAATCCTTTTGCAAACATGTTCATTTAAGCTAAATGAAATGATCTCCAGAAGGCCAGCTCCTCAAAATAAGCTTTGATATTTTTCCAAAGAGGCAAAATGACAGGTTTCAGTTGAGTTTAAACAAGTGCAAAACAAGCAGAATGAGCTACTTTGATTGCGAGCAGCTTTTTATCTTAATAACTTTATGCCGAACCATTTGTTGCGTTGAATTCTCAGGTCAACAACCTACAAGTTTGTATGTTTTCATGTCTCTGGGAGAAGTTTTGATCAGCTTTCCAGACTGATTCCGAAGGCTACTTGGCCTATTTTGATCATTATGCAAAGTATCAAAAGGTGGATTCTAATGATGGCCCATTTCAAATCTTCATTCTAGAAGCATGTTAAGGCAGTCCAAGGTCAATTCATGACAAGAAACTTGTTACAAAATGAAAAATTTTTTAGTCGGGCCCACATGGGACCCGACTTACCCACATAAGTAATACTGATGGAATGATGCAAAGAGAAGCTTCAAGTACATTTGAGGCCTGGATTTGTCTGGTAATCTCTATTTTATAGAAGCTGATATTGGTAGTTGTCTTTGCAAACATAAGCCTTGGGAAAGTTGTTGAGTATAATGAGTTATGTCACAACCACAAACCGGCAATTTCCTTTATCAAAGCAGATATCCATGGGCTGTTTGGAAGTGTGTTTTGTGACTTTGGACTTGAATTTACTGTATTTGATGCTATTGACATTGGAGAGAAATCACTCTTGGCAAATCAATCAATGGAGCCATAAAACATAGGCACAATCAACAAATGGTAAACAAATTAGTGCAGGAATCTCAGAAGGCAACCGATGATCATAAAATTACAAATAAAGTTAATTGGGAAATCAGCGGCATCAATAATGTTTTTGTTTGAGAATCATGGTCAGCCAAAATCTAATATTCTGAAACACTCTTGTGAGAGTCAAGATTTTTTGACCTTCACAGAAAAGGGATGCGGACTGTGATTTTTGATAGTGATGGACATGAAAGAAAATGGGGCACAAGATTATCACCATGGCTAGTTATAAACAGTAACCAAGGCAGCTACTATCACACATGAATAAAGATGTTTCAGTAGGTGCATATAAGCATCTCGAAGAATTTAAATGCATAGCTTGTGGTAAGTTACTTAAAGCATCTGGTGTGAATCAACATCTGTGCTTGAAGTTATCATATTACAAGGATTGCAGGCATTGCTATGATCATAGACTATTACACAAAAATCTTAATGGTTCAGAATCTTCTTGCTATTGGTATGGGCAAGGAGGAGATGTGATTTGCTGTGATTTTTGAAAAGGTGGATTATGAGAAGTGCATCGAAAGGAATACTGGAGTAAAAAACAAAATAGATATAATTGGCACTGTTTTTGCTGTGTACGTGATCCACTATCTGTTGTTATTAATGACTACAATCAGGCTGCAAAGATTGTGAGCTCTGGTGCTTCTGATAGTGATTCTATGTCTTCAAATGAAAAGTTTCCTATTTCAAATTTTAGTAAAAGATAGAAAGGAAGAAGAACCAGGAGGATAAAAAATGACAGAGCGTGTTAGAAGAATAATGTATTCAGCAATGTTGCGAAATGAAGTAGGCTGGAAGAGAACAGTGTAGGTGTGTTATATATGCTTTTGATAGATGATTGTCACTAAAAAATCAAATAGAAACCCTAAATTCATTATCGGAGAGACTTAATATATCGGAGTAAGTTTTTTAAATCTCTCCAATTACAAGGGTCACCACGATAAAGAAAACATAAGAGGTATTTCGGGAAGAGTCTTGCCAATGAATATAGCGATGGGTGAAACGTATCGGAGAGACCAAAACCATCGGGATAGCATGTTAATCTTACAACGATTGTCTAGGTTATGCCAATGGTGATGAAGGGAAATAATATTAAAATAATTATCGGGAGGAAATTTTAATATGGAGTGAGTATTTTTAGTCCCCTGATATAACGAAAATTATATAAATCCAAAGGTAAATGATTATTGCAAAATCAATCGAGGCATGAGAATTATTTTCCTAAAGAGTAAATTATTTGGAGAAGGGAAAATAGGTTTTCATTAACAATAAGAAACCCTAATATAACTCATCGGCAAGAAATGGATTATCGGTTAGCAAACTTTGTGTCTTCCCGACTTATAACTCAGCCCGATGATAAAATGATGGTAATCAAAAGATATAATTAATTTGCCAAAAAGAAATATTTAATTGGAATTTCACTTGGAGATTGAACATTTTTCGCAAGGGAAGTATGGGAGATATTTTTCACTGGGGAGAGTAATAAATTGAAATGAGCATCCCGAAATATTTCAAAATGCAGATTTATAAATATTCTTTTGGGATGTGATGAAATAATATAAAATATTTCCATGTGAGATATTTTTGCCAAGAGCCATTAATTGACAAATAAAATTATTTTATGGGGGAGTGATTATTTCTTACTCAAAATGGATATAAGATGGTTCGCTATTTTACCCAAGAGAAGATTTTTATGAGGAAGAGATGTTTTTTAACCCAGAGATGAATATTTTATGGAGTAGTAAAATATTTTCAACCAAATATGAAATATTTTCACCCAAGGGAATACAAGAATGTAGTTATGGGTTAAATGTCTCCAATTCGAAGGTAAATATGAGCATTGGGATTAATGGAAGAATAATAATTATTGTTTTCACAAAAATGTAAAGAACATGGGGACTAATGTTGGAAAAATTTAATAAAATAGAATAAACCCTAAGGAGGAGTGTTACTTCAATAACTCAAATATTTTCCCAATGAGTTAAGTAACGGTCAGAGGAATACTTCACGAGTGAAATTATTGGACGATATTTTATTAAATGCAAAGTGAAAATTAAAATTTTGTGGAAGATAATATTTTTATTAACCAAACTAATGTCTCTTGGTAAGCAAAAAGACGCACAGGATGAGTATGAAGAGTTGTAACCCTAGAATCCAAAGGGTATTTATCAGGGAAGAAGAATCCAACAAAAAAAAAAAGAATCAGTAGATTAGGATCAAGAGTAGATTAGGAAAAACATCAGTTAGATAACTGGATGGATTGACCAGTTGCCAAAACAAAATATTATGTTGTACATTGTAAAATCTTTCGAAACTGTATAGTGGAGAAAATGTATGAATAAATGATTTAATATTGGTGTCTATTGTTTGTTGTGCTGAGCAATTATTTGGTTGTCTCCATACTGTTATTTCTTTGTTATTTGAACCTGAGTTTCCAAGTTGATATTTCAGTTTCATTGAGACACACTTGTTGTTTTCGTGTAATCAAATTAATTGGTTTCCATTACAGATATAAAATCCTTTTGATTGATTACAGTAACCTGGAGGTAGCATTTGGATAGGTAAGAGCAGCCCTATAATTGTCAAGATTGCCATACTGTCTCCAACTCGATATTGTCTTGTTATTCAAATTGAGCATCAACTCCATTTGTCAATACACATTTACTGTCATTGTGTGATTCTTTTGATCGGTTCCTTCAAGCAAGGATTAAAAAAAATCCTTTCAATAAGTCACAGTAACCTGGTAAGATTCGAGTGGATCACTAAGTAGAGTTTGGCAGTCACATTCTTGCACGTTTATACAAGCTATAAACAAACACATGTGCCAAACAATTAGGAATGTAACCTATAAGTAAATCATATATCATATACACCTTGACTCCATTAGCCCAACAGAAATAGGCACTGGTCATACCAATTCCATTTTAGGATTCCATAAAATCTCATTCGAACAATTACATCTCAAATCTTAGTATTAGGAGTAGGAGTAGTTTAGAAGCTTGCATCTATTACATTTTATGCCATTGTGATAGATTTACTAATCCAATCAAGTCATATAGTGTTAAGTCTGCTTTAGTTACAAAGGTACACCCGCCTAGGTTTGCAGGACCTGAAGTGTAGGGAGCAAATAGCTCTGTCAATTGGTCCAAAAACGTTGCAAATCCAAACATAGAGTCTGGCATCCTCTTAGGGTTAGCAACCTGCATTTTTGGGAACCAACAAAATGGTGACTCTACTGGGGACAACACATAGAGAAACTTGGTAGTGGACCATGTTATTAGAGTCAGAAAATTAAAAGGCATAACTCTACTGGTGGAAGGAAAAACTCAGAAAAATTGATTAGTCCTCTAAATAGAGGTGGTGACTCTACACAAAATTCAAATACATATTGGTAGACTCTGCTGGCAAGAACCCAGAAAGATGAAATTTTCCTCTTCTCACAAGAGGTGGCGACTCTGAAAATAAAATTGATGAAATATGAAAAAATATAACATACCCCCTTTAGATGCATTCTTTGAAATAAGGAGACATGAAGGAGAATCTGGATATAAGTTGTTCATCAGGTTGGGGGATATCTATGAACAGATACCTTTTCATCTCAAACCTAGTGTATCCTTATTTATTAAAATGTTCATGCTTGCTTATGTGCCTATGTCTACTAATTGGCCTGAATCATTAAAGCCAGTTACTATAGACCAATTGGTTAAATTGATTCCTATCATAGAAAGGAAAAGGCACGAGGATATTATCAATGTTGGATCCGATGATACTAAATATGAAGAAACTGATATAACAATGCAGCCAGATATGGATGGACTAGCAACATACCAAGAAAATGAATACTATCCACCACCTGGACAGCGATATGCTCCGCAATATCATCATCTACATATGTCACATCAAAATCTGCACTCTCATCAACCCACCCAACAAAATGTTTATTATCAGCCTCCATATCAAACAAATTTTATCCCAGCCCACCCACCGCAATATATGAATCAACAGTGTTGGGAGGAAGAAGAACATTGTTTTCAAAAGATGGGTATACCAGAACATGAACTCCAGATGTTTCCAAACCTGTGCTATCCTGAGGATGAAATCTTTTCAGATAACCAGGGTGAATATTTTCAAGATCTTGATCAAGAGGAAGTGCACATGGCAGACAAGAATCTTCAAGCCTGTTCAAAATCATTATATGATGATATAGCACAAAAAGATGAAGAGGATGACTATTTTCAAAAAGGGCAAACTCACAATGAGGAGGAAGTGTACATATCTGAAAATGATTTTCAAAATTTTTCAAACCCATTGTATGATGAAAAGATGGAAGAAGATCATATGACATTTTGCCAAGGTATGCCAGAAAATGAATTTCAAGTGTTCTCAAATCCATGTTATCAAGAAGATGAAAGGCATTTAGACAGTCAGGGAGCTGGATATTCTGATAAAGAGTCTATAAATGATGAGGTTGATGAAATATGTACATCAAATTTTGAGCATTATAGTAGTGATGAAAAGAATGATGAAAATTTCAATAAGAGGGTTGATGAAGAAACATGCTCACTTGACAGTGAGCATATTTCAGAATTGCTCACCAAAGAATATCAAAGATATGTACATAAAGATGATACCCAAATACTGTGTCCAGCGCATATATCATTTGATAATGAATCCATTCAACATGGTAAGGGTGATGAAATATACGAGGCCATATTTCCCAAGTCACATTTTTGCAAAGAAGAGACAGATAGTGGTCATAAGTTCTCTTGTGACACTGATCCAGAGATAAAGATGTCCATTGAACCAGAGGAGGTTGATGATTCCAGTATGTATGATTGGCAGATTATTGACTCTCAAGCATGTGGGGAAGATAGATGTGATAAGGAAGAAGATACGGTGTTTTATGTTGGAATCAGCATTGATTATAGCATTTGTCAGAAGCAGCTTGATTTATTCCATTTTCCAATTCAGTTAAAAAACCAGCACTTGGTGAATAACAATAGATATGATAAAGTAAGATATCCTACAAGATCTAACAATCAGGACTCCCTTATGTCATACAATAATGAAGGTGTTCAAATTGTGCTTGACTTCCAGATACCGAATACTACAGAACACACTTGCAGCATAAACTATGATGCATTAATGAACTATACGAACAAATTCAGTCAAGCAGATGGGGTGTCATTACAACATGATCAGAACAAAGTTTTTGATAGGGGAAAGACATGGATTTTCTTTTCTGATATGGTCTTTTGACCATATCAATTTTGGGACAAAAGTAGACTCTGTTACCCAATGGAGAAGGCACCAGTCTGCTCCCCAGAGATCTAGGATCTTGATATGCCCACAGGGGGCATACATCCCCAGACAGAGCCACTATTGGGACCTAAAATTTCATACCAATTTTTGCAAAATTTTAGGTTCCCATATGTAAAAAATCAATTTCAACACTTAGAAATGCACCTGCACAATGTGCTCAAGTGGCCTACTTTGAAGTATTGTAATTCGAAGCCTGTTCATTTTATTGCAAAATCACTTTGCAAGAATGATTACTTATCATATGTGAACACACATATCTGATTATAGCTTCCTGTGACATGATTTAACTAAGTTTTGAGAAGTCGAGCTAAAGGGTTCTGGTAAAATTTGCTACTTGCATAATGTGAAATCAGCCCGAGAGGCCAACTTTGGAAGTTGATATATAGCAGCTAAATGATGATCCTGAAAAACTAATCAGTGTTCCATATTCCCCTCATAATAATGTACCTTCATACCAGTTTTTGGGACCTCAACATCTCGTTTGCTATTGTTTCAAAATCAAAAGCAAATGTAAAAAGTTCAGTTGCCATATCTGCATTTCCAGAAAGTTGCAGAGAGGTCAACTTTGGCCCTTAACATTTCATGACAGAAGATGGATGGCAAAGAATCCTCTTGCACACACACTCATCAAGCCTAAATGAACTCAACTTTCCAGTTACAACTTCCCAGGAAAAGATTTAATGGGTTTTTAAAATTGCAAGTTGGTGAGTTCGAATCAGGCTTTGACAGGGGCAGTTTTCAAGAAGGTTAATTTGGAAATGTTCATGACAAACCAATTGGTGTCTCGAATTCCTCCTATATTAATGTACCTTCATGCAAACCCTCAAGATCCCAGCACTTTGTTTGATATTTTTTCAAAATCAAATCCAAATGGGTTTTACACAGTTCTGTGACTGCGTTCCCAGGCAGCTTCAAAGAGGTCAACTTTGACACCTGATATTTTGCGAAGGAAGAGGAATGATGAAAAATCCTTTTGCAAACATGTTCATTTAAGCTAAATGAAATGATCTCCAGAAGGCCAGCTCCTCAAAATAAGCTTTGATATTTTTCCAAAGAGGCAAAATGACAGGTTTCAGTTGAGTTTAAACAAGTGCAAAACAAGCAGAATGAGCTACTTTGATTGCGAGCAGCTTTTTATCTTAATAACTTTATGCCGAACCATTTGTTGCGTTGAATTCTTAGGTCAACAATCTACAAGTTTGTATGTTTTCATGTCTCTGGGAGAAGTTTTGATCAGCTTTCCAGACTGATTCCGAAGGCTACTTGGCCTATTTTGATCATTATGCAAAGTATCAAAAGGTGGATTCTAATGATGGCCCATTTCAAATCTTCATTCTAGAAGCATGTTAAGGCAGTCCAAGGTCAATTCATGACAAGAAACTTGTTACAAAACGAAAAAATTTTTAGTCGGGCCCACATGGGACCCGACTTGCCCACATAAGTAATACTGATGGAATGATGCAAAGAGAAGCTTCAAGTACATTCGAGGCCTGGATTTGTCTGGTAATCTCTATTTTATAGAAGCTGATATTGGTAGTTGTCTTTGCAAACATAAGCCTTGGGAAAGTTGTTGAGTATAATGAGTTATGTCACAACCACAAACCGGCAATTTCCTTTATCAAAGCAGATATCCATGGGCTGTTTGGAAGTGTGTTTTGTGACTTTGGACTTGAATTTACTGTATTTGATGCTGTTGACATTGGAGAGAAATCACTCTTGGCAAATCAATCAATGGAGCCATAAAACATAGGCACAATCAACAAATGGTAAACAAATTAGTGCAGGAATCTCAGAAGGCAACCGATGATCATAAAATTACAAATAAAGTTAATTGGGAAATCAGTGGCATCAATAATGTTTTTGTTTGAGAATCATGGTCAGCCAAAATCTAATATTCTGAAACACTCTTGTGAGAGTCAAGATTTTTTGACCTTCACAGAAAAGGGATGCGGACTGTGATTTTTGATAGTGATGGACATGAAAGAAAATGGGGCACAAGATTATCACCATGGCTAGTTATAAACAGTAACCAAGGCAGTTGCTATCACACATGAATAAAGATGTTTCAGTAGGTGCATATAAGCATCTCGAAGAATTTAAATGCATAGCTTGTGGTAAGTTACTTAAAGCATCTGGTGTGAATCAACATCTGTGCTTGAAGTTATCATATTACAAGGATTGCAGGCATTGCTATGATCATAGACTATTACACAAAAATCTTAGTGGTTCAGAATCTTCTTGCTATTGGTATGGGCAAGGAGGACATGTGATTTGTTGTGATTTTTGAAAAGGTGGATTATGAGAAGTGCATCGAAAGGAATACTGGAGTAAAAAACAAAATAGATATAATTGGCACTATTTTTGCTGTGTACGTGATCCACTATCTGTTGTTATTAATGACTACAATCAGGCTACAAAGATTGTGAGCTCTGGTGCTTCTGATAGTGATTCTATGTCCTCAAATGAAAAGTTTCCTATTTCAAATTTTAGTAAAAGATAGAAAGGAAGAAGAACCAGGAGGATAAAAAATGACAGAGCGTGTTAGAAGAATAATGTATTCAGCAATGTTGCGAAATGAAGTAGGCTGGAAGAGAACAGTGCAGGTGTGTTATATATGCTTTTGACAGATGATTGTCACTGAAAAATCAAATAGAAACCCTAAATTCATTATCAGAGAGACTTAATATATCGGAGTAAGTTTTTTAAATCTCTCCGATTACAAGGGTCACCACGATAAAGAAAACATAAGAGGTATTTCGGGAAGAGTCTTGCCAATGAATATAGCGATGGGTGAAACGTATCGGAGAGACCAAAACCATCGGGATAGCATGTTAATCTTACAACGATTGTCTAGGTTATGCCGATGGTGATGAAGGGAAAGAATATTAAAATAATTATCGGGAGGAAATTTTAATATGGAGTGAGTATTTTTAGTCCCCTGATATAACGAAAATTATATAAATCCAAAGGTAAAGGATTATTGCAAAATCAATCGAGGCATGAGAATTATTTTCCTAAAGAGTAAATTATTTGGAGAAGGGAAAATAGGTTTTCATTAACAATAAGAAACCCTAATATAACTCATTGGCAAGAAATGGATTATCGGTTAGCAAACTTTGTGTCTTCCCGACTTATAACTCAGCCCGATGATAAAATGATGGTAATCAAAAGATATAATTAATTTGCCAAAAAGAAATATTTAATTGGAATTTCACTTGGAGATTGAACATTTTTTGCAAGGGAAGTATGGGAGATATTTTTCACTTGGGAGAGTAATAAATTGAAATGAGCATCCTGAAATATTTCAAAATGCAGATTTATAAATATTCTTTTGGGACGTGATGAAATAATATAAAATATTTCCATGTGAGATATTTTTACCAAGAGCCATTAATTGACAAATATAATTATTTTATGGGGGAGTGATTATTTCTTACTCAAAATGGATATAAGATGGTTCGCTATTTTACCCAAAAGAAGATTTTTATGAGGAAGAGATGTTTTTTAACCCAGAGATGAATATTTTATGGAGTAGTAAAATATTTTCAACCAAATATGAAATATTTTCACCCAAGGGAATACAAGAATGTAGTTATGGGTTAAATGTCTCCAATTCGAAGGTAAATATGAGCATTGGGATTAATGGAAGAATAATAATTATTGTTTTCACAAAAATGTAAAGAACATGGGGACTAATGTTGGAAAAATTTAATAAAATAGAATAAACCCTAAGGAGGAGTGTTACTTCAATAACTCAAATATTTTCCCAATGAGTTAAGTAACGGTCAGAGGAATACTTCACGAGT
Source organism: Cunninghamia lanceolata (assembly GCA_027924645.1). Classification (NCBI taxonomy): domain Eukaryota; kingdom Viridiplantae; phylum Streptophyta; class Pinopsida; order Cupressales; family Cupressaceae; genus Cunninghamia; species Cunninghamia lanceolata. The sequence goes on from BSBN01001222.1 coordinate 5,225,942, forward strand.
GAAATTATTGGAAAATATTTTATTAAATGCAAAGTGAAAATTAAAATTTTGTGGAAGATAATATTTTTATTAACCAAACTAATGTCTCTTGGTAAGCAAAAAGACGCACAGGATGAGTATGAAGAGTTGTAACCCTAGAATCCAAAGGGTATTTATCAGGGAAGAAGAATCCAACAAAAAAAAAGAATCAGTAGATTAGGATCAAGAGTAGATTAGGAAAAACATCAGTTAGATAACTGGATGGATTGACCAGTTGCCAAAACAAAATATTATGTTGTACATTGTAAAATCTTTCGAAACTGTATAGTGGAGAAAATGTATGAATAAATGATTTAATATTGGTGTCTATTGTTTGTTGAGCTGAGCAATTATTTGGTTGTCTCCATACTGTTATTTCTTTGTTATTTGAACCTGAGTTTCCAAGTTGATATTTCAGTTTCATCGAGACACACTTGTTGTTTTCGTGTAATCAAATTAATTGGTTTCCATTACAGATATAAGATCCTTTTGATTGATTACAGTAACCTGGAGGTAGCATTTGGATAGGTAAGAGCAGCCCTATAATTGTCAAGATTGCCATACTGTCTCCAACTCGATATTGTCTTGTTATTCAAATTGAGCATCAACTCCATTTGTCAATACACATTTGCTGTCATTGTGTGATTCTTTTGATCGGTTCCTTCAAGCAAGGATTAAAAAAAATCCTTTCAATAAGTCACAGTAACCTGGTAAGATTCGAGTGGATCACTAAGTAGAGTTTGTCAGTCACATTCTTGCATGTTTATACAAGCTATAAACAAACACATGTGCCAAACAATTAGGAATGTAACCTATAAGTAAATGATATATCATATACACCTTGACTCCATTAGCCCAACAGAAATAGGCACTGGTCATACCAATTCCATTTTAGGATTCCATAAAATCTCATTCAAACAATTACATCTCAAATCTTAGTATTAGGAGTAGGAGTAGTTTAGAAGCTTGCATCTATTACATTTTATGCCATTGTGATAGATTTACTAATCCAATCAAGTCATATAGTGTTAAGTCTACTTTAGTTACAAAGGTACACCCGCCTAGGTTTGCAGGACCTGAAGTGTAGGGAGCTAATAGCTCTGTCAATTGGTCCAAAAACGTTGCAAATCCAAACATAGAGTCTGGCATCCTCTTAGGGTTAGCAACCTGCATTTTTGGGAACCAATAGTTCCAAAGCTTCCCAAAATTCTGCATTTTCTATCCCTGAATCAGAGATCATACGCTTTGTCAACCAACTGTCCAACACTCAGAAGGTTATGCTTCAATCCTTCTACATACAAAACATCATTAGTGTTATTCTTACCATCAAGAGAGATGGATCCTTTACCATAGATTCTACCAGTTGAATTGTCTCCAAACTTCACGATTCCACCTTCATAACTTTCCAAACTTACAAACTTACTTTTATCACTAGTCATATGATGAGAACATCCACTGTCAATCACCCATTCATCTTTTTTTTCAACCTGAGCAGCCAAGGCACTTTCCACATTCACACAACTAGTAGATTCAATAGGCATTGGATCTTCTTATTTGATAGCAATGAACACCTATTCATTTCCAGAGGTACTTCCCATATCAGATTCATCATTTGTGACTCCTTCATCAGCAGCTTCTTGGACATAGTAACACTTCTTCTGAAACCTAGGTCTGTTAGGGTTTGTCTTTGAAACCTTCTATGGACATTTTGAATCAAAATGATAATCTTATTGCAAGAAAAAAATTTCAAAGGCAACTTTCCTTCATACTTACCGGATCCTCTTGGTAATCTTTTGGCAATAAGGGCTTCAAGTTCTTCAAGCTCAGTTTCATCTTCTTCAAGTTCCTTCCTTACCTTCTCATATATAGTTAGTCTTCTTGAAGATCTTTCACCTGGATCAAATCTTTTCTTTTCGAAAACACTAGCCTTAAATGCAGATTCTGATTTAGGAAGAGAATCACCAAACTCAATCATTTCAAATGCTGAAAGCTTGCCAACCAACTGATCCCTTGTAACATCATTCACAGTCCTGATCTCCTCAATAGCAGCAACTTTGTGCTTGTATGAAGCAGGTAAGGATCTGAGTACCTTGCCAACAATCTCTAATTCTTCCAGTTTTCCACTAGCACACCTGATACTGCACACAAGTTCATTCACCTTTTGCATGTAGGAAGTGATGTTTTCATCTTCACCCATCCTCAAACTTTCGTATCTACCCTTCAGGCTCTGTAACTTAGCACATTTGACATATGCATCACCTTCATATAGAGTTTCCAACTTCTTCTAGATTTCATGAACAATTTTTAGTTCCAAGACATTTGTCATTTTTGTATCAGTCAGGGCACTCAACAATGCTTCTTTATCCTAAATGTTGTTTTCAACATCTTTAATTTGATCTGGAGTTGTAGGACCATTCTGCGGAGGAGTATACTTATTCTTAGTTATCAACCAATAAGGATCACCCATGCATTGCAAATGACATTCCATGCGACTCTTCCAAAGAGAGTAATTTGTTCCATCAAATCCCAGACTGTCCTTGTATGTCAACATCCTATATCTCCTCAAGCGGTCAAGCTTCTTTTACAGGAACCGGCTCTGATACCAATTGTTGAAATTAGGGAAGACAACTAAGAGGGGGGGTGAATTAGTTCTCACAAAACTTTTATCTTTTACTACATTTAATCTTCTTTTCCACTTATTAACAGATTAATGATATAACCTTGAAAGCATGAATTAACAACACATGAGAAGAAACATAATCAATACACATAACACCAAGATTTTTACGTGGAAACCCGATTAAGGGAAAAACCATGGTGGGGGTTAACCCACAAGATTTATTCTCTGTTAAAAGAATAGAAAATGGGAAGACACTTGCCTTCGGGTGCACTGCCTAGAGCTCACTACTCAAAGGAAGCTCACTGCCTACAAAAATATTCACAAGATTAACACTGGAAGGTTGAACTGAGAAACAGCATCTCCTCCATGCCAAGGTTCAGTTCCATTGAAGCATACAACACCTCTGCTATTCCCCCACTCATTTTCTCACTATATCTGCATCTTCGCTAACACTCTTACATTTCCACGACTTCACAACACTTATTTATACATGACATCAACTTTGGAATGAACATCAAAGTTGTGTCTTACAATCATCTATCTAGAATGTTCTCTAAGATAGGCATTATAAGCAATTACAATCACAAGACTTAAAATGCTTCATGCAAACTATTACACTGTCGGCCAAATATAGTTGGGACTCAAATCTTCCTCAAACAACACGCCATGCTCCATATAACTTTTCTTAGATCATCCGGAACATGCACCAAGCATCTGGTCGGCCAAGACTAGAAAGAACAACAACACCCAAGGAGAAATCTTCAACTACGAGCTCAATCCTCAATGCGGACCACCAACACAATAGGCATACAATCCAAAAACTACCACAAGCATAATGAAATCAACAAGAACAACTACACCACCTCAAATCACCAGAAACACTTGCATCTTCATTCAAGAACTTAAGAACACTAATTGTCATGACTGTCACACTAGAAAGATTGCTTGCGGACCTCCAAACCATGAAGCACTTGAGTTGAGGATACACATCAACATCCCAAACATACCTCTAGAACTGCAAACCATAATATTCCAATGTGGAGAAATCTGGACCAAATTCCTATCACTCTGTAACCTTTGAACAATTGCAAAACTTGGTTCTACTTAGATGGCCATAACTTCACCAATTCTCCATGCCAGCCTCTCAAATCTTAACTGGAGCAACTTTTGACAAACCTTTTCAAACCCTTTAATCCACAGACACTGATCTTTGTTTCATTGGAAATGCTGAGCAATCTACTTTGCTGAACTGCACTGTCTTCACTATCTCTGACAAAGAGATATGTTGACATCAATGACAACACATCATAGGCACATATTTGCAATAGCACAAAGTGTCATTCTTTGATATGGATTGATGTTCTAAAGGCTACCTCTCAGGGGGAGTAGCTAAATGTTTCTAATAAAGTAAGTGGATCAGAGTAGCAGTATGAAAGTATGTGCCATTTGCTATTGATGTCAAAGAGCGAGAGAAATCATGCCACAAACTCATGGGGAGAAAGAATGTAGATGTGTACAGAGAAAGGGGGGGAATCTTGTCTTGGTGGTCCTTTTAGTTTTTCACATCATATGTTGCCATCAATGACAAAGGGGGATATTGTTGCAAGTATGTGCCTAATTAGTGTTGTCATTGATGTCAACATATCTATGTTGTCATTGATGTCAACATATCTATGTTTTCATTAGTGTCAATTGTGCTCCTACTTTATTGACGATATTGAGAAAATTAGCCCGTCTGGTTATAACAATGTGTTGTAGTAGAAACAGTACATTGCATGTAGAAGAATAGTCCAGAAGATAGCTCCGCATTTCTTGTAGAATGAATATATTTTCTTGTGGATTGGAAGTTATTTGCAATCCCGTCTAAAGATGTTATATTCTGATTTTGAGCCTTTGGTATGAAGAATTGAGTGAGTTATGTTCACCAGAGTAAAAATAGCCTTTTCTATATGTTTGGTGGTGACAAGGAGAAAGTGTTTTGCTCCACATTCCTCCACATTAGAGTATTTTGGTCTACAGTTCTGGAATTAAGTCAGTGATGATGTTAAGTGCCTTCAAATACAATGGTTCATGATTTAGAGGTTCGCAACTATCTTTTACTCATGATAGTGGCTGACAGTGTTGTTCCTGTACTCTAGTTTGAAGAGTCTTATTGACAGATTGATTAGAGATCGTGCAGTTGTTCCTAGTGATTACAATGTGCTTGAGGATTTCTCCTAATCATGCTCCTACATTTGGACTAGTCTGCAAGGTGTAATTCAGATCATGCATGAAGCGTGTTCTTGAGAATACTTGTGTTAGCATCAGTCTTGGCTGACCTGGTTGAATTCATCATCTGCAGAGATGCATTGAAGATTGTGATAGCGTGTTGTAGAGTGGAAGATTGTGTTTGAGTCCATGCTAAGGCATGCATGATTCACATTCATTTCTTTTCTTTGTAAATTTGGTTAGGTCCAGACCTATTATGATGTAACATATGTTTGCCAACCTTGGAGATTGTTCCAACAGTTGATGATTGTAATGCCGACCTTGATGATCATTCCAAGGTGGATGAAGTGTATAAATTCTTGTAATTGAGTCGTGAAAATGCATCAAAGTGTGAAGATGTGAAGATAAAGTGAAGTAAGTTAGCAAAGCAAAGAAGAGGTGTTTGTGCTTCAATGGAACTAAACCTTGGCATGGAGTAGATGTTGTTATCTCAGTTAAACCTTTTGGTAGTCAACCTCATTTTGGTAGTGAGCCTTCCTTTGGCAATGAGCCTCTCTTTGTAGTGAGCAATTTGGGCAGTGAGCCTCTATTTTTAGGTATTGATATAACATATATTTCTGTGGGCTAACACCTGTTAGGTCTCAGAAATGTAGGTTGCCAATCCTAAGGGGATGCCAAGCTCTCTGTTTAGATTGGCAACATTTCTGAACTAACTTGACGAAATCAACCTTCAAGGTTTAATGATTTCCTTCGCTTTAGGTCCTGGTACACGTAGGTGGGTAAACCTTGGAAAATTAAAGCAGATTGAATGTGAATGCGTGGACTAATTAAATCTATCTACAATGGCACAAGATGTAGGATAGATGAAATGCTTTCTAACTGATTTTAGGTTTAATGTCTAATGAGTAATTGGTGGAAATTGTATAAGCAATATCAAGGTAAAAGGTTTTAAGTAAAATAAGACTAGTGCCTTGTTGGGTAACAGAGTCAGTTTGAAGGACCAGGACTAATGGTTTCCTAATGGTAATAATTCTAGTTGTTTGGCACAGTTTTAGTTTATAACTTGTATAAACGTGCAAGTAATGACTGACAAACTCTTCTTGATAATCCAACCAAATAAAATCAGATATCCTATAATTCACCAGAAAGTATTTTAATCCTTACTTGAAGGAACCAAATGAAATGAATGGACAAGATTAACAGATAATATTTTACTGGAGACAGAATGGCAATCTAATTGTATGGCCCTACTTAGTAATCCAAGCTTAATACTTCTAGGCTACTGTAACTAAATTAGAAGGGTTTAATTCCTCAAATGGATACCAACCTATTTAATCACACAGATACAGCAAATGTGTATTGACAGATCAAATATATACTTGATATGTTTAATCTGAATATCAAGGAAATGCAGAAATGGAGACAGCCACACAATTGAATAATCTTAACAAACAACTGATACCAAAGTAGAACCACTGAATCAGAGAACTTCAAACTTCTTCTTCAAATAAAATATGCAACATAGTCATTTTGAAACATTGTATAGATGATGTATCTAAATATATTCTACTGCTGATGATCTCTCAGCATCGATTGTTTGGACTTATATAGATATTTCTATGAAGAGTCATAACTCTTCAATAAGTTTTTTGGGAACTTAACAAACATTAACAACTATAACATAATTATGATTAGGCTCTATTTAGCCACAAGTAGACTTTAGCCAAGTAATCCAAGTAATCCTGCTCATGATGAGAATCAGTAAGGTCAACAGCACTTCTGGTAATTATATCAAGTGTGATCATGCTTTCCAATTGTTTGCAAACTTCTCTAGATGTAGAGGCTTTGTCTTTCAGAGCTCCTATGGCTTTGTGTAATATAATTTGACATTCAATAATCCATTCTTCCTTGCTCTTTATCCAGATCTTCATAAATGATAGGGACAGTGCATAAATCATCTAAATCAAAAACCTCACAAATAGCATTTTTTGACAAATGCACAATTGGTTCTCCCTGTGGGTTACAGATGGCTTTCAGGTTTGAATTATAATGTCTGGCAAGCAATTGAAGGAGTTCCACATTCAAGAATACATTAGGTACAACCAGTTTTCCTAAATTCATGTGCCATGGGTTTGACACAGGAGCATTCCTAAACCTTCTATTATAGTGGAATCTAAAAAGTTCATATCCCCGAATTGGGGTCCAGATATCTCCCAGGCATTTATGTTTATCTTCTAATTTCTCCACTTCTGCCCTGAGTTGGGCAGACCTTCTGGCCTTGGGAGTTGACCTAGGCAATTGGTCAATTAGGTCTTGATTGAGTTTTCTTTCTTTCACTTTCTCCTCAGGGGTTTGTTCATTTTTTTGTTTCTTAGGCTTACTGGTTTCCCCTTGTAACTTTCTTCTTTTTCCCTTTCCCAGAATTTCCATTTTAAAACTTTGGTAGAGAATTTAAATACAGGCTATACAGTGGTTTGTGTATATGTACCTATCGTTCCGTGGCTGGAATTGGAATCCTCTGCTTTTACCTTAAGAGTTCCTCTGTATTCTCTTCTCGGACAGTTTTTTGCAACTATAATGATCGTAGAAATTTTGTAGCCGTTTGTATTTAATTATCTGATCAATTCAATGTTCATCGCTGTGAAGTGTCACATCGCCATAACTCTTCTTATCGGCGTGAATTTTAAAATGTCTGGGTGACCTTAATGCTTTTATGGCACGAACAGTCAATCGGCGTGACCCCTCAATTGTATTCCTGACGCTATGTAATGTCATATCTTCAAGTGGGCGTGACCATCGGCATGACTTCCTTCATCACCATGTGATTTAGATTTCCTTCCAAAGTAATGAGTCTTACCGATATAATTTGTTTATCGGGGTGATTAATAGTATCGGGATAACATAATTACGTCTCCCCGACTTTGTTGTCCCACCGATAGTCATGTTACTTTGGATCGGAATGACTGCTTTAATGTCTTGCCGCTAGAGTATACCCATCGGAATGAAACATACTATCGGGATAGCTTTCAAAAGATAACCCGATCCAAATCATCTCACCGATGGTTCTTTCATATTCTTTATCAGATAGAGTATGTTAAAGTATCACCGATACCTTTTGATTGCTGTGACTTGTGAATCGGCGAGACCTAATTCCCTTGTCCCGATATGTTGAGTCATCCTGACAGATACTTGTATCGCTGTGAGTCTTGCCGAAAGCTCTCTTATCACCAAGACATTGAGTATTGGAAACTTCTTTGTGTCTTATCCTGATAGTTTACTTCTTGCCGATGGCTATTTGCTTCGTTACCCCCGCAGGATGTTCGGTGAGACTCTTTGCCGAAATACTTCATCGGTATGATATATACCGTCGGGGCAACTTTTAAAAGGTCATCCAATAGTTGTCTGTCATACCGATCGGTATGACCACTTGCTTCTCTTGCCAATGTAAGGTCATCGGTATTACTTATTCCATCGGTGACTTCCATAGATCTCCTTCCGATCTGCCTTCTCACGCCGATGGTTATTTTGAAATGATTCCTTATGTATCGGTGTAAACAAAACAACATCTTGCCAATGGATTGACTTTGAAGAAATTTGGCACTGCTCATCTATAGACACCTTGTGAGATACATTAAATTTTTATTATGGTCTTTTGGGGTGTTTTTTTAGGATTTGTTCAAATATAATGGAGTGAAAAGATAGTAAAATTTTCAAATTTTTACTGCTAACAGTGGCTCTGTCTGGGATGTATACTCTCTGTGAGTATAACAAGGATTCAGATCTCTTGGGGAAGTAGACCACATATTTTATTTATTTTGGGGTGAGGTTTTTATGAAAATGGGAAAAGGAAAGTAACAAATGATGGGGAGCGGGAATGATTCCTAAACTACTGTGCATGGAATAAGATATTTTGAGAATTATTTGAAGGTTGTCCATGCACTGGCAATGCTCAATTCTCTTTGTACATGTTTATGAAAAGAACTACTTCAAATATTGCCCATGTACAGGCAATTCCTGCTCCTCTCCTGACATATTCTGTACATAGTAAGAATCATCACCTCCCTTGCTAGTGATAACGAAAGGACCCAACCACAGGGCTTCAAATTTTCCATGTTTTCCTTTGTCCTGACATCTTGCATTCCACATCAGTACCAGATCATTTATTTCAAACTTTCTATCTTTGGCCTTCTTGTCAAAGAGATATTTTACCTGTGATTGTAATTTAACATTCTGCCTCTGAGCTATTCTTCTTGTTTCATCAAGTTCTGCCAATTGTTCCAACCTTTCCTCCATTGGTTCAGGAATATTCAAGTCTTCCTGGAGAATGAATTTGTATACTGGTATAAGATTTTCCAATGGTAATCTTGCTTGTGTTCCATATACCAACTCATGAGGAGATCTCCCAATTGCTCTTTTTATAGTAATTCTATCAGCCCATACTGCCATTCTTAATTTTGAATCCCAAGCCTTCTTATTTCTATCCAACATTCTTTTTATGATTTTCAAGAGGCTCTTATTACTTGATTCAGCTTGTCCATTGGCCTGTGGATGGTAGGGAGCAGCATAAGAAACAGTGATACCATGTGTACTACAAAAACCTTTGAATTCATTAGATCTAAAACACATCCCATTATCTGTAATCAATCTTACTGGAGTACCAAATCTGCATATAATATTATCCATTAGAAAATTAATCACAACTTTACTTGTAGCCTGTTTGGTTGGGATTGCTTTCACCCATTTTGTAAAGTAATCAGTAGCCACTAAAATCCATCTGTGCCCCCCACTTGATTTTTCTGAGATTTCACCAATAAAATCAATACCCCATTGATAAAATGGAGCCTCAACCTGCATAGGTTTTAAGGGTAGTGCTCCTTGATATTTTAACTTGCTTGAGAACTTCTGGCATGCTTCACACTTTCTAGTGTACTAGTATGAATCATTAAAAACTTTAGGCCAATAGTATCCTGCCCTCAGGATTTTGTGGGCTGTAGTTTTCGCTGAGAAATGACCTCCACACATGCCTTCATGCAACTCCTTCATAATACGTTTTGACTGATATTCATCCAAGCATAATAGTAGAACCCCATCTCTATTTTTCCAATAAAGATCCCCACTGATGAGTACATATTTTGAAGCTTGTAGTTTGAGTGTCCTCCTTTTGTTATCATCATATCCTTCAGGACACTTCATATGATTTAGATAATATATTATATCAGTATACCATGGAGTGTGTTCAATACTGGTACTTGCATCAACATTACATATCTGAGAGGCTTCTAGATTACTTTCAGCCATCAATTTGGCAAGACCCTGTCCCCTTACCAAATTAGTGATTTGGATTTCAATGTTGAATTCCTGAATCCTATTGATCCACCTACATCTCCTACCAGTGACTTCAGTTTGGACCAATACATCCTTCACTATAGCATTAGGAACATATGCTGTGATTTTAGCTCCCACCAAATATGGTCTAAAATTTTTAACTGCTTTTACCAATGCATATGCCTGTTTTTCAATAATGTCATACTTCAACTCTGCATTCTGAAGGGACTTGCTAAAGAAAGAGATAGGCTGTTCATATCCATCATTATTTTTCTGTAATAACACTGCTGCTACTGTATGATAGGAAGCAAATGAGAAAAGTTGGAAAGGTTTACTGAAGTCAGGGGATACTAAGACTGGAGCTTGCTTGATTGCCTCCTTAATATTGCCAAATGCTTCTAATGTTTCTGTTGTCCACTTTATTTCTGAGTTCTTCTTTAGCATTCTTGATATAGGACAAACAATTTCTACAAAATTTGGTATAAATCTTCTGACAAAATTTATCTGGCCAAAAAATGATTGTATGGCTTTTACATTTTTTGGAATAGGGAGCTGATCAATTGCTTTTACCCTTTCAGGATCTATTTTAACTCCTTCTGTCGAGACTATATGACCAAGCAATTTTCCTTCTGTCACTGCAAAATGGCATTTTTTAGGGTTCAATGATATCCCATATTCTAGGGCTTTGATAAATATTTGTTCCAAGTGAGTGCAATGATCTTCAGCCTTTTCTGAATATGCTGTCAAATCATCTTGATACACTATCAGAATCTTATTGATCAATTCAGCAAAAGCCACATCCATTGCTCTTTGGAATGTTGCTCCAACATTAGTTAATCTGAATGGCATTCTCAAATATACATATGTTCCCCATGGAGTAGTGAATGTAGTCTTAAATTGTTCTGATTCCTTAACTTTTACCTGATTGTAATCGGAGAAACCATCCATCATTGATAATAATTCACACCCAGTGACTTTCTGCAATATTGCCTCCATATTGGGAAGAGGATAATTATCTTTGAGGGAAGATTTATTCAAGTTTCTGAAATCCACACACAGTCTAATGTCACCATTCTTTTTCCTGATAGGTACTAAATTTGAAACCCAAGAAGAATGTCTAATAGGTTTGATTATAGATCCATCCCTTAACTTTGTAAGTTCCTCTAGCATTTTAGGGGCTAGTTTAGGATTAATCGGCCTCTGCTTCTATCTGAATGGTTTAGCATCTGGCTTTAGTGGTATCTCATGTTGAAATAAATCCTCTCTATATGCCTTTAAATCATCATATGACCAAGCGAATACATGCATGTACTTCCTGAGCAGGTTGATAAGTCTGCTCCTAATTTTTGGGTCAAGACTTCTTCCAATATACACATTTTTTGGAGTTGTTTGTGTCCCTAAATTGATTTCTTCAAGGTTACTAGGTATCACTGGTGTGTCTTTCTTTTTATATCTGTCATGGCCATCAAATGCCTTTTCTAATGCAATAAGTCCTTTGGGTATCTTATTCGTTTTCAACTGAACCACCTCTTGGCCAAAAAGGGTTTCCTTCCCATCATGTTCTTCTACAAATGTGTTAAAATCAATTTCTTGATTTTCATAATAGTCAGCACAATGCAAGAAATTGATTATATCAGCATCACTATCAAATACTTGCCAGTTCTGTATATTATTAGGGATGGTAGGTCTAGTTTTAAATTCAACTTCTGTGATTCCTCCTAATGTGACATCATCTCTCTTTAATGCAATGTTTGCTAAAAAGTCTGCCATAATGTTTTTAGACCTATCAACCCAGCTGATTGAAAATGCATCAAATAATTCAACACTATCCCAAACTGCATTTCTGTACTGTCTTAATCTTTTATTTTTAGAGAAGTATTTTTCTCTTACTTGGGAAATGACCAGTTCAGAATCACCATAGACAGCCAACTTTTTTATTTTGTGCTTGATGGCTATGTTTAGGCCAATGAGCAGGGCTTCATACTCAGCTACATTATTTGTGCATTCAAATGTCAATAGGAAAGAGTATTTAAAAGTTTTACCTCCTGGTGAAATGAAAATTACTCTAGCCCCATTTCCTATTTTGTTGCATGCACCATCAAAATACATTTTCCACAAATCATTTTCTTCTTTCATAGATTCAGTGTGTATTGCGTCAGTGTTATGCAATTCTGGTGTAGTTTCTCCAACTTTGAAAACTCCTAAATATGTGTCACAAAAGAAATTCACCTGATGCCGGTCCATTCTTTCTATAATATTGTCATACCTTGGCTCTTTGCACAATTTGATTTCCTTGCCACCCACTGGTATGGTGGCATATGATAAATCTAACTAAACATTGCCTCCTGCCATTGCAGCCCATTGCCTTGATAGAAGCATCCCATAATACGGTGGGATGTCAACCACAGTAATGTCAATGTTATAAGTGGCTTCAGGATGTGAGGCAAGTTTTATCTCTACATCCTTCATGATACCAACTACTGGGATAGATCTGTTATCCATTGCATAACACTGGCCATATGTAGTATCAACCCACACTCCCAATTCTTTCATAACTGCTATAGGCATGATATTCATAGCAGCACCTGAATCAATCATGCAATTTCTGACTATCCTGTTCTTGATTACTAGTGTAGTATAGAATGGGTCTACCTGTGAGGGATTTTTTGTAAGTGTGTCTCCAAGGTATACCTCAGGCATCTTGAAATTTTCCTGATGCACATTATTTGTTGTTTTTTCAAACCCTTTATGTTTTGGATTTGGTGTATCAGAAATCATCTTGACAACTGTACTCCTATATTTATCTATTTTCATCATCTCTAGAAGTGGGACTGATATCTTCACCTGAGACACTGCATGTGCAATGTCAAAAGAATAGGCTATGATCTGATCATTTTTTTCTGTTTTTGTGTTCTGTTTTTCTTGATTTTCTTTCATTTTACTTTTATCCCCCTTTTCTGGTTCTTTAGATGATGATTTTGTATTATTCCCTTTGTTATTCTGGTCTTTTATAAATACACTCCTAGGAGTTCCTTGCCCAACATTTGTTGTTCTATTCCTTAAGTTATAAGTGTTTCGAGCTTGAGCCACTGCAGCCACTGTGAGAGCTTCTCTTTCATCCTCAGTAGGTTTTCTCCATTGACCATATGACTTGTTGTTACAACTATCTTCCTGGTCTGAGAATGCCTCTTGTTCTCCCATGTTGGTATGATACTTCTGGTTCCCTACATCATACTCATATCCTTCTTCTTCTGAGGAAGAATAATCTTCTGTCACCACACATGGTGTATCCTGCATCATATTGATGGTGTGATTATCCCTATTATAGTTGTATAGCATTTCCTCTTGTTGTATGGATTTAGCTACCTCACAATATTCAGGTAAATGTGGTAAATTACATACAAAACACCAAGGCTTATTTTCTGCCATGTGTGTCATGTTTCTTTTCAGGGGATCAGGAGTATCATTTCCATATGGTTGCTTTCTGTTGTTATCGATAGGTCTTCCATCCTTCCAATTTGTATTGTAGGGCATATCATGTAACCTAGGTCTATCATGTCTATGCTGACCCTCTAGTTTAGTTTGTTGAACATTTGGATTCTAAGGATTTCTATGATTATCCCTCTTACTGACCATTCCTGCAGCCTTCCTATTATTTTCAATAGTTATGACCACTTTCTGTGCTTTGGCCAAGGTTGCAGGACACCTGTTTCTAAGTTCATATCTTGTTTTAGGGTCAAATGCTTTCATATAGATACTTAGTGCTGCCTGGTCAGATAACTTAGCTCCATGTGGTACCTTATTATGTAACTTGGAAAACTTCAAGTTGAAATCAAATACTAACTCATTTTGATACTTCTGTATACTTATTAATTCATGTAATGCAAACTCAGGAGCATATTGGTTACCATACTGATCCTTAAACTGGTTATGGAAATCAGTTATTGAATTGATTGATGCATCAGGCAAGCTATTAAACCAATCTCTGGCATCTTCAGTGAGGGACATCATAAATAAACTCATTCTAATGTCTTCCCAATCCATACCAATATCCTATACAAGAGCATTAAAACTTCTGATATGATCTTCCGCAGATATTGCATTATTTCCAGTAAACTTGGGAACCATATTCCTCCAAGTACTATCCATAGGATATGGATACAACTGATATCCAGTTAAATCAAATTGACTACATATATTTGCAAGGTTTTGGGGTGGGAAATTCAAAGGTGGTGGATTGGGATAATAATTATATCCACCTGGTGGCTAATGATATGCATATTATTGATGTTGGTTCATGTGGGGATTTGTGTGATGATTTTGTGGTCTATAATATTGTTGACCAGGGGGTGGGTAAGTATTTACTATGTGTTGAGATACATTAAATATGGGAGGTGGTCTAGGGTTTTGGGAAATAGTGTTCTGATAACTTCCGGAAGCATGTGAGTTTTGAGCACCACTTGTATTTTGTTGTGTATTTCTTGAAATATTCCCTCTATGCGGGGGTACATATTTTGGGGGAGTTGTTTTGGCTTTATTTTTCCTTTGTTGAATTTCTTGCTACAACAACTCCCTCTCTTCCTGTATCTTGTACCTTTCAAGTTCCTTTCGGAGCATGAGTATTTCCTATTGCTCTTCACTCATGTCCTGATTATTTATTTCCTGATGTTCTAGATTATCATTCATTCCTTGATTTGAAAATCCATATCCTATCTCTTCTCCCTGATGTAATGACATCTTGAAATCATGTTCAGCTTGGTTCCTATCAATATCCCTCATGACCTTTGCATCATGATCATGCTGTTCTTGAGGAGTGGGTCTGTACCTTGCCAAAATATCATCAGTTGCTCCACTGAGGTTCTCGTTTGAATCATGCAGAGGTGTGAATTTGTTGTGAATTGAAATATTTTGTTTTGAATCATTCTCTTGGATGTCCAGATTATTATCTTGGTGGGAATGCTTTGAATTCACATTTCTTTTGGAAATGTTTCTAAGTGGTGGAGATGACTGCAAATTTCTGCCTTCCATCTTGGATCTCCTACCATCCATTTGATATTGAATTTTTTGTTATAATTGTAACTAGAGTCGCCACCTATTTAAATAGGAAAAGTTTTTATTTTATCTGTACGGTTCTTGTCACCAGCAGAGTTACCAACTTAATCTTTCTGAAATGACTGTATGAAAGAAAGGATTAATTTCTAAGGTCTTTTACTAGTTCCCCAGCAGAGTCACCAATTTGTTAGGTCTCAGAAATGCAGGTTGCCAATCCTAAGGGGATGCCAAGCTCTATGTTTAGATTGGCAACATTTCTGAACTAACTTGACGAAATCAACCTTCAAGGTTTGATGATTTCCTTCGCTTTAGGTCCTGCTACACCTAGGTGGGTAAACCTTGGAAAATTAAAGCAAATTGAATGTGAATGCATGGACTAATTAAATCTATCTACAATGGCACAAGATGTAGGATAGATGAAATGCTTGCTAACTGATTTTAGGTTTAATGTCTAATGAGTAATTGGTAGAAATTGTATAAGCAATATCAAGGTAAAAGGTTTTAAGTAAAATAAGACTAGTGCCTTGTTGGGTAACAGAGTCAGTTTGAAGGACCAGGACTAATGGTTTCCTAATGGTAATAATTCTAGTTGTTTGGCACAGTTTTAGTTTATAACTTGTATAAACGTGCAAGTAAATGACTGACAAACTCTTCTTGATAATCCAACCAAATAAAATCAGATATCCTATAATTCACCAGAAAGTATTTTAATCCTTACTTGAAGGAACCAAATGAAATGAATGGACAAGATTCTAATTGTATGGCCCTACTTAGTAATCCAAGCTTAATACTTCCAGGCTACTGTAACTAAATCAGAAGGGTTTAATTCCTCAAATGGATACCAACCTATTTAATCACACAGATACAGCAAATGTGTATTGACAAATCAAATATATACTTGATATGTTTAATCTGAATATCAAGAAAATGCAGAAATGGAGACAGCCACACAATTGAATAATCTTAACAAACAACTGATACCAAAGCAGAACCACTGAATCAGAGAACTTCAAACTTCTTCTTCAAATAAAATATGCAACATAGTCATTTTGAAACATTGTATAGATGATGTATCTGAATATATTCTACTGCTGATGATCTCTCAGCATCGATTGTTTGGACTTATATAGATATTTCTATGAAGAGTCATAACTCTTCAATATGTTTTTTGGGAATTTAACAAACATTAACAACTATAACATAATTATGATTAGGCTCTATTTAGCCACAAGTATACTTTAGCAAAGTAATCCAAGTAATCCTGCTCACGATGAGAATCAGTAAGGTCAACAGCACTTCTGGTAATTATATCAAGTGTGATCATGCTTTCCAATTGTTTGCAAACTTCTCTAGATGTAGAGGCTTTGTCTTTCAGAGCTCCTGTGGCTTTGTGTAATATAATTTGACAATCAATAATCCATTCTTCCTTGCTCTTTATCCAGATCTTCATAAATGATAGGGACAGTGCATAAATCATCTAAATCAAAAACCTCACAAATAGCATTTTTTGACAAATGCACAATTGGTTCTCCCTGTGGGTTACAGATGGCTTTCAGGTTTGAATTATAATGTCTGGCAAACAATTGAAGGAGTTCCACATTCAAGAATACATTAGGTACAACCAGTTTTCCTAAATTCATGTGCCATGGGTTTGACACAGGAGCATTCCTAAACCTTCTATTATAGTGGAATCTGAAAAGTTCATATCCCCGAATTGGGGTCTAGATATCTCCCAGGCGTTTATGTTTATCTTCTAATTTCTCCACTTCTGCCCTGAGTTGGGCAGACCTTCTGGCCTTGGGAGTTGACCCATGCAATTGGTTAATTAGGTCTTGATTGAGTTTTGTTTCTTTCACTTTCTCCTCAGGGGTTTGTTCAGTTTTTTGTTTCTTAGGCTTACTGGTTTCCCCTTGTAACTTTCTTCTTTTTCCCTTTCCTGGAGTTTCCATTTTAAAACTTTGGCAGAGAATTTAAATACAGGCTATACAGTGGTTTGTGTATATGTACCTATCATTCGGTGGCTAGAATTGGAATCCTTTGCTTTTACCTTAAGAGTTCCTCTGTATTCTCTTCTCGGACGGCTTTTGCAACTATAATGATCCTAGAAATTTCATAGCCGTTTGTATTTAATTATCTGATCAATTCAATGTTCATCGCTGTGAAGTGTCACATCGCCATAACTCTTCTTATCGGCGTGAATTTTAAAATATCTAGGCGACCTTAATGCTTTTATGGCACGAACAGTCAATGGGCGTGACCCCTCAATTGTATTCCCGACGCTATGTAATGTCATATCTTTAAGTGGGCGCGACCATCGGCATGACTTCCTTCATCGCCATGTGATTTAGATTTCCTTCTGAAGTAATGAGTCTTACCAATATAATTTGTTTATTGGGGTGATTAATACTATCGGGATAACATAATTACATTTCCTTGACTTTGTTGTCCCACTGATAGTCATGTTACTTTGGATCGGAATGACTGCTTTAATGTCTTGCCGCTAGAGTATACCCATCGGAATGAAACATACATCAGGATAGCTTTCAAAAGATAACCCGATCCGAATCATCTCACCGATGGCTCTTTCATATTCTTTATCGGATAGAGTATGTTAAAGTATCACCGATACCTTTTGATTGCTGTGACTTGTGAATCGGCGAGACCTAATTCCCTCGTCCCGATATGTTGAGTCATCCCGATAGATACTTGTATCGCTGTGAGTCTTGCCGAAAGCTCTCTTATTGCCAAGACATTGAGTATCAGAAACTTCTTTGTGTCTTATCCTGATAGTTTACTTCTTGCTGATGGCTATTTGCTTCGTTACCCCCGCAGGATGGTCGGTGAGACTCTTTGCCGAATACTTCATCGGTATGATATATACCGTCAGGGCAACTTTTAAAAGGTCATCCGATAGTTGTCTGTCATACCGATCGTTATGACCACTTGCTTCTCTTGTCGATGTAAGGTCATCGGTATTACTTATTCTATTGGTGACTTCCATAGATCTCCTTCCGATCTGCCTTCTCATGCCGATGGTTATTTTGAAATGATTCCTTATGTATCAATGTAAACAAAACAACATCTTGCTGATGGATTGACTTTGAAGAAATTTGGCACTGCTCATCTATAGACACCTTGTGAGATACATTAAATTTTTATTATGGTCTTTTGGGGTGTTTTTTTAGGATTTGTTCAAACATAATGGAGTGAAAAGATAGTAAAATTTTCAAAAATTTTACTGTCCTAACAACACCCACCATGGTTTTTCCCTTTTAGGGTTTTTTTTTGAGCTTCTCATTTTATGCTTTCATGGTTATATCTGAATATAAGTAATTGATAAGTTGATGATCATAATCAGTTAAAAGTTTTAGGACAACTGATTCACCCCCCCTCTCAGTTGTCTGGTGCAGTTTAACACATATATCTATTTTGTAGAATAGATATCAATTACCTAGATATCTATTACCCAAAGAATTGGGCTTTACGTTATGGATATCCATTTTGGGAATAGATATCAGTTACCTAAAAGCCCAAAAAAAGAAAAAAGAATATTTTTGGGCTTGACAACGGTACCCATAGACCCTGTTCTATCAAGAAACCTATGATCTCTACGTGTTATAGTAAAAACACTATTCTACACTTTCGGACATAAAATTTGATTGTTTCAATCATTAGGGTGATATTTACTATCTATTCCTCTAATGGGGAGCAATAGTCATCATAAAGAAAAAAGGAGGAAACTTAAATTGGAGGAAATTGAAGCAATTAGGGAAAAGGATAAAGAAAGGAAGAGAATTGGAAGACAAGGTTTGGTGGATGCTCATCAAGGAGAAGCTTCTTATTTACCATCTAATGACATGAAATTTAAAGGTGATAATATTGAATATAATGAAATGTTAGATAAGAATGAAATTAACCATGATATACAAATAAAAATGTTACAAAATATTATGAAACACCTATTGATAAGAGTAATATATCATGGAAAAAGAAGAAGAAAAACATAGACATTTGCTTGAAGATTGTTGATATGAACCTCATGATGTTGAATTTGTACTCCATAATCCAATTGTTGATAACATTGATGAGATTAATAACATGGATGAAACAATGTAAATCAATGTATCTTAAAATTACATAAGAATAGAGGATGTTTGTTAAGAAGAGAATGAGCATGATGAAATTGTAAAACATCCAAGAAACCCAAAATGGTTACTTGAAATTGATGAGAATATAATGGAAAAACTTGAAGGCAAGAGGTCGTCACAAATGGTTTGGTTGTGGGCTTCAAAAAATTTCAATGAATACTTTGGGAATAAAACATTAACTAAACAATGCCAACTTTCTATGCAATTACTAAAGATGTACAAAATGAGACCTTTACTAAAGAAATTAAAGATTCAGGTAAGTGAAGTGTCTGATTGGAATAAAATTATTGTTAGAAGCCTTTTCAAAGCACTCGATTCTATTGGAAAGACTAGTAAGGAGAAAGATAAAATAGATGCAAATAGAGTAATAACAACATCAATAGTGAGAAATTAATTAAGAAAGGCTCAATTAATGAGGCAAACTTGTGTTGACATAAGCTTGAATTGTAAAACATTGTCAAAAGCACTAGCATTAAGATCAAGACTAGATAGTCCTCTTGGAAATGATACTTGGCCTTTCAGTGGTTGGCTTCCACGAGTTGATAAGAAGCTAATCAATAGCACAAAGACTCAAAATGAATGATTTTTGCACACTAACTCTAGGGTATCACCCAATGTAAAAGATGTTTAAAGTTAAGAATTGGCTATAAAGACCGCACACCACATCCTAAACATTACTTGAAATGTAGCCAAACAACATTGTACAAACAATTTTTTGAAACACACCCAGGTATGACAATCTCACAAAGGGCATTTTAATCTTGTAATCCATTTTATTGTTTTCCTGTTAAAATTTGTAATACATGTTGTTGCAAATTCCATGTAGAGTTTTCTATGTATCATGAATTATTATGCAATATTCATTCTACTTTGGACACTAATGAAATGTTACTAGAGTGTGGTGCAATTCAACTACCAAAGTCATCTATGGACTTATTGGATTTATTTTTAAGTATTAGAGATGATGGTTGCATTTCTACAAGAGTGATTGTGTAAATAAAAAGTATTTACAATGTGGTTAGTTCTCAAAGTTTATATCATGTATTCATGAGGGCAAAGAGCATGATTTTGGAAAGAAAATGGTTGAGAAAAAGAGATAAGAGACAATGAAATACAATTTGAAAAGTGAAGGTGAAGGTTTTAGATTGAGTTGATTGCAAGAGAAGTAAGTATTACTGATTTTAATAAAAAAACTTTTTTACAAGTATGCTAGACACAACCACAAGTCTCGATGGTTAGATCAATAGTTCAGGATATGTAGAGACCTTTTTTATCAATTGGAACTATTGTCTCTATAGTTGATTTTGCAGAAAACTACGTGTTGTAACCAAAAAATAAAGTGCAATCCCAGTACTACAATTTTATTCAGATTGCTATTTCTGTTCACATCACATATAGACATGCCCTTGAGAGTACAAAAGAGAACAAGAAGATTGTCAAAAAATATCATTTTTACATGAGTGATGATTGATCACATTCATCAGAGTATGTGCAATATTGTTTTGAACGATTTTATGGGTTCTTGCAAGAAAAAGATATTAGAATAGATAAACATCTTATTTGGTCAGATAACTACACTAATCAATTCAAGAATGCTTGTATGTTCTATTGGTTGATCAAAATACATGCAGAGAAGGGTATACCTCATATTTGGAATTTTTTTTAAGATGGGCACGGAAAAGGGGAACATGATGGAGCAGGTGCATACATGAAGAGAGATCTATTTAAAGAACAACTAAAGAATAGAGGTGGTGCTACATTCAATGATGTAGATTCTATTGTTAAGTAGTTTAACTATGCATTGCCATAAAGAGTGGCTATTGATTCATAAGTGCATAGGCTTTTTTGGTTGGTTGATGAGGGGATAGCGAGAGAGAAATTGGATTGTCAAAGAATCAATAAATCATCAAAGATATCTTCATTTCAAATCTCAGATGCAAGTGCATGGACTATTTGGCTCACAAGAATTAGCTTTTTTTATCAGAGTTGTATTAAATGTGATTGGGATCATTATGAGTCAAGTCAGTGGGTAGATGCATGGATTCCATGATATTTAACCCTTTTATCTCAAGGTCATTCATCTTTACTCAATTACATGGAGAGCTCATTTGACTATGAACATCTTTCAGACCTTGTACAACCAGGTCATGTTTATGCAATTGTTGCACCACATGGAAATGAAGAGAGATCATACTATTGGTTGGCATGATGTGTACAGGGAAAACAAAATCTAACACAAGCTATGATAAATGATGATGGGTTCACATATCCTATAGGATCAATTCTTATTGTTGGGACTTGGTAGCCAACATATATGATTACAAAGAATGGCATACCTGCATTTGAAGACATTGAGAAGCACAAAACCATATTCATATATTTGCACCTAGTTGTAGCAACAAATGTTAAGTTGCTAAATCATCATGACAAACCAAAAACAAAACAACTATGGAAAATTAGTAATGTTTAACATGAAGAAATATTGGATACTCTGAAAGTAAGAGATGACCCCTCAGGTATGCTTGACTAGCATGTAAACTTCCAGATGGGACAGGTATGACAATTCTTATCTTAGTGTTCTTGTTTTCTCTATTTTTTAGAATTGATATTAAAAATCTTATTTCTTTAATTATAATGCATGTTTTTGACTATGCAATACTGTGAATGAGGTTATCTACATGGCATCATAGACTCGAGGTATAATTTTTACTGTGCATTTGTGTTGAAAAATATTTTGATGTTCACATTTTCTTAATATTTTTATTCTTAGCATTTTGTACATACTAATTTCTATATTAAAGAGAGTGTAATTTTTATTTTGAGACATTTAAGAGTAGGTCTAAGAATTATTTTGGTTTGAAAGAGTTCCTAACATTACCCTCATGGACTATTATGTCCATCTTATGGCCCCTTGTAATGAGATTATTTAACATAACCAACATGTGCTAGTATAATAGTTTGAGTGTCCTAGATTCTCTATGATACTAATGAATTGTTCCTAAGGTTACTTTTAAACCTCCTATGGTTGTGTACATCATAACATTGAAGGGTGATTTTGTAGTGAACATTTATATGTGATAGTTCCATTTATCTAAGTGTTTAAGTTATTTATGAATGCATTGTCTAGTGCTTTAATAGATGTAATTAACCCATGTAAAGTTTTAGACTTTTGTGTACACCCTGCCAACTACACTGATCTGTGGTCAAATCCCCACTTTCTCATTCTAGACTACTTCATCAAAGGTGTGGAACCTTTTCATCATTAGTTTCATATCATATGATGGTATTTTAAGTTTTGGCCTCCAATGCTTGAAAAAGCACTTTGTTGGACCCTCAACTTACTGCCATATTAATGTATTTATGGAACTCTTACATGCATGTGAACTAGCTCAAAACCCCTATGAGCTACCATTATTGCATTTTATTCTTGTAATCAAATGCTTATATCTCTCCATGTGACTAGATATCATTCTCTCCTATCCAATTCATACTAGGTGTTGATGTTGATTGATTTAATGTTGTGTTTACATGAAAACTCATGATGTGCCCTTGGGTTTATTTGCTTAGCATATTTTTAACTTAAAAATGTAGGTGTATTTCACACAAGGTTGGAGTAATCACATCTACTTATGAGGTTGTAAACAAAAATTTTTGTATTCTACCTACACCATTGTTGTGTTATGAGTATGATGAGGTTACGGTGGTAATACATCCAGGATTGCTGATGTAAATGTAGGTTAAAGTTTATTTTTCTTAACAAAGTTTAATATATAAATGTTGGTGTTTTGGAGAATAGAGCTATTGTATTCAAAGGATTGAGTTGAGTGGTTAAATCATTTAGCTTTCATTTTGGAGACATTGGATATAATTCATAAGGTGACATCTAACATAGAGTTCTAAACTTTGTGTTTCTTAATCTTCCATCAAACTTCTGACAACAAATTTTAAGTTAGTTGTAGTTGATGTTGTTTACTTTTCTCAACATTTCTTTAACTTAAATATTTAGGTGTATTTCACACAAGGTTGGAGTAATCACATCTACTTATGAGGTTAGAAACAACAATTTATGTATTCTACCTACACCATTGTTGTGTTATGAGTAAATCAACCTTTACATACAATTGAAAAACATCTATTGAATCTATATTTTGATGACATTTGTATATTTTTTACATCTTGACAACATTCATATAAGGATTATTTCATTTTTGAAGATGTAAAGGTGAGAAGGTAATATCATATATAAATTATTAAGTTGTAAATAATAGAATAAAAAATTGCCTCATTTAATATAATATGTTGTGAATAATATGTTTTGAATAATTGAGTTGTGAATAATATGTTAGTGATTTACAAAACATTTTATTATAGATTTAGAAATTGCCTACTTTAATGAGTTGGCATATTTTCTTGAATGTTCCCTACAACACAAAACAAAATCTATGCATTGAGCACTAATTCATTAATTATTCCAAATGTTGGCTACTGGAAACTTTTAAGTGCTATAAAATGAGCCCAACATCCAATTGTATGTACAAATGAGACATTCCTAGGTGTCTCATATATCATACACCAACCCATCGTAACATGTTGGTGCTATCAATTAGGTTCCACAAGCTGAAGAACACAAAATATGGCTCTTGACACCTTTACACTAAATGCCACTGAGGCATTTTGCAAGAATGCATTAGCCTTTTGCATGGTCAAATGATGTTGAGTTGGTCAAAACTGGGCGAGGTTACTATGGAGGGACCTAACATCTAATTGTAGGTCCAAATGGATCATTTGTAGGTGCCACGAAGTTTGAGAACTACTTTGTCAAAGTTTGGCAATTTATTGTTCTTAGGTCTCTTAAGAGACTTTACTAGTACAGTGTAGCCTGATTTGATTGGGATACCTAGGGAACAAAACAAGGCCTCCAATAGCATAAATAAACCCACCCTAACCTGTCGGTGATATCAGTTAGGTCCCATAGGGTGAAGAATGCAAAATATGGCTCTTGGCACCTTTACACAAAATGCCACTATGATATTTTGCAAGAATGCATCTGTTGTTGGCACAGTCAAACAATGGTGAGTTGGTCAAAACTAAGAGAGGTTACTATGGAGGGACCTGACATCTAGTTGTAGGTCCAAATGGATCATTCATAGGTGCCACAAATTTTGAGAACTACTCCGTCAAAGTATTACATTTTTGTTCTTAGGTCTCTTAAGAGACTTTGCTGGTACAATGTAGCCCGCTTCAGCTGGGACACCTGGGGAATGAAATAGGACCTCCACTAGCATAAACTAACCCACCCTGACCTGTCAGTGCTATCATGTAAGTCCCATGGGATGAAGAACAAAAATATGGATCTTGGCACCTTTACACTAAATGCCACTAAGACATTTTGCAAGAATGCATCCACCATTGGCACGGTCAAATGATGTTGATTTTGTCAAAATCAAGAGAGGTTGTTGTAAAGGGACCTAACATATAGTAGTAGGTCCAAACAAATCATTTGTAGGTGCCACAAAGTTCTAGAACTACTCTGTCAAGGTTTATAATATTTTGCTCTTAAGTCTCTTAAGAGAAAATGATGTTGAGTTGGTCAAAACCAAGAGAGGTTATTGTGGAGGGACATGATACTGAGTTGTAGGTCCAAACAAATTATTCCTAGATGCCATGAATTCTGACAACTACTACATCAAAGTTTGGTAGTTCTTTTCTCTTAGGTCTCTTAAGAGACTTTGCCAGTACAATGTAACTTGACTCGATTAGGACACCTAGTTTGGCACTGTTAGTTAGGTCCCATAGGATGAAGAATGCAAAATATGGATCTTGACACCTTTACACTAAATGCCATTGAGGCATTTTGCAAGAATGCATCTGTCATTGACACGGTCAAACAATGTTGAGTTGGTCCAAACCAAGAGAGGTTACTATGGAGAGACATGACATCCAACTATAGGTCCAAATGGATCATTTGTAGGTGCCACAAAGTTTGAGAGCTACTCCATCAAAGTTTGGCATTTTTTTGCTCTTAGGTCTCTTAAGATACTTTATCGGTATAGTGTAGCCTGACTCGATTGGGACACCTAGGGAACAAAACAAGGCCTCCACTAGCATAAACCCACCCACCCTAACCTATCAACATTGTCAAGTAGGTCCAATAGGGTGAAGAATGCAAAATATGGACCTTGGCACCTTTACACTAAATGCCACTGATGCCTTTTACAAGAATGCATCTGTCATTGGCACAGTCAAACAATGTTGATTTGGTCAAAATTAAGAGAGGTTATTGAGGAGGGACTTGACATCTAGTTGTAGGTCTAAATGAATCATTCCTAGGTGCCATGAATAATGAGGACTACTCTATCAAATTTTGGTAGTTTTTTGCTCTTAGGTCTCTCAAGAGACATTGTCAATACAATGTAGCCTGACTCGATTGGGACACCTAGTTAATGAAATAGGGCCTCCACTAGCATAAACCCACCCACCCTAACTTGTTAATGTTGTTAGTTAGGTCCCATAGGGTGAAGAACACAAAATATGGATTGTGGCACCTTTACACTAAATGCCACTGAGGTATTTTGCAAGAATGTATCTGATGTTGGCACAGTTAAACAATGTTGAGTTGGTCAAAACTAAGAGAGGTTATTGTGGAGGGACTTGATATCTAGTTGTAGGTCCAAACAAATTATTCCTAGGTGCCATGACTTCTAAGAACTACTCCATCAAAGTTTGGTAGTCTTTTGCTCTTAGGTCTTTTAAGAGACTTCACCAATACAATGTAGCTTGACTCAATTGGGACACCTAGTTAATGAAATAGGGCCTCTAATAGTATAAACCCACCCACCCTAACTTGTTAGTGCTATCAGTTAGGTCCCATAGGTTGAAGAATGGAAAATATGGATCTTGGTACCTTTACATTAAATGCCACTAAGGCATTTTGCAAGAATACATCCATCGTTGGCATGGTCAAAACTGAGAGAGGTTATTATGGAGGGACCTAACATGCAACTATAGGTCCAAACAAAGAATTCCTAGGTGAGATGAATTCTGAGAACTACTTCTTTAAAGTTTGGTAGGTTTTTTTCTCGTAGGTCTCTTAAGATACTTTGCTAGTACAACGTAGCCCGACTCGATTGGGACACCTAGTTAATGAAATAGGACCTCCACTAGCATAAACCCACCCACCCTAACTTGTCAATTTTTTTAGTTAGATCCCACAATGTGAAGAACATAAAATATGGATCTTGGCACCTTTACACTAAATTCCACTGAGGCATTTTGCAAGAATGCATCCGCCATTGGCACTGTTAAATGATGTTGAGTTGGTCAAAATTGAGAGTTTATTGTGGAGGGACCTGACATCCAGCTGTAGGTCTTAATGAATCATTCTTAGGTTCCATGAATTTTGAGAACTAATCCATCAAAGTTTGGTAGTTTTTTTCTCTTAGGTCTCTTAAGAGACTTTGCCAGTACAAAGTAGCCTGACTCGATTGGGACACCTAGTTAACAAAATAGGGCCCCCACTAGCATAAACCCACCCACCCTGACTTGTTGGTGCTATCAGTTATGTCCAAATGTGAATCATGTGAAATGTATCTCTCTCCATGTCTCTCGCTTCATCTCCACCTCATTCTACTCTTTCCATAACTCATATAGAAGGTGAAATGAGGGTATACTAGACCTATATAAATTCAATATCAACATTATGAAATGATGATAGGAAAATCAAGTTAAACATAGGGTATACAGGAAAGGCAAATCTAGAACCCTAAACTAGAACAACACAAAAACACATAAGTAAACAACATGGGTTACTCCCAAATTTTCTTAAACCACACACAAAGGCTTTAAACCTAGACCTTAAAAGAAGCATGTTAAGCAAACACTCTATTCTTAGCACAACCACTGAAACCCATATCCATTGATAATTTTCATCATCATTGTCATCATCAAACATGGCATAAGTCATGCTTTCAACCAAACCTATCATGTAGTCATCTTCCTCATCTACAAGAGCAAAAAGTTCACTCCCCTACAAACATTGAAACACACCAAGGGAAAAACTTATTCCCAATTCGAAATTGTTACATATAGGTTGTTATTGATGCCAACAATGGTATGAAGTATTACGGTATGAAAGAGTGGTACATGACATGACAAGGAGATTGCATTATGAGTCAGACATGTAAAAAGAAGAATATGTGTAGAGGAACTCAAATGAGCAAACTGAGAATGGTACTTAGAGAATTGTAAAATAAAGGAAATAGATCAGCACCATCTGTACATTGTTATACCTTATCTGTTGAAGCATATATGTAAGTTGATATTCCTAATATTCTTATATTTGAAGACCATGATTAGATATAGTTGGGTTTTTTCTATGTGATGATAACATGAACACATGATGATTGACACCTGATGGATAAAGTTGCAAAAACTTGAAGTATATTTGGTTAAGTATAGTGTATGTCAGGAAATATATTATAGGCTTGGAAGAATGTACCACACTCTATTGCATCTAAAGATATGAATCTGCAGATAGGATAGATGGATAGGTATTACTCTCAAGTATCAGTGTTTCAAATTTGAGATCACAATTCTTACCGCAAAGTGTTTGGGAGATAAAAGATTGAAGACAGTAAAGAAACAAGGCAAGTTAGTTGCGGAGTGATAGGAGGATGCTCTGCTGTTCTCCGTGGATGAAGATATGAAGTTGCGGCTTGAAGAATAGATAGATATGAGTAACAAGGATGTATGTTTCAAGTTTCAAGAAATAATTTGTACCACAGATGCTTTTCTGGAGTTAGATGTATGAAGACATGTCTTGGTGCTGAGTGGTGTGTATAAAAGAAGAGAGTTAAAAGCTACCATAGTACACCACACAATAACAATTGGTCTTTCTAATTGATAAACAAGTTCTTATGACTAGGAGGTATGTGGTAATCAATTTTCAAGTGATTGTGTTCACCACAAGCTTTGGTTTCATAGCCTTATATTAAGACTGAGCAAGTAGAAGTTGCTAAGGATACCTGCATCAGAGACCTAGTGTTTGCACTAGCATGAAACATCTTAAGATAATAAGAAAAGTATACAGGAATGTTCTACAAGTCACATAATGATTAGCATGTGGTCTGTATGATGAAATTTAATCTCCTCTGGTACCGGTTTAGGTCTGGAGTCAAATACAAGGATGGGTAGTTGTTGAGATACCGACTTGGTGTTTAATAAAGACTTTGATGATTGTAACAAATGTGAACTAGCCTGGAAGGGAGTGTCAAAGAAGGATAGGACCTAATTATGCATTAATCTTGTACCACATTGGGATTTTATCTACCGCACATGTTTGGGAACTAACTGATATGGTCACTACATGTTTCATACTACACATTTCTTTTTGGCCGACCAAAGAGAAAGACATTGAAGCTTGCAAAGGATATATATATAAAGAATCAAATTTATTGAAATGGTTGTGTATTGTGTTTTTAAATCAAGAGTCAAGATTATTACAAATAAGCTTACAGCAGAAGCAAATATGATGATGAAAAATGCTAAGGATCAGTTTATATAGTTGTAGAAGATATACTATACTCTAAAATGGTAAAGATGAATTCTTCAATATACTTTGATATTGTAGAGATTTGAAGGAAGGTAGACAGTATTACATTAGCTGAAGTGGTCAGCATTTTGTGTCACATGAAGAACATTATGATATACTATGTAATTGTGTAACTGATCAGGGAGTTACAGCTTCCTTTGGGTTATAGCCCATAAATAATGTTGTTATCCTATTTTATTTGTGAGGCTGGATTTGGATAGTAGATCCAAGCAACTTTCTCACCATGGTTTTTCCCTTCTTGGGTTTTTCATGTAAATTTGGTGTTATGGTTGTGTGCCTTTGTGCTCTTGTTCTTCTCATGTCTTGAATATTTACATAAGTTTGAATGCTACAAAAATAAGGTAATTTGATTTAGTACTAATTCACCCCTCCTCTCAGTACTTCTATGTGTTCAACAATTGGTATCAGAGCAAGGTTCCTTCGATGCAGTCTAACAGCTGAGGTAGATCTTGGTGTGGGACACATGGAAACATAATTAAGGATTATTGGGAAGAATCTTCCAGAAGGTGATATAAATATGACAACCTACAATCCTGAAGATTGTGTAGTTGATTATGAAGGAGAACTCATTTCTACCCTAAAAGATTTGGATGTTGCAAGAAGTGAAAATGAAGACTACAAGATCAGGCTCACAAAATCAAAGGATACAATTACAAAGTTGAAAATTCAAATTGAAGAAAGTAAGAAGGTTGTAGATTGTCTTAATTTAAAGCTAAATGACAAATCAGTTGAATGCTCCAGACATGAAGAAGAAGTTGTCTCTCTAAAGAAAGAATTGGAAAAAGCAAAGGAACAAATAGACAGAGGTCTAAAACTTTAGAAAAGCTCCAACATCCTTGATGAAATAATCAGTTGTCAAAGACCACTTAAGAACAAGGATGGCATTGGATTCAAGAAAGGTAAGAGATCAAAGATAGATGTACCTATAGACTTCTTTGGAATTGAAAAGATCATGTTTGAAAGTGAGAAGGGAGAGTCTTGTTCTAAAGAATCTAAAGAAGAGTTGCAAGAGATAAATAATGACCTCATAGGTATCAAGGAAGCTTTCAAGAAGTCTCCTTCTAAACAAGATACCAATCCCAAGTTCTCTCAATCCTTTAATGGTTACTGTTATTCTTTCTATAAGTTTGGTCACAAGGTTATTGATTGTAGAACTAAGGCAAAAAGAAATGACTACATAAATAAAAATTCATTTGTACCTACAAGACATGATGTTGTAATCTCTCATTCCTTCTATGGGTATTGTTATGCATGCAATATGTTTGTCCATAAGGCTACTGAGTGTAAAACCAAGGTAAGGAGAAATAGTATGACTTTTGGAAACAATGTTGTTTGCTTCAAGTGTAACAATCTAGGACATAAGGCAAGATTCTGCAAAAATGGCTTTGAGAAACCATTTGTTCAACACAAAAAGATAGAGGAAAGTGTAACTCAGTAGAAGAAGGAAACATCAAATATCTAGAAAAGAAAGATAGAACAAAGTAATGAAAAGAAGGAGGAATGTGTGTCTCTACCTAGTGTAGAGGACTCTATTGCTAATTGAGATAATACATGGGGTTAGGGGGAGATAATCATGATAACTCTTTCTTTCCCTCTTTTGGAAGTCATGGCATTTACAAAAGAAAGCCACTCACACAATCAAGATGAATAAAAATAAGTGGAGAGGATGTTGATATGACAAAATAATATCTTTTTCCCAATTGTCCAAAGCAAAACAACCTAATGCAGAGGTTTGCGGAGAATCCTTGAGTTTCTGTGAATTCACAGGGCAATCCTGTGGTAGTTTACCTACCAAATGAAGAAGCATTAATTATCAAGATTTAGGGAAAATGCAGGATACTTATACCTTTTTGGACAACCAAAATTCATTTGCAACCAAGCATCCACCCCCGAAGATGAGTTGAGAAGAAGTCTATCAAAGAGTTGGGCAAATTTGATCTAAAGACAAAATCCAAGAGTTCACACAAAGAGGTATTTATCAAACTACTACCTTTTAAACCCTAGTTGCTATATTCTAAGAAATTGTGATGGCGACAACACAACTGGTCAATGTTTTTGAAAAACCTAAAACCAAATATAAGAAATGCTCTTTTAAGGCAAGAGAGGTTGATATGAAAGGGGCATTTTCACATATACCATCTTATGTTGTTTATACAGAGGATGTCAGAATTTCTGTTCACTCAAAGATAGATGAAATCAATCATGTGAAATTTGAGGAGATTAGGAATCAACTTCTGGATGATGAAGTTATCTAAAAACCTAAATATGCAAATGTAGGGACAAAACACTTGGATATTTAGAAAGACTACCCTAAATTTTGTGATGGGCATGAGTGGGTCAGATTCATATTAAGCAAGATTCACAACGAATTCATATATCTAGACAAACCCTATCAAATAACCAAAGATGCAGTTAATGTTGTCACTGGGTTATGTTCCACCAAATCTGTACTAGTGATGAAGTCAGTCAAGAATGAAAAGGTCATTGAGCTAATCGGAGCAAATTTTGATAAAAGAACATTGACTGTGAATGCTATCATTGATCTAGGTGTTTTATATGTATCCATGGGAATTGCCTATAAAGTTTACTTCACAAACATATAAGGTTTTGCAACTGGTACTGCTACTCATACTGCATATCAGATGGTCAAAGAAGGGAAAGATTTTGACCTTTGTGAAGTCATGAGAGAATATCTTATGGAGAATATAAGAAGGACAAAGGAAACAGGCTACATTTTCAAGTATGGCACATTGATTATATGTCCTACATTCTATTTCTTAAATGAACTACCTAGTTTTAGTGGAAAAGTATGACAAGAGTACATTCAGGCAGCAACTCAAATTAAGAGTCATGTAAGGGGGTTTAGTGATCCAAATCACTACAAAACAATGTACTGGGGTTTCTTCAAAACCCTTTAGACCAACATGCATGCCAGAGAAAGAATTCCTTGCCATTATATACAAAAATATAGGGAGAAGATTACATTTTTGGTTGACAAATATTATACCTACATGGAGGCAATTGAACCCAGAACTGCATGGATTCCTAGACTTCCATATGAAGTCTCTAAAAAAGAAATAAAGTTTATGCTGATATCCTGCTCAACAAACCCATAGATACCACTTCTAAAAATTTTGAAACCTATGATGAAATCATGAACAAAATACATAGGAAGGATGCAGAACACCTTGAGAAGAAAAGCCTAAATTGCATGAGATATGGGGCATCTCATCCAGAACTACTTTAGAAGCTCCTGTTGAGGAAATACATCATGTTTATGTTACTCCATCTATTGTAAAAAATATAAGGAGAACTAGTAGAGCTACCTTTGTAGCTACAAATGTGTCACTTCCTTCTAGATTAGCACAAATGGGATCTACCAGAAGAAGAGCTACTTCTGAGACCCAGGCATAGGAAAAAGGTCGAGATTAAAAGCATGCAAGACCTAAAGTTCAAGTTAAGAGGAAGAAGGTGAAGGGTGTTTTGATTGAATAAGAAGAAGAAGAGGGTGAGGAGGAGACCTTTAAGCTAATAAGAAAAAGTAAGAAGCCTAAGAGAAATCCTCTGGTGACATCCACAAAAGGTTCTCTTCAACTGGAAGCAGTATTCAATGGAATTGAACAACATGGGTTGCTAAAACACATTACTAAGCTATACCTTGATGTTCCTCCTAAGGATCAAAAGACAATTGAAAAAGCAGTGATCACATATATGCTCAAATATAACTTACCTATGATTGATGTGATTGAGAAGGTCCCAGAAAGCCTAGCTCCGGCCTTAAGGAAGAAAAAAGAAAAATCCATTAAAATGAATAATGAGCTGAGACAACAAGCTCTTGAGAAGGATGGATCATCTATATCATAGGAAGAAAAATACAAGTTGCTCAAAATGCAAGCCCAAGAATTGAGGAAAACAAAATTGAGTAGATACACTTATGGGCATGAAGGAAAGTGATAGAGAGAAAATTCAAAAGAAAACAGAGGTTGTGATAGAGAAAATTGTAAGTGAGTTAATAGGAATTGAAAATGTGGAGAAGTTACAAGTCTCTCCACCATCACTGCCTCATTTGACTACATCTCCTCCACATATCACTGAGCATCAAGATTCTCAAGAGGAGAAAGAAGAAAAACCTGCAAAAGATCAAGAACTAGAGGCTCATGAGGAAGAAAGCATTTCTCTAGATCATAATATTGGACTTGTTGATCAACCTCTGGAGAATACAGTGCAGAAAAATTACTCTGAAAGAGAAGACAAACAAACAAAAAATGATTCAGAGGAGAATTTAGAAAAGGAACAAGATATACCATCCTCCTCATCTTCGATTGACTCTATCAAGGAATTTCTTTCTCAGCAAATGCAGATTCAACTAGTGGTTACTCTGCAGTGTTACAGTTGCCTATTTTAGGTGGACAAGTTAACTTGTCCAGTATATCTCCACTTCACAAGTTACAACTAGGAGATATTCTTCAATCCTCTGCTAGACAAGAAATTTTTGCAGCAACAAGTTGAAGGGGTTCAAGTGTTAGAAGAGGTAATCAAAATATTACAAGACGAACTACCTGAGGCAAAGAGAGATCCCACCTTGCCTCCTACGTAGCAGATAAAACTCATGTTGGAGTCTTCCAAGACTCATTCTTCTTATTTAGAAAAGAAAGATGAGAAAAGGATAACATAACAAATAAATAACAAAAGGTTGATTGAAATCTCAGACAAGTGTGCAAACGTACACAACAATCTACAAGAAGATTTGAAAAATATTCAAAAGAGCATTTAGGAAGGAAAAATCCTTTACCTATTTTTTCTGAATTCACTAGCTCCCACAAAGAACATAAAGAATCAAGCTGATCCATTGAGTCACAGTTAACTCAAGTGGCCAAATTGAATGTTCCACTCAAGGACAAAGATGTAGCCAGCAGGTCTCAAATTGAAAACCTGCACAGTTAGCTAAGGTAGCTCCTGGGATAGAGAGAGAAAATAATGGGAGAAATAGGTCAGCTGAGAAAGGTTGTGGATATGAAATTAGAAGTCTTAACCAGTATCCTAATTGAAGCAAAAAAAGTGGCTTAAAAAATTAAAACATCGGCTACTTTAGAAGATGTAGAAGACTTTTATATTCATTTTGAGAGTCAATCTCACATCTTGTCCTCTGCAAGGAAGAAATGGGACTCAACTCTTGCCCAGTTGAAGGTAATTTATAGAAATATTCTACCCTCCACATGAACAAACTTTTAAAAGGTATAACAATTTTGAAGTTTGTATATATGCGGTGAATAAAATAAGAATATGCAGTGATATTTTGATATAAGGCACACTATACATAGAATCTAGAAGAATAATTTTGCTACATCAGTTTTGAAGAGATGAAAGTCACCACTCAGGGAGAGTTGACTGATATAAGAAGATAAGGAATATTCAACAAGGGGATCATACTTATTGATTTTTACGAAGACCACTAGGCCTTTGCCATTGATGTCAAAGGGGGAGAAATGCATGGATATCAGGTTAAGTGTTTCCATCAATGGCAAAGGGAGAGATTGTTGCATATAGGTTGTCATTGATGTCAATAGTGGTATGAAGTGTTGCAGTATGAAAGAGTGGTACATGAGATGACAAGGAGATTGCATTATGAGTCAGACATGTAAAGAGATGAATATGTGTGGAGGAACTCAACAAAGCAGACTAAGAATGGTAATCAGAGAATTGTAAAATAAAGGAAATGGATTAGCACCATCTATACACAATTATACCTTATCTGCTAAAGCACATATGTAAGTTGTCATTCCTAATATTCTTATGTTTGAAGATCATGATTAGATATAGTTGTCTTTTTGCTGCATAATGATAACATGAACACATGATGATTGATACCTGATGGATAAAGCTGCAAAAACTTGAAGAAGAATTGGTTAAGCATAATGTATGTCAAGAAAGATGTTACAGGCTTAGAAGAATGTACCACACTCTACCACATCTGAAGATATGACTATGTGGATAGGATAGATGGATAGGTATTACTCTCAGGTATCAGTGTTTCAAATTTGAGATCACAATTATTACCGCAAAGTGTTTGGGAGACAGAAGAATGAAGATAGTAAAGAAACATGGCAAGTTAGTCGTAGAGTGACAAGAGGATTCTCTACACTTCTTTGTGGATGAAGATATGAAGTTTTAGCTTGAAAAAAAGGTAGATATGAGTAACAAGGATTAATGTTTCAAGTTTCAAGAAATAATTTGTATCACAAATGCTTTTCCAAAGTTAGATGTATGAAGACATGTCTTGGTGTTGAGTGGTGCAAATAGAAGAAGAGAGTTAAAAGTTACTATAGTACACTACACAATAACAATTGGTCTTGTTGATTGAATAACAAGTTCTTATGACTGGGAGGTATGTGGTAATCAAGTTTAAAGTGATTATGTTCACCACAAGCTTTGGTTTCATAGCCTTATCTTAAGATTGAGCAAGAAGAAGTTGCTAAGGATACCTACATCAGAGACCTAGTGTTTGCACTAGCATGAAACATCTTAAGATAATAAGGGTGTTGGAAGCTTGCTAATGTTGTCATTGATGTCAACCTCCAATAGATGGTTCACTTGGTTTCCAAGTGCTTTTGAGAAAATTTGAATAAAAAGGTGTGTAGTGTGACACAGGTATATTCAGTATTATGCTCCACATTTCTTCATAGTTGAAGAATTGCTAGTACAGTTTGGAAGTGTTGATCAGAGGTGTTATATCCACAGTTTTAGATTCTGGATTGTGCAGCAGTGGAAGATGTGTTTAACAGAGTGTTTTCCTATGTAGAAGATTGTCTGTGAGAAATGAGATTGCTCTATATTTCTCCACATTGAGGTTTCTTGTTTTACAAATATGGGAAAGTGCTTAAATTGTCTGCATCTACTTTCCCTCAAAGTTTCTAGTGTTGGATTGCTTTGCAAACTTAGTTCTTGTATTGGAGTTCAGTAATAGTGTATCTTGTTGTGCAGAATGAAGACATTCTTTGTTTCAGGTGATTGTGGTAGTATTAAAGAAGATTCTGATGTTGAACATTCTGGAAAGATGTGTGGATGGTGTGGAGTGTCTCTCTTTGGTCTGCATGATGTTTTTAGACTTGGAGAGGCATGTATGTGGTCACTTGTAGTGTTAGTTCAGGTTTGGCAGACCTGGCTTGCTAACACTATTTACAAAAGGTACTTTGTGGATTGTGGATGTGATGAGCAGCATGGTGATACAGATTTGAGTCCTAGTTAACTCTTGGCATGGTCTACTTTCACTTCTTTCCACCATAGAAGTGTTTAGTGCTGACCTATTTTGGTGTTATACGTTTGAGGTGCATACATTTTATTAGGACTGACCTAATTGAGATGGTTTTATGTTGTAGATGGTATAAATGCAATATAAAGTTGAGTGGAGCAAGGAAGAGAAGATGATGCAAATTTGAATCAAGGGTGATGACTTGAGTGTGAGCTTAAATGCTTATGACTCTTGAATGCAGTGAGCAGAAGGTGTCTACATTTTCAGTTTGCTTGAAGTTATTAGAGGCAGTGAGCCAAAGGTTGCGGATAGAAAGAAGTTGCAGTGGTTGATTTATCCTATTGCTTTGAGATATTGAATCTCTCTATAATAGTCCTCTTCTATGCTTCTCTCTTCTAGACAATGAGTCCTTATGGCAGTGAGCCTTTCTTCTCGGCAGTGAGCCTACTTGTATTCAGTGTTGCTATTCATAAATATGTGAGTTAATCTTCATCATGGTTTTTCCCTTCTTGGGTTTTCCATGTAAATCTAGTGTTCATATGTGTTTGGATGTGTTTGCATTGATGCTTCATATGTTTACATTATGCTAATGCTTAATAAGAGTTTGGAATAGTATTGAGGGTTTAATGTTTTAATGTACAATTGATTTACCACCCCCCCCTCAGTTATCCTATGCATCCAACAATTAGTATCAGAGAAAGGTTCCTTGAAGAAGATTAACTGCTCAGGGTAGATCCAAGTGGTGCACAGGAAAGGTATTAAGGTTCCATTATTTGATGGAACAAATTATGCTTTTTGGAAGACCAGGTTGGAAAACTTTCTTGTCTCATTAGGATATGGTGTATGGAAGGTAGTTAACAAAAAATATACTATACCTACTAATGGTCCAAAGGATGAATATGAGATTAAAGAATATGAGAACAATGGAAATGCAAGTAGTGCTCTTTTGAATAGTCTTTCTAATTCTGAATTAGTGAAGGTAATGAGCTACAAAATTGTTCATGAGATCTGGAAGAAGCTGGAAAGTATCTATGAAGGAGATGACAAGCTCAAGAAAGCAAATATGTAGAATTTTAAGGCCAAATTTGAAACCCTAAAGATGTCAGAGGATGAAAATATTGCAAGCTACATGCAAAGAGTGGATGAAGTTGTCAACTCCATCAATGGTCTTGGTGGAAAGCTGGAGGAAAGTGAAGTGGTAAAGAAGGTACTAAGAACTCTTCCAAAATCTTATAGTGATAAAGTTTCTTCTATTGAGGAAGTTCAAAATTTGGATACTTATACTAGGGATCAATTGTTTGGTACTTTAACTAGTTTTGAATTAAGAGAGTTTGGTCAAGATGACCCAATAAAAGAGACTGCTTTTAAGGTTAGCAAAACAAGAAAGAATGATGAATCAGATTTAGATGATTTGGATAAAATAGAAGCAAATTTTGTAAGCAGATTGAAAAAGGGCTCTGGAAAATATAGAGGTAAGTTACACTTCAAATGTTTTAACTGTGGAAAGATAGGTCATTATGCTTCAAAATGTCTGGTCAAAATATCTAATGACAAATACAATGATAACAAAGGGAAATCATTCAAGAGGATTTATTATGTTAAAGAAGATGCTAGCATATCTAATGATGAGTCTGACTATCTGGATGATGAAAGTGATGAATGCTTATTAATGGATTTGAATGTTGGAACTAATTCTACTAATCCTGAAAGATGTATAAAGGAAATTACTCTGAAAATATGGCACAACATCAAAGGAGCTTTGGTAACTTCTTTTCATGCAAGAGAAGAGGAGAACCACTGACCTTAATTGATAGTGGGTATTCAAATCATATGACAGGTGATAAGAATAAGTTTGTGAAGCTTGAGAAGTTTGATGGAGATTTTGTGAAGTTTGAAGATGATGCATCTACTAAGATCTGTGGAAAAGGTTCAATTAGTCTTTATGGCAAGCACAATACAAATGATCTTTATGTCAAGGTTCTCTGACACAATGTTCTAAGTGTAGGACAAATATGTAGTAGAGGATATAACCTTGTCTTTCAGGATGGTGGTTGTGAAATCAGAAAAGAAAACTTTGAAACTCTAGTTGCTATAGGAACAAGGACAAAAGGAAATATATATTAGCTCAAAGGTGCTAATGGTATGTGTTTAATGACTCAAGTTAATGAAAGTTGGCTATGGCATAGAAGAATGTGACATATCAATTTTGATATCCTAGTGAGGATCAACTCTACTCAAGCTATGAGGGATCTACCAAGAATTACAAAGCCTATCAATGCAATTTGCAAGGAATGTCAGATTCAGAAGAAAACAAGGAAGAATTTCAAAATCAAAGAATATTCTACCACAGGACCACTAGAGTTGGTACATACAGATCTATGTGGGCCCACAAGAATAGGAAGATTTCAAGGTGACAGGTATTTCATGATGTTAATTGATGATTACTCTAGAATGACTTGGGTAACCTTTCTCAAAGAAAAATCAGAAGCTCTAGATAAGTTCAAAGCATTTAAAATTATGGTTGAAAATGAAATAGATTTGAAAATCAAGTGCTTGATGTCTGATAGAGGTGGTGAGTTCACCTCCAATGAGTTTTACTAATTTTTGTGAAGATCATGGAATAAAAGGCATTTGTCAGCCACTAGGACTCCTCAGCAGAGTGGAGTTGTGGAAAGAAAGAATAGGAGAGTTCATGAAGCAACAAGGACAATGTTGAAAGAAGAAAATATACCAGATATCTATTGGAGAGAAGCTATTCACACTGTAGTCTACATACAAAACATAGTACAAGCAAGGGTCAACAGTTCAAAGAATCCATATGAACTATGGTATGGAAGAAATCCTACTATAAAATATTTTAGAGTGTTTGGAAGCAAGTGCTACTTTAGGAGAGATGAAGAAAATTTGGGAAAGTTTGATACAAGATCAGATGAAGGAATCTTTCTTAGATATTCTACAAAGAGCAATGCTTACAGGTGATACAAAAGGAGGCTAAATAAGTTAGTTGAAAGTGTAAATGTCAAAGTGGATGAAGAACCACATCAAAGCTCAGTACTGATAGAAGGATATGAATCTAATGAGCCCCCTTGCAAAGAAGAAGAAAGAGAAGAAGAAAAGGAAAAGGAGATGCAAGTTAATGAAGAAGATGCTCCGAAAAGGGTTCCTCAGACTCCCAAGCATGTGCAGAAGAATCATTCTGAAGATCAAATCATTGGAGATAAGAACAAAGGTTTATTAACAAGAAGGAAAAGTGCTATGGCATATGAACAGGTAAATGTGTGTTTGCTATCTATTATAGAACCCAAAATAGTGACTGAAGCATGCAAAAATGAATATTGGATCAAAGCTAAGGAAGAAGAATTGATGTAGATTGAGAAAAATTAGACTTGGTAAATTGTCCCAAGACTAGCAGACAAAAATGTAATAGGAACTAAATGGGTATTCCAAAACAAATTGAATGAGAATGGAGAAGTAGTTAGAAATAAAGCTAGGCTTGTGTGTAAAGGCTACTCACAGGTGGAAGGAATACATTATAAGGAAACATATGCTCCAGTGGAAAGAATGGAGGCCATTAGAATGTTCTTGGCCTTTGTAGGTCATAAGGACTTCAAAGTTTATCAGATGGATGTGAGATCTGTATTCTTAAATGGAGAATTGGAAGAAGAGATATACATTGAACAACTGAAAGGCTTTTAGTTATTAGATGATCCAAATATGGTCTGCAAATTGAAGAAGGCATTATATGGACTCAAACACCCTCCTAGAGCTTGATATGCAAGATTGGATAGATACCTACTGCAACAAGGATTCAAAAAGGGCAATGCAGATAGCAATTTGTACTTCAAAGTTGTACAATATCAAATCCTGATTGTGGAGGTATATGTTGATGATATAATTTTTGGAGGAAATGAAGATATGTGCAAAAGATTTGTAGAAGAGATGCGGAAAGAGTTTGAAATGTCAATGTGTGGGGAAATGAATTTCTTCCTTGGGTTACAAATTAGTCAATCACGAAAAGGTATTTTAATTTCACAGTCAAAGTATGTTAAGGAAATGTTCAAGAAGTTTGGAATGGAAGACTCCAAACTAGTATGTACTCCCATGACTACTGGTTGTAAGTTAAGCAAAGATGATGAATCTCCTAAGTCTGATCAGAGCAAGTATAGATTAATGATTGGTGGACTGCTATACCTAACTACTACTATACTAGATATCATGCATTCAGTTTGTCTTGTAGCTAGATTCCAAGCAAATCCCAGAGATTCATATGTTTTAGCAGTAAAAAGGATATTTAGATACTTAAAAGACACGCCTGATTTTGGCTTATGGTATCCCAAGGATGGTGATTTCTCTTTGAGTGCATATACAGATGATAGAAGAAGTACAAGTTTTGGTGATTTCTTTCTTGGAAGTAGACTAGTTTTATTATTAAGT
The DNA here is from genome assembly GCA_027924645.1 of Cunninghamia lanceolata. Lineage (NCBI taxonomy): Eukaryota > Viridiplantae > Streptophyta > Pinopsida > Cupressales > Cupressaceae > Cunninghamia > Cunninghamia lanceolata. The sequence goes on from BSBN01001222.1 coordinate 5,266,606, forward strand.
AAGAAGCAGGATTCAGTGTCATTATCTACTGCAGAAGTAGAGTACATTACAATAGCATCTTGTTGTACACAGGTGTTGTGGATGAAGCAGACATTGAAAGATATCAAAGTATCATATTATGAACCTATTTCTGTCTTATGTGATAATACAAGTGCTATCAACATTTCAAAGAATCTAGTAATGCATTCAAGAACAAATCATATTTCAATTTGGTATCACTTTCTAAGAGAGAAGGTTGCAGAGAATGAGGTGAAATTGGAATACGAGCCTACTAGGATCAAGTTGTAGATATCTTTACAATGGCTCTTCCTAAAGATACTTTTGAGTATCTCTGATAGAAGTTAGGGGTTATTGGCCCTCCTTCCATTAATTAGATGCATAAGTGTGTGCATCTGTTTGGGAAACATTTCAAGATACCCTCTTTGTCCTGGACTGATGTTGAAGGCTACCTCTCAGGGGGAGTAGGTAGTGGTACTGTTGGTTGGTGAAGTTAGTTGGAGCATATCTTATATCCCTAAGGGGGAGAGTGCAGAAAAGTGATAGTAGTGGAGTGAGAGCAAATGCTTTCTGATGTTGCAAATGGTGTCAAAATGATGTATATAGTTGTCAAAGGAGAATTCATTGCAGAAGATGAGAAGTGTGAAGAGAAGATTTGGTGTTGCCCTTTGCCATTGATTTCAAAGGGGGAGAGAGTTGAAGTGACTGAAAAACCATTGAGTGGGAAACATTGTGCAAAAAAGTGTGTGAAGAGTAAGAGTTGCTCCAGTCAGGGGGAGTACTATTGATTGTAGAGCTATTGATTGATTGTTTTTGGTGTTGATGTTTTTTAAAAGAGTTGGTGTTTCCATCAAGGACAAAGGGTGTGATTGTTGGAATCTTGTTGGGGTTATCATTGATGTCAACCTCCAATAGATGGTTCACTTGGTTTCCAAGTGCTTTTGAGAAAATTTGAATAAAAAGGTGTGCAGTGTGACAGAGGTATGTTTAGCATTATGCTGTGCATTTCTTAATGGTTGAAGATATGCTTGTGCAGTTTGGAAGTGTTAATCAGACATTTTCAGAGGTGTTATATCTAGAGTTTTAGGTTCTGGAACATGTGGTAATGGAAGATGTGTTTGATAGAGTGTTTGCCTATGTAGTAGATTGTCTGGGAGAAATGAGATTGCTCCTCATTTATCCGCATTGAGGTCTCCATTTTTGTGGATCTAGGAACATGCTTAAACTATCTGTATCTACCTTCCCAGGAAGTTTCTAGTGTTGGATTTCTCCACAAACTTAGTTCTTGTATTGGAGTTTAGTAATAGTGTATCCTATTGTGCAGAATGAAGACATTCTTTGTTTCAAGTGGTTGCGGCAGTATTACAAAAGATTATGATATTGCTAAACATTCTAGAAAGATGTGTGGATGGTGGGGAGTGTCTCTTTGTGGTCTGGCACATGATGTTTTAAGACTTGGAATGGAATGTATGTGGTTGCTTGTAGTGTTAGTTCAAGTTTGGTTGACCTGGCTTGCTAATGCTATTTGCAGAGGTACTTCATGGATTGTGGATGTGATGAGTAGCATGGTAATACAAATTTTAGTCCTAATTAACCCTTGGAGTAGTCCACTTTTACTTATTTCCATTGCAGAAGTGTTTAGTGTCGACCTATTTTGGTGTTGCACATTTGAGGTGCATACATTTCATTAGGACCGACCTAATTGAGATGGTTTTAGGTTGTGGATGGTATAAATGCAAGATGAAGTTGAGTAGAGAAAGGAAGAGAAGATGATTTGAGTGTGAGCTTAAATGCTTATGACTCCTGAATGCAGTGAGAAGGTGTCTACATTTTTAGATTGCTTGAAGTTGCTGGAGGCAGTGAGCCAAAGGTTATGGATAGCAAGAAGTTGTAGTGGTGGATTTCTCCTATTGCTTTGAGATAGTGAATCTCTCTGTAACAATCATCTTCTATTCTTCTCTCTTCTAGATAGTGAGTCCTTCTGGCAATGAGCCTTTCTTTTGGGTAGTGAGCCCTTGGCAGTGAGCCTACTTGTATTTGATGTTGCTATTCATATATATGTGAGTTAATCCTCACCATGGTTTTTCCCTTCTTGGGTTTTCCATGTAAGTATGGTGTTCTTATGTGTTTGGATGTGTTTGCATTGATGTTTCATATGTTTACATTATCCTAGTGCTTACTAAGAGCTTGGAATAGCATTGAGGGTTTAATGTTTTAATGTACAACTGATTCACCCCCCTCTCAGTTATCATGTGCATCTAATAAAGAGAATTATACATGAATGTTTTACAAGTCACATAATGAACAACATGTGGTCAACATGATGAAATTTTATCTCCTCTGGTACCACTTTAGGTCTGGAGTCAAATACAAGGATGGGTAGTTTATGAGGTCCCGACTTGGTGTTTAATAAAGACTTTGATGATTGTAATGGATGTGCACCATCTTGGAAGGGTGTGTCAAAGCAGGATAGGACCTAATTATGCATTATTCTTGTACCACATTGGGATTTTATCTACCACACATGTTTGAGAGCCAACTGATATGGTCACTACATGTTTCATACTACACGTTTCTTTTTGGTTGACTAAAGAGAAAGACTTTGAAGCTTGCAGAGGATATATATAAAGAGTCAAAGTTGTTGAAATGGGTGTGTATTGTGTTTTTGAATCAAGAGTCAGGATTATGTGAATAAGCTTACAGTAGAAGAAGATATGATGATGAAAATGCTAAGGGTTAGTTTATACAGTTGTGAAAGATATACTATACTCTAAAATGGTAAAGATGAATTCCTGAATGTATTTTGATATTGCATAGATTTGTATTGTTGCTAGAAGGAAGGTAGACAATATTACAGTAGCTGAAGTGGTCAGTATTTTGTGTCACATGAAGAACATTATGATATACTTTGTAATTGTGTAACTGATCAGGGAGTTGCAGGTTCCTTTGGGTTCTAGCCCATAAATAATATTATAATCCTATTTTATTTGTGAGGCTAGATCTGGATAGTAGATCCAAGCAACTTGCTCACTGTGGTTTTTTCCTTCTTGGGTTTTCCACGTAAATTTGGTGTTATAGTTGTGTGCCTTTATGTTCTTGCTCGTCTCATGTCTTGAATATTTACATAAGTTTGAATGCTGCAAAAATAAGATAATTTGATTTAGTACTGATTCACCCCCCCTCTCAATACTTCTATGTGTTCAATAGAAATTTGTGGCCACATGGCACTGCAGGTTATCCGACGTGGACCCTACAATGTCGGTGAATGTGTCTCTCTCCCTATGTCTCTCTCTCTCTCTTCCTCTCTACCTCATCCTTCTCTTTCTATAACTTATATTGAAAGACAAATGAGGGTATACTAGGCCTATAGAAAATGAAATGATGATAGGAAAATCATATTAAACATGTAGAAGGTGAAATGAGGGTAGGTAAATAATGTGAAACGTAGAAGTTAAAATGATGATATAATGTCAAACATATCATCTAGACCTCTTGGTCTCTCTCTAACTAAACATACAATGTCAAACACATATATAAGGTGAGATGAAGATAAGCAAATGATGTCAAACATATCAAAGGTGAAATGAGGATACATTATACATATAGAAGGTGAAATGAGGATACGTTATACATAAAGAAGGTAAAATGAGGATAAGCAAATCATGTCAAACATGTAGACATGAGGAAAATGAGGATATGCAAAGTATGTAGACCATATAGAAGGCGAGATGAGGATATGTGAATCATGCCAAATGTGTCTCTCTCCCTATGTCTCTCTCTCTCTCTTTCTTCCTCTCTACCTCATTCTACTCTTTCCATAACCCATATAGAAGGTGAAATGAGGGTGTACTAGACCTATAGATGATGAAATGATGATAGGAAAATTATGTTAAACATATAGAAGGTGAAATGAGGGTAAGCAAATAATGTCAAACATAATGAGGATACATTATACATGTAGAAGGTGAAATGAGAATATGATATACATATAGATTTGGTGAAATAAGGATACATTATACATATAGCAGGTGAACTGAGGATAGGCAAATCATGTCAAACATGTGGACCTATGAAATGAGGATATGCAAAGCATGGAGACCATATAGAAGGTAAAATGAGGATATGCAAATCATGCCAAATGTGTTTATCTCCCTATGTCTCTTCGTCTTCCTCTCTACCTCATTCTACTATTTCCATAACTCATATAGTAGGTGAAATGAGGGTATGCTAGACCTACAGACCATGAAATGAGGATATGATATTGAAACATGGAGTATATGATATTGAAACATACTTCCATTTAAGATGTACACCTATTTACATTTCCAAATGCAACATCTATTGAATTTGAGTTGTGGATGACATTTCTTTGCATAAACTAGATAATGAAATGGGTAAACACACAAACATGTCTTTGCTCATTAATACAAAAATAACTATATTTAATTTAATGAAATCATCATAAGTTTTGTCATTTTTAACATGTGTCTTGCATGTTTTGTTAGTTTCCGTTGCACCAAAAGATCAACCTATTAATGCCCGATACAACCACTTGACTTAACAAGCACGGGATGTGGTTAGGCCCTTGTCACAAACCACCATAGTGCAATGCTGAACAAGAAGACCAAGGGTCACACCTTGCAACAATCCCCCCAGCGCAAGCACGGGGTTTGAACCCATGACCTTGGCTCTGATACCAACTGTTAGTTGTCATTGCACCAAAAGATTGACCTATTAATGCTTGATACAACCACTTGACTTAACAAGCACGGGAGGTGGTTAAGCCCTTGTCACAAACCACCGTAGCGCAGCGCTAAACAAGAAGACCAAGGGTCACACCTTGCAACAAAGTTGTTGGCAAGAGACACATTAGAGATTCTTGATTGTTGTCATTGATGGCAACAAAGGTTATCCCACACATCCGCAATGCATGATAAGTCCACACCGGAAGTCAGATTGAAGAAGTGTTGAGGTCCGATAAGAAAGAATAGAGCAGTCAGTAAGGTTCGACAGATAGGTCCAGATCTCTCAGTAGAAGTATCTCAGTGAAGTGTGGATTTGGGGAAGTCAAGAGGAGTATCTTGATTGATAGATTCCAAGGTTTGAGCCTCCAGTGTGGAAAGGATAAAGAGATATGAATGCTTGAGTGTCGGGTTCCCAAGTGACAATAGAGGAAGAACTGACTGGCAGAACATTAGACATTATTCTGGATGTGTTACTGATGTTGGTAAAGGTTATGAAGGCATAAAGTATGTTTGGCCGACATGATTTATGATTTCCACAAGTATATCCTTGATCCGCATTACTTGGTAAGCAAGGATCCAGCCGATAGATCAGAGTTTAGGTAAAATATTGACTATTCCGGGTGCCGACTAGAAAGGTGATGAAATCACTTGTACAGATATATATACAAGATAGATTTAGTTATGAGAAGTGTTGTGGTTGTAAGTGATGTACGAAGAAAAGCAGTAGAGCCAAATAAAAGTAGAAAGGAAGATCCAATATGTGAAAGAAGAGCAGCATAAAAGAAGAGGAAAGATGAAGTGCAGCAGATCAGTATACAGAGCCTAACCAGAATTGAACTCCAACATATGTTGATGCTCCTTATCAGTTCAAGTATTGTATTACACTCTTTATAAATTGTAGACAGTGTGTCTCTTGTAGGCAGTGTGCCTCTTGTGAGCAGTGTGCTTGGGCAGTGAGCCCTAATTGGCAAGTGCCATTTTGTACTTCCATTCTTCTAACAGAGAATACTATCTTGGGTTAATCACCTCGTGGTTTTCTCCCTTAATAGGGTTTCCACGTCAAAAATATTGTGTCATGTGTATTTCTATTTCATGGTTATATTTTCTTGTTTGAATTGATGCTGCACTAATTAATAAGAAAGTTCAGAAAGCTGAAATAATTAAGATAACTGATTCACCCCCCCTCTCAGTTATCAACAATTGGTATCAGAGCTAAGTTCCTCCTAAACAGAGTCTAACAGCTCAAGGAAGATCTGGGAATCCAAATGGATGCATATGGTTTAAGGGAGCAACTCAAGACTGCCCTTGATGATCTTGAGCAGTCAAACTCTAAAGTCAATGAATTAAAGGAAAGACTCAAACAAGTTGATGATTTCATGAGAGAACTAAAAGACAAATTAAGTCTCTCTATAAAAAAAGGAAGGAGCTACTTCAGCAATTGGCAAGTCAAGGTGAAGCAAATGATGCAAATGAAGATCTGAAGGAGAAAACTAAGTTATGTGAAAAGTTATCAAAAGAAATCATTATGGTAAGACATGAAATGGAATCAGAAGTTATGAAGTTTACCCAAAAAGTTGAAGAGAAAAGAAAAACTGAAGATAATCTAAAACAATCTCTCAAGGAGAAATTAGAAGATTGCCACAAGATAGAATTATCAGACATCTTGAATCTAATCTTGAAGATGCTAAAGATAATGAAGAAAAAATTGAGGATCAAATTGTCTCTCTCAAAAGGGATCTTCAAACAGCAAATGAATATAAAGAGAAATTAAAGATAAGTTCTACTCAACTTGAAGTTCTTCTTGGAAGTCAAAAGCGGGTAGATGACAAGTGTGGTTTGGGTTATGAGAAAGGAGAAAGCTCTAGATCTAATCAGAAGAATTTTGGATCAGAAAATCCAAGGAACAGGCCTAGAAGACCTCCGATAAGGCAACCCAATGCTCAAAGATATCCATCCTTCAATGGACACTGCCACAACTACAATAACTTTGGTCATAAAGCTAATCAGTGCAGAAAGAGAATGAATCAGACTAATTTATCCTTCTCTGAACAGTGTTTTAACTGCAAAAGGTATGGTCACAAATCTCATGAATGCAGAAATATGCAAATGAACAAATCATTCAATGGTAGATGCTTTGCATGCAATAGAATAGGTCATATGGCTAATCAATGTAGATCAAGAGGATATCAATCAAATATGCAAAGAAATGTTGTTTGCCAAATTTGCAATAGATCCGGTCATATTACAAAATTCTGTAGAAACAAGAATCAGGACAAAAGAGGTCTAGTATATCATAACCAAAATCAAGATAAGGGAAAACAAAAAGTGAATGCGGATGAAGTTAAAAGTGAGATGAACAAGATTTGGGTGAAGAAAACTACAGAGAATGTAGGGGATGGGTCCGCACCAGACTCTGGTGCTGATATTCCTTCTAGAAATTAAAAAGTGAGCTTTGGCTCAGGAGGAGACACAAAGAAAACCTTGTTCCCCCAACTAGTCAATTGGTGCTGGAACTGGCACAAGGAGAGCTGTGGATTAAAAAGGCTCATACAAGAAACATCTAAAAGGGGTATGGTAAAGATTTGAGAGATCCATAAGAAGATTTGAAGAATCTAATCCTTCCAGAATTGATCTGGTAAAAATAGATTCCTTACAAGTTCAATCTGGTATGATTCAAACTATGGTGTCTTGATCTACAAATAGATCAAATGACTAATGAAAGGAAGATAGATTATCACCACTCTCCTAGAATAAATTTGAAATCTGTCTCAGTGATCCAGAAAGGTTTTGTCTCTGAGTAAGACAAACAAGGCAGACCGGAATGAATTAGGTTGCACATTTATTGCCGAATAAAAATTAGGGCTTCTCATAAATAAAAGAGTTCATTCGCTCATCATTTGTACACTCACATGCGAAGAAGAAAGAAGAGGAGCTCTGCAACAACCTCTCCCAAAGATCAAGATGATTCCTCATACAGCTCAATCCGGATTTCATCGTGTGCCCTAAACAGTGTAAAAGGTATTCTTCGTTCTTGATATCTCTCAATAAGATTTCTTGATGATGGTTACTCTGAATATAGTAAAGATTTCTGATAGACCTCACCCCATATTTAAGAAGCATCCATACAAGTCCTTGGAGGTAGATCCCCTAGGAGCCTTCTCTAGTGTTCTGCATGGTGTTTTGCACACAAAAGATATTAGGGTTTACATACACGCAAATGTTGAAGAGTTTGGGGAATTCAAACTAAGAAATATCTATCACAAACAATTGATAGACGATGCTTTTGAGCTTAAACCAGAATATAAGGGCATCTAGGAGAAACATTTTGATCAGTTCATTCATTTCCCCTACTTTGAAGAAGATGAATGGGTCTCGTATGTGTTGAATAGGGTACATGACAACTTTCTATGGCTTAACAGACCTTGCAAAATCACCAAGGAAGCAATTAGGGCAGTAATTGGTTTACACTCCTCTAGAGGAATACCTGTCCTCAAATCTGTCAAAAACAACATTGTAACTGAGGCCACCGGATAAAAATTTGATAAGAGGGAAATGACCATTGAAGATATTACTGACCCAGATATCAAGTTTACATCTATGATAATAGGATACAAGATATATCACTCCAGTAGGGAGAATTTAGTATCCGGAACTGCAGTATATACTGCCTATGAGATGCTAAGAAAGAATACAGAATATGATCTCTGTGAACTTCTTTTGAGCCAATTAATGGAAAAAATATAGAAGATCAAAAAGGACAAGAAGAACTCCTTTAAATATGGTGGACTAATATTATGCCTATTTTTCTACTTCATGAATGAGCTGCCCGGATCAAATGGATGGGTATGGCAAAATGACAAACCGGTAGCAATTCAAATCAAAGATTACTTGCATGAACTTGGGGATGCTAAGGCAAGGAATACAGCTCTATGGGGTTACTTCAAGCACTTTCAAAATACAATGCAAGTCAAAGAAAGAATCCCCAAATCAGTAGTTGAGAAATACAAGGATACAGTGTGCTTCATGGTAGACACTGATCAATGCCTAATGGAGGCAGTAGAGCCAAGGACAGTCTAGATCATGCCTATGGGGTATGAAGTCGATGAACAAATTGTAAAACTACATGTTCAACACATGCTTAGTCAGCCAAAGGACCCAAAAGAAGAAAGATTTGGAACCTTTGAAGAACTAAGTGTGAAAATTCATACAGAGCTAAGGTAGCCAGAGATCAAGAGGAAAGTGAGAAAAGAAGTAGAAGATGTTGCCAAAGGCTTTGGCATCTCAAAGGAGACACTTGATACCAACAGGAAAAAGATGGAAAGGGCTGAGGAAGAGAAGAAGAAGATAGAAAAGAAAAATGAGGAAAGTGCTCCAGCAAAACCTTCCATCCAGACCAGATAATCAAAGAGATCTGCACCTACCACTGCCAAAGGCTCAAGGACATCAGAACTGGAAGCACAATCATCCGGCAAAGGAGAGAAAAGAACAAAGACAAAAGATACAAGAGCTTATGCTAGTTAAAGGGATAAAGAGCTTGGAAAATGCTCTTAAAGATGGTGGAAATATGTACAAATTTTGCTTATCTTGGCCCATAGTGACCAAAGATATTGAGAGGAAAGTAAAAGAACAAGAGGATAAACTATTAAGTCTGTCTCAAAGTTTTGATCCTCTCTCATCCTCCATAGTAAATCAAGAGTGTCAAACTATTGCAATCACAAATGCAATAAAGAATTTTGAGAAGGAAAGGAAGAACATAATTAGCTGGACGGGTGAACTTAGAAGGATCATTATCCATAAGTTAGAGGCCATGCATGAGGCCATAAGTGATGCTCAGACTACTGCCCGAACCAATGATCTGACAGATCTTAAGAGGGCAGAAGCTTTTGCGTTCCTGTTGAGCGGTCATATTTCAATTTTGGACAAAATGAAGCAAATTTGGGCTACAGAATTTATTCAATTGAAGATAACTTTTGTAGACATACTTCAATATATGTAAGTATGCCATATGTATATACTTATGCAGCTAAGTATAGTTGAATTTTTGAAAGTTTTGATATGCGAACCCTACCCTTTGCCATTGATGTCAAAGGGGGAGTGAAGAGAAGTGAAAAATGTTGTAGCCAGATAAAGGGGAGCTCCAGAAAATGTACATAAAGACAGAGCATCTACTAAGGGGGAGTATAGTATAACACTTAGTCATTTTTCACTAAGTGTTACCATCAATGCCAAAGGGGGAGATTGTTGGCAAGAGACACATTGGAGCTTCTTGATTGTTGTCATTGATGGCAACAAAGGTTATCCCACACATCCACAATGCATGATAAGTCCTCACAGGAAGTCAGATTGAAGAAGCGTTGAGGTCCAGTAAGCAAGAACAGAGTAGTCAGTAAGGTCTGACAGATAGGTCTGGATCTCTCAGTAGAAGTATCTCAATGAAGTGTAGATTTAGGGAACTCAAGAGGAGTATCTTGACTGATAGATTCCAAGGTTTGAGCCTCCGGTGTGGAAAGGATAAAGAGATATGAATGCTTGAGTGTCGGGTTCCCAAGTGACAGTGTGAACAGAGGAAGAACTGACTGGGAGAACATCAGACATTATTCCGGATGTGTTACTGAAGTTGGTAAAGGTTATGAAGGCATAAATTATTTTTGTCCAACATGATTTATGATTTCCACAAGTATATCCTTGATCCAGATTACTTGGTAAGCAAGGATTCAGCTAACAGATCAGAGTTTAGGTAAAATATTGACTATTCCAAGTGCCGACTAGAAAGGTGATGAAATCACTTGTACGGATATATATACAAGATAGATTTAGTTATAAGAAGTGTTGTGGTTGTAAGTGATGTGCAAAGAAAAGTAGTAGAGCCGAATAAAAGTAGAAAGTAAGATCCAGTATGTGAAAGAAGAGTAGCATAAAAGAAGAGGAAAGATGAAGTGCAGCAGATCAGTATATAGAGCCTAACTAGAACTGAACTCCAGCATATGTTGATGCTCCTTATCAGTTCAAGTATTGTATTACACTCTTTATAAATTGTAGATAGTGTGTCTTGTAGGTAGTGTGCCTCTTATGAGAAGTGTGCTCGGGCAGTGAGCCCTAATTGGCAAGTGCCATTTTGTACTTCCATTCTTCTAACAAAGAATACAATCTTGGGTTAATCACCCTGTGGTTTTCTCCCTTAACAGGGTTTCCACGTCAAAAATATTGTGTCATGTGTATTTCTATTTCATGGTTATGTTTGCTTGTTTCAATATCATGATTATTATGAGATGTATACAAAAAGATTCCAATACAACAAATATGTTAACTAACACTAAGCATTCATGTAATAATTTAGCATAAATAAATTTTGAACAAGTATGTACTAATTTAGCATAAATTGAAATGTTATGTTAAATATAGATTTCACATGATTGCAATTATGCTTATTTTTTATTAATTCTTACTAATTAGGGTATTCATATAGAAATATATAGTAACTCATGTAACATATACTTATGTACAAATCTTTGGTTTTATGCTATAAGATAATCATCAATATGAAAACAACAAGAAGGTCTTCTTAATGGTGTTTGGACAATGCATTATCATTTGAAGGAAAAAATGTCACATGTCATTCTAAGAAAATCCTTTATCCAACTAAAACTACCATCATGTGGCAATTAAGATCAAGTTATGTATTAAGGTAGGAAACTGTATATCATCTTTCTACCAAGAAAAACAGTCATATATAACAAGAAATCAATCTATAACATGTTATTGATCATAACTCAACTATTGTAAAGTGATTATGCATTCGACTTTTAAGTTTCAAAGTAGGAATAAATGCACATAAGGAATTTAAATTATATTGTATATCAAGGTGTATATATATTAAAATCTAGTCCATAATGGTAGACATATACAAAAATTTGGCAAATATGCCAACTTAAAATTTTTTGTACAAAATGTGGCATATGTCATCTCAAATTCTATATACAATCTACATGTTGAATAGCTACATCAAATACTAAAGGTCCACTTGACCCTATGTCTGTAGCGAATCCTCAACCTATGATGGATCCTCAAAAAGTGTCCTCTTTGCGCTGTGATATCTAGTAGTTGATGGATGTAAAGTTGGCTGCATTAACAAGTAAAACCAAAAATTTGATTAATTAGTTGAATGGTAAATATAAATAAGTTAGACTAGTAAACATAAACTTATCTACTACAATTTAGAACTTTAAAATTGACATACATCTAAATCACCAAAATCAACTATAAGGTCTCTAAACTATCAATTATTTAGAAAAATTCAACTCAATTAACTCAACTCTTTCTTGTTGTCCTGAGAGTCATTCTATAAATGATGGTCTCTTAAGATGAATAGGTGTCCCACTAAAGCATGATGGAAAAGGTGCCACATCACTTACTTTTAGAATAGACTGTAATAGTAAAATAACATTGAAATAAATTAATATATAATTAATAACAAAAAAGGAAATGCATACACTAAAAAGGTTAGATGCGTAAATAAACAATCTAGACTACACTAAACAATAACTTATCTACTAGAAAACAAGCACATACCACCAATGAGGCCTCCTGCATCGATTGAGAAGGACTCATCATGGATGCACCAATTAACATTTTTTGTATGAAAAATGACAAGAATGTAAGACTCTATGTATACATATAATCATAATAACTTTAAAATTAATAAATCTAAATGACTATAATTAAATATTTAAGTTTTCTAAATTATGAATTAAAGTATAGTTAAATTGAATTACCTCCTCCCTTTGTTGTTGTTATGAGAGTCTTTCGACGAATGATGGTCTCTTGGGTCAATCAAAAGTTTGACAAAGTATATTGGAAAAGGTGCCACATCATTCACATTTTGCATAGACTATAAAAGTAAAGTAACATCAAGATATAAATTAATATATAATTACTCACAAAAATGAAATGCATACAATAGAAAAAGCTAGATGTGTAGAAAAATTTATCGGAAAGTAGAGAGCAAATTGGATAGTAGAAAGAGTTCCATGATGAACTTCTGTTAGCTCCTCCTTTGTCATCAGCTATTATCCCCCTTAGATACATTAGTACTAATCTTTGTTTATATTGAATTCAAATGGAATACACCATGAAATCTAACTTTAAATTTTACCTAAAACAAAGATTGGCCTTTCTCATCTCCTTCTCTACCCCCTGATGCCTTTGCTTGTGCTCTAGTCCTTGATGTCTCAGCTTGAGTTCTAGACCATACTACCTCATCTCAGGAAGGTGATGTATGAGGGACATCATACTTTTAAGTGTTTGGGGGTGGCTCACAACTCTCCCCAAGAGGACCTAAGCACAACTAATTGCACATAATGCAATAATGAGGCACACAAACATGTGTGGACAAGGAGGGTCCAATAATCTCATTTGATCTACTATAACCACCAATATCATGTGGTTGTGCTAGTTGAGAGGTCTATGTAATCAAGTTCTCATTCAAAGAGTGTATGGCAATGAGGCTCAGTTGTGTTGCATTTGCAATAATGTCTAGGTGTTGAATTGGAGGTGGAGAAGGGATAGCAAGAGGGGAAATAAAAGGACCTTGTACTTGTCTCATTTCCCTAGTTCTATCTTAAGGCATTCTTTTACCTACTCCCTGGAACCCTCTAAAATTAAAATAGTTCACATGGTGACCCATTACAAATATGCATATAGTTTACAGAGGAAATATAAAGGTACATCAAAATTGTTGTTGGGTGGTTTATCAAAAACCATCCACCAACGATCCCATAAATTTTAAGTAATACCTTGATGTGTACACCATTTTATTGAATACTTAGACTTAAGGACATCAACATGCAATCCGATTTTAGGGTTGCCAAAATCTTGGGCTAACATGGCTTTGGTAATGTCTAAATCTTTGACTTGGTCATACAATAAATCATTAGAATATTCTACCTTCTTGGCTTCTCGCCATTGCCTAAAAAATTCATGTTGGCTTGTGAGTATTCAAACATGAGTAATAATTCCCTCTAATCTCAATATCATTAAAGACAATTGAGGGTGGTGGTGATAAATTTATATAATCTTATTTATTTCATTAATATTTCTTTCAATTTACTCTTGGATTGTTGGAGGATTTGGTGGGGGAGGGTTTGGGCTTTGATGTTATAGATCCATGTTACCTATTTAAAATTTAAAACATACAAATTTATGTTTTAAAACAAAACATTTTCATTTGATTTAGAAAAAAATCAAAAAAGGAAAAAATTAAACCCTTACCTCTTCAAAATTGCCTCCTCCAAATCGGATATCCGTCTTCTCCCAATTTGATATTCATTTCCTTCTTCTCTATGTTTTGCAAGCCATGGATTTGCAAAAAGCAAAGTCCTTTTTATTTATTTATATGTTTCACAAAATAGATATCCATTTAGAACTAGATATATGTTTCAAACGAATATTTGTTCTAAATAGATATCCATTTTGGTTTGGTATTTGATGCAGGAGCATCTGGGTGAACTGACAATTAGTATCAACAAAAAAAAATTCAATTTATTTTCTTCCAACTTTGGTTTATTTTGGTCATGTTTGGCATCTCTCAATTTTGGGAAATGCTTTGTGTGATCAGATTTGCAAGAATTGAGTTTTTGACAAATGGCATTTTTAACACTCCGCAGGTAGTTCACGAAAATAATTGTTTAGAGAGATTATTGAGGTTTGGAGACAAATCCTCTTACAGTTACATTGTTGGATGTATGTTGGTAATTATGGTGAAAATTTCATGGTCAAATTCTTCCTGGTTTTGGAGAAATTAAAATTTTCCATTCAATGTTGGTGATTTGATGAAAGTTTAAAATTTTAAATTCCATGAGGGTTGAGGCAAAATGGCTTGGTGGGAAGCTGAAGAATGTTGACTTACACATCTAGACAAGTTTTCAAGAAAAATGGAATAGCCAGTAAAAAGTTACATTAAAAGTCATCTTTCACGTGTTTTTGGCATCTGGCAAGTTGAGTAATTAAAATTTCTTCTCCAAATTTATTTGAGGACATTATATAGAGATTATTTGTTGTATTATGCAAATTTATTATGAGGTACCAAATATTAATATTCAATATATATTATAATAAGGAAAACAAAAAAATTAAAAACATGAAGAATAGGTGTGGGAGGAGATAAAAAAGAAAAATTCAGCGCCATTTTGAAGGTGAAACACCTCATAAGAGGCAGCTCTTGGTATTCTTTCAAATAGGAATTGAAGAGTTGTATGAGGATACCAAAGGCTAGACAGACATGTATTTAAAAAGAAAACATCGCTACAGATAGAGGTAGATTTCAGAGAGGGAAATCTTAGCCCATGAGAGGGGCTTGTGAAGGAAAGTTGTTGTGAGAGTGTGAGAAAGTAGAGGGGATTTTCTCTGTAGATTTGAAAGGCCATGGGAGGCCAAATATGTAAAAAATTTGTTGCAGATTTGTATTTTGTTTTCAAGTTAAATTTCATTTGAAATAAAATAGAGATTTGTGTTTGCATTCTTTATTATGAGTTTATGTGTTGCAGCAATAGGTGGGAGTTCCACTTGCGTCAATATTCCAAACTAAAATAGATATTATGTCCGAGCCTTCAAAAATTCAAACATCCATCTCACAATTTTAGCTAAGTAAAACACTTTTTTCTCCTATTTCCACTATTTGGCCCTTGATGATCCTGCACTCACCCTTCTATGAACCTAATGATTTGCCTCCTAAGAGAGAGGTAGAGAATGAGATTCAATTACTCAATAAATCTATTCTACCAAATATAGGATTTTATAAAAAATCATTGATGGATAGTAATGGAGTAAAATAATGTTAGAGTCACACAACAAACTCATAGGAGCTAGCAATCTCTACATTAATTCTTCTACATAAGAGAGAAGCACACAATAGTTGAAACTAGAGGAAAAGATGCAAAAATGAATTTTGGTGCATTCATTATTCACAAAGGAATAATACAAATAAATACAACCACACTTACCCAAAAAGGACAAAGTGGGAAATAAATCTTATTCAACACATGCCACAAAGCTCTCAAGCTAATAAAGGAAAGAAACTCCCTAAAAAGACTCCTTAATAAACTTATGATAATGTGTGAATATAATTACACACCAACAACCCCCTTAAGCACAACTTAGGGAGGTTGCACACATAAGACAAAAGGGAAGATCGGTCTCAGAAACAAGGCCTAATCAATTACCTATTTATAAATAAAAATCTATCATAACTAAAGAAAAGGACAAAAATCTGATGGGAAAAGAGCTCCTCTCCAAAAGAGAGAAAACAACAAATATGTACAAGTGATGGATTACAAACATCCAAGTCCATCACAAATACACAATGAATACCCCATAGGAGAGAGAAAATGAATGAGATAATGTGCCCCATCCAAGAAGTAGCTCCTATACAAATGATGAATGCTTGAACATAGAACACAATCCACTGCCTACAAAAAACATTTCTTCCCTTCAGAATAAATAGATCAATTGGTGAATGTAGAAGCCATTCCCTCAATTTGGATGAATAGAGAACCCAAATTCAAATGTGTCTCAAAATACAACTTTGGTATCTTTATTATAGAAACATATGTCTTCTCCAAAACAAAAATTATCTACCCAATAAAAGAAGTAGAACCAGGAGAGGGAAGATATTGAATTGAATCTAAAAATACTAAAGATAAGATGACATTAGTGCCATCAAAGAGGAAATATATATCCTCCAATGTATACTCCAAATCAAAATGTGAGATGAGCCACAAATAGGGATGAATTATCTAATAAATAGGAAACCTAATGAGGTGGATCAAGAAAATTAAAATTAACCTACTACAAAGAATTAATGGAAGCCCTCTATGAAGAAACACTAGACTCTAAAGTAGTAATAGGTGATGGGGTACATGGAATAGAGATCCCAATGCATGTCATTTAACTACATTACTCATTCTTGAATTGTGTGTCCACACAAGATGTCTGGGTGTGAACATCAAATGTATATGCATATCTTGAATTAAAAGAATTTGGAAAATTGATGTCATTTGCTATGCAAAGTCAACTATATCTTCATTTGTAAAGTTCATAAAGATCTTTTAAATCATCCAGTTCCTTTTGCATGTGTTAGCAAGAAATGTGGAGGAGATACTAGTCTAGAGATCCGGTCATCAGTCAAGTATTTATAGTTAGTTTATACCCCGGTCAAGTAGCTAGAGATTAAAAACAAAACATAAAGAATAACAAAATAGAGCATCACATACACATTAAAGTAAGACAACACAAAATTACCTGGTACTGGTAGCTCTCCTTATGTATATACTAACAGTCATCAAATGCATACATCATCTATCCATCCTCCAGCAAGTCTAAGTTTCTACCTCAACAGTTACAATCATGACTTCTATGTCATTCTTACATCTAAATATATCATCTATCATACTCCTATTCTCCTATATCTTATCATCATATCCTATATCTATCAATATAGGGATAGGTTTCCTATCAGCTTTGGCCTCCGTATAGTGTGTAGTCTCCTCCAGCTGGCTCTGCTTTATGCTTTGCACCATGCTAAAATCACCCCCCGTCAAAATTATGTCTTGTCCTCAAGACTTGTTTTGCTCCAGTTGAAAATATTTCTTGAGTCTTGCCCCATTGACATAGCCAGCTGATATTTGACCCTCCGTATTCTTTATTTTGACTACTCCAGAATCTAGAATTTCTTCAATGTAGAAAGGTCCCAACCTTGTCTTGACGTTTCCTTGCTTCTTAAATTTGCTATCATACAGGAGTACTAAGTCACCTTTCTTGAGTGTCTTGTTCCTCAAATTTCTGTCATGCCAAGCCTTATGTCTTTTCCTTCCCAAGTTCATATTGTATGCTGCCATCAATCTGTCCTCATCCATTTTTTCCAATTCTTCAATCCTCTATGTGAGAGTCTTCTTCACCCAGCTTGAGAGTCATTGATGTCTAGAAATTTGGGAATATGAAGTGTACCAGTATTGTAGCATCTATTCCATACACCAATTCATAGGGAGTGAACTTAGTGGTTCTTTTCAAGGTTGTTTTGTATGCCCATAATACCGTAGGTATTTTTTAAATCCCAATTTGTCTTTTTCCCATTGCACATCTTTGTCAATTCTACTCCAATGATCTTATTTAGGGATTCACTTGCCCCATTTGCTTGTGGATGATATGGTGAACTCCTGTTGTGTGTTATCATGAAGTTATTCAATAGATCTAAAATCATTTTATTTATAAAATGTTTGCCTTGGTGACTGGTGATGCTCAATGAACAACCAAACCTGGTAATTATGTTCTCAAAGATGAATTTGGTGGCAATTTTTGTTGTAAGTCTCTGGTTGGTTGTGCTTTAGCCCACTTAGTCAAGTATTCTACTCTAGTAATGATGAATCTACCTTTTGACTGCTTTGACAGAGGGTCTATAGGTCCAATGAAGTCAATAGCCCATTTTTGAAAAGGTAATTGTGATGGAACTGGTCTCAGTGGCATTTCATCTCTTACAATAGGTCTTCTTATTCTTTGATATACATCACAATTCTTTACATATCTCTATACATCTTTGAAACATTAAGGCCACCATCACCTGGCTAGTTTGATATTTCTTTCTGTCATGGACCTCCAGCATTATGTTCTCCTACTATCCATTCATGTCCTTCTCTTAGAATGTCTTCTCTTTCATGTTCATATACTACCCTTCTGATGATATCATCCTTACCTCTGACGTGAAATTCTCCTTCAATCAGTGTATGTAGACACCCAAAATTGTCCATGTCATAACATTACCTAGTCGATACATGACCTTGTAAAACATCTTGTAATATTTTACCCTAGGTCATTACATTATCCCACTTATCCCACTTATAAATCCCACTTGATCACCTTCCCATTTATTTAATTAATTCCCCTTCACATGTCTCAAAATAATTTAAATTAAATATTTGAATTAGTACCTCACTTTTTCCACATTGCAACATGTGTCGCATGACTACAACTCTTCACATGCACAAATAATTTAAATAATTTTATTATTTAAATTATGAGATTCCCACTCACATCCTAATTTTAGCCTCATGCCATAATCCACTTAATGTGCATCATAAGCACTAAAATTGCCTTTTAATCCTAGCCATACACATCACACATTTGACTTTTAATCTTAGCCATCGAATCCCATCAGCTTTTGCCTATAAATCTAGCCTCACACAAGCCATTTGAGATCCATCTTCTTCTAGTATCCTCACTCTACCAAAATTCTTCCAATCTTCTCATCTATCTATCTATCTTCTACTACTATCTTTCATCTCAATGTTATGTTGCGAAAATGAGCAATCAACATCAACATATCAAATCATTCAATCATTCAACGATATTGCATGCATCTATCATTCAAGATATCTGAGGTATCGAAGGGTTTGGATCGAGGTAAAGGCATTTGTATTGTTTTATCTTTTTCCTTTTGTCCAAAATTTTCATATACATTTCTGGCACACCTGGTGGGACCAACCCTTGCCTTTTATAGATCTACTAGCTTGTTTTTTTTGGCAGGTTTTATTAATTTTTTGTTGCAGATCTACAATTTTTTGGACAAAACCCTAGGTTTTCAAGATTTTATCATATCTTCCAAATGGCTATGAATTTTTCTACAATATTTTCACAGAATTTTGTCCATCATCTAAGGAGGCCACAACAGAAAAATTGTGAGTTTATTGCCAATTTTGTAGGAGTTATCATGATTTTATGTTTTTTTTCATAAAATTTACTTTTTGGGTGTCAATTGGTGTATTTTTTAGAAATGTTTACATTTGTGGAAAGCCCTTGAGACTCTAATGGGAGTCTGTGTTTTATAGATTTAATATGGAGGTCATATATAGTGTGAAAAAATCAGATCTTTTTAGACTATAGCTTTTCCATAAATATGCATTTCTAGATGCAAAACAAGGAATTTTTCTGACTTCCTTACATTTCTTGAAATCTCTCAAAAAATCAACAGGGTTCTCTTCTTTGATGTTTTAGTTTTTAGATCAACAATATCTTGAAACAATCAAATCTAATTTGGCTATGTATCTGAAATTACAATTTTCCTTGTCTGATGAGCTTTTTTTATGGCTGCATTATAATATCATTTTTTGATTCTATAGGTGAATCTAAGGAGTTGGAATAGCATTGGCATTGGTCATACATAGCAAATTTAAGGACAAAAAACAATTAGGTGCACACATTCCATCTTTCATCTCTAATCATTGTTTGTCAACACACTTCGATTTGGGGCTTAAAAAGAACAATTTGTTTGATCACACATTTGGATTTTGGAGTCTAAAATCAATCTTTTTTGCAATCACACATCAAAAATCAAGTCTAAAACAAACAAGTGTCTTCCTACACATTTGTCTTTGGATCTAAAAAGAACAAGTGTTTGAACTGCTTCCACACATTTCATTTCTAAGGGTCAATTAACAACTACAAGTGTGAATCAAGTGCATGTGTGTATGCTCTCTCCTCGCATCGCAAGGTGATCTTGGAGATCAAAAACACCTCACTTGGTTCACTTTTGTCATACCCTACCTAGGAGGCCTTCTTGGAGACACACCACTCCAAGGGATGACCTTAACTGAGGTGAGAATCGAAAGACACCCTCCTTTGAGAGTTGAAATCTTGTCACTCTTGGCTAAGCCCCAAAGAACTTTATACCTTTAGGAATTGAAGGTGAAGGGTGGGTTACCCCTTTCTCCCGGCTGTGTGGCAGGATTTTGTTTTCATTGCATTCCCTAGTTAGCCTTGTGTAACCTAGCTTAAGACCTAATTGGCCATACCCACTTGACTAACAATAGGCTTGTTGTTGTGTCTTCAAGTGTTTACTTCATCATAACATTTAATCTTGAAATGAAAATTTATCATTGTGTTTAGTGTGAGTGTTCATGCATTTACATGTGAAATTTTGTGTTTGATATTGGCCAAGTCAAACTACCAATAAACAATTTGCCACATCATCCAATCTTTCCAAACCAAATCATCCTAGGCATTCAAGAAATCACATCCTTATCATTCTAAATCATCATCATAATCCTAATCAAACATTTTCCAAAAGTGACACCATGCCAACATTAGAAGACATAGTACCCAACTTCCAAGACCTCCTCCAATCACTTTATCAAGCACCGCAACCCTTAGGTCAACAAACTATACAAAGGCTCCAAGGCACATCCAACAACTTCAACCTCAAGCAAGTTAATCATCTCAAATGCAACATCTCATAGAGCAAGCCCAACACCTCGTGGCCACTTGTCAAACCCAACAAGCACAACATCAAATCCAATCACCATATCAACAACTTCCACATCAATCCTATGTGTCACCTATATTATCATATCAACCCTATCCATCCACCTATCATGTTACCCCTACACCAACTTATCCCATTTCTTCCAATGTCAACCCTTATCCATATCAATTCACATCTCAACAACCATCATTCTATGTAACTCTTCCATCATCATTGCATCAACACATTCAACCACAACATCAACAACAATTCCAACAACAAATCATACAACAACCAATCACATCACAACACCATCCTAACCTCCAACACATTCAACCACAATCCTATGTATCACCTTCACCATCATGCCAACCTAATCTATCTATATATCATGTTAATGCCATATCAACCTATCAATATCCACCTCAAGATCATCCAACTACTTGTTCTAACATGCCAATACACCATCAAACACATCCACAAGGAAACCAAGTGTCCTCACAAGAATCATATGAAATTCCAAGTGGCCCTTTATACATAAGTCAAGTGAGTCCAAGTTATCCTATGCAAGACCTAATTACCTTTGAAGAGGGAGATACCAATCTAGCCAATGCATCCTATGAATACCCTCCATCATTATCCAATCACATGCCAACACATGAGCTGACTAGTCTTATCCCAACACCTGCATGTCATCCAAATCATAATCCTTTGATCCATCAACCTTCTAATCCATCAATCCCTCAACTAAAGGATCCCTTAGAGATGACCCTACAACAATTGGTCTAAGCAAATTTGATTGAGCTACCACCGATAACACCCTTTGAAGAAATCCACTTTAAACCCCATTGGTATAAAGATGATGAATATTGTGCATACCATATGTGTAAGGGCCATCCCATATCCACTTGTACACAACTTAAAAGATTGGTCAAGAACCTAGAATATTGTGGTAAGATTGTGTTAGATAAAACCAACCCATCTAGTCCCATTATCCTTCCATCTAGCCAAAGTCCTAGCCCATCTAAGCCCATTATCCATTCCACAAGCCCTAATCCTAATCCTACCACTCCATCCACCCTTATTATCCACCCAATATATTATCCATCTACCTATACTCTTGCAAAGGATGTGATCCATTAGCTACTAGCAAGGAATAAAGCATCACCATGTCATCAAATATTTATCCTTGAGCCTCTTAAAGAGCCCTCTATTAACATGCCTATCCCTTCAAGCCCATCATGTGACCCACAAGCCACCAAGCCTATTCAAGAGTCTCCTATCATAAGCCCAAGTCAAAGTCCATCATACTCTCTTATTGATGAATATCAAGAACCTATCAAACCTAGCCAAGAGTCTCCCACTTTCACTTCCATGAAACCACAAGAGTTATGTCAAGAGTATGATCCTAAGCATGTGGAAACATCAAGCCCTAGTCCTACTCATGATCAAATCACTTTCATCCAACCTATCCATAACCTATATATTTTCTATGATCAATATATTACCTATGAAGAAGTTATCTATGAGCAACTTGATCCTATACCTATCCATGACCAAGACACCCCTTCCATCCATCCTTCATCTATCCCTAATGCACAAGCTTCCACTTGTTATGATGAGACAAATGCCTCCCAAGAAAGCATAGAAGATCAAACAAATACCTTGGATCTTAGTGAGCATAATGAACATAACCAAGATCTTAATGATACTCCCATATCCATTATCAACCATATTTCAAAGCCATCATATCCACTTGGTCTTACCACCCTCATCCATGAATGTTCTTCCTTAGAACAACAACAACCTTTGCCCTCCACCTCACCCTCTCCATCCAATAAGGAACTCATGTCTAGTGTCTAGCCCACACTAGTCCCATTGTCCATCACTATGGCTTCAAAACATGAACTGCCAAGATAAAGGTTTAGGCCTTCATGAACAAGATATTTTGGAGACCAAACATCTCAAAATCCCTCCACACTCATATGGCCTTGGATATACACCCCAAGGTAAACATTCTAAAGATGTTGGTACTTCCTCCATGTATCCTAAGTCCACTTTCCCTCCCAGATCCTATACATCCTATCATACCCCTAAATCATATGTTGCCATTCCACCTCCATCATCTTACAAATATCAAAAGCATGTGACCGTACACCTTCCACCATCCACTCTACCACCATTGCTTCCAATTTCTAATATCCCTCCATCCAATTTACCACCACTTCTTCCAACACCTAATTATCCACCTATCCATAAATCCTCTAAAAATCCTAATTATGACCAATCAATGCACACATTGTCTAAACATGAAGCTTCCACTCATTCCACCATACCCATGGGATTCAAAAGCAAAAATTTGGATGCCTCTACCTATAAAGAAAAAAATCCTAAGGGTCCTCGTGCCTTCGGACACAAAAGCAAAGAATCAAATAAAAATCCATCTAAAATCTATATAATTCCATACCTCCAAAAGAAAAGGCCAAAACTAAAATGGTTTGGGTCCCTAATAAAAAGGAAAGCAAGTCATACAAGGCATCCACATCTCAAAACTCCCAACTACCCACTTCCACCTTACATTCCCACTCCATTCAAGAATCTCATATTCCATCCCACAAGAAAATAAAAGTCATGAAAATGCTAAGTCTATGTGGGTACCTAAAGCACTTCATCACCCATCTCCTAAGCAAAAATCTACATTACTTCCTACACCACCTCCTCATCAAAGGCTTTAATGTCTATCATGGTGTGTGCAACCATTGGTCATGGTTCCTTTCCATTCCATGTCATTCATCCACTATCCTACATATTTCACCCATCACCATCCTATGGTCCATGCTTTTGTTTAAGCCTCACCATTCATCTTTTGCATAAGTCCAACATAATCCACATCATAAGCCACCATCTTCCCTACATAATCCACATCATAATCCATTATCTACCTACTCCATCTACCTCTTCCATGTCATCCCTTATCGACATATATGAACATAATGACTTTTGACATGGTCCATGCGACAAGATCCATCTAGTGGGACTATCACCTTTCATGGAACTAGACACTTGAGTCCCTCCTATCCTTCTCCTATCCAAAAAATCAAAAAATAGAAAAGTCAAAAAAAAAATAAAAATAGTAAAGAGAAATCCCTTCGTCCAACGGTGAAAACCTGGTAAACAAGCACCTTGGATAAGTACCATGATGAAAACTTGGCAAACATGCGTCATGTGTAGGTTGATCTTCTATGTCACTTACACTTGGGGGCACAATGTCTCATCTATCCAATCTATCATATCATACTATTTCCATCCTACCTACCATCTTTAGCCATAATACATACCTATCATATTGAGTTCACTTATCCACCCTTCTCCTTTTGATCTTGATGAAGACATAGGGGCAAAATGTTGAAACATGTTTTTGGGTATATCTTGATATACATCATTATATCCAAACCAAATCCTATCATTACTCATTTATCCATCCTATCCAAACCAAACCATCCTCTCATCCCTTTTGCTATAGGCTTTGTCATGAAAAATCCTAAGTATTACACCAAGAATGGGGCATGTTATTCCTATGCGACATAGTCTTTGGAGATCACATCCTTATTATTTTATGCATACATCCATCCCATCCTCTATAGCCTATCCTTTCATTCATCCATCTATCATGAGTTATCCATCGCACCCATTATAGCCTATCCTTTTTACCCATACATCTATGATGAGCTTTCTATCCCATTTACTATCACCCATCCTTTTATCCATTTCATCCATTTATCCAATCCTACCTTAATCCTTGCACCTAGACTTGGTTCCCCCTTGTCATTGGTATCTAGCACAAAGGCTACCCAAATTCTCATCCAATGCCATTCCCAGAACAATTCCAAACACAAAAAAATGGAAAAAGGTCCTGAAAAAATCCAAAAAAATCAAAACATTCAAAAAATACAAAAAAATCCAAACATTTCCAAAATCCAAAAAATCAAATATTCCCCAAAATACAAAAAAATCAAATATAACAAAAAAAATCCAAGCAATAAGATCAATCACATCATCAAACAATCCATCACATCAAATCCAATCAAATCATCAAATCAAATCAAGCCAATCTATCAATGAATCAAAATCACATCAATCAAATCCATATCATCCCATCAATAACATCATATATCATCAAACATCACATCAATCCCAATCAATCCATAAATAAAACATAACCAGAACTACATCTCATCTCTATTGTTAAATGCCTTGATCCCATGGATGTAGGGTATGTAGGCAATCTAAGATACGAAGGAAGTACCTAGATTCAGGCATAAGCGATAGCCCATTTCTACCTTTCATCCTTCTTCTAATCTTCTCCAATCATCATCTTTATCCATCTCATTTCTACTATCATCTATCTCCCACATCATCAATAAACACCTAAAATCCAACCAAATCACTTCCTCAAATCATTCATCCCATCCTTTCATCAAATCAAATCATCAAATCAATCTCATCATCAATCATCCATCCAATAAACTTAAATGTAAGTCAATCTTTAATCCATACCAACCAAGTTAATCAATCTTTCCAAATTATCCAATTGCATCAATGGTCTTGATCCTAGCCTTGTTGTAAACCAAATCAATTATTCAATCATTCATGTAATCAATCATCCTTGTGTTGATCTAGGGATATATCATTCCCTGCAATGACAACACTATATCATCATCATCAATCAATCAATTAATCAATGGTTTATAGCTTGACAGGGGCAATATCTTGTTTGTTTTTGTGTCATTTGTGCATGCTTGCTTGCTTTCTTGTGTGTGTTATCATTTTTATCTTGCATTTGCATCAAATCTGAATCATTCCCAGCTAATATTTATATCTTGTACCTAGACAAGGTTGTATTATGCTGGGGCACGAGACACATCGTCACCTTGGTCTTTATACCTTGGTGCATAACTTCTAGTGCTATATCAAACATCATGGTTGCTCACTTTCATTGTAGCATAATGCATCATTTCTTCTATCCATTCCCTTATCTTTCTTTTTTGACCAATCTATTTAATTTTGAGAGCCTACTCATGTTTGTCCAACCCACCTATCCTCTCAAGGGGGCATCCTCATCCTATCCTTCCATCATCATCCTATTTTTCCATCATCATCCTATCTTTCCATCATCATCCCATCTTTACACCATCCCATCCTTTTCCTCTATCCATACCTTAGGTTATTTGAAATGATGTTACTCGACATAAATCTCATCATCTCGAACATCATCTCAAAGAGGGGCAAAATGTAGACACCCAAAATTGACCATGTGATAACATTACCTAGTCGATACATGACCTTGTAAAACATCTTGTAATATTTTACCCTAGGTCATTACATTATCCCACTTATCCCATTTATAAATTCCACTTGATCACCTTCCCATTTAATTAAATAAATCCCCTTTATTTAATCAATTCCCCTTCACATGTCTCAAAATAATTCAAATTAAATATTTGAATTAATCCCTCACTTTTTCCACATTACAACATGTGTCTCATGATTACAACTCTTCACATGCACAAATAATTTATATAATTTTATTATTTAAATTATGAGATTCCCACTCACATCCTAATTTTAGCCTCATGTCATAATCCACTTAATGTGCGTTATAAGGACTAAAATTGACTTTTAATCCTAGCCATAAACATCACACATTTGACTTTTAATATTAGCCATCAAATCCCATCAGCTTTTGCCTATAAATCTAGCCTCACACAAGCCATTTGAGATCCATCTTCTTCTAGTATCCTCACTCTACCAAAATTCTTCCAATCTTCACATCTATCTATCTATCTATCTATCTTCTTCTATTATCTTTCATCTCAACGTTATGCTGCGAAAATGAGAAATCAACATCAACATATCAAATCATTCAATCATTCAACAATCTTGCATGCATCTATCATTTGAGATATCTGAGGTATCGAAGGGTTTGGATTGAGGTAAATGCATTTGTATTGTTTTATCTCTTTCCTTTTGCCCAAATTTTTCGTATATAGTGTATATGGAAAAGACTTCCGTATTAGGATCTATCTTTCTTGTGCTGACATCTCTATTGGAGGTTCGCCTATAGTCAACAAATATGCTATGTCTATCAATTCTTCTGGTACTGCATTTACTCTGAACATATTTGTGCCAAGTAGTTCTTCTTCATGTACCTCCAAATCTTTCCCAGTCTCAATTCTGGACAAGTAGTCTAGTCCCTGATTGTTCTTTCTTGGCTTTAGCATGATTGAGAATTTAGACTCCTAAAACAAGATTAACCATCAGAAAATTCTTCCTTGGATGATAGGTTTGTTGAGTAGGTATTTCAATGGTTCATGATCATTATAGAATACAAAAGGTGTTGACAAGAGGTAATGTCTAAACTTCTGTAATGGATACACCATTGCTAGGGCTTCTCTTTCTATTGTGGTATAATTCTTCTATGATTTTGACAGTTTCCTACTTACAAATGCTATAGGGTGATCCTTAGAGCCCCTTGGCTAAGTTAGTATTGCTCCCACTACAATCCTTGATGCATCTACGTGAACACAAAATGTGTTCTCCTAGTTTAGAAAAATGAGTATTGGTGCTTTTGCTATCTTCTACTTCAAAGTGCCAAATCCCTGTTGCTGTTACTCATTCCATGTGATACTCTTTCCCTATTTTTTCTTCAATAATTCTTCTATAGGTGTCGAGATGCCTGTGTAACTCTTGATGAATTTTTGGTGATAACTAGTATACCCTAATAATTTTTTGACATTAGATGTGGTTTTTGGTGGTAGCAAGTTTTAAATAATGGCAACTTTTAGGGGATCAACCATCAATCCTTCTTTACATATTATATGGCCCAATAGTGTTCCAAATGGTATCACAGAAGTGCATTTCTTCAAGTTTAGAGATATTTGTAAGCTCCTACATTTATTCAACATCAACCTTAATGTATGTGTGTGATCTTTACTAGTCCAAATATAGTCCAATCATCTAAATAGACTTCTAGGAAATCATGTATAAACTCCTTGAATGCATTGACCATGATTCTACTGAATACTGCAGGTGCATTTTTCAACCCAAATGGCATAACCATGTACATGAAAGATCCTAGTTTAGATGCAAATGTTGTTTTGGGTTGATCTTCCTCTCTAACTTTTACTTGTTGATATTCAGAGAATCCATCAGTGAAGTAGATTTCCCTACCTACAACTAACTCCAAGATTTCTTCTGTGAATGGTGTCAAAAAAGGATCATGAATCCAAGCTTTATTCAACTCTCTATAGTCTCTACAGATCCTGATTTCTCTTGTCTTCTTATTTTGTACTACCATTGGGTTGATCCATTCTGCTTCCTCCACTAGTTTTATGATCCTTGCTTCTAGCATCTTGTCAATTTCTACTCTAACTTTTTTCTTCATGTTTGGATTCATCTTGTATGGCCTTTTCTTGATTGGTTTACAACCTTCTTTCAATTGAATTTTCATAGTTCCGTCTTCTTCTTTGATTCCCTTCATCTCTGTGAAAACTTCCTAGGGAACAAATCCTCATACTCAGAGAATATTTCTACTACTTGTGCCACTTCCTTCTCATCCCAATAGTCTTCTATCTTGGTGGTGCAGGAGCACCAAGACATCTAGGATTTGGTTAGATTTCAAGTTATTTTGTTTGGTTTAATAAGGTCCTTGATACCATTAAATGTTGTAATAAGGCTTGAAAGCCATGCATGTAAATGGACTATGTCCAAATAGCTAGAATCTATTCTCATGTTGTAAGTCCTAATGAGGACAGTCATGTGGTAAGAGGCAGTCATAGGTTTCTTTGAGTTTAAAGCCTTCCTAGAGTCTGTAGGAGATAGTCCTCTTAGTTGGAGGAATGTCAAAGGTGTGGAGGTGTGTTAAAACCTTGTCCAAAGGTTAACCATATGTTAAAAACAATGTTAAACACAAAAACTGTCGATACAGTCCAAAAGAAGACAATTACTATTTTGTTGCAGTTAGAAACAAGAAGAAAGCTCGATCGTTGGGCAGTTTCACCGACCCCCAACCACTCCAAACGACTTCATGAAAATATAGGAGGTTTATTTGAAGCCTGCCAAGGTTCATTGTAAATAGACATTCGATGGATTTGAAGGAAATAACAAAAACTTCAGTTTTCTGCCCTTTCTATGTATTTTTCTGAATTCCTGAATATTGGAGCCCGTACTACTATACTGCACGGACTTGTTGTGGAGTGTTGGATCCTTGGGAGTGAAGGTTAATGGACTAAATGTCATTAAAGCAAGTTTGGATCCTTAACATTGATTAGAAAGCATAGTATGACTGTGGAACTTCATACTGCCCTTTGAAATTGTTGTCTCCATTAGTAATTCACTTTTTTCCTGTGCAATCCATGCCTGTATGGCCTAGAGGTGGTTGGTGTCCATGTTGGATGACTAGAGGGGTGAGTTGCCTCTACCTTGAAATTTGTTTGAAGCCTTGACACTCTTTTATAGCACTATTTTTCCTCTTTGACTGAAAGTGGTTTAATAACCCTGAATTAGGGTTCTGTCAACAAATTTATGATGTTTCACTCATTCCACTGATCTACCAAGCCTTGTAAACAGTGGAATGAGTCAAGTAGGGTCTATTTCAATGTCTTGTAAGATTGTTTTGGGTAGGAGACTATGTTTATTGGGTTTTTGTTGAATCCACTTAGCAAGTCCATGTGCTAAGTGACTGTCAAGGTTACCACTGTGGGTTCTTCAGGAGTAGTCAGTCAAAACCATAAAGGGAAGGTGTATTCCTTGGTTCTAGGGCATCATTGACATATTATTGGTTTGTCTTGTTGTATAAGATTGAGCTTTCCTCAATGGTAATCATCCCAAGGAGGACACTATGATTGTCTCCTTAAGAAAGTATAAATGTGCGACTATCTTGAAGACTGCTGTCCTACAGACCCTGCACAGTGGGTTGGATGAAACCTTGGACTGAGTCAAACATCTTGTGATATGTGTCCTGAAGTCCCTCATTTTGTATGTCAAAAAAAATAAGTTGTTTATTATGTTGAAGCCCTGCATTATGAGAAGCCTGATTTCTGTCAGAGACAGTGAGCATTGTGAGTCATTTCACTGGAGTTCTTGAGGTGTCCTTCTGCAGTCCTAGATGCTCTGCATCATATTGCTATCAGAGCAAGCAATTAGATCTTTGAGGGTGTAGTAGGGTCTTGTGAAACAATAAGGGTTTGTGACAGTTGTAAGGATGCCTCCTAAGAATCAGATGGCTAGGGAGAACAGTGAGTTGAGAGAAGCCTTAGAGGCTAGAGAAAAGCAGTTGAGGGATAGAAAAGAGTAGGATGCTACAAGGGAAAGAGAGTTAAGGCAAGTAAGAAGAGAGAATGCATTAGTCTTAGCAAGATTGGAAGCATTATAGAAGAATCCTAGAAGGGATGAGCAAGATGATCAAGAAGGAGATGAGGAGGCTGATGAGAATCCTCCTGAGGATGAATTAGATCCTTAAGAGAAGAAATTTGTGAGATTGCTGAAGGCAGTTCAAGGTAGTGGAACAAAGGCAAACATAGAGTTACCTATCTATCAAGGGAAGATCGATAGTGAAGAGGTATTAGGGTGGATAGATGCCCTTGAAAATTTATTTGAGTATGAGGAGATGAGTGATGAGAAGAAGATCAAATTTGCAAAAACAAAAGTGAGAGGTACAGCATTTACATGGTGGAGTAGTGTGCAAATAAAAAGAGTGGCTAGAGGTGGAACAAGAATCACTTCTTGGGGTAGGATGAAGGATATGATGAAGGATCAATTCCTTCCATCTAATTACTCCATTCAAACAAAGAGGATGAGGCAAAATCTGAAATAAAAGGACATGGATTCTATGTCCTATACTAAGAAATTTCATAAGCTTAGTATTAGAGGAGGATTGGAAGATGAAGAAGAGAAAGTGGCAAGATACCTTAATGGGCTTAGGTATAACTTGCAATATGAAATTGGTTTGACAGTACCAAAATCACTTGGAGAATGTTTTCAGTTAGCCATCAAGGCTGAAGAAAGGGTGAAGAGGAAGCAAGAAAGACAAGGAGCTAGTGGAAGAGGATATAGAGGTAGGGGCAGACCTACTAATGAAGTATAGAACAGCAATGAGAAAGGCAAAGAGTTTTCTACAGATCAGAGAGGTGGATATAGAGGTAAAGGTAGATTTGGATCAGGAAGAGGAGTGTTTACAGGTAGATGTTATCATTGCAATGAAGTAGGACACACATCTTTCAAATGTCCTAAGAAGGATGATGCTGATAAGAGCAAGGATAAAAGAGTTCACTTGGCACAAGAGGAGGAGAAGCCAGAAGAACTGGAAATGTTGTCAGCCTCTCCAGTAATGGTTGGAGAAATGCTCATGGTGGAAAAAGGTAAAATGCAGCAAGCACCACAGGTATCTATTTTTAAAACTAATTTTTTAAGCCATGGAAAGATATGCAAGTTGATTATAGATTCAGGTTCCCATGATAATTTAGTTTCTTGGGAGATGGTGCATAAGTTGGGATTGAAAACATTTGATCATCCTAGTCCTTACAATGTCACTTGGGTCAGTCAAGAGCAGCAAGTAAGGGTTACTAAGAAGGCATATGTTGATTTTTCCATTGGTCCATATCAGGATTATGTTTTGTGTGATGTCATTTCAATGACATGTGGGCATATCATTTTGGGTAGACCATGGCAACACTTAAGGATGACAATTCATGATGGTTATACTAATGACTATTTGGTCCACAAAGATGGTAGAAAGTTCAAATTAGTGCCTTTACCTTGTGAAGACAGGAAGGAACAGGTTACCATTTGTTTTGGAGACAAATTGCAGTTGAATGTGCAGGTTAAGGATGATGGGAAACAGCAGGAATAGTTGCAGCTAAAGAAGATGGAAGATAGTCCTAAAGAATAGCAGGTTTGGGACTTGAGTTATGTCAAGGTTGGGGACATTGAGTGCCCTATAATGAGGCAGAAGAAGGAAGGAAAATAGCAGATAGTACAGAGAGGAATAAATCAGAACCTCCAGTTGGGAAGAACATAAGCATTGCAGCAGCAAGGTCCTATACAAGGACATCAAAATATGTTTTGGAATACTAACACTTGTGGTAAGTATCATGTAGGTTGGAGAAGGAGGAGGATCACACATGGAGAGTTCATGTTTCCTAGTCAGAGGAACATCCCAACAAGATTGAAGAATGGTTGGAGTAGATCCCATAACTCTTGGGACAAGAGTTTTTATCATGTTGGGGAGTATGGTGCAGGAGCACCAAGACAACTAGGATTTGGTTAGATTTACAAGTTGTTTTGTTTGGTTTAATAAGGTCCTTGAGACCATTAAATGTTGTAATAAGTCTTGAAAGCCATGCATGTAAATGGACTATGTCCAAATAGCTAGAATCTATTCTCATGTTGTAAGTCCTAATGAGGACAGTCATGTGGTAAGAGGCAGTCATAGGTTTCTTTGAGTTTGAAGCCTTCCTAGAGTATGTAGGAGGCAATCCTCTTAGTTGGAGGTATGTCAAAGGTGTGGAGGTGTGTTAAAACCTTGTCCAAAGGTTAACCATATGTTAAAAACATTGTTAAACACAAAAACTGTCGATACAATCCAAAAGAAGACAGTTACTATTTTGTTATAGTTAGAAACAAGAAAAAAGCTCGATGGTTGGGTAGTTTCACTGACCCCCAACCACTCCAAACAACTTCATGAAAATATAGGAGGTTTATTTGAAGCCTGTCAAGGTTCATTGTAAATAGACATTCGATGGATTTGAAGGAAATAACAAAAACTTCAGTTTTCTACCCTTTCTATGTATTTTTCTGAATTCCTGAATATTGCAGCCCGTACTACTATACTGCATGGCCTTATTGTGGAGTGTTGGATCCTTGGGAGTGAAGGTTAATGGACTGACTATCATTAAAGCAAGTTTGGATCCTTAACATTAATTAGAAAGCATAGTATGACTGTGGAACTTCATACTGCCCTTTGAAATTGTTGTCTCCATTAGTAATTCACTATTTTCCTATGCAATCCATACTTGTATAGCCTGGAGGTGGTTGGTGTCCATGTTGGATGACTAGAGGGGTGAGTTGCCTCTACCTTGCAAGTTGTTTGAAGCCTTGACACTCTTTTATAGCACTGTTTTTCCTCTTTGACTGAAAGTGGTTTAATAACCCTGAATTAGGTTTCTGTCAACAAATTTATGATGTTTCACTCATTCCACTGATCTACCAAGCCTTGTAATCAGTGGAATGAGTCAAGTAGGGTCTATTTCAATGTCTTGTAAGATTTTTTTGGGTAGGAGACTATGTTTATTGGGTTTTTGTTGAATCCACTTAGCAAGTCCATGTCCTAAGTGACTATCAAGGTTACCACTATGGGTTCTTCAGGAGCAGTTAGTCAAAACCATAAAGGGAAGGTGTATTCCTTGGTTCTAGGGCATCATTGACATGTTATTGGTTTGGCTTGTTGTATAAGATTGAGTTTGCCTCAATGGTACTCATCCCAAGGAGGACACTATGACTGTCTCCTTAAGAAAGCAGAAATGTGTGACTGTCTTGAAGACTACTATCTTGCAAACCCTGCACAGTGGGTTGGATGAAACCTTGGATTGAGTCAGACATCTTGTGATATGTGTCCTGAAGTCCCTCATTTTTTATGTCAAAAAAACAAGTTGGTTATTGTGTTGAAGCCCTGCATTATGAGAAGCCTGATTTCTGTCAAAGATAGTGAGCATTGTGAGTCATTTCACTGGAGTTCTTGAGGTGTCCTTCTGTAGTCCTAGATGCTCTGCATCACTTGGCTAGATTAGAATCTCATTCTTTAGCAATGTTCTCTTCCCTTAACTAGATAGGCTTATTGTAGTATTTTTCCTTGATATCCGTTGATTTCGCTAGCTTTCTTTCTCCTTGTTCAATATTTATTTCATGTTCCCTACTCTCCTCATCCTCTTTTTGTGTTGTTTTACAACATTTGTGTTCCTCTGGGTATGATTCCTTATCCATCCATTCTATGATCTTCCATATGCCTTCTATTTTTACCGGTGGTGAACTTTGCTCCAGTTTTACTTCTTCTTCTTCTGCGTCCTTTTGAAAGATGATCTCCTTGATTTTGAGTAGTGTTGTATAGATATTTTTGTTCAAACTATAGAATGAGAATGTATGAATGAAATCCTTTTGCAGTTCTCCCCAATATCTAGTTTCTTTCCTTCATTCCTAATTTATATACCATGTTTGTGCAATTAGCGACAGTGTCCAATAAAAGAAATGGGTGTACAATATCTCATTATATTCATTTCTCTCTCTCCATACCATTGTACACATGGATAAATGTTATTGCGATGAAATCTGACATGAGTATTTGGGCATGATATCATATTCTCCATCCTCTGGAAAGTATCTTGTCTTGATGAGTATTTTGAATATTGGCCACCACTCTATTATGTCTTTGTGTGTGTTCCACGAACTTATGGCATTACATACCAATGTGTGTTGTATGGCTTGTAATCTTATGTCTTCTTCTAAAAAAACCATCTCCATTTCTTCTAGGTATTTATGTAGATCTTGTACTCCTAAAAACCTAGGCAACTTGATATGCTAAATTCCTTGCAAAATGTGACTTACCCAGTAAGGTCTTTAAGTCGTGCCATCCTTGTTCTCCATAGATGCACTACATATGATCTCTGGTGAGTTTTGATGAAGTACAAAGGATTGCGGTATGTCTTCTTCATCAATCCTGATCATGAATATGCTCTAATAGCCAAGCATTTTTCTTGTTTTTAGTTTTGGTTCTTCTCTTAACCAGGCTTCTAGAACCTCCTTGTTATCTATATTGTGGTAGTCCTCCTCTATCTCCACTTCTCCCTCAGAATTAGGCTCTTTTTTTGTCTCTTTCATATCCAACCTTGAAATTGTGTAGAGATTCTTGGCATCCTTATCACTGTCTTCAATCTAATTGGCTTCTTTTATATATGCTTCCTCCATTGATGATCCCAAAGGAATGTTAATAGTCTTGTGATTATTAGAAAATGATAGATCTTCTTTCAAGGAATCTATGATATCGTTTGTATCCACAAAGTATATCAAGCCTAAAAGTGCATTGAAAGCTTCTCCTTGATCCTTCATGGCTACAACAATGAAGTCTAAGACTTGTTTGACCCCCATTAGGTTAACTTCCACTTGGTTCCAAGTTCCCATTATCTGCATGTTAGATCCATCTACCAAAAGAATGTTGTAAGTTGTCTCTATCAACTTAGGTCTTCCTAACTACTCCCACAGCTTCTTTGTGATCATGTTGACATATGCTCCCAAGTCTATGATGACATTTTGAACCTTCCTATGATTAATTTGAATATCCACAATCAGTGGTTTTGTCTTCTATTCTCTATATGTTCTTCCTATCCTCCAGAGTTGGCTCTTTTGAACTTGCTTCTTATTCCAGTATTTGGAAAATTGCTTTAGTTTCTCAATAAGTCTGTGTTTTTGTGTCAATTGAGCTAATTGCTTTAGAGCTTCTTCTTCTCCTTTGGTGAAAAATTGCTTGTATTGCTTTTCCTTTTCTTGTTCCTTCCTTATGGTTTGTTTGGCTTGCTTCACAAGTTCCTCATGTTGTTTCTTAGAGGGAACAAATTCTTCTTCCTCCTCAGTGTCTTCCTCTTCTATCTTAGTGACATAGTGCCTTCTAGTATTTATTCCTTGTCTTGTCAGTACAACAGCTTTCTCCTTTCTTCTTATATCTTTTCTGATATGTTTTGTCTTACTTATTTGATAGTACTCTTCTTCTTCTATAAATTTAGTTGAACATATGTTTGTTTCCTCCTTGTTCTTCTAGCAAGTCCTTTCTCCTTGACCCTTTAGTGCCCTTCTTATGATTGTCAATGCTTTTTGATTATTTAGGTTTTGTATCTTATCACTCTTAGATTGTGGTTGTGTGTTCTGGAAGAACTTTTGTGCTCACTCACAACAAAATAGATCATGCTCTATACTGCTACAAAATGAACACTGTGTTTTCCTTTCAGCCCAACATTCATTAGCAAAATTCCCTAGCTTACCACAATTGAAAAAGGTGGCATCCTCCCTCCTTTGATTTCTTCCACTGCCTATGCCTCCTTTGTAACCTCCAAATTGTTCTCTATCATCATTATTATAGTTGTTTCTAAAGGATTGGATGCCAGAGTTTGAATTTTCTATTGCATTTACATTCCTTTGATTTCTCCAATTTGCTTTTTTGTATCCTTGATCATGTGAGTTTCTTTCTACATAGGACATGTTATTACTCTTCTTTGAATTTGTCTACCAAGTTTCATCTTCTTCATCAGTAAATTTTCTTTTCCTTTGAAAGTTCTATGAAGGACAATTTGGTGTTTCATGGTTATCCCACTTTCCGTATAATCCATAATATACTGGATTGATTATTTTTATTGTTGTTTTGTCTTCTTTTATTGCGGTAGCTTATCTTTCACCTTTCATCCTAGGGCATTCATTTCTCAAGTGACCTTCTCTTATACAGTATGAGCACGAAATATTAGGTCTTAACTTTTGTGTATTCTCTTATTGCTTAGGCAAGATCTCCTACCTCAGCTTCAACTGCTCCAATTCCAACTTTAGCTTTTCCAATTCTAAGTTTTCTTTCATCTTATCTTGTCTATGCCAAGATTGAGACTCTATCTAGTAGGCTAGTGTCACTGCTTCTACATATGTCTCAAATATTCTTCCATCTAGAGCTAACCTTATTTCAGGGCTTATTCCAGAAATAAACCATTCTATCTTTTGCTTATCAGTCAGTGGTTCCTCCAACTTCCTATTTGTCTCCTTGAATCCTCTATCAAAGTCCTTTATTGATTCTTTGTCTAACTGCATCAAATATCTCATCTTACTTACCCCTCTTATCGAAACATCCCAAACTCCAAAATTCTCCAAAAATAGCTTCTTGATCTCATCCCAATCCTTGTCACTATTTGGGCATGTCTTCCTATACCACTTCAATGCTTCATTCCACAAGGTGCCTATGAAGTCAAACAGCTTGATTGCATCTCTTGTTACTCCCTTATGGTTCCAAATAAACTCCAAAACAAAAATGTGCTCTGCTGCTTCAGTAGTGTCCTCAAAGATTGGTAGCTTGATAGGAATATCCATGATTGGTCTTCTCAATGTCTCTGGTGCTCTAAGGTATTTTTCCTCCATCTGCTCCTCTGGTTAGGTTGTCTTCTATCAACTCACTTTCCTTCTCTTCCCTTATCTCTCTATAGTCAGATATCAAAGTACTCCTATCCTAAAACTTGCTACAAAATTGCTCCAGATCTCTGCTATTCTCTCTGCTTCTTTGTTTGCCTGAATATATTCCTTCTCTACTAAAATTATCTTGACTTTATATGGCACTCGGGGTGACTCATGGTCCAGGGGTTGTGTCTCTTCATAGTGTCTCTTCAAATTAGGGGATACTCTTCCATTTGTAAATGACATCATGTCAGCATTCAATGATGATTGAAATAACCTTCCAAAACCCTCAAAACTCTTCTCAATGTTTATCGCATCTTCTCCTTCTCTTATCTCCTTTATGCTTCAATAAATTAGCTCCTCTTTATATTCCTCATCCATCTTTAAAATTTCTGGTGTTAATTCCTCTTTACCAACACTCTGTGGCATAAACCCTAATTCACCTGTTTCTTCACTTGTCCTTCCACATTCTTCTCTAATAGCACCCATAGTGGCATGCTTAGAAACATTATTCATTCCACACTCTATATCTTATCCTTCTTACCTCCTTTCTCCAATACAAACCCCAACGGCACTCTTAGTAGCATCCTTTGTGATGCACTTATCTTCTTCCTTCCTTTCGACAACACCCTCAGTGGCGTGCTCTTCATTTATTCTTCCACTTTTGCCTCTGTGACTTCTGTTATCCCTCCTTTCTCCATCTCTTGTACCCTTTCCATCCTTCTACACTAACATTCTTGTCCTTCCCAAGTTTTCTTCAATCTCTCCTCTCTACTTATCTCCATATTGGTTTTAATTTCTTCATCGATCTTTCTTTTCCTCTGCTTCTCCCCTTTCGCCATGGGTTCTCTTGATTTGGTGTTCCATTAGTCCTCTTATATCCCATGGAATCCTTATTTGAAGAGTCACATCATTTTAAAGGTCCTTGCAGACCCTATCCCCTTTCCACTTGTAATCCCTTTAAGTGCTTGCCCCCATCTCACAGAGGTAAAAACTTGAGGAGATCTAAATTCCTCCGCATCTGAAAAATTTTCTCTACCAACCTTGCCTTCTCTCCTTTCCAGAGCTCTGCGCTACTTCTTTAGATGTTTTTCCCTTCCAATATTTGACTACCTTCTTCCAAGGTCCTGGAAATGGAACCAAATGTTAGCAAGAAATGTAGAGTAGATATTGGTTCAGAGATCTAGTCCTTAGTCAAGTCTTTGTAGTCAGTTTATACCCCAATCAAGTAGCTAGAGATTGACAAGAAAACATAAAGAATAACAAAATAGAGCATCACATACACATTAAAGTAAGACAACATAGAACTACCTAGTACCGACATCTCTCCTTATGTATATATTAATAGTCATCAAATGCATACATCATCTATCCATCCTTCGGCAGGTCTAAGTCTCTGCCTCAACAGTTACAATCATGACTTCTATGTCATTATTACATCAGAATATATCATCTATCATACTCCTATTCTCCTATATCTTATCATCCTATCCTATATATATATATATATATATATATACACATATATATATATATACACATATATATATATATACACATATATATATATACACATATATATATACACATATATATATATATATGTTACATATAGGGATGTGTTTCTTGTCGACTCTAGCCTCTGCATAGTGTGTAGTCTCCTCCAGTCGATTCTCCTTTATGCATTGCACCCTGTGAACAAAATACATTAATCTATAGTATGCCTTTTCTTTCCACAATAATCACATTTAACTTTCCATGGATTAGAAGACCTTATTATGATATAGCAAACAAATGTAGAATCATTGAGCTAGAATAAAGCCCACCTAAAAAGATATAACTTCTCCAGGTGCCAAAACATCTAAGATATCAACTAGAATATAAATATTTTACAAACTAAATAAAATATACCTAGGGCTAAATCTAGAAAATACACGTGGATGGTTATGAAGATCTCATCAATACCTTTCCAATGCTTATAAGAACTCCAAAAATAGAGAAACTTGGCCAAAGTTATGAGCTTGGGAGCAAGAATATGTGATTTAAAATTGAAATAAAAAATAGGTACATGTAGAAAAATCTATAAAAATCACTAGAACCACTACGAAGTGCTCGAAACTAGCTTTTTTTCACCTATAAAAAATGCACAAAAGTGACACCTTAGCAAAAAGTTATGCTAAAAAGAAAAAATAATCTTCTTTAAGTAAATAAAATTAGGGCTAGTAGCCCTCAAGTAGCTTCTTGGTAGCTACTTGGCAATTGGAAATGTGGAGGTGGTTGATAGGTAGTCACAAGGTGGTGATATAGTTGAACCACCAATGGTGGAATTCACAACACTAGCAATAAAATCCTAAGCCACACTGCTAGGGGGTTACGCCCCTAATGTTGACATTAACCAAGGATCATGTTGCATGTAATGACGGTGGCTTCTAATTTGAAACTCCTACTAGAACTTGAAAATTATCAATTAAATCTCTATACTCCTAGTTAATGCCAATGAAAACCAAATGTACAAAATAAACAATAAACACTGACTAGATAACACTTTACCCTATCAAGAAATATAGAGAACTATCAAACAAACAATAAAACAATGCTAAGAATGATGTAGGATGATGAAGCCATACAACATAGAGATTGCACAATCATATGGACCTATACATGAATGCAGACCTGTATAGTCATACGGATTTTATACAATGTACAAACTTCACACCAATGAAAATTAAGACAAAAGAAAAATCACCTATATTTTTTGGATGCCCAATTTTGGCATTTGGATAGGTGATCTTAGGGTTTTGATTCCTTCTAGACTCATTTGTGGGGACTATTTTGCACTAGGAAGCACCAATTACAACCTCATGGTGAAAACCATAAAAAATTAGAGAAGAAACTTGTAGATATAGTGCTTTAATACCATCTTAGAGTCACACAATAGACTCACTCGAGCTAGGAATCTCTGTAGTATTTCTTCTACACAAGAGAGCAACACACAATAGCTAAAACTAGAGGAAAAGATGCAAAAAATAAATTGTTTCGCAAAGGAATAATACAAATAAATACAACCACACTTTCCAAAAAAAGATAAAGTGGGAAAAGAAATATTATGACGCATGCCACAAATCTCTCAAGCTAATAATGTAAAAAAACTCACTAAAAAGACTCCCTCATAAACTTATGATAATGTGTGAATATAACTTAACACCAAAAAATAATAGCTTGAAGAGTTGTTATAAGGTGTAATATGTCCTACCACTTCTCCATGAGGATGACCCATGGTGATGGTGAAGAAGAAGAAAGTCTCTTAGTAAATATGCATAAATTATTGTGCTCTCAACAAGATCACTATCAAGACCTACTAGACCAATTGTAACATGCTAAATATTTTATAAAATTAGATCTTAAATTAGGATACCATCAAGTAGGAATGGGGGAGGATATGTAAAAAATGTCTATTAAGACCAAACAAGGTTTGTATGAATGGCTTGTTCGCCATTTGGTTTATGTAACCCACTACATTAATGCATTTAATTAATGATGTGTTGAGTAGGTTCATAGCTACTTGTGTCATTTTGTGTCTAGATCACATTTTTATACTTAATGAAACATTCAAGGAAAATTTGATGTTATATTCCCAAAATCATCTATAGTATTTCTTCTACAAAAAGGATTGCTTCAAAAAGCAGAAGCTAGAAATGAGAGGCACAATATGCAACCAATACTTCATGTGCATTAATTATTCACAAAGGATTAATACAAAGATATCATTCAAATATTTTTTAATAGACAATGTGGAAAAGTAGATAAAGCAATCTTCTCCTATGTGATAAGATTGACAACTAATAAAGGAAAATACTTTCCTAATTAACTTATGCTAATGTGTAAATATAAATTTACACCAACACCCCCCATAAGTACAACTTAGGGAGATTACACACATGCTAAAAAGAAAGAAGAAGATGGAGATGGGTCTTGGTAATAAGGTCTAATTAGGTACTCATTTAAAAACAAAGAATCTCTCATAACTAGAGAAAATGAGAAAAATTTAGTGGGAGAAAACTCCTCTCCAAAAGAGAGAAAACTACATGTATGTACAAGTGATGTGAACTCAAAACCAAGTCCATCACAAATACATAATAACTACCCTCACAAGAGAGAGTTAATTAAATATATTATGAATCCCATCCAAGAAGAAACTCCTATACCAATGATAAGTGCCTAAAGATAGAAACAAATCTGCTCCTTGCAAACAACATTTCTTCCCTTAGGAAGAAACAGATTCACTGGTGTATGTAGAAGCCATTCCCACATCCTAGATGAATAGGGAATAGCAATCTAAATTTTTTATGTGCCTCTAAAAACTATCCAAGTGTCCTCATGCTGAGGACACAAGATGCCTTCTCCAAGTCAAGAACTCCATGCCTAAATAGAGAATGTGACATTGCAAAAATTGGTGAAGATGAATGTAGAACAGAATCTGCAAACACAAAAGATTCATTCACATCACTTCCATCAAAGATGAAATGAATATCTTCCAAATTATCCTCCACATAAGAAATGTGAGACTCCACAAATAATAATGAAATGTCTAGTAGATAGGAATCCTAATGAGGTGGTGAATCTAGAAGACTTAAAATGTTCTTCTACAAGGAATCATTGGAAGCCTTTGGTGAAGCCATACTAGAATATGTAGTACAAATAGGTAATGAATATGTTTCTACACATGCTGGGTTAGAAGAGTTTGGCTAACTAATGCCATTTGCAATGCACAACTATTTTAATTGATGAAGATCATAGATTTGTTTTAATTCATCTAGCTCTTTCAACATGTAACTATCTATTGTATTCCTTTTTCTTCCACAATAATCACATGGATAGATGATTATACCAGCAACATTAAAATGTAGAAAATATGAAGCAAAGATGAAGCCTACCAAAAAAATAGAACTTCTCTAGGTGCCAGTATGTCCAAGTTATTAATTAGGAAGCATAAAATTGACAAACTAAATCAAATTAACTTGGGACCTAATTTGGACAAATCATATGGGTGACTATATAAAGCTCCTCAATACCTTTCCAATGCCTATTCAATCTCAAAAAACAAATATTTTGGGTGGAAGTTATGATCTCAAAAGCCAAAAAAGAAGCTTGGACTTCAACCTACAATAAAATTCACCAGAAGCATAATCTAGAAAAAATACCAACACCACTAGATAGAGGATGGAAGCATCTTTCAAATGCCTATTTTTTATGAAATTTTGATACTGTATGCCCAAGATATGGTCATTGTCATAAAACTACTCCTTTAGGCAATGAATAGGAACAACAGAAGGTACTAGATGCCCATGTGATTGAGGGTTGAGCCTTTGGGGGCTGATGCCCAAACAAAGGATTTTTAAGATTAAAAAATTAATTAAATATTTAATTGCATCTTCTATGCATGAAAATCAAGACATCATGCAAATCAAGGCAGCACAAAAACTGAGATGACATAAGAATCAAGATGGCTCAAAAAATTGAGACAACCTCAGAAAATTATGGCATGGAAATCAAGGCAGTTGTATGGTCATATGAATCCACAGGGTCATATGGATTTTTGACTACACAAAATTCAAACCTCCAAAAAAATGGCAATTTTTTTTTGTTTGATTTTAGCATTTGAACAAGTGATATTAAGGTTTTGACACCTTATAAGTCTAATTGTGAGTTCTATTTCACACTAGGAATTGCCAATCACAACCTAGTGGCTAAAACTCTCAAATTTGAGAAGAAACTAATAGTTCTGGAGTTGTGATACCATGTTAGATTCCCAAAATCATATGTAGTATTTCTTGTACAAAGAGGATTGCTTCAAAAAGTAGAACCCAGAAATGAAAGAACAATATGAAACCAATACTTCATATGCATTAATTATTCACATAGGAATAATACAAAGATATACATTCACATTTTTCAAAAGTAGACAAAGTAAAAAAGAAGATAAATCAATATTATCCTATGTGATAAGTTTGACAACTAATAAAGGAACATACTTTCCTAATTAACTCCCTAATTAACTATGCTAATGTGTAAATATACATTTACATCAACATTTGATGCATTTGAGATTAGTTTTGGAAGTGTTAAAATAGAAACAACTATTGAGCGACTTGAAGAAGTGTTGGCTTGCCAAAGAATATTTGGCATATTTAGGCCATGTGATTGGAAGTTGTGAAATAAGAGTAGATCATCTAAAATAGAAGCTATCAAAAATTATCCCACACTACGGAGTCCCATGAAACAAGGATTTTATAGGTGTTACACAATATATGTTTAAGTTCATTCATGTCTTCTCTTCCATAGCTACCCCTCCACATTCTATTGTAACATTAAAGGTACTTGTAATTTATTCAAGTAGTGTACATGATAAATATTTTGAAATGTTGAAGGATAATATTTGTAGTGCTTTTGTGTTGGTATTACGCAATTTGTAATTGTTATTTGATATTGAGATAGATGCTAGTGAATATTCCATGGGAGTCATCTTGTTATAATGTGATAAAATAATATGCTACTAGATTCAAAGGTTTTCACTTCAATGGTGAGGACCTATCTAGTGTATTATAGTGAGTTTTATGCATTAGTCTAAGCAATCAATAAATGAAGATACTATTTCCTTGGTAGGGAAACAACTGTGCACATAGACCACAAGCCTTAATAATACATCTAGGCTCAAAATAAGTTACACAAACTATGCCATTATAAATTGATGGGTTTTATATAGTAGTTTCACTTGGTGATAAAGTACAAAAAGGGAATTACAAATGTTGTGGTAGACATGTCTTAGCCACTTATTTCAAAGCCCATATCAACTCTTTCTATAACCATGAAATTGGAGACATTTTCTAGAGAAACCTATGAAGAAGAGTATGAGAAAGACTCAAATTTTACTAAGAAGTTCAAATAACTCCAAAAATAAGGAGTTGTAAAAGGATATGACTTCTACCTCAATGAAGGATTACTTTATAGTGTATGAACATTAAATGTGCCAAAGGCATAATGTATTGTATGTATTAGGGAGGTGCATACTTCCAAAGTGGCAGGTCATTTTGGCAAATTGGAAAAATAATGACTCATTTTCAAAGGTATGTGTATTAGCAAAGAGACAACATAGTTATTCTTCAACATATTTTTGGTGCACTATGGGATACTAGGATCAATTGAATCAAATAGAGATAATTATTTCATAAGTAATTTTTTGTACACTTTATGGGAGAAGATGGATATTTTTAACTTGAGAAGAGCACAACTTTTCATCCTCAATTAGATCGACAAATGGAAGTGGTGAATAAAACATTGGCACAACTCATATGTGGTTAGAATAATAGAATGCCAAAGACTTGGGATGAGTATTTTCCCTATATCTATCACTCATACAACAAGGAAATGCATTCCTCTACTAGATAGTCACCATGTGAGGAATGTCTACGATATCTACCAATTGGACCACTTGATATTGTACTTGAGCAACATAGTGAGCAAGAAGGATTGGATGTGGAGGTAACAAAAGAAACAAAATTCATTGACAAGATCTATGAGATATAAATCAAGGTGAAAAGTTAACTAGAAAAGACTCAATTGAAGTATAAGGAGAGACATGATCAA
Organism: Cunninghamia lanceolata; assembly: GCA_027924645.1. Taxonomy (NCBI): domain Eukaryota; kingdom Viridiplantae; phylum Streptophyta; class Pinopsida; order Cupressales; family Cupressaceae; genus Cunninghamia; species Cunninghamia lanceolata. Next base: position 5,311,525 of record BSBN01001222.1, read on the forward strand.
CATCTTGTGGAGCATTATCTAAAGGTTGTAGATGAGCTATGGATGTCCTTAGGTAAGGGAAAAATGCAAGAACAACCCAAGAAAACTAATCCTCTAAGGTATGGACCATTCTTGGAGGTTGTTGAGGAGAATGCATTCAAATTAGATCTCCCTCCTTACATGAAAATCCACTTAGTGTTTAATGATAAACTTCTCTAGCTATATGAACCATCCATGTTGGATGAAGCGGAAGAAAATTTGGTGCTACTTTCATTGGAAGACCTAGTTTATGACAAGAGAGTAGTACTCCACAAGGATGTGGTACTTCAATTGAAGTAAGGAGAGACTAAGAAGGGGGTTCGTGACTCTTGGCAAGTCAAGCTCAAAGGAAAAACCATGGATTGAGCTCATTAGTACTCCACTGAGAGAATACGAACACTATTTCTTCATCTCATTTCTCAATAACTTTTTGTGGGACCAAAAGCCTTTTTATAAAGGGGTATGATATTAAAAGGATCAAGGAGGTATGTAGCTTCTAGAAAAATGTTTAGTTCAAAAATTGGACAAGTATAACTACTCATTTTGTCATAGTAAAAACCACCAATTTTATTAGGCAACAATTTTAAAAGTGATAGTGTATGAAGGCATATCCACTAGTGTAGTTAAATAAATAAGCAATGATCTTGGGATAAAAAAAAATATCAAAAGCTTCTGTAATGCCCCTCTTTTTGGCTTGTGATAGTTATTAGTTTTTCGGTTGCACTCTGACAGTTTGAGATATTTGAGTTGTTAGACTTATGGTTATGCTTATGATGGACTATGGTTGACTGAGGTGATTATTGACTTGTGATGACATTATTGATATATTCCAATTTATGATGTGATTGACATGATTAGTAATGATTAGATATTATCATGCTTTATGTGATTTGTTGATATCTGATTTTAAATAGAAATGTTTATGTTTATTGTCTTGTTTCAGAGTAGGGATGGTGTAGTACTACTCATTTCGAGCACCCTACTACACTGTGATTCTCTGACTCTGTGTGTGTTTGATATAGATGCATATGTCCGTATACAACCTATTGTTTTGATGCAGGTTGCAGGTACCGGGCATCGACTCCACCTGACTTAGCAGGCCTGAGCGTGCCCTTGCACCAATGGATAACATTGATGGGAGATAACATGAGGTTTTCCCTAGGTCAGTTCCCATTTTCAATTGTGTCATGGGTCTTGAAGTTGCTCTGAGTTTCTTGTCTCAGTTTTTGGTCGTCATGTGGTATGTGGAGTTATTGTCAAGTTTTGTTTAGTTAAGCCTATGTGTATTTTGGTAACACACTAATGAATGATATAATAGTAATAATAGGCTTGATATAGTGATATTTATGTAAATATTAATTAAAATTGTAAATTGAGAAATAATGAAAAATATTTTAACTATGAATTAAAGTAATAGCTTTAATAATTAAATCCTATTGACATTTGTCATAAGTGAATGGTATTATTTTATTGCTGAAAGTGTATTTGGCTTTACGGGCAAGATTTTATTAGTTAATAAGTTAGTTATAATATTATTTATTAGTCATTATTTAGCAATGTGAAATTAGGAATATTATTTAAGTAAATTTTTAATAAAGATTAAATTAATTATTTTAATGATATTTTTTTATAGAATATGAGTCATAAGTATTTAATATGGTTATAAGATTCCAGATTTGGGGAATCTCTCTAAAAAGTAAAAATTTAATTGCTTGGAGAATCTCTCTGGAAAGTAAAATTTAACTATTTTTCTTTTTTAGGAAGTTAGTGGGATTATGTAACAGATTTCTAGTAGTGGAAAATTAATTGAGTTTGCCTATTTTTATTTCTGGGGGGGTTATATTGAGGAAAGTCATTCTGAGAAAGAGAGACAGAAAATTTGGAGAAGAAATCGTTACGGGAAAATTGAGGAAGATTGGAGGTAGCTGAAGAATTTAAAGTTTGGGTCAAAATCCTGAGTATGTTTACTTGTGTTCTTTGTAGCAATTCAGTCAAGTAGTTTTAATTTCTTGAGGAACCTCTTGTGTTGCTTTCCTATCACCATTGGACTCTATATCTGATAGTTTGTTTTCCATTCTTGAGAAACTTAGGAATCTCTCAACCTCCGTCAGTCCAATTGGGATTTCTACAAAGATTTAGCAAACAAATTATTAATTGATAGTACTCTGAATCATTCCAGAAAATGAAATCTTTATTCTTTATTCACGCATTGAAATGAAACTCAATAGAATCTCACCAAAACTTTTACCTCTAATTGGCTTGCTCATCAATCATTTTCTTGAAATTGACAGATCATATCAATTGATGGCTCTGAGAAATCAATGACAGAGGCATCATTTAAAATGTTTCTTACTATATTCCAGCATGCCAATCGTATGGCCTACTATATCCGATTTCTCCTATTTTGTTACCTAAAATTTATGATTTATATTGGCTTTGATAGGGGGTCAATGCCTTGATCAAACTGTAATTTCTTTCCTCCTGCACAATCTATTCCCCTAGCCACCGTACGGCCTCCTCCTGTGCATTCTTGGGAAATTTTTTGTTAGTTTTAAAACTGATTCTCAATCTTTGCCTGGTCACTCAGTGAGCTGAGTAATTTTGTCATAAAGAAATTTATCCAACTCTTGTCTTAGTCAGCCTAAAACCTCTTAGCCATTTTGATCTCTGATTTCTCTGAGAATTCCTTCCTTCTTGTATTTTGACATTTCTTCTTTCAATAAAATCCTTGAAATTATATAATGGATTCTCTCTATATGCTCTAAAATCTGTATTGCCATTTTTCTTTCATGGCTTTCTTTTGGTAAACCAATCTCCATTTTTGCTAAAAAAAAACTCCTTCAGCACAAAATTAAAATTATAAAAAATAATAATAATAATAAAAGATAATAGATAAATATATATATATAGACAACAAGGAGTCATGGCGTTTCGCAGAGCTCTGGTGCAAGCTAGGGCCCGCGTGCCCTAGCTTGCTTCATCTATCTTCTGAGCGCGTCGGTGGCCGTTTTGTGCTCACGGGGGAGGGGGTTTCTATGTTCACAGGGGTCTAGAGGGGGTTGGATAGGGGTTTGATCTCCTCCTTTCTATGGCTGGGCATTTTTCTGGCCGTTGTCTGGTGCGTGGGTCTCTTAGACGAGGAGTGCATGGTGGTTTGGGCATTTGGGCCGACTTCCTTGCCTTTTTCTCTCTTCTGATTGGTGCTTGGGCTCGTATAGCCATGGAGAATCAGGGTCTTGCTTCTTCCTTGGATTTGGAGATGGTAGATCCATCCTCTTTGATGCATGCCAGTAACAAGGATCAGACTGAGTTTCCTCTTTCTAGAGAGGGTACCTCCTTGTCAAAAGGGTCGTTTCAAATTAAAAAAGTAAATGGATGTTTGGAGAGATCGGAAGATAGACCGATTTTGGTTATTCAACCTGAGCAGGTTTTAGAGGATGTTGATTACTGGTGCAAGCATGCTCTTATTTGCAAATTTTTGGGCCTTCATATTTCTCTTCCTATGTTGGAATCCTGGGCACGTCGGGTGTTGGTGCCTGAATTGACTGTCAGTTCTTGAGCAATTTTTATGCAAGCACCATCCCAAAAAATCCAAAAAATTTTCCAGTTTTGGCACCCCTTCAGTGTTTTGTAACATCCACATCATCTTTCTTGAAGGAGGTGGTCTTCTTGTTTTCTCCATCAGCATGAGTTTGCATGTGTCTTGGCGATCTTTTTGGTACCAATGGCATGTTATCTTCTATCGCTGAGACTTTACCTATCAGCGAAGGTGTTTTGTGGCTTGCCGACGGACTGGGTCTCGCCGACGAGGGTTTTGGGGTGCTATCGCCAAGACTTTGGCTATCGGGTGAACGAGCAGATTGTTGGCCGATGGCGCAGGTCTGGCCGATGGAGTTGCCATCGGCGAGTGTGGAGAGTTGGGCCAACAGGGGTACTCTGGCCGATGGAGCTGTATCGGCGTAACATGTGATGTCAGCGAGGGAGTTTTTGATTGAGCCGATGGCATGGGTCTGGCCGATAGGCGGTAATTAGCCTATGGGCGTCGGCGTGACTTTTGGAGTCGGCGTAGGTTTGAGGTGTTGCTCCGACAGTGTAAGTCACACCGACAGAGGTGGGAGGCCTGGGTGTTATCGGTAAGACTCTTGAGGTCAGCAAAGAAGTGTTCAGTTGCTCCGATAGTGTTGATCTCACCGATGGGAGCGAGGAGTCTGGCCGACAGGGGATTACGATAGGCATCGGTGAGACCGCTGTGATCGGCAGGAGATTTTTGAGGAAGGCCAATGGTATATGTCATGGCGATGGGCTGTGGGCGAAGGGTCGTGTGTCAAGCGCGGCAAAACGCTCGACACTTAGTATCCATGCGGCCATGTTTTTAAAATGATAAAATGGTCTCTGCAGGACGAATGTGGGATATTGATTTATGCAGATGTGAAGGTCTTCCCGATGGTCTTGGTCACGCCGATGGCATGATATGCAAGGCAAAACATGCATTTTCAGGGTGCCTACGTGGCACATTTTCGTAGGATAGTGACTTTTCAACGTGGATTTGGTGCCATCGATTTTCAAGCGATGGAAGGTTCGACGGCCATGTTTTAAAGATGGAGTATGAGTTTCCTTTGTGGCTTCAGGCACGTTTTGAGCGGGAAATTTCCATTTAAGTTGTGCGACTATTTCCAGGAGAAGATATGGGTGGTTGAGCCATCAATGGTGATTTGCAGAGGCATGGGCGAATGGTTGAACGGCCATGTATCTAATTTATGGCAAGAAAATTCTCCGACAGTGGCACAAGGCTCAAGCTCATCTGCCCCTTGTCCTTTTCCTACTTCTCCATGTTTTGTCCCCTACTGCGCTTATTCTTTGCAGGCCATTTTCCTCAGAGTGAATGTATCTGGCAAATTTTTGACTTCTGGCCATGTAATTAATTGCTGAATGTACACGATTCTGTATAAATGGTCTGGCTGTGTTACATTTTGTGAAGGGATGTTTTTGGGCTTTCTGCTCTGACTCTGAACATAAGGTGTTCACATTTTGAAAGGCATTTTTTGCTACAGACTCAGTCCTTAGTCTGGTGTACTAATCTATCTTGGATTGTAAATGATGATTTTCTCTGTGATGACCTTCTATGCAGATTGATTCTAAATGAAAAACACCTGTGTGTGTATTGTTTCTGATTGTCTCCTATATGTCATTTGTTTTCCTTTCAAACAAGGTTGTCAAAGGCTTCCAAGTTTTTCAGTAGATGTATACTGTGTGTTTGATTTATTGCGTCTACTCAAGGAGTGGTTAAATAGGCTTTTGATCAGATACAAAGGAAAATAGATTGCATCATAGGAACTGTTAAGTATGATCATTAATGATACTCTTTCTTGGACATGTTGCTGTTAGGCAGTAGCATTATTCTTAGGTCCTCTGGATATGAATTTATGTTGTCATGGGGAGACATTTACAGTCTTAGATATGACTCTGCTGCCCAGATAAGGCACTGGTTTGGGAATCTGTTTGTTCAATGGGTCTAGGAAAGTCCCATCCCTCCAAGCACCATTTCAAACCATTTCATCCTTCCACCTGTTAGTTGTAGGAGTAGGATTAGGATCCCTGCATGTTCTCATACCCAACCAGACATTATGTCCAAGAATGTTGCCAACCTTGTGTTTGTTATACAAATCTTGGTCCTTACATGAGGGTATTCTGCCTGTTGCTGTCAAGTTAAATCTTTCTATCATTGAGCTAGTCAAGGTTATACTTTTATCAAGTAGGGAAACCCCCCTTGGTGCGGCAGAACCAGAAGTGAAGGGGAGGAGCTCACGCAACCTCCTGTATTCAGTTGGCTGAATCTACCTGTGCATTAGAACTAGCAAACCCTAATGCTGATTCAGAAGAAAAACCAACAAAATGGCGATTCTGCTGGGGATGTTGATGTAAAGTGATATCCTGCAGTCTCTGGTGAAGTTTTGCTCTGCTGGTGGAATGATCTCAGAAACATATTTGATGAGCTTTCAACTGCTGTAAATTTTGTCCTCTTTGGAGAGGTGGCGACTCTGCAAAAAATTCAAGTGCACATGAAAAGTTGATGTGTGTGTTGTGACAGAAAATGTGCTGTTTAGACTTCAGCATCTGTATAAGAAAGCTACCTGTTGATCATGCCCAAACATATCACCGGCCCTCCTTCTAGCGCCAATTTATGTTGGTCATGATGTTAATCATTCACAAACATAGAATAAAAGTTACACAACAACCTTTACTCATCTTGAAAGATACGATGAATTCAGAGAATTTATGATCCCAAGTCTCCGTTGATTAGGTCTTAATCTACTGATGTTACTCAGTGGTTGATGTGTGTTGCTGTTTTCCATTTAGGGGCCTTACGTATTTCTGCAAAGTTCATCATCATTCCTCCAAATATCCTGCTCTGTATGTCTGCTCTACATAAATCTCCAACAATTCTACCTCTGCACTGTGAATTTAGTCAAATAATGTGCCTACAGGCTAATATTTGCATGATTTCTACCATTATTTATGATTCTTTGCATGATATTTTCAATACTGCATGCATTTAACTCAAATATGCTAATGATTTTTAGTTACCTACGGGATGTCGGCATATTTCTCTGTTCTGCTTGTTATTTATCATGATTTGCAGTTATGATAGTGAGATGCTCTGAAATTGAAAGAAATTAAAGGAAATACTTCTAATTAAGTTGAACCTTCAGCTTTTGATCCACATACATGCTTGATACTGTCATGAGGAGAAGAAATCAAACCATATGTTCACTAGGACATTCCACGGCTAGATACAGTTGATGCAAACTTCAGAGGATAGTGAATGAAAACAATACATGCAACATGATGAGCACTCCAAGGGACGTAGCAAATCAAAGCACATATCCAGAATTCAGACACAGATTACTCAAGATTTACGAAGATTTGTAATCAAAATACTCTTCCCTTTCATTAAGTATGCAAAAGACATGTACATATACAGCAGCTTTGAAATAAGTCCTGAATACTTCAGCAATCCAATTTCAATTAAGTTTCGAATGAATATAACAAGTCATTCCACCACCTTTTATAGAATAAGGTGAGGAATCTGTTACAAAAGATCCACGGATCAGATATGTCAATACAAATCAACGGTCATCACTTCATGACTTGCCAATTTTACAAAAGGCACAAGTTGCCAGCTGGCAACTATCTATACTGCATATGCAAGATACTCCCCCCCTCATGATGTATCTTCATCATGCTCTTCATCTGATGCATGCGGGTCATCATCATGTGTATCGCTTTCTGAACTTTCGCTATCCGGATGATGACGCTGTTGCATATGGGGTTGCATGCTGCTTTGGATCTGTTTGTATGCCTGCACAACCTCATCTATTCCTCCGCCATCTTGAGTCTTTACCTTGATGATGGCGTGTTTGTGCGCTTCATACTTATCCCTGCTGTTGTCCAGCTTATTCTTTCTGTCCTGCAGTGTCTCATTATAGGTCTCCAGCTGGCAAACAGCATATTTGACAATATCCTCCTCATTTCTGGTTCATGTTGCCTTCATGTGCAACCATACAATGCTCAGCAATAGCTCTAACAGCATCATGACTTCCTGCAAATAAACAGACAAATATTAAGTTCATCATCATGTGGATAAACAACAGGAAGTTAAACATTTTATTAAACAGGCCTCAAAATGTGCAGCTACAAGCAATCGGGCTCCAAATTTCTATCGCTTCATTTTCCCGCCCATTTTCATGTATATCGGGTTCAAATATGATCATGCATCGCAACATACTGTTGGAATGACAATTTTACATTAGGCCGACGGCTAAACTTATACCGACGCCAAAAATCATGATGATGTCCTTCCATCGGGAAGACATGTTCTATTGGCAAGAAAAACCCAGACTTGGCCGATAGCAAGATGTAAAACTTTCGTCTGCATGATATTTTGGAAATATGATGCTCCCCCTTCCGAATGTCCAGATGACATCACCGTCATGTTTCGCTTCTGTATATTGGGGAAAAGAAAGACATCATCATCATCATCATGTCGAAGGAAAATAGGAGGATATGAAATATGATCCTGCTGCTGAGAAAAGGAATATGATGATGACGTCATCGTCATATCCGGGCTTCATTAGAATGCAAAAGATGATGTCACCGTCATGCTTAGTTAAGATCAGGGGGTAAATGTAATATCGGGTCACCTAAGGAAGATGATTAGGTGGTGAATGTAATATGACCCCCTTTGCGGCCAAGGTAACCCTCTCGAAAGATCAGGATGATGATGATCATCAGGATATCTGGGGCTTTTGTTAAACTTAGAACATGACATCATCGTCATATTCGCAAACCAGATCATGTTTTGGAAAATATCCTGCTGAAGGGAAATGTGATGATGATGTCCTCCTGATATTTGCTTCTTCGTTTTTCAGGTTAGGATGACGTCATCAGGATATTTGCAAAAGGTCATATTTCTCGGCAGGAGGACATTACGAAATATCGGGTAGACAAACAAGATCATGATGATCTTGACAACATGACAGGATAAAAATATGATGATCCTCCTCATCGAACATTATGATAACGTAACCATCATATTCCATCTTCGAAGCATGAGGATGAGTTGAGGTCATCATCAGGTTAGCGCTGGGGTGATATTTAAAATATGATCATGCTAAGGAATGGAATATCACCCTCCCTTAAAAGATAGGGTGATCATCATGATCATGCAAAAGGAGATTAGGAGGATATGATGACATCATCATCATATTAGCGAATATCAGCAAATATGACCTTCCCTTGAAAGATCAGGGTGATGACCCTCTGATAGGACTTTGACATGCGCATGCAAATATGCAGATGGTGGATTTTCTAAACAGGGTGATATTATAATATCAGCATGATATTATAATATCAGGTGATGTTATGATATCATGATGCTCGTATAATTTGAAATATCAGGTTACACTCAAAACATGATGCTCACGATGCGCATAAGGTCATTTGACGGGTAAAACACACTATCACCTAAGATTGACGTCCGAATATTGCGACTGCATGATTTTTATCGGGTGATAGATCAAAATCAGGATGACCTTGACAACATGACTGAGGATATAAAAATATGATGATCACTTGCGATTATCAGGTTTGACCAAAACTTTGACTGTGCATAACTCCCTCATATGGATGAATTTTCAGGTGATGTAAAAGGCAAACCTGCATGGAATTTCAAGCTCTTTCTAAATATGAGGTCATAGAAACAAAATATGAACTTTGACAAACTGACCTCATGATGATGACCAACCTCATCGAATATCATGATGATGATGCACCTAACTCATTTTTACCAAACCGCCAGAAAGCAGACAACACAAACCAAGCCAAAAGTTGGGTCCCTATTTTGCCAAGTTAAAATGGGGCGTGTTGTGTAACCACACAACAACTTGCCACCAAAGAAAACAAACAAATTCCAATGATTCAAGTGATATGATCATATTCATCTATAGTATTCTAATTCTTTCTAAGTAAAATCATCATGATCTTTGAATGATAAAGTTTCATCAAGGTAACAGTGCTAACAAAGGATCATGTGTGTGCATATGATTAATTATCCTCATCTTGAAAGCAAGTTGAAAATATAAGTAACTGGTGTTACACTACATAGTTGGAGATCATCCCTCATAGCCAACCTGGATAGAGCCTTGCTACCAGCAGGCATTCATAGCCCCGACAAGGTTATCTATACAATCTCCCTAAGTAGAGCCCCACTACCAGCAGGCATCTATAGCCCCGGTAGAGTTACTTAGATGGCCTAAGTTTATTGTTTATATATTTTTTTTATTTATATATCTGATATCATCATGTCAGCTCATTTGTACAAGGTATGGTCACTTGCAGCTTTAGGTTGGAGATTGTATTGGTAGCAAGGGAGTCCCTTTAGATTTTTCACTTAACACCTATACTCATATCTTCAACAAGCCCAAGGCTGTTAGGTGTTTCATTGTGTTTGATTCACTTTGGACAAGAAAAGGCACCTGATGAAAAGATATTATAAAACCTGATCATGAATATTTATCAGAATGAATTACAATCTATATCTAAATCTGATCTCATCACTTGAATCCTAACAATTTAGTTATTTTCTTAGGTGATGAAGTGCATCATCTTGACTTACCAAAACAAAAACTCAACCAAGACAACACAAAACAGAAGAAACACTATACAAACAACTAACCTACAAAAAGGAAACAACAGAAACAGAACAAGAAAGCAAAACAAGCAGACTGTACAAACAACTAACCTACAAAATTAAATACAAACTACTACTAGGCAAACAAGAACTAGAAAAAGACCTAAGTACACCTGTATTTGCATACTTCTTTCGATTGTGCAGGAGCATTAGGGTATTAGTTATGGTTCTCAACCTAGCAAATTTATCTTTATATTCTGAAAAATATTCTGGTATTCTGAATTCATTGTATTCAACAGAATGACTCTTGATGATCAGCAACTGAGGCAGCTCATCATGTTCATGATTAATCCATATGCATGTCTTATCTCCTGAATTTCCATAATCAAAATAGTATTCAACATCATTTACTGTGGAAAGGAGAAATACAACCTGATGTATTTCTGATTTTGCTGGACATGCTTCTTCATTAGCAGCTGATCTTCCATTTGTCATTATATTTTCACTGCTTGGCTCAGTGCCTGGTCTCTCTTCAAATTGAAGGATGTATGACTCTTCATGTATTAATTCTTCATCTTTATCCAGCCTTATCCCTTCATTCCGGATGTTCAGTTTATCCTCTAGTTGAGGAAACTTCTCAATATTTTCTTCAATTTCCTGCACATCAGCATCTAAATAAGTATCTTTATCATCATAACCTGATATACAGAAATTTATCATTTCTAAATCATGTGACTGTAAAAGAGAAACAACTTTCACTTGATAAGGACACTCCCCTGTTTCATTCTCAAAATAATTCTGGAGTGACATCTGATTATGCATAACAACTCCAAAGTCTTCTACATCTTCATCTTTCAGGAATTGTTCATTAAATAATTCACATCTTCTATCTAGTAAATGATCTGGTTCCATTAACCTGCAACATTCTTGCATTTGATCATTCAATTCAACCCAGTTAGGTAGTAAATCAGCATTTATTTTCTTTTCTATGACTCCCTGAGTTACCATCATAGGAACTTCATCATCAGCAGTAGTGCATTTGGATTGTTCTACTATCTGTTTACACTTCTCTTTACCATAGAATGACTCCATGAAAGACGTTTCATCTTCTTTATCAAAAGTATTAGGATCAGAATCAAAAATATTATCCTGATGAGTGGTTTCTTCTCTAAAATTTTCACAAGATTCATACCTGCATACTGACTGATCCTTACTTGTATTAGGAAGTAGAGAACTCCTATCAATCCCACCATAAAATGAATCCAGGAAAGATGTTTCATCTTCTTTACCTTCTGGAACTGATTCGGCTACTGTATTTTTGAGAATCTTTTTCAACATGATCAGGCAGGCGTAGCAATCTCTTTCTGAATGCTCTTCATCATGTAATCTGCACCAGCTTTCAATCAGGACATCATCAGTGGATAAACCTAATAATTGACTACACTGTATATTTCTAGACAAGTATAATTCAAAATCTTCAGAACGATCCACTTTAGTGTCTGGACAATTAATAACTTCTGGTGCTGCATCTGCTTGTTGCTCTAGAATTTCTTTATTTCGCTACTAGCCTTCTTCATTTTCTTGGCAAATTTCAGCCCTGAACACATCCGGGAAGAATATTAGTCCTTTCAAGTATAAATCCAACCTTGTAAGGAAAGTTAAACAATTAATTTTGCTATGTTCCACAGTTTGGTGTATCCTGCAACAGGTGGATAAACCAAAGTTAGACAAACTGTGAGGGTAAAGCTGCCTACTCAAAGTTTCTTGAAATAAAGGAATGTTAACTTGACAATTGCCTTCATATACATCCATCAAAATGAGACTATATTTTTCAATTTTTTAGTATTTTGAAATTTTAATGAGATCTATCATATCTCAGACTAAAACTTGAAAGCTCAGAAAATCAAACAAATATTTGAGGCTTTGGGCTAGATCTTGGCAAAGGTGCAACCAAAACATCTCAGATAAGAGATATTTGCAGACATTTAACTCAAATGCTGAAATATTTATGCAATATTTGCAGAAATCTAGAAATTTCACAGCTCAGCCCTCCTTCTGGAACGGATTCATGTTGAGGATGATATTCAGCCCTCCTTCTGTTGATGATGCTAAGAAACAGCTCAGCTGCCCTCCTTCTGTTGATGATGTTGAGAAACAGCTCAGCGGCCCTCCTTCTATTGATGATGCTGAGAAACAGCTCAGCTGCCCTCCTTCTAGCGCCAATTTATGTTGATCATGATGTTGATCATGCCCAAACATATCACCGGCCCTTCTTCTAGCGCCAATTTATGTTGGTCATGATGTTAGTCATTCACAAACATAGAATAAAAGTTACACAACAACCTTTACTCATCTTGAAAGATATGATGAATTCAGAGAATTCATGATCCCAAGTCTCCATTGATTAGGTCTTAATCTACTGATGTTACTCAGTGGTTGATGTGTGTTGCTGTTTTCCATTCAGGGGCCTTACGTATTTCTGCAAAGTTCATCATCATTCCTCCAAATATCCTGCTCTGTATGTCTGCTCTACATAAATCTCCAACAATTCTACCTCTGCACTGTGAATTTAGTCAAATAATGTGCCTACAGGCTGATATTTGCATGATTTCTACCATTATTTATGATTCTTTGCATGATATTTTCAATACTGCATGCATTTAACTCAAATATGCTAATGATTTTCAGTTACCTACGGGATGTCGGCATATTTCTCTGTTCTGCTTGTTATTTATCATGATTTGCAGTTATGATAGTGAGATGCTCTAAAATTGAAAGAAATTAAAGGAAATACTTCTAATTAAGTTGAACCTTCAGCTTTTGATCCACATACATGCTTGATACTGTCATGAGGAGAAGAAATCAAACCATATGTTCACCAGGACATTCCACAGCTAGATACAGTTGATGCAAACTTCAGAGGATAGTGAATGAAAACAATACATGCAACAAGATGAGCACTCCAAGGGACGCAGCAAATCAAAGCGCATATCCAGAATTCAGACACAGATTACTCAAGATTTACGAAGATTTGTAATCAAAATACTCTTCCCTTTCATTAAGTATGCAAAAGACATGTACATATACAGCAACTTTGAAATAAGTCCTGAATACTTCAGCAATCCAATTTCAATTAAGTTTCGAATGAATATAACAAGGTATTCCACCACCTTTTATAGAATAAGGTGAGGAATCCGTTACAAAAGATCCACGGATCAGATATGTCAATACAAATCAACGGTCATCACTTCATGACTTGCCAATTTTACAAAAGGCACAAGTTGCTAGCTGGCAACTATCTATACTGCATATGCAAGATACTCCCCCCCTCATGATGTATCTTCATCATGCTCTTCATCTGATGCATGCGGGTCATCATCATGTGTATCGCTTTCTGAACTTTCGCTATCCAGATGATGACGCTGTTGCATATGGGGTTGCATGCTGCTTTGGATCTGTTTGTATGCCTGCACAACCTGATCTATTCCTCCGCCATCTTGAGTCTTTACCTTGATGATGGTGTGTTTGTGCGCTTCATACTTATCCCTGCTGTTGTCCAGCTTATTCTTTCTATCCTACAGTGTCTCATTATAGGTCTCCAGCTGGCAAACAACATATTTGATAATATCCTCCTCATTTCTGGTTCATGTTGCCTTCATGTGCAAACATACAATGCTCAGCAACAGCTCTAACAGCATCATGACTTCCTGCAAATAAACAGACAAATATTAAGTTCATCATCATGTGGATAAACAACAGGAAGTTAAACATTTTATTAAACAGGCATCAAAATGTGCAGCTACAAGCAATCGGGCTCCAAATTTCTATCGCTTCATTTTCTCGCCCATTTTCATGTATATCAGGTTCAAATATGATCATGCATCACAACATACTGTCGAAATGACAATTTTACATTAGGCCGACGGCTAAACTTATACCGACTCCAAAAATCATGATGATGTCCTTCCATCGGGAAGACATGTTCTATCGGCAAGAAAAACCCAGACTTGGCTGATAGCAAGATGTAAAACTTTCGTCTGCATGATATTTTGGAAATATGATGCTCCCCCTTCTGAATGTCCAGATGACGTCACCGTCATGTTTCGCTTCTGTATATTGGGGAAAAGAAAGACATCATCATCATCATCATGTCGAAGGAAAATAGGAGGATATGAAATATGATCCTGCTGAGAAAAGGAATATGATGATGATGTCATCGTCATATCCGGGCTTCATTAAAATGCAAAAGATGACGTCACCGTCATGCTTATTTAAGATCAGGGGATAAATGTAATATCGGGTCACCTAAGGAAGATGATCAGGTGGTGAATGTAATATGACCCCCTTTGCGGCCAAGGTAACCCTCTCAAAAGATCAGGATGATGATGATCATTAGGATATCCGGGGCTTTTGTTAAACTTAGAACATGACGTCATCATCATATTCGCGAACCGGATCATGTTTTGGAAAATATCCTGCTAAAGGGAAATGTGATGATGATGTCCTCCTGATATTTGCTTCTTCGTTTTTCAGGTTAGGATGACGTCATCAGGATATTTGCAAAAGGTCATATTTCTTGGCAGGAGGACATTACGAAATATTAGGTAGACAAACAAGATCATGATGATCTTGACAACATGACAGGATAAAAATATGATGATCCTCCTCATCGAATATTATGATAACGTAACCATCATATTCCGTCTTCGAAGCATGAGGATGAGTTGAGGTCATCATCAGGTTAGCGCTGGGGTGATATTTAAAATATGATCATGCTAAGGAATGGAATATCACCCTCCCTTAAAAGATAGGGTGATCATCATGATCATGCAAAAGGAGATCAGGAGGATATGATGACGTCATCATCATATTAGCGAATATCAGCAAATATGACCTTCCCTTGAAAGATCAGGATGATGACCCTCCGATAGGACTTTGACATGCGCATGCAAATATGCAGATGGTGGATTTTCTAAGCAGGGTGATATTATAATATCAGCATGATATTATAATATCAGGTGATGTTATGATATCATGATGCTCGTATAATTTGAAATATTGGGTTACACTCAAAACATGATGCTCACGATGCGCATAAGGTCATTTGACGGGTAAAACACACTATCACCTAAGATTGACGTCCGGATATTGCGACTGCATGATTTTTATCGGGTGATAGATCAAAATCAAGATGACCTTGACAACATGACTAAGGATATAAAAATATGATGATCACTTGCGATTATCAGGTTTGACCAAAACTTTGACTGTGCATAACTCCCTCATATGGACGAATTTTCAGGTGATGTAAAAGGCAAACCTGCATGGAATTTCAAGCTCTTTCTAAATATGAGGTCATAGAAACAAAATATGAACTTTGACAAACTGACCTCATGATGATGACCAACCTCATCGAATATCATGATGATGATGCACCTGACTCATTTTTACCAAACCGCCAGAAAGCAGACAACACAAACCAAGCCAAAAGTTGGGTCCCTATTTTGCCAAGTTAAAATGGGGCATGTTGTGTAACCACACAACAGTACCTTGTTCCTTCCCCTTTATATTTGCTATTTTGCTGCATAGGTTAGATGCTAGGGGAGGTTACAGGTCTTAGGAATGCAAGGGATGTCTGAAAATAGAAATTTCATGAATCCAAGTATGAATTATCCCATACTCAGCGGTGAAATGTTGGATAAAAGAATAGAAGAGATAAAAAATAGGTTGATATTCGTAGAGGCTGAGCAGGCCCAGTTAAAAAGCAGTAACCCTGTTGTGTCTGCCAGTCAGAAGGCTAAACCTCTTCTCAGCCCTTTTGATCCTTTGTATGACCAACTGGATTTGTCATGGGTGGATTATAAAGTAGAAACTATGCCTGCTAGGATATACTGTCAGATGCTTAGATTTAGTGGTCACAATGTATGTGATGGGAATGCACATATCCAAAATTTTCACAGTTTTATGGGAAAACATTCATTCAGAGATGAGGATATGTGGATGAGGTTTTTTGTTAGGTCCTTTGATGCAAAAGCAAAAGACTGGTATTTGAGCCTTCCAAAGAGATTTTTTGCCTGTTGGGATGAGCTTGCTGACTGTTTCAAAGAAGAATTTGCAAGAGAACCTGCTGATCTTGTTGCAGAATTGATGAACATCAGAAAACAAGATGAAGAGCCATGTGTTAATTTCAGTCATAGGTTTGCAGTAGCCCTTTCACAGATCCCAGAAGTCTTCAGACCTGATATTTCAGCCTGTGTTGGCATATTCTTTGAGGCTTTTGAGGAGGGCTCTAGTGCAATACTGAGGGATTTCAAGGTAATAGGTATGTAGATGGCATACAAATTTGCTGAAAATATAGAAAATTTTAGAAATGGGCGCCTGTTGATATCCCTGTCCCCAGGCCTTGGTGTGAGAACGGGTTGTGAAGCTGCAAATGACCAAATGATTATGGCATCATGTGCAGATAAAAATGAAAATGAAAGCATAGAGGTTGAGACTGCTGTATTTGAACATAATGCTAACAATACTGCTCAACTGGATTGTTCACCAGTTGAGGATGCCAGTGAAAGGACTAGTGAGGATTCCCATTGCAATGATGAGGCATATGACCATGAAAACAATAACGAGGTTGTGGACAGCAATGAGCAATTTTTGGAATGGACCTGTGGAGACAGTTGTGAGTATTGTACTCAAGACAGAGAAGATATAAGCAAACAGAGAAGCAGTCCTATGTGTGACCCATTGCCTACCTTTCAAACACATGGAGATCATGAAGAGCAGTCAGGGATTGAAAGAAGTGCTAGTTCAGAGCATGATTGTTTTTCATTTGATGGTTGTTTTGCTTATGACACACAGGCTGATACTCCTCCACAGAGTGAATCCATTGGTGATGAAGATGTGTGCTCTGCTGCCCATGAACAAATGGCATATTATGATCAAGCTTATGTACCTGGGTCACCCATCTTTGACACATATGGTGATGAGGATCTATTTGAGTATGGTGAGGATCTAGACATTGTTTTTGGTTTGGATTCTGTTTCTCATCCTGATGAAAGAGGAAACAACATACATCAGGTAATTGACTATGAAAATGTGCCTGATTTGAAAGAGGTGCTAGAGCCTGATCTTTTCCAGTTTGAGGCTATTGTTGGTTGTGTGCATAATGTATACAATTGTGAATTTGAAAGCTTTTCTTTTGAGAGGCCAGCATATGAGATGAGCTCTGATCTTCCTAGCTGCATGGTGGACTTTGAGTGTTTTCAGTTTTCAGTCCAGCTAGGAGATCATTTTGCAATGCATAATGCTGATACAAATGATAACCTGTGTTCTATGCCATGTGAGTATGCATTGCCTGATACATTCTGCATCCACTTGTTGCCAGATGCTAAAGGTTATCTGCACAGGGATGACAGTGACAAGCTAAATCAGAAGGTTGAATGTGCAGATGACCAGGTTTGTTTATGGTCAGATCATGGTAGCACTCTCAGGCTTGACCCAGTGTATGCAGATGAGAATAAGGTGTTTGATAAGGGGAAATATTGGTTCTCCTTTTCTTGGTGGCCTTAGGCCATCAAGTTTGATTGGTGATGCAGATCATTGTAACTTCATGACTCTGTGCCCAATGGATAAGGCACTGGTCTGCATCCTAGAGATCTGGGGTTCTCGCTGCAGTCTTGCACCTGCACGTCCCCAATCAGAGCCACTGTTGGTGCCTGAATTGACTGTCAGTTCTTGAGCAATTTTTATGCAGGCACCATCCCAAAAAATCCAAAAAAATTTCCAGTTTTGGCACCCCTTCAGTGTTTTGTAACATCCACATCATCTTTCTTGAAGGAGGTGGTCTTCTTGTTTTCTCCATCGGCATGAGTTTGCATGTGTCTTGGCGATCTTTTTGGTACCAATGGCGTGTTATCTTCTATCGCTGAGACTTTACCTATCGGTGAAGGTGTTTTGTGGCTTACTGACGGACTGGGTCTCGCCGACGAGGGTTTTGGGGTGCTATCGCCAAGACTTTGGCTATCGGGTGAACGGGCAGATTGTTGGCCGATGGCGCAGGTCTGGCCGATGGAGTTACCATCGGCGAGTGTGGAGAGTTGGGCCGACAGGGGTACTCTGGCCGATGGAGCTGTATCGGCGTAACATGTGATGTCGGCGAGGGAGTTTTTGATTGAGCCGATGGCATGGGTCTGGCCGATAGGCGGTAATTAGCCTATGGGCGTCGGCGTGACTTTTGGAGTCGGCGTAGGTTTGAGGTGTTGCTCCGATGGTGTAAGTCACACCGACGGAGGTGGGAGGCCTGGGTGTTATCGGTAAGACTCTTGAGGTTGGCAAAGAAGCGTTCAGTTGCTCCGATAGTGTTGATCTCGCCGATGGGAGCGAGGAGTCTGGCCGACAGGGGATTACGATAGGCATCGGCGAGACCGCTGTGATCGGCAGGAGATTTTTGAGGAAGGCCGATGGTATATGTCATGGCGATGGGCTGTGGGCGAAGGGTCATGTGTCGAGCGCGGCAAAACGCTCGACACTTAGTATCCATGCAGCCATGTTTTTAAAATGATAAAATGGTCTCTGCAGGACAAATGTGGGATATTGATTTATGCAGATGTGAAGGTCTTCCCGATGGTCTTGGTCATGCCGATGGCATGATATGCAAGGTAAAACATGCATTTTCAGGGTGCCTACGTGGCACATTTTCGTAGGATAGTGACTTTTCAACGTGGATTTGGTGCCATCGATTTTCAAGCGATGGAAGGGTCGACGGCCATGTTTTAAAGATGGAGTATGAGTTTCCTTTGTGGCTTCAGGCACGTTTTGAGCGGGAAATTTCCATTTAAGTTGTACGACTGTTTCCAGGAGAAGATATGGGTGGTTGAGCCATCAATGGTGATTTGCAGAGGCATGGGCGAATGGTTGAACAGCCATGTATCTAATTTATGGCAAGAAAATTCTCCGACAGTGGCACAAGGCTTGAGCTCATCTGCCCCTTGTCCTTTTCTTGCTTCTCCATGTTTTGTCCCCTGCTGCGCTTATTCTTTGCAGGCCATTTCCTCAGAGTGAATGTATCTGGCAAATTTTTGACTTCTGGCCATGTAATTAATTGCTGAATGTACACGATTCTGTATAAATGGTCTGGCTGTGTTACATTTTGTGAAGGGATGTTTTTGGGCTTTCTGCTCTGACTCTGAACATAAGGTGTTCACATTTTGAAAGGCATTTTTTGCTACAGACTCGGTCCTTAGTCTGGTGTACTAATCTATCTTGGATTGTAAATGATGATTTTCTCTGTGATGACCTTCTATGCAGATTGATTCTAAATGAAAAACACCTGTGTGTGTATTGTTTCTGATTGTCTCCTGTATGTCATTTGTTTTCCTTTCAAACAAGGTTGTCAAAGGCTTCCAAGTTTTTCAGTATATGTATACTGTGTGTTTGATTTATTGCGTCTGCTCAAGGAGTGGTTAAATAGGCTTTTGATCAGATACAAAGGAAAATAGATTGCATCATAGGATCTGTTAAGTATGATCATTAATGATACTCTTTCTTGGACATGTTGATGTTAGGCAGTAGCATTATTCGTAGGTCCTCTGGATATGAATTTATGTTGTCATGGGGAGACATTTACAGTCTTAGATATGACTCTGCTGCCCAGATAAGGCACTGGTTTGGGAATCTGTCTGTTCAATGGGTCTAGGAAAGTCCCATCCCTCCAAGCACCATTTCAAACCATTTCATCCTTCCACCTATTAGTTGTAGGAGTAGGATTAGGATCCCTGCATGTTCTCATACCCAACCAAACATTATGTCCAAGAATGTTGCCAACCTTGTGATTTGTTATACAAATCTTGGTCCTTACATGAGGGTATTCTGCCTGTTGCTGTCAAGTTAAATCTTTCTATCATTGAGCTAGTCAAGGTTATACTTTTATCAAGTAGGGAAACCCCCCTTGGTGCGGCAGAACCAGAAGTGAAGGGGAGGAGCTCACGCAACCTCCTGTATTCAGTTGGCTGAATCTGCCTGTGCATTAGAACTGGCAAACCCTAATGCTGATTCAGAATAAAAACCAACATCGGGTTTGGAACCCTGAAGGAGATATGGAGATTCTTTTAGTGGCTAATAACTATTTCCTGGTTATTTTTTCAAGCATGTCAGACATGAATAGGGCTTTTGAAGGTGGCCCTTATTTCTTTAACTAGGTTGGGCTCTTCATCAAGCCTTGGCATATGGGCTTCAACTTTGCTGAAGAGATCCCTTCGCGGGTGCCTGTGTGGGTTCGTTTGCCAAGGCTTTCGTTGGAATTCTGGAGGGAAGATATCCTCCACTCAATCTCTTTGCTTCTTGGGAAACCTATTGGATCGGCTTCACAGACTCAAGATCGTAAGGTAATTTCTTCTGCTCATATTTGTGTCAAATTTGATTTGAATAATCCATTACCAGACTCTATGGAAATTTGCATGGGTTCTTCCTCTTGGATCCAACAGCTAGATTACAAAACCCTTCCATTCAGATGCAGAATTTGCCATGAATATGGTCATCTACATTGTAGATGTCCCAGATTGAAATCTTCCCCCTTGTCTGCCTCTGGACCTCCTAGGATGGACAAGGGGAAAGCTCCAGTGTCTGATGAGCCTATTGATAAGGAGGGATTTATCCCGGTTAAATCCCGTAATAAAGGCCAAGGCAAGAAGAGATCCTAGATGGATAGATAGAATGATGGCACATTTAATAGGTTTGAGGTTCTTGATAGCGTAGTCCAAGAAGATGGTATTCTAGTTGAGCTTTCTTCTGGAGTTAAGGGTTAGGTAGAGATTCAAGAGGTGGAGGCAAAGAAGGACGAGCTGATTTTATCATCAGGGGTTCAACAGGTCTGTCAGCGGGCTTTGGACTTGCCTTCTCAAGTTTAGAATATTGGTGGCCTCCAGGAGTCACAGATTTCGGTGGGTACTGCTGGGTTGGCTCCTTGTCCCCAAGTTACGAAGGGATCCGTGGATCCTGTGAAGGGTGCAAAGGCTCCTCCTGCCTTAGGCTTGCAACAAAAATCTTTTAAAAAGGGGCCTCTAGATAAACAGTCAAGGAGTGGAAGGAAGACTGATCAAGAGAAGGTTAAGATTATGGGTGATACTTTGGTTGAGTCTAGGTCTGTGAAACCCATTGATTCCCACTTCTCCCACCCCCCTAAATGATAGTTTTATCATGGAATGTAAGGGGGTTAAACAACATCCCTAAACAAAAGGTTGTTCGCAGATTAATCAAGTCTCAGGCTCCGGATGTGGTCTTTATGCAGGAAACCAAGCTTACAGTGGATGGTTTGAATAATTGTACTCTGCGTATCTGGCCCCAAGGCTACTGGCAAGGGGTGGGGGCGTTGGGCAGTTCTAGGGGGTGGCTTGCTTCTAGAACCTGAGGAAAGTCTCCCCCTTATGGTGGGTTTCTAGTTGGTCTTCCATCTCTATGGTTGCCTCCAATTTTGAAATGGGTGAAAGATGTCTTTTCTCCAATATTTATGCTCCTACTGATCTTCCAGGTAAGACACATCTTTGGGATCATATCAATTTTATCTGTTCTCTGGACCCATTTCTCCCATGGATTTTGGCTAGTGACTTTAATGCTGTTATTAGTATGGATGAAAAATGAGGAGGGTTAGCCAGGCTTGATCCTTCTTCTCTTTTGCTCAGAGATAATATTGGTTTCCTTAACCTTGTTGATGTGAAGCCAATCAATGGAGTTTTTACTTGGAATAATAGGAGGTGTGGTGATGAGGCTATCTCAGAACAACTCGATAGATTTCTAGTTTCATGTTATTGGATGAGCAGCAGGTGGACTACCAGTTCTAAATTCCTGGATTGGAGGGGATCCGATCACTGGCCTATCAAACTCTGTGTCTCCTCTTATGGGGTCACTAAAAATCCTTCTTTCAAATTTCAATTGATGTGGTTACAGGATCAATCTCTTCGGGATCTTGTGCTAGATTGGTGGTATGAAGGGCTTCCTGCCCATGGGAGGGCCATGTACACTTTTAGTAAACGGCTTCAACATGTGAAGTATAGGCTTAAGAGGTGGAATAAACAATATTTTGGGAACCTGCATGCTTAGAAGCTTGCTACTTAGTCCAAGCTGGATAGTGTCACTTGTCAGATTCATGACCATGGGCTGTCCTCTGACCTTTTGAATGCTGAGTCCTTGGCCCTTAAGGGCTTAGAAGAGTGGGAGCTTCAAGAGGAGATTTTCTAGAAGCAAAAATCTCGTATTGATTGGCTTTAGGAGGGGGACAGGAACACAGCTTTTATTTAGAACTCAGTTAAGGCCCATAGGTAGGGGAACTCTATTTCCACTCTTGTCTCGAGTGATGGGACTCAACTCTCGTCCTGTGGTGAAATTTCCAGGGAAGCTGTCAACTATTTTTCTAATCTTTTTACTGGGGAGGATATTGCTGCTAGATCTGAGGAGAGGGCTATTTTGGATTGTATTCCTTTCTTGGTCTCGAATGAGATGAACGGGGCTCTTTTGTGTCCAATCTTGTTACCTGAATTGGAGAAAGTTGTGTTTAGTATGAAAAAAGGCAAATCTTCTGGCCCAGATGGGTTTCCGATTAAGTTCTTCCAGGAATTTTGGGAACTAATAAAGTCTGATCTCCATGAGGTGGTTCAGGAATCTCTTAGGAACAAACAAATGCTTAAGTCTTTGAATTCTACTTTTCTGGCTCTCATACCTAAGAAGGAGGGGGCTAATCGGATGGATCATTTCAGACCTATTGCTTTATGCAATGTTGTCTACAAGATCATCACCAAGTTGATTGCTAAGAGACTCAAACCTCTCCTTGGTGCTTTGATTTCTACTGAGTAGGGAGGTTTTGTGGAAGGGAGACAAATCTTGGATGGTGTCATGATTGCTACGGAGGTTATTCACTCTATGGCTTCCTCTAAGGAGAAGGCGATGTTCATTAAGCTTGACATGGCTAAAGCTTATGATTGGGTGAGCTAGGAGTTCCTTCAGAATATCCTCTTAGCCTTTGGCTTTAAAGAGGAATGGGTGAGCTGGGTTCTCAGTTGTGTGACCTCGTCCTCCTTCTCTGTTCTCATCAATGGGGAATCTTCAGATTGGTTTAGTGCTTCTCGGGGACTTCGGCAAGGGGACCCTCTGTCCCCTTATCTTTTCATTATCATGGCAAAGGATCTTGGTAGATTTATTAAATCTCAGGTACGACAGGGTCTTATTCATGGCTAGAGCTGGAACAATGATCTCCCTCCCTGTTCTCATCTTCAATTTGTTGATGATACTGGACTGATGAACTTGGCTAGAATTAGTGAGGCACTGAATTTCAGGAGAACTTTAGACATCTACTTGAAAGCTTCTGGTCAGAGTATTAATGATGATAAATCTTCCATTTATTTCTTTAATACTCCTCGACTCATTCAGAACAGGATTGCCAGGATTCTTAGATTCCAAATTGGCTCTCTTCCCTTGATGTACCTGGGGATTCCTTTGGCTCTGGGACCTCAGCGTAGAGATTTTTGGCAGGGGATTTTGGATAAGTTCCAGAGTAAGGTTAGTCATTGGACTTACAGATGGCTCTCTTTTGCTGGTAGAGTGATCCTCCTAAAAGCTGTGGTGCAGTCTCTCCCTATTTATAGGTGTTGTGTGCAGATTCCTCCTACCTCCTTTGTGAGGGATTTTGATGCTCTTTCCTGGCAATTCCTTTGGTTGGGTAACCTCCTTTCCTCGAAGTGGAGTTTAGTCAAGTGGGAGTCTGTCTATAGGACGAAGCATGCTGGGGGCCTTGGCCTTTGGTCTGTGGCTCTTGTGGTTATGGATTTGGCGGCTAAGTTGTACTAGAGATGGTGCAACAACCAGGATCAGGATTGGGCCAAGATTCTTGCTTTCAAGTATGTTCCTGGTGTTGAGAGCCAGGATGTGCCACAGATTACTTTGTTGGGAAAAGGTTCTTGCATTTGGGATACTCTTAAGAAGGGAGCAAAGCTTGTTTAGATTGGGCTCTTCTGGATCTGTAATAATGGCTCTAATGCTCTTTTTTGGCTGGACTCTTGGGATGGTCACCCTCCCATTCTTTCTAGTTTCCCTCAGCTTCTGCCTCTTTGCTAGATGTTCTCTGATGCTGGTTGGATTAAGGTGGAGCATTTTAAAATAGTTAAGCATATTCGTCAACTGGAGGTGTCTTGCTAGAAGGATCCGCAGGAGTGGCCTGTGGGTGGTTCTGATGAGGATCATGCTGCTTTGTGTAAGGTCTTGGAGGGCAGGCTTTGCAGCTCTCTGAATGAGAAGGACAAGTTGGCTTGGAGTCCTAGCCCAAAAGGTAATTATACTATTGCTCAAGGTTATGTTGTGCTTGATAAGAATTTACATGGTCTTGCTGAGGTGCCCTGGTGGAGGAAGGTTTGGAACAACTATTCTTGGCCCAAGTGTAACTTCTTTTTATGGTTGGTTGCCTAGAGGAAATGTCTCACTTGGGAGAATCTTCGCAAATAGGGGTTTTAGGGACCTTCCATTTGTTTTCTTTGTTTGTGTAGTGAAGAATGTTCTTCCCACTTGTTCTTTCACTGCCCCTTTTCTCATGAGACTTGGCACAAATGGTGGGAGGCTTGGCATCATGGTTGCATTCATGCTTCCTCTCTTATTGAGTTTTGGGAGAGCCTGGGCAGGCCTCTTGCGAAGACGCCTTTTCTCCAGGTGGCCTGGATCAGTGGGCCTATTTTCATTCCTTGGAACCTTTAGCTGGAACGAAACCGTAGAGTTTTTGTGATTCCAGATTAGATAGTGGTCAACTGTGGATGAAGATTATTAGTAGGATTCAGGAGACTATTTTTGCTAAATGTGATATGTCTGAAAGTATTGATCCTGGGGATGTTGCGGTTGTGTGGGATCTGAGCCTAGGTGTTAATAGTAGGGGTTGCATTGCTGGTATTATGCCCCGTCGTGTCAAGAAATGGGTCTGTCGTGATGGGAAGTGGGCGCCTCCTCTAGATGGGGTCTTGAAGATTAATACTGATGGATCTTCTCATGGGAATCTTGGGCATGCTAGTATTGGGGGTATTGGTAGAAGTAAAGATGGTGATGTTGTTTTTTGCTTCTCTGTCTACAAAGGGCATTACTCTAATAACCTAATGGAGGCCCTTGCTATTAAGATTGCTGTTGAGCGGGGTTGCTCTCTTGGCTAGAGGAGGATTATCTATGAGTCTGACTCTCATATTGTTGTGGATATGTTGAACAACCAGAGATTGGATGGTGTTAGTTGGCATTTAGCTTCGATGGTTAGACAGATTTTAAGTGTTTGTAGTTCCTTGGAATCTGTCTCTTTCTGTCACATCCCTAGAGAATGGAATAGCGTGGCTGACTGCTTGGTGAAGTGGGCCTCGGTGAAAGGGGATGGTTGGGATATCAGTGGTAGGGATGACTTACCTTCTGATTATCTGGGGATTTTGGAGAGAGTTTTATTGGAAGATAGAACTATGTAGTGTTGTTGTTTGGTTTGTTGGCGGTTCTCCTTTTTATTGAGCCTATGGCTTTTGCCTTGTATTTCGATTTGGATTGAATAAATTTTTTTCCCCTTCTTTTAAAAAAAAAAGAAAAGATAATAAAACTTGTTCTTGCCTATGATCAATACTTTTTGGAGTCATTTTTCTTCCTGAACCTACTACAATCTTCTTCTTCTCTGCCAAACATCTTGAAATCTATGGTATCTCTATTAAATTCTTGAAATCTCTGGTATCTTTGTTAAGTTCTTGAATTTCTAAAAAATTATATTGGTTTCATCCAATGCTTCTGAAATCTGCATTGCTATCTTGCTCTCATGACTTTTCCTGGTAGACCATTCTCCATTTTTGCTAAAAACTTCAGAAGTCTTCTTCCAATTTCTTTTCTCTCGATATAAAGACTGTCAAATAAAATTTGATTATTATTGTATTTTTTCATTATGAAGAAGTTAAAGCAAGAGTCCATTTAAATAAAAGGATTAGTAAATGAGTTTATTTAGAAAGTTGCTAATAGACATTCCATGAATGTTTAGTAAACATTGCTTAAGTGAATATCACTTTGAGTTAGTAAATTGTTAACTAGAATTTTTTATCAACTTTTTAGGAATAAAATGTGGTGAACTCATACTTGTGTTAGATTAGATTTGAAATATTTTATTAATAGAATTTAATTAGTAGATGTATGTTTGCTAAATGAGTTAAATTAGAGTATTAAATGGGTTATAATGGTATTACAATTCTAGAATTAAATATATTGAATTAAATATTAGTTATACTCATTTTATCTTGTTAAATATAAATTTGTTTAGTTATGATTTAGCAATATACATTGTTTTAATAAATAAATAATAAATTAGAGATTTATTGTGAATTGAATTATTAAGGTATTGGTTAAACAAATATTAGATGGATTTATAAGCCAAGAATTAGAAAACTTCTATTTGTAACTCCTTGAACAACTCATAAATCTTGCTTTGTGTTTTTTTTTAGTTTTGATTTATTAAAATTGTTAATTTGACTTACTTTTTTATCAAACTCATTAAAAGGAAATAGTGATAAGATAATATTAGTTTATCTTAAATTATTAGGATAGAGTTGTATTATTTTAAAATTAATTTTATTTAAATAAAGTTGCTTTAGTAGATGCAAGTTTGTTAAATAAATAAATTTTTATTTATTTTTAATGTAAAGTAGATTTTATGGTGATGCTAGATAAATAATATTATAATTCTAGAATTAAATATATTGAGTTATATTCTTTTTATCTTATTTAAATATAAATTTGTTTAGTTTTGATTTAGTAACATACTATCCTATGGTACATTGATTTCAAATTAGAGATTTATTGTGAATTGGGTTATTATGGTATTGATTAAACAAATAATAGATGAAATTAAAATTCTAGAATAGAATAGTATATGTTATTATTATTAGAATTTTATTTAAAAGACAATTAAAATTTTATTGTGTATTGTTTTAAAAATCATTTTTGTCATAGATGTACTTGCAGTTTGAGTTGAGATTGGGATTCTTTTTAAAAGTGTATAGATGTGAATTGTAGTAGTAAGTTATTAAATAAATCATAGAGGGAATTATAGATCTTGAGATTTGATTAGAATATTGTTATCTTAAGTAAGTTTATGATTTAACTAAAAAGAGAGATTTAAAGTCTTTTATTGAATCTATGTTAAATAGTTTGAAAAGTGTTGTAGTATTTGGGTCTTGGATATATATATATATATATATATATATATATATATATATATTCTTTGATTGTTTATTATTAATTTTAAACCGATGTGTATCAATGATGCAATTGGGTCATTGCATTTAATTTAGTTTTGAATCTTGTTGTTATGTTTTGTCTAGCTTAATGTAATGGTGATCATGTTAGTTTTGTGAGAGGTCAAGGTTGTTAAGCGTCATTCTTTGGTTAGTTGTTTATTGGTATTTGTGTTAAAATCTTTTTAGCTCCAAAGGCTTGTTACCTTGAATTCAGTGTGATATTGTGGCAAGGATGTTTTGGTGATGTGTCTTTTGGTATGAGATCTTGATGTAGATTGGAAAAGATTATTGTTTTAAATTTGAAAATTGTTGATTAAATGTTTTATTTGACTTGGGATTTTGAAATGCACAGAGGAAAGTTTCTTGGTTGAGAGTTTGGATTTTAAAATGATCTATGTAATGTTTTAGTTTGCGAAAAGTTTGATGCCTTTCAATCCCTTGTCCATGCATGTTTTTGGTTTATGGGTGATGGTTAAGGCTTGCTAGTTGTATGTAGGAGAGTGACTTTCATGGTGGGGCCAGTGCCCAAAGTGGCTGCCTAGATAACCCCATGGAAGTTGTAATCAAGTGATAACTTAATAATTGATCTAGGTGGGTTGGGTAGTAATTCACATAACAAGATAAGTATGATGCCTCACCCATGCCTTAAGTACTTTCACAAGCTAAGGATGGGATGAGAAGGCCTGGTTGGCAAGGTCGACCTCCTTTTCTCCATGAGAGGATGTGTCAGTTCCGCATGTGTCACCCTATGGGGCCAGTGCCTCTACAGAGGTCGCCAGGAAAACCATAGATGGGGGCCAGTTTCTAGTGAGAGATAGCCTGGAAAACCCATGCTAGGACCATGTGATGACACTCTCCCTACTGTAGCTTAGATACTTCCTTTTTATCTCTTGTTGTAGTCTCTGGAGTATTGTCTTGTCTTGAAGATTTGTCTTAATGATTTGACTTGTCTTACTGATTTAACTTGAATTGAAGAATTGACTTGTCTTGATGATTTGACTTGTCTTAAAGATTTGTCTTGATGATTTGACTTGTCTTGCTGATTTAACTTGACTTGATGATTTGACTTGTCTTGATGATTTGACTCGACTTGAAGATTTGTCTTGATGATTTGACTTGTCTTGATGATTTGCCTTGTTTTGATGATTTAATTTGTCTTGATGATCTGAGTTGTCTATGCCAAGTCTGTATCTATCTTCTTGTATCCCTTGACTTAGTGGAACCTCATTGTTATCTCCTACCTTAGAGGGGTGGACCTCAGGGTTCCACATGGTTGGGTGGAAGAGCTTAATCCATTGGTTTTTCTTGGCTGACCTGATTCGTGGTCACTACAGATGATTCTCCAGTTTTAGACTTGTACTTGCATCCTCAAGAGTTATATTATAATTTCAGTATTGTATTATATTGTTGTATATTTTAAACCGACGTGATCAGTCATGTAATCTTGTATTTGAACCTTTGTAACTGTTCATCTCAACAAATGAATGATGTAAATCCTCTTCTGTTGTATTATAATGTATATCACTTGTATTGTTATAATTTTATGTTTACCTAATGCAGTTATGTTCCCTAGAGGTGTTAGCTATTCATTTTATTTAATGTTGATAATAGTGTAATTATATTTAATGATTAATGCATTTACTTGCTTCAAAAAAAAATATTTCTGTAAATTTTACACTTGTTAGTCTAACACTCTAGGGTTGCATGATGAGGTATCACAACTTCAGTACAATTTAGAAAATGACATGCAATAGTTTCTATTGATTAGTAATGGTTTTACAACATGAAGTTAGAAAAAGAAAAGGAAAAGAAATAGACTAACTCTTCAAATGCCATGATAGTCAACTTACTCTAGCACATGGGAGTAAGGCCTAACAACATACAAAAGTGAATAGGAAGTCAAGGATAGGTTGCTAGATGGGTAAGGAGCATAGATCCATTGGTGCAAATAGAGAACATGCATATAGTTCAATTCTTAGAGCAAATAGGAAGCATAGGAATAGTAACAAAATTGTATCCCTCTTCTTATATTGATTGATTAATAATGTATAAGTTAGGACTACTAATTAGCATCTATCAAGCTAGATTTTTCCTCCCAAATTATGGTTTGCTAGGTGAAAAATGTGCAACATGTTATTTGTGTTTGCTTGCATTTTTCTAGTGGTATTTGAGCATATTTTTAATTCAAACTCTTTAAAATTAATTTATTATATTATATTTTAGTATTTGGGTGAATTCATTGCCATAATCTCTATTATTGTAGTTATTATCGATCACATATTCTAGAAAATTGAACTATGAGACTATACATTCAAAATCATGACTCCAGTTACCTAGGGTTGTCAGGTCAGATTTCAGCATGCACACAGACCCTTTCCCTCCTTGCCATGGGGTGATCCACCACGTCACTCTCGCTCATGTGGAATTAGCCAGTCAAGAGGAGGCGAGACACGGTGGGGGTCTTGCTCGTTGGAGAGCTGGACTTTGCCAAGAGGGGTCGGCAAGTACTAAGGCCTTTGTTGTTGTGTGCTTAGTTGTATGTTTCATTCAATTTTTGTTGTAGTTGAGATGACCCTATGACCCCAAGGGTCACTAGTTTCTCTTCTTCTATTTGGATTTCTAAGATTCCACCTCTATGTGGGTAAATGATTGTTCTCGTTGATGTCCTCTTGTCTTTGTATGTGTTGAACAAGTTCTTGCTGTATCTGGCGTTGTCTAATTTCTTCTAGCAATAAGAGGATGAATGGGTCTCCTTGTGGTAGAACAAATATTTCTTGTCGTGGTCTTGGATGGATCTCTTGGATCTTGTCACGGATAGCCCTCACCCACTCTCCTCTCACTCCTAAGCACATTCGTGAATCAGGATAGAGGTAGTCGTGTGATTACTAACCTTAACCAGATCTAGGGTTTTGACCTAGGGTTTTGTCAATCTAGGGTTTAATTTTGTGTTTACCTTGTTTTTACCTCATGATGGGATTGAGGGTTTGATTGGATAATTTAACTGTGATTACCTCGTGATGGTATCGAGGGTTTGCTATTTTGTCTATTCTAGGGTTTCTATATGCATGCAAACTAAAAATGATATGCAAAACATCTTTTTGGTATTTTTTAGTATTTTGGAAATAGAAAGTGCTTTTAATCTATGAAAAGGAAATATGTATGCAATTCTATATGACTTTTCTAATGCAAAGTGAACCTATGTTTTTTGGGTTTTCAATGATTTTAATGCAATCTAATCTAAAGAAAACAGAAAATTCTTTTTCTAATGATCTAGATCTAGAAATATGAAAGCAATTAATCTAACATGCAAGATCTAATTATCAAGGAAAAAGTAATGTTTTATAGTTCCCAAGAGTAAATTTGATTCTCTAATTACTATGAATTGAACAAAAACAATGAAGGAACCTGAGAGAAATGAAGATTTGTGGACTCCACTACCCTCATTAATCCTTGTAATTGGCAACCTCGAATCCTTTTGTGGCAGCGGGTGATCCTCTTGACAACAAAATGACACAAAGAAGCAAAAAGAAGCTTTGATGAAGCTTGTATGAGCTCGATGAGAGCTTGGATTGAGCACAATGTCATAGAATGAAGTAGCATGATGCAACTTGGTTGAACAAATAAAGAAAAAGGCACCTTCATCATGTAAGAGCATTTGAATGCTAAGTTGGAGAGCAAAACTAGCAAGAGTTGTGTGCACAATGAATTTGCCTCCCTTTATGCTTGAGGGAGGGGTGTATTTATAGGTTTAGAAGAAGGGATTGATTGAAGAGTTAACTCATTTGATTGATGAGTTACCAAAGATGATTGGGGAGTTAACAAGGTTAATTACCCAGTGAACTCAGCTAATTAGAGAGTGATGAAGCAAAGATAGCTTATCACTGAAGAGAAAATGGAGGTGAGGGAATGCATAAGATTGATTGAAGAGTTAATTTGAGATCAAATAGAGCTAATTATGCATGTGCGGGTGCATGAAATAGTTAAATCTATATTAGGGATCAAAAATCATGCAAACTGGAAGAAAAACGGGTGAAAACAAAATAAAAACGAGTGAGAAACTCAAGTTTTTCTACGGTTGCAAAAATGGTAGGGTCGCCCCTTTTTGCCAGTAGGGTCGCCCAGGGGAGATCTGAGCTAGACAAGGTCAAAAGAGAAAAATATTCTGGGAGATGCAAGAAGAGAAGAAAAGGAAGGGTTATGCTTCAAGCAATAGGTCAATCATGTGGAAGAATCCAAATCTCTACTTGCATCAGTAGGATTTGTTGGCAAGAGACACTATATGGATTCATGGTTGTTGTCATTGATGGCAACAAAGGTCATCTCACATATCCGCAAGTCATAATGTGTCTCTACCGGAAGTCAGAATAAAGAATGTTGTGGTCCGGTGAAGAAGAACAGAGCATGTGGCAAGGTCCGACAGATTGGTCCGGACCTCTCAGAGGAAGTGTCTTGGTGCAGTGCAGATTTGGGGAAGTCAAGAGGACTACCTTTACTGGTATATTCCAAGGATTTAGCCTCCGGTGATGGACAAGGAAAAAGATATGAATGGTTGAGTACCGGATTCCTGAGAGACAGTGAAAACAGAGGAAGAACTGACTGGCAGAGTATCAGACTGCTTTCCGGATGGGTTACTATTGATGACAGAGGTTGTGAAGGCATGAATCATGTTTGGCCGACATGATTAATGATATCTACAAGTATATGCTTGATCCGCATTGCTTGGTGAGGAAGGATTCAGCCAACAGAATGAGAGTTTGTAAGAAACTAGACTGTTCCGGATGCCGACTAGAAAGGTGATGAAATTACTTGTGCGGATATATATAGAGGATGGATTTAGTTGTGAAGTGTGTGTTGATGTGGAGATATATGCGAATAAGTCAAGATAAAGAGGAGAAGTAGCAAAAAGGATCCGGTATGTGAAAGATAGCAGAATAAAGAACAGAGGAAAGATGAAGTGCAGCAGATCAGTGTACTGAGCCTAACCGGAACTGAACTCCAGCATATGCAGATGCTTCCAATCAGTTCAAGACTGTGATTCTCATCACTTTGTAGACAGTGTGTCTTCTTGTAGGTAGTGGGCCTCTTGTGAGCAGTGTGCTCGGGCAGTGAGCCCTAATTGGCAAGTGCCATTTTTGTAATTTCCTATTCTTCTAACAGAGAATAATTTTGGGTTAATCACCCCGTGGTTTTCTCCCTTAACAGGGTTTCCACGTCAAAAATACTGTGTCATGTGTTTCTTGTTTTATGGTTAATGTTTTATGTTTGATTTTATGCTGCATCAATTAAAAGGAAAGTTCAATAAGGGAAATAATTAGGATAACTGATTCACCCCCCCTCTCAGTTATCAACAATTGGTATCAGAGCCAAGTTCCTCTTTATAGAGCCTAACAGCTTGAGGAAGATCTGGGATTTCAAATGGATGCATATGGTTTAAGGGAGCAACTCAAGACTGCTCTTGAGGATCTTGAACAGTCAAATTCTGAAGTCAGTGAATTAAAGGAAAGACTCAAACAGGCTGATGAATTCATGAGAGAATTAAAAGACAAATTAAGTCTCTCTATGAAAAAGAGAAAGGAGCTGCTTCAACAGTTGGCAAGACAAAGTGAAGAAAGCAATACAAATGAGGAATTGACTGAGCAAACCAAGTTATGTGAAAAGTTATCAAAAGAAGTCATTATGTTAAGACATGAAATGGAATCAGGAACTATAAAGTTTACTCAAGAGATTGAAGAAAAAAGAAAGGCTGAAGACAATCTAAGACAATCTCTTAAAGAAAAATCAGAAGAATGCCACCAGATGGACAGGATTATCAGACATCTTGAATCTGATCTTGAAGATGCCAAAGATAATGAAGGAAAACCTGAGGACCAAATTGCCTCTCTCAAAAGAGACCTTCAAACAACAAATGAATATAAAGAGAAATTCAAGATAAGTTCTGCTCAACTTGAAGTTCTTCTTGGAAGTCAAAAGAGGACAGATGACAAGTATGGTTTGGGATATGAGAAAGGAGAAAGCTCCGGATCCGGTCAGAAGAATCTTGGATCAGAAAATCCAAGGAACAGGCCTAGAAGACCTCCGGTAAGACAACCAAATGCTCAAAGATATCCATCCTTCAATGGATACTGCCACAGCTGCAACCACTTTGGTCACAAAGCTGATCAGTGCAGAATGAGAATGAATCAGATCAATTCATCCTTCTCCGGACAGTGCTTCAACTACAAAAGGTATGGACACAAATCCCATGAATGCAGAATTATGCAAGTAAACAAATCATTCAAAGGTAGATGCTTCACATGCAATAGAATAGGTCATAGGGCTAATCAATGCAGATCAAGAGGATATCAGTCAAATATGCAAAGAAATGTTATTTGCCAAATCTGCAATAGGTCCGGTCATAATGCTAAAGTCTGCAGAAACAAGAATCAGGACAAAAGAGGTCCGGTGTATAATCAGAATCAAGACAAGGGTAAACAAAAGATGAATGCGGATGAGGTTAGGAATCAGATGAGCAAGATTTGGGTGAAGAAAAGTTCAGAGAATATAGAGGTTGGATCCGCACCAGACTCTGGTGCTGATATTTCTTCCAGAAATTAAAAAGTGAGCTCAGGCTCAGGGGGAGACTCAAAGAAAATCTTGTTCCCCCAGCCAAACAAGTGGTGCCGGATGTGGCACAAGATGCGGATCAAAGGGTTTGTAGATATGAGTCTTGAGATACTTCAGTCAAGTTTTCAAAGATCCGCATGGAGTTATGAAGAAGCTGTGATCGATCAAATAAGACCTGTTCAGGGAGATGCTCCGGTATGATAAAGGATTACAAAAAGGTCTGGGTAGATCCAGAAATGCACTATCTTGTTCTGCGGATTGGACAGAGTGTTTGGGATGTTCTTGTAATATGTTACCTCGATTTATTCATGATTGAAAGATCCGGATGATATTCACAGATCAGGACTAATCCGGGATACTCCAAGCTATCCAGACAAGGCAAACTGGAATGATGTAGGTGAAGCATTTATTGCAGACAGATATTAGGGTTCGCGGAGCAATTTAAGGGATTTTTCAAAGGTCATTTGCTCATTCTGCACTCGAGAAGAAGCGAAAAGTGGAGCTCTGCAACAAGGTTCATCAAGCACACCAAGGATCTCCTGCCGAAGTTGTTGCATAAAGAAATCAATCCAACCACTCCGTGCAAACCGAAGGCGCATAAGGTATTCTCCGTTTTTCATTACCTCACTGCAAATCTTTGAAGAATGGCTACTCCAAACATAGTTAAGATCTCTGATAGACCTCGCCCCTCATTCAAGAAACATCCCTACAAATCATTGGAGGTAGATCCACTAGGAGCCTTCTCTAGTGTTCCTCACGGAGTTTTACATACCGAAGACATTAGGGTTTACATACATGCAAACATTGAGGAATTTGGGGAATTCAAATTAAGAGACCTCTATCACAAGCAGCTGATAGACAATGCTTTTGAGCTTAAACCAGAGTATAAGGATATTCAGAAGAAACAATTTGAGCAATTTATTCATTTCCCCTGCTTTGAAGAGGATGAATGGGTCCGGTATGTACTGAGCAGGATGCATGACAACTTTCTATGGCTAGATAGACCCTGCAAGATCACAAAAGAGGCAATTAGAGCAGTAACTGGTCTATACTCTTCCGGAGGGGTACCTATCCTCAAATCTGTCAAGAACAACATTGTAACTGAGGCCACCAGATCAAAATTTGACAAGAGGGCAATGACCATTGAAGACATTTCAGATCCGGATATCAAATATGCATCAATGATAATAGGATACAAGATCTATCACTCCAGCAGGGAGAATTCTGTATCCGGAACTGCAATATACACTGCTTATGAAATGCTAAGAAAGAATGCAGAATATGATCTCTGCGAACTACTGCTAAGCCAATTAATGGAAAACATACAGAAAATCAAGAAGGATAAGAAGAATTCCTTCAAGTATGGCACTCTTATTGTATGTCTATTCTTCTACTTCATGAATGAGCTACCCGGAACAAGTGGATGGGTATGGCAGAATGACAAACCTGTTGCAGTCCAGATAAGAGACTACTTGCATGGACTTGGGGATGCAAAAGCAATAAATTCAGCTCTATGGGGTTACTTCAAAAACTTTCAGAGCATGATGCAAGCAAGAGAGAGAATTCCCCAGTCTCTTGTTGAAAAATACAAAGACTCAGTGTGCTTTATGGTTGACACTGATCAGTGCCTAATGGAGGCAGTAGAGCCAAGGACTGTCTGGATCATGCCCATGGGGTATGAAGTGGATGAACAGATAGTGGAGCTGCATGTTCAACACATGCTAAGTCAGCCCAAAGATCCTAAAGCAGAAAGGTTTGGAACCTTTGAGGAGCTGAGTGTAAAAATACATGTAGAACTCAGGGAACCTGAGATTAAAAGAAAGGTAAGAAAAGAAGTAGAGCACATTGCTCAAGGCCTAGGTATCTCAAAGGAGGCACTTGATGCCAGCTGGGAAAAGAGGAGGAAGGCCGAGGAAGAAGAGAAAAGCAAAGAAAGTGCTCCGGTTGAAGCTCCCACCCGGACCAGATCATCAAAGAGACCTGCCAAAAGTTCAAAACTGGAAGTTCAGGCATCCGGTAAGAGATCCAAGACAAAAGCCACAAGGGCTTATGGAAGCCAAAAGGATGAAGAGGAAACAGAATCAGATGAGGGAGTAAGAGAAGTAAAGAAACAGAAGAAGAAAGGATCCGGTAAGCCCTCCACAGGCCAAGACAAGGAGGAAATGGCAGAGGTATCTGTTGAGAAGCCCACTCTATCTTTAGAGAGCATAATCAAGTCGGTCACGGTGGATGGAAACCTTCAACCAATGACTGAATCATATGATGACTTCAGTGAGGCCGACCAAAAGACTCTGCAGGAGGCCACAGTAAAATATCTTAACATATATAATAAGGCTTTCATTGAAATAATATCTCTTATTCCTAAAAGCCTAGAAAAGGAAATGGAAGTAAGAAAGAATAATGCTCATGCTAAAGATCTTGAGATCCGGGAGCAGATAGCTATTCAGCTATATCCTCAAATTGATCCCAAGACAATGA
The DNA here is from genome assembly GCA_027924645.1 of Cunninghamia lanceolata. Lineage (NCBI taxonomy): Eukaryota > Viridiplantae > Streptophyta > Pinopsida > Cupressales > Cupressaceae > Cunninghamia > Cunninghamia lanceolata. The sequence continues at coordinate 5,348,083 of BSBN01001222.1, forward strand.
ACATTATCTTCAAAGACTGCAAAGATGAGTTCAGAAGCAAAGCCAGGATGAATCAACTCATGCTTTGCGAGACTGACAAAGTGGCCCAAGAAACAGAAGAGATCCTCCGGAAGGCCTTCAAAAGGTTCAATCTTCCGGTTGTAGAGGATTTAGGTACAGAAACAGCTAAGGACTTGGGACCCTCTGCTCCAGAAGAAGTGGCTCATGAACAAACTAGCATCTCTCCTCCGGTTTCCCCTACAGTCTCCGGATCCAAAGAAGAAGAGCAACTACAGGAGAAGGAAGCAGTGGTGAAAGACAAAGAGGTTGACAGTTCTAAGACTGCAGAAGAAAAGAAACATCTGTCTCCGGCAAGAGACACTGCACAAACTGTTCAACAATTTTTGAGTAAAGAAACTCTAGAGATTGATGAACCGGAGCTTCTAAAAGGTCCATTTGATTTTGACTCTCTCTCCCCGGTACAAACAATGAAGATAGCCTCATTTGCAAATGCCAAGGCAAATGAAAAGATCCTGAAGTCTCATATGGAAGACTGTGAGTTGATAGAAGCTGCTTCCGGAGTACTTGTAAAAATTATGCCATCAATCCAGATAGATCCGACAGCCTCCTCTTCCGGTAATCTAAAAACCTTAGGCAGCAGTGTTGATACACATTTTGATTCTCTAGAAAAATCAGCTGAAGAAAAGGTCCGGAAGGAATTTTTGGATAAAAGATTTTTAGAAATATTAGAATTAATCTCTAAGGATAGGAAGATTGTAAGCATTGGAATAAAGAGCTTAGAGAATGCTCTTAAGGATGGTGGTGACATCTATAAATTTTGTATATCCTGGTCAAAGGCAACAGCAGCATTTGACAAGAAAATAAAAGAGGAACAAGATAAGCTACAAAGCTTATCTCAAAGTTTTGATCCTCTCTCTTCCTCTATAATAAATCAAGAATGTCAGACTATTGCAGTCTTGAATGAAATAAAGAATCTTGAGAAGGAAAGGAAGAACATCACCAACCGGATGGGAGAACTTAGAAGGATTATAATCCCTAAGTTGGAAACTATGCATGAGGCCATCAGTGATGCTCAGACCACCGCCCAAACAAAAGATCCGACAGATCTCAAGCGGGCAGAAGCTTTTGCATTTTTGTTGAGTGGTCACATTTCAATTTTGGACAGAATGAAGCAAAGTTGGGCTACAGAAATGATTCAATTGCAGACATCCTTTGCAGACATTCTTCAATATATGTGAGTATGTAAATATACGGCTAAGTATAAGAAATTTTTGAAAATTTTGATATGCGGACCCTACCCTTTGCCATTGATGTCAAAGGGGGAGTGAGGAGCAGTGAAAAATGAGGAATCCAACTAAGGGGGAGTTCCGGAAATTGTATATAAAGACAGAGCATCAGCAAAGGGGGAGCATAGTGAAAACACTTAGTCATTTTTCACTAAGTGTTGCCATCAATGCCAAAGGGGGAGATTGTTGGCAAGAGACACTATATGGATTCATGGTTGTTGTCATTGATGGCAACAAAGGTCATCTCACATATCCGCAAGTCATAATGTGTCTCTACCGGAAGTCAGAATAAAGAATGTTGTGGTCCGGTGAAGAAGAACAGAGCATGTGGCAAGGTCCGACAGATTGGTCCGGACCTCTCAGAGGAAGTGTCTTGGTGCAGTGCGGATTTGGGGAAGTCAAGAGGACTACCTTTAGTGGTATATTCCAAGGATTTAGCCTCCGGTGATGGACAAGGAAAAAGATATGAATGGTTGAGTACCGGATTCCTGAGAGACAGTGAAAACAGAGGAAGAACTGACTGGCAGAGTATCAGACTGCTTTCCGGATGGGTTACTGTTGATGACAGAGGTTGTGAAGGCATGAATCATGTTTGGCCGACATGATTAATTATATCTACAAGTATATGCTTGATCCGCATTGCTTGGTGAGGAAGGATTCAGCCGACAGAATGAGAGTTTGTAAGAAACTAGACTGTTCCGGATGCCGACTAGAAAGGTGATGAAATTACTTGTGCGGATATATATAGAGGATGGATTTAGTTGTGAAGTGTGTGTTGATGTGGAGATATATGCGAATAAGTCAAGATAAAGAGGAGAAGTAGCAAAAAGGATCCGGTATGTGAAAGATAGCAGAATAAAGAACAGAGGAAAGATGAAGTGCAGCAGATCAGTGTACTGAGCCTAACCGGAACTGAACTCCAGCATATGCAGATGCTTCCAATCAGTTCAAGACTGTGATTCTCATCACTTTGTAGACAGTGTGTCTTCTTGTAGGCAGTGGGCCTCTTGTGAGCAGTGTGCTCGGGCAGTGAGCCCTAATTGGCAAGTGCCATTTTTGTAATTTCCTATTCTTCTAACAGAGAATAATTTTGGGTTAATCACCCCGTGGTTTTCTCCCTTAACAGGGTTTCCACGTCAAAAATACTGTGTCATGTGTTTCTTGTTTTATGGTTAATGTTTTATGTTTGATTTTATGCTGCATCAATTAAAAGGAAAGTTCAATAAGGGAAATAATTAGGATAACTGATTCACCCCCCCTCTCAGTTATCAACAGGATTTATTGGGGGAGATCTGGAAATCATAGGGGGAGATTTGGATTGGTTTGGTGAAACTAAAAACTGAAAGTGGGAGATGGACAAGGAGACCACTAGAAGGCTTCTAGGAGGTGCACTAGATGAAAAACATAGGGGAGAGGTGAAAACTCACCTACAAGACACTCACAAGGCTTAGGAGCAAGGTCGAAAGACTAGAAAATGCAAGTCGACAAGTGTCACAACAAGTGTTGAAAAACATCGCAAATGGGAAGAGAGAGAAATCGACAAGGAAGAAACAACACAAGACAACAAAGAGGACACGTCATCAAGAGGCTCGCTGCTTAAATAACATTATTTCATGCTTACATGTATGTGACAAGGATTTGAATCATCATAGAGGTCCTCATGGAGGCTGTGCATGATTTTTGTGCTTACATATTTGCCCACTCAGGGATGGTAATCTACATGAAAGGTAGGTACTGTCCTTGAACTGGGCCTTACCTGTTGTCAATTTTCCCACAATTTGTACCTGCAATAACTAGTATTAGTCTAGCATTTAAATATATCAAAATGAATAATAAAAACTAAAATGACGAACTTACCATGGATCATTTGAGTTTGACTAGTTGCTTGCCTTTGTCAGTTTAAACCTGTAGGGATGAGAGCACGCAAAACATTGCATGAAACAAATGCATAAAAGCAAAGAACTAATCTAAAAATGCATAAATGAACTAAGTTAAGGGCAAACAAAGCAAGCCAAATTGTGAGAATGGAGCAAAACGACGACAGAATCATTTGTGTGAGTAGTCGTTGAAAGATATTGTCGAGGAGATCGCAAAGATGGCCGCCTCTTCTTCATCCATGGAAAATTAGGTATGAAATCAGTGAAAAACCCTTCTCTAAACCCTAGATTGAATTTTGTGAAAAATCTCTTAAAATTGTTTGTTTTTGATGATTTTCTCTGTTGCATTATGTTCATCTCATCATTTAGAGCAAGATTGGTTTTTCATTTTTTGAAATTGGTCAAAAAATGAGCTTTTTAGAGTAGTTTTTAGTCAAGGGATCCTCCTTTAGGGTCGTGCCTTTTGTTAGGTAGGGTCACCCAGGGGAGATCTTGAAAAGTAGCAGGGTCACCTAGGGGAGATCATGAAAAACGGTAGGGTCACCCGGGGGAGATCCTGAAAAAACACCTGGGTCGCTCGGAGGAGATCCTGTTGGACTGATTTTTGACTACATTTGATGTTGTTTAACACTTGTTTCACTCTGATATGACATGATTTGGTCATTGTATTTACCTATTTATTGCAATTTTGAAGGTTATACACTTTTTCTGTGTAAGTTTTTTGTAGTTTTACGATTTTTAGGGATTTTTACGAGTTTACGAGATCTAATCTAAAGCTCTCTTCTAAATTTACAGGACATGCGTATCCGATGGAATGCTTGCTGAGAGCAGGGATGGTTCTCAAGGATGTTTGCTTCATTGAGTATTGAGGATCATGCTATACTGAAGAGGGCAGGCATAGCTAGAGTTTGTCATGTACTTGTGATTCATCCTATATCTCACATATGCTGTGACATTTTGACTTACTGGGATGCAGACAGAAACACATTTAGGTTCCCATAGATTTCTGGAGAGTGGATTATCACTCTATATGATGTGTATCGCATGCTTGGGGTTCCTATAAGAGGACAACCTTTGGCTCTTCCAGTTAGTGAGTCCTATGAGGACAAGGCTTCTTGGGCTGCATTCATGGGGGTTAATCACCTTGGGGACCAGATAGGAGTTCAGCTTACTTTTGTGCCACGACTCCACATCCCACTTTTGAGGAGGTTCCTGATTGGATTGACTGCTTTAAGGATATCAAAACACAATGCCATGGCTCATCTGAGATGGTGTTGGACACCCATCATTCATGAGATTGAGGAGGGCACAGTTTATGCTTGGGGTCCTCAAATTTTGGCAATGGTTTACAGAGATTTCTATCAGATTTCATGGCAAGGCGCTTTAGCTTTTAGCCACTCTTCTTTGATTATGGCATGGATATTTGAGCACATGAGGCACTATAAGAAGCTCATTCCACTTCTAGATAGATAGTTATCGAGAGTGGGAAGGTGGATGCATGTTGGTCACTTCGATGCTACTTTACCCACTATTACTACTCTTACTGATGAGGACATGATCTTTGATCCTTATCACATTATGGAGGAAGCTTGGGCCCGAGATGGTGAGATCAGATAGTATTGTTGTGAGGTATCCAAGATCACAGACCACAATGGTCTGGTTGAGGCTCATCAAGTTGATCATGTCTTACAGCAGTTTGGTGGGGATGTCCCTGAGGACTTGCCCCCAGTGTCTACTTGTTACAGGACTGTTTAGGAAATGGGTGAGATTGGACAAAGAAACGTCATTTAGACTCCTCTGAATCTAGGAATTTTCATTACTAGGGTCTCTAGAGGAGGATGGAGGGGAGGGAGAGGGACTCCTTCCCGATCTCTGATTGTGACTATTGACTCAGAGTCCACTAATGAGGACTACGTTCCAGATAGTAATGATTCATCAGATGAAGCCCTTCCTAAGGATGAGGATTTCGATGACATTGATGATTCAGATGATGTTCCTAATATCCTCGAAGGTCCTCCTATTGTTCCTTGACCTCCTCATTCAGATGAGGTGATGCGTCAGTTTGACCCTGATTGGCAACCTGGTGATCCACGTAAGTTTTGCCTATTAACTCTTTATGTACCTTTGTCCTTTCTCTTTTTTTGTGGAACTGACTTGGTCCTCTTTCGATTTGCTATTTCAGGAAATGTCAAAGAGTGGAGGGACTTTGTTTGTGATGTCAATGTTGGATTAGCTTCTCCCTTCACTAAGATGACTCATGATCATCTTTTAGATGATCCTGGTGTGCCCTCTGCTACGGGGTGACACACTGACATTTTTGCTCCTGTCTACCATGGGTGCCAGCTAACTACAGATTTGAAGACCCAGGTTGACATGCTTAAAGGTGAGAACTAGGTACTCTGAGAGATGGCCCACCTTAATTTAGGATGACGTGATGCTAGCATGGCAGGGCCTTCATAGTCACATCCTCACAGCAAAGCACCTCACTCTCATAGGTCTCATGGAGCGACGAGTGGTACTCGTAGACGGAGGAGCTGAAGTCCTGAGGGTTCTGTTGGAGGGAACCGCCCTTGAATTCCTTTCTTGAACTTGTGCCCCTTTGCATGGGGAGCCTCTACTTCTCTTGGGAGCATTTTGTCTTAGCTCTTTGATACTCTTATATATGCAAACTTTGGATGTATCTTTGAAAGTTTATCCTCTTATGGTTTTCTCCCATCGAATTAGTACTCATCTCTTGTGCATTTTGAGAGATTTTTTATTATGTTTGACCTTTTCAACTCTTTTAATGATGCAAGTATGATGACAATGACATGGTTTTGTAATTTTTTGGTATGTATATGAGATGCAATTCATGATATGATAATGCAAGAACACAAGAAATGCTGAAATGAAACATTTACTTCTACTGAATGTCATGAGATATGACATTTGACTTTATTTATTTGAGACTCTTTTTTCCAATTTTTGGCATTAATGCAATGTGGAACAAACAATGTGACTGCTCTTAGATACAATTTTCAAATTAGGGGATTGCAAGTTGTCCTAATATAAGAGATCTATCCAAGGCTGTGAGATACAATTCAGGAAAACTCAAGTGGGGAGTGGGAATGAATATGGAGTGTTTCTAATTTCTAGACTTCACTAAAGGCTAAACACTGATCCTTATCTAGATAAGACAAGATGACAAGCTTTCAACTTCAGATAAGTAGCAAGTTTTATAGGTGTTCTCTAGACTTAGATCTTAGATGGAAAGCAAGATAGACCCAGGGTTAAGGATAAAAGGGAAAGAACAAGGGTCCCTAGATAGAACATGATCCTAGAGATTACTAGAATCTTTAGTTTTGCTCAACTAGTGCGTGTGTGTGTTTTGTACCTTTATTTCTCTGTTAGAATGTCACCTTTGAGGCTTCAAGCTTAGACTGATCTCCACCCAAGAGTATGGACATTCAAGAATCTTCTCTCTTTCACTCTTTTTTTGTATCACTCTTTTTTTTTCTTTTTCACTTTTTTTTTTATATTTTCCTCACTTGATTTTTCTCATTTTTTTGGATTTTTTTGACTTTTCACGAAATGAATGCTTTTTTGAATTATAATATGCAATGCTTTGATCTCTCAATTCTCACTTTTGACACTCTTATTTTGATCACTCATTTTTTATCCACTCGTATCTGTGATTGCTTCATGCAGAGTTTTGATCTTCCTGACATTTTTGGCCAAGAAAGATAAAGGGTTGAGCGCCACCTAAAGTTTTTGTTGTAATGTTAGAAAATGTCCCCTTGGGGGATTTTCCCTCATAAGGTTTAGCTCTCAGGTCTTTTGCATGCATTTAGGACATCTTAATTCATAATTTGGCATCCCGATGGAATGAGCCCTAGGTAACATGACAAATGGGACCTAGGAGAACCCCTTGAGTTTAACTCTACCCAAAATAGGGGGGAGGACTTGGGCACCCGCGCCCTAGTCCTGCCCTATTTTGGGGCAGCCCTAATTTCTAGTGTCAATTTATGACCATTATTTGGGCCCTTTGCCGACACAGTAAGTTTGAATTATGAAAATCTTAGCAAGAGTGTTTGTAGTTGCATATAAAAGCATGCTTAGGCATTCATTTGTAAACTAGATTTCAATTAGATGATTACTAGCAAGCTATTGTGTTCTCAAGGTGATTCAAGGCTTTCATTGTGTTGCAAGAGTAGACCTGTGTGGTTTATGTGTTTGTATTTGTAGATTTGAGCATCAACTTCCTCATGGAATGAAGAGCATCTTCCTCCCATGAGAGCTTCACTACAAGGTGACATCATATTGTGTTTTTATCATCATTTCCTTTAGTTTTTGCCTCTGCCTCACAAGGGTATGCACTCTCTATCTGACAACATTGTTCGGAGACTTAAGTGTCCTCCAAGGCTTGACTGAGGCAAGCCTCTAAACACCACAACCCCCTCCCAAAGTTTTGTGATTGTAAGTTACAAGTGTCGCATTTGGGAAAAGTGAAGTTCTAGGAAGGATTAGCAGACATCAAAGATTCAGGAACCAAAGAGAAGAAGGACACCAGAGCCTTTCCAAGACTTGGGCACTCACTCGAGTGTCCTCCGCAGCTAAATTTTTGGAAACAAGAGTTACAGTGCTAATCAGTGTCCGAAGGAGGTCAAGATCCCGCAAAGAAATGGGTACCTTGGACTTGGATGCCCGCTGCTGTGTCCCCAACTTTTCCACCTTTGAACCTCTAAAATAGGTACTGTGTGATTTGATATTTTACTTTTGTCTGCAAGAGCTTTTTCTGTTATTCATCAGTTTATTGTCGTATTTGCATAATTAGGGTTTTAATGGTCAATTGAGCATAAGAGAAGGAAGATTGATAATTAAATTCCCTAATCCAAGTTTCCCTACATCTCACAGTGATCTAGGGTATGATAGTGAATTGTCACTCGACCCTAGATCCTTGAATGCATAGGGTGAAAGGAGGATTCAAACATCAAACATCTAAAACATTAAATAATCCCAATTTTACACTAAGCATTTTGGTGAACCCATGTTTTTGGACTTAAATTGCAACTTGATGAGTGTGTGTCTTCATATTTGTATTGATTTCATTCATTCATACAATCATTCATTTTATTGCATTGAGAAAAATTTTAAAAAATTTAAAATTTTGAAAAATTCAAAAAAATTGCATTGTTTGGCTTACTAAATTGCATCAGTTCTTTCTAAATTTTCCTAATTCATGATTTTTGCATCATATCTGATATAAAATATAGAAAAACACAAAAATTCATAAATTTGCATTACATTTTCATCATTAATTTGCTAGGCTTTTGTAGAAATTTTGACAATTTTCATTAAACCTGGTAATTTCAAAATCTAGGGTTAGTAGGCAAAATCTTCTTTCAGATTTTTCTACTGATTTTAGAGACTCATTAAAATTTTAATTTGGCTATAGTCTTTCATTTTAGTGTAAATTTGCATTTAGATTTAAAATATTTGCATTTTTGCATAGAAAATTTCAACGAAAAACTAGCAATATTCATGCATTTTCATTAGATTTGCATTGGCATTTTGCATGTTCAAGCTTAAAAATTATTTTTAGATCTGAGATTAGTTAATTTACATCATAAATCAGACCTCAAAACATTCACATAGCGTTTTGTCCCAAGATCTCAAACCTAGGGCTTCAAAAACACTGATTTGCACTAGATTTGGCCTTATCAACTCTCTAAATTTGCACCATAGGTGTGTTGTGAAGAGTATTTTTACATTAATTGGCTGTTATTAGGGTAATTATTTTCTTTCCATCCTAAAAATCTTCACAACACCCTTTTAACGGGCTCTTGTATTGAAAATTCGGTGAAAAACTACATATTTTGGCTATTTTTGCCCTAGGGTTTGACCTAGTTTGCACTCCAAGCATGTTGTAATTAATTTTATGGATTGAGGTGACTAATATTATTGATATTATTTTTTTACCTCCTAAAATTCCTTACAACACCCCTTTTTCTAGGTCTTGGAGTTGAAAACCCGTGAAAAAATTGCATAATTTTCCATATTTTCACTAGGGTTTTACCTTAAGTGGTACTAAAAGCATGTTTTGTTGAGTATTTTGGCACCAAGTGGCTGTTATTACTGATATTATTTTCTTTCCATCATCATTTTCCTCACAACACCCTTTGTTATGCTCTCTTGCATTGAGTTTTGGTGAAAAAAGTGCCTATTTTGACATATTTTCACTATAGTTTGACTTGGCCTTATCTTGGATTTGCATCAAGAGTGTTGGGAACGAACATATTGCTGTTTTGGATTGATATCAGACATATATTTTTCTTCCCTTGATCAAAATCCTTACAACATCCTTTGTTTCATTCATTTGCATTGGAAATAAAAAATCAAGCATTTGAGGCTATTTTGGGGCATATCGCTTTGCATTTACCTTTGACATACTTTTGGAAAAACTTTCAAATCTGATTTGAGCATAAAAACATGGCCTCTAATCACAACAACAATAATAGGTTCCCTCCTAGACATTACATGAAAAGAAAGGCTCTTGAACCTGAAATTGTGTTTACACCTCATGACAGAACAATTGGAGACTCTGATGGACCTCTTTACATCACTATGAAAATAATGGGAAACCCTGTGGATGGAACTCTTATTGATCCTAATTGCATGACTAATGTTACCACTGAGGAGTTCCTCTTTTCACATCAACTAATGCAAGGTTCTTATGACCCTTCAAACATGATGATTAAGACACATAAGGGAACCTTTATCAAGCCTTTGGGTAAGATATCATTGTTGGTAAATATATTTGAGAAACATGTTGAACATTGGTTTGATGTTACCCCCGCTTCTAATACCTTTGAAATCAAACTTGGAATCCCTTGGTTAAATGCTATGAAATTTGTCCCTTCAACTATCTATAAATGTGTAAAATTTCATTTGAACAGACAAGTGCATGGCATTCCTCAAAATACATACAAGCCTTCAAGTACACAACAACATTTTACATTGGATTACTTTTGTAACAAAACTAACAACAAACTGGAGCTACAAATAGACTTTACATTTTTGAGCTATAGAAACTACAAAGCAAAACTTTTACATCCAGTACCTAACCCTTCTATACAAGAAATGACAAAAGATAAACAACCCACATGTGAAGAGAACTTTAGACCAAAAGGACAAGATCCCTATGTTGAGGCTCCTCCCTTGAAATCCTTACAAGGATTGGGAGGTCATTGTCAACAAAAAAATGTTCCACCGTGACAAAGGAGGTCTAATCCCAGTGCTTCATCTTCTAACTTGCACAAGCCTATGAAAGAGGATAGCCCTATCTTACAAGAGATAAGTGGTAAAATAAAATGAAATAGAAAAGAAAGAGAAAGAAGAAAAATAAGACAATCTTATGCTATAAACCTTGCCTCTCAACAAGAAAGCATTTATCCCAACATTCAATCAAACAATAATGATCCTAACAATGAACAACATGGTGAACAAGAAATGAATTTGGCTATGGTACCCTATGTCCCACTTTCCTCTAACATTAGGGAGTGGGAAGATGATGACGATGATTTGCTTATAGAGAATCTCTAGCTCGGCAGGGGCCCCACAAGTAAGTATCTCCAATTCTTTATCTCTCTCATGATGTGCTTCCCCCATGATGTGTTATATGTTGTTTAGGCCTCTTGGCATGACCCCTGATTCTCCTGTAAGGTACGGGATACTAGGAGACCACCTCTGTTGTGACCTTCTTCTATTTGTGTCATCATTCTTCTATATTGCCTCTCTCTCTGATTTCATTGTTGTGTGTTGTGTCTTACGGAAATAGCATTGTGGTTGGTGACTTGGGGGAACTCTCTTACATGACTGTCCTTAAGACACTTGTTTATCCTCTCTTATTTATTATTTCCCTTCCTCTAGTGTTTCCATCTAGCGGGTGGATGATGACAAATAGTTATACTGATAAGGACCTAGTGTCCCTTTCGAGAGCAATAAAAAAATGGACTTAGTTCCTAATATGATGATGGGGTTGTATATCTTATCCCACGCTTGGCTAGTAGAAGCACTCATGCTTTCCGCGTAGTGAATTTCATGATGTTTCTATTGCATTTACAAACCTTAACAATATTGCTGCTCTATGCACCTTTGTTTGTCTTTAAATCTGGCATTGGCAGTACTTGATTCGGAGAGCTTCGTGATATAGCCCCACGGTTATCCTCGAACTCCAAATTCGTTGTATAACCTTGGCTCTTTGTGTGGTTAATCATATGCATTGATGTTGTTGTTTATCATGATGTTGTAGACACTAACATGTTTCTTGCAGGGATGTGTTTGTGGGAATATTTGGTGATTGTAAAGTACATGTCACCTCTGGGGGGGATGGGCTTTGCGAAAGTCAATGTTCCCTTGTGTGTTTTCTTCCTACCTTAATGTGCTTGATATCGATAACTGATATCAACCACCTTAAGGTGGGGGCATATATAAGGTAAGCTATCTATTGTAGATGTTAGCAATGTGTTTGTCCTCAGGTGCAAAGACCTATGTGATGAGTGCATCATGCATCCTAAGTGTGTTTACAATCAATCAATCATTCATGTAAGCCCTCTACAGAGGCAGGCTATTGAGCATATCCTTTTTCTTAAGCCCTCTGCGGAGGTGGGGATGGTGTATTTCTCAGAGCAGATTTCATCATCCTATCATTTTCAAAAGTCCTCTGCAGAGGCGGGGAGTGGTTCTGTGACTAACTTAACCCTTAAGCATGTTTTCAGTGATTGTTGTGGTGAATCCCAATCGTCGGTGTGTGCCTGCAATGTGCCTGAGATGGTGTTGGACCTAGAAATAGGAACACACCATCACTTGTCTGTCATGTTTTCTCTGTGTCTTCAAGTGTGTGTGTTTTGGCATGCTTGTTTTGTTTGGTGTGTTTGTTTCCCCATATGCAGTATAAAGATTAGTGCCTTAGGGTTGTGCTTCCTGCATTTTAGGAGGTTTTGTGTGTCTTGCATGTGTGTTGCCCCATATATACAAAGACCTGCGTGATGAGTTCATCATGTATTATGGGAGGTTTGTCTACTTTCTAGTACTTACATCTACATTTCATATATATGAGAAAAAGAAAAGAAAAGATATCATTTCTATCTTCCGTGCATTAATGTGTCTTCTATGCATTGACTATATTCTCTGTGTTCTGCATGACCATAACTGTCTTCTCTATGTTTTGCGTGTCTGTTACTATCTCCTATGTGATTGATGTGTCTTCTTCGTGCTTGATGTGTTTGTTGTGTTTGTGACCTTACTTTAATGCGTGTATTGGCCTTGCGTTTATACATACATTAAAGTGGGGGCTAAATGTAACATCAGAAAATGTCCCCTTGGGGGCTTTTCCCTCATAAGGTTTAGCTCCTGGGTCTTTTGCATGCATTTAGGACATCTTACTTCATAATTTGGCATCCTAATGGAATGAGCCCTAGGTAACATGACAAAAGAGACCTAGGAGGACCCCTTGAGTTGTACCCTTCTCAAAATAGGGGGGGAGGACTTGGGTGCCTGCACCCTAGTCCTACCCTATTTTGGGGCAGCCCCAATTTTTGGGTGTTAGTTTATGACCATTATTTGGGCCCTTTACCGACACGGTAAGATTGAATTACAAAAATCTTGGCGGGAGTGTTTGTAGTTGCATATAAAAGCATGCTTAGGAATTCATTTGTAAACTAGATTTCAATTAGATGATTACTAGCAAGCTATTGTATTATCAAAGTGATTCAAGGCTTTCATTGTGTCACAAGAGTAGACTTGTGGGGTTTATGTGTTTGTATTTGCAGATTTGAGCATCAACTTCCTCATGGAATGAAAAGCATCTTCCTCCCATGAGAGCTTCACTACAAGGTGACATCATATTGTGTTTTTATCATCATTTCCTATGGTTTTTGTCTCTGCCTCACAAGGGCACGTACTCTCTATCTAACAATGGTGTTCGGAGACTTAAGTATCCTCCGGGGCTTGACTGAGGCAAGCCTCTAAACACCACAATCCCCTCCCAAAGTTTTGTGATTGTAGGTTACAGGTGTCGCATTTGGGAAAAGTGAAGTTGTAGGAAGGATTAGCAAACATCAACGATTCAAGATCTGAAGAGAAGCAGAACACTGGAGCCTTTCCAGGACTTGGGCGCTTGCTCTAGTGTCCTTCGTAGCTAAATTTCCAGAAACAGGAGTTTTAATGCTGATCAGTGTCAGAAGGAGGTTAGGATCACGCAAAGAAATTGGTACCTTGGACTTGGGCGCCTGCTCCTGTGTCCCTAACTTTTCTGCCTCGGAACCTCAAAAATAGGTAATCTGTGATTTGATATTTTACTTCCATTTGCAAGAGATTTTTCTGTTATTCGTCAGTTTATTGCCGTATTTGCATAATTAGGGTTTTAATGGTTAATTAAGCATAAGAGAAGGAAGATTGATAATTAAATTACCTAATCCAATTTTCCCTACATCTCATAGAGATCTAGGGTATGATAGTGAATTGCCACTTGACCCTAGATCCTTGAATGTATAGGGTGAAAGGAGGTTTCAAACATTAAACAATCCTAATTTTACCCTAAACATTTGTAATCTAGTTGGACTTCTCTACTGCTAGGGAAGAATTGGGAAGGTCTACTTGCAAGCTTCCTTTGAACATTGTAGGTTTTAATACTAACTTTGTTTAGACCTAACATCTTGACTCATTAAGACTGGGATCAATGTAAAGCTAAGAGCTAGGTTTTGATTAGAATCACTAGGAATGAAGGGGGATAATGGTGATTGTGAAAAATGGGGAATCTCTAGGTCCTAAAAGGATGATGTATATCTAGACAACATTAGACTCCTTACTAAAAAGAAAATAGTACAAGAGAAAGTCACTAATAGTAATGCAAGATAAACAGAATGATATAGAAATGCAAGAAACAAATTGTTTTTGACATTTTTTATTTTTATAAATTTTTTTGTGTTTTTATGTTTTATGATTTTTTTTGTTTTTTAGACATAATATTTCTTGAGGTGAAAGGCATTGACTATTTTTCCAAATTCCTCTCCCTCCATTGTGCACAAGAGATAGGCACGATTTTTGACATCTTCTTTAACCATATAAGGACCTATCCAATTGGGTCTAAATTTTCATCCTTCACCCGCTCTTTTATCGATTAGATTGTCTATCCTGAGCACCAAATCTCCCACTTGAAAGGGTCTTGGAACAACCTTTTTGTTATATTTCTTCTTCATTCTTGATAGATAAGAATAATGTCTTTGAAAGGCTCTCAAGCATGTTTCATCCATCATTTCTAATTCGGCTAACCTTACTACTCTATACTCTTTGTTGTCTAATAATCCTTGTAATGACACATTTAGGCTAGGCAGTTCCACTTCCAATGGTAATACCGCCTCTGACCTAAAAGTGAGGGCATAAGGGGTGGTTCCAATTGGAATCCTAATGCTTGTTCTATATGCCCACAGAGCTGGGTACAACTATAAATGTCAATCCCTCTTAGAATCTTTTACAATTTTGACCAATATTGACTTCAATGTCTTGTTGGTAGCTTCTACTTTCTTTCCTTGAGGGTAATAGACTGAGGGAGAGTTGTGATTGATGTGAAATCTCTTGCATAGCTCTCTTATGGATTTTTTAAGGATGAGGCATTATCTGTCACTATCACTTGAGGGATTCTGAGCCGACAAATGATTTGGTTCAATATGAATTTAGCTATTACAACACCTAACACTGTGGTGAGAGGCATGGCCTCCAGCCACTTTGTAAAATATTCTATCACGGTAATGAGGAACAAATGTCCATCCGTTGATGGGGGAGATATCTTCCCCACCAGATCTAATCCCCATGTGGAAAAGGGCCAAGGGGTAACGATTGGTTGTAAATCTCTTGTTTGTGTGTGGTGAACATGAGCGTAGGCCTGACATTTCAGACACCTCTTTACGAACTTAATCACATCCCCTTGTAAACAAGGCCAGAAGTATCCCATTCTGTGTATTTTTCTTGTCATGGCATGACCACCAAAGTGTCCTCCACAGATTCGACTATGACACTCTTCTAATATTATGTATGCTTCTTCCTTGTCAATGCATCGAAGCAACATTCCATCTAGGGCCTTTCGATAGAACACATCTTCTATTAAAACATATCTTACGGTGAGCACATGTAATCATCTTTTTCCCAAAGGGGTCATTTTCTGGGTAATTCTTGTTTGCAAGATAGTTCACAATATCCCTATACCAATATGAGGTTGCATACTTCTCAAGATGAATCACACAAATTTCTTCAACAGGGAAATCTTCATTCATGGGTTCCTCTTGGGGAATCAGGTTATCTACTAACCAATCCACTATTATCTACCCCTTGACTACTTTTTGGTTGACGTAGGTTAGTTCAAATTCACTCAACAAGGTTATGAATCAGCTGGCTCTTCTTGAGAGCATGGGTTGATTTAAGAAAGTCCTTAGTTGCTTTGATCGTATCATAACTTTAGTTTCCTGCTTTAACATGTAGTGTCACAGCCTTCGGGTTGCAAAGACTATGGCAAGACATTCTTTTTCATCTTGGGTATAGTTCTTCTCATATTCCAACAAGGTTCAACTTATGAAATAGATGGCACTTTCTCTTCCACCTTCATCCTCTTGAGCTAGCATACATGCTACGGAGATATCGGTTTCTCTAAAGTATAAGATGAAGGGTTTGTCATGTTTCAGTGGCATCAGCGTGGGTGGTGTTAATAAGAATTTCTTTACTTGCTCAAATGCATTTTGACAGTCCATGGTCCATGTTATGCCAACTTCTTTTTTCAATAGCTGATTGATTGGATGAGATTTGAAAGTCATGTCTGGTATGAATCATCTAATCATGCCCAACTATCCCAAAAAGGCTCTTACTGCTCTCTCATTTATTGGTGGGGTTGCATTCAAAACCTCTTTGACCTTAGCCAAGTTGACATCTATGCCTCTTCATGAGACAATGAATCCCAACAACTTTCCTGATGTGACACTGAAAACACATTTTTGGGGTTTAGCCTTACTTTATACTCTCAAAGCCTATTAAAGATTTTGAGAAGGTCCTCCACATGTTTTGACCTTTGTTCTATTTTGGCTAGAAGGTCATCAACGTATGTTTCGACTATCCTGTGGATGTAATCATAGAAGATATGTGTCATCACCCTCTGGTAGGTAGCTCCTGCATTCTTTAATCTGAATGGCATGACTACATAGCAGAAAGTCCCCCAGGGGGCAGTGAATGTCATTTTATTTTAGTCAGCTTCCGCGATTTTGATCTGGTTGTATCCTAAAAATCCATCGATGAGGGAAAGGGCCTCATACCCCACCATTGATTCGACAATTTGATCGATGGATGGTAAAGGAAAATCAGCCTTGGGGCAAGCTTGATTGATATCTCTAAAATCAAGACATATCTGAATTTTTCCATTTTTCTTCAGAACTGGGACAATGTTTGACACCCAATTCGAATAGTCCACTAGTTTGATGAAACTGACATTTAACAATTTTTTTAGTTCGTCCTTCACCATTTCAGCTACTTGTGGCTTTATGGGCCTTGGTTTTTGTTTCATGGGTTTTGCATCTGGCTTTGTCACTAAATTGTGCACCACAACCTTGGGATCTAGCCCTGGCATGTTTGAATATGTTAGAATATTCAATGAGGAACTCTTTGTACTCCTCTAATTCCTCATCATTTAGTTTCCCTCCCAATTTTAACATCCTAGGTTTTTGGGGTGTTCCAACATTGATGTTGATTATATCTCTAGTTAGGGATGGGTGTCCTTCCTTAAACTTTTGAGGGGCAGGCGGTAAATCTGAGTTCGCTTCAATCTAAAGAATTTCCTTCTCATTCCCAAAATAGTCCTCTGGATGAGGGAGGAGCATGTATCCTTTTTTGTGGTGTACTCTTGGAAGTCCATCATAAGCATGTAGATATTCCAAGATGGCTTCATCGTTCTCGGCGTAATCTCAGGTTGGTCTCTCTTCTTGACCCATGGTGTGATTCAAGATATTTGGTAATTCTTCACTTTCCAATAATGGCTCTCCACGTATTGAGATAATATATTCTAAATTTTGCAACTGAGCATGTGGCAAAACTAATGTGGCTGAATTGGCCACTGAGTCTGCCACCTGATTCTCTTCCTTAGGTATGGCTTTGATGGAGAAGAAATCAAAAAACTAAACCAACTTCCTAATGGTTTCTTTATAAGGTCGCAATCATTGTTATTTTGTTTCATACTTTTCAGCAACCTGATTGATTATCAACTAAGAATCTCCAAAGGCAAAAAATTTCTTGACTACCATTCTCATGGCTAGCATGATTCCTAGGGACAAGGCTTCATACTCAACAATGTTGTTGGTGTAAAAGAAGTCTAGTCTGAATGCAAAGGGGAGGGATTTTCCTTCAAGAGATGTTAAGATTATCCCCATTCTTGCCCCTATTTTGCAACTAGCTCCGTCAAAATGTAAGGTCCACAAGATTTCATGGTTTTGCAAATGAGATGTTTCTTCAAACTCATAAGTGGAAGTTCATTTTTCTTCTTTTTCATCCCTTTCTTCAATGATTTCAATTGTTCCAACCAAAAGGTTTTTGATATCCCATTCATTGACACATGGGATGGCTGCTAAGTCGAATAGCGCATGGGATTTAGTGGTATGGGGATCAAAGGGGAACTCCCTAAGATAATCCATTCTTTGATAGGATATGTTGTGAGAACTTGTACTAGTTGGAATGTCCTAAGTTTCCTCTTTATGTTTTTCTTGCATTTTCAGCTTCTTGTCTTTTTCTTCCTATTCCTTTCTATAGATACTGAAAGGATCAGGGTCTGTTTTGATGACAGTGACCTTTCCCATATGATGGAAATGTATTTCTTGGAATAGAGTGGAGGTAATGGCCTTCATGGAGTGAATCCAAGGCCTCCCAAGGATCATGTTGTAATTGGTTTCTCTGTTGATAACATAGAAGTCCGTAGAGATGGTTTTTCCCATCAGAGTGAGCGGTAGGCTGATTTCCCTAACTATTTGGATGTCATGACTATTGTAAATCCTTAATGTGGTAGTTTGTTACTTGATTCCTATTTTGATGTATCTGATCCTTCATAGAAAGGACATTGGCAAAAGATTGATTATTGATCCTTCATCCACCACTACTCTTTTTATAGTGACCTCTTCGACTTGAATTTGTATGTATAGGGGTGAATCCTTTTTCTTACTTCCTTCACTTTGGGGTAGTTTGGAAATGTCAAATGTAAGAGGAGGTATTTCCTCATGTGTGGAACATCCTACTTTCAACACTTCCAGAAATGTCTTACGATGTGAGGGAGAGGCTCTCAACAAGTTTATTACTTGTGAGAAGATGTTTTTTGTTTGATCTATTTGTTCTTC
The DNA here is from genome assembly GCA_027924645.1 of Cunninghamia lanceolata. Taxonomy (NCBI): domain Eukaryota; kingdom Viridiplantae; phylum Streptophyta; class Pinopsida; order Cupressales; family Cupressaceae; genus Cunninghamia; species Cunninghamia lanceolata. The sequence continues at coordinate 5,366,641 of BSBN01001222.1, forward strand.
CTCATGGATCACAAACACTTCTTGGTTTAGTTCTATGTGATTGGAATTGTTTTGATTTGCCTTCCCTTTCTCAATTTGAGGTTCCTTCTCCTTTCTCTGGGATTGGAGAAGTTTAAGGAAATTCTTTTGTTGATCTAGAGTAAGTTTGGAGATAGCTTTATTGTATCCATAACAAGTCTTTGTTTCATGCCCTTTTGTCCTGTGGAAACAACAATAAGTATTAGGGTCATATGAAGGTCGGTTTGATCCTTGATTTCCTTTTTGTCACCATTTGTCATTACTAGGATTTCTTTTTATAATATTGACTTCTTTCTCTTGAGGCACATTAACTGTAGTCTTTTCCATTCCTTTGGATGTTTGAAGTCTTCCATTGGTATCATAAGTCTTCTGACAACTATCGATGGTGGCTTGGTCAATCCTCAAAGCACTTTCCAATGCTTCTTCGTAGGATTTGTATGGCAATTTTTGAACATCTTCTCTCATGTCTTTGTTAAGGGCATGCAAGAAGAGATCACACAGTTCTCGATGGTCCATGTTTGGAGTACTAGTTGAAGAATAAAGGACTTGTCTCCATCGAGTGACAAAGTGGGCTACAAATTTGTTTGGTTCTTGTTTCATTATGAGGAATTCTCTTATCCTAGTTTTAACGAGTTTGTTCATGTTGAATGCCATGAAAAACTCTCCGATGAGTTGTCTGAATGAATGGATTGAGGCTTCTAAGAGACGATAATACCAATCCAAAGCGATGCCTTCAAGAGTTTTTAGGAAGATCTTTGCTACAACCCCATCCCAAGGGAGGAGTTCTCTTATGGCTGTGGTGTAGGCTTTGATGTGGGAATTTGGATCTCCTTCCCCTTTTAACTTCGGGAGATTTGGCAATGGTCACGGTAGTTGCACATTTCTTATACTTTGGTCTAAAGGTTCTTTCAAATATTTGAGATACTTTCCTAAAAAGGTGCTCTGAGATTGTGGGATCGATAGTAATAACCCCGTGGGTGGGTTTTGATAACCCATTGTCAGATTCATTGAATTGTTCTAAATAGGAGGATTCCCATTTAGATAATTGTTGTTTCTAGCATTCCGTGAATAGTAATTGAGGTAGGGGGATTTTGTGATGCCCCCTGGTCTTGTTAATGGGACTTTTGTCTTCCTTCAAGAGCAGCTTGTTCTACTTCCAAGATTCTGATTCTTTGTACTAGCGTTGTGATCAAGTCTGTAGGAGTAGCAGCTCTAGGTGTTTCTTCATTTCTAGGATGTTCTCTTCGAATATTTTCGTGGTAATGCGCTTCTTCGCATGCAGCATTTTCTTTTTGTTCTTCTTGTAAGGAGATTCTCAATGCCTCTTGAGTGTCTTTGGTTTCTTGCAGACATTTTTCTAACTGTTTAACCTCCTCATCAAGATGAGTATTCAATGTGCTTGTGGAAGGTTGTTTGGGTCGATGTATCTCCAAACTTATCCTTCTTGTTTTATGTGGCGCATATGGTATGGCCTAGTTGTTTTCCCAAGTTGGGTTGTTGAAAGATAGAGAACGCCTGGATTCTCTTTGATCTAGTTCATAATCAGAATCCTCGTAGTCATAACAATTGGTGATTGGTGCATCAAGATGTGGCGGCACATACCTATCAAATGAGGGAGTTTCTAGTTCTCTTGAGGGAATGTTCCCTTGGTAGGTTCTATCATATTCGAGGGTGCCATAGACACCACAGAATAAATGGAGCAGATGATGGCATAAGTAATAGAAGCTAAAGTGGCTAAAGCAGCTATGAAGAATGGTGTGAAATGTTTCCAAGTTTTAACTGTTTTGAGATCTTTGAAATGGGAACACAAACTACAAAACCAAAAGATTATGTACTTCATGTCAGGTTCACCAAAATATGTATGCTCAAAATCATGACTCCAGTTTCCTGGGGCTGGCAGGTCAGATTCAGCACACACACGGACCCTTTCCCTACTTGCCATGGGGTGATCCACCATGTCACTCTCGCTCATGTAGAATTAGCCAGTTGAGAGGAGGTGAGACACGGCGGGGGTTTGGCTCATTGGAGAGCTGGACTTTGCGGATAGGGGTTGGCAAGTACTGCGGCCTTTGTTCTTGTGTGCTTAGTTGTATGTTTCATTCGATTGTTGTTGTAGTTGAGATAACCCTATGACCTGAAGGGTCACTAGTTTCTCTTCTTCTTTTTAGATTTCTAAGATTCCACTTCTGTGTGGGTAAACAATTGTTCTCGTTGATGTCCTCTTGTCTTTGTATGTGTTGAATGAGTTCTTGTTGTATCTGGCATTGTCTAATTTCTTCTAGCAATAAGAGGACGAATGGGTCTCTTTGTGGTAGAACAAATGTTTCTTGTTGTGGTCTTGGATGGATCTCTTGGATCTCATCACGGATAGCTCTCACCCACTCTCCTCTCACTCCTAAGCACATTCGTGAATCAGGATAGAGGTAGTCGTGTGATTACTAACCTTAACCAGATCTAGGGTTTTGTCAACCTAGGGTTTGACTTTGTGTTTACCTTGTTTTTACCTTGTGATGGGATCAAGGGTTTGATTGGATCATTTAACTATGATTACCTCGTGATGGTATTGAGGGTTTGCTATTTTGTCTATTCTAGGGTTTCTATATGCATGCAAACTAAAAATGATATGCAAAACATCTTTATGGTATTTTTTAGTATTTTGGAAATAGAAAGTGCTTTTAATCTATGAAAAGGAAATATGTATGCAATTCTATATGACTTTTCTAATGTAAAGTGAACCTATGTTTTTTGGGTTTTCGATGATTTTAATGCAATCTAATCTAAAGAAAAGGGAAAATACTTTTTCTAACAATCTAGATCTAGAAATATAAAAGCAATTAATCTAACATGCAAGATCTAATTATCAAGGAAAAAGCAATGTTTTACTATTCCCAATTACTATGAATTAAACAAAAACAATGAAGGAACCTGAGAGAAACAAAGATTTGTGGACTCCACTACCCTCAGTGATCCTTGTAATTGGCAACCTCGAATCCTTTTGTGGCAGCGGGTGATCCTCTTGACAACAAAATGACACAAAGAAGCAAAAAGAAGCTTTGATGAAGCTTGTATGAGCTCGATGAGAGCTTGGATTCACAATGGCATAGAATGAAGCAACGTGACGCTACTTGGTTGAACAAATAAAGCAAAAGGCACCTTCATACTGTAAGAGCATTTGAATGCTATGTTGGAGAGAAAAACTGGCAAAGGTTGTGTGCACAATGAATTTGCCTCCCTTTGTGCTTGAGGGAGGGCTATATTTATAGGTTTAGAAGAAGGGATTGATTGAAGAGTTAACTCATTTGATTGATGAGTTAACAAAGATGATTAGGGAGTTAACAAGGTTGATTACCTAGTGAACTCAACTGATTAGAGAGTGATGAAGCAAAGATAGCTTATCACTGAAGAGAAAATAGAGGTGAGCGAATGCATGAGATTGATTAAAGAGTTAATTTGAGATCAAATAGAGCTAATTATGCATGTGTGGGTGCATGAAATAGTTAACTCTATATTAGGGATCAAAAATCATGCAAATTGGAAGAAAAATGGGTGAAAATAGAGCAAAAACGAGTGAGAAAATTGAGTTTTTCCGCGGCTGCAAATACGGCAGGGTCACCCCTTTTGCCAGTAGAGTCACTCAGTGGAGATCTAGTTTGGACAGGGTCAGAAGCAGAAAAATAGGCTGGGAGGTGCAAGAAGAGAAGAAAAGGAAGGGTTCTGCTTCAAGAAATAAGTCAGTCATGTGGAAGAATCCAAATCTCCACTTGCGTTAGCAGGATCTCCCGAGGGAGATCTAGAAATAATAGGGGGAGATTTGGATTGGTTCAGCAAAACTGAAAACCAAAAGTGGGAGATGGACAAGGAGACCTCTAGAAAGCTTCTAGGAGGTGCACTAGATGAAAAACATAGGGGAGATGTGAAAACTCACCTACAAGACACTCACAAGGATTAGGAGTAAGGTCGAAAGCCCAGAAAATGCAAGTCGACAAGTGTCGCAACAAGTGTCGAAAAATGTCACAAATGGGAAGAGAGAGAAATAGAGAAGGAAGAAACAACAGAAGACAAGAAAGAGGACACATCATCAAGAGTCTCACTACTTAAAGGACATTATTTCACGCTTACATGTACGTGACAAGGATTTGAATCATCATAGGGGTCCTTGTGGAGGTTGTGTGTGGTTTTTGTGCTTATAGAGACTGGGAAAAAAAATTTAAGATAGTCAAACTAGATTGTGAAGTGACCCAATCCAAGATATGGGTCCATGTATGTGGCCTAGTCCATACTGATGAAAAACCTATGGAATCAAATCACTCTTAACAAAGGCATTGGATAATTATATTCTAGAGGATAGGCTTAAGATTAGGGTTGGTTAGTGTGCCAAATGAGGCAAATTTAGTGCTAAGACCATGTATTTATGACATCAATGCAAAATTGCATAAAACAAAGGGGTAAAGGTGTAGGTTAAATGCACTTTTATACCTTACACAACTATTAATGCTTTTATAAAATCAAATTGTAATATTATTACTTTTAAATAGGTATATTGAAGTTTCGATTTACTTTCTATTTGAATTTGAATTTGTATAATTAAGTTAGAAAAAAATATTTAGATAAATAAAGTCAAATAAACATCACTAATGTTGTGATGTTATGTTTAGGTCTTCACAACCTGTAATGGTGAAATTTGTATACTCCTTTTTAGGTCATGGGTCAAGTCCATGGTCATAGGATCAACCCTAAACCCCAAATTTGACTCTTTCAAATTCAAAAATTTAAATTCAAATTTGGGTTGACTCCTAGGTCAATTTTTTCCCTCCAAGCATTGATTAAACACAAATTTATGTGATTGATTACTATGTCCTTGTATTTAAAGGAATTTATTGCATGCTCATTTATACAGCTCTCCTAATATCCAATATCTCTAAGCATTACAAGGCATAACATTCACATTACAACATATCAATTAATGCAGTATAAGGAATCTAGATCTCTACATGAACATTCTAAGAGCATATGCATGTCTATAGACCGTTGTTTCTAATCTTATACACACATTTTTATAGGTTGATCTAGGGGAACATGTCCCCTCATGACATAACAATTACCCTTCCAAGCTATTTTTGAATATCACAAGTCTTTACATATCAAAAAAAGGTAGAAGAAATAGAGGCAAATCAAGTGAAGCAGAAAATAAGGTTGTACAGTAAGCCAAAGCAAGTCCACAAGTGAAGGACATTTTTGTGATCATGGACTCTACCTTGATCCCCACTCTCAACCTTACATAGAGAAAACATAATATTATAATCTTGAGGCAACTAATAGATTGAGACATGTTATTCTAGATCAAGAGGTGTTCAAATTTTAGTTTCATTCTAAATTGCATGCATTCCTCAATTATAGAACTAAATATCTTTATTTTCTACTTATTTCCCAAATTCAATCACTGAAATAATTAGAAATATTAACCCACAAATTATTACCATTAAACTAGTCTAGCTTAATTGTACTTATGAGTATACGTATTTCTGGATATTAGTCTAAGCTACACATAAAAGAAGTTTATTTTCTTTTACACAACCCTACGATAAGAAAAAATAACTTACTAATAAAATAAAAAATAATTTTACTTACATAGTTTTTAATGAAGCAAATAATTGTAATAAATAATTATAATTAATTTATAACAAAATTTTAAATATAAATTTATATAATTAAAATATACATAAAATTTTAGACAAAACATACCAATAAAAAAATATTTTTATTTTTGTTAGATTTTATAAAAATTAATATAAAATAATTATGACGGCCTTGACCTCCCTAACTAGCACTGTGATAGTATTGACTAGAGGGGGAAGCCTTGACCAAGAAGATGGTTGGGTCCTAAAACTTGTTAGGAATTTTATTGATAGAGGTTTCAAGCTTCTCAAAGATGTACACTTGTAACAAAATAGAAAAGCACATGTAGTTTGATTCAAACCTATGAAATCTTGATACACATGAATGAAATAAATGATACAAACAAACACTATAAATAATATAAAATTAATGATTTTTTTTTTAAATTGTTCCTCTAATTATATTGTGTAATTTTAGACAAAACATACCAACAAAAAATGTTTTATTTTTTGTTAGATTTTATAAAAATTAATATAAAATAATTATGATGGCCTTGACCTCCCTAACTAGCACTATGATAGTATTGACTAGAGGGGGAAGCCTTACCAAGAAGATGGTGGGGCCCTAAAACTTATTAGGAATTTTATTGATAGAGGTTTCAAGCTTCTCAAAGATGTACACTTGTAACAAAATAGAAAAGCACATGTAGTTTGATTCAAACCTATGAAATCTTGATACACGTGAATGAAATAAATGATAAAAACAAACATAAATAATATAAAATTAATATAAAATAACGATTTTTTAAAAAAATTGTTCCTCTAATTATATTGAAATTAAAATATATCAATTGTTATAGCAGTCTATTTCAACAAAGGTTAATAAGACACTATTAATATAATTTAATAATAAAAGAGAGCATGATTAGTAGCTTTCACTAGTCTCAACAAAGATCAGATAAGTGTCGATATAAAAACTTTGATACGACTGAAAATCGTGTAGGAAAAGGAAATGTTTGTTTTATGCCGTAAACTTAAATGAGAAACTGCCACATGTCTACTCGTAATTTCTCTAAATAATTTTAATTTCTTGGTCTATGGTTTGTAGTCTTTGTCCGCAAAATAGGAATTTCTTCCACGTGGAATGAAGATGGAGCTTTTCGTTCAACGACTTCATTAAATAATTTTCATCGAACTTCTTCCACGGGTTTGACAAAGTTAATACCTACTTTCCTTTGTACTTCCATTTCTTTGAATCTTCTCCTCTGATTAAATGGGATTGTTAATCTTCTTTGAATCTTCTCCTCTTCTTTTGAATTGTTAAATGGGATTGTGCCGGCTTGGCTTAAACAGCACACCTTAAGCTTTGACTTGTTTGGGTAACCCAAAATCTATTTACTAAATGTTACATCCATGTAAGTGCAGAAGTTTGTTGGATGTCCCTAAGCTGTTGGCAGTCACAGCTTTGATAAAACAACCCGCCCAACTCTGTTTCCCCACAACAGACTGTTTCTGCCCGGCCAACATACAAAACCTTGTATAATCTGTCTGTCGTTTTCTTTGAGACAACCATTAGGTGGGTCATAGTTTTGGATACATGTCTACCAGAGCATTCCCTACACCAACATCTAACGAGATTCCTCTTATCATTTTATCCTTTGATGGATGTCCGTCTATACACTGTTCCAAAGCTTCCATTTTGGCACAGGCAGGGAGGATGCTGGTAAAGGTTGCGGAGTTTGGCATTTGCTGGAAAGTTTCTAAAGCCTTTTCAACAAATCCATTTTGTGCATATCCTACAGTCATGGCATTCCATGAGATCACATGCACCTGAGGCATTCAGTATTGCTTAAGTTACAAATATTTATAAAATAAAATACTAACCTTGTTAATAGAGCATCAACTGGGTATATGATACTGTATGGTTAGAGCATCAATGAGTGCTGAGAGAGCATATATGCTATATGTTAATAGGGAGATTTTAAGGGCACGACAGCTGCTTACAGGAATGCTTTAAATTGATAGTTTATAGGAAGATTTTAAGGGCACGACAACTGCTCACAGGAATGATTTAAATTGATAGTTTATGTATTTCACATGTAGATTTTTCTTAATCAATGTTAAAACGGTGTATAAGGTCGAGAAATTTTTTTGGTAAGTTCATCTTTTGTAGCTTACTTACCTTATAGATCTAATGTATCTTATTGGTTTTCTAGAGTAGGCTAGTAAACAAGCGTACTCTATTCAATTTCAGTAAAAGTTCTAAGGAGTCCTAAAATGATTCCGAAGAGATCTTGTTGTATTTTTTGGTAATGATGGAAAGAGAAGGGTATGTTTTTTTCCATAGATCTGTTATAGAACAAAATCTGACCATTTCAAAATATAATGCAATGTTTCCCTATACTATCACATTATGGTAACTAAATTCAAGGATCATTATTCAGTAACAATGATATAAATCCCAACCAAAAATAATGTCATTGCCAATAATTTCAAAATCTCTTTCTCCACCCAAATTCCAAGCCATGAATAAATTTCCAACCATTATTGTATGATAAGTATTCACATGATAATTTCCGCATGGCTTTACCATTTTCTTAGATGGACCAAGTCGAAAATGAATTGAAAATACACATATGCCAATGATAGAACAAACCTAAGTTTAAATCATGCTTTATCCTTGATTAAATCATGTTAGAAGTGTGCCAAAACTCATTTAAGGCCATTAGATGCCATATCTTTATTCATTTTAGAGTTCTTCAATATTTTAGTACCATACCATGTGAAGTGGAAATGTCAGTTTAAGGCTTCCTTATCTTCTACATCTACATAGATAGTAGTTAAATTTAGACATAGGTTTGCTTATCTTTTATTTTAGCTAAGACTTAAGCTTAAATATAGGTAATATAGTTAGGATTATACTCCATAAATCAATGAATATAAATATATTTATACCACTTAACCATTAGAGCTCAATTTAGGTTAAGTTTTATAAATTTATTTATAACATTATGATAAAAACTTAGATCAACAACAATAGGACCCTATTCATAATGTTTGCATTAAGACTTAGGCTAGAGCATTTCCAAGCCCTAACCCACACACTATGGACAAGTAATCACAAATAAGCAACTTACCCATCCAATCAAATCAACCAAGATCTGTAATACAATAAGATTACTTCACACATAGGTTCAACCATTCAACACAAAAGCTATCTACAAACTAAAACGCTAGCAACACTAGTAACATAAGGACCTCACATAATGGTGAATGATACTTTTAGGCGAATATATCTTGAATCAATTCTATTACATAAGATAATAATTATGAATTAGTATTTTGAAATCATTCCTAAAGTTCTAATTTGTGGAAGGTTCATTTTCTTTCAAATTCTAGATCTATCCTATTATTCTTTAATTGCTACATCTTGTGATCTTCTAACCCTAGGATTCATAGATCTTTGATTGATTCTATCTTACTCAATATGAATTATGCTTAACCATTAGCCATGACTGATATACATGCACACCACATTTTTTATAATGTCAATCTCATGTGCACGGTATATGTTAGTGACTTACATGTCTAGGTCTATTCACTCCTTATGGTGATACATCTAGTGATAAGTGTGGAAATTTTTGCCTTACAATGATAATGTCTTCCTTAGTGTCTCTCTTCCCATTGATCATTAGCTTCATGTTTTTCATGATGGACATATTATTAGGAAACCTAAGATGGTCTTATTTGATAGAATTCTTAGAACAATATTTCATTTCTTCATTCTATATGCATATGCATGATACTACCTACTTGGTTAATGCATTAGAAAATAGATTATTTGAGCAAGCTTATTGACAAGTTAAATTTGCTAATTTTTTATGCATGTTGTTAGATGATGAGTATGACATACATATGGTCTTATTAGTAAACCTAAAACAATTTTGGATAAATACAAGCCATTAAGGATAAATTTATGGAGACGTATAATTAAAGCATAAAGAAATTCCTCAAAATATTAACTAGTATATATCTTGATATATTTTCTAGTATTGAAACAATTAGTTAAGAGATTATCTCATAATCTAGGTGAATTGACTATGTAGTATTCTTGTCTAACATGAAAATTAGTTACATCATAAAAGATGACAACTTGTTCACTTGGTAAACATCACCTTTTATGTCATCTTTAGGTATGAAATCACCACTACTAGTGACATCATGTGTATATAGTAATTGCAGTTGAGACCATGTATTTATTTGTAAAATGTATTTATTAATTTTTTTGCAATTGTGGTTGAGATCATGGATTGTATAAATGTAGATATGATTTTATATTGGATGAACCTTAACTTGAGTATCCTGAAAACCCACCTCAAAACTTACCTCAAATTGATGAACAAAGATTGAGAATATAGATAACTGAAAACATAACCATGTTGCAAACCAAAATAGTTTTAATTCATACTGATCCTCATATTTCCCCTCATTTACATAGGTTTTCCACTTCTATGCAGACACTGATAGATTTAATTAGAAGCATAGATTCTAATTTGGGTAGAAGTACAACTCTTATATTTTTGTTTAGGGACTTGTTCACATTTACCAGATGTCTACATGTAATGACTGAATCTCTTTTGGGAGGTTTAGGACATCTTGCTTTCACTACCCTAGGAGCAGTGCAAAATAAATTTTATAAGCCATAAAGTACATACATCAATACTTTTTTTCAACTCTTTGAGCACACAAAAATAACAACTTTCTTATAACTTATTTCATACAATATTCAAAATGAAGATTAGAAGGTTCTTCCAAGATCCCATAACTCCAAGCTTCTAGCTAGTGGAAGAAATGCTACCTCTCGACCATGTGGAACCACGAGGTCCACCCCACCTTTCTTAGGAGAGTGATACACATGGGAACATGCACACACCATTCAAAAAATAGACTCATTTGGGGCCACGTAAACAAACATATACATGCAAGGGTATTCTCAAAACATAAGTACAACCCTCAAGAATCACAAGGAGAGGTACGTGAAGCAAGATCATGGACTGTCTTTTACCAAGGACCTCCAAATCCATTTGGTGAGTTTAATGGAGAAATCTTAAGAGTTTAAATTGACACTCCATGCCTCTTAAACATGTTAAAGTCATCAAACCCTCATAGTTGACTCTCAATAAGGTGGCAAACTCTCTTTTACACAAGTAAATCACCTTACTTGGAATAAAACACTTTCTTTTTTAGTTTGAACATGTTTTAATGTAAAGTTCATGTTTTTTAATACAAGAAATGTATACTCTTAAATTTATACATATATAAATTGTTATAACTCCATTAATACATTCTAAAGCTTTCTTTCCAAGCACATAGAAAGGAAGCTGTTAAGAATTTTTTTAACACAATCATGAACACATTCATTGCAAGAATCATTTCATTTGATCATGCAACACAAAGGAAATATCAAAATAAATGCAAGGGAATAAAGGTCCTACCTTTAAATTTCTAAATCTTTCCAAAAAAAGAATGTAGCTCTATTCTTTTTTTAAGCACAATCCTTGCCTTTTCCAAATTCAAGCATGCATTCCCTAGCTCTAGATCTATTCTTTAGCACAAGAAATCTCTCTTACGAGCTCAAGAGCACTAAGCTATTTCTATTTTTTATGTAGGAGCATCTCTGGTTCAAAAGCAATCTTGCATCAACTAGAAACATTTGCGTTTCAATTTATTTGCATTTCAATTCTTTCATTTTCCATTTTAGTTCAGGCAGTTCAGTCAGAAGTAGTTTTCAGCTTGTGGTCCAGTTTTGGCATTTCACATCTTGCAGATCTAGACGTAGCATCTATATTCATTCATCTACATCATATCAAGAATTTAGAGCATTTGGATCAGTTACCAGAAAGATATCGCTATCAGAAGATCAACTATTTTCTCATAACAGAGCATCCTAACAGTCTCAAACAAATCAACTAAAGGAGAAGGCTTGTGGATCATTCCTTGACTTGCAGATCTTAATGACACAGCATTCAATGATCCTTGGTTCATGATTGACCTTCCCTAGAGGTCTGCACATTGTTCCATTCATTTGAGGAAGTGTTCTATGCATTTAGATCCAACCTATCTGTAAACACGTTATAACTCTTCATTGGAGTTGGTGACCTTTCTTGGCCAACACAGAGGAATCTATTATTTCATATATGATATATAATGATGTAATAGATCCTTAGGAAGGCAGTTATCAAGTTCTCATGATTTAGAAGATAGATAGTTAGCTCCTTCACAAGAGGACTTCAAAGCTATATCTTGTGCATATTGCGATATTTTGAAATTAGGCCTTTGAGCCCTAATTGTAAGCCTGCGTGATGTCGACTAGCTTGTATTTGAATTCTATGATATACTGAAAGACTAAATCTGCATTTTCTTTATTTCTTTGAGTTGTTTCTGATGTGTTTACTCTTTCTATATGCTCTACACAGTTCACTCTATGAACCCTCCTACCATGACTACACCAAGTGGTATCAGAGTGAAAGTTTGATTCTTTAGAGGAAATTGGAGAAGGGGATTCTATAAGATCTTGTTGTAAGCAGATCACTAATCTGAGGTAGATTACTTGTGCGCAACCAATTGCTGATTAAGAGGTAGTTGTCGCTTGTAGCCCGATCGCCAAATTTGAGGCAGTTTGCACTTGATCCAAGGAAGAATACCACCGAGGAGAGTTCCTCCTATTAGTACAATGGCTAATAGAATGGATGAGATGATGAAATTGATGAGAACAATGTGAATTTGTTTGGATGCTGTTGAAGAAGATAGGCAAAGAGGATTGATGCTGAGACCTAATGTTAAAAGTGGTAATGAAGGAGAATTTCAATCTACTAAACAAACTAGTGAAACCCTAGGAGATGATGACGAAGAAGAATCAGATCAGGTAAAGATGTTGAGAGCTATTTCAAAGATTGGAAAGAGACCTAGAGTTGATGTGTCAAACTATACTGGTAATTTGAACCCTGAAGAATTGATTGATTGGATAAATGATGTGGAAGAATACTTTGAATATGATGAGGTTGAAGATCTGGAAAAGGTGAAATTTGTAAAGACAAAGTTGAAAGGACATGCTGCTATATGGTGGAAAGAAGTTCAATTGGAAAGAAATAGAAGAGGAAAATAAAATATTACAAAATGGGATAGGATGGTGATAAAGTTGAAGAATCAATTCATACCTACTGAATATGAGTTGGAGCTATTGAAACGATTGCAAAACCTGAGACAAAAGGAGAAATCTGTGAAGGAGTATACTAAAGAATTTCATAAGATGATCAAGAACAGGACATAGTGAAGAAAACAAGGACAAAGTGTCTAGATACATCAATGGACTGAGATTGAACATATAAGAGGAACTGAGTTTGGTGAGGATGACATCTTTGGAAGAAGCATATCAATTTGCCTTGAAAGTTGAAGAGAAGCTAAATAAGAGGCATGATCAAAGATAGAGAGGCAGAGGAGGTAAATTTCAAAGAGGTAGAACATTTTTTGGAGTAGACAGATCATACTCGGAGCAGAACAAGTTTGATAGGCCCTTTAGGAAGGATGACAAAGATAACAATGCTTACCGGAGAGATAACATAAATTTTTACTGGAGAGGAAACCCTAGTGCATACCAGAATGAAGGATACAGAAGAGAAGGTAGAGGATTTGATAAGAGGACATTTAGATGCACTTGCTTCAAGTGTGGAGGTGAAGGACATAGAGCATTTGAGTGTAATCAAGTTAGTACAAGTAAGAGGACAAAAAATAGTGGAAGAGTAGCATATGTTGAAGAAGAACTTGTTGAACTAAGTGATCCCTATTTAGTTAACAAACCTGAGAAAGGAGAATCATTGGTAATGAGAAGAGGACTATTTCAAATAGAGACAAATGAGGAACCACCGCAGAGGAAAAACTTGTTCAGAACTAGATGCAAATCAAGAGGTAAGTATTGTAAAGTTGTAATTGATAGTGGTAGTTCAAATAACCTAGTTTCAGAGCAGATGGTGACTAACCTGAAGTTGGAAAGATTGAAACACCCTAAGCCCTATCAGATAGCATGGATTCAGGATGATCATAAGGTACTGGTGAGTGAACAATGTTTAGTAAAATTTCATATTGGATCTTATCATGATGAAGTCTTGTGTGATATTATGCCTATGGATGTTTGTCATATCTTGTTGGGTAGACCTTGGCAGTATGATAGAAAATCTATATATGATGGGAGAACAAATATATATACTATAACAACAAATGGAAAGAGAATTACTTTGATTCCTTTAGAAGATGATCATAAGAGTGAAGTGTGTGGGAATGCTAGAATCTATTTGGTAGATGGAAGAAAATTTTTGGATGGTTTAAGACATGAGAATATGTGTTATGCCTTGATTCCTAAGAATCCTGAAACATTGAAGGAGACTGAAGGAACACAACCGGAGGAGATAAGAGAACTACTAATAGAGTATGAAGACATCATATCAGATAATGTACCTGAAGGATTACCACATATAAGGAGTATCAGTCATCACATGGATCTTATACCGGGAGCAAGTTTGCCTAAAAAAGTAGCACATAGAATGACACCAATAGAGAATGAAGAATTGAATGAACAGATACAAGAATTGTTGAGGAAAGATTTGATTAGAGAAAGTTTGAGTCCTTGTGTAGTACCTACAATTTTGGTACCTAAGAAAGATGGAGAATGGAGAATGTGTACTGATTCCAGAGCAATAAACAAGATTACAGTTAAGTATAGATTTCCTTTACCTAGGATGGATGATATCATGGATTGTTTGAGTGGAGCAAGATATTTCACAAAGATAGAATTGAAGAGTGGATACCATCAGATCAAAATTAGAGAAGGAGATGAATGGAAGACTGCTTTGAAGACAAATGAAGGATTGTATGATTGGTTAGTGATGCCTTTTGGATTGACAAATGCACCAAGTACTTTCATGAGATTGATGAATGAAGTACTGAAGAAATTCTTGGGTAAGTTTGTGATTGTATATTTGGATGATATTTTGATTTTCAATAAGACAAAAGAGGAACATTTGTGACATATTAGACAAGTTTTGCAGAGACTAAGAGAAGAGAATTTGCCAATAAACATCAAGAAGTGTAGTTTCATGAAGGAAAAGTTGGTATATTTGAGATTTGTGATTTCTGCGGAAGGATTGAAGATGGACCCTGAGAAAGTGAAAGTAATTGTTGAATGGGATACGCCGGAGACCATTGGAGAGGTTAGATCATTTCATGGACTGGCTAGTTTCTACTAGAAGTTCATCAGAAATTTTAGTTCAGTTTGTAACCCTATGACAGAGAGAATGAGAGGTGACAGAAAAGATTTCAAGTGGACATAAGGAGCAGATAAAAGTTTTGAATTGTTGAAGCAGAAAGTGACAGAGCAACCTGTTTTGGCATTACAAGATTTCAATAAGGTATTTCAAGTTGATTGTGATGCTAGTGGAAATGCAATTGGAGTAGTGTTAAGTCAAGAAGGTAGACCAGTAGCATATTTCAGTGAGAAGTTGAAAGATGCAAGGAGAAGGTATTCAGTTTGTGATCAAGAGTTCTATGCCATAATTCAAGCCTTGAAGAAGTGGAGACATTATTTGTTGCCTAAGGAGTTCATGTTGTATACAGATCATTAAGCTTTGCAATATCGGAATAGTCAAGGTAAGTTGAATCAGAGACACATGAGATGGGCAGAGTTCATGTAGAGTTATACTTTTGTGTTGAAGCATATGAGTGGTAAATCAAACAAAGTTGTTGATGCATTGAGTAGGAGAAGAAACTTGTTGATAGAGATGGGAGTTGAGGTGTTGGGTTTTGATGAATTGAAGAACATGTATGAGGGAGACACTAATTTTGCAGAACCTTGGAAAGCATGTAAGGAACCTGTTGTAGCAGATAGGAGTAAGTGGTTGGATTATTTCATTCAAGAAGATATGTTGTTGAAAGGGAAGTCAGTTATGCATACCTATTCAATGAGGGATAATTTGATTAAGGATAAGCATAGTGGTGGATTGGCATAACATTTTGGCATTGATAAGATAGTGGCTTTGGTGAGTGAAAACTACTTTTGGCCTTAGATACATAAGGATGTTCAGAGGTTGTAGAGTTTGTCAAGTTGCAAAAGGGAGTAGTCAAAACAATGGATTGTATAAACCTTTGACAGTGCCGGAGAGACCTTAGGAAGACATAAGCATGGATTTTGTAATGGGACTACCTAAGACACAACAAGGACTTGATTCAATATTTGTAGTGGTTGACAGATTTTCAAGGATGGCTCATTTCATACCTTGTAAGAAGACAACTAATGCAGTGCATGTAGGAGGCTTATTTTTCAAGGAGATTGTGAGATTGCATGGATTAACTAAGAGTATAGTTTTAGATAGAGATACAAAGTTTGTTGGATACTTTTGGAAGACAATCTGGAAGAAGATGAAGATAGATTTGAAGTTCAGTTCAACTTTTCATCCACAGACTGATGGACAGATAGAGGTAGTGAATAGGAGTTTGGGGAATTTGTTGAGATGTTTGGTTGGAGAGAAACCCAGAAGTTGGGACTTGATTCTTTCACAAGCAGAGTTTGCATACAACAATTCAATAAATAGGAGTACTAGAAGAACACCTTTCGAGATTGTTACTGGAGTGAACCCTAGAGGAGTTGCATAATTGAGAGACTCAGTACAGAGGAAAAGAGAAGTGCAGAAGCTGAAGAAATTGTAGATCATATGAAGACAGTGCATAATCAGGTGAAGAAGCATTTGGAGGATATGAACAGTAACTATAAAGAGAAGGTAGACGAGAAGAGAAGACATAAGGAATTTGAAGTGGGAGATGAAGTGATTGTGTACTTGAGAAAAGAAAGATTTCTAGTTGGGACATATAACAAGTTGAAGATGAAGAAGTTTGGACCTTGTAAGATACTCAGGGAATTTGATTTAGGAAATGCATATGAAGTGGAGCTACCAGAGACATTGGGTATATCACCTATTTTCAACATTGCAGACTTATATCAGTATCATGAAGCAAAGTTCAGTGACAACATGGAATAGGACTTGAAGAAGAAGTTACCACACAAAGCACCAGAGCAGATCGAAGGCATTTTGGACAGCTGAGTTGGATGCAGCACTAGAGGAAGATAATACAAAGAATATCTTGTGAAGTGGAAAGGTAGACTGAAGAAGATTCATCATGGATTTATTAGGCTGAGGTGGACCGTCTTGGTTCTCCCTTAGCCCCAACAAAGTGAGAGACTCACTTTTTTTTTCAATAACTCCAGATGTCTGATGCAAGAGCATCCCTTGTTCAAAAGAAATTTTGCATCAACCAAAAACATTTGCATTTCAGTTTGTTTGCATTTCAATTCTTTCATTTTCCAATTCAGTTCAAGCAGTTCAGTCAGAAGCAATTTTCATCTTGTGTTCTGGTTTTGACATTTCACATCTTGTGGATATGGATGTAGCATCTACATTCATTCATCTACATCATACCAAGAATTTAGAGCATTTGGATCAATTACTGAAAATATATCACTATTAGAAGATCAACTATTTTCTCATAATAGAGCATCCTAACAGTCTCAGACAAATCAACTAAAGGAGAAGGCTTACAGATCATTCTTTGACTTGGAGATCTTAATGACACATCATTCAATTATCCTTGGTTTGTGTCTGACCTTCCTTGGAGGTCTGCATGTTGTTCCATTCATTTGAGGAAGTGTTCTATGAATTTAGGTCTGACCTATCTGTGAACACGTTACAGCTCTTCATTGGAGTTGGTGACCTTTCTTGGCCGACGTGGAGGAATCTATTGTTCCAGATATGATATATAATGATGTAATAGATCCTTCGGAAGGCAGTTATCAAGTTCTCATGATTTAGAAGATAGATAGTTGGCTCCTTCACAAGAGGACTTCAAAGCTATATCTTGTGCATATTGTGATATTCTAAAATCTGGCCTTTGAGCCCTAATTGTAAGCCCACATGATGCCAACTAGCTTGTATTTGAATTCTATGATATACTAAAAGACTGAATTTGCATTTGCTTTATTTCTTTGAGTTGTTTCTGTTGTGTTTACTCTTTCTGCACGGTCCAAATAGTTCACTTTGTGAACCCTTCTACCATGACCTCACCAATTTTCTCTTCTCTAATCTCTCTCAACTCAAGCATGAAATTGAATAATCAAATCCAAAAGTGTCTACCCCTCTCCTTAACCTATCCTAAAGGTTAAGAAAACTCAACTCACCTCTTAAGTCCTCACCAATCAAGAGCTAAAGAACAGTATGCTCTTTCTCTTTTCTCTTCTCTAATCTCTCTAAACTCAAACATGAAATTGAATAATCAAATCCAAAAGTGTCTACCCCTCTCCATAACCTATCCCAAAGGTTAAGGAAACTCAACTTACCTCTCAAGTCCTCACTAATCACAAGGTGAAAAGTGTCCCTTCTCACCCAAGGTATTCAAAGGTTAACAATGACATCTTCGAGGAGATAAATGAAATAATAAAGAAAATAAAAGATAAATATCTCTAGAAACCATAACCATTAAATACAAATGCAAGTAGTGGAGACAAACTCCTACAACACATTGAAGGCTCTTACAAAATCATACATGTGCCATGTGAAGAGCACATGGTCTTCAAAGACCTCCTTCCAAAATAATAAATACATCTCTAAGAAATACATGAAAATATCTAATCGTAATGGCCAACTAGGGCTTTATAGAAGCCTTTAGATTATTTTGAACATATCTACTATTATCCATAAGTCAAAATTCACATTCAAATGAAAGAAAAGTCATTTCATGATGTCACTAAAGTTTAATATTCATACAAATCCGGTTCTACATTTATCAAATTGAAATTAACCAAATCCTTATCACATGCCCACTAGAATTAACCTAGAATTATTACATTACAACCCTTGTAGCCTTTTTAGAATGTAATAGATTACCATGGGTCAAAACAAAACTCAAAACCATGGTCCAACCCATGTGCTCGCCTCCAAAAGTAGCTCCTCCCAAACCAGGAAGGGTCCAGGTAACTCCCAAGCACTCTATGAGGGTACAATTTAATAATAATTGTTGATTTCACTTTTACAATCATTGCCCACATTGACATTCAATATCCTTGGAATATTTACCTCTAATCTTGACAATAGACATAATTGCAATAATTAGATGTAACGTGTTTCAAATGGTTATCAAACATGTCTAGAATTTATACCAAGTGTGTTATATCATATGTGGACATTTTCTAATCAAATTCTAACATTTTTATTTATCTACTAGATGAATGTCAATTGGTCTCGCATCATGGACAAAGTCGTTCAACACCCCCTAGTGGAAATTTTTCCTACAAAGACCTTTCATGGGAGACATATATCCTTTAAGGCTCACAATTATTTTAATCTTGGATTGAGGTTGATAGATTGAATGAAATTATCGAGGGAGAAAGTTCGAGGGAATCCTACCCAACCTGTTTTGATAAGAGTCATTCAAAGAAAACCTCTCTTGATTCAGATGCAAAAACTAGGATTAATAGCTCTTTGGAATACATGTAAGAATAATTAGTTAACTACAAATGTTCATACTCATAAATATGAAGTACAAGAGTGATAGAATCATTGGTTAACTACATATGTTAATAGTTTGAAGATTCTTTATGATTTTCATAGGTATTGGTGTATGTATAGACCAAATGACTTTAGGAAAAAAGATGCAACACATTTTGATCCTTCCTCAGTGCCCAAATTAGGGAAGAGTAGTATACCTGACTACAAACATACACAATGTGGTTGTACCTATCATTTTAGCACACAAGTCATGGTTGTAAGTTGGACAATGTATTTGTATGGTACCACTAGGTTCAACATGTGGACAAGGAAGGCATACCTTGTCACAGTCAAAAGAATAATGACTTTTTGGGAACAAGGTCCTTCTTTGCAGCATATATATTAGAAAACAATTGCATGGATAGGTAGATTCATTATTGTTGCTTGGCATGCCTATAGATACAGTGCATAAAAAACATAATGCAAATGGTGCATGAGAAGATGACCATGTTTGAGGGTCAATCTTCTAGGGATGATTTTCTTACCATGGATGATATTGCAAACATTGATCATAAAATTAAGACATCAAGCTACATGTTTTATGGTCAATGACAAGATGACCATCTTTGAGGGTGAATCTTCTAGGGATGATTTTCTTACCATGGATGATATTGCAAACATTGATTGTAAAATTAAGACATCAAGCTACATGTTTTATGGTAATGATGCTCTTTTGGTGTAACAATGGGTTTTAGTGGACCCTGACAAGTGGTTTGCATATGAGGAGTACAATGCCACTGTTGTCAATGGAGATGAGCAAATCACATTTGTTTTGGGAGTTCAATTGCCAGAGCAACTTGAATAGATGCTTCAATATGTCCACAACAACATATTGGCCATGGATTCTACATTTGGTACAAATTTAATGAAGGTATGTTGTGCATTCCTTAATAGGGTTGAATTCAAAATGTTTATGCTCAAATAAAACATAGTATTGATACATTGTACCCTTATAACAATTTTAATTCTATACAATGCTTTCATTCGAATGGAAGCATATGAGAGTGCCTGTGGCATGGGTAATATGTCCATGTATTGTGCATATGATATTGTAAATTGGATGCACATTCTTCTTCAATGGTTTCATTTGAAGAATATTGGTTGGAGACTAAATGATTTCATGGTGGATGATGCAGGTGCTGAGATCAAAGCTATTAGGTGTTTCATCTTTCATTAAAACCTTGTATTTTTTGTAAATATTTCAATTTGTCCCATGGAAGAATATTAAATACTGAGTAAAAGAATTCACGATGTAGAGAAGTGTTTCAGTGTGATGTATATCTATGCTCTTGGCATGTAAAGAACTTGATCACAAAGGTCAAGGATAATGGATTCAGGTGAGAGATGTTTGATAGGCTTGGATATATCATGCATCGTTCAATAGATGAGGATTCTACAAGGAATGGGGTTCACATGTTTATTAAGGACTTTAAAGATACACAACCCTCATTCGTGGAATATTTTAAGGGACGGTGGTCTGGTAGTTTGAGTATGTGGGCTAGGTACATTGCAATACACTAAAGCATGTAGGCTGGGAGACAAATGGTCTCATAGAGTCCTACCACTCACACTTGAAGAGATGATTCTTGAAGATAGTTGAACGTGCCACAAATCATCATGTTGATTGGTTGGTACATCAACTAACAACACATGTTTATGTCTATTATTGGTGGACATAAGTCAGCAAGAAACATGGTTTCTATAGGAACTTTGATATTGAGAAGATTGAAAACACATCTTGGGTTCAAGCCTCGCAAATTCCAGATAGCCATGTTATGTTTAATGACACTAATGATCGCATAACATGGATGACAAGTGAAAGCAATCCTTGTTTTCGATATGAGGTATCTAGTTCCTTGAATGATCTATGTATGTGCTCTTGAAAATTTTCAATGCAAGGATATATGTGTAAGCATGTCATCAAGGTGAACTTGATGAGGGAGAAAAAAAATCTATCTAACAACTTGCATGTAGACCTTGATAATCTTGTTGGTATAGTTGCATCTATAGAAGAAGGATGAGATATCAGTGTCTCTAAACATTTGGTGGTTGACAAATAAGATTTTAAATTGTTCTATTGGTATCACTCTTTGCAAAACATGTGTTTAAAATTAGTCATAATGTTAATGTAGGAAAAATTAATAAATTTGATGGGATTGGAGGTAATAAAAATTGCCAACTCTTGGAGGATTATTGTGTGCATACATAGGTGATGTTATAACCACATTTTGCTCATTCCAATTCTTGTTAGCTTGATTCATAATTTTTGAAATGTGTCTATTTTTGTTTATAGACCACTAACAACAGAGATGGACATGCAAAGATACAAATGAAGTTGCAACTAACAAACAAGTTTCAAGGAATTTTGACTCACACATCTAATATGGAAATACTTACTTTCATTGATAAGATTTTAGAGGACTTGTCAAATAAGGTCAAAAGCAGACACATCTCATCCCAGCTCAGATTAGACCATCCAAGTGTCCATCCTTTTCACCCTGTACAAGATGGATTTGGTCACACTCTTCATCAACAAAGAGACTTGATCAAGTGGATGAATGTGAGGAGAAGGCTGAGTATCTCGAACAAAACACCTATATTTCCACAAATGCCACAAAATCCCAATTGTTGAAATTGGTTTGATGATCTTAATAGGGAAAGTAAATGAGACATGGGTCATACTCAGTCCAATGAACGCAATTTTGACATAGTTGATGAAACAGGGTTTGGAAGCATGCAAGACAATGTGGCAAACACACAAGATTTTATTGAAAACACATAGGATAGTGTCATCACACTTTTTTAGGTGTGTACTAGAAGCATTTTTAAGACTTTGCAATTCTATAATGCTATTTTGCATGTTACAAACATAATTGGAATGATAGTCAATATCTAATTGGTTGAATTGGAGGATATAGAAAACTATTATAGTGTATCAGGACCAAGTAGTAGTATGAAAAATGCTATTTTTAAAATTCTATTGGCATAATTTTCTTTCATTCAAGCTTAAATGTAAGTATTCATGAGGTAGACATGTTATTTTCCTTTTAATATACTAAAGTTACTTTACATCAAATGCATAGGGCATACAATTATGTATCAATTTATGAAACATTTTAATGCCTAGTATTGGGTTAAAAACGCGTTGTTTGAAACATAGACAAGTGGCATGCCTTAACACCTTTTTGGTAGGTTCTTGTTAAAGGCATGTTATCATGTGTAACTAGCTCATTATGTAGACAAACTAAAATTTTGAACCCTAACCTTGTTAGCATATCTTATATTGAGATGGTCAACAAAAATAAAAATGGTCCTCAAGAGATTATGTTCAAGAACAAATATTTCTTAGTAGATTGTCTTCTTGTGTGTCAATCTCAATTTTTGCAACAAGGCCAATTATGTATCAATCTATGCAACATTTTTATGCTAATTTAATTAGCACAAACCTACTAGAAATAAATTCTAATTTGGTTAATCTCATCATTATAACTTATGTTACACTCCATTCCATTTTGCTCATATTTAGTCATGCCTTTGCCTTGTGTATGCATTAATCTAAGAATAAAGTTGCATATTAATGGTTTTCTAAGAAAAATCTACACAAAAGAATTGAAAGTGTTATTACTGTTCAACCAATTTTTTTCAAGATCTTAGTGTGACATCCCTACAAGGTCTCCTTCAAATGTTTCTATTTCTTGCATTGGTGGTAGATAGAGTTGACAACTATAATTTCAAAATATTATCTTTCTCTACTTAGAGCATTGAATAGAAATACTAAACTAGTTTCAACATGAGGCTCTAGTTTATCAAAACAACTTTAGTATTTCTATGCAATACTCATTATATAGGAATAAGTTGGAGCCCTTTTTTTATGACCTATCATTGCTATGTGAATTATCTTTTTTCTACCAATTTTGCAAGGCCATAGATATTTTCTTTCTAATGTAATAGATTTAAATTACATCAAATACATAAAATAAGAAACTATGTATCAATCTATGAAACATTTCAATATTTAGTACTTGGTTTAAAAAGTGTGTTTTGTTCTTGTTGGCCCTATGTGTTTAAAGCCTCTCACAATATTTCAAGATGTATTTTTTACATTAGTGCTTTGTTGTGGCTCTCTATATACTCGGTGACCATTAGTCCTCTCAAACCAATGATTCATTGATTTATTACTCCATTTTCATGGTGCAATCTTATGGTTTCATTTCTAGTTGTATGCAGTCCTATAGATCTCCTCGTGCACTCTTACAAAATTTTGTTGGATAAAATCTCACTCAATAGCTCATGCAGTCATATTATTATAGGATCCTTTTTGTCTCCTTTGCCTTGTACAAGTCATTTAATCTTCCACATCAACACTTGATCTTATGGTCTCACTTCATAGATCTAACATAGATAGAGTTTGATATTGGGCCCCACTCCTTTCCAACTCATCATGACAAAGCCAATGGCACAACTCTTAGAACTAAGTGCTATTATCTTTGGTTTGTCTTGCACCAACCATTAGATTTATTTAGATCCAACAACTCATAAAACTTGATGCTCTCTTTAAGCTCTAGGAAATCCCTGAGGTGTGACAACCATTGAACTCTTTGACACCACTTTTAATCATCCAATAATTACTCCTCTCTCCTAATTTAATGTGAGTTTTCATTCTTTAGCTTGCACCCACCAATCATTATGCTTGCTTACCTCCTCCCTAGACCCACTTTTGTGTCATAATTTTCTCTACATAGGACAAATCATCCTAGGCCCACCTTGTGATGACTCATCCATAGTTGGTCAATAGAACAATGATAAATCCTATTAGACTTTGACATCCTCTCAAGTTGCATAATATATAATGGTTTTTTATTTATGTTATTGTTGATAACTATCTGATATCATTGAAGGATGGATTTTATTTAATTATGTGCTTGATACAAATTGCATGTACAACCTTCTTGAAGAAATAATCAACTATTTGCACCTTATTTCAGAAACCTTTGTTAGAAGTACAAAATATGTAAGTTAATTCTAAAACTTTTGGCAACATATATGTGGTTAATGTTTAGTAGCATATATGTTGTTTTTTGAAATGTGTGGAACATATATCTTTTGGTATAATAAAAATGTGAAAGCTAATAATTATTTTGATGTAGGTGAGAAAGATGTTGCATAATGCACATGCATGGGTGTTTATTTGGTTGTCCAACTATCAATGACGTCTTCCATTGAGTGTCCTCCTTCGTATAGAGGAATTGAGTGTCCCCTATTGGTTGAGTGACAAAATGGTGAATATAATAAATACAAATGGGCCAAGGACCGGTCAAAGGCAATTTGATAACTATGCTAGAATGTTTAAAAATTGTTTACCTATGACAACAATTTTTTATTAAATAATTTTTTGCAAATGTTTAAAAACTATATACACAATGTATCCTTGACTAAATTCAATTTTGAAAGGATTTACAAATATTGTTGTACAATAGTGCTGATGCGTATGATAGTATTTTTAATTTTGTGTGGCAAATGCTTCAACCTTAGACATATGTAATATTTGCACTTATTTATTTGAATTAAAATGTTTGCATATTCATGTGCCATTAACCAATGTTAAACACATATGTCTAAGCTTCTAGGATAACATGGTTCGCTATGTGCAGCCCCTTGATAGATGTTAGGAATTGAGGTGTCTCAACCTTGCAATTCCTAGCATTAATTATTTGATTATTTATTTATTTATTTGCCTATGATGTAATTTATGTTGCACATCCTATTTTGTCATTTAGTTTGAAGTGGCATGGTGAGTTGTCACTCCACTTGTAAGGTTACTAGGATAGTCAACTCATCCTATGTGGATATAGGCATCCCATTTGAGGTGACACAAATATGCCATGTGTGGGCATCTTGTGATGTGTGCAAGGTCTTATGCCGTATGATAGATTCTATGACATGTAAGAGCCAAGTATAAAGATTCTTATGACAGGTGAAGACAAGTGTCAGAAAGCATCTTTCCATGAGAGAAAGGCATATTTCGGTGCCCAAGTTGGGTTATGACATGTTGTAAGAGGAATATGCTATATTTAGTCTTGTATGACAGATTATCTTACAATATTAAATGTTGTTATATTGGGCCAATTTTATGATAGTCGTAAGATGCGTAAGAGCATCTGTCATAACCTATTCTTGGTTGGAGTGCTCCACAATGGGAAAGTTAAATCTGCATGTAAGTGAGGTGTATGCATGTTTGACAAGTGTCCTTGGGTGTGAGAAATGGGACATGGGCCAAGATGGACGCACACCTTTAGAAGCTTCTCATTTATGCCTTGTAACTCTATATAATCAGGTGCTTGGAGTAGTAGTATGCATAGTGTTTGTACAGGTACTGTTATACTGCCAAAATTACTCCAGAAATGACATTTGAAGACTCCAAGAAGAACTTGAATTGCAAGTGTATTGTAAACCATTTCAGTTTTGATAATACATTGTGCAGGTTTTAGAGTGTGGGGTTTTTTACCTGAAAAGGTTTTCCCCACGTACATCTTGTGTCACTTGCATTCTATGTGTTGTTGTTTTCTATTTATCTTTATGTTACATGCTTAACATAATTGTAATTGTAAGGATCTAAAAATTTGCACTACTTTCCCCTCATTAGATTGGTGTTGGAAGCATTTATGCACACTTTGCTTCCTTTTAGTTGGTATCAGAACTTGATCACCTTTGATTGAGTGGGATTCTATGCAAAGTATTGTGTGATGTTGTTGCATGAAGGAGATGGCAGGCACATTCAGAAGGATAGATTTGGAAAAGCTTAATGGCAGCAATTTTGAGTTGTGGATACTCAAAAATGGAAGACATGCTTATTGATAGAGATCTATGGGAAGCTATGTTCAACACAAAACCAATGGCAATGGCTCAAGTAGATTGGGATCTCAAAGATCGTAAAGCTAAGGGTCTTGTGAGACTCTATTTAGTTGATTCTGTCCCTTTAAATGTTCATGAAGAGAAGACCTTGAAATAGCTATGGAAGAAACTTGGTGATGTTTATCAGGCTAAATCCCTGGTAAACAAGTTATTCTTGAGGAAGAAGTTGTATTCTCTAAGGATGGAAGATGGAGGATCTATTGCAGATCATTTGAATTCCTTTAACATTCTAGTTGTACAGTTGACTTCCATTGGTGATAAGATGGAGGAGGAGGATCATTGTATGATCTTTCTTTGTTCTTTGCCAGACTCATGGGACCACCTTGTTATGGCCATTGGGAGTACTACAACCACCTTCAAGATGGATGAAGTGGTGTCTTCATTGTTATCTGAAGAGATGTAGAGAAAGTCTTCTAAGTTGGCTAAGGAGGCTCTTGTAGTTCATGGTGGACCCAAAGAGAAAGGGAAAAAGAAGGACAAGAAAGATGAAAAGGGAAAATGACAAGGCACTGTGTTGGAACTGTGGTAATTTTGGGCACTTCTGAAAGGAGTGTGAAGAGGAGAAGAAGAAAAAGAAGAAGAACTTCTTTGATTCTAATTCCGACAAATCTCAAGATGTTGGTGATGCTTTTGTTGCTCCTTGGCCACCCATGGATTGGAAGATGTGTGGTTGATAGACTCTAGTGCTTCTTTCCACATGATCTTGCATTGAGTTTGGTTCACAAAGTATGAAGAATACGATGGTGGGAAGGTGTACCTGGATGATGACTCTCACCTGAAGATTGTTGGCCGTGGAAGAGTCTTGATCCAATTCCCTGATGGACAAGTGAAGGGGATCAATGGAGTTTTACACATCCCTAGTTTAGCATGGAACCTTCTTTATGTAAGTAAGTTGAATGATGTGGGTGTGCAAGTTGTCTTCTCAAGTGGAGGATGCAAGATGACAAGAGGAGTTATGGTGCTTGCTAAGGGTACTCAAAGAGGTACTCTATTTCAGCTGGATGCATGCACTATGTAATAGTTCTTCTGTTTCAAAGAAAAGAGCTTCAGATTCTTCATCCTCACCATTGGAACCAACAGTGAAGAAGTGTGTTGCTTTAAATTCTAATGGTAATGATTTCTGGGTACCTAAGGGTGCCAATGCTTTGGAAATGAAACTTCCTGCTGAGAAGATAATGTTGTGGCATGAGAAACTTGGTCACATCGGTGAGAAGGGTCTTAGAACCCTGAAAAAGAAAAACCTCATTGAGGGATTAAATGATTGTAATCTTGAGTTTGCCTTTTGTGAACATTGTGTATATGGAAAGCAAAACCATGTTTAGTTTTACTCTAGTTCTCATAAGTCTTCTGGTGTGTTGGATCTGATCCATTATGATGTGTTTAGTCTTGTGAATGTTCCTTCAATTTCTAAATTGTTATATTTTTTATCATTCATTGATGATTACAGTAGGAGGACATGGATTTATTTTCTCAGGAGCAAATCTAAAGTCTTTAGTCGGTTCAAAGAGTTTAAAGCTCTTGTACAGAATTAGACTAGTTAAAAGATTAAGTGTTTGAGAACTGACAATGGTGGTGAGTTTTGTAAAGAACATGGGATTGAAAGACATAAGACAATTCCATACACCCCTCAACAAAATGGAGTTGCAAAGAGGATGAAAAAAACATTGATGGAGAGGGCTAGGAGTATGCTTAGTGGAGCTAACCTTGAACAAAAGTTTTGGACTAAAGCTGTAGCCACTGCTTGCTATCTGGTTAACAGGTCTCCTACTTTAGTGCTCGTTAATAAGACACCCATGGAGGTGTGGTCTAGTAAGAAGCCTTCATTGAGACATCTTTGTGTTTTTGGTTGTGAATCATATGTACATGTGCCTAAGGAGAAGAGGTCAAAATTGGAGAACAAGGCAGTTAAGTGTATCTTTATTGGTTATGGTGTCAGTGTGAAAGGGTACAAGCTTTGGGATCTTGTGGATGAGAAAGTATTGCATAGAAGAACTATTATTTTCAGAGAGGTAACTCCTCCTATTGTTCTATAGCCTGAAGAAAAGGAAAAGAAAGAGGATGTGGTTCAGTTTTCTACCACCCCTAAGAAGACTGAACTGAAAGATCTAGTTGGACCTGATGATGAGGTGAGCTCTAGCAGATCTGAAAGTTTAGAAGAGGAAGAAGAACCTACACCTCAACTTTTGAGGAGGTCCACAAGAATCAAGAAGCAACCTGAGAGTTTTGGTTATTCATTACTTGATTCTAGTTGTGTTTTTCCCTTGATTTCTAACATTGATGAGCCTAGAACTATGAAAGAGCCTATGGGTATGAAAGATGCAGGTTCCTGGAAAGAGGCCATGGAAGAGAAGATGGTTTCTTTGGAAAAGAACAAAACTTGGAACTTGGTGCCTTTTCCTAAAGGACATAAACCTGTTGGATGTAAATGGGTGTTCAAGAAGAAATTTGGTGCAGATGGCAGTGTTGAGAAGTATAAGGCTAGATTGGTTGCGAAGGGGTATTGTTAGGTGGAGGGAATTGATTATGGTGAGATTTTATCTCCCATTGCAAAGATGACATCTATTCGGTTCTTGTTATCTCTTGTAGTAGCTTATGAATTAGAAGTGGAACAAATGGATGTGAAGACAACTTTCCTTCATGGTGACTTGGAGGAGGAAATCTATATGTCGCAGCTAGAGCACTACATGGTGAAAGGTAAATAAAATCTAGTTTGCAAGTTAAAGAAGTCTGTGTATGGTTTGAAATAGTCTCCTAGGATGTGGTGCCAAAAGTTTCATGCCTTTGTGTTGAGTATTGGATTTCTAAGATCAAAATTAGATCATTATGTTTATTTCAAATTTGACAATGATTGCATTCTCATTATAGCATTGTATGTTGATGATATGTTACTAATTGGGAATTGTAAAGGTTTGGTTTTTTATTTGAAGTCTCAGTTGTCAACATAGTTTGAAATAAAAAATTTAGGGGCAACTAGGTACATTCTGGGGATGGAGATCATAAGAGATAGAGCAAACAAAAAACTTTGGTTAGGCCAGAGTAAGTATGTTAACATTGTATTGGAGAGATTTGGTATGGTGGATTGTAGACCATTGGCTATTCCTATTACGATGGGGACAAAGTTATCTGTTAGTGATTGTCCAAAGTCTCCTGAGATGGAGAATATGAGCATAGTACCTTATGCTAGTGCAGTTGGTAGCTTGATGTATGTTATGGTTTGTACAACACCAGACATTACCCAAGTAGTGGGAGTCCTTAGTCAGTTTATGGTTAATCCTGGATGGGTACATTGGGATGTAGTGAAGAGAGTGTTTAGATATTTGTGGGGTACTTCCGCGTATTCCTTATGTTATCATGGTTATCCTATAGGACCTCAACATTCTGAGTATTCATGGATGTATGGATTCTGATTGGATAGGTGACATTGACAACAAGAGATCCACTAGTGCTTATGTGTTCACTATGTTTGGTGGAACTATTAGTTGGATGAGTAAGCGACAAACTGTGGTTTCCTTGTCCATGATAGAAGCATAGTACATGGAAGCTACTCATGCTTGTAAGGAAGCCATTTGGATTAAGAGGTTGTGTTCAAATATTGGTTTTGATGTAGGACAAATTACTATCTATTGTGACAGTCAAAGTGTGATTTGCTTAGCAAAGAATCCTACTTTCCATGCCAAAACAAAGCACATTGATGATCAGTATCATTTTGTTTGTGATATGGTAGAAGATGGGAAGGTGATATTGGAGAAGGTTGACACTTTGAAGAATGTTGCAGATGCACTGACTAAACCTGTAGGCACATATAAGTTCAAATGGTGTTCAGAATCTATAGGCCTCTTGGCCTCTAGCAGTTAAATCATGTTATTCTATTAGCTCTTGCAAGGTGTTTGACAAGTGGGAGAATGTTGGGAATTAAGGTGTCTAAAGTTTACAATTCCTAGCATTAATTATTTGATTATTTATTTACTTATTTGCCTATGATGTAATTTATCTTGCACATCCTATTTTGTCATTTAGTGTGAAGTGGCATGGTGAGTTGTCACTCCACTTGTAAGGTGATTAACATAGTCAACACATCCCATGTGGATATAGGTGTCCCATTTGAGGTGGCACTAATATGTCACGTGTCAGCATCTTGTAATGTGTGTAAGGTCTTATGACGTATGACAGATTCTATGACATGTAAGAGCCAAGTATAGAGATTCTTATTATAGGTGAAGACAAGTGTCGAAAAGCATCTTTGGGGGCCCAAGTTGGGTTATGACATGTTGTAAGAGGAATATGCTATATTTAGTCTTCTATGATAGATTCTCTTACAACATTAAATATTGTTATGTTGGGCAGATTTTATGACAGCTGTAAGATGTGTAAGAGCATCTGTCATAGCCTATTCTTGGTTGGAGCACTCCACATTGGGAACGTCAAATATGCATGTTATAACAGATGTAAGAGAGGTGTATGCATGTTGGACAAGAGTCCTTTGGTGTGAGAAATTGGCCTTCTGGCCAAGATGGACGCCCACCTCTAGAGGCTTCTCATTTATGCCTTGTAACTCCATATAATCAAGTGCTTGGAGTAGTAATATGCATAGTGTTTGTACACGTACTATTATGCTGCTGAAACTACTTCAGAAATGACATTTGAAGACTCTTGGAAGAACTTGCATTGCAAGTGTATTGTAAACCATTTCAGTTTTGATAATACATTGTGCAAGTTTTGGAGTGTGGGATTTTTTACCTAAAAAGGTTTTCCCCATGTACATCTTGTGTCACTTGCATTCTATGTGTTGTTGTTTTATCTCTATGTTACATGCTTAACATAACTATAATTGTAAGGATCTGAAAACTTGCGCTACTTTCCCCTCATTAGATTGGTGTTGGAAGTGTTTTTGCACACCTTGCTTCCTTTCAATATATATGGGCTAGCATACATCATTTTCAAAATGAGAGTGTTGAGTGTAATGTTGAATGCAGGTATACATACATGTCTTGAAAGAAGATATGAAACTCTAATTCTAATATCAAAATATTTCATATGGAGAATGGATGTGATGATTAGAATAATTTACATTACAATCTCTTTGTGAGAATTCATTTTAATAGCATCTCTCAATGTATCATAATAACCAAAGTACTAGGTAAAAAAAATGCATATGTATATTTCCTACTACAACATGTGATATAATTCCTCTATCCTTTATCCTTTGATGGATGTCCATACCGTACTCCAAAACTCCCATTTTGGCACAAGTAAGGAGGATGCTAGAAAAGGTTGTGGAGTCTAACTTTACACCTGCCAATTGCATTTGCTTGAAAGCTTCTAAAGCCTTTTCAACAAATGCATTTTGTGCATATCCTGCAATCATAGCATTCCATGAGACCACATTTATTTAAGGCATCCAATCAAATAGTTCACGTGTCTTGTCTATGCTTCCACATTTTTTCATACATGTCTACCAAGGTAGTTACAGCTACAACAGCTGACAAAATTCATGTATCCTTTATCCTGGATGTCCATACCCTATTTGAAACCTCCCATTTTGGCACATGATGGAAGTACACTACAAAAGCAAACTAATTAGGATGGAGAACTATTTGTTGCATATGGTGAAATGGTGTCACTACCTCGTGAGGACATCCATGTTAGGGTTTTGCAGCGCGGTAGTGGGTTTGAATTCAAACTGGGTGGCGGTGCCCGTAAACTGCTACAGGCGGATTATTTTATCATGCTGCGACCACCAACAGCTTAGGGACATCCACTAAACTTCTGCACTTGACATTGATCATACCAGTTAATAAATAGACCTTGGGTTATGGAATAGACAGGTTAAGCAGGCCCCACCCAAGCAAGTCAAAGCTTAGGGTATGCTATTTAAGCCTAGCCAATTGTGCCACATTTTTTAACGAAGAGATTATATATTAAAATAGATTTTTATTTATTTTCAAATGTAATATGTGATCACATTTTAAAGTGAGAATAGTAAAGTTGAGAACAAAATAAATAAGTGGCTCTTAAAAATAACAATAAAAATATGGTTTTATAAGGGAAATTACCATCAAGTTACAAGTTCAACAAAATGAAACCATTACAAATATAGGGACCAAAAATTAATGTTTTTTGAAGAATGGGTGATTCTCTATCTTTATCCTTAGTCTTTTGCTTAAGGGAAGGATCATCAATGCCTGAAACTGCAAGGCAAGCTAGGGCTTTGAAAAGGATTGGCAAGGGAACAAGGAGTTCTTATAAAAAAAAATAGGGCATGAAAGCACGTTTTGTGAGGGCATGAAAATAGGGCAAACTTTGTGAGTAGTAGTGGCCATGGTGGTGGCCGCTACAAATACAAGGATGTTTGGTCTATGTTTAGAGATTTTACAAGTAATTCTTTCAGCTTTACTTCTAAACTCCATAATTTTGATGTTTTAGCGGCTACAATTATTGGTCAACCTATTGTTATATGGAGCCTAATCAAACTCGGAGGTTAAATTTACCCCACTTTTATCATCACGGTTTCCCCCCAAATTATTTAACAGGGTCAAGGGGTAGTGCCCCTTGTGGGGGTTTGGGGGTAGTACCCCCAAGACGGGGTCAAGGAACAGTACCCCTTGCAGGGTCCAACATTTTTTTATTATTTTATTAAGGCGTCAGTAGTTATTTTTCTATTGGCTAACATAAAAAAACCCTATTTTTGCACCCGACATATGGCTTGATAAAAGTAACTAAGGGTTAGGGTTTCTATTGATGTATTGTAGCATTTTGCAGTGGTATTGAGTTGCAAGGATTACTGGTTGTAATCAATTTGATTTACTGGATAATAATATTGGACTCTCTGTTGGTGGATGTAGCCCGAGTTTGGGTGAACCACATTAAAACTTGTCTCTCATTGTTATTATTTCTATGTATTTTTTATTCCTCTATTTAATCTTTATTTGCATTTAATTGATATCTTCTGCATGCAATCCCTAACACAGACAAAGGTTAAACCCCCTCTATCTTGTTTTCTGTAGTTCAGTTGAATATGGCACCAAAAATTTCATCCATGACTCTCCTAGGAAAAAAGTTCTATCTTTTTATAAGAAAGCCTTGATAGGAAAGTTTATGGGTTTTTGGGCAAGACCCAAAACCATGGATGATTAGATTAATCTCCATTAGAAACCCTCATTGAAGGGAAAAATAAGCATTTGTTTTTGTGGAAGAGCTTTCAATGCCTTCTTTTTGGCTAACATATGACAAATATATGGTTTTTAGAAGTGGCCCATATTTTTGGTGGGTAAGAGGATTATATTTGAACCACTAGTCCATAGATTCTAAGCCAACTAAATATATGCCCAATGTAGTTCCTATTTGAGTGAAACTTCCCCATCTCCCTCTTATTTTTGGGATGTTAAATCTTTGGCTACAATTAATAGTACCCTGGGTTGCTTCATTTATAAGGCTAAGAAAATAGAAATTTTTGCATGTGCTCAAATTGATATGGAAGTAGATTTAGAGAAATGTCTCCCTAAAGCCATTGAATTAAATCTCAAGGGATAGTCATATATGCAGGAGTTTGATTATGACTAGTTTCCCTTCAAATATAATGAATGTGATGAGTATGGTCACTTTGCTAAGGACTGCAAAAAAGAATACAATGTGCCTCAAGCACCCCAAAGTGTTGAACACACCTTCATCACAACCAAAGAAAATAGACACATTCAATAAAGGAATAGTCAACATAATTAAGTTATCAAACAAGGTCAAAATATTGTTGTTTCAAATATGTTTGAAATATTAGGAGGAAATATTCAGGGCCCTTTGGAAGGGAAATTAACAATCAAACTAAATTTATTTACAGGGAAGTGCAGAGGGTTGTAGGATAGTGTCACATGTTTTCATCCCCACAACTCATACATAAATATCCTTCCTCACTTTGGTTTGATTGTAACAACCAATTTTAAATGTTAAATAGTTAATGAAAATGCCAAATATGACAACATGTCTTGCCTTGGCTCCAACTTACACTAGAATAAAACCCAATGTTATAGGCAAGCCCTGTTCATACCTTTTTGGTTGGAGAATAGACAATAGAAATGAATTTTCAAAGGAGAGATGTTTAAATTTTTGGGGATTCCTTTCACTTTTGCAAGTATGTTATTTAGTGGATAAAAAAAGGATTATTTTTTAATCTCCAAGTCATTTTCTCTTGCAATGAAGCTCCAAATTCATACTAAAGTCCTTCTAGGTATTATTCATCTATCATAGCTTACACAACATGTCCCAATTCTTGTTAAACTAGGGACCTAATATTTGAATCCAATGGGTTCACTATTTTTATTTTAAATATGCTATATTACACTTTGTAGTTGATCATTAGACTTGTTAACAACCACTCTGATATTACTTGCTTTCCTATGAGCTTCTCCTATAATTACCCTAGTTTTGTGTGTTTCATAGTTTTTATATTAGACCTCTATTTCATTTTTCTAATCATCTATGGTAGCCCATGTTATTTGGACTAGCATGAGAAATCTATGAACCCATTGGTTTGTGTCTAAGTCTTTGTATGACACAACACTCATGCTTTTTTTTATAATTTTATGTTGAGTTCTTGTGCCTAGTTCCAAAATGTCTAAGTCAAATTTCCTTGTAGAATAAAAGTTACCAAGATCTAACTTGCAATAACATGGGCGCGGGCTTGGCCTATCTTAAGATAATACTATGTGGAGGGCCATAAGTCTAATGGGACTCATCCCATATGCCATTAGATTGGAACACATCCATGATTCATACTATTGAGGGATGTTCTTAAGCTCTAACAACATCTAAAACCATGTTAGTCCTTTGATTAACTCAGATCAATGACCAAGAATACTAGGTTGTACCACATGGGATTTTGATAGTGATGAAATTGATGGCTAAGCACTAAATAATAATAGTTCATGACCCATTTACAATTATTTTGGAATTGTAAATCTATATAATATTAGAACTTCTCAAACAATAAAGATAAGCCCTATGACTGTGATAAAAGAAAGACTTCTTTATGGAATGCAAACATGAATGCAACTAGAATTACAAGACAATATAGATTATAAAGTTAGCATTGAACTATGAACACCAAAAAATTGAGTCTATGCATAGTACTAATACATAATCATGGAAATGATTTAGGAGTTTTAATAGAAAAGTTGAACTTTATGGGAAATCAAAATTTTTAGAGAGATAATCACCATAATTGGCTCAATTGAATTTTTCAAAGATATTATTAATTTATATATACATGGTTTGTTAGTTTTATCATTTTGCAAGTGCACATTATATGATTTAGGTTCAAAATGACCATTTTAAGCTTAGTCAAAGAATATCAGGTTGTGTAGTACCATGCAAGATATCAATTGTTATCAGAATTTGCACTTAAGACTAATGATGTTCCTAAACATTGTCATGTGATTTGGTTTTTATATGCTTTATGGTTCGCCACATCATCATTTTACTATGTGATGGTGGTTTAGTTGAATTGATGTGGAAAAATATTTAGGTCTTGAACAAATCATGTGAGGTTACTTATCTAATGGCTAGTGTTAAGAAAGTTCATAGGAGTTCAACCACATGGAGTTTTGAGATTCACAACTTGAGAATCCTATTTTTATTGCAATTTGATAATACTTTGTGTTGCATGAATGTTATTGGACCACTAATCCATTGGGATGATGGATGCTTTCCTCAAATGACGTAGCTTACTTGAATTATTGAGGTCGAGTGCACTCAAGATAATAAGGTGAGACAATGAAAATTATGAAAGTGCCAAAGCTCAATGAGGACCCATTTTAGATCAAAGATTGTGGAAGCTAACACTACAAAATGAGAGTAGTTAAAGAGGTTATTGCAATAAGTTTTCTAGAAATGTGTTATAGATAGTGTATTATTATTTGGACATGAGACCAAATTAATTATCTTAA
Organism: Cunninghamia lanceolata; assembly: GCA_027924645.1. Classification (NCBI taxonomy): domain Eukaryota; kingdom Viridiplantae; phylum Streptophyta; class Pinopsida; order Cupressales; family Cupressaceae; genus Cunninghamia; species Cunninghamia lanceolata. The sequence goes on from BSBN01001222.1 coordinate 5,402,764, forward strand.
AGGAGACCCAGATTTTTACATGTAATTGAATTAGGGCTACCCTCTTTGAATTGGGGCCACCTCTTTTTGCTTGTAATTAAAATCTAAATTTAATTTTGTAAGTTGATTGGAGGGAAATTGAATTAAGTTTTTCCTCCCTGGGAGGTATATAAATTACCAATTAATGGAAATTATTATAGGATGGAGACCATTCGTTCAAAATACTATATTGAAATACCATTGTTTTTTTCTTTTCATTCTCTTTGTTCTATGGTTATCCAATCTGAACTATGACATTTTGAAATATTATTTGCAATTTACTTGAGAATTTGATGAATCTAAGTGATTCATATAATATATTTAGTCTTGTTGATGGTAAGACTATTATATGTTCAACTTGACCATTCCAACTAAGTAAATTCAATGAAATATATTTTTCATTTAGTCTATGCAAGTCTATGTGTTCAACGTGTGGATGGAATATGGTGGTTGTGTGTACTTATATTCATAGTTGATTGGTCCTTTGTAGATTGCACCATCCTATGCTCCTAGTTGTGTGAAAACTCTAGTCAAGAAAGGATTGGTTTCTAATTAGATTTGTTTTCTTTCAAAATCAAATATGGAGATAGGATAAAACAAGCTCATTCTTAACCTTCTCTCTCTCCTCCCTTTATCTTTTAAATAATTTTACTTGAAAATCTATTAGATTAATATTAGATCTAGGAGTAGATTAGAATCTCAAGCGTATGTCCTATCTCTAAATCCTTGAGCTATCTTAGATTTCAAGTCTTTATTATTCTCATGTTGTGCATAAGAATGATGAATGTGATCTTTATTTAAACATGTTTCCATGTATTAATATCTCATGCTAATTAGAGCATATTTGCAAGCAATAAATTGTGTTTCATTATCTTTAGTTTCAACCAAGGCCTCTTAAATAGAACAACTATCACCAATCTCTAGGTTAAGCAAGCATGCCAGTACCTAGTGATAAAAAACCTTGGGGAAAGAAATTCTCTTTCAAGAAGAGAACTATTTATTCAACAATGTTGTTGTGTCAAAACATACATTGAAACAAACCTAATGCTATAAGAAGGGATTGAAACTAAAACCTAAGAGGATCACCACAAGGTCAAAGTTTATGTAAACTAATTTTAATTGTAAAACCTCACTAAACACAGGAATATTAGGGTTGATAAGGTGAAATCAAAATCTAGGTATGTTCAAACTTCCAATCTAGATCGCCTAGATTTGCAACATTCCCTTTCAACCCTTAAATTTTATTTGTCAATCTCTAGAAAACCCCTCAATTGATTATCCCAATGACTATATTACATAATCAATAAATGGTTGTCCCAGCTCCATGGCTAGTAAGAAATGGTCTTTTGAACATAGTAGGTCCAACCCATGAGTTGCCTAAAAATCTAAAGAGATTTCTCTTGAAATATAAACCTGATGGAGTTTGATCAACTAAAGAACATATATAGGCATAAAATAATGCTTTGATACACATGCAAATGGAACATGAATATGTGGCTTTCCAAATGTTTCTTCACACATTAAATAATATATTTATGATTGGTACATCATCTTATTGAATCGATTTATAACCTTTTGGGCCATGCTTGAAACTACATTTATTAATTAAGTCAAATTTCCCTAGATCCAATTGTTATGTACCACTAATTTGCTACTACCCACAGAGAACCTAATGGACTTATGAGACTATTTAACACTTGGTTCTATAAACTATTTAGCAGGCTAGTAGCACCTTATATTCCTATAGAAGATGTTATAGTATAAGTGCATTAGAGAGCTCTAGATCTATTCACTTCTATGTTTGTAAGAAGAGCTCCCACAATCACATATTTATCAGACCTAGCATATAAGGAGGCTATGATAGTGGAAGAATAATTGATGTTTCAAGGCCAAGGTTTCATATCATTGCCTTTATTAGGATAACATATGCCATACTACTAACTCCCAATGATAAATCATGTACTCATACAACAAACACCAATGCTAAACCTAATACAAATTGCCTTGTAAATTCAAATTAGAACCAATTTTTTAATCCAACACCATGGAATCAACCAATACCATAGGCAAATAATTAGAAAAACATCCATGAATTCTTAAACAATCATATAACTACAAACAACAATATTAATCATTTGACATCAACAAACAATCGACCTATTATACAATTTGTAATCTTGAATATTCATACACGTATCACCAACCTCATCATAAGAAGATAAAGACATATCGCTATGGTTATCACTAAACATATCATCAATAGACCATGAGCCATAAGATAGGGAAGAGGTTACATTATTAACCACAAGGGGGGTAAGACCTTATGTGAAGGAAAATAAAGGATATAACTAGTAATATAAGAAGTGGAATATTCATAAATCTTGTTTCTAGGATAATCATCATATATAGGTAATCCAAAATCAACAAGTATATCACTATCATCTAATTTAGGTGAAGGAAAGACACATGTATCTAGGATACACTATACGTGTCCATCTAGGTTCGACATGAAATGAAGAAAAATGATCATCAATACTCATTATCATTTATATAAGGAAGGTGATGCATTCAAAGAGAATGAATCCATGAACATAGGACCTACATAACATTAACGAGATATATCATCAAGAGGTATAACAATGGCATGACTTTGTGAATGGGTGTTATGGATCATCAACATCCATCATACTAGATGCATCACTAGCACATGATAAATCCTTGTTGGGTTGATGGTCATCACTATCACAAGCCATATGGTCATCATGAAGCTAATGAATAAATGACATGTCTATCTTATATGCATGAATGAGCACTAGTCAACTCCATGAAGAAAGGAAAAGATGAGATATGATAGAACAAACCCTCCATTAAACACATCCTTGTCCTTATAGAAATATATCATGAGAATATCAATGATAGAGGGATTATGCATAATGAAATGAAAGAATATATAAAAAGAATTGGAATGTATGGATGAATATAAGATAAGGAGTAAGACCTAGGAGGAGCCATGAAGTAGAATGCTTTAGGGTGGGTACCTAAGAAAAACTATAAATGTCACTATGTATACACAAACCCTAATCAAGGTATAATAAGCACAAATAACTCCAAATGCTAGGAAATATAAAAATGAATGATAAAATCAAGATAATATCACATTTGGGTGAAAATTTAAAGTCATGTTGCCCTTTAGAATAAATTTTTAGCACATTAAAGCTTAAGAATTTCCAACTAAAAGTTAATTTGTGTTGAAAAATGAGTTCTAGCTACATTTATTCAAGCTAAAATAGATGTGGGCCATAACTTTTCTAGCTAGAAGTGTTTGTTAGATACATATATAACATCACTTTGGTGTAAATTTATAAAAAGATGAAATTATTTGAACTTAATGTTCTTGCCACTTTTACTTGCATAAATAATATTTTTTGAAAATCCAAAAATACTCTTTTGTAGATCTAAAGGTATATTTTTTAAAATCATAATTTTTAAAATATTTTATTCTTCTCTTTTTTCACTAAAAGTAGCTCATCAACTCCCAAATATAAGGTTGACTATTTTATTAAGAAAAAGTACTATGGTTAATTTTTAAAAATTACAAAAATCTAATGTAGTGGAGGAGAGATTCCATGTTGAGACAATATAACAATTTTCTATCTTAGATAAATAGTTAAGATAAAATGTAGAGGCCCATCAAAATAGTTATTTTTTTAGTACATGTAAGCACAAAAATCACACACAACCTCCATGAGGACCCCTATGATGATTCAAATCCTTGTCATGTACATGTAAGCATGAAATAATGTCCTTTAAGCAGTAAACCTCTTGATGATGGGTCTTCTTTCATGTCTTGTGTTATTTCCTCCTTGTCGATTTTTCTTTCTCGTCACTTGTGACGCTTTTTTGATACTTTTTTGTGACACTTGTCAATTTACATTTTCTAGGCTTTCGACCTTACTCCTCCACCTTGTAAGCGTCTTGTAGGTGAGTCTTCACCTTTCCCTTGTGTTTTTCATCCTCTGCAGTCCCTAGAAGCTTTCTAGAGGTCCCCCCTATCCATCTCCCGCTTTCAGTTTTCAATTCCGCTTAGCCAATCCAAATCTCCCCCTATTATTTCTAGATCTCCCATAGGAGATCCTATAGGTGCAAGTGGAGATTTGGATTTTTGCAGATGACTGACCTATTTCTAGAGGCAGAACCCCTCCTTTTCTTTTCTTCTTTCATTTCTCCACCTGCAGTCCTTTAGAAAATCATGTTCAACCCAAATCTCCCCTGGATGACCTAAGCTCACCCCCAGGTGACCCATGGTCACCCAAGGGTGATCCTGTCATATTTCTAGCTGTAGAAAAACTCAAGTTTCTCACTTGTTTTAGCTCTGTTTCACCTATTTTTCTTCTAGTTCACATAATTTTTGATGCCTAATATGGAGTTGACTATTTCATGAAACCACACATGCATAATTAACTCCATTTGATCTAAAATGAACTCCTCAATCAATCTCCTGCATCCTCACATCTCCATTTCCTCTTCAATGATAAGCTATTATTGATTTATCACTCCATAGTTAGCTGAGCTCACTGGGTAATCAACCTTGTTTACTCCCCAATCAATCCTTACCAACTCATCAATCAAATGATTTAAATTCAAGAAATCAATCCCATTCCTCAAACCTATAAATACACCCCTCCCTAAAGCACAAAGGGAGGCAAATTCATTGTGCACATAGCTCTTGCCAGTTTTTGCTCTCCAACTTAGCATTCAAATGCTCTTATAGGATGAAGGTGCCTTTTGCTTTATTCATTGTTCAACCAAGCATCGTTACACTACTTCATTCTATGCCATTGTGCTCAACCAAAGCTCTCATTGAGCTCTTTCAAGATTCAACAAGCTTCTTTTTGCTTCTTTGTGTCATTTTGTTGTCAAGAGGATCTTCTGCTGCTTCAAAAGGACTCAAGGTTGCCAATATCAAGGATTTCTAAGGGTAGTGGAGTCACACAAATCTTCACTTCTTTTAGGTTCTTTCATTGCTTTATTCAATTCATAGTAATTAGAAAACCAAATTTGCTCTTGGGAACTGTAAATCTTTGCTTTTTCCTTGATAGTTAGATCTTACATGTTAGAATAATTATTTTCATATTCTTAGATCTAGATTATTTGAAGAAGCATTTTCCCTTTTTAGATTAGATTACTTCAAAACAATCGAAAACCCAAAAACATAGATTAAACTTGCATTAGAAAAAGTCATATTAGCTTTGCATTCATATTTCCCTTTCATAGATTAAAGAGCACTTTTATTTCAGAAATACAAAAAAAAGCACAAAAATACGTTTGCATATCATTTATCTTTGCATGCATATAGAAACCCTAGAAAAGGCAAAATTGTAAACCCTCGATACCATCATGAGGTAACCATGATTAAATGATTCAGTCAAACCCTTGATTACAACACAAGGTAAAACAAGTCCAAACATAGTCAAACCCTAGGTCAACTAAACCCTAGGTCAAAACCCTAAATATAGTTAAGGTTAGCCATCACACATCTACCTCCATCTTGGCTCTCGGATGTGCCTAGGAATGAGAGGAGAGTGGGTGAGGGCTATCTGTGACAAGATCAAGGAGGTCAATCCATGACAACAACAAGAAGTCTTTACTCTACCACAGCAAGACCCATTTGTCCTCTTATTAATAGAAGAAACTAGACAACTCCAAATACAACAAGAACTCATTCAATGCATTGAGAGACAAGAGGACATAAATGCAAGAAACTACATACCCGTGTACATGTTGGTATGTAGCAATTGATCATGCAAGTATTGCACACTCATAATGTACCCTCATCGGGGTTCAGGGGTGCAGCCCCCAAATTTTTTTTTCACTTCTTTTTACCCATTCAAAATCGGTTGTTAATTTTTGTTAACCGACAAGAAAAACAACATCATAAAACCCTAATTCTAGAAGCTTCCAAAAGACTTGTTATAAGCGGTTGGGATGTATGTTGCCATTGGGATTTTGATATTGTATTGTAGCATTTGCAATGGTATTGAGTTGCAAGGATTGCTGGTTGTAATTAGTTTGATTTACTGGATAATAATATTGGACTCTCTATTGGTGGATCTAGCCCAATTTTGGGTGAACCACATTAAAATTGTCTCTCACTATTATTATTTCTATGTATTTTCATTCCTCTATTTAATCTTTATTTGCATTTAATTGATATCTTCTATCGGCTAACCCTAAAAAGTGGTATCAGAGTGAGGTGTTTGATTATCATCTGCAAGAAGGTCTCATAGTTGAGTGGGAGCAATGGTAGACGAAGGTAAATTGAAGGTAGATAAATTTAATGGGTAGAACTATCAGTTATAGAAGATGCAGATGGAGGATTATCTCTATCAGAAGGATTTATGGAGGTCGTTGGAAGGAATAGCCAAGAAACCGGTAGCAATGACTGATGAGGATTGAAATATTCTAGACAGAAAGACACTAGGAACCATTCGGTTGTTCTTGACACCATCTGTGGCATTCAATATAACACAAGTGATGACAATAAATAAACTTATGAAATCTTTGGCTAAATTGTATGAAAAACCCTCAGCCTCAAATAAGGTATTTCTCATGAAGCGTTTGTTTAATCTAAACATGGTTGAAGGTGGATCTGTGACAGATCATTTAAATGAGTTTAATATGATTACCAGTCAGTTAACTTCTGTAAAAGTGAAATTTGATGAAGAGGTGTGGGCTCTCTTGTTTTTATCTTCTTTGCCAGAATGTTAGAATAGCTTGGTAATGGTTGTAAGTAACTCTGTCTCTGGTTTAAATACTTTGAAATTTGATGATGTTGTTGGTGTTATCCTTAGAGAGGAAATGCGACAGAAATGCTCGGGAGGGTCCACATCAGGTAGTGTTTTGAATGTAGAAAACAGGGGCAGATCAAAGGAGAGAGGAAAAGGTTTTGGAGGTTGTAGACACCTAAAATTGGCTTGCTTCGCAAAACAATTTCCCATGTCTCAACACCAATTTATCCCTCATGTTAATTAAATAAATTCACTTTATTAATTAAGTTATCCCTAATCATCTATCTATCCCTTTTGATCAATTAACTCATTTAATTTATCACTAGACCTTACAACACTATCCCTCATTAATCAAATAAATATTCCCAATATTTGTTTGATTCAATTCTCTTTTTTTCTAATCCTCATTAATTAGATAAATCATGCTTATCTAATTAATCTAGCCTACTAATTGACCTACCCTAACCTACCCTAGCCTACCTCATCCTAGCCCTAGGATCAATTAAACAAAACCTTTGTTTAATTAGTCCTAACCTCTCATTTGGGTGGTCAAACCTAGTTTAACACCCTTCCCCACATCCCCCAAATTAAAAATTCAAATAAATCACACATCACATTTACTTCTCTTACACACGCCTTACCTCACCCATCCTCATTCATTACCTCTTATCCCCAAATGAATTCTTAATTCATTTCCCATTCCCCAAATGAATTTTTAATTCATTTCACATTCTTTCACACCCATACCTCATTTATCACCCCTTTTCCCAAAATGAATAAAAGATTTACTTTTATTCCTAGCCCTTGTTCTCATCTTTCAATCCTCACCCTCCATCCTCCTTTCAGAAAATCTATAAATGAGACCCTCTCCAAGCCATTTAGGAGGGACCTCTTCATGCATCAAACCTTTGCCAAAATCACTCCACAATCCTCTTCATCATACCACCATAATGTCAAAATCTTGCCTCATCTCCATCTAATCTATCTAAATCCACTTGTCTCTCATCCTATTTTGTTGAAAAGAATTGAGCAATCCACATCTACACACTAGTCATGGGTAATATCTGAGGAGACTATCGGGTGCAACTCCTTCCCTCTTGGATTTGTGAGTTCATTATGAAGGTATAATCATGTATTTTTGTATTTGATTTATGTTTTAATCTTCATTTTGTTTTCATTAATCACATTGGCATGCCCGGTGGGACTCACAAGGTCCCAATCTAACTATCTTGTGAGTTTTTTTTGTGAAAGACATGTTTTTTTACAGATTAGCGCCATCTCTCTGCGCAGTGGCGCCATTATACTTACGTTTTGGTGCTATTCTCTACCTATTTTAGCGCTATTTGTAGCATAGCAATCCCCTCATCTTCGACTCAAATCTAACACTCTTTTTTTTATTTTCTAGCTTTTCAAGCATTTTATCTCTCAGGTTTTACAGGTTTTACGCAGAAACAAGGAGAAACTATGGTAAAATTTTCCTAAAATCATCCATTGACCAACTCTATGTCGTATTGGCACTATCGGCACCCAGAGCGGCACCTTCATCTAAGACAAATCAACCAAACTGAACTCCTGTGCAAAGTGGTGCTATCTTCTGTTTTAGCGCTATATTGCTTATGTATTAGCGCTATTTTCTTTATTAGCGCTATCTTCTATATTAGCGCTATATTACTTCTGGATTAGAACTATTTTTTGTATTAGCGCTCTCTTTCCTCTGGATTAGCACTATTTTCTGTATTAGTGCTATCTTTTGTATCAGCGCTATCTTGCCTCTATTTTGGCACTATTTTTCTATACTAGCTTACGGATCTGTGCAGGGTTGGGTCTATTTTCTACAGGTCATCCAAGACCATCATCTCGAAAACTACTAACATCTTTTGCAGGGATTTAGTCGATTAGACACATCTTCTTTGGTGCACTAAAAGGAACTTTTATTTTTCTTGGCTTAGAAAACACTTGAATTTGGTGCATAAAATCAATCTTTCTTGACAAACAAACAACAATCAAACATTTTATTTGGTGCACCTAAAAAGAATCCTTGTGTGCCTTAGCTTAGAAAATATTTAAATTTGGTGTTCTAAAATTGACAAGTGTGTGCCAACAACTATCAAAACATTTTAATTTTGGGCTTTAAAAAGAACCACAAATTGCATCAATGAAATCATTGGATTAAAAAGAACAACAATCTGCATTCTTCACTCATATAATCAAGAAAATCAATCTAATTTGTGTGAAGTGTTTTCGTGATTTGTGCTTGTAGTTTGAGAGGTGTATGCTCTTCCCTCGCACCATTTGGTGACCTTGGGAATCAATAGCTTCTCACAACACTTACATTAATCACCCCCAACTTAATCCAAAGAACTAAAATGAACCGTGTTTAGTGTGATGCAATCATAAAGAATACATATGCTCTCCCCTCGCATCTTTCTATGAACTTGGGGATCAAAAGTATTTTTGTGATTGTGTTGCTTTTGTTAATCCTTAGAGGGCCTGCCACCCTACTTCGAAAGGTGGGAACGACCCAAGTGGCAACAAGCTAAAGCCAAGCTCTTTCAAACCATTATATAAATTAATGTGTTTGTGACAAAAGTCACAAGCAATAGGTGTTGTGTTATACCGACAGCCAACCTCCCCCAAAACCCTCCAAGGCGTAACCCTTGGAGGCTGGGAGACTCCATAATGGAGAGTAGCGTTGCCACATGTATAACCACTTGAACAAAAGCACTCACTACGAACCTTTGTTTTAGTGGCCCAAATCCCTAAGGTTGTACATGCTTGTTTATCACATTTTTCATAAATCAAACTTTTGGCCATTGTGTTTTCTTGCTTGATTGTTTGTATACTTGCCAAGAAAAAAATCAAATTCATCCATCAATCCAACCTTTCACATCCTTTAGCGCCATTTTCCATCTATTTTAGCACCTTCTTCATCCATGTCTAAAAATCAAATTTTCCCATCAAAAACATCAATTTTATAAGCCCATTTTCAAAAAAAATCTAGTTGGGGGCTATGCCCCCGAACCCCTGTCAACGCAGGGTCGCGTCCAGCTCCCCATACACCCCCTCACATTGAGCTGGGTTTTCCTCCCAACACCGCTAAACCATCCCCCCATTTATCAAACCCCATAAGTTGAGCTTATCCAATCCCTTTATTTGAGCTTGATCAAATTCTAATCCACTTCCTCTCTAGTCATAGTCTATCTTCATCATCCTAATCATTCTTATCCACTTCATTTTAATCTAATCACCCATCTATCCTAATCATCCTAATCACCTATCTTATCCACATCATCATCCAAATCATTCAATCTAATCTTATCCTAATCACTCTCATCATCCTTAATCCAATTCATCAACATCATTCTAATGTCATCTCATCCAAATCCAAAATCCAAAATCAAATCCAACATCAATCATCCCTTCTCCATTACCCACTCCATCAAACATTCCAATTCCTAATCCTTAATCAACAAATCATCCTTGGCACATCAAACTTTGGTTAAGGACCTAGTCTCCTTCATCCTCCATCAATCCTTTCATCCAAAAGCCCAACCAAAACTATCCACATCACTATCAAAATCCCTCAAACATCATTATCATCCCAATCAAAAAAATCAAGACCTTAGTTAAACACATCAACCCTCTTGCTTAAGATCATTAGTCTATCAAAAGCATAGAGAACCATTCATCAAAACAAATCAAATCAAATCAAATCATCCTAAGGTCTTGAAATTTGATCCCCAGCATCACAACCATCCATTATCCTCCATTTCATCTCATATCCCTCCCATAGAATGGATCTTTATGAAGCAATACGATAATTATAAAGACGTAGAAAAGTCTATGAGAACATGGATCCTAATGCTAAGGAACAATTCAAAAATGACATTAAAGATATACCCTTAGCACACCTCATTATTGGAGAATCCCAAGCCCCTACCCAACCTCCATCACATCAACAAACACCCTACACATCATCCCCATCCATATCATATCAATCGTCATTCTTTCAACCTTCATACCAACCTACATCTTACATATCCACACCATCAACCTCCCATCAACCTTCATCATATCAATTTCCATCGTATCAACCTCCATCATCCTCATATCAACCTTCAACCTCATACCAACTTCCATCATATCAACCTTTACCCTCATATCAATCTTCATCCCCTTACACATCCATGCCATCATACTTATCCAACCAATCAATACCTCCACCTTATCCATCCCCCAACCTTTGTCATGCTAACTTTGATCAAGGGAACACCAATCTAGCACACCTTATATCCGAAATCCAAACCTTATATCAACAACCAAATCCCCCATCTCATAATCCCCATCCTCCAATCCCCCCATCACAATATCCCTGCAACTTTATCAACCTTAATCCATCACCTTATGTATCTCCCAATCCACCAATCCCTATCACCCATCCACCATCTAATCCACCATCAAATCTTCCAAGTCCCAACACTATCACATCCAAAGAATCCTTGGGGGATTTCCTCCAAAGAACATCACCTAAAAATGAAAGCAAAGCAAAGGAATCCCTCAAATCCTCCACCCCTCCAACACCACCATCCAATCCCACACCTACCCTTGAACCCATCCAAGAACCATCATTACCTAATCCTATCACCCACCTATCCAATCCCAATCCTAATCCTACACCATCCACCATCATTATCCATCCATTACATTGTTCTTCAACCCATAAACTCATGAAGGATACCATTCATTAGCTATTAGCAAGGAATCAAACACCCTCATGCAATCCAACATCCATAAAACCTCTTAAAAAATCTCCTATCATAACTCAAGAACCATCATGTAGCCATGTTCAAGAACCCATAAGTCAAGCACCTATCGCATCCATCCAAACACTTATCACATCCATCCAAGCACCCATCACATCTATCCAAGTCACTCCCACTTCTATCCAACCACATGAGCTATGTCAATAATCAAATCCAAAGCATGTTAAAACATCAACCCCTTCTCCTAATCAAGATCTAACCATCCCATCTAATCCCATCCATGATCCCCTCCTATCTATTGATCAACTTATTGATCTCACCCCATCTACCACCCCTTTACCATCCCCCATGAATCCTTCACCTCCATCTACCAATCCCATCCAAAATCCATCCCCTTATTCACTTGGACAGAGCACTTTCATCCATGGTACCCCCTTGTAGGAGGTGAACAACTTCCATCCACCACCTATATTTCTCCAACAAATAATGGACTCGCATCTTGTTTCCAAAGCACTAAACATCCCATCGCATGTTGTATACTCCAACATATGAACTATCAAGGCAAAGGCTTAGGCCTTCATGAACAAGGCATCTTGGAGCCCATCCACACCACATTCCATCCATCCTCGCATGGTCTTGGCTATAGACTCCAATAAAAACAATCTAAACATGTTGGTACCATCCACCCACCTTCCAAAATCCATTCATCCAATCCCAAACATGGTGCATCTCATCGCACCCCCAAAGCATATGTCGCCATCCCTCCTCCATCATCCTATCATTTGCAAAAGCATGTGACCATCCATCTCCCTCCATCAAATTTACCTCCACTTCTTCCAACTCCAAATATTCCTATCAAATCCACTCTACCTCCTATCCTACCAACTCCTAATATCCCCATCCTCAAATCTCCTCATCCATTTATCCATAAATCCACTTTTTACTCCTCCACCCATAAATCCCCTAAAATCCCCAATCAAGACCAACAAAAGCACACATCTTTCAAACATGAAGCTTCCCCCAAATCCATGGGATTCAAAAATTTGAATGCCTCAACTCATAAATCACAAAAGCCTAAAGATATTATCCCTTCCAATCAAAATGAAAAATAAAAAAGGCTACCAAAGCCCACACCATCATAAGAAAAAGCAAAAACAAAAATGGTGTGGGTCCCCAAACAAAGATCACTCAACTCTAATGAGGCATCCACCTCCCAATCTACTGCAAAATCCCAAACATCCCACTCCCCATCTAAAAATCCCATAATTCCTAAGTCCATTTGGGTACCTAAAACCCCAAATCAACCATCCAAAAATCTCCTATCCCGATACCCATTACTCCCAACTCCACATCCAAAATACAATCTTCCAAATACATCATGGTGTGTGCAACCATTGGTCTTGGTTTCCCTCCACCACTTAACATTCCCACACACCCCCATCTCTCCATCTTTAGTTCATTATCCTACATATCTTCCCCTTCACATTCCTATGGTCCATGCTTTGGCATAATCCACATCATTATCCACATAATCCACATCATAATCCACACAATCCACATCATAATCCATTCCATCTTCTCCTATCTACCAATAATCCATGCAATCATCATCCATAATGCTATCCAACATGGCACCATCTTCTCCTTGCTATGGAAACAGATGCTAGAGTCCCCCTTCCATAAAAAAGCAAAAAAATAAAAAAATCAAGAAAATAGTAAAGAGAAAAAAATCCGTCCAATGGTGAAAACCACTCCTTGTGGCGCCTTGGGCAAGTACCATGATGAAAACCCCTTGTGGGCATCATGTGTAATCCCTTCTCCATCCATTTTGTATCCCTACACTTGGGGGCAAAACCATCTAATCTCCACATCCATAACATCCTTTTGCATATCCTATTCATGTATCTTTATCCTATCATTTCCCATCCATCCTATCTATTATATCTTGCTTTTCCCATCTCCCACCTTAGATCTTGATGAAGGCAAGGGGCAAAATATCAACAACATGCTTTGGAGACCTCTTGGCATACTCCCTTTGTAAGTATATCCTCCATCCATCTACTGCAAAGACCATCCATTCAAACATGAGCCCATCATGCAAAATTCTAAGCATTAGGGCATATGATTCCTTGCAACCTAGCCCTTGGAGAAAATCCTAAACTCCCCCATCCATATTTCATGCATACCTATCTTGTGCCCCATCCCTATCTTCCATCTATTTAACATGCATCCCTATCGCTTGTCCATTCATCTATCATGAATCAGCTATCCATCATCTTTCATCACCAATCTCTCTATCCAACCCCATCACTTTCACCTCTAGACTTGGTGTTCCCTTGTCATTGGTATTTAGCACAAAGACTATCCAAATGAAATCCAATGCAACTATCATAATAAATCATTCCCTTTCCAAAATTACAAAAATCCAAAAAAATAAAAAAATCCATAAAATCCCCCCCAAAAAATATCCATCACAAAATCAACATTGCTCCATCAACATCTCATCATCTTCCAACATCCTCAAAATCACCCAAATCATCCAACACATCATCATCAAACATCATCACATCTATCCTAAACCATCCCTCATCATCATCACAAATCAGAACTACATATCATAACCACTTGCATCTTAATGTGCCTTGATCCCGTGGATATAGGGTATGTAGGCAGTCTAGGCTATGAAAGACATTTCTAGTACTCAGGTGCATAAGATGCACCCATCCAACCCGCTAAGCTTACACTAGATCAAAGCATCACATCACCCATCGAAGCATTGTCCCTTAATCAAAATCATCAACTATCAAATCAACATCAACCACAACTTGTCACCATCATATCTTGAGCCAATCTTACAACATCAACTAAGCATGATCCAATCATCTATCAATTCCTACCTTAGGATATATCTTTCCTATAATAGATAGAATCTATCAAATCATCATCCATCTTGGCAAGAGATACAATGGTTACTTGTTTGGTTCATTAGTCTTTTTGTTTTTTATTTTTATCTTTTGTCCTATTCGAAGATCACATCAAAGCTACCTTGATCATACTATATCATGGTATGTGGCGAAAACATCTAGAATGGGGAATAGTCTTGCTTTTTCATGTTGTGCTTGTGGGTTGTTTTCATTACTCCAAGCTAGTATTCATATCTTGTTAATCACAGGGTCGGTTCTAGCATATTGATCTCCTTATACATCTAAGGTTCATCATACCTTTTGTGTACTAAGGGCTTATGCTATGAGTCCCCTTCCCTCGTTAGGACAAGGTTGTACTATCTTGGGCATGCATGGGATCATCCCTTTGTTTGTGTGTCTAGTCCATGCAAATGTTGGATAAACATCATCACCCTGGTCTGCTATACGTTGGTGAAAATATCCACTTTGCTATATCAAACCTAGGATTGCTCTATTTCATTTTTAGCACAATGATCATCCACCAATCAATCTCCCACCATCATCATCCTTTCATCTCACCACTTATCCTCCAACCACTCCAACCAATATCTTCCATCCATTTTGAGAGCACAACCGTGTTCTTGAAACTCGCCTATCCTCTCGAGGGTGCATCACCCTTACCAATTATCCCCAAACCTTACCCTATTCTTCTAAGCCAAAATCTTTTTTCTATCCAATCCAACTCTATGTTTTAACTTCTTTGAAATGATGTTACTTACCGCAACACCATCTCAAAGAGGGGCAAATGTAGACACCTAAAATTGGCTTTCTTCGCAAAATAATTTCCCATGTCTCGACACCAATTTATCCCTCATGTTAATTAAATAAATTCACTTTATTTAATTAAGTTATCCCTAATCATTTGTCTATCCCTTGTGATCAATTAACTCATTTATTTTATCACTAGACCTTACAACACTATCCCTCATTAATCAAATAAATATTCCCAATATTTATTTGATTCAATTCTCCTTTTTCCTAATCCTCATTAATTAGATAAATCATGCTTATCTAATTAATTTAGCCTATTAATTGACCTACCCTAACCTACCCTAGCCTACCTCATCCTAGCCCTAGGATCAATTAAACAAAACCTCTGTTTAATTAGTCCTAACCTCTCATTTGGGTGGTCAAACCTAGTTTAACACCCTTCCCCACATCCCCCAAATTAAAAATTCAAATAAATCACACATCACATTTACTTCTCTTACACACCCCTTACCTCACCCATCCTCATTCATTACCTCTTATCCCCAAATGAATTCTTAATTCATTTCCCATTCTCCAAATGAATTTTTAATTCATTTCACATTCTTTCACACCCATACCTCATTTATCACCCCTTTTCCCAAAATGAATAAAAGATTTACTTTTATTCCTAGCCCTTGATCTCATCTTTCAATCCTCACCCTCCATCCTCCTTTTAGAAAATATATAAATGAGACCTCTCCAAGCCATTTAGAAGGGACCTCTTCATGCATCAAACCTTTGCCAAAATCACTCCACAATCCTCTTCATCATACCACCATAATGTCAAAATCTTGCCTCATCTCCATCTGATCTATCTAAATCCACTTGTCTCTCATTCTATTGTGTTGAAAAGAAATGAGCAATCCACATCTACACACTAGTCATGGGTAATATCTGAGGAGACTATCGGGTACAACTCCTTCCCTCTTGGATTTGTGAGTTCATTATGAAGGTATAATCGTGTATTTTTGCATTTGATTTATGTTTTAATCTTCATTTTTTCCTCATTAATCATAAAAGTCATGGAAAGTCATGAGGAAAATTAAAGGACAAGAGGTCCCAATCCAGAGGATAGAAGGATTGTTGGTGGTGTGGAAAACCAAGTCATCTAAAGAAAGATTGCAAGTCTCGGAAGAATAAATATGGAGACAAACAGGAAGGTAATAAGGAGGCAAATGTGGTAAGTAATAAATCTGAAGATGATGCTTTGATTCTTTCCCTAGATAATGCTGATGATTCATGGGTTTTAGATTCAGGGG
Organism: Cunninghamia lanceolata; assembly: GCA_027924645.1. Lineage (NCBI taxonomy): Eukaryota > Viridiplantae > Streptophyta > Pinopsida > Cupressales > Cupressaceae > Cunninghamia > Cunninghamia lanceolata. Next base: position 5,419,305 of record BSBN01001222.1, read on the forward strand.
CCTCATTTCATGCTACGCCGCATAGAAGTTATTTTCTTGATTATTTCCAAGGGGATTTTGGGTTGGTTTATTTGGTAGATAACGAACCCTGTTAGATTGTTAGAAAGGGAAGAATCAAGATTAAGTTGCAGAATGAGAATCATTGGCTACTACAAGAGGTAAGGTACATCTAAGGCTGAGTAGGAATTTAATTTCAACAGGGCAGCTAGCTGATGAAGGTTGCATTGTTACATTTATTGATAAAAAAAGGAAGGTTTCAAGAGGTGCCTTAATAGTAGAAAAAGGTGTGAAAGTAGGCACCTTATATCTTTGTATAGGTCATACTATTCCTTCTACTTTAGCTATTGCAGAGAAAATACAAATAGGTTCAGGAACAGTTGTTGCAGGTTCGTAGGAAGAGACTGAAACAGTTGATGTAGGTTCTGAGACAACACTATGGCATAATAGACTTGGGCATATGAGTGAAAAAGGTATAAACGTACTTCATACTAAGAAAGTTTTACTAGGTCTGAAATGTATTAATATGGATTTCTGTGAAAGTTGTGTATATGGCAAACAAAAGAGAGTCAGTTTTCTCAAGGATGGGAAGCAAAAGAAAGATGAAAAGTTGGAGCTTGTGCATACAGATGTATAGGGACCGGCTCAGGTATCTTCTCTCGATGGCTCTCGGTATTATGTTACATTCATAGATGATGCAACTAGGAAGGTTTGGATTTATTTCCTTAGGCAGAAATCTGATGTATTTGAAACATTTAAGAGATAGAGAAGCTTGGTTGAGAATGAGATGGGTTAAAGATTAAAATGTCTCAGATCTGATAATAATGGTGAGTATTACAACAAATAATTTGAGGATTATTGTTCCTTTAATGGAATTCGTAGGCATAAAATGGTTCCAGGGACTCCACAAGAAAATAGAGTGGCTGAGCGCATGAATAGGAAAATAATGGAGCGTGCAAGGAGCATGAGATTGCATGTTGGGCTGCCTTTAACATGTGGGCAAAGGCTGTCAATACCACTATATATTTAATTAATAGAGGTCCTTCAGTTCCTTTGGGTTGTGGTATTCCAGAGGAAGCATGGACAGGTAAGAAGGTGAGTTATTCTTTTCTCAAAACCTTCGGATGTGAAGCATTTGCACATTTAGATTCTAAAAATAGAACCAAGCTAGATGCAAAATCAAAAAGGTGTATCTTCATTGGATATGGCATTGATGAATTTGGTTATAGGCTTTGAGATGTTGAAAATCAAAAAATTGTGAGAAGCAGGGATGTTGTATTCAATGAGAAGATGGTGTACAAAGATCAGTTGCAGTAGTATGAGAAGAAAGAAAAGGATTATGTGGTGTTGGATGATACTCCAGATAGTGATGTTCCAGTGGTTCCTCATGGTCTGCAACAACAACAAGAAATACCACAAACTCAAGTGAATGTTAGATGGTCCACAAGGCTGAGTAGACCTCCTAAAAGGTTTACTCCCTCTTTGTATTCTATTTTGTTAATAGATACTAATGAACCAGAAGGGTATGATGAAGCTTTGCAAGTGGATACAAAGGTCCAGTAGGAGCTTGCAATGAAAGAAGAAATGGACTCCTTGCTAAAAAATTAGACTTGGAAATTATGTAAGTTGCCTACAAGTAAAAAGGCTTTACCAAACAAATGGGTTTATAGGCTGAAAGAGGAAGTTGGAGATAAGAAAATATTTAAAGCCAGGTTAGTTGTAAAAGGATTTGCATAGAAAAAAGGTATTGATTTTCATGAGATATTTTCTCTAGTTGTCAAGATGACTTCTATTCATACTATTTTAAGTATTGTGGCTGCTGAAGATTTGCATTTGGAATAGCTAGATGTGAAAACTGCCTTTCTCCATGGTGATTTGGAGGAGGAGATCTATATGGAACAACCACAGGGATTTGAGGTCAAAGGTAAGGAGAAACTGATGTGCAGATTGAAGAAGAGTTTATATGGGTTGAAACAAGCACCTCGACAATGGTATTTGAAATTTGATAGTTTTATGGCTGAGAAAGGCTACAACCAGTGTAATTCTAACCATTGTGTTTATTTTAAGAGGTTGGATAATGACAACTACATTATTTTATGTTTATATGTTGATGACATGCTTGTAGCTGGGTCTAACATGGATCACATAAGAGAGTTAAAACAACAGTTAGCAAAATCATTTGCTATGAAGGATTTGGGGGTAGCAAAACAAATCCTTGGTATGAAAATTTGCAGAGATAGGAAGAACAAAAAATTGACTATATCTTAGGTTGATTATGTTGAAAAATTGTTGTAGAGATTTCATATGGAGAATGCAAAAGCTGTCAGCACACCTTTGCCTAGTCATTTGAAATTGACTCAAGAGGAGGAAGAAAAAATGTGCAAGGTACCATATGCTTCAGCTGTATGAAGTTTAATGTATGCCATGGTATGCATGAGACCAAATATTGCACATGATGTAGGAGTCGTAATCAAGTATATGAGTCATCCTGAGTTGGAGCATTGGAATGCAGTAAAATGGATTCTTAGATATTTGAGAGGTACATCCAATAAATAGTTATGTTTTGGGGGCTCTAATACTGATTTAGCAGGTTATGTAGACTCAGATTTGGCAGGGGATATTGATACCAAGCAGAGTACTACACATTATGTCTTTACTATAGGTGGGACAGCAGTGAGTTGGATCTCACTGTTGCAAAAGGTGGTTGCTTTATCCACCATGGAAGCAGAGTATGTAGCTGCAATAGAGGCAAGCAAGGAGATGATATGGATGCAATCTTTCATGGAAGAATTGGGCAAACAACAATCTAATAGTTCTTTGTTTATAGACATTCAGAGTGCCATACATCTTCTAAAGAATTATGCTTTGCATTCAAAGATCAAACACATATACCTCAGGTATCACTTCATCCGGTAGGTGTTGGATGATGGACAGTTACAGTTGGAAAAGATACATATAGATGAAAATCTAGTGGATATGTTTACGAAGGCAGTGACAAGGGAGAAGCTAAGCTCCTGTTCAGCTTTAGTTGGTCTTCAAAACTGAAAATAATAAAATCAAAACATCAAAGTCCAAGGTGCTTATTTCCAGTGGGAGCTACACATGCATCGGTGTTGTCCAAGATCAGTCTCCAAGTGGGAGATTGTTTGGTGTAGAGCTTGATCAGTCTCTAAGTGGGAGATTGTTGGTATGTGGTGACTGATCATGCAAGTACTGTACACTCATAATGTATCCTTGCCGGGGTTCGGGGGCGCAACCCCTAAAAAAAAAATTCACTCTTTTTTGCCCATTTGGAGTCGATTGTTAATTTTTGTTAACCAACAAGAAAAACATTGTAAAACCCTAATTCTAGAAGCTTCCAAAAGGCTTGTTATAAGCGGCTGGGATGTATGTTGCGGGTGGGATTTTGATATTGTATTGTAGCATTTGTAACAGTATTGAGTTGCAAGGATTGCTGGTTGTAATTAGTTTGATTTACCGGATAATAATATTGGACTCTCTATTGGTGGATGTAGCTCAAGTTTGGGTGAACCATGTTAAAATTGTCTCTCACTATTATTATTTCTATGTATTTTCATTCCTCTATTTAATCTTTATTTGCATTTAATTGATATCTTCTGTCGGCTAACCCTAACAGTACAAAGGTAGAATAGAAGAAACCCCAATAGGAAGAGAGAAACTAGTGACCCTTCAGGTCATAAGGCTATCTCAACAACAACTACAATCAAATGAAACATTCAACTTAGCATGCAACAACAAAGGCGACAGGACTTATTGACCCCTCTCCACGAAGTCTAGCTTTCCAACAAGCCAGATCCCCACCGTGTCTCACCTCCTCTCGACTGGCTACTTCCATGTGAGTGAGAGTGATGTGGTAGATTGTCCCATGGCAAGGAGAGAAGGGTCCGTGTGCATGCTGAAATTTGACCCAACAGCCCTAGGCAACTAGAGTCATGATTTTGTGCATACATATTTTGGTGAACCTAATATAAAATACAAAATCTTTTGGTTTTGTAGTTCATATTTTAAAATGCTTCAAAAACTTTAGCAAAAGCTTCAAAATGTTTTCACACCATTCTTCATAGCTGCTTCGGCTTTGATCGCTTATGTCATCATCTGTTCCATTTGTTCTGTGGTGTATATGGTACCTTTGAATATGACAGAACCTAACTTAAACCAAGGGAATATTCCCTCAAGAGAACCAAAAACTCCTTCATTTGATAGGTATGTGCCACCACACCCTAATGCACCAATCACCAACTGTTATGACTATGAAGATGCTAATTATGAACCAGATCAAAGAGAATTCATGTGTTCTCTATCTTTCAACAACCTAGCTTGGGAAAACAATCCTGCCATACCAAATGCGACACATAAAGCAAGAAGGATAAGATCAGAGATACATCGACCCGATAAACCTTCCACAAGCACATCGAGTACTCATCTTGATGAGGAAGTTAAACTATTGAAAAAACATCTCCAAGAAGCCAAAGACGGTCAAGAGGCATTGAGGATTGCCTTGTGAGAAGAAAAAAGAGAAAATGTTGCATGCGAAGAAGCATATCATAATGAAAATACTTGATGAGAAAATCCTAGAAATGAAGAAACACCTAGAGCTACTAGTCCTATAGATTTAATTGCAACTCTAGTGCAAAGAATTACAATCTTGGAAGTGGAGCAAGCTGCTCCTGAAAGAAGACAAAAATCTCACGAACTAGACCAGGGGGCATCAGAAAATCCCCCTACCTCAATTACTATTCACAGAATGCTAGCAATAACACGTCTAAATGGGAATCCTCTTGTTCAGAACAATCAAACAAATCTGACAATGGGTTATCCAAACCCACCTATAGGGTTATTACTATCAACTCCACAATCTCAAAGTGCCTTTCTAGGAACATATTTTGAGTATTTGAAGGAACCTTTGGATCAAAACATAAGAAGCGTGCAACTACCTTGGCAATTACCAGATCTCCCAAAGTTCAAAGGAGAAGGAGATCCAAAGTCCCACATTAAAGCCTACACCATAGCCATAAGAGAGCTCCTCACTTGGGATGGGGTTGTAGCAAAAATCTTTCCAAAAACTTTTGAAGGCATCACTCTAGATTGGTATTATCATTTACTAGAAGCTTCAATTCATTCATTCAGACAACTCATCAAAGAGTTTGTCATGGCATTAGACATGAACAAACTAGTTAAAATAGGGATTAGAGAGTTCCTCACAATGAAATAAGAGCCAAATGAATCTATATCCCACTTTGTCACTCGATAGAGGCAAGTCCTTTATTCTTCAACTAGTGCTTTGAACATGGACCACCAAGAACTATGTGACCTCTTTTTACATGCCTTTAACAAGGACATGTGAGAAGATGTTCAAAAATTGCCATACAAATCCTATGAAGAAGCATTGGAAAGTGCTTTGAGGATTGACCAAGCTGCCATTGACAATGGTAGAAAGGTCTATGGGTCAAATGGAAAGCTAGCGAAGGAAGACACGAGAAACAATACCTTTATCATTAAAATACTTAAAAATTGTTGGGAATTAAGGTGTCTCAACCTTGGTAATTCCTTACATTTGTAATGTTAGCATTTATTATTTAATTGCCTATGTTGTAAATACTTGTAAATTTCATATTGTCATATTGTTGGATGTGGCATGGTGATGTGTTGATCCTACATGGAATATGACAACTTGTAATTTTGTCATCACATGAGGAGATAGGCATCCCACTTTGTGGTGGGAGCATTTTGCCATGTGTCGGCATCTTCCATGTTGTGTAAGGGAATGTTTGACTAAAATGGTTATGACGGATTCCTATGACAAATCTATGACATGTAAGAGTCAGAAATAGAAGGTTCTAATATAGGTGATGACATGTGTCTTGAAGCATCTTTGAATAAGGCATATTTGGGGGCCCCAAGGTGGAATATGACATGTTGTAAGAGAATATACTATTTATAGCATGTGTATGATAGATTCTCTTACAGCTGTAAGTTGTAACCACTATGACAGATTCTATGATGGTTGTAAGTGTCGTAAGACCATCTGTCATAGCCCATTTTGGAAATAGGTGACCTCTTTGGAATGGGAGTTGTGGACAAATGTCAGGTACATTCTACAATGTTGACCAAGTGTCCTTGGGCATGGGTTTTGGTCCATGAAGCCATGTTGGACGCCTATTCCAAGATAGGTCCAATATTGCCTTGTATTTTCTATTTAAATAGGTGCTTGGAGATGGAGTTTGTATCACAAGTTTACAGGTACTGTTATGCTGCCGAATTGACTCCAAACATGAGTGTCAAAGACCATTGAAGCTTGCATTGTAAGAGTATTGTAAACAACTATCAGATTTGTTAATACATTGTGTAGGTTTCTGAGTGTGGGGTTTTTCACCTGATAAGGGTTTTCCCCACCATAAATCTTTGTCTCTCTTCTTCTGTCTACTTTCTAGTTCTTGTGTTTTGCTATAATATCTCACGTTAATGGTTTAACATTGCTATAATAGTTAGGATAAATTTGAATTTGCATAGATCTCTCCTCATTAGATTAGTGTAGGAAGCATTTTCCACACACCTAGCTTCCTTTCAGTTGGTATCAGAGCTTGATCACCTTTGGTCCTAGTTGCTGGATAGGGTTTTTCTGAGCTAATCTTAGGTTGAGTGGGAGTCTGTGTAGAGCATTCTGTATCTTATTGCAGCAAGCAGATGGCAAGCACATTTGGAAGATTTGAAGTGGAGAAGTTCAATGGCAGTAATTTTGAGCTGTGGAAGCTCAAGATGGAAGACATGCTTGTTGACCGAGACCTTTGGGAAAGTGTTAATGGAAATAAACCAGCTACAATGTCACAAGATGAGAAAGATCTCAAGGATCGGAAGGCTAAGAGTCTCATAAGACTTAGTCTTGTTGATTCTGTGTTGTTAAATGTCCATGAGGAGACTACTGCAAAACTACTTTGGAAGAAGTTGGGGGATGTGTATCAAGCGAAATCCCTAGTCAATAAACTTTCCTAGAGAAATAATTTGTATTCCCTTCGAATGGAGGACGAAGGATTTGTTGTTGAACATATGAATGCTTTTAACATGTTGGTTGTACAATTGACATCTATTGGTGTAAAGATGGAGGAGGAGGATCGGTGTATGACCCTACTTTGTTCTCTATCGGACTCATGGGATCATCTTGTCATGGCAATTGGAAGCACCACATCCACATTCAAAATGGAAGAAGTGGTTTCTTCGTTGTTGTTTGAAGAGATGCGGAGAAAGTCTTCTAAGGCAGCCAAAGAGGCCCTTGTAGTTTGTGGAAGACCTAAAGAGAAAGGGAAGAAGAAGGACAAGAAAGATGAGAAGGGTAGATCCAAATCCTATGGTAGAACCAAATCTCCTGGAAAATCCAAGGCTTTTTGTTGGAACTGTGGTAAAACTAGGCATTTCTAAAAGGAATGCAAAGAGGAGGAGAAGAAGAAAGCTCCTAATTTAGATTCTGACAAGTCACAAGATGACGGTGATGATTTCATCGCAGCCCTAGCAACCCATGCATTTGATGATGTGTGGCTAATCAACTCTGGTGCATCATTCCACATGACTTCGCATCGAGACTAGTTCACTAAGTATGAGGAGTTTGATGGTGGAAAGGTGTATCTAGGTGATGACTCTCATCTAAAGATTGTTGGTCATGGAAGAGTCTCTATCTGATTCCATGATGGTCAAGTGAAGGGGATCTCTGGCATTATGCACATCCTAGGCTTAGCATAGAACCTGCTTTCTATAAGTATGTTGAATGATGCAGGTGTGCAGGTTGTCTTTTCGAAAGAAGGATACAAGATGACTAGAGGAGCTATGGTGCTTGCTAAGGGTACTAGGAGATGTACTCTATTTCAACTGGAGGCATGCATTTCACAATGCAATAGTTCTTCTGACTCAAGGAAGAGGGTAGCAGTCACTTCATCCCCACCATCTGAACGAGTAGTGAAGAAATCTATTGTTTTTAGTCTTGATGGTTGTAATCATGCATTGGAAGTTAAACTTCATGCTGAAAAGACAATCTTATGGCATAAGAGATTTGGCCACATTGGTGAGAAGGGTCTGCATACCCTAAAAAATAAGAACCTCATTGAGGGGTTAGATCATTGTAATCTTGAGTTTGACTTTTGTGAACATTGCATTTATGGAAAACAAAACCGTTTTCAGTTTTACTCGAGTTCTCATAAGTCTTCTAGTGTGTTGGACCTTATTCATTCTGATGTGTTTAGTCCTATTAGTGTTCCTTCATTATCAAAATTTGTATACTTTGTATCTTTTATAGATGATTACAATAGAAGAGCATGGATTTATTTTCTCAGAAGCAAATCTGAAGTCTATAGCAAGTTTAAGGAGTTTAAGGCCTTTGCTGAAAATCAGACTAGTAAAAAGATTAAATCTTTGAGAACTGACAACGGTGGTGAGTTCTGTTCTATAGAATTTGATAAGTATTGCAAGGAACTTGGGATTCAAAGACATAAGAAAACTCCATACACCCCTCAGCAAAATGGAGTTGCAAAGAGGATGAACATGACACTGATAGAGAAGGCTAGGAGTATGCTTAGTAAAAATAGGTGACCTCTTTGGAATGGGAACCGTGGACAAGTGTTAGGCACATTCTATAATGTTGACCAAGTGTCCTTGGGCATGGGTTTTGGTCCATGAAGCCATGTTGGACGACCATTCCAAGATAGGTCCAATATTACCTTGTATTTTCTATTTAAACAGGTGCTTGGAGATGGAGTTTGCATCACAGGTTTACAGGTACTGTTATGCTACTAGATTGACTCCAGACATGAGTGTCGAAGACCATTAAAGCTTGCATTGCAAGTGTATTGTAAACAACTTTCAGATTTGTTAATACATTGTGCAGGTTTCTGAGTGTGGGGTTTTTCACCCGATAAGGGTTTTCCCCACTGTAAATCTTTGTCTCTCTTCTTCTATCTACTTTCTAGTTCTTGTGTTTTGCTACAATATCTCATGTTAATGGTTTAACATTGCTGTAATAGTTAGGATAAATTTGAATTTGCATAGCCCTCTCCTCATTAGATTAGTGTAGGAAGCATTTTCTGCACATCTATCTTCCTTTCAAAAACAATAGGAGTGCAACCACAGACGGGGTGATGGACCAACCCCCAATCAAGAAAGTAACAGATGATTACAATGGGAGAGAATACTATCCTCCTAACGTAAATTTAATAGACCAACCTAAGAACAACGTGTACTACCCTCGAGACAATTACCAAAGTTGGAACCGTAACGAAAATGGGAATGGAAATGATTCGTACGAGTTCAATCAATTTTGTTCTTTTCATAGGACAAGGGGGCACAACACAGAATCTTATAGAGAATAATATAACAGATTCATAGCAAAGCTGCCAGAAGACCAACAACGTTTGTTCATAGAGATTTTTTTAAACCCACAAGAAGTCATGCCAGATAACAAAGATACAAGACAAAATCAAGCTCCAATAGCACTGCAAAATGCAAACATGAGAATTTATCAGGACCTGTTCCCCATGCATAAAGACATAGAAACGAAAAACCAAAACAAGATGGCTCAGAGTAGTTACCCTGAAATCCCACCGCAACTAGGACAAAAAGAAGAAGCTATGATGGTGGGATTAGTTGAGATTATGCACAATGAAGAAGAAGAGGAGGGCCATAAGGATGAAAATGAGCAAATACAAGCATATGAAGGTATCATCTCAGTAGTAGAACCAATACCATCTCCAATCGGACCTTATGAGCTCATAGAAGATTTAAAGAAGACATATGCTCACATTTCATTCATTGACCTACTCAGGAACTCCCCTTCACATCGCTCAGCATTGCTAAAGGCAATAGGTTTAAAATACCTCGACCAAATTATGCCACCACCTGGTGAGAAAATCAATCGTGTGAACTACAACCTTAGTCTACCAAATTCAGAACTCAAAGATCCAAGGTTCTTCTTCGACTTACAACAGATGCCTTCTGAGGTAGGGTTAACCAAAAAAGGAGACCCTGCGATGTATCTTCAAGTGTGGATCTATGATACGTGCATCAAGCAGACCTTAATTGATGATGGGGCAGTAGTGAACATAGTTCCTTTCTCCCTATTGGATAGGATGGGCTATGGACATACAAATATCACTGTTTCAAGGGATACTCTAAGCAGGTATGATAATCTAAAGGCTGCCACCATAGGCAAGATTACCCTTCCAGTGACTTTGGGACCTAAAACCATTCCTACCAAATTCTACGTCATAGACAAAGACACAAGATATAACTTGATTTAGGATATAACTTGATTCTTGGAAGGCCATGGATACACAGAATGAATGTTGTGCCATCCACATTATTTTAGGAAGCTTGATTCTTGCACTTAGGGAAAGTATTTGTCGCAAAGGGAGACCCAGAACCTTTTAGCATGTTAAAATCAAACACACCAAACAAACGTATAGGTATCCCCATAGACAACGAACTCCCTACCAAAAAGTTAACTGTCCCTAATCCTACACCTCAGTCGATATGCATCAAATGAATGGAAATCCCAGAAAAGACCATAAACACTATAGAGATCAAAACTCTAGAGAATGAGGCATTACCAAAACAAAAGGAAATGGTTCCTAAAGAAAAGACAATTGAGATCATGGAATTGATTGAACAGGATGGACCACTCCGATTCCCTCGAGATGTACTCATGATTGATTTCTAGGAGGCCTAAAAACTCTTCCCTTGCATAGGGGAGAAGCCTCATAGAACTAAAGGATTGGTGTTTCAAACCACTACACTAGATCTAAGAAATGCAAACCCACACGCTTTCTCAGACGTTGAGGAAGACATGATAGAAAGTTACACTCCACTGTCACCACTAAGTGAATTGTGTGTCCCTGAGACACTAGAAGAAACAAAATCTTACGAGCCTCTCACCCCAATAGAGGATTTGTATTGACCATTGACACCCATGGAAGAAGTGCATTCCATTAACAATGAATCAACTAATGCCATAGGAATGCTGCCTAGAATGTTCATGGTATCACAACTACAAGAGAAACTGACCACCTTTGCCTTGGTTCAATCAAATGAACTCAGAGAGTGGAAAGTACCTTTGGTACAAATTGAAATGGTTGAAAGACTTCCTAGTGAGGACGAAGAAAGTGAAGGTATCTTTCATAGAGAATAGAAGATGAGAGTGACAATTGGTGTTAATGACCCTGCCATTTTTGAACTACCAAAGAGTTACATCAGGTATTCCATGGACTTAAGACCAAAACCAAATGGGAGGACAAGTATAAGCTTTATCCCTCCTGGTGAGCAAAGGGAGCCGCAAACTCCTCTTGAATTGTTCTAATTTTTGCAAAGAATCCAAGAAAGACCAGATGTGAAAATCTATATGCAAGAGCAATTTGACCTATTAGTAGAGCTATTAAATTGTGATAGAGTCCTATATTAGACTCCTTCTCATCAACAAGCTTTTCAAGACTTACTTCATCTCACAATTCCAAGAGAAACCACTGAGTTGGTAGTAATAGATTCAAATAACAAAACCTACAGAATAGGAGAACTTGTCCTAAGAAGTGGTAGCACAAAGAATAAGAAAAGAAGATGAAAAAGAGCTTTTTTGAAAGACTGGAAAGGTCCTTAAATGGTCAAAGAAGATGTTGGAAATGGTGCCTATCTCTTGTGCACAATGGAGGGAGAGGAATTTGTCAAAATAGTCAATGCCTTTCACCTCAATAAATACTATGTCTAAAAAACCAAAAACATCAAATATAAAAAATCAAAAAAATTATAAAAATCAAAATGTCAAAAATAATTTGTTTCTTGCATTTCTGTATCATTATGTTTCATCTTGCATTACAGTTAGTGACTTGATCTTATACTATTTTCTCTTCAGTAAAGAGTCTAATGTTGCCTAGATATACGTCATCCTTTTAGGACCTAGAGATTCCTCATTTTCACAATTGCCATTATCCCCCTTCATTCCCAGTGATTCTAATCAAAGCCTAGCTCTTAGCTTTACATTGATCCCAATCTTAATGAGTCAAGATGTTAGGTCTAAACAATGTTAGTATTCAAACCTATAGTGTTCAAAGGAAGCTTACAAGTAGACCTTCCCAATTCTTCCCTAGTAGAGGAGAAGTCCAACTAGATTACAAAAACTTTAGATGGTGGTCAGCCCCTTATCTTTCCTGACCAAAAACGTCAGGATGATCAAAACTCTAAAGGAAGCAAATCTAAAATCTGAGTGAATAAAAAATTAGTGATAAAAATAAGAGTGTCAAAAAGTAAGAGTGTGACAGATCAAATTATTGCATATCAAAGTTCCAAAAGCATTCATTTCTTGAAAAGTCAAAAGTCCAAAAAAATGAGAAAAATCAAGTGAGAAAAATACAAAAAAAACAAAAAAAGAGATATAAAAAAAGAGTGAAAGAGAGAAGATTGTTGAATGTCCGTACTCTTGGGTGGAGATTAGTCTAAGCTCGAAGCCTCGAGAGTGACATTCTAATAGAGAAAGAAAGGTACAAATCACACACACACACTAGCTAAGCAAAATCAAAGAGTCTAGTAGTCTCTAGGATCATCTTCTACCAAGGGACCCTTGTTCTCTCCTACTTATCCTTTACCCCGAGTCTACCTTGCTTGCCATCTATGATCTAAGTCTAGTGAACACCAATAAAATTTGTTACTTGTCTAAGTTGAAAGCTTGTCAAATTGTATTATCTAGATAAGGATCAGTGTTTAGCCTTTAGTGAATCCAAGGTTTGGAAACACTCCATTTTTATTTCCGCTCCCCACTTGAGTTATAAAATCCTATCTCACAGCCTTGAATAGGTCTCTTATATTAGGACAACTCGCAATCCCCTGAATCAAAAATCATATTTAAGAGTAGTCGCATTGTTTGTCCCACATTGCGTTCATGCCAAAATTAGAAAAAGAGTCTCAAAGTAATAGAGTCAAATGTCATATCTCATGACATTAAATAGAAGTAAATGTTTCATTTCAGCATTTCTTGTGTTCCTGCATTATCATATCAATAATTGCATCTCATATGCATGCCATCAAAAAATTACAAAAACATGTCATCATAATCATGATTGCATCATTAAAAAGAGTCAAAAAGGTCATACACATAATCAAAAAATTCCCAAACCTCCAAACATGCACAAGAGGTGAGTACAAATCTAATAGGTGAAAAACTATAAAAGATAAACTTTCATAGATACATCTGAAGTTTACATATACCAAGAGTATCAAGGAGCTAGGACAAAACATTCTCAAAAGAAGTAGAGGCTCCCCATGCAAGGGGGCATGATTTCAAGAAAGGAAGTCAAGGCCGGTTCCCTCCAATGGAACCCTCAGGACTTCAGCTCCTTCGTCTACAAATACCACTCATTGCTCCATGAGACCTATTAGAGTGAGGTGCTCTACTATGAGTGTGTGACTATGAAGGCCCCACCATACTAGCATCACATTGTCCAAAACTAAGGCAAGCCATCTCTCCAAGTACCTGATTCTCACCCTTAAGGGTGTCAACCTGGGTCTTAAAGTTAGTATTCACTTGACATCCATGATACACAAGAGCAAAAATCTCAGTGTGTCACCCAGCAGCAGTGGGCACACTAGGATCATCTAAAAGATGGTCATGAGTCCTCCTAGTGAAGGGAGAAGCCAATCCAACATTAATTTCACGAACAAAGTCCCTCCACTCTCTGAAATTACCTGAAAGAGTGAATCAAAAGATAAGACCAAGTTAGTTCCCCATGAAAAGAGAAAGGATAGAAGTACGAAAAGCAAAATAGATGAAACTTATGTGGATCACCAAGCTACCAATTAGGGTCAAATTGTCGCATCACCTCATCTAAATGAGGGGATCAAGGAACAACAAGAGGACCCTCAGGGATATTAGGACCATCATCTGAATCACCAGTATCGTCGAAATCCTCATCCTGCACATCCTCAGGAAGGACCTTGTCTAACAAATCATCATCATCTGGAACATAGTCCTCATTAGTAGACTCTGAATCCATAGTCACAATCAAAGATAAGGAAGGAGTCCCTCTCCCTCCCCTATGTCCTCATCTTGAAGCTCTAGTAATGAAGACTCCAGGAGTCAGGGGAGTCCAAACTATGGTCCTCTATCCAATCTCACCCATCTCCTAAACTATCCTATAGCATGTGGACACTGGGGGAAAATCCTTAGGGATGTCCTCACCAAACTACTGTGAAACACGATCAACCTGATGGGCCTCAACTAGACCATTATGGTCTGAAATCTCAGAAACTCCATGAAAATACAATCTGACCTCGCCATCACGGGCCCAAGATCCCTCCATATCATGATAAGGATCAAAAATCATGTCCTCATCTAGAAGAGTAAAAATAGTGGGTAAAGAAGCATCAAAGTAACCAACATGCATCCACCTCGCTGCTCTTGGTAAACATGTATCTAGAATCAAAATGAGTTTCTGATAAGGCCTCATGTGCTCAAATATCCATGTCATGATCAAAGAAGAGTGGCTAAAAGCTAGAGCCCCTCATCATGAGATACGATAGGAGTCCCTGTAAACCATGGCCAAGATGTCTAGTCCCCAAGCATAAATTGTGCCCTCCTCAATACCACGAATGATGGATGCCCAACACTATCTCAGACAAGCCGAGGCCTTGTCTCCTTCAACACCATTGATGCAATCAACCCAATTAGGAATCTTCTCAAAAGTGGGATGCAAAGGCATGGCACATAAGTGAGCTGGACTCCTGTCTGATCTCTGGAGTGACCAACCCCCATGAACTCTGCCCAAGATGCCTTGTTCTCGAAGGACTCTCTAGATGGAAGGACTAAAGGATGTCCTATCATAGGTACCCCAAGTATACGATATATATCATATAAGGTGATGGTCCACTCTCTAGATATCTATGTGAACCTGAATGTGTTTCTGTCGGCATCCGAGTACGTCAAAATGTCACAGCATATATGAGACACAGGATGAATAATAGGCATGTGAAAAACTCTAGCTAGACCCGCGCTCCTCAAAATAGCACGATCCTCATCACTCAATGAAGCAAACATCCCTGAGAGCCATCCTTGCTCTCGACAGGCATTCCATCAGATACGCATATCCTTCAAAATCAGAAGAGAACTTTAGATTAGATTGCATAAACTCATAAAAATCCCTAAAAATCATAAAACTACAAAAAAACTTTACACAAAAAAAGCATATAATCCTTCAAAATTGCAATAAATAGGAGAATACAGTAACCAAAACGTGTCAGATCGAAGTAAAATGAGTGCCAACCAAAGTGAAATTTTAGTCAAAATCAGCCCAATAGGGTCGCCTCAGGGTGACCCAAGTGTTTTGCAGGATCTCCCCCATGCGACCCTATTGTAAGAGAGGATCTCCCCCAGGCGACCTGCCTAACAAAAGGGGTGACCCTAGAGGAAGATCCCTCAACCAAAAATTGCTCTAAAAACTTCATTTTTCAGCCGATTTCAGAAAATGAAAAACCTATCTTGCTCTAAACGACAAGACAAATACAATACAATAGAGAAAATCATCAAAAACAAATAATTTCAAGATATTTTTCACAAAATTTAAACTAGGGTTTAGAGAAGAGTTTTTCACTATTTGTATACCCAATTCTGCATGGGTGAAGAAAAGGTAGCCATCTTTGCGATCTCCTCGGCGATACCTTTCTAATGACTGCTCACACAATCGATTTCATCACCATTTTGCTCCAATCTCACAATTTGACTTGCTTTGTTTACCCTTAGCTTAGCTTCATTTGCCCAATTTAGATTAGTTCTTCATTTTTATGCATCATTTTGCGTGCTTTCATCCCTACAAGTCCAAACTGATAAAGGTAAACAACTAGTCAAACTCGAATGATCCATGGTAAGTTTGTCATTTCAATTTTCATTATTTGTTTTGATATATTTAAATGTCAAACTCATACTAGTTATTGTAGGTACAATTATAAAAATTTGACAATAGGTAAGGCTTAGTTTGGGAATGGTACCTACCTTTCATGTAGACTACCGTCCCTGAGGGGGCAAATATGTAAGCACAAAAATCATGCACAACCTCCACGAGGACCCCTATGATGATTCAAATCCTTGTCATGTATATGTAAGTGTGAAATAATGTCTTTAAGTAGCAAACCCCTTGATGACATGTCTTCTTTCTTGTCTTGTGTTATTTCCTCCTTGTCAATTTTTCTTTCTCATCGTTTGCGACGCTTTTTCAACACTTTTTGTGACACTTGTTGATTTGCATTTTTTAAGCTTTCGACCTTGCTCCTAATCCTTGTAAGCATCCTATAGGTGAGTCTTCACCTTTCCCTTGTGTTTTTCATACTCTACACCCCCTAGAAGCCTTCTAGAGTCCCCCGTATCCATCTCTCACTTTCAGTTTTCAGTTCCGCTCAGCCAATCTAAATCTCCCCTAGGAGATCCTATAGGTGCAAGTGGAGATTTGGATTCTTGCACATGACTGACATGTTTCTAGAGGTAAAACCCCTCCTTTTCTTCTCTTCTTTCATTTCCCCCTGCAATTCTTCAGAAAACCCTGTCCAGCCCAGATCTCCCCGGGCGACCTAGGGTCACCCCCCAGGTGACACATGGTCACCCAAGGGCAACCCTACTGTATTTCTAGCCATGGGAAAACTTGAGTTTCTCACTCATTTTAGCTTCGTTTTCACTCATTTTTCTTCTAGTTCGCATGATTTTTGATG
Source organism: Cunninghamia lanceolata (assembly GCA_027924645.1). Taxonomy (NCBI): domain Eukaryota; kingdom Viridiplantae; phylum Streptophyta; class Pinopsida; order Cupressales; family Cupressaceae; genus Cunninghamia; species Cunninghamia lanceolata. The sequence continues at coordinate 5,436,036 of BSBN01001222.1, forward strand.
CCTAATATGGAGTTGACTATTTCATGCACCCACACATGTATAATTAACTCCATTTGATCTAAAATTAACTCCTTAATCAATCTCATGCATCCTCGCATCTCCATTTCCTCTTCAGTGATAAGCTATTATTGATTTATCACTCCATAGTTAGCTGAGTTCTCTGGGTAATCAACCTTGTTAACTCTCCAATCAATCTGTGTTAACTCATCAATCAAATGAATTAACTTCTCAATCAGTCCCATTCCTCAAACCTATAAATATACCCCTCCCTCAAGCACAAAGGGAGGCGAATTCATTGTGCACACAGCTCTTGCCAGTTTTTGCTCTCTAACTTAGCATTCAAATGCTCTTACAAGAAAAAGGTGCCTTTTGCTTTATTCATTGTGTTGGAGTCTTTCTTGAATCAGCAGAGGGTTTGCCAGTTCCAATGCACAGGCAGATTTGGCCAACTAATACAGGAGGTTGCATGAGCTTCCTCCCCTTCCCTTCTGGTTCTACCACACCAAGGGGGGTATCCCTATAGCTAAATATGTCACCTTTGACTTGCCCAATGATAGAAAGATTTAGCTTTACAACAACAGGCAAAATACTCTCATGTGTGGGCCAAGACATGCATGATAAATCACAAGGCTGACAGCATTCTTGGACATATCTAACAGGTTGGGTATGAGAGTATGTAGGGGTCCTATTCCTACTCCTACAAACTAACAGGTTGGAATAATGAAATGATTTGTATTAATTTTTTGGATGCAAGACAGGGGTTTTGGAAACATAACTACTACACAGGGAGCATACTAGTGCCTATCTCAATGCAAGGAGTCAACTAGACATATACAAGTGAATGGTTTGCAACGACATTCAAGTTTCAAGGGGTCAGATTGGTGCTTACCTTACAAACACCTCCCAACACTAAGTATTTAGCTACTTCTACTTACAAATATCCTTGCGGACATACATTCTTCTCCATACTTGACCTAAAATAATTTAATCCACTCCTTGAATGGAAGTCACAAATCAAGCATGTAATACAGAAGGTCTATATTTAAGAATCTGAGAAACCCTTAGCAACCAAATTCAAAAGAAGCTATGCATACAACAAATGGAGACAAGCAACTAAATACATGCAAGAGTGCATTTTTCGTATAAAACAACAATGAAATTGAAAAATATGCAAACTGCATTCAAAATGCAACACATAAACTCCAAAATGAGACAGAATAGCGAAGAAAGGCTTTGCTCTTCATTATTTTCCAAAAAAATTTCCCAAGTTTTCAACAACCCCTAAAATGAGTAACACAACCTACTATATAGCAAGAATGTGTACTCAAAATTAATTAATCACAGGGTCACTTCAAAATTTCTCCAAGTACACCGCACCATGAGAATGGCGCCCAAAATTGAATGTACCAGAGAGGAGGAGGAAAAGTAGGTGAGATCAGGATCTACACCACCGCCTGAAGATTTTCCTCTTTAATTTAGTAGTTAGCATGTCCTCTCGACCCATACCTCTTTGCAATCCTACCATTAATGGCATACCAACCCACAGGATGCAGCAGTTGTGTGCTTTAGAGCTCTTCCCACCTGAAATGATGCAACAAACACAAGAAATCCTTCGCTCTTGAAAGTTTGAAAGATAGCTGTCGATTTCCTTCCTACTGCCGAGATTTGCAGCTCCAAATCCTATTGAAAAGTCACCAGCTAATCAAATTGCGCCACGTAGGCGGCATTGGCTATCACTGACTTTTCCTTCTTTCATTTTGCCATCTTCACCTTTTTGCTATTTTCGCCTATTTTTGCCTTTTAAATCCTTATATATGCAAAAGCATATACATACAATAGTGCCTGGATACGTGGCAGCCTCTGATTGGTTCTCCATCATTGTGAAAATGCATATCCATCGGCCATCGGAATAACCCAAGAAGCGCTCGCCGATGCATAAGGTCTCGGTGATATGCTAATGTATCTCCTTTGCTTTTGCACAATAAGATTGTATACATACAATCGCCTTGCATACAAGGCACAAACCCCAAATTTTTATAGAACAATTTGAAATCGAGTTCGGGTCTGGCTTGTATATAACTCCTTGTATATCGCATTGTACAAATGCAATATACATACAATGTGGATTCTAACACATTTATAAATCAGAATGTATATCCTTTTGAAATCTAGCTTGTATCTTTCTTTTGTATCTTTCATTGTATATCGGCATATACAAGCACCATATACAAGCTGTGGACCTCAGACACTTATCCGCTACATTTGATTTCTCCTTCAAGTTCGGATTGTATGTTTTTCCTTTGTATATCAGCTTGTATGTTGCATATACAAACACAACATACAACTGGTGGGCCCCAGGCCTTAAGTCCTGTCTTTGCACATTAACAATGCATATTTCCTTTGTATGTTGCCACAAATGTACATTTGCTTTGTATATCAAATATACATTTCACCTTGCATCTTTTCCTTGCATATGTTTTATCATCGGCCCATCAAAGAAACCTTTAGCCGAGTTGCCGATAACCCTTGTCACGCTAACAGAACCCTTGTATGTTTTGCTTTGTATGTGCATCGGCCATTGGGGGAACACTTTGCTTGGCTGCCAATGCATATTGTTTTGTTGATGATCTTCTTGCATGTGGCAAATGTATAAGACCCTCACACATTTCCTTTGTATGTCGAATATACAAGGCGAACATACAAACCTTTTTACATACAAGTAAGGAATCCTTCCTGGAATATATGATATACAACCACCTTTGTATACCCGGAAATGCATATACAAGCCCAATATGTATACAAAGATGCATGCAACTAATTTTTGCACCTTTTGAAGCCAATTGAATATTATTTTTTGGAAAGTCCCTACAAATTTAAATGCTTAAATCCTAAATACTTATGCAAGCACTAACATTGGCTTTGTCTGGGGACGCATGCCTCTTGCAGGCATGGTGAGAACCATAGATCTCTGGGATGCAGACCAGTCCCTATCCATTGGGCAACAGAGTCAAACATTACACCAACCTGCATCACAAATCATATATTTTTAAATTTTACTTGGTGGCCCAGGGCCACCAAAAGAAAAAACTAGTATCTCCCTTTGTCAAATACCCTGTTTTCATCTGATATCACTGGATCAAGCCTGAAGATACTGCCATTGTCTAACCACAAACAAACCTTGTCATTTGCATATTCAAACATCTCATTGAGCTTACTCCTGTCAACCTTATGCAAACAACCATCAGCATCAAGAAACATGTGAATGTCATATTCATTAAACAATGCATTCCCATATGAAATATAACACTTATCATCATCTATATCAGCAATATGCATTGTAAAATGATCTCCCAGCTGAACTAAAAACTAAAAGAACTCAAAGTCCACCATATAGCTAGGATCATCAGGCCTCATTTCATCATAAGCTGGCATATCAAAGAAGAAGAATCTTTCACATTCACATTTATGCACATCATGCAAACAATTATCAACTACACCAAATTGGAAAGGATCAGACTCAAGCACATCTTTGCAGCAATCTTCATGATATATGTTGGTCTCTCTTTCATTAGGATGAAAAAAAGAATTCTCCTCAATAATAGTGCCTTGATTTTCACCATACTCAAACAGATCCTCCTCAGCATATGTATCAAAAAGGGTTGAACCAAGTGTTACAATTTCATTATAGTATGTCACTGGTTCATGGGTAGTCAAACATGCATTTTCATTACCAATGAATTCCTTGTGTGGAGGAGTATCAGCCTATGTGTCATAAACAAAACTATAATCAAATAAAGAGCAATCATAATCAGTACTACTACTTGTTTCAATCTCTGATTGCTCTTCATCATCTCCATGTGTCTGAATAAAAGACAATGGTTCAAACATGCAATTTCCCCTCTGTTTGCTTATTTCTTCTCTATCTTAAGCACAATACTCACAATCATCTCCACAAACCCATTCAAACAAGCACTCATTGCTGTCCATAACCTCTTCATTGTTTTCAAAACCAGATACCTCAACCTTGAAATGGGAGTCATCATTGATCCTCTCTTTGGCATCCTCAACTGGTGAACAATCCAGTTGAGCATTGTCATCAGCATTATGTTCAAACATAGCAGCATTTTCAACTTCTATATTCTCATTTACACATTTGTCTTCAAATGATGCCATGATCACTTGGTCATTTGCAGCCATACAGCTACTATTCACACCAAAGCCTGTGGACAGGGAATTCTGTATGTGCTCACTCTTCATTTTCCCTATATTGTCTAAAAATTTGCATGCCATCTGCACATCTATTATCTTGAATTCCCTCAACAATGCACTAGAGCCCTTCTCAATATATTCAAAGTATATGCCAATGTAAGCTAGAGCATCAGGTCTGAAGTCTTTAGGGATTTGTGAAAGGGCAACTGCAAACCTATAACTGAAATCAATACTAGGCTCTTCATCTTGTCTTCTAATTTCCATTAATCTTGTAACAAGATTAGCAGGTTCTCTTGCAAATTCTTTTCTAAAACAGTCAACAAGTTCATCCCAACAGGCAAAGGATCTCTTTAGAAAGCTCATATACTAATCTCTATCTTTAGCATCAAAGGATCTAACAAAAAACCTCATCCACATATCCTCATCTCTAAATGAATGTTTCTCCATGAAGTTGTGAAAGTTTTGGATATGTGCACCCCCATCACACACACTGTGTCCACTAAATCTAGGCATCTGGTTGTAAATATGTGCAGACATACTTTCAACTTTATAGTCAACCCATGACAAATCTAATTTGTCATATAAAGGATCAAAAGGGCTAACAAGAGGTTTAGCCTTCTGATTGGCAGACACAACAGGGTTACTATTTAACTGAGCCTACCGAGCCTCTAAGGATATCAACCTATTCCTTATCTCTTTAGTTTTTTTACATAACATTTCATCCCCCTCTTGCCTAAGTATGGGTGAATACATACTTGGATTCATAAAAATTTCAATCTTAGACATCCTATGTCTGCCTAAGACCTAAGGCTTCCCCTTGGCATCTAACTTATGCAATAAAACAACAAATACAAGTGGGAAGAAGTCATGTACCTTTTTTCATCTAGATGTTGAAGTCCTAAATAGAAAATCTTTTATCACAACAACATACATCAACCTTTCATGTGCACTGAAAACTTATTTGCAGAGTCGCCACCTCTCCAAAGAGGATAAAATTTTATAAACAACTGAAATCTCATCACATGACAAATATTTTTTCTGAGTTCATTCCGCCAACAGAGCACCACTATTCACATGAAAGATCCAGATATCAATTCCCCAACAGAGTCGCCAGATCTATTGGTGACTCGGATGGGCCTAAAGATTTTACTTTTCAATAAAATCCCCAATGAAGTTGCCATCTTGTTGGAGTCTTTCCTGAATCAGCAGAGGGTTTGCCAGTTCCAATGCACACGTAAATTTGGCCAACTATTACAGGAGGTTGTGTGAGCTGCCTCCCCTTCACTTCTAGTTTTGCCACACCAAGGGGGGTATCCCTATAGCTAAAGATTTCATCTTTGACTCGCCCAGTGACAGAAAGATTTAGCTTTACAAGAATAGGCAGAATACTCTCATGTGTGAGCCAAGACATGCATGATAGGTCACAAGGCTGACAACATTCTTGGACATATCTAACTAGTTGGGTATGAGAGTATGCAGGGGTCCTATTCCTACTCCTACAAACTAACATGTTGGAATAATGAAATGATTTGTATTAATGTTTTGGATGCAAGACAGGGGTTTTGGAAACATAACTACTACACAGGGAGCATACTGGTGCCTATCTCAGGGCAAGGAGTCAACTAGATGTATACAAGTGAATGGTTTGCAATGGCATTCAAGTTTTAAGGGGTCAGATTGGTGCTTGCCTTACAAACACCACCCAAGACTGAGTATTTAGCTACTTCTACTTACAAATATCCCTGCAGACATACATTCTTCTCCATACTTGACCTAAAACAATTTAATCCACTCCTTGAATGGAAGTCACAAATCAAGCATGCAATACAGAAGGTCTATATTCAAGAATCTGAGAAACCCTTAGCAACCATATTCAAAAGAAGCTATGCATACAGCAAATGGAGACAAGCAACTAAATACATGCAAGAGTGCATTTTTCATATAAAACAACAATGAAACTGAAAAATATGCAACCTGCATTCAAAATGCAACACATAAACTCTAAAATGAGACAGAACAACGAAGAAAGGCTTTTCTCTTCGTTATTTTCCAAAAAAATTTCCCAAGTTTTCAACACCCTTAAAATGAGTAACACAGCCTGCTATATAGCAAGAATGTGTACTCAACATTAATTAATCACAGGGTCACTTCAAAATTTTGCCAAGCACACTGCACCATGAGAATGGTGCCCAAAATTGAATGTAACAAAGAGAAGGAGGAGGAAAAGTAGGTGAGATCGGGATCTACACCGTCGCCTGAAGATTTTCCTCATCAATTTGGTAGTTAGCATGTCCTCTCGACCCATACCTCTCTGAAATCCTGTCATTAATGGCATACCAACCCATGGGATGTAGCAATTACATGCTCTGGAGCTCTTCCCGCCTGAGATGATGCAACAAACACAAGAAATCCTTCGCTCTTGAAAGTTTGAAAGATGGTCGTCAATTTCCTTCCTACCACTAAGATCTACGGCTCCAAATCCTGTTGAAAAGTCACCAGCCAATCACATCACACCACGTAGGTGTCATTGGCTATCGCTGACTTTTCCTTCTTTCATTTTGCCATCTTCGCCTTTTTGCCATTTTCACCTATTTTTGCCTTTTAGATCCTTGTATATGCAAAAGCATATACATACAATAGTGCCTAGAGACGTGGCAGCCTCTAATTATTTCTCCATTGTTGTGAAAATGCATATCCATCAGCCATCAGAATAACCCAAGAAGTGCTCGCCGATGCATAAGGTCTCGGCAATATGCCAATGTATCTCCTTTGCTTTTGCACAATATGATTGTATACATACAATCGCCTTGCATACAAGGCACGGACCCCAAATTTTTATAGAACAATTTGAAATCAAGTTCGGGTCCAGCTTGTATATAACTCCTTGTATATCACATTGTACAAATGCAATATACATACAATGTGGATTCTAGCACATTTATAAATCAGAATGTATATCCTTTTGAAATTTGGCTTGTATCTTTCTTTTGTATCTTTCATTGTAGATTGGCATATACAAGCACCATATACAAGCCGCGGACCTCAGACACTTATCCGCTACATTTGATTTCTCCTTCAGGTCCGGATTGTATGTTTTTCCTTTTTATATCGGCTTGTATGTTGCATATACAAACACAACATACAACTGGTGGGCCCCAGGCCTTAAGTCCTGTCTTTGCACATTGACAATGCATATTTCCTTTGTATGTTGCCGCCAATGTACATTTACTTTGTATATCAGATATACATTTCACCTTGCATCTTTTCCTTGCATATGTTTTATCATCGACCCATCAGACAAACCTTTAGCCGAGTTGCAGATAACCCTTGTCACGCTGACTGAACCCTTGTATGCTTTACTTTGTATGTGCATCGGCCATTGGGGGAACACTTTGCTTAGCTGCCGATGCATATTGTTTTGCCGATGATCTTCTTGCATGTGGCAAATGTATAAGACCCTCGCACATTTCCTTTGTATGTCGAATATACAAGGCAAACATACAAACCCTTTTACATACAAGTAAGGAATCCTTCCTGGAATATGTGATATACAACCACCTTTGTATACCTAGAAATGCATATACAAGCCCGATATGCATACAAAGATGCATGCAATTGATTTTTGCACCTTTTGAAGTTGATTGAATATTATTTTTTGGAAAGTCCCTGCAAATTTAAATGCTTAAAACCTAAATGCTTATGCAGGCACTAACACATTGTTCAACCAAGAATTGTTACACTGCTTCATTCTATGCCATTTTGCTCAACCAAAGCTCTCATTAAGCTCTTTCAAGCTTGAACAAGCTTTTTTTTGCTTCTTTGTGTCGTTTTGTCGTCAAGAGGATCTCTTGCTACTTCAAAAGGACTCAAGGTTGCCAATATCAAGGATTTTTTAGGGTAGTGAAGTCACACAAATCTTCATTTCTTTCAGGTTCTTTCATTGCTTTATTCAATTCATAGTAATTAGAAAACCAAATTTACTCTTGGGAATAGTAAATCTTTGCTTTTTCCTTGATAGTTAGATCTTGCATGTTAGAATAATTATTTTCATATTCTTAGATCTAGAATATTTGAAGAAGCATTTTCCCTTTTTAGATTAGATTACTTCAAAACAATCAAAAACCCAAAAACATAGATTAAACTTGCATTAGGAAAAGTCATATTAGCTTGCATTCATATTTCCCTTTCATAGATTAAAGAGCACTTTTATTTCCAAAATACTAAAAAAGTACAAAAATATGTTTGCATATCATTTAGCTTTGCATGCATATAGAAACCCTAGAAAATACAAAATTGCAAACCCTCGATACCATCACAAGGTAACCAAGATTAAATGATTCAGTCAAACCCTTGAGCACATCACAAGGTAAAACAAGTCAAAACATAGTCAAACCCTAGGTCAAAACCCTAAATCTAGTTAAGGTTAGTCATCACACATCTACCTCCATCTTGGCTCTCGAATGTGCCTAGGAGTGAGAGGAGAGTGGGTGAGGGCTATTTGTGATGAGATTCAGGAGGTCAATCCATGACAACAACAAGAAGCCTTTACTCTACCACAACAAGACCCATTTGTCCTCTTATTAATAGAAGAAACTAGACAATTTTTAAATACAACAAGAACTCATTCAACGTATTGAGAGACAAGAGGACATAAATGCAAGAAATCACATACCCACACAAAGGTGGAATAGAAGAAACCCCAATAGGAGAAGAGAAACTAGTGACCCTTCAGATCATAGGGTTATCTCAACAACAGCTACAATCGAACAAAACATTCAACTTAGCACACAACAACAAAGGCTGCAGTACTTGCCAACCCCTCTTCGTGAGGTCCAGCTCTCCAATGAGTTAGACCCCCACTATGTCTCACTTCCTCTCAACTGGCTACTTCCACGTGAGTGAGAGTGACATGGAAAATTGCCCCGTGGCAAGGAGGGAAGGGTCCATGTGCATGCCAAAATCCAACCCAATAGCCCCAGGCAACCAGAGTCACAATTTTGAGCATATAGTACATGAGATTTTAAATGTTTATTAAAAATATATTATCAAAATAAAAAAATAATCCATGCTCTCAAGTTTCAAGTTATAATAAAAATAAATAAACTTTACTATAAAATGGAGGCTTGGTTAACCTGATTTTTAAGCATTTTATCAACAATTAAACTATAGCATCAACTATAGATAAAACTACATATAAATAATTTTTGAAGTCTTTTTAAATACACTAATAAACTAAGCTCAAAAAATCTTCATTTCATTAGTTTACATCATCGCAAAATTCAAAACATTTATGTCTCTTTCATCTAATTCAAGTTAAATGATTAGATTAGTGTTGGTCATTTCCTTTCTAGAAAGGTGGTATAACTTTGAACTTTTCACCCATTTGATAGACCCTAAAATAGTTAAGATACAACCCTAAGGTCAAACCCTAGGGGGTGTAAGATTGAATAGGTTCACCGGAAATGAATAGGAAAAAACACTTTTCTAAATATTAATTTAGGCTAATCAAATGAAATGCATACACATAAGCACAAATTAATCTAGAATAATTAATTGAGATGTAGGTATGGATGATTAAATAATTAAATAAAATTTAAGATATTAAATGCCAAGTAGGTAGGAGTACATATCTTAATGACTGAAGATCTGTGACCTTGATGAAGGTTCTGAATTTGACTATCTTTGGTCTAGGAAATGATACCTCTCTATTAATGTAATACTTTAGATACTATGCAATCCATATGAGATATCCTAGGCCAAGTCCACACATCTAGGTATTTTCCACATCCATGGATTTGTTCTCCATTGTGTAGATCTAATCCTACTCAATGCATGCCTCTATCCCTTGGCTCACTTGATTTGACTCTATATGCTATGTTCTCTGTTCTACTCTAAAGACCAGTGATATTTAGAAATACCTTTCGAGGGTTGCCAATATGTCATTAGGGGATATGTTCTCCTTAGTCAACCCCTAGAAAGGATTGGCTTTGTGATCATGCAAATGATTGAGGACAACAATCTTCAAACATGTAGATGCTTTTAGGATGATTATGTATATCTAGATTTGTTGAAATGCTCCAATTGAAGTGTTCCTACAATACTAGTTTCATAAATTTGAATGATTCTAATGATTACTTGATGAGATAAGATGATAATTAAATGTATTTAAAAACCTTTAAATACAAGGACATAACAACAAAATGCAAAAAAATTGTTTAGTCAACTCTAAATGAAAATTGACCCAAAATTCACTCTATATAGTCTATTAATTAATATTACTATATATTTTTTTTCAATTTTTTAAAAAAGGACAAACATTCACCATTGACCAATAAACTTTATCTATGATTAAATTAAAGAAGTTAAGAAAGTAGTTTTTAGTACCATATGAGCATGATCGTTCTAAGACAGTCACAAATCTAAAATTTTAAAAATAGAATATATTGAAAAATAATAATAATTCGAAGCTAGCTCCATCAAAGACTTCAAGTAATTCAACTATCAATTATAGTTAAATAAAAAAATACTAAAAATGACTTGGTCCCTTCACATCGCTCTCGGTAAACAATATGACTAAAGATTTGTAAAAATGTCAAATTGTTTTAATAAAAGCATCATTGACAATCAAATTAATTGGGGTGGGACTTATTCTATCTAATTTCTTTTTGGATATGGTATAATATATATTTTTATACAAACTAATATATAAAATATTAATTTATCAAAGAAATTGGAACCATATTTTAATATATGAATTATAGTTTATGTTTTTGATTAGTTCAGCTAGAAAAGAGGGTCCAGAACCCTATACAAAATAGCCCCCAAGGAAACAGACCTTAAACATGCCAGTGATGTACATTGACATCACAATAACAATCGGCAAAAAATGACTAACCAAAAACATGAGAAAACAAAAGAAAGAACTAAGGACTGTTAGTAGTCCCAAACTTAGCTAGAAACTCGACCATGTCTTTGTAGTCACTGAGGATATCGATCCCCACCTACTTGACTCTATCATCCAGATCCTTGACAGCAACAAAAATCAATGTCGCCCAATGCAAGGCCTTGGCAGCATATTCAGCCATGGTCTTCCATTTTTTCTACATTTTCTCCATCTGCAGCTTGAGTCTCCCCATGTCCTCAACAGTCATGACACACAACAAACAACTACCCTTTTTATCCAAGCCACCAGCTTCCTCAATAGCAACACCCAAGTCCTCTAAACCCGAATTGTTCATGGAAGCGAAATGGCTTACCCCTTCTTCCCTGTGCATAGACTCAGTTGGAGTTTCAACCTCCCGCTCCTCCATAGTTTCCTCCACAAATTCTGAGTCATGAAAAATATCCACACCTTGAGGGTTAGTAGAAGGTTTCCTAGCAATGCGACTAGACTGGCAAACCCTTGAGTTGGTTTTCTTAACAGCGTCCTCCCCTTCTTCTCTTCCAATCTAAATGGGCCTCGAGTCCAATTCAATGATTTTTGCAGGACCAATCACCTTCTCCTCTCCCTCCTTACTAGTCTTGGCTTTCTTAGCATGCACAACACCTTCCTCCTTAGCCTCCGGTCTCTCCATTTTGGCTTGGCCAATTTTCTCCTTTCTAGGCTCAGGATTGGCTTTTCTTAGGGATTTTGGTTTTGACTCAGGGGTGGGGGTCCCAGTCAAGGACTTGCATTCCACAATATGAGGGCCCCCCTTGGCAATTTTCGAGGTCTTAGGGGTCTCGACACCCATTTTCACCTTGCCTTTAGAACTAGGAGACACAAACGTCTAGGGATCCTCAATCATCCTGACCTTAATCTGCTTTGGGGGGTACAGGGCCAAATGGAAATGGTACAGTCTCAGAATGAGACCTTGGTGGATGGGGACAAGAGGATGACCAGGGTTTTTAGCCCTAAGCTCTCTAGTTGACTTAATGGATTTTTCCAGAGAGGACTGGAGAAAGAAAAGGAAAGCTAATTTCCATTTTCTTACTAAAGTGCTTAAGAAGGGAAAAGTGATAATGGTAAAATACCTTAAACCTCCTGTTGTCTCTCAGATTTATACCCATTGCTGCTGTTGTGAAACTTTAGCAATCTAGAGAAACATGAAAATGATCTCGAAGTGTGGGACCTTGCGAAGTGAGATTAGACCTCCGAAGAAGGTTGGCTTCCTCTTTCTAAGCCTAATGCTTAGAGAAATGCATCTAAACCTAGTGCTAATGCTTGCTGGGAAAAGGGTTAGAAGGAACGTTGATATGAAATGAAAGTGATACACTAGATTTAAATGTGTTTGGCTACAACTGAATAGACACAGTAATAATCTCACAGCTAGAAAGACTTACATAGAATCATATTAATTCGAGAGAGGTCAAGACAAAATAATGGGGGGATGAAAGGGATCATTCCATCTACAATACACACCCTACACTAATCCAAAGAGCAGACACAGTGCTAAAAATAAAAAAAGAGAGGCAAAAATACTAGTTTATATTGAATATAGAGGCCAAGTAGCCATTAAAAAATAGCCCAGAAGAACAACCAACACTAAACACATATGTTTTACATGTATATGTATCATTTCATATTTTGACCTCAGTTGGTTATAATGAATTTGCCCATGGGCACTGATAGGAAAATATCTGCCTGAAGGGATGTCTATCTACATAAGCTATGGCATGAAAATATCTAGAATAGAGGCAGATGGAAGATATTTCTAGTCTTCAATGTAAGCTGCTGAATCATCTATCTGCACTCATAAAATGCCACAAATATCTGTATTTGCACAAAAAGGGGCACCGAAACATCTAGTCGCTAAAGCATGCAAGTCCAGATCCAAAATCTAACAGCAAAAATATCCTGCTCAAAGTCTGCCAAATGAAAGAGGAGGCAAAAATAAGCACTTTTGCCTTTTGCAGCATGTTGAAATTTACCAGAATGGAGGGATACAGTCAGTCAAAGTTTTGGTCAACTGTGTGTGTATATCGCTTTGCATCTGTGCACTTGTTTATGCCTTTGTATGTTCCATTGTATATACAATGCAACTACGCCTTTAGGTTCACTTTATGCATTCATGCAACTCCCTCCCTTTCACCTTTTGCATATTTAATTCCCTTTGTATATACCAACATGCAAACGCGGGATTTACCTTTTGAAACGGCCTTTGTATCACTCCTGACACGTGGCACCACCTGGTTCATCGCTGAAATCAAGCTGGGACCCATTGCTAAAAAACTGCATCCCCTATCAGCTATCGAAAGGATCTAAAATAGAGCTGCCGATGTGCAATCTCTCGCCGAAATTCCCTAGCATTTGACTCTTTGTATATCTGATTGTACATGCAAACATACAATCACAAATATACATACAATATGGAACTCAAAAAGATTATCGACCATTTTGGACTTTTGCAACATATCCGGCTTGTATCTCTTCCATTGTATATAAGCACCCCTTGACTTTGTACATGCAATATACAACTACGGACTTCAAATGATTATCCGCCATATTTGATTCTACAGTCGGGTCTGCCTTGTATGTTTTCCCTTTGTATATCGACCTTGTATATCGCATATACAATGTGAATATACAAGCAGAACTGTATTCAATCACACTTGTGCTTTGTAAACATGAATTTGACCCTTGTATATGGCATTGTACATTCCCTTTGTATGTGCCCCTTGTATGTCTAAACATACAATGCGAATATACAAACAAAAGATGCATACAAACATGTCTGCTTTTGTAAATCAAAATGCATATCTTTTTGGGTCTGGGGATTATATCTTAGGAATACATATGTCCTTGTATGCTCAATTGTATGTGCAAACATATAATCACAAACATGCAATTGGTGGGCCCCTATCTTTGTATCTCCTCCTTGTATCTGCCCTTTGCATGTCAAGATACAAATGCCTTTGTATATCGTTGACTCCACTTTCTCTTGCATGCTGGCTTTGTATATTGTCCCTTGTATGTTATCTTGTATATCGCATATACAATGCGACTTGTATATGATATACAATCACCTTTGTATACAAAGCGGACCCCACCATTTGTACATTGTCTTCGTATATTTTACTTGCATCCTTTCTTTGCATCTTTGGCCTTTGCATATTTGTCGATATACAAGCACCTTTGTATATGGCCCTTGTATGTCAACCTTGTATGTTTCTTTTGTATATTTCCTTTGTATATGCAAACATACAATGGTGAATGTATATGTGAATATACATTCAAAAAATGCATACGAAAATACTAAGCATGAAACTGAGGAATCTCTGGGATGGAAAATTTTGAAGCTAAAAGATTTATAGATTTTTCTGGGTTTTTTGCAAGGATTCTTCTAGTGAGATTTTTGAGATTTTTTGCAAGGCACAGCATAAATAATTTGAAGGATTTAAGCCTTGTAGGGTCATTTTCCAAAGGATTTTCAAGGAAAATACAAGGTGAACTATTTAACTCTGAATAGAGGAAAATAGGTCAACAGCTTTGGCGACCTCTCAGGGTTGTTTGCCTGCTAAACAAATTGATCAGTGGCCTTATGTATCCATTGGGCATGTAGTCAAGAGAGACTGCAACAAGAGTAGAGGAGCTGGAACACTAAGCAAGCTACCGAGCCAAAACGAAATCAACAAACAAGCATGTATCTCCTAATGAGAATACAACAAAGTGCAAGGGCACTTATTGGAAGGAAAACTAAAACTAAAATAAAACCTACTCTAATCTTAAACTAACCAGTCAGACATGACCTTAAACAAAGCCATTAACTGGTTCTTGAAAGTAATTACCCTTCCTTAACAATTTACAATGTTTCTCACTCATGTGGCCAGTTAAAAAGAGGTGTGGGGGGAATGGGCATATGACAAATTGATAAAACACCCCCCACAAGATGGAGATAAACTCACCTATCCATCTGGATCGATTTCTGATGTTGCTAACTTGTGGTGAATAAATGGGCCGATCCCACTCATTTTGATGCTCAACTTCATGCTTAGAGGTAAGCATGACAAGTGGTGACTCTTCTTGATATGTCTCCAACTGGGCTAGATGCCTGATTGGGCATCCCCTTGAAGTGATATGCAAATCATGTTTGATCTCATGTCTCTGTTCTGATTCTTTCTCTTCTTGCTCTTCGTTTGGTATGATGGTGACCTCCATTTGACTTTCATGTTGCTCTTGTGTGTGAAACAACTGACTTGGGACCTCATGGTTTTCTCTTTCTTCCTTTAAAGAACCTAAGAAGTTTAATATAATTTCATCATGGCTGCATTCTTCCTCTTCTTGCTGGTCTGAATACTCTAGCTCCTATGATTCTACTACAAATATGGCTGCCTCTACCTTATGAACAAGATGTTCATGATTTTCTAACTTAGGCTCAGAAAATGAGCCATGCACATGCTCAAAAGAGAAGACTTCCCCACCGAGAAGCTGATATCCTTGCTGGATAACAAAGAATAAATCTTCAATTTGCTCTTGTCCATGTTTAGTCTCCTCATTATTTTCAATAAAGCATGGGAGCTCCTCAAGCATATCAGTATCATCAGCCTCTTCATCATCCAGCATAGGGCAACATGCTTGGCTTTCTTTATGGTTTGGAAACTCATTATCATGTTCAGCCTCAACCTACAACAATTTGTCAATATTTTTAGTGTTCTCTTGTTGCTGCATATCCACAACTAGCTGCTCATATTCCTCATCTTCAACATAATCAAGTAGCTCATGAAGTAGGGTAGCATCATCCACCTCTACAGTGATCTTAACAACCTCTTCCCCTATGCCTCCTTCCTTTGACTGCAGCTCCACTAGATTGTGTTTAAGTTCCCTCTTCAACTAAAGGCTTTCCCCATGCACTCTTTGCATTTCAACTTTGTTTTCTTGATCAGATGCATGAGAAAAGGATTCAAAAGAAATAAAGTCTAGAGGACTCAATCCCTTATTTGGGTTAACAGTACTCACAGGTGTAATAGGTTCAAATAATTTTATCTCTGTGAGTGTAGGAACAAACTGCCCCTCATTAGTTTTATCTTCTTCCTCCTCTTTTGGCTCTTCTTTCCTATTATCTTGGTAGACAACAGGTCCACCCTTGAGGATTGAAATAGCATCAGGGAAAGATGCTTGAAAATCTTCTTGAATTTCTTGGAGGGGAGAGGGTTCTGGACAAATTTGTTCTTGGGGAGTGATAATTTGAGTTTGGACAGGAACAGGGACTTGTGGAGGGATATAGGCTTTGAAGCCTGGAAACTTGTGGAGTCTAGGTTGCTTTGTAGGCTGAAGGCCTCTAAAACATGGGATTTTAACAGTGGGAAGCAGTTTTAGAGGCACAGATGGATTATCCTGCCTGAAGCTTGGAATCTTAAATTTTGGGACTTCTTCAGTAGCAGGCTGAGCAGGTGTGAAATGGAGAGGATGTTTGAAATTGGGAATGGAGGGGATTGCTTGGGTTTCACACCATTTTTGGCATCGATAGTCTGAGTAAGCTTGACTATTTTGCACCTGAGCAGACAAAAGCTTCATTTGCTCCTTTTTAGCATCTATAGCTCCCTCAAGACCTCTTTCAAACTGTATTCTTTTTGTCACCCTCTCCTGAGTATAAATAATGGATTGCTTAGCCAAATCCTGCTGCTAACAGGTAATCTCTTTTTTCTTTTCAATTTCCACCAACATCCAGGACATGCATGAGAATTCCTTCCTAATATCACTGATCTTCATAAGTTCAAGCTTTTGACTCAAATCTCGCACGAAACAGTCAAACATGTGGATCAAATCCAAAACATTCTAGTAAGGGTGTTTTTTAGGCCGACTATGTGAATCATCATGCTCTTTGGTGTCAAAAACATCGTCTTGGGGTTGAGAAAAATCATCATGAGGATGTTGATATTCTACAGCGGTAGGGCTGTATGGCATAAATTTAGAGGTATTTGGGGCCTGGTATTTTTGATATGGGAGCCAATAGCCTATATTTGGATTAGGGGTAAGGGAATAGCCATGATTCCCATAAAATTCTAACATTTTATAGCATCTAAATGCTGGATAATCATAAAAATGTTAGAATTAAAGAAAAAAATGTCTACAACCAAAACAAACTAGATACATACTAGAGAGGGAGTTGCCAGGTGATTGAAATGCTTTTGGAAGCTGAATAGACCAAGAAAATCACCAAAATCTTGATCTCTGATGAAATTTTAGGTGCCTGGGCTACTGAAACCAACTGATTTGTTCAATAGAGTCGCCATGGTGTTGCTTGTATTGCCTCCAAAGGCTGGTAATACTAGGAGAAACACCAAATCTCTTAGTACTTTGATGAGAAGTTCATCAAACTGGTCCCACTAGGCATGCCAAAAACTGTTGTCTCTCATATTTGCACCCATTGCTATTGTTGTGAAACTTTAGCAATCTGGAGAAACATGGGAATGATCTCGAAGTGTGGGACCTTGCGAAGTGAGATCAGACCTTTGGAGAAGGCCGGCTTCCTCTTTCTAAGCCTAATGCTTAGAGAAATGCATCTGAACCTAGTGCTAATGCTTGCTGGGAAAAGGGTTAGAAGGAATGCTGAAATGAAATAAAAGTGATATACCAGATTTAAATGTGTTTGACTGCAACTGAATAGACACAGTAATAATCTAACAGCTGGAAAGACTTACACAGGCTCATATTAATTCTAGAGAGGTCCAGACAGAATAATCAGGGGATGAAAGGGATCGTTCTATCCACAATACACACCCTACACTAATCCAAAGAGTAGATACAGTGCTAAAAATAATAAAAGAGAGGCAAAAATACTAGTTTATATTGAATATAGAGTCCAAGTAGCCATTACAAAATAGCCCAGAAGAATAACCAACACTAAATACATCTATTTTACATGTATATGTATCATTTCATATTTTGACCTCAGTCGGTTACAATGAATTCGCCCATGGGCGCTGATAGGAAAATATCTGCCTGAAGGGACGTCTACCTACAGAAGTTATGGCATGAAAATATCTGGAACAAGGGCAGATGGAAGATATTCCTAGTCTTCAATGTAAGCTGCTAAATCATCTATCTGCACTCATAAAATGCCACAAATATCTGCATTTGCACAAAAAGGGGCACTGAAACATCCAGTCGCTAAAGCATGCAAGTCCAGATCCAAAATCTAACAGTAAAAATATCTTGCTCAAAGTCTGCCAAATGAAAGAGGAGGCAAAAATAAGCACTTTTACCTTTTGTAGCATGTTGAAATTTGCCAGAATGGAGGAGATACAGTCAGTCAAAGTTTTGGTCAACTGTGTGTGTCTATCGCTTTGCATCTATGTGCTTGTATATGCCTTTGTATGTTCCATTATATATACAATGCAACTACGCCTTTAGTTTCACTTTATGCATTCATGTAACTCCCTCCCTTTTACCTTTTGCATATTCAATTCGCTTTGTATATACCAACATGCAAATGCGGGATTTACCTTTTGAAACGGCCTTTGTATCACTCCTGACACGTGGCACCACCTAGTTTGTCACTGAAATGAAGCTGGGAGCCATTGCTAAAAAACTGCATCCCCTATCGGCTATCAGAAGGATCTAAAATAGAGCCACTGATGTGCAATCTCTCGCCGAAATTCCCTAGCATCTGACTATTTGTATATCTAATTGTACATGCAAACATTCAATCGCAAATATACATACAATATGGAACTCAAAAAGATTATTGACCATTTTGGACTTTTGCAACGGATCCGGCTTGTATCTCTTCCATTGTATATAAGCACCCCTTGACCTTGTACATGCAATATACAACTGCAGACTTCAAATGATTATCCGCCATATTTGATTCTACAGTCGGGTCCGCCTTGTATGTTTTCCCTTTGTATATCGGCCTTGTATATTGCATATACAATGCAAATATACAAGCAAAACTGTATTCAATCACACTTGTGCATTGTAAATGTTAGGGTAAAATAGGATCAACAATGAATATCCAACAAACAACATCAAATACCCATAACTCAATAGAATAGTGAAACTAAGAAGATTGAATAAAATGAAGCAATGAATAAAACAATGCAAACCTTCCTTGAATCGAAACTTCTATTGTTGCATATCAAAATCGTCCTTGTTTGTATGAAGTAGGCCCTCAGAGAGTGCACTCCTTTGCTATTTTCAAGAATGTCGATAGTGAATGGCTGTGGTGATAAATGTGCAATGAAGAGGAGTTTCAAAGCTTTGGGTGATCTCAAGCAAATTGTATTGGGGTGCCAAAGGCGCACTTGTGTAGTTCTGTAGAGTAACAATATGAATAGCCTGGATGAATAGAATGGAAGAATGAGGTTTCATTTATAGACTTGGGAGGATGAAGATCAACGGTTGAGATGAAATGAGTAGATCAATGGTTGAGAATGGTTGAGGAATGTGCAACGAATAGGAAGAGGACAAGTGTCCCACTTCCATCATGTAATAGAGTAGTTAACAAAATTGATTGAAGAGTTAATAGAATGGATAGAGGGATTAACAGAATTGATTGATCAGTTACCCGAATAGATTGAGAAGCTGATAGAATTGATTGATTAGTTAACAATTTTGATTGAGGAGTTAACTAATTTTGATTAGAGAAGAAATAGGACATGTGGGTGAGGGAATATTAGCTAATTAAATATTTGAAATATTTAACTACATGTGCAACATGGTGAGGTGGAAAAGGTGAGGTGGATTTATAGAATTAAGATTTAGGATAGAAGAATTTGGATTAATTAAATAATGTAGGATTATTTAATTATGTGAGACATTAGAAGAATTAGGGAAATTTAATTAAATAAATTGATTTTATTTAATCTAGACTTCAGAAGAAATAATTAAATATTTTGATATTTAATTAATTAAGAGGAATACGAATCAAATGAATAAATTTATTTATTTATTTATTGATAGAAGAATTAGAAGGGAATAAATATTAAGAATATTTATTTAGACTGAATCGTGTCATTTTTAGGCATATTCATTTTGCCCCTCTTTGATGCAATGCAGTTTACAATGTTGCTTCAAAGAATAAATAGTCTGACAATGATACATGCCCCAGTTTGCCCCTGGTACAAGTTTGACGATAGGATGCCCCCTCGAGAGATTGGATGGGAAGAAGACAGAAGGGCGTGAGATGGACAATCTCATGAAGACAATGGGTTTAGGTTAGGTTGGAAGAGAGCAAGACGCGTTTTAGAGAAACGAGAAGAAAACTAGAAGAAAAATGGGTGTGGGAAATAGTCATAGTCACCACCTAGCCAAATTTAGGGTTTTGTAGGCTATAAATAGGAGTTGGGTCCACAAGACAATTCATTTGCACACTTGTCTTGGTTTGATTCACATTGGAGAGCTTAGAGTAGTCAACACAAGGATGGACATTCCACGCGAGGAGCATCGATTCGAGCGCGTTCGTTGATTCGACCGGCCAGCAGAGGTAGGACCTCCGGTATGTAGCTTGAAAAACTTTCCCTAGGGTCATGTTTGAGGGTCATAAATTCTAGGAGAAAATTAGGGAAAGTAGATGCGCTGAAAGCCAGTGCGGCACATATGTTGCACAAAATAGCGCATTTGTTGTTTTACGGTGCATATATGAAATAAAGTGGCACATTTGTAGAATCAGCGCATATGCAACATAAGTCAGTGTATACATGATCTTGCTGCACATGCATGAGATGTAACGGTGCATATACCGGAGCGGCGCATGTGTAGCATAGGACAGAGCATACATGTGTTTCTGTTGTGCATATACCAGAAGTGGTGCATAGGTCAAGAAATGGCACATTTACTGTGAAACGTTGCATTTACCACTTGTTGTGGCGCATATGATATAGATAAGTGAAAGACTTAGCAAATTGACTCAATAGGTGTCCTGCTTGACATGTCAATCGATAAGCTATCTCTAAGATTGCAAGAATCTAGTCAAGAGATGTAGTGTGCTGTTTTGATCAATTTGAAATGCTAAGTTGGTTGATATGTTTCTATAGATATGTTGAGTATGGGACTTGCAGTTTTGGATTGACACATTGCTTTGCGTGTTTGCAAGAGGATATATGAGATACACTTCAGTCAAGGGAGCAGTTCCCTATGCCTATGCTACAGTGATACATGCTGACGGAGATAGATAGAGAGGCACTCAGCGCTATGAGGTTCGACTATGTTTACTTCATGCTCAAGGTTCGGGCAAACCGTGGATTGTTGACTACTGCAGTGGAGAGATTCTACAGTGAGGATGGGACCTTCCACCTCCCTACTGGCAAGATGACCATCACCTTGGAGGATGTTTAGAGGATTCTACACTTGCCTATTCAGGGTGACTTGGTGGAGTATGATCCACAGAGAGGCACAGGACTCACTGAGTGCAGGCGAGTGTTTGATGACCCTAAGTTGGCAAGGCAGGTTATCCCATGGCAGGACATCTACAAGTGTTACAACTACTTCCTTGGTATTGTAGCAGGACTGATCGGAGGTGTGGTATGCCCCGACAGGAGATCACATGGGTTCCCCATTGGATGGGGTAGGATCATGGAGAGGATGATTACAGAGGGGACTCAATACGCATGGGGAGTTTGTGTACTTGCTCATTTATACCATGATATGCACTAGGTGGTATATCACAAGAGTACGAGCCTATCTGCAGGCGTGTCACTTCTATAGTTTTGGCTATGGGAGCACATAGCGATCACTAGACCGATCCGCTTGTTTGAGAGACAGAGAGGAGAGCCATATAGCTATGGCTATGCAAGAGTGATTTCCTAGCACAGGCTGGGGAAGCTAGAGTATTGGCAACATGCATTGGATGGAGTAGATGTGGTTGAGTGGCGACCATATCTAGACTATGAGCCATGGGACGACAAGGCAGACGAGCTTCCCTACTACTACCAGACGCGATGGTTGATAGGACAGACATGCTTTATCCTAGAGAGACAGATAGTCGGTCGGGTATAGAGGCAGTTTGGGTGGAGATAGGGCATGTCACAGGGGCAGGTGCAGTTTGCCAGGACACATGCTGAGAGGTACAAATGGGGGTCAATGGCATCCTATGAGGAGGCACTGGCTGAGTTTCAGTAGACCCCCTTTGTTGCCTGGGACATGAGGAGGACGATCGCAGATGTAGGGGTGATACAGGATTATGAGGACTGGTTCACTGCACACCCGTTTCTAAGATACTCAGGACCTGGGGTGCTGATGCCTCGCATAGATGAGGCAGACTCAGATGACGAGGGCTAGGTGGGCTGGAGAGGAGGACGAGGGGGAGGAGAGGAGGACGAGGGGGTGGCAGAGATAGAGGAGACGACGGGGATGATGGAGGTCGACCCAGACAGAGGAGGAGAGGCGGGGAGGGATTGTCTTAGGGTGAGCAGGCAGTGCCATCATAGGTTGCATAGCAGGTACCATAGCAGGCATAAATGCCGCCACCCCAGCAGGTGGCACAGCAGTAAGGACCTTAGGCACAGGGGCAAAGACAGGCAGAGGTAGCTCAGGGTCCTACACAGCCAAATGCATAGGAGAGGACCATAGCCATCCTGTGGGGAGAGATTAGGCAGCTGCGAGCACAGCTCAGGAGAGCCAACACCCAGCGAGAGACAGATGCAGAGGTGATTATAGGGTTGACTAGAGAGAGAGACATGGCAGACACACGGATATGCATTATCCGTGTAGAGTGGGATACTGCATTGGCAGCCTTGGGGACAGATGTAGTGACCAATTTCCTGGTTGGGCAAGTGTAGTAGGCATAGGTATAGTTAGCACAGGCACAGACACAGCTAGCACAAGTGCAGGCTGAGCTTGCTAGACAGTAGGCTCAGGTTCAGTACTACTAAGGTCTATATCATGGTGTCATGCCAGTGAGTCAGAGGGCTTCTAGCTACAGGAGCCAGTCTGCGGCCTCCCAGAGAGCAGGTCCATTGAGGTAAGTGGCCTCCATGGTGGGCCCACAGTAGTCTAAGGCCAACAGAGGAGGAGACACTTTTGGCAGTGGTGGTCCACAATAGTAGGGGTAGACTTGTACCACACTTGTACTTTTGAGACATGTTATCACCATCCATTAGGATGTATTTTTGTATATGACTTTGATTCAGAGACAGATACTATGATATTGTACATTTGGACTCATTTTATGATATGTATATGATGATGTAGCTATGTGGCTTGCTCTATATGTTATGAGTTTATGATTCTTTTCTATTGTATGATGTGATGCACATGTAGACTTAGATGTTTTATCTGATGCTATATGAGATGTTATTTGGATGCAACTTTTTGATATGATGCTATGTAATGTTTATATGATCTAATGCAATTTTAAATGATTTATCTGATGTATTTGCAATGTGTGTGAATGCAAATGGTATCTATATGATTATGCAACTTATGTGATCACATTATCTATGTTTTTTATTTTTTTTTGTTTTGACACTATGTGATGATTGCAACAAACTATATATGGATGACTTAATGCACTCTATTATGTATGCAACTGATTATAATCATGTAAATGACTATCCCATGTGATATGATATGCTACTATATGTTCTATTTTTGTGACGTCCAAATGTACGCTATCGACACAAAAAGGATAGAATGACAGATAGAAGATTGATTGACAGAAGAATGACTCGATAGAAGGATTCATAAGCTTCACTTTGTATTGGCACTCTGCATTATTGGGATCATTGATTGCATGGGATATGGATGTATGGATGTGGAAATGGATGTATAATGGATGGATTCGATTTTGACATCTTAACAGTGCAAGTATTTTGGAGTGCTTTATTTCATCATTAGGCGATGTTTGTGGTATTTTTCTGAAATATTATAAGTTGACACAAGCATCTAGGTATAATTGAACCAAGATGACCTGAGTACTTCTTACATGGATTTTGATTTAGCAAGCTAATACAAGCATCGAGGTATAATTGAACCGAGATGACCTGAGTACTTCTTGCGTATCAACAAACAAGGATTGCCCCCTTTCATCTTAGACCTTGGATGTCCTCAATGATCTTTTACTAATCATGTCCTTAGACCAGGCTTCACATTACTAAAGTTTAATCCACAAAGAACAAACAAAGAAAATAATCATGCCCCCATCATAGCATCTCTAGCTTTTGGCATCCTTGAGTAGCATAGAAAGGCATGATAGCATAAATCAAGACTCAATGTTTTAACCATGTTTCCAATTTATAAAACATTTTTTTACATTTAGATGTGTTTATTTCTTTCCATAATTTGAGTAAAATCATTTAGAAGACCTTAGGTGTTTTTCTACTTTGCCTTGGATAGGTTAAATGCCTTGTGTCAAAATTTCTACTTTGGAATCAGGTTCTGCTTGCTTGGTGAGAAGATTTCACAATCCTTATTGAGGAGACGGACCCTAAGGGACTGACCTAGTGCCTTAAGGGCTCATTGCTAAATGGCCTTGCCTACTTGATGGCGCAGAGGCAACGTAGTTCACGGACTTGGACCATGGATGAACTGACAAGAGACACTATGCTAGGCTCACACTTATGGATACAGTATGGCACAAAACCTTGGTTGACAAGGCCAACAAAGAGATAGAGTATCAAGCCATGATAGGTAACTGTCAGAATTTTATTATGGGATAGATATGGGTCAAAAAATGGGACACAGGCGAAGGAAAAATGAACACAAGGTGATTGGTTTCCCAAAGATGGGGGAGATGGTTTATCACAAGTAACGCTTGTTTTACCAGGTTTTTACCACTTGCTTTTATTTGTACGAAGAAGCTAGAAAGTAAACATGACACCTGTTTGCCAGGTTTTCACCATGATACCCATCCAAGGTGCCTGTTTGCCAGGTTTTCACCAAAGGATGATTTTTTTCTACTTTTCTAAAAAAAAAATTATTTATTTATTTTTTTTGCGTTTTTTCAATTTTTTAATTTTTTTGTATTTTTTTGCCCCCCTTGCATTAGGGTTCTCCTAGGTATAGAACTTGTAGAGGTGCATACTATTGATCGGGTCATTGAACTGCTCACCCTCTGATGTTACCAACTGATATGCCCCCGATCCGTAAGTAGCTACGATCACATAGGGCCGAAGCTAGTTAGGTTCGAACTTGCCCTTCTTTTCTCTGTCTTGTTGATTGCGAGGATTCTCCTTAAGAACGAGATCACCAACCTTAAAGATTCTTGGGCGAACTCTGTGGTTATAGCTTCTTGACATCATCTATTGATATGCTTTGAGATGATCAAAGGATTTCTGTCTCCTTTCTTCTAGCAACTATAGTTCTTGTAACCTGGAGACTTTGTATTCTTCATCTAATATGAGACCTTTTAACAACACCCTGAGAGAGGGTAATTCGACCTCAATGGGGAGGATAGCTTCTGAGCCATAGACAAGGGCGTAGGGTGTAGCACCTATGGGAGTGCGTATACTGGTTCTGTAGGCCCACAGAGTGGGATTGAGTTGGATATGCCAATCACGGCCAGCATCGTTGACTATTTTCTTGAGAAGTTTCAAGATGGTCTTGTTGGATACTTTAGCTTGACCGTTAGCTTGGGGGTAGTACAGAGTGGAGTAATGGTGTTGGATCTTGAATCGTTCACAGAGTTCTTAGACATCCTAGTTTTTGAAGGGTCTTCCATTGTCCGTGATAATGGACGAGGGAATTCCGTATCTGCAGATGATGTAATTCAGGATGAATGGGGAGATTTGCTTACCTGTGACAGTGATGAGGGGCACAATTTTGATCCACTTTGTAAAGTACTCAGTGGTAGTTATGATGAATTTAGGGCTGTTGGATGAGGGTGGATGGATATTTCCCACAAGGTCAAGTCCCCATTGTCAAAAGGGCCAAGGTGTCGTTAAAGGTCTCAACTCTTGAGCTAGTGCATGTATCAAGTTCCCATGTATTTGGCACTGCTTGCACTTCTTGACAAACTGATATGAATCCATTTCCATGTTCGGCTAGTAATAACCCAAGCGCATGAGTTTCTTGGCTAAGGAAGGACCACTAGAGTGTGTTCCACAAATCCCTTCGTGTACGTCTTGCAAAGCGGTTATGGATTCTTCTCATTCTAAACAATGGAGTAAAGTACCATCTAGGAAACGTCGGTATAGGGTATCGGCAATGATGATGTAGCGAGAGGTTTGGCGTATAAAAGTTCGTCGTTGGTTAGAAGATAGGTCAGGTGGGAGGCTGTTGTCCTTGAAGTAAGTGTAAATCTTACCGTACCAAGGTGAATCAGATCCAACTAGAAGGCATATGAAATGGGTCTCAGGAAGATCATAAGCTAGTTGCCGAATAGTTTCCACTAAGAACTCGTACTGTGTCTCATTTTTAGGTATCTCAAGGAGAGAGGCAATGGTTTCCATGGCATCTACTGCTTTGTTCTTGATCCTAGGTATCTGTTTGAAAGAGATGATTACAAAGTGTTCTTTGAAGTCGTCGACCATCCGCTTGTATGGGACAAGCTTTTCATCTTTGGTTTGGTAATCATTGTTGACTTGATTGATTATAAGTTGAGAATCACCGTAAACATGTAGCTCTTGGGTTTTCCACTCAGTTGCCATCTTGAGACCAATTACTAAGGCTTCATATTTTGCTATGTTATTGGTGCATGGGAATAACAAACGGTAAGACTTTGGAATTGTGTCGCCATTGGGAGTCACAAACAAGATTCCTGCCCCCGATCCATGATTTGTGTAGGACCCATTGAAGTAGAGTTTCCAGGAATATGTTGATATGTTAAATAGGGATTCATCCGGAAACTCAAATTGCATCGGTGTGGTGTCTTGTAATGGTGCATCCGCCAGTTGATCAGCAATGATCTGTCCTTTGATAGCTTTTCTATCTACATACTCAATGTCGTATTCGCTTAAGAGCATTACCCATTTAGCTAGGTGACCTGTGAGAGCTACTTTGCTTAGTAGGTACTTCAGGGGGTCTATTTTTGCAATGAGTTTAATTGGATGTGCAATCATATAATGTCAAAGTTTTTGTGAAGAAAAAACTACTGCAAGACATGATCTTTCTATTTGTGAGTATTGCAATTCATAGCCCACTAATGTTCGGCTGATGTAGTAGACGGCTCTTTCTTTATTCTCATAATCTTGTTGCACTAGAAGAGCCCCAAGAGCTGTAGGTGTAGCAGATATGTAGAGTATCAGTGGTTTCCCTTGAATAGGAGGCATGAGAATGGGTGGATTCGTAAGATATTCTTTCAGTTTGTTGAATGCCTCTTCACACCTCTCATCCCATCTGAATGGAATGTTCTTGTGCAGGAGATGACTGAATGGTTGGCACTTGTCTGCTAGCTGGGATATGAATCTATGGATTGCTTGTAGCTTGCCCTGTAGTGATCTTAATTGGGTAAGAGTCTTGGGTGGTGGCATGTCCATGATAGCCTTGACTTTGGCAGGGTCCACCTCTATTCCGTTTGCTGACACGATGAAGCCTAGCAGCTTGCATGAAGTGACTCCGAACACACATTTCTTTGGGTTCAGCTTGACTTGGAATTGGTCTAATCTCTGAAATACTTTTTCTAATATATCCAAGTGTGATTCCCTTGTGAGCAACTTTGCTAGGATATCATCGACATAGTCCTCCATTGTTACATGCATCATATCATGGAATATAGTCGTCATAGCACATTGATATGTGGCTTCTGCATTTTTTATCCCAAATGGCATGACATTCTAGCAGAAAGTACCCCATGGACAAGTAAAAGCTATCTTGTGTTGGTCTTCTGGTGCTATCTTGATCTGATTATAACTCGAGAATCCATCCATGAGAGACAACATGGTATGCCCTGCAGTTAAGTCGACTATGATATCTATATTTGGCAATGGAAATTCATCCTTGCGGCATGCTTTGTTTAGATCTCTAAAATCATTGCATAGTCTAACACGGCCATCAGGTTTGGATACTGGTACAATGTTGGATATCCATTCCGGGTAGTCTATAGCTCTGATGAACCCTACATCCAGTAATTTCTTGAGTTCTTCTTTGACCAATAGCGCTACATGTGGATGCATCTTTCTAAGCTTATGCTGCACTAGTTTTACTCCTAGGTCTAATGGAAGATGGTGTAGGATCAAGTTCGGGTCTAGACCTAGCATGTCTGCATATGACCAAGCGAAGCTGCCCCTCTTTTTCTTGAAGAACGGTACAAACCTGGTCTTTTCTGGTGGAGTAAGAGATTTAGCAAAGTGAATGATCTTAGGCTATTCCTCTGTACCAATATTAACAAGCTCTGTCGGTTCCACAACAATTTGGGATCTCTCCTAGTGCATGTCTATGAGGAGAGTGTCAAGCTTTCCATCATTAGGTGCCACAGTTAGGTTTTCACCTTCGGATGCGTCCTTTCTTTTTATTGTTTTGGGATCTGACACTACCGCAAAATAGTTTTCACCGTCAGATCTAGTTTTTATCTTAATATTTTTGTGACTAGAAGGCTTGGCACCCTCTCCAAAGTAGGCCACAGTATTAAGTTCAATAGAGAAACTAGCTTTATGATCTC
Organism: Cunninghamia lanceolata; assembly: GCA_027924645.1. Classification (NCBI taxonomy): domain Eukaryota; kingdom Viridiplantae; phylum Streptophyta; class Pinopsida; order Cupressales; family Cupressaceae; genus Cunninghamia; species Cunninghamia lanceolata. The sequence continues at coordinate 5,464,700 of BSBN01001222.1, forward strand.
CTTTGGGTAGGTGGTCCCTAAGCTCCATATAGTCAATGTAAGCATCATCATTTTGGAACATATCTAGTTGAGGAGTTCCTCGCATATCCCAGTCAATAAGCTCAGGATGTACAAGAGGGAGGGAGTCAGAGGATAGACCTGATTCATTGATAGTGTGAATGGATACGCTAGGAGTATAGGTAGGGGTGGTGTTCGGGATGGTACTTTCCTCCAAGTTGTTTATTGCGATGGAACTTGAACCTTCCTCGAAAGCCATAATCTTAGAGATGGGCAAATCAGACTCTAGTGGTCTATTCGGTAGCGTTTGTCCCTCATGGTAGGGGCTAAAAGTTTGGATGGTATCGACCTCCTTGTTGTCATAGGAATGCTCTATTAGCTCATCCCACTCATATTCATTAGAGTCTGTGTCGCTGTCCTCTTGAAGTGTATGGGTCATTTCCACAAGACAAGCATTTTCTTTAGCTTTGCCCTTGCCTTTGTATCCTAGACCATTTGTATTTCTAGCTAATGAGGATGAAGAAGGTTAAATAGGCTCTATGATTCCTTCTTTTTTGAGGCTGATGGGGCCTTGTCCTTCATAGCCCATTCTATGTAGGATAGTTTCACCTCGCCCATAGAGTTCTATTGGGAGCCTAGGTAGTTCTTGTGATGTGCTCTCTTCTTCAGTGTAAAGCCACTATAGGATATCTCTTTCCTCTGATTCATCAGATAAGGTCCCCCATTTTACAAAGGGAGTTGTGGGAGCTATAGGAGGCGCAGATGGCTTTGGAAAATGTTTGGGTTGGCCAAAAGATCAAGGAGACAAAGGCATCTTGGCTAAATTGAGGTTGTGCTCTATGGAGTATTCTCCCACTCCGCTTTCTTTTATGGTAATTTTCTGCTCTCTGGGCCTTGAGGAGGAGGCTTCAGTGGTATGATCATGTTGTGGGATAGGGGATATAGATGCTCTGTTGTTTAGTATGATGTAATCAGGTTTGGCCAGGAAGGAGTTGCAATGTTGAAAGGGGTCAGGGTCACCTTGGATGGTGACCTGCTTGCCATTGTGCGGGAATTTTATGCATTGGTGATAGGTCGAGGGCACAGCTTTCATGGTGTGAATCCATGGTCTCCCTAGAAGGATATTATAAGTGATCTCCCTATCAAGGACTTGGCACACAACATCTTTTATTACCAGTCCCACTTGTATGGGTAGGACTACTGTTCCATTTGTAGTTCGCTCTTCCTCATCATATGCTTTGATAGTAATCTTCTTCCTTGGATCAACTACTTTTTTGAAGAACCCCAATGCAAGGACTAGCTTTAACGTGCAAATATTTAAACTGGCCCCCCATCAATGAGAACCCTCTTGATCCGGTGCTTGTGGATGAAGGCGACAATATGTAGAGGGGTGTTATGAGGTTGAGATACAAAGAGGTCATCTTGCTTGGTAAATGATATGGAGCTTGACGGGGTCAGATTACCTACCATGGTCTGAAATTTCTCTTGGGCCAAGTTAGTGGGGACAATGGTTTCCACTAAGGCTTTCTTGAGGATCTCCTTATGGGAAGGAGATAGATGCAACAACTCCAAGATAGAAATGTGGGCTGGAGTTTTCTGTAATTGGTCTATGACATTATATTGACGAAATTTGGATCGAGAAGGTGATGACCTTGGAGGGGCGGTATTAAGTGTGACTTTACCACTGCGAGTAATGATACTACAACCAGTTCTGTTAGGTCCTAATTGTTGGTTGGGCGTGATGACATTGATTTGTGGGACATGCTCAGAAATGCAATTTATGGTATAGTCAAATGGCACACTTGCATAGTTAGCATTACTATTCCCACTATTTTGATTTGGCCTATTGCGATTGTTGTTGGCATTGTCATTGTTGTTATGGCCATTGTTGTTATGGCCATTGTTGTTATTGTTTTTGTGCAGCCTGTTGTGATTTAGAAGTGGATCCCTATAAGCCACATGTGTCTCATTGGAGGTATGCTGTTGGGTTCCCCCTTGATTTTGATCAAGCACATATTGGATAACATTTTTGAGATGGATACAATTGTTGGTTGTATGCCCCCTTCCTCTATGATATTCACAATAGTTTGTATCCTTCCAATAGGGAGGTTTGACTATAGGCCCATAATCACTTGTTGGCAGTAGAGAAATTTCATTGTTAGCCAACAGCTTCCTTAATGCGGATTCTTGAGACTCACCTAGCAGTGTGAACTTTCACCTTGGATTTGAATTGAACCATGGTCTTGGTTCCTGAGAGAATGGTTTGTTGGGTGCAACATTGTTTGCTTCTCCTTTGAGAGTGAATATGGGTTGTTGCTTGGGAGCTGCCACCTTGGCATCCACTACCCCATCGTTGACAACATTCTTATTCTTGGTCCAAAACTTTGATTTGTCCATCATGTAGTTGGAGGTAGGTGTGTCCTTGTATAACTTGATTGCCCCCTTGGTGATCATAGCTTTTTCAATGAACAATCCCATTTCAATGACTTTTGAGAATGATGTAGGGCATTGTATTTGTATTTGATAGCTAAGATCAGTATTGAGGTTATGGACAAACATCTCTAATAGCTGCTTCTCGGGTATATCGTAAGAACATTTACTTGCTAGTTGTCTCCATCATTGTAGGAAGGTGGTGAATGACTCACCATTCTTTTGTTTGGTGTTGCATAGATCTAGCATAGATATTTCGTGTTCGATATTCTAAGAGAAGTGTGTGATAAATTTGTTGACTAGTTCATCAAAAGTTTTGATGCCCGGTGGAAGCCGTGAGAACCACTCCATAGCTTGGCTGCCTAGAGACCTAGGGAATAGTCTTATTAAGTAAGTCTCATTGTGAGCTACTTCCAAACATGCTGCGTTGAATTCCCTTATATGGTCTCTAGGGTCCCTTTTCCCTTTGTACTTCTCAAACTTAGGAACTTTGAATTGATAGGGAAATGGTTTCATGATCAAACTTTTGTCAAAGTGGTACGGTGCAATATCTTCCAAGGAGTAGTTTTTAGTGTTTGTACCCATCTTGAGGTCTGACATTTGTTGCGTTAGACTCTCGAGTTGTTTCCTCATGTCTTCCATAGGAGTATTTTGATCCATGGTTCGTTTACCTTTATCATTTGTGTTTGGGTCTATGGCATTCTTTTCCTTTTCATGATCATTTTCCATGTTTTCCATGATTGAGCTTATATCAAAATTCATGAGTAGTTTAATTCCAAGACTAGCAAGATGGTAGAAATACTTATGAGGGTCTGCATGAAGCACCTTTTCTACTAGGCATTGGAATTTCTGATCTTGGATGCTTCCTTGATAATCTTTGTGAGAGATATCTTCGTCACTATCATGAGGTGTGACGATGTGGTTGGATGAGCCGGCCATTTCAAGTTGCTTTTTGTACTGAGATCTAGTAAGAATCATGCAAGGTGACGCGGGATGAAGTGGATTGGGACCAGAAATTTTGGCAAGGTGTTGACGGAGACTGCTATGAATAGGATACCTAGGACAAGACTTGGATAAAGGACCTTCTCGCTCAATGATTTCAAGTAAGGTGGCGGATACAAGACGGTAGCCACTAGTAAGGGTACTCGATACCTGTCTTACTGTGTAGGGACTAGTCGTGCAACAAACCACTAGCAAAGTTCTGTGACCTACTAGATTTACTTGAATTCACTTGTTGCAGGAGGTTTTCACCTCAAGCACATTTATTTTAAGTGGATTGGTAGGGCTTGGCTTTTAGCTTGTTTCCACTCAAGGTCATTCCCACTTGGACAAGCATGCATCCAAGGGCAGGCCCCTCTAAAGGTTAAATAGATGGAATAACAAGTATGGCATTCTGGTCACCCAGTAAAGGGGAGAGTATAAGTCTGTTGTTATTCGATAAGCACGGAAGACACTGATTAATTCAACCTAGTTAAAAGTAGAAAAACTAAATGGGCTAATCTACTTGGGCAAGCACAAAACTTTGAAGTGATTTAGCAAGATAGCAATGGTTCAGTTTTTTAACTCAGAAAGCAATGATGAGTTTAGTTTTAATCCATGTACCATGAATAGTTAACTTTGAAATGTTGGTCAATCGAGATAGTATTGGTTCAGTTTTAACTTAGAAAGCAATGATGAGTTCAGTTGTAATCCACGTAGCATGAATAGTTAACTTTGAAATGTTGGTCAATCGAGATAGCAGTGGTTCAGTTTTAACCCAGAAAGCAATGATGAGTTCAGTTTTATACCAGATAGCAATAACTTTGAAAAGATAGCAATGTTGCAATGCCATATAACAATGATCCAATTACCTCTTTCCTAATTAAAAGCTATGTGAGATTTTGCATGAGTATATGTTTTACTATCCCTTTAGAAAGTGAAGTGTGAGCTATCAAAATGCAACTATATGAAACTAAACCCAAACCTATCCTGCAAAACAGCTCCAGAGAATACCTGCAAAGATGTCAGCATTAGCAAAATCTTCTTAGAAAAACTCTAGAATCATTGCCTACTATAGAAGCGCTACTTCAGTGACTAAATGCACAGAAATAGTCAACAGAAGCGCAGTAACACATATGCACCGTAACAGAGGTTAAAAGCGTAGAAAGAAAGAGCATATGTGTGGGAAGAATATATGCGCCGGAATAGAGTTTAAAAGCGTAGTAAGAAATAACATATGCACAGGAAGAATATATGCGCCGGAATAGAGGACAGAAGTGTCGCAGATTTGTTCATATGTGCCGAATTAACTTATGCAATGTCTATACGGAACCTATCTTTTAAAAAAAGCTCATATTTTGATTAGATAAAGGGGCAAGGCCCCGCGGTGGGTGCCAAAAATGTTAGGGTAAAATAGGATCAACAATGAATATGCAACAAACAACATCAAATGCCCATAACTCAATAAAATAGTGAAACTAAGAAGATTGAATAAAATGAAGCAATGAATAAAACAATGTAAACCTTCCTTGAATCGAAGCTTCTATTGTTGCCTATCAAGATCGTCATTGTTTGTATGAAGTAGGCCCTCAAAGACTACACTCCTTTGCTGCTTTCAAGAATGTCGATAGTGAATGGCTATGGTGATAAATGTGCAATGAAGAGGAGTTTCAAAGCTTTGGGTGATCTCAAGCAAATTGTATTGGGGTGCCAAAGGCACGCTTGTGTATTTCTGTAGAGTAACAATACGAATAGCCTGGATGAATAGAATGGAAGAATGAGGTTTCATTTGTAGACTTGGGAGGATGAAGATTAACGGTTGAGATGAAATGAGCAGATCAATGGTTGAGAATGGTTGAGGAATGTGCAACGAATAGGAAGAGGACAAGTGTCTCACTTCCATCATGTAATAGGGTAGTTAACAAAATTGATTGAAGAGTTAATAGAATGGATTGAGGGATTGAAAGAATTGATTGATCAGTTACCCAAATAGATTGAGGAGCTGATAGAATTGATTGATTAGTTAACAATTTTGATTGAAGAGTTAACTAATTTTGATTAGAGAAGAAATAGGATATGTGGATGAGGGAATATTAGCTAATTAAATATTTGAAATATTTAATTACATGTGCAACATGGTGAGGTGGAAATATGAGGTGGAAAGGTGAGGTGGATTTATGGAATTAAGATTTAGGATAGAAGAATTTGGATTAATTAAATAATGTAGGATTATTTAATTATGTGAGACATTAGAAGAATTAGGGAAATTTAATTAAATAAATTGATTTTATTTAATTTAGACTTTAGAAGAAATAATTAAATATTTTGATATTTAATTAATTAAGAGGAATGTGAATCAAATGAATAAATTTATTTATTTATTTATTGATAGAAGAATTAGAAGGGAATAAATATTAAGAATATTTATTTAGACTGAATCGTGTCATTTTTAGGCGTATACAGTAAACATGCATTTGACCCTTGTATATGGCATTGTACATTCCCTTTGTATGTACCCCTTGTATGTCTAAACATACAATGCGAATATACAAACAAAAGATGCATACACACATGTCTGCTTTTGTAAATCAAAATGCATATCTTTTCGGGTCCGGGGGTTGTATCTTAGGAATGCATATGTCCTTGTATGTTCGATTGTATGTGCAAACATACAATCGTAAACATGCAATTGGTGGGCCCCTATCTTTGTATCTCCTCCTTGTATCTACCCTTTGCATGTCGAGATACAAACGCCTTTGTATATCGTTGACTCCACTTTCTCTTGCATGTTGGCTTTGTATATTGTCCCTTGTATGTTATCTTGTATATCGCATATACAATGCAACTTGTATATGAGATACAATCGCCTTTGTATACAAAGCGGACCCCACCATTTGTACATTGTCTTCATATATTTTACTTGCATCCTTTCTTTGCATCTTCGGCCTTTGCATATTTGTCGATATACAAGCACCTTTGTATATGGCCCTTGTATGTCGACCTTGTATGTTTCTTTTGTATATTTCCTTTGTATATGCAAACATACAATGGCGAATGTATATGCGAATATACATTCAAAAAATACATACAAAAATACTAAGCATGAAACTGAGGAATCCCTATGATGGAAAATCTTGTAGCTAAAATATTTCTGGGTTTTTCTGGGTTTTCTGCAAGGATTCTTCTAGTGAGATTTTTGGGATTTTTTGCAAGGCACAACATAAATAATTTGAAGGATTTAAGCCTTGTAGGGTCATTTTCCAAAGGATTTTCAAGGAAAATACAAGGTGGACTATTTAACTCTGGATAGAGTAAAATAGGTCAACACCTCCCTTCCAACATGAAGAACTTCATGATCATTAAGCAGATTTGGCCCTAGGGCTCCAACAAGCTTCTCCCTATCAAACCCACCATGCAGCTTCACTGCCGCCTCCCTCTCTCTAAAGAAGAGACCCATATGCTCGTGGTCGAGCACCTTACTGCGTCTAGCGTGCTTCTTCCCTTTAGTGGGAAGCCCCATAGCCTAACTAATCACCTCCTCGGACCCCTGGAAGCCAATACCCCCCAAGTAGACTTTTCTAGTATCCTCTTCGCACGACTCAGCGAACTAGCACGACAAGTTTTCGTCATGGCCAATCATTCCTTCTAGAGAGGAAACCACTTACCCCTCTTGAATGATATGCCAGACAATTTGGTCCTGCCTGAATTCCTGCATAGTGGTCGACTCAATCTTCACAATATCTCCACCCATATTCACAGTTTGAATTTCACACAGGCAGCAGCGCTTAAAATTGTTAAGGTTGGTGCTGTTAAATTTAGAAAGTAACCCAATAAAATGGAAAGGCCACAAGGTAAAATCAATAATCACATCATAATTATTATGGCGATATGCCACACCTTTGCCACATTGAAAAATCTCCTTGGGAAGAGATCTTGGCCGCCACCTTATGTGGCAATGAATGTCCCCAGCCGTAGAGATTAACAAAATATTATTGCCCACAGGCGGACCCGTCCTACACATCGTCCATACCCCTGCCAGAGGCCACTATGACATCCTTTTTGCCCAATTAGATCTATCTCTCACTCCACCACCAAAATCGAGGATCTTTTGCTTTATGGCCTACCTACCTGTCAACCAGTCAGCCTGCCAACCCACCAATAGAAAGTTGGCCGGCCAGCCGGCCAGTCTTCCAACCCATGTAGACCCCCCTCTTATGCCACCTAGGAGTGCTATACAAAAATCTAGTCAGCTGACACTTCAAGGCTCTTTTGTTCCCGCCCATCTGCTTTTGAAAATTCAAAATTTTCTCCTTGCTAGACTTGTTGACCCATCCAATACTATCAACCCCGATCTCGTTTAAACGGGTCTCCATGAAATACACATAGCCCCTGCCACCACCCAGCCACAGGAAGAGGATGGTCACAGCCCTGAACCACCTAATTCTTGTTGTTATCTTCATCTTTCTTTATGAGAGTATGAATCTCATTGGGCAGGCAAGTCATACTCCTCCAGCACCGCCATCCTTTGTTGTCGCTACCCAGGTTTGCCATAGCATCGGCAACAGCATTTCCTTCCCTGTATATGTGAGAGATCTTAAAGGATTAAAAATGTTTAATTTTGATTTTTTTAAAATAGTGGAGTAATTACAATTTAAGGAGATCTTAAAGGATTAAAAATGTTTAATTTTGATTTTTTTAAAATAGTGGAGTAATTACAATTTAAGATTTAGAATTTTACCTAATCTCCACTACAATCATCAAAGTCGGGGAGTTTCGAACTCAAGACCTTTGGCTCTGATACCAATTTGTTGGACCATGATTGCCATTAGATCAAAACCCACAAGCATTAATCTCTGCTACAAGTGTCAGAGTTAGGATTCACAAGAGGCGGTTAGTCCATGTCACGAAACATCACGGGGAACACTGGACTCACATGCCAACAAACAAAAATTTAAAATCTAACTAGACAAGACATGGCTCAAAGCTGCAACAACTTTGAAAGCAGACAGGAAACCAACAACCAAACGACACACAGAGTAAGACGACCTCCAAAACACCAACCACAAGAATTAGGACTGCAAGACCATCTTGAGATCCATGCTATTTACAGATAATGGCTGCAGGTTTAGAACCACTTAATTCCAAAGTATACTGGCTTCCATTAGCAAGATTTTTCACTGTTTCTCTAATACACATATCCTTCATATCACATATCCTTCATATTCAACCTTCCTTTCTTTGAGTCCACCCCAGAATCATTGTGCTTTTTAATTATTTCTATTAGTTCTCCCACATGACTGATCTCCAGACACACAACATTTACAATTTAATAATTACTTAAAATAATCAGAGGAATAAAAAATTATGAAACAACTGACTCTCTACAAAAAACTCCTAAAAATTCTGAGCAGTGCCTACTAAAATATTAGTTAAACGATTGCATGAGAGCCTGCTACTAGTCACCTGAAAAAGACTCATTTAATTAAATAAATTTAAATAGAAAGGTAAATTACACCAACAAGAATGATTTAAACGACCAGACTCCAGCTATGTTTTTGTAGGGTATGCACACAGGCCTGTATTAATTAAGACAAGGCTGTAGAAATGAATGGAATCTCAAAAACCATTGCTTTTCTTGCAGTTTCAGTTTTAGTTTTAGATTGGTTTTCCAGTTCAACATGGGCTAATACAACCCAACTCCTTGATTGCTCTACTTCATCTGCTGTCAATTGTGATTCTCTCATTTATCTTCGTAATGTTACTGAACCCATTGACTCTGTAGCATCCAGGCTCAACATTTCTGCCCTTGAAATCACACCCTTTAATGTGCCTGACTATTTGGCCAAAATTCGTTGTTCTTGCTCCAATTTTTTGGGTAATAGGGGATTCTCTTACAGAGTGAATTATACAGTGCAACCTTCTGATGTGGGTTTAGTGTTGGGAGATATTTCTGACAAGTATTTTAGCCATACTGCATGGACAGATAATCAATTCAGAAAACTACAAGAAGGGGATAAAGTAGAGTTAGCTCTGGGTTGTGGATGTCCTATTCCTGGGTGGCACTCAATTATTTCTTATGCAGTTCCCGAAGGTGATTTGCTTTTTCAAATAACCCGTAAATTTCACTCCGATCTGGACACTATAATAAAGTCTAACAACATACCGGATGAGAACTTGATAAAGAAAAACAGGGTATACTTTATCCCTTATCAAAAGGGTACGCTTGTTTATTTCTTGTTTGTATATCAATATGTTAATGCTAAATCTTTTGTTTTCTGCAGAATTAGTGTGATACAGATTTTACATCAAGCATTTTATAGTTGTAATACTTTCCATTCCTATTGATTTGTGTCATTATAAGTCCTAATGCCATTTCTCCCACTTCATGCTTTTTGGAACCAATTTAATTTGAAAATATTTTGTGTGTACAGAAAAGCACCCACACGGAGGACTAGTGCTGGAACTTTCTGTTTCACTTGGTGAGTTCATTATGTAAATCTGAGATAACAGGGGATTTCATATAGTCCATTATGGTTTTAAATTAGATATGGGTAGCCACTCTATTTAAATATTATCCACTTTAAGAGTCAAATAATTGATAGCAAATTAACAGTCAAATAATTGATAGCAATTTTACACCTCATCCTTATGAAAAAGTAAATAATTATCCTATTTCTATTAGCCAAAATTTACCTTTCATCATTGAACTTGGTGTGATTTAAAAATAATAGTTTCTAACTAAACAACCAATAAACATACCATTACACAATATCTATACACTTTGTGACACAGAATTTTAGTTAATATTAAAATGTATTTATTGATCAATTTGTGTTTTGCTTTTCTTTTTTCAGCTGGAGCAATCCTGCTGCTACTGTTGTCTATAATTCTTTTCTACTATGGCTGCCGCAAAAGAGGTTCCTCTTTAACTCAGTCTTCAACACATACAGACATTGGACAAGCTGAGTATTGGGGAGAACAGACAAAACAAGAACAACAGTTGGAGAAAGCTCTATCTGCCTTGACAAATCTTACAGATGAAGAGATAACTCAAATGAAAAGCTATTGTAATCAGTGTTACAAAATTGGGGAAGGAAGCTTTGGAAAAGTGTACAGGGGCAATCTGAAAGATAAAGATGTGGCTGTAAAGGAAATAAAACAAAGAGACAGACAGCAAGAAATTAGTTGAGAATGAAGTGAGACTTCTCTATGGGAAGGAGCACAAAAATCTAGTCAACCTAATCGCATGGTGTATTGAAGAAAACACATTTTATTTGGCGTATGAATATGTTAATGGGTGCACTCTGGACGAATACTTGAGAGAAAATTGTTCAATCCCTTGTATGAGTTGGAAGCAGTGTCTGAGGGTAATAGCAAATATAGCTGAGGGAATAGAATTCTTACATCTCAACAAAATCATACATGTTGATATAAAACCTCAGAACCTAATGTTAGACATTAAGGCTAATGAGGCAAAAATTCTAGATTTTGGGTTTTCAAGGCATGTGGACTGGGAAGGAACCCACAAATCAACCGAGAGAATAATAGGTACTAGAGGATATTGGGCACCAGAGTATTGCTTCAACCACAATCTCTCCTACAAGCATGATGTTTATAGTTTTGGAATTGTGGTGTTGGAGGTGATAACAGGGCAGAGACATGTTGACAATGCACGGGGTTCCAGCCAGTTCCATATTCCAGACTACTTACACTACATGATTGCCAACAATCGTTTTGAACAAGCTTTGGATGAACGGCTGAAAGGGGATTGCTGGAGTGAGTATGATTTAATGAATGCTTTGGCTGTAGCAAAGTTAGCTCTCAAATGTGCTGAGAAGGACAAGGAGGAGAGGCCTGATATAGATTATGTGATGAGAGAACTCTATTTTGCGAGAAAAGAAAATACTGAAAAAGAGTCTTCTGAGATGGTCCATTGATCCATGGCCATGTATTTTAACTGCACAATATCCCTCTGGTTAAATCCTCCCCTGCATCTCTACTATCTATAGAGAATGCAATTTTACTCCACCTGTTGATATCTTCTTCACCTGTAGCATTTTGTTACATTTTACCTCTGCTCATTTTGTTATGGAGCTTAGTGCATTTTTATGTGCTACTTTTTTCTAAAAAGCTCAAGTTTTCATAAATTTTGTCAAAAAGAAATTGATTTCTAATTTTAGAGATGGAAAAAAAAAGATTTGTAATTGTACCGTTTGCATCTATTTTTTTATCTCGTTTGCATCTATTTTAGTATTCACATATAATAAGTATGTCTCTAATAGTTTTTTAACTTATCTTCAAACTTCAAAATTATTTTAAAAGCACTTCACCCCACTTAGTAAAACTTTTTTACTATAAGAATTTTGCTTTACTCACGTCACCTAATTTCTAGTCCCTTGGAATAGGAGTGCTTATGCTCATGTCCTTGTGGACAAGAGCACTCACACGTGTATCCCCTTTTGTGCCATCTTAAATAGGAGCAAACATGCTCCACATGCATTCATGTCCTCTTGGACGAGCACACACATTCTTATCCCCCACAAATCAAAAGTGTTGTTTCCCTCTTAACAATCATCTCTTTTGTGAAACCCTTACCCGAGTATGTTTTCCAATAGTCAATTTAGCCTAGGCATGCTTATTTAAGTGAGACTCTCCAAAAGGAAAAGGACAAGATCCATACTTCCAAGCCATTAATCTCTTCCTCACATGTACAAACATGATCCCCCATTGTTGTACACACCACCTCAAATGGTGCAACTCCATACATCAATGCTCATAGGATCACACACTCCAACTTTCCAACTTTGTTTATGCTAAACATATGCAAAGTAGGGGCTTCATTGAGACATGCTCCTAAATGTGAACATTTTCTACCCTCTAGATCTGACAAGCCCTACAACATTAAATATAGGTTCTTAACAACATTTAGGTAAACTTTAAGAAGTGTGGGTAGTTTCAAGTAGCAAATACGCATAGGGTGTGAGTTCTTGTATGCAAGACACTAGCACCCCCAATGGACACCAATGCACTAAAGGAACAAGAGCATGAGACCTTTGGATGTGAACACAAGGAGAGAGACACTAACATATGATGCCTAACAAGATTTTTTTTATCACACTTTAGCAGTTTGAGACCTGATTTAATCAACATTTCAATTGTATTTAACCCTTTATAGTCCTCTAAATAGACATGCCTTCCTTACCCTTTCTTATTTCTATTTTCTAGTTCTAGTGCAATCTCAACTCTTACATTTCATTTACTCAATTAAATGTGAAACATGATAATAATTGAATATGTGAGTGAATGAAATTTCGTAATTAAAACTAACACACTTAGCTCTAGAATTGTTATTTTTATTCACATTTTGGTGAATCCAAATTTATTCCAGGACCTTCTTTAACAAAAAATAAATAAAATAAAAAGTAAAAGAAAAACCTATTTTCTAATAGTAGTGCCATGGTGCTAACCATAGGGAAGTAAGTCAACACCCTTCAGCTAAATCACTCCTTTAATGCCCATCTTTCTATCATGGCTCCGAATTATCAACCATGTATGCATTTTCCTCCTTTCTCAACACCCTTACTACCATTGCCCATTAGGTTCATGATGTTGATACTTCCTTTAATGCATATATGCTAGTGAGTTAGCCGTCATCATGTCTCTCTACTCTTGATTTCTCTATAGATAAGCATGATCATTTAGCCTATTCCACTCTTCATGATCACTTCTCTTAAAAAAGCTTCCATACTTCTATTGCTGATTTATCATTTGATCCCTTTAGTGAGCCTTCTTGTTGTGGCCTCCACGGCACACCTTAGTTCTTTTAGAACTAGGGACCCTCCTTTTTTTAAATTTGATGGATTTAGTCCTTGATTTTGTTCTATATGCATGATCATGAGGCTCTTTTGATTTTAAGATAAAAGAACCACTTTCTCTATTTGGGTAATTAAAAACTATATCATTGACATTCCTAAGTTTGCAAAGATTTTGATATTAAAAACATTGTTCATAGGAGATCATGGGTTTGATTTAGTTTTTTCAAATATACATTTGCAATTTTAACATTAGACCTTGACTTTGGTTCAAATGAATTTTAATATGTTTGCCCTTCCTTTCATGCATTTGTTCTCAAGCTCTTGTTCATATGCATTGAAGGGTATCTATGAGTATTCCTTAAATTTCTTTTGACATTCCTTGCTCATATGCATTATATAACTTTAAGATTTCATAGCTCTCTATTCAAAAGAAATTTGCAGCCATAATAAACTATTTTCACATAATCCCAAGAGAGAAAAATATGCAAACAAGTATTCAAAATCCACATGCAAAAGAATAAACAAACATACCATCAAGATGGCACAAGATGTACCTTGGGAAAACCCTCATGAGGGAAAAATCCAACCTCCAAAAGCATCCACACTCAATGTATTATCTCATGAACAAAGATTATAATACTCTTACAAAGCCTCCATGAATACTTCAGAAGCATCAAGCTCCTTAATTGCACTCTATGTGAACAAGCAAATGAGAATCATGTAACCACACATCCCAATCCATGCTTCCTCTCCTCACATATGCAACATACAAGAGTGTTATGTCTTAAAATGTCCCCTAGGACTTTTACCTCCTAAGTTTAGCTCTCGGGTCCTTTAATTGTAATCACACATCTTAGAAATGAATCCCAAAGCAAAATCCCCTAAAACCCATGAAAAATGGGACTTAGGGGACATCTCTAAGCTTAATCTACCCCTAAAATAGGTCCCTAGGCTTGGGCGCCCGTGCCCTTGCCCTACCCTATTTTGTCGGGGCCCCAAATTTGAATGTCGGTTGGTGCCTGTTAAAAGGTTTCTGTTGTTAGCATCTTAAGTTTGAATTATGAAATTGTAGTGGGAATGCATATATAATCATGTTTAGGACTTCATTTGTAAACTAGAAGATGATTTTGAGATTAAGGCGAACTTATGATCATAGAGTATTCAAGGGACACATTGTGTTGTAGAGTAGAATTGTGTTGTTGTGTTTGTTATTGCAGATTTGGCTTCATCTTCTCATGGCGTGAGAGATCTTCATCTCCTTGAGAGCTACACCTCTAAGGTGATAATATTTGTGATTCAATCTATCTACTTTATCATTGTTTTTTCCTCTATCCACCAAGGACACACACTCTCTATCTAACAATGGTGTTGGAAGTCTTGAATGTCATTCTAGGGCTTGACTGAGGCAAGCTCCTAAACACCACAACCCCCAACCCTTCTCTTGTGATTGTAGGTGACAGGTGTCAGATCTTGTAGAGAGGAGTTGTAGAGGATCATTGCAAAGCAGAAGAAATCCAGATTTGAAGAGAAAGGCAGGAAATAACCCTAAAAGGTCAAGGGCGCCCGCTCTTTTGACCTCCAGTTTTGCATTGCCGAGAATCTTGGAGTAGGTTGTAGTCTGTAGCAGATTTCATCCCAAAGCCCTCAGAAAAAGTACCACCTTGGGCTTGGGCACCCGCTCCTTTGACCCCAAACTTTCCACTTTCTGAAACTCGAAATCTGGTATGTATCTAATCTGTATTTAGTATCTTTCTATGGGAGCATTTGTCATATTTCGTCCGTTTGCTTGTGATTTTACATAATTAGGGTTTTAGGCTTAATTGAGCTAAGGTTAATAGATTAATCAACAAATTCTAAATTTCCTTATCATCCCAAGTGACACCAGAACCTGATAGTTGAGTACTCTTGCAAAAGTTGTGACTTGGCTTGGTTCAATGTCCTTGAATGTATTGAGTAAAAGGAGGACATAATCAAACTATTAATCAACCCATCTTCCCTTCTTTTCCTTCATTACATTTTGGTGAACCTCTATTTTTCTAAACATTGCATCTTGCTCAGTGTTGTACATCAGATTGCATTCATACATTTTATTTTCATCATCTTACATTTGAAAATTTTGAATAAAAATTAAAAAATTCAAAAAAATCAAGCATCATAGGCTTGCATTTAGACATAGTTTACACTATTTTCATTGCATTTCATCTAAATCATTTAAATCTCTTACATCAGATATGAGAAAACTCACAACAATTCATCATTCTATAATCATTTACCTTGCATTTTCATACTTTATTTGCTAGGGTTTGCTTGAAATTGTGCATTTTTCATATAACCTAGTCTTCACAAAAGCTAGGGTTTGTGGTAAAATCTTGTTTCAGATTTTAGTACTCCTCTGAACATTCTTTCAAATCTGATTTTGGACTGTAGCATTGCTGCATTGTGCATTTTTGCATTTACATTGGCATCTTTAGTACATTTACATTGAAAAAAGTGAAAAAATGAGCATTTTAGGTGCATAAACAAGCATAGTTTTCCTTTGTTTCATTGCATATGCCATAAATATCATTCATTTAATATCTTACATTCATTCTACAGCATACATTTATTGTTCATCTAAAAAATTTGGCATTATTTCACACTCTTACTTGAAAATTTGCATGTTCTAATTACACATTGTGTATTTCAACTCTAAGGGTTGTATACACTTTCTTTAAACAAGCTACAAATCACTCATATTGCCTTGTTGTGTTGCATTATTTCATTCTACCCACTTTGTTTGTTGCAGACCCTATGTGTCTTTTAGTACCTGCTTCCCTCAAAAAACTTCTTAAAGTGTGAAATAGTCTGACATACATGGTTTCTTATCACAACAACAATGCTAGGTTCCCTCCTAGACCTTATATGAAAAGAAAGACTCTTGAACTTGAAATAGTATTTACACCTCATGATAGAACAATTAGAAACATAGAAGGACCTCTTTACATCACAATGAATGTAATGGAGACTCTTGTGCATGGAACACTTATTGATCCTAATTGTATGACTAATGTGGCTATGGAAGAATTCCTTTATTCACATGATTTGATACATGATTCTTATGAACCTTCAGACCTAATGATCAAGACACATGATGGAGTTTTTATTCCCACATTTGGGAAGATATCCTTGTTGGTTACAGTATTTGAGAAATCCATGGAACAATTATTTGATGTCATCCCTACGTCCGATCTCTTGCACATAAAATTAGGCCATCCATGGCTAAAAGCTATGAAGACTATCCCCTCAACAATTCACAAATGTATAAAATTTCCTTTACATGGACAAGTGCACACTATTCATCATAATACATGGCAACCCATTGTTACTCAAAAGAACTTCACTCTTGATTACTTTTGGCCACAACCTACTATGGAACCTGAGCCATGAAGAGACCAACTTTTCTTAGGATATAGACGATATAAGGCAAAACTACTATCTAGAGTGGCCAAACCTTCTATTCAACAAGCAACAAGCGAAAAACAACCCGCATTAGAGGAACTTCCTAGATCAAAGGGTAAGGGACTCTATGCCGAGGTTCCTCCTCCGTCATCTTTGCAAGGATTGGGAGGTACTTGTGGAGAACAAAGCACTTCATCAAAACAAATTAAGTTTGTACCAGCTTCCTCCTCTAGAATGTCAAAAACTATGGACAATCATGAGAATCCTTTTGAAAAAATCACCAATAAACAACAAAGAAATAGACAAGCAAGAGAAAGGAGGAAGAGAAGACAAACTTTTGCTCAACAAAATACACCTCAACAAGAAAACATTCCACCACCTAACATTGAACCAATTAAAGAAGAGCTTAAAGAAGAAGAGTTTAAGGACAATGACATAAGTTGGGCAATCATACCTTATGTACCTCTCTCCTCTGACATTCAAGATTTGGAAGACGATGATTTTCTCTACGACAACCACTAGTTCAGTTATGCAACAGGTAAGTATTTCTAACCCTGGTGGCCACCTTTGTCGTAGCATAGTTTGCTCATTTATGTGGCCTCCCCTCTTGTGTTGTGTCCCCTTGATGTGTTATGTGTTGTTTAGGTCTCCTAGGATGACCCATGATACTCTTGTAAGTCCAAGGATACTAGGACATTGCCTCTATTGTGACCATTCTTCTATTTGTTGCATCATTCTTCTATCTTGCCTCTCCTCTATTTTATTGATTGTGTGTCATGCCTTAGGGGCATAGCATTGTGGTTGATGACCTAGGGGCATCCTCCTATGTGGTGTTCCTAAGGCACTTGATTTCCTCTCTCATTTTACTATTTACCTTCTTCTAGTGATTCTATCTAGTTGGCAGATGGCAAAAAACAAACAACTAACTGATAAGGACCGCGTGTCTCTTCAACAAGTAAGAAAAAATGGACCTAGTCCATACATGAAGACGGGGTTGATTTATATATCCGACGCTTGGCTAGTAGAATCACTCCATGTGATATTTGATGTTGTCCTATCTTTTCTAACAAACCATTGCAATACATTTGCTTCTTGCACTTTGATTGTCTTGTATCTCACCTTGTTGTTACATTCGGTTCTAAGGTACCTACAATATAAGCCTAATGGCTATACTTAGACTCGAACCCATATGTGTAGCCTTGGTTTTTTTGATGTAATCTCATTCATGCATAACTTTCATGTTTTGGTATGGTTGTTATCTTAGAGCAAGATTTTCTAACCATCTTGTTGTTTATCTTAGAAAATCAAATCAATGTGTTTGTGGGAACATTTGACGATCATAAGCACATGTCACCTTAGGGGCATGGGCTTTGCGAGAGCTCTTGTTTCCTTGTGTGTCTTCTCTCTACCTTAACATGCTTGATATCGATACATGACATTGAAACCACCTTAAGGTGGGGGAATATATAAGGTTATTTGTCTAATGATTTTAGTACTAATGAAGCATGTTTGTAAGCCCTCCCCATGAGGTGGGATGTTGTATCTCTGGCACGAGTACACATCTTTATTTATATTGTAAGCAAAAATCCCTCTTCGTGAGGTGGGATAACATATCCTTTTATCAAAGAAGCCCTTTGTGGAGGTGGGATAACACATCTCTTGAGCTAGTGCATATCCTTTTATTCAAAATCTCTCTGTAGAGGTGGGATGGTGTATCTCTTGAGCTAGTACACATCCTTTTATTTCAAAAAGTCCTTTGCAGAGGCGGGGTTGGATCTTGAGGTCCTATCGCTCCTTAAGCGTGTTTTTGGTAGTTGTTGTGGCATAAGCCCAACCATCAGGTGTGTCTGTAGCATGTTTGAGATGGTGGGACTTAGCAATAAGTTCCTTCCATTGCCTTGTTTTTTGTGTTTAAGATGTATAGTATGTCTATGGCATGCTATACGGCGCTTGTGTTTTCCATGTCTCTTCTGTGTGTTTTCCCCTTGTGTAGTGTAAAGGGTGTGGCAATGAGTGCCCCCTACACTTGGGTTTTGTATGGTGTGTTTTTCCCTTTGTTTAGTGTAAAAGGTATGGCGATGAGTCCCCCCTACACTTGGGTTTTGTATGGTGTGTTTTTTCCCTTGTGTGGTCTAAAGGGTGTGGCAATGAGTCCCCCCTACACTTGGGTTTTGTATGGTGTGTTTTGCCCCTTTTGTCTAGTGTAAAGGGTGTGGCGATGAGTCTCCCCTACATCTTGGAATTTGTTTTATGTACTTTTTAGATTTTGTTGCATATATATGAAAAATGTTATGAAAATTATATATCATGTATTCATTGTGTTTTCCGTGACTGATCTCATGTCTTCAATACCGTCTTCTCCATGTTTTGCATGCTTCTTATAGTCTTCATTGTGTCTTGCATTTCTGTGATGTGTTTTCTAAAGCTTACCTGAGACTGGGGGCTAGAAATAGTTCCTCAATCTTGGTGTATGCCTTAGCTTCTTCTGCTTGGCATGTTTGATGTGTTTTTTACCATACTTTAATGCATGTATGGGTCGTACGATCATACATACATTAAAGTGGGGGCTAAATGTTATGTCGTAAAATGTCCCCCCAAGACTTTTACCTCCTAAGTTTAGCTTCCGAGTCCTTTAATTTTAATCATGCATCTTAGAAATGAATCCTAGAGAAAAATCCCCCAAAACCCATGACAAATGGGACTCAGGGGACATCTTTGAGCTTAATCTAGCCCTAAAATAGGTCCCTAGGCTTGGGTGCTTGCGCCCTTGCCCTACCCTATTTTGTTGGGGCCACAAATTTTAATGTCAATTGGTGACCGTTAAAAGGTTTCCGTTGTCAGCATCTTAAGTTTGAATTACAAAATTGTAGCTGGAATGCATATATAATCATGTTTAGGACTTCATTTGTAAACTAGAAGATGATTTTGAGATTAAGGTGAACTTATGATCATAAAACATTCAAGGCATTCATTGTGTTGCAGAGCAGAATTGTGTTGTTGTTGTGTTTATTATTGTAGATTTGGCTTCATCTTCTCATGGCGTGAAAGATCTTCATCTCCTTAAGAGCTACACCTTCGAGGTGATATCTATTTGTGATTCAATCTATCTACTTTATCATTGTTTTTGCCTCTGTCCACCAAGGACACGCACTCTCTATCTAACAACAGTGTTGGAAGGCTTGAATGCCATTCTGGGGCTTGACTGAGGCAAGTTCCTAAACACCACAACCCCTAACCCCTCTCTTGTGATTGTAGGTGATAGGTGTCAGATCTTGTGGAGAGGAGTTGTAGAGGATCATTATAGAGCAGAAGAAATCTAGATCTGAAGAAAAAGGTAGGAAATGACCCTAAAAGGTCAAGGGCGCTCGCTCTTTTGACCTCCAGTTTTGCAGTGCGGGGAATCTTGGAGTAGGTTGCAGTCTATAGAAGATTTCATCCTGAAGCCCTCATAAAAAGTTCACCTTGGGCTTGGGTGCCCTTTCTTTTGACCCCAAAGTTTTCACTTTCTGAAACCCGAAATCTGGTATGTATCTGATCTGTATTTAGTATCTTTCTATGGGAGCATTTATCGTGTTTCATCCGTTTGCTTATGATTTTGCATAATTAGGGTTTTAGGCTTAATCGAGCTAAGGTTAACAAATTAATCAACAAATTCCAAATTTCCTTACCATTCCAAGTGACACTAGAATCTGATAGCTGAGTCCTCTTGCAAAAGTTGTGACTTGACTCGGTTCAATGTCCTTGAATGTATTGAGTGAAAGGAGGACTTAATCAAACTATTAATCAACCCATCTACCTTTATTTTCCTTCATTACAAAGAGATGCTCAATCCAACCTTAACCAACAAGACAAAGGTTATGCAACCCAACCAGCCAACCCTCAAAAACTACTCATGTAATTGCTTTTATAGAATAAAGCTTACACAAAACTACTAAGTGGTATTACATAACCATGTACCCCAAAACAATGAGCTTACAAAACCATCTCCCTCTTATTTACTTCTTGGTACTAACTTTTCCCAATATTAAAATATTTTTCCCAATGTGCAACCCACATTAATATTTATCCCAATGTTACATTTGTTGGAGCAGCCAAGATCAGTAAGCAAAAATTAGACAACTTCTAGAAAAGACAATTACACACAATAAGCCAAATAATATATTCAAGAGTTAATTAGAATATACATAGATGCCTTGTATAAATAGGCATGAGAGAGAATGTAGGATGGTCGAACACAACGACTGACTAACCTTCCTAAGATGTGACATTTTTGAGCTCAAATGACAAGTGCTCATGCAAGTGGAAATCAAACATGCAAGAGGTGTCTCATAAGGATGAGGACACATGTCTCAATCATGTGAGTTGAGAAAAAAATTAAAATAGCTAAGTAAACTTAAGTTAAGTGTGAATAGGTCAATTCTAGTAAAGGTGTTATCCTGACTAGAAACATAATGACCTTATTTACACTAACACCCCCCTTAAGTGCAACTTAGGGAGAAGCAATAAAAGGGTGATGGGTCCCGGCTACTAGGCCATGTTAGGTACCCATGTACAAACAATTTCTCATAAGCGGAGTAAAGGAGAAAACCCTATGGGGAAAACCCCTCTCCAAAAGAGAAATTATACAAGAAAAATATACAAGTGAAGATTAAGAAGATAGAAGGAGGACTCAACATGATCCCCCAAGGACTACTTCTAATACTAATGTACAATAGATGTTCGCCCCATAGGAGAGGAAAAGTGAGAAGCTCTATGTGACCCCCCCAGAAAATCTGAAGAAATAAACTCCATGTAAAGAAATAGACCCCCCCAATACTAATATGAGATGAGAAACCATGTAGCCTTCCCTCAAAATACCTCATGTAGTGTGTAGAAGCTAGACATTAGATGTTGAAGATGATCCATGAACATTGAACCACATTTCTCCCCTTAGGAAGAAAAAGAACTACATAAGTGTGCAAATGATCTTCCCATTCTAGATAGGAACATGTAGGAAGAAGAATGAATGTCTCTAAATTTTGCATGTGATTCAAAGATGTAGATGATGCCCATGATGTCTTCGTAGGATGCTCAAGTATCTCCAAGCCAATGCTGACGTGTGAAAAATTTTGATAACACAAATTAGGTACCATAAACGACTCAGGAATAGGGACCACATGGACCATAGATGTATGGTGATAACTAGATCGGTGAGAATCTAGTACTTCTATAGAGGATGTCAAAATACATGATGACTGAGTTGAATATGTGGACTCATGAATATTTGCAGAATCTATCACTATAGAAGCTGATGTAGGCAAAGAAAGAACAATAATATGTAAACAAGACAATTGTGATGCAACTTCATCGAAGCTATGATCGAATAGAAAATGAATGTCCTCAATGGTGTCTCCCAAATCTTTAATGTGGGACTCTATGAAAAGACATGAAATGTCAGGTATATATGCATCCCAATGTGGTGAATCTAGAAAGGCAATATCAATATCCTAGTGTATAGAATCACTAGATGCCATACATGAGATAACTCTAGATTTGAATATAGCATCAAGTGATGGTGGAGATTGTTGTCATTTTTGTCATTGATGTCAAAGAGAGGAAGTAGAGAGGAAGTGAAATGAATAAATGTTTCTAAGGCATGAGTTTTGCCTTTGGTCGACAAAAAGCTTAGTTCGTGAACTGTTCAGTTTACCGATCCATCAATTAGCTGATGAGCACTTTTGCTGACAATTCTTCAAGACAAGTTCCATTTTTCAAGTTTGGCTAATGGGAGATTTTGGTCGGTAAAGTTTCTAGTTCATGAACCCATTAGTTCATCGATGGCTTAGTTCACTGATGTGCGATTTCTTTGACTAAAGGAGCCAAGAGCTTCTTTGGTTAGTAGAATTTAAATATTGCCGATAGAAGCAAAGATTTAATTCTTCAACCAATTCATAGGTTCTAAAATTGTCGATTCCCCAACAAACATAAGAGTAGAGATTTTGAGGAGAAATAAAAGAAGTTTGATATCTTAAGACTTTGTGTCGGCAAATTCTTAAGTTTGTGAACTAGTTCGTGGTTTCTAAATTTTGCTAAATTTTTGACCAAGAGTTTAGAAATGTAAAACTTCACCGATAAAGACACTTAAGTTGTGGTTAAGTGTTCTTTCTGGTAAAGGCAACAAAAGCCGAGGTTTGTAAAAGCAAGTTTTTACCGATAGAGGCAACAGAGGCCAAGTTCATGAAAAACATATTTTTTGATGGACTACTTTGAAGCATGGGTATGTCTCAAATGTCAAATACATATTGACAATTATACTGGTGACTATTATACACCATTATGTATGTTTGAGATGACAATTCAGCTCTATAACTGAACTAAATTGTTGGGTATCTATTTAACTGGTTGTTGTTTGTTACGTAACTACCTTGATACTATTGAATTTCAATTTTATTAACAAGTTGTTATACAACTACTCTGAAACTGTCGATGTTCTATTGGAGGTGGTTCAAATGTTGAAACAATATTTGGTTTTGAAAAACATAAAAGTGGTTGAGTGTATGTGTGCCTTTCTTCTCATGGAAAAATGTTAAAAAGGGTGCGTACAAAGAGTATTGAATAGATGTGAGAGACTGTGTTAATGAGAACATAGATTGCCAGGTGAGTTGAGAGAGAGGAGAAGATTGTGTTCATGAAAACATAAGGTAGAAAAGGAAAGCACGATATATGAATTGAAAAGGTACATCTCAAGTTAGTGAAGAACCATTGTTTCCATACCAGAATTGTAAGGATTCAGGGGTTGGTGCCTCATTGTATTAAGTTGGTTCTCAATTAAGGTGTATGATGTACATGTAGGTTGGTGCCTCAAAACATCATCTTGGGTGTCAATGTACCTATAAGTTGATGCTTACAAAACATTTGTAAAAATTCTTTTTGTGGGGTTGGATTTGAGTAGTAGACTCAAGCAACATTCTCACTATGGCTTTTCCCTTTTAGGGTTTTCTACATACATCTAGTGTTGTGTGATTTATGTGTGCCCTTGATTCTTGTCTCTTAGTCTAATATTGTTAAAAATTTACACTGATTCACCCCCCTCTCGGTGTATTGGTGTTCTTTCAACAATTGGTACCAGAGCCAGTTTCCTTGAAGAAAGTTTAATCACTTAAGGAAGATCTGGTCACAAGAAAACTATGGGATGACAAAATGGTTATTCTTCAAATAAAGAAACATTATTTAATGGAACCAATTATTCTTTCTAGAGCATCAGAATGGAGACATACCTGACCTCTCTTGGATTTGATGTATGGTAGTTTGTTGTAAATGGATACAAAGCACCAACTCCTCCCACTGATCTAGATGGAAAGA
This sequence comes from Cunninghamia lanceolata, assembly GCA_027924645.1. Classification (NCBI taxonomy): domain Eukaryota; kingdom Viridiplantae; phylum Streptophyta; class Pinopsida; order Cupressales; family Cupressaceae; genus Cunninghamia; species Cunninghamia lanceolata. Next base: position 5,488,699 of record BSBN01001222.1, read on the forward strand.
AAGATTGTGAAAATAATGCCAAAGCAAAGAATGCTATATTGTGTGGTCTAACCAACACAGAATTTGTGAAAGCCATACATTGTAAATTTGCCAAAGATGTATGGGAGAAGTTGTACAACATCAATGACGGTGATGATAAAGTCAAGCAAGCAAAACTACAAACTCATGGAGTCAAATTCAAGGCTTTAAAGATGAATAATGATGAGAATATTGCAGCCTACATGCTCAAGGTAGATAAGGTAGTGAATGCAATCAAAGGTCTCAGAGAAGACATAGAAGATAAGGTGGTCGTAAAGAAGGTTCTGAGTTCTGTCCCACAGAGGTATGACTAAAGTATCTACAATTGAGGAATCAAAATATCTGGATAAGTTTTCTATGGATGAATTATTTGGGTCACCCACAACATATGAGATGAGAAGTGAGAATACTAGTTCAATAAAGAAAGAAGTAGCATTCAAGACTTCTAAAGTCAAGAAGATTGAAGAAGATTCAAACCCGATTACTAGTTCAAGTGAAGAAGAAACAAATTTTGTTAGAAAATTAAAGAAGGGCTCTGGAAACTACAGAGGTACTTGGTACCCTTTAAATGTTTCAACTGTGGAAAAATTGGTCATTGTGCATCTAAATGTCCCTTAGGTGATAGTGAAAAAGGGGATAATACTGGGAGTCAAAAAGTTTCCAAATATAAGAAAAGGAACTTTAGCAAAAAGAAGAAGAGTCTTTATGTAGATAAAGAAATTAGTTCTTCAGAGGATCGTTCTTCTACAAGTGATAGAGATGAAGCCATGTTTATGGCTATTGAAATAAAAGAAAATTAAAATGCTCCTATAAAAGATGGTTGTGAAGACTTTGATGAGGAAGAAGAGGGTGAAATTGATTTAGAAGGTGAATTGATCTCTGCTCTAGCTGATTTAAAGTATGAAAGAAGTCAAAATAAAAAATACAAGTTAGGGATTGAAGAATCTAATAAACCTATTTTAGATCTGAAACTATAGTTAGCAGAGTCTAAAGGAATAGAAGAGGTAACTAGTTTGGAGTTGAAGAACAAACTAGAAGAGTTTCAAAAACTAGAGGCTAAAGTTGTCTCTCTAAGGCAAGAGTTAGAAAAGGTAAATATAGAATTAAATAGAAACCTTAAGTTTGTAAAGAGCTCTGAAATTCTTGATGAAATAATTGGTTGTCAAAGGTCCTTCTCCAACATGCTTGGGTTAGGATATGTGGAAGACAAGAGTTTCAAGGATGTTGTCTCTAAGAAGAATGTTGAAGAGAAGTCTCTCAAAACTACTACTCTTTTCAAAAAGGTAGTTGAAGAAAAAAGTGAGTCAAGTTCTACTATGCCTAAAAAGAGTGTTGTTGCTTCTAGGGAGCCTGAAGGGTCCAGGAAGAATAAGAGAACTAAAGATCTCAAAAAGGAGGATGATGGATTCATCAAAGTTCACAATCCAATGAGGAGTTTCAAGGATCAACTTGCAAGACAAACGAGGCTCAATTATGCTTTTTATGGTTACTGCTTTTCATGTAATCAATTTAGACATAAAGCAATAAATTTCAAAATTAGACCTAGGAGTATTGATAGGCATGATTTTGTAAGCAATAATTCTATTACCCCTTTAGTTGATATGAATGATTTGTGCTATAATTGTAACAACTATGGGTATATTGCCAAGTTTTGTAGAAGTGTGTTTATATAGCCTCCTAGACAGAAGAAAAGGAGATTTACTCCAAGGCAAGACATACATGCATATGCTCTTGCAAGAAAATAGAAAAGACATGCACAATCCTCTGCAAGTCAAAAGAAAGAATCTGCATCCCATGCTCAGAAGAAAGAACCTAAACATCCTTCTGAGGAAAAGAAGAAAATCTTAGTATGGCATTGGATAGAAAAGAAGAATGAACAGTCCATGATAGTCTGAACATCTTTTCATGCCAAAGGACAAGGCAATCCTTGGGTAATAGACAATGGATGCTCTAGTCATATGACTAGAGATAAGAGCAAGTTCACCATTTTGGAGAAATGTAATGGTGGTTCTGTCAAATTTGGTTATAACACCACTGCTAAGATAGATGGAAAAAGTACATTATGCATAGATGTTAAAACTGAAGCTCATGATGTGTTGTACATGGAGGAATTACAACATAACTTGCTTAGTGTCAGCCAGATGTGTGACAAGGGATATAACTTATTGTTTCATGCTAGTGGATGTGAAATGTAAAAAGTGGAAGATGTATGTTAGGAGAAACTAATGAAAGTTGGCTATGGCACCAAAGGATGGGTCACATCAACTTTGATCATCTGGTGAAGATCAACAAGAAGCATGTAGTGAGACATATGCCTAGTATTGGCAAACCTGCAAATACATTATGTAAAGAATGCTAAGAAGGGAAGCAAAAAAGGATCAGTTTCAAGACAAAGGAATTGTTATCACATAGAATTGTACCCAGCTTGGAGGGAGTCCAAGGATTCTAATGACACAATGGGAATGATCTTAAAGTGTAGGACCATGCGAATTGAGATTAAACCTCCAGAGAAGGTTGGTTCCTCATTCTAAGCCTAATGCTTAGAGAAAATTGTCTAAACCAAGTGCTAATGCTTGTAGGGGAAAAGAGTTAGAAGGAAGATGAATGGAAATAAAGGTGATGCACCAGATTTGAATATAAGAGCCCTCATAGAACTGAGAAGATGCACAAAATAACTAGATACAACTTAGTAAACATACATAGATCAAACTGATTTTAACAAAGGCAAGGAGCAAGAAATGATTAGAAGGAATTAAGAATTCACAAACACATCATTCTTAGATCGCATAGAGTCAAAATTAGCATAAAGAGGTAAAATAACTAGTGTGTATTTAATTACAAGGCAAGGTTATAGTAGAGTAGTTCTGTTTGGAATACAGAAGAGTGAGGCTAACTATCTTCCAACCTTTTTGACATCTTACCTTCATGCATATATAGCATCTAATTCCAAATGACCTAATTAGGTTACAATGAATTGCCCCATGGGATCTGTCATAAAATATCTATGCCAAAAGGAATGTTGGCTTGCAAGAATTCAATGCAGAAAAATATCTAAATCCATAGGTGGTCAAAAGATATTTCTCCTTCTTTAATGCGAGTAGTTGATTCATTGATCTGTAGCAATCAATGCAATGAATGTCTGTCAAGGGACAACTGAGAAGATCGGGTCCTATTGATGCTAGATGGGACAAAACCCTGGAGCAAAGATTTTACAACACTTTAAGTCATCAAATCCTTGATTCTATGCTCTATCGGCTTTGAAAGCCTTTAAAAAATTAGTCTCTAAATTCCCTTTTTGTAGGAGTCTTGATTTTTACTGCCTTCGAGATGCCTGGGGTCTCCATTAAATTTTGACCATAGATGGATTGCCCTTTTAGAGATCGATGGCCACTATGCACTCCATTACCAGCCATTACCTTATAAATTTCCTTTATCTTGTACCCTCGTGGCCACGTGGCACCATATTGCAGCCACACAGTAGAAAGCAGGCCACCTCCTTTTGGCTCTGTGCAGGTGTGCTAAGCCCTCTTTGTTGTTTGAAAGTCAGCCACATGTCTTCATCTCGCGACCTTGTAGTGAATCTTCCCATGGGGAAGATTCCTCTGCGAGGGTGCGCTACCATTGGATTATCAACCCTTTTCCTTTTTCCTAGGCCTTACTGAGAGATTTGGACAAATGGCCCAAAAGGAGCCACATGGCCACCGCCTGCTACCCTACCATGAATTGGCACCTTGGAAAGATTCCCTATGGGCTAGTGGGGAACAATAGCATTTCAGGGCCGTGCATAGAGTGTTTTCTTCCTTTATCCTCTATGACCCATAAAGTTGCCATGTGTCACGATCTCGCGACAACATAGAGGATCTTTCCCACTGTGAAGATTCTTCTGCAAGTTTGTGTTGCCATCAGATCTATATCGGCTCTCTTGACTTCTTTATCTTAAGACACTTGATGCGATCTACTTCACTTGAATGAGCCATTGATAGCACTTTACACCTATCACTCTTTAGCAGTCGCACGGAAGGAAAGTGACATTAGCTTGGGAGGCTTGTGAGCATGTGATAGATCGCCACATGGCTCATTCAGGCCAAGAGAAAGCGCATGCACGTTGAGTTATTTTAAAAGGCGACTGCACTAGGTAGACGAGACACAAGGGGCTCAAAATATTTAACTTAGAGCCTTAAAAAATTAAAGGCATGGGCTACAAGCGGTAATCAAGAAGATAGGGCCAATTATTTTATGATATAAAGGGGATCAAGGCTATAACTTAGAGGATCCTCGCAGGCTATAGCAAGTCAATAGGAAATTATAACAAAAGCCCATGGCACATTTGCAAGAGACTCTTAAGGTTTAGGGTTTTACAAAAATAGGGTCCTTAGTGGATTCAACAAGGGTTTTTAAGGGTGAACCATTTGATTTTGAATAGAGGAAAATAGGTCAACATTTTGGCGACTCATGGGGATGTTTGTCTGCTAAACCAAATGGCCAGTGGCCTTAAGTATCCATTGGGCATGGAGTCCAAGAGAAGAACTAGGGGGCAAAACAACTGAACCCTGCCTCCAAAATGCCAAAAGGGGAAGAGGCCTACATTCTCCTAATGACAATGCAGCCTATGTATAAGCACTTAGGGAAAGGGAAACCTAAAACAAGAATTAAACTACAACAATATATACAAAACCTGATGCCCACCTTAATGGTAAGATTTGAGATGAATCCCATTAAGTGGGATTGGTAGAACCTCGTTGTTCAGCTTGGATAGCTGAAATGCACTGGCTTGCTTATAGCTGATAATAATATAGGGGCCACTCCACATGGCATCAAACTTTGAATGTCTTCTAGCTTTGGCCCTATCTGCATCCCATTTCAGCACTATGTCTCCTTTACTGAATGTTCTATCAGTGGATTTTCTATCAAAGGTTCTCTTTACCTAATCTTGATGCTCTTCAAGGGTCTTCATGGCCATGTCCCTCTTCTCTTCAAGTTCTAACAGCTCAGCAAGTCTGATTGTCATGGCATCATTCTCCATTAATTCTAGCTACTGTGCCAACTCAAGAGAAGGCCAATCTAATGATAGCGGGACCCTTGCTTCCTTTCCATATACCAACATGAATGGGGAATTACCTATGGCTCTTTTGGGAGTGATTTTATCAGCCCAAAGAGCAGTCTTTATTCTAGAGTGCCAGGTTCTCTAATTATCTTCCACTATCTTCCTAATGATTCTGATCAGGTTTTTGTTGGTGGATTTAGCCAAGATATTTCCTTGAGGGTAGTAATTAGATGAGGTCTTCAAATATACCCCATAGTTCAATGCCCATTCACTAAATTTTATGCCTACAAAGGCCTTAGCATTATCAAATACAATGGTGGATGGCACACCAAACCTTGTAGCTATACCCTCAAGGAAGTCCACAATGGATGCCCCTGTGGCATCCCTTAATGCAACTACCTTTGTCCATATAGTGAAATAATCAATGGCTATGAGAATCCACTTATGGCCAACACTAGAAGGTGGATTGATTACTCCAATGAAGTCTAAATGCCATTGAGCAAAAGGTTGATTTGTTTTGATTGGATGAAGGGGAAGAGCTGTCAGTCTATACTTTCCAGCAAATAATGCACATTCTTTGCATTTTCTAATCCATCTATGTGCATCATTGAACAAATTAGGCCAGTAATAACCAACCCTCATGATTTTCATTGCAGTTGTTCTAGGAGAAAAATGGCCACCAATAGGGCCACTATGGAATTCTTCTAAGACTCTAGGAGTCTGATCTTGTGTAATGCATCTAAGAAGAACTCCATTGATGTCTTTTCTAAACAAGACATCATCAATAATAGCATAAGGGATGGATTGGAGTATGAAATACCTTCTTTTGGCCTAATCCAATCCATTTGGACATCTACCTGACTGTAGAAATCTGAACATGTCCTCATACCAGTCAGTTGGAGTATGGGGTTCACTTGGTTGTGCCTACTTTTGAACACATAGAACTTCACCTCTATCTTTGACACCTATTGCCATCCATTCACATAGATCTTTACCATGAACTAGTCTAGTAATGTTGATGTTGAATTCATACTCCACCACCTTGGTGATCCACCCAGCCCTTTTTTCATTAATATCCTTACTTAAGAGGAATTCTTTCACACCAGGGTGGCTCACCATCAACTGAATCTTGCTGTTAGAAAGCATATGTCTGAACTTTTTTAAATCTTTCACAACAATAAATACTTGTCTCTCTATAAAATCATAATTTAGCTCATATTCTTTGAGAGGCTGGATGAAGAAGGCAATTGGTTGTTCCAACTTATCCTCATTCTAGTGGGTCAAAACAACTGATATACCCTCTTTGCCTCCAAAGGCATAAAGGATGAAATCCTTCTCATAACTAGGGTTTATCACTATAGGGGCTTGTGCAATGGCTTGCTTCATAGCTTCAAAACTATCCCTACCTTCCTTAGACCAAGAAAAGGCAACATCTTTTTTTAGCATAGATGTGAGGGGCTTTTATATTGAAGGAAAGTTAGGTATGAACCTCCTCATAAAGTTGATCTTTCTTAGGAAATTCTGTAGACCTTTCTTATGAATAGGGAGAGGAAGAGCTCGGATGGCACTTGTTCTTTCAGTGTCAATGGCCAATCCTTCTTTGGAAACCACATGCCCTAAAAGCTTGCCTTCTGGGATAGCAAATACACACTTTTTAAGATTTAATGATATCCCAAATTCTCTACATCTTTCAAAGATCATTCTTAAATGACCCAGATGGTCAGCTGCATGCTTAGAATACACAGTTAGATCATCAAGATATACTAAAATAATATCATTGATTAGGCCTTTGAAGGCCAAATCCATTGCTCTCTGGCGCTAGCATTTATCAATCCAAAAGGCATCTTTTGATAAGCCAAGGTACCCCACTTGGTTGTGAAGGCTATTTTATACTGGTCTAATTCTTTTACAAGAATCTGATTGTAGCCTGAGTAGCCATCTAGGAGGGAAAACCTTTCAGCTCCTGCTATTGTTTGTAGGATTTGTTCCATAGAAGGGAGTGGGTAATGGTCTTTAAGAGAGGCTTTGTTCAAGTCTCTAAAATCCACACATAATCTAATCTCCCCATTCTTTTTTCTAACTAGAACAAGGTTGTCCACCCAAGAGGAATGTTTGATAGGGTAAATGATCTTTACCTCTATGAGCTTGGACAACTCTTTTCTCATTAATAGTTCTATTTTAGGATTGATAGGTCTTTGTTTCTAGCAGATTGGCTTGGCATCAGGGTCAAGGTCAATAGTATGTTAGATTAAACCAGGATCAAAACATTTTAAATATCTATAATCCAAAGCTATTAGATCATTAAATTCATTACAAAGCTCAATGAAACCTTACCTTTCAGCTTTCTCACATACCTTTCCATGTTTTAGGAATCTTCCTTGTGTAATTTCCACCTCTTCATAGTCCTATCTCTTGACTGTTATACTCATTTTTTCTTTCTTTTACTGATCATCAGTACTAAATATGCTTTCTAAAGTAATTAGTCCTCTGGGAAACTTGTTAGTCTTCAGCTAGATCACCTGATCACCATATTGCCTTTGCAATACTGATTGATTTTTGGCAGCAAATTCTACCTCATCTTACAAAAAGTTCACAAATTGTTGGTCACTATCAAACACTTGCCAGCTGACTACATTATCAGTCACACCAAGCCTTACAACAACCTTTACATGCTGATCTGAATCCTGGTTGACATTCCTAGGAATATCAAACTGGGCACTAGTTATAGCTAGCCTATCAACATCCTTATTTCTTTGTCTGGGAACTACCTGAATATTGAAGGCATCAAAGTCTTCAATCAGGTCCCAGACCTTGTGTTTGTATGACTTCAACAAGTCATTCTTTGAAGTGCTTAGTTTTTTGATTTGATGAACAACAAGTTTACTGTCACCAAATACTTGCAAGACTTTTATTCCTCTTTTTTGAGCCAGCTATATGCCCTAAACCAAAGCTTCATATTCAACTACATTGTTAGTACAACTAAATTGCAATATGAATGAAGAGAAATAACTTTCACTTTGGGGTGAAATTAGAACAACCTTAGCACTAGATCCATTCTTACTTCTGGAGCCATCAAAGTACGTCTACCATATCCCACTTGGACCTGATCTTTCTTTTCCAAGATTGGGGATAGTAGAATATTCCTCATGGATACAATAAGTACCCATCCATGTATCCTCTATGCAGTTAGGAGTATCAAACTAAAAAAAAATAGGCTACTCATCTAGCAGTATATTAGGTATTTCATCCACAGGTGTGGTAGCTTCATGTCTACTGCTATCATCCTCATTTAGCTCATGGATTGTGTAATTCATGTTGTTAGGGTTTAGAGAGTGGGGCTCTATATAGTCATTGGCAATAGGCTCAGCCCTAATAGTTACTTTGGTGCCATATCTAGTTCTAAACAACATGTGGGACTAATCAAAAGACAAATACCCACCAATTTTAGTAGTGAAGTCTCTAGATAAACAAATGCCGAAGTATGCTGGGAGGTCAATAATTGATATGTCTTGTGAAATAGAGCAGCCAGGACATGAATGCAAGGTGATTTCTAAATCTTTGATAACCCCTATTGTCTTCACCATAGTACCATCTAATTGCACCACACCCTTGTTCACAAGCTCATACTTTATACCTAACCTATCAGCACTATTTTTTGGTATGACAAAAGTACTTGTCCAAGAATCTATCATACAATTATGCAATAGTTTATCACCTATGATTTGGGAAACATAAAATGGGGGAGGCTTATTGGTCTTGCTTGTATTTGCTTCCTCCTCAGGTTGACATAGATTGGTTGGGGCAGTTGTCTTTTCTTTTATTGCTTCTACAACAGGTTGAATGAATTATGTTAGGGCCTCTTGAAGAAGATTCCTCTGAACTAGGATTAACAAAGCATCCCACATACTAACATTTAAATTTGTGTTCTTCATCTGGTCCATGATGCTAAAAGGTATCTGATTACTCTTTTGAGGTATTTTAGTGACAACTAGGTCACTTTTTGACTGCTAATTGGATTGGGACTGCACAGTTGGTACTGAATCTGCCCTTTCAACTGTCTGATCTGCTTTCCTTGAAGGAACCTTAGGCATTCACTCTCTAGTTACAATTGTTGGAGACACTTTGGGTATAGGTGTATGACCAACTGTAGGCACTGAAACATCTTTATCAACTCCCCTCTTTGTTCTTGTATTGAATGCGACTGGACCAACACCCTAATTAACACCACAATAATCATCATGAGTCCAATTCATTAAAGCTACATTATTTTGCATTTGATCTTGACTTCCGACAACTCCCTGATTGGTGTTAACCTATTGTTCTAAACTTGTTGGTGGCACCTGCACTGCTAAAGCATGACAAAACTGTCCATTCTGACAAAATTTTTGGTCATGTGGCTGATTGCAAGGGTAACACTAGTCATGGTCCTAGGCTAGGTTGTATTGAATTGGCACAAGGGGCCCTAAAGTGCCTGCTGCATTAGGGTTAACAACATTGAGTGGTCTTATATAACTTGGTTGCCCCTGCCTCTGCATGTTACCTTGATATAGAGGTGTCTTAGGTTGGTATGTCTAATTATATGATTGATAGGGTTGATTAGGCTGCTAATATGGCATGTTTGATTGTGCATTCTATCTCCTTGCCAATGTCAAATCATTTCTTAATTTTCTAATCTGAGCATCCTTCTCTTCCAATTGCTCAAGCATAGGTGAAACTAGAGAAGGGATAAGGTTGACTATAGTGGGAATTGGAGCAATGACAGTAGGTTGGATGACTGGAACCTCTAGAAACAAATGCATGGGTGGATTTGGAGCAATCTTACCTACATGAATTAAATAATTTTCTTCTCTAATGGCTGTATCATAAGCATCTAACAAGACAACACCCATGGATTGAATCATGACTGTTATGTCTCGATTCAAAGACCTCAAATAGTAGATGAATTCAGTATTTGGACAAGGTTTGACTAGTAGAGGTATCATGTCCCATTTCATTTGGAAATGATAGTTGAAATCTACCATATAGTCATGAGGTGCTCTTTTGATTGAGGCAAACTATTGCATAAGTGACAAATGGTCATTTTTATCCTCAAAATGTTGACGCAACTTAGTGCCTAAGTCATCCCAATTATGAATTGAATTAGGTTGGAGACATCTATACCACTATAGGGCTTTACCCTTGAGAGAAGAAGCTAGTAACCTCACAGCCACATTGTCAGCAGTGACATTATGGACAGAGCAAACACTTGCAACATCTTGTATGTGTTCAACAGGAGTAGTTGAGTTTTCACCATTGAAAATTGGTATAACCTTTAAGGCTGATGTGGGGATGTCATCATACTGTGCTAGGTCTAAAGGGTTGACCCCATGAAATGCAACAAATGGAAAGTTCCTTTCCATGTTAGGTATATTCAGATTAATGACAATAGGTATATGTAGGGTTCTAACTGAATGCTGAGACCTAACTTGAAAATTCAATGGAGGAAGAGTAAACTTAGCTCTTATATGCACTAAAATATTATTTTTGTTTTCCCTCATAGGGGACCTAGATAGTCTTGTTCTTCTTCTTTTGTTAGTAAATGAGAGTTCAATAAACTAGAAATTACCTCTAGAAGAAGACCTTGTCTACACTCTAGGCATGAAATGTTGAATAATTGTATAGGAACTCGGCCAGTAGAGTCACCAAATGCCTATTGAATGCGTTCACAGTAGCAAGTGAACCAAGAATGGCACCAAAATCCTTAGTCTAGCTCTCACTCAGAGCAGAGTGTCCCACCGAGTGTGCCAAAAACTATTATCACATAGAATTACACCTAGCTTGGAGGGAGTCCAAGCATTCTAATGACACAATGTGAATGATCCCAAGGTGTGGGACCTTGCAAATTAAGATCAAACCTCCAGAGAAGGCTAGTTCCTCATTCTAAGCCTAATGCTTAAAGAAATCTATCTAAATCCAGTGCTAATGCTTGTAGGGGAAAAGGGTTAGAAGGAAGCTAAATGGAAATAAAGGTGATGCACTAGATTTGAATATAACAGCCCTCACAAAATTGAGAAGATGCACAAAATAACTAGATAGAACTTAGTAAACATACATAGATCAAACTAATTTTAACAAAGGCAAGGAGCAAGAAATGATTAGAAGGAATTAAGCATTCACAAACACATCATTCATAGATCGTACAGAGTCAAAATTAGCATAAAGAGGTAAAATAACTAGCATGTATTTAATTAGAAGGTAAGGTTATAGTAGAGGAGTTCTGTTTGGAATACAGAAGCATGAGGCTAACTATCTTCCAACCTTTTTTACATCTTACATTCATGCATATATAGCATCTAATTCCAAATGACCTAATTAGGTTACAATGAATTACCCCATGGTCTCTATCATAAAATATCTCTCCCAAAAGGAATGTTGGCCTGCAAGAATTCAATGCAGAAAAATATCTGAATCCATAGGTGGCCAGAAGATATTTCTCCTTCTTTAATGTAAGTAGTTGATTCATTGATCTGCAACAATCAATGCAGTGAATATCTCTCAAGGGGCAACTGAGAAGATCGGATCCTATTGATGGTAGATGGGACAAAACCCCTAAGAAAAGATTTTACAAAACTTTAAGTCCTCGAACCCTTGATTCTATGCTCTATCATCTTTGAAAGCCTTTAAATAATCGGTCTCTGAATTCCCATGTTGCAGGAATCTACATTTTTTTTGCCTTCAGGATGCCTGGGGTCTCCAATAAATTCTAACCCTAGATGGATTACCCTTTTAGAGATTGACAACCACTATGCACTCCATCACCAACCATTACCTTTTGAATTTCCTTTATCTCGTACCCCCGTGGCCACGTGGTGCCATATCGTAGCCATGCGGTAGAAAGTGGGTCACCTCCTTTTGGCTCTGCGCAGGTGCAAGAAACCCTCTTTGTTCTTTAAAAGTCAACTGTGTGTCTTCATCCGCAGCCTCACAGTGAATCTTCCCATAGGGAAGACTCCTCTATGAGGGCGTGCTACTGTTGGATTATTGACCCTTTTCCTTTTGCCTCAGCCTTACTAAGAGATTCAGATGGATGACCTAGAAGGAGCCATGTGGCTTTCGCCCACTACCCTGCCATGAATTGGCATCGTGGAAAGATTCCCTATGGGCTGGTGGGGAATGGTAGCATTCTGGGGCTGAGTGTAGAGTGTTTCCTTCCTTTATCCTTTGTGACCTAGAAATCTACCACGTGTCACAGTCTCACAACAACACAGAGGATCTTTCCCTCTATGGAGATTCTTTTGTAGGTTTGTGCTACCATCAGATCTACATTGGCCCTCTTGACTTCTTTATCTTAAGACACTTGGCGCAATCCGCTTCACTTGACCGAGTCGTTGATAGCACTTTACACCTGTCACTCTTTCGCAGCTACGCAGAAGGAAATTGACATCAACTTGGGAGGCTTGCAGGTATGTGATAGATCACCATGTGGCTCATTTAGGCAAAGACAAAGTGCATGCACGTTACATTGTTTAAAAGGGGATCGTGCTAGGTAGACGAGACACAAGGCACTCAAAATATTTAACTTAGGGCCTTTAGAAATTAAAGGCATAGGCTATAGGCGGTAATCAAGAAGTTGGGGTTGATTATTTTATGATATAAAGGGGCTCAATGCTATAACTTAGAGGATCCTTGTGGGCTATAGAAAGTCAATAGGAAATTATAACAAAATCCTGTGGCACATTTGCAAGAGACTGTTAAGGTTTAGAGTTTTGCATAAACATGGTCCTTAATGGATTCAACAAGGGTTTTTAAGGGTGGACCATTTGATTATGAATAGAGGAAAATAGGTCAACAAGAATATTCAACATCAAAACCCCTTGAGTTGATACATACAGACTTGTGTGGACTAACCAGAATGAAGAGTCTTAATGTAGAAAGGTATTTCATGTTGCTAATAGATGATTATTCAAGAATGACATGGGTAATGTTTCTTAAAGAAAAATATCAATCTTTTGAAAGGTTTAAAATCTTTAGGGCTATGGTTGAGAATGAGATAGGTTCAAGGATAAAATGCTTAAGGTCTGACATAGGTGGAGAATTCATTTCTAATGACTTTGATTAGTACTATGAAAAACATGGGATTAAAAGACATTTCTCTATAGCTAGGATACCTCAACAAAATGGAGTTGTTGAGAGAAAGAATAGACCTATCCAGGAAATGACGAGAACAATGTTGAATGAAGCCAAACTTCCTAATAGATACTAGAAGGAAGTAGTTCGTATTGTTGTTTACATCCTTAATAGAGGCCAGTTAAGAGTAAACCATGATAAGATTCAATATGAATTATGGAAAGGTAGACCTGCATCTATGAAGTATTTTAGAATATTTGGAAGCAAATGTTCTATAAAAAGGGATGAAGATACCTTGAGTAAATTTGAGACAACGTCTAATGAAGGAATATTTCTTGGTTATTCAACTACAAGCAGAGCCTATAAGTGCTACAATAAAAGGTTGCAGAAGATAGTTGTAAGTGTGAATGTCAGAGTGGATGCAGACTACTCTCAATTGTTACATAAAAGTGACATGTATTCAAAGATCTCTACTTATGAAGAAGAAGAAGAAGTTGGAAAAGAAAAGTCACAAGAGGAGAATGATGTTGATGAAGAAGAACAACCAAAATCTACTCCAAAGGCTCCACCCAAATATGTCAAAATAGATCATTCTGAGAATCAAATTCTTGGAAACAAAACTGATGGTGTCATGACAAGGAAAAATCTTCCACAATAAGAATAGGTAAACTATTCTTTACTGTCTAAAATAGAACCTAAATCTTATGAAAAAGCTAGTAAGGATGAGAGCTAGATTGAGGCCATGAAGGAAGAACTTAGTCAAATAGAGAAAAATCAGACTTGAGAACTTGTTCTAAGGCCTACCAATAAGAATGTCATAGGCACAAAATGGGTGTTTAGAAATAAACTGAATGAAGATGGGAAGATAACTAGAAACAAAGATAGATTATTCTGCAAGGGCTATGCTCAGGTTGAGGGCATATATTTTGAGGAGATGTTTGCACCTGTGGCTAGGCTTGAAGCCATTACAATGTTTCTTGCATATTCAGTTCATAAAAACTTTAAGGTGTACCAAATGGATGTAAAGTCTAGATTTCTCAATGGCTATCTAGAAGAGGAAGTTTATATAGAGAAACTTGAAGGATTCAAGGTAATTGAAGACAAATACTATGTATGTAGATTGAAAAAGGCACTGTTTGGTCTAAAACAAGCCCCCATGGCTTAGTACTCCAGGCTGGACAAATATCTTCAACAAAAAGGCTACAGAAAAGGTATCATTGACAATAATCTATATTTCAAATGTGAAGGTGAACATATGCTGATTGTTATTGTTTATGTTGATGATATAACCTTTGGTGATAATAGTGATAAGATGTGCAAAGCCTTTGCTACTGCAATGTAGAAAGAATTTGAGATGTCAATGCTAGAAGAATTAGCATTTTTCCTTGGTTTATAGGTTAGTCAGTTAGATACAGGGATTTTAATTTCTCAGACTAAGTATGTGAAGGAAATTCTAAAGAAGTTCAAGATGGAGGACTACAAGCTAGCTAGTACACCTATGGTCATTGGGTGTAAACTCACCAAAGATGATGAATATTCAGTAATAGATCAAACCTTGTATAGATCCATGGTTGGAAGTCTTTTATAACTTACAGAAATAAGGTATGATATCATGTGCAATTTGTTTGCATGGTCACTCTATTTCAAGTTGCTCCTAAGGAGACACATGTCAAAGTTGTGAAGAGGATATTCAGGTACTTGAAGAATAAATTAGATTATGGTTTATGCTATCAAGTTAGTGATGACTTCACTTTGATTGCATACATAGATGCAGATTGGTCTGGTTGTGTAGATGATAAAAAGGGCACTAGTGGTAGTGCATTCTTTCTAGGAGATAGATTGGTAGCATGATTGAGTAAGAACCAAGATTCGGTTTCTTTGTCAACAACTAAAGCTAAATATATTGTTGTTGTATCTTGTTGTACTCAGGTGTTATGGATGAAGCAAAGATTGCAAGATATTAAGGTGGATTTTTATGGGCCAATCAACATTCTTTGTGATAATACCAGTGCAATAAACATCTCAAAGAATCTAGTTATGCATTCAAGTGTTGGCAAGAGACACGTTGTAGCTTCATGAATGTTGTCATTGATGGCAACAAAGCCCATCCCACATATCTGTAGGACATGGTGTGTCTCTACCAGAAGTCAGATTGAAGAGTATTTTGGTCCAGTGACCAAAGAACAGAGCATGCAGCAAGGTCTGACAATTAGGTCCGGATCTCTCAGAGGAAGTATCTCAATAAAGTGTAAACTTGGGGAAGTCAAGAGGAGTACCATGACTAACATATCCCAGAGATTGAGCCTCTGGTGATGAAAGAGTGAAAAGATATAAGCACCTAAGTATTGGGTTCCTATTTGGCAGAGTAGACCAACGAAGACCTAACTGGTAGAGCATCAGACCTTAATCTGGATCAATTATTGATGGTGATCAAGTTTCTTGAGGAATCAATCATGGTTACTGACATGTTTGATGACTTCTATATGTTGATAACTGAGAGGGGGGTGAATCAGTTATCCTATTAATTTAACTTTTTGTGCTTTTTTAATAGTTAATGCAACATTAGATCGAATAAGCAAGCATAATCATGAAATGGAAATAACACCAATACACATGACACAATGATTTTGATGTGGAAACCCTGTTAAGGGAAAAACCACGAGATGATTAACCCAAGATATTATTCTCTGTTAGAAGAATAGAAGATACAAAATGGCACTTACCAATTAGGGCTTACTACCCGAGCACACTGCTCACAAGAGGCTCACTGACTACAAAAGACTTGCTGTCGACAAAAAAAAAACTTGAACTAATGAGAAGCATCCACCCATGCTGAAGTTTAGTTTTGGTTAAGCTCAATAGACTGATCTGTTGCACTTCATTCTTACTCTCCTTAAGTGCTGCAATCCTCTTACATTCTGACCCTGTTTTTCTGCTTTTATTTGCACTTACAAAAAATATTTTACACACTCTTTCACATCTAAATCCATCTTGTACATATATCTGCACAAGTGATTTCAACACTTTTCAAGTTAGCATCCAGAATAGTCAATATTATCTCAAACTCTGGTCTGTCGGCTGAAACCTTGCATACCAAGTAATGCAGATCAATAATATGCTTGTAGAAGTCTTCAATCATGTCAGCCAATCATGAATGATACCTTAAGAAACTTAGTCATTAGAAATATCTCTTCCGGATTTGGGTCTGACACTTTGCCAGTACAGTTCTTCCTCTATCTATTCTATCAAACAGGAACCCAAAATTCAAGTGCTCATATCTCTTCACCCTTCCATCACCGGAGACTAAATCCTTGGAATCTATTAGTCAAGGTACTCCTCTTGACTTCCCCAAATCTGCACTTTACTGAAATACTTCTTCTGAGAGATCCAGACCTGACTGTCGGACCTTGCTGACTGCTTTGTTCTTGCTTACCGGACCATAACACTCTTTCAATCTGACTTCCGGTAGAGACTCATCATGTCTTGCGGATGTGTGAGATAACCTTTGTTGCCATCAATGACAACATTCATGAATCCATATAGTGTCTCTTGCCAACAATCTCCCCCTTTGGCATTGATGGCAACACTTAGTGAAAAATGACTAAGTGTCACACTATACTCCCCCTTAGCTGAGCTCTGTTTCTATGTACATTTTTTGGAGCTCCCCCTTAGCTAGATTCCTCATTTTTCACTGCTTATCACTCCCCCTTTGACATCAATGGGATCCGCACATCAAAATTTTCAAAAATTAAGCTATACTTAGTCGAATAAGTATATCATCCGGTTGTACTCTACATATACGTTAATATATCTACAAAAGTGTTTTTCAATTGTACAACTTCGGTTGCCCAACTCAGCTTCATCCTGTCCAAAATTGATATGTGACCACTTAACAGGAATGCAAAAGCTTCTGCCTTCTTCAGATTTGTTGGATCATTTGTCCTGGCTGTGTTTTGAGCATCACTTAGGGCCTCATGCATGGCCTCCAACTTAGGAATGATTATTCTTCTAAGTTCATTTAACCTGTTGATTCTATTTTTCTTTTCTTTCTCTAGCTTCTTAATTTCATCCAAGACTACAATAGTCTGACATTCTTGATTTACTATGGATGAGGTAAGTGGATCAAAATTTTGAGAAAATTTTGTTAGTTTCATCTACTGTTCTTTCATTTTCTTCTCAATCTCCATTGTTG
The DNA here is from genome assembly GCA_027924645.1 of Cunninghamia lanceolata. Classification (NCBI taxonomy): domain Eukaryota; kingdom Viridiplantae; phylum Streptophyta; class Pinopsida; order Cupressales; family Cupressaceae; genus Cunninghamia; species Cunninghamia lanceolata. The sequence continues at coordinate 5,506,059 of BSBN01001222.1, forward strand.
CTTTAGACCATGATAGACAAAATTTATATATTTCCCCACCATCTTTAAGAGCATTTTCTAAGCTCTTTATCCCTATATCCATATTTCTTCTATCATTTGATATTAGACTTAGTACTTCAGAGAATCTTTTATCCAAGAACTCTTTCCGGACCTTCTCCTCAGCTGATTTCTCTAAGGACTCAAAATGAGTGCTGACTGAACTAACAAGAGACTTAATATTACCTGATGAGGAAGCTGATGAATCTTTCAGAAAAGATGGCATGATCTTTTCAAGCACACTGGATGCAGTTTCTATTAGCTCATAGTCTTCCATGTGAGACTTCAGGAGTTTTTCTTTTGCCTTTGCATTAGCAAATGAAGCTATCTTCATTGTTTGTACCGGGGAAAGAGAATCAAAATCAAATGGTCCTAGTAGAAGTTCTGGTTCATCAATTTCCATTGTCTCTTTGTTTAGGAAATCTTTGACAATTTCTACAGTGTCTCTTGCTGGAGACAAAGTTTTCTTTTCCTCTGTAGTCTTAGAGCTGTCATCTTCTCTTCCCTTTACTTCTTTTTCTTTCTCCTTTATTCTTTCTTCTCCTTTGGATCCAGAGTTAGTAGGGGAAACTGGAGGAGTAATGTTTGTTTGTTCTTGAGCCACCTCTTCCGGAGTAGAGGATTCCAAGCTCTTATCTTCACCTTCACCGGTGTCCATTACTTCTTCTGTCATTGCCTCAATAGATTCTTTTTCAACACTTGTAGCCAAGGGATCAACACCCAAGTCCTCTATAATAGGAATGTTGAATCTTGAGTATGCCTTCCGCATGATTTCTTCTATTTCTTTTGCCACTTTATCAGTTTCTCCAAGCATGAGCTAATTCATTCTAGTCTTACTCCGGAACTCATCCTTGCAATCTTTAAAGATCATATCCATTTGTTTTGGAGTAATTGAAGGGTAGAGTTGAATAGCTATCTATTCTCTGATTTCTAAGTCCTTAGCCTTAGCATTTTCTTTTCTCATTTCAAGTTCCTCTTCCAAACTTTTAGGAATTAGAGAAATTATTTCAATCAAGGCTTTATTGTATGTGTTTAAGTACTTAACTGTGGCTTCCTCCAAGATTTTTCTATCTGCATCATTATATGCATCATAGAATTCTATTATTGGTTGCAGGTTCCCATCCATAGTAACAGCTTTGACTACATCATCTAGGGACATAGTGGGCTTTTCAACAAACTCTTCTACCTCTGCCACCTTATCTGCACTGGATACTTTCTTCTTCTTCATCTTCTTGATCTCTTCATCAGATTCTGTCTCTTCTTCATCTTGTTGACTGATAATAAGACCTTGTGGCCTTTGTCTTAATTCTTTTCTCTGTTTTACCAGATGATTTTGCTTCTGGTTTTGATGTCTTTGAGCTCTTGTCAATGGTAGGAGTGGATCTCTTAGAGGATCTTGTCTGGGTGGAGGCTTCTACCAGACCACTTTCCTTTTTAGCACTTTCCTTTTCTTTCTCTGCTCTTTCCACCTTCTCCCTGTTTGCATCAAGTGTTTCTTTTGATATGCCAAATCTTTTGGCAACATTCTCAACTTCTTTTCTTACTTTTCTCTTTATCGCCGGTTGTCTTAACTCCACATGGATCTTCACACTTAATTCTTCAAATGTTCCAAACCTTTCAGTTTTGGGATCCTTTGGTTGACTCAACATGTGCTGAACATGTAGCTCCACGATGTTCTCATCCACCTCATACCCCATTGGCATGATCCATATTGTTCTTGGTTCCACTGCCTCCATTAGACACTGATCAGTCTCTACCATAAAGCATACTATGTCTTTGTATTTCTCAACTAGAGATTGTGGAATTCTCTCTCTAGCTTGCATCATGTTCTGAAGGTTTTTGAAGAAACCCCAGAGATTTGAGTTTTGTGCTTTGTCGTCACCAAGTCCATACAAATAATCCCTGATTTGTATGGCAACCAGTCTGTCATTCTGCCATACCCATCCACTAGATCCGAGTAGCTCATTCATAAAGTAGAAGAATAGACAGAGTATTAGGCCACCAAATTTGAAGGAATTCTTCTTGTCCTTCTTTATCTTTTGCATGTTTTCCAAGAGTTGGTTTAGAAGAAGCTCACAAAGGTCATAGTCTACATTTTTCCTCAACATTTCATAGGCAGTGTAGATGGTAGTTCTAGGTACTGAATTCTCTCTGCTAGAATGGCATATCTTGTAGCCGATGATCATGGATGCAAACTTGACATTCGGATCAGTGATGTCTTCTATTGTCATTACTCTTTTATCAAACCTAGATCCAGTAGCCTCACTTACAATCAGATTCTTGACCGATTTGAGAATAGGTATACCACTGAATGAGTGCAAACCGGTAACTGCCCTAATGGCATCTTTTGTGATCCTGAATGGTCCATTCAACCACATGAAATTGTCATGTATTCTACTCAAGACATACCGGACCCATTCGTCCTTAGCAAACTAGGGGAAATGTATACATTGTGCAAAGTGCTTCTCTTGAAAGGCCTTGTATTGGGGTTTGAGCTCAAATGAATCATCTATTAGTTGTTTGTGGTAGATATCCCTCAATTTGGACTCTCTGAATTCTTCAATGTTTGCGTGAATGTAAACCCTAATATCTTCTATATGCAAGAGACCATGCGGAACACTGGAAAATGCTCCTAGGGGATCTACTTCCAAGGATTTGTAGGGATGTTTCTTGAATTTGGGGTGAGGCCTGTTAGAACTAAAAATTTCACACCAAATTTTTTTAGGATCCCATGAAGAAAAAATCAATTTTAGTACTCAAAATTTTGTAATTGGTCATAGCCATGCACCAGGATGAATCACATCAAAGATTTGTGTATCAACAGCTCTGCTACAGTATCTGAGAGAGCAATCCCATCATTGCCAATTAAATAAATATTTACTCTCAGTCAAATGTTGTATCGATAAAACATATGATGAATTACTAAAACACTCAAGCAAGCGTGATTATCTTTACAAAATTACATTTACGCTTATTGATTGCCAGTAACAAAAATTTCAATCTACTATAAACAACTTGCCAAGCTTACATTTTGTACTAAATCACTTGGCGATTACAAAAAATTACATTAAAGCAGAAAATATAATTTTATCTGGATCTTGCCACTTTAACCTAGCTTTGAAACCTAACGTTCTGTGCTATATTACAAGAAAAGAAAAGTCCAAGGATTGTGTTGGTTTTTGCTTCTGAATCAGTATTAGGGTTTGCCAGTTCTAATGCACAGGTAGATTCAGCCAACTAAATACAGGAGGTTGTGTGAGCTCCTCCCCTTCACTTCTGGTTCTGCCACACCAAGGGGGGTGTCCCTATTTGATAAAAGTATAACCTTGACTAGCTCAATGACAGAAGGATTTAACTTGACGGCAACAGGCAGAATACTCTCATGTATGGACCAAGATTTGTGTAACAAATCACAAGGTTGGCAACATTCTTGGACATAATGTCTGGTTAGGTATGAGAGCATGCAGAGGTTCCTAATCCTAATCCTACAACTAATGGGTGGAAGTGATGGGATGGGTTGAAATGGTGTTTGGAGTGATGGGACTTTCCTAGACCCATTGAACAGACAAATTCCCAAACCAGTGCCTTATTTGGGCAGCAAAGTCATATCTAAGACTGTAAATGTCTCCCCATGACAACATAAATTCATATCCAGAGGACCTGAGAATAATGCTACTGCCTGACAGCAACATGTCCAAGAAAGAGTATCATTAATGATCATGCTTAACAGATCCTATGATGCAGTCTATTTCCCTTTGTATCTGATCAAAAGCCTATTTAACCACTCCTTGAGCAGACGCAATAAATCAGACACACAGTATGCATACACTGAAAAACTTGGAAGTCCTTGACAACCTTGTTTGAAAGGAAAACAAATGACATACATGAGACAATCAGAAACAATACACACACAGGTGTTTTTCATTTAAAATCAATTTGCATAGAAGGTCATCACAAAGAAAATCATCATTTACAGTCCAAGATAGATTAGTACACCAGACTAAGGACCGAGTCTGTAGCAAAAAATGCCTTTCAAAATGTGAACACCTTATGTTCAGAGTCAGAGCCGAAAGCCCAAAAAACCTCCAACCTCTCAAAAGTAACATAGCCAAAACCATTTATATAGAACCGTGTACATTCAGCAATTAATTACATGTCCAGAAGTCAAAAATCTGCCAGATACATCCATCAGAGGGAATGGCGCTCAGAAGCCATCAATGTAGTAGACAAGGGAGGCCTCGAGCCTTGCACCACCATCTGGGAGTCTTCATTCACAATCGGGCAGTTTAATCGCTTGTACCATCACCCTTACTCCTGTTACAGTCGCCATTGATGGCCCAACAACCCGCAACCATTGAGAAAACTATCGCTGCGTTCAAATGGAAGTTTCCCACCAAAATGCCCTCTTGACAAGCTCAAACTACATAGGGGAATAATCCCACATGCACGGTGCCGAGACCACACTAGCACTTTATAAACATAGCTGCATGCATAATAGGTGTTGAGCATTTTGCCACGCTTGACACACGACCCTTCGCCAAAAGCCCATTGGCCAAATCTACACCATTGGCTTGCCCCAAAAACCTCTCGCCGATCTCAATCGTCTCACCGACGACACCTCCGCAAGCCTCTGTCAGCCAGACATAGTCTATCGGCCAGCCCAAAAGCTTCCTTGGCTGATAGACCAACTCTCCCCGATGGCCACCAAAACACCCTCGTCGGCGAAACCTCCACTGTCGGCCCAACATCTGCCTGTTCACCCGACAGTCTATGTCATGCCGATGATCGTTCCAAATCCCTTGTCGCCAAGACATAGACCATCGGCACACCAATGAAAGCTCCCACCGACCTCAAAAGTCCTGCTGATGCCTACCTTCGCATTCCCCATCGGCTAGAGAAATGCCATCGGGCCAACATATTCCATCCCTGCCGACACAGCCAGTCACACCGACCACCAACGAGCCACACTTTGCTCCACTATCGGCCAAACACTCATCATCGGAGCAACTGAAAAAACACTGGCCGACACCCTTAGTCACACCGACGAACACCTCCGTAAAGCCTCCAACTTCCACATCAGCCAGAGAAGACCCATCGGCGGACCCTCCAACTGCTAGCCCGATATGCAATCTTACTCCGATGGCATTCCCCATCGGGCAAACTCCTTACATCGGCGGCCCAAAAATTTGCTTCACCGATAGCCAAACACATGCCAATGGACATCCATCGGCTAGACCAAAACAATCGGAGCACTCAAGAAATCTTTTGCCGATGAAGCCAATCACTCTGATAAGACCAAAAACATAAAGCCTTGAACCCCGAACCAAAATGGTTCAACACGAGGGTTCAACACGGTGGTTCAAACATCAAAAATAATACTCCATAGGCAACAAAGCTTCGAACCATTGAACCTTGAACCAAAACAAAAAGGTTCAAGCAGGAGGTTCAACGATGCAGTAATTGCACAAGGCAAATGCATAATGCAACCCGTTAGAAGAAAATTGAACCCTGAACCGCTGAACCACTGAACTTAGAGAAAAAATGGTTCAAGTTCAAACCAAAATGTCGAAGACACAAAAATGAACCCATGCCGATGGAGAAAAGATGAAGACCCCTCCTCAAGAAATGAGATGTAGATGCTGAAAAGTACTGAATGGGTGCCAAAACTTAGAACCTTTTGGATATTTTGGGATGGTGCCTGCATGAAAATTGCTAAATTAACTGACAGTGAATTTAGGCACCAACTGTGGCTCTGATTGGGGATGTGTAGGTGCAAGACTGCAGCGAGAACCCCGGATCTCTGGGATGCAAACCAGTGCCTTATCCATTGGGCATAGAGTCATGAAGTTACCATGATCTGCATCACCAATCAAACTTGATGGCCTAAGGCCACCAAGAAAAGGAAAACCAATATTTCCCCTTGTCAAACACCTTGTTCTCATCTACATACACTGGGTCAAGCCTGAGAGTACTGCCATGATCTGACCATAAGCTATCTTGGTCATTTGCATGTTCAACCTTCTCATTCAGTTTGTCACTGTCACCCTTATGCAAACAACCCTCAGCATCAGGTGACAAATGGATGCAGAATGTATCAAGCAATACATACTCAAATGGCATAGAACACAGGTTATCATCACTATGCATTGCAAAATGATTTCCTAGCTGGACTAAAAATTGAAAGCACTAAAGTTGACCACACAACTAGGAAAAACAAAGCTCTCTTTATACGCTGGCCTCTCAAAAGAAAAGCTTTCAAATTCACAATGTGCACATCATGCATACAACCAATAGCAGCACCAAACTGGAAAAGATTAGGCTCTGGCATCTCTTTCAAATCAGACACATTTTTACAGTCACTTACCTGATGTATGTTGTTTCCTCTTTCATCAGGATGAGAAATAGAATCCAAGTCAAAAATAATGTCTAGATCCTCACCATACTCAGACAGATCCTCATCATCACATGTGTCATAAATGGGTGACCCAGGTGCATCAGTTTCATCATAGTATGCCATTGGTTCATGGGCAGTAGAGCACGCATTTTCATCACCAATGGATTCACTCTGTGGAGGAGTATCAACCTATGTGTCATAAGCAAAACAACCATTGAATGAAAAACAATCATGCTCTGCACTAGCACTTATTTCAATTTCTGACTACTCTTCATGATCTCCATGTGTTTGAAAGGTAGGCAATGTGTCACACATGGGACTGTTTTTCTGTTTGCTTATACCTTCTTTGTCTTGAGTACAATACTCACAATTGTCTCCACAGGTCCATTCCAAAAGTTGCTCATTACTGTCCACAACCTCGTTGTTGTTTTCATGGCCAGCTGCCTCATCATTGCAATGGGAGTCTTCATTAGTTCCTTCATTGGCATCCTCAATTGGCGAACAATCCAGTTGAGCTGTATTGTTAGCATTATGTTTAAATACAACAGTCTCAACCTCTATGCTTTTATTTTCATTTTTATCTGCACATGATGCTTTAATTATTTAGTCATTTGCAGCTTCACAACTATTTTTCACACCAAAGCCTGTGGACAGGGGTTTCAACAAGTGCTCATTGCTGATTTTTTCTATATTTTCTACGAACTTGTATGCCATCTGCATACTTGTCACCTTGAAATCCCTCAGTAATGCACTAGAGCCCTCCTCAAAAGCCTCAAAGAATATGCCTATACAGGCTGAAATATCAGGTCTGAAGACTTCTGGGATCTGTGAAAAGGCTACTGCAAACCTATGACTGAAAACAACACATGGCTCTTCATCTTGTTTTCTGATTCTCATCAATTCTGCAACAAGATCAGCCGGTTCTTTTACAAATTCTTCCTTGAAACAGTTAGCAAGCTCATCCCAATAGGCAAAGGATCTTTTTGAAAAGCTCAAATACCAGTCTTTTGCTTTTGCATCAAAGGACCTAACAAAAAACCTCATCCACATATCCTCATCTCTGAATGAATGCTTTTCCATGAACTCATGAAAATTTTGGATATGTGCATTCCCATCACATACACTGTGACCACTAAATCTGGGCATCTGACAGTATATCCTAGCAGGCATAGTTTCTACTTTATAGTCAACCCATGACAAATCTAATTGGTCATACAAAGGATTAAAAGGGGTGGCAGGAGGTTTAGCTTTCTGACTGGCAGACACAACAGGGTTATTGTTTTTTAACTGGGCCTGCTCAGCCTCTAAGAATATCAACCTATTTCTTATCTCTTCTATTCTTTTATCCAACATTTCACCGCTGAGTATAGGATAATTCATACTTGGATTCATAGAAATTTTACTCTTAGACATCCTTTGTCTGCCTAAGACCTAAGGCTTCCCCTGGCATCTAACTTATGCAGTAAAACAACAAATATAAAGGGGAAGGAACAAGGTACCTTTTCTCATACAGATGCTGAAGTCTGAACAGTACATTTTTGTCACAACACACATCAACTTTTCATGTGCATTTAGATCTTTTGCAGAGTCGCCACCTCTCTAGAGAGGACAAAATTTACAGCAGCTGAAAGCTCAACACATATTTTTCTGAGTTCATACCACTAGCAGAGCATCATTATTCACATGAAAGACTCCCCAGCAGAGTCGCCATTTTGTTGGTGACTCGGATGGGCACACAGATATTTCACCAGGGAGGACAAAAATAACAATTTTCAAATCACCATCCCCAGCAGAGTCGCCATTTTGTTGGTTTTTGCATCTGAATCAGCATTAGGGTTTGCCAGTTCTAATGCACAGGTAGATTCAACCAACTAAATACAGGAGGTTGCGTGAGCTCCTCCCCTTCACTTCTGGTTCTGCCGCACCAAGGGGGGTGTCCCTATTTGATAAAAGTATAACCTTGACTAGCTCAATGACAGAAGGATTTAACTTGACGGCAACATGCAGAATACTCTCATGTATGGACCAAGATTTGTGTAACAAATCACAAGGTTGGCAACATTCTTGGACATAATGTCTGGTTAGGTATGAGAGCATGCAAAGGTTCCTAATCCTAATCCTACAACTAACAGGTGGAAGTGATGGGATGGGTTGAAATGGTGTTTGGAGTGATGGGACTTTCCTAGACCCATTGAACAGACAAATTCCCAAACCAGTGCCTTATCTGGGCAGCAGAGTCATATCTAAGACTGTAAATGTCTCCCCATGACAACATAAATTCATATCCAGAGGACCTGAGAATAATGCTACTGCCTGACAGCAACATGTCCAAGAAAGAGTATCATTAATGATCATGCTTAACAGATCCTATGATGTAATCTATTTCACTTTGTATCTGATCAAAAGCCTATTTAACCACTCCTTGAGCAGACGCAATAAATCAGACACACAGTATGCATACACTGAAAAACTTGGAAGTCCTTGACAACCTTGTTTGAAAGGAAAACAAATGACATACATGAGACAATCAGAAACAATACACACACAGGTGTTTTTCATTTAAAATCAATCTGCATAGAAGGTCATCACAGAGAAAATCATCATTTACAATCCAAGATAGATTAGTACACCAGACTAAGGACCGAGTCTGTAGCAAAAAATGCCTTTCAAAATGTGAACACCTTATGTTCAGAGTCAGAGCCGAAAGCCCAAAAAACCTCCAACCTCTCAAAAGTAACATAGCCAAAACCATTTATACAGAACTGTGTACATTCAGCAATTAGTTACATGGCTAGAAGTCAAAAATCTGCCAGACACATCCATAAGAGAGAATGACACTCAGAAGCCATCAATGCAGTAGACAAGGGAGGCCTCGAGCCTTGCGCTGCCATCTGGGAGTCTTCATTCACAATCGGGCAGTTTAATCACTTGTACCATCGCCCATACTCCTGCTACAGTCGCCATTGATGGCCCAACAACCCGTAACCATCGAGAAAACTATCGCTGCGTTCAAATGGAAGTTTCCTGCCAAAATACCCTCTTCGCAGGCTCAAACTACACAGGGGAATAATCCCACATGCACGGTGCCGAGACCACACTAGCACTTTATAAACATAACTGCATGCATAATAGGTGTCGAGCATTTTGCCACGCTCGACACACGACCCTTCGCCAAAAGCCCATCGGCCAAATCTACACCATCGGCTTGCCCCAAAAACCTCTCACCGATCTTAATCGTCTCGTCGACGACACCTCCGCAAGCCTCTGTCGGCCAGACATAGTCTATCGGCCAGCCCAAAAGCTTCCTTGGCTGATAGACCAACTCTCCCTAATGGCCACCAAAACACCCTCGTCGAGGAAACCTCCACTGTCAGTCCAACATCTGCCCATTCACCCGACAGTCTATGTCATGCCGATGATTGTTCCAAATCCCTTGTCGCCAAGACATAGACCATCGGCACACCAATGAAAGCTCCCACCGACCTCAAAAGTCCTGCCAATGCCTACCTTCGCATTCCCCATCGGCTAGAGAAACGCCATCGGGCCAACACATTCCATCCCTGCCGACACAGCCAGTCACACCGACCACCAACGAGCCACACTCTGCTCCACTATCGGCCAAACACTCATCATCAGAGCAACTGAAAAAACACTGGCCAACACCCTTAGTCACACCGATGAACACCTCCCTAAAGCCTCCAACTTCCACATCGGCCAGAGAAGACCCATCGGCGGACCCTCCAACTGCTAGCCCGATATGCAATCTTACTCCGATGGCATTCCCCATTAGGCAAACTCCTTACATCAGTGGCCCAAAAATTTGCTTCGCCGATAGCCAAACACACGCCGATGGACATCCATCGACCAGACCAAAACAATTGGAGCACTCAAGAAATCTTTCGCCGATGAAGCCAATCACTCCGATAAGACTAAAAACATAAAGCCTTGAACCGTTGAACCCCGAACCAAAAGGGTTCAACACGAGGGTTCAATGCGATGGTTCAAACATAAAAAATAATACTCCATAGGCAACAAAGCTTCGAACCATTGAACCTTGAACCAAAATAAAAAGGTTCAAGCGGGAGGTTCAACGATGCAATATTTGCGCAAGGCAAATGCATAATGCGACCCGTTAGAAGAAAATTGAACCCTGAACCGTTGAACCACTGAACTTAGAGAAAAAAGGGTTCAAGTTCAAACTGAAATGTCGAAGACACAAAAACGAACCCATGCCGATGGAGAAAAGATGAAGACCCCTCCTCAAGAAATGAGATGCAGATGCTGAAAAGTACTGAAGGGGTGCCAAAACTTAGAACCTTTTGGATATTTTGGGATGGTGCCTGCATGAAAATTGCTAAATTAATTGATAGTGAACTCAAGCACCAACAGATTGAAGTTCAGAATCACTGTTGAACAATTATGAAGACAAAAAGACGAGTGGGCCTATTTTTTCACACAGAAGAAAATATTTATTTCACTCAAAATTTTTTCACACCATATCAAAACGTTTGATATGAGTGAGACTTAAGGTGTGAACCCTATGAGATTCAAGACACAGTCATATCTAAATAGCCACAACATTTCAAAATATGGTTCAGTCATTCAAGTGTTAAATCTTAGCCAACATAAATAATTTCTTGCCATTCCAAATAAATGACCACAAGCCTCCAAAAAGAAGTTGCAACCTATTCAAAGCATTACATAGGCACAGTTATAGTATGAAATCAGCCATAAAACAAGGGTGCAACCACTTTATATTATAAAGTCTCAGTCTCAAAGTATGTTGCCAGCTCTATCCTAAATGTGAGATGTTGCGTTTAAAGTTAAAAGAGCAGCTCTATCTGAAGAAATACACAACCAATTTGATAATGCTCAATCATTTACAAGATGGCATTCCAACAAGAAATGAGGCACCAGGCCATAAGGATCAGCACAAACATTATATATGAAGTAAACTTCTTATAGAAAGATGAAAGCTCAGGCATTTTGAGATAGACATCCATTAAATAATGATGGCGCCACCTATAGTTAGCAAAATCGCAATAAAAGGAAAGTTCATCCTTTTGAAGGCTAGCACATCAAAACAAACATGCAACTTTTAGCATTCGTAACCATAGCATACAAAAGATGCATCACCACTCAAAAGATGATGTGGCCTATAGCTTAAATGATGATGCTACCTTTTGCAAATATCACATCATTAAACAAGGTGCAGGCCACTCAAATGGAGTCAAAACATCACATTAAATGGTGCAAGCCATAAAATCTGGCAAGTATGTATGGTGCACATTATATAAGTTGAAACACAACCTATAGATAATAAGGCACTACTATTCAATGAAGATGCAACTCCAATTCAAATAAACTACAACTCCTATGTGAATATATGTGCAGCATATGATAAATAATGGGGCACAAGTATGAAGTTATGACGCATCCATATCAGATGGAAGGCTCAACCATTCTACAACAAGGTGCATACAATATAGAAATAGAGAGTAATGAAAAGTGTTGTGCGAAACCTTTATAGGTGGCATAGTTCCAAGTCATATCAAGAGCATCATAATGATCAAGCAGCTAGCATAGAAATCCCACACACCAATTCCTAAATGTTGTGCTATTCATAGCCACCACAAAGATTCATAGTGATGTCCATCCATATAAGAAAATGAACCAGTCTGTATTCATACATGGCTTGGCCTATTCGATGATGCAACAACCTTAAGCAAAGAAGGAAGTGGCAAGAAAGAATATAGTGCTCCATGGATGACTACCCTTCAGTGATAGTGAAAGCTATGCCAACTCATGGACGGAAAACATAAATTGTAGTTTACTTTCCAAGCTCTCGCAGCCATTTTTTGATAGATTCACAGCTTGCATGTACAATTTTGAAGAAACCAAAACCTCTTGCATTTGGTACCCATGAGATTGGACAAGAACTGGTAAAGGACCTCAGTATCCCATGGTGGTATATGTTGCAAAAGCTTGCAATTGATATGTTGGATGCTAGTGATCAACTTCATGTTGAGGCTGTGGTAGAAAGTGCTCGTAATGTAAATGTTTGGAAGGAATTTGCAAGGGAGATTGCTGATGGACGGTCACCCCATCGCCTTTGGTCTCCATAGCAAAGATATGTCTTCAACGGTCATATTCCCTCTCTTTCTTGGTGCAATCCCTTCACTCTTTTCTTGAGGTGTATGCCAGTCTTTGCCCAGATTCACTTTCAACAGGAACCGATGTGAATCCGAGGAATGACAAACGCAGTTGGTGACAATTGTTACTCTCGGCAAGGGAAGATCATACTACACACAAGCCAAGGGGAGGGCCTAGTTTGTTATTTGGACAGGCGCATCTTGGCTGACTATCAACTTGATCATACTTATGATTATAATTATCCCTATGAGAGGTATTTCTGGTGTCTAGTGGTTAAGGAAAAAGAGTGGGATGAGGAGACAGGCGTTTAAAAAAAAAAAAAAAAGTTCAGCTTGCTATCCATCAAATGGTGATTTATTGAGAAAACAACTCTATGATGGAATTCATCTCTCTTCACAAGAGAAACAAATTGCACTTACTCTCACACCCATCCATAGAGAAGGAGAATTTGTATTTTGGCTACTCAAAAATACAAAGGTAGAAGAACTCCAAAACTTAAAAGATGTGCATAGCCGAATAAATCTTTATATGCTGATATGGTGGAATGCTTGTTGGCTTCCGAGTTGCTGCTAGAACAGTATGACGGAGGCAAAACAACGTTGGATCATTTAATTACACTCATACATCTACATTTTATAGCAGGGTTTCATGCATTGTTTTATTGAATTGTTAATTGAGTTTTACCATGTTGATATTGTTCATAGCAAAACTGCAGATGATATGTCGTTTTTGGATAAAGCTTCAAGCGAAGCTAAAAATGATAAAAAGTGGATTCCCATTTCACAAAGCTCTTGTCAGTATCTAAATATTCAGTAGAAAATGAGGTTTCTAAGATTAAGCATCTCTTTGGAGACATTTCTATTGAATCAGTTGAAAGTGGCTATGCTCAACTTGTAAATGATTTGTTCAAATTGAAAGCTTACATTGAACAACTCACCCCAGACGTTTGTCTAAAGGTTGCAGCAAGGTGAAGAAAACAGCAGGTCTACAAGAGTTGAGATCATTGCAGGAGCTAAGGATAATGGGGTTAGATGAGCTTCCAAGTCTTGCAGAATTAACTTCTCTAAAAATAAAATAAAAAATGATTTAGATAAGCGCCACTGTAAACAACGAAAAGCAACTAAACATGTGCTAAGTCAAAACCATTCCTCAAGTAAGATCAGATTCTTCAGACTTGTAAATCATCCCTTATCAATTTTAGCATTGCTTTCATCTTAATGCAGTAATGCCACATTATTAGTGATCAGACATTGATCAGCATAAATTATTATTCCAAAATAATGAACAACTGATAGGAGAACTCACTGACCCTTAAAAGGTGGATCAAATATAAATCACCCTTATAGGAAAACAAAATATAGAAGTGAATATCATCTGAAGCTAACATTAGGTTACTGTCTTTAATTCCTCAGGACAAAGTTTGTTAAAAACATGTTGAAGTATGAAATTGTTCGCCATGACTTTTAAACAAATTTATCGATAGCATTCACTTTAAAGGATGTGTAAAGATCTAGATATTAATATTATAATTTCCCAATATTATTTACTGTAGCCAGTGCTAACCAGTCCTCTAATGAATCTGTGATCACATGTAAACAAGATTCAGTAAAACAAGTATCTAAGTTGCTTCTTGATTTTACTAGCAATAAATGGGTATCTTTCAGTTCAAAGATTCATAATCTAAGGGAATCTGTGGAATGAATCTTTTATCAGCATAATATCACCTGCATACATTGACAATGGATCATTTACTTTCTCACTTGAAATAGGAAAGATTTTTTTATATTTTTATCCTGAAATAAGATATGGAAGGAATTAATTCAAAAGGTAATAATTTTTACCTAGAAAATATTTTTAAAAGAACATACAAAAGCTATAAAAATTTCATCGAGGAGCAATAATCATATTTACCCAAATAAATATTTTTGTCCAATGTAAGTGAAAATATATGATGGTAAATATAAAGAAATGAAGAAAAGCTAATAAGGAATGAGATTAAATATTTTAATGACGAAGGTTAATTTAAATATTTAATTTGGCAAAGGCGAGTATTTTATTTTACCGAGAATGAATTAAATAAAGAGTTATACCAAAGAAACTGAGCAGCAACGAGAATATTTTGTGATTGGTAAAAGATTTATGTTAAAATTAATCAAACCTAAAGTCACGACAAAAGATTTGATTCAATTATTAAGAGCCTTAAAAGGAAACATCAATGCAAACTATTATTAACATTTGGGTATACAAAGTGACAATAAATTAAGATAAAATCAAATATTGTCACGGAGATGAAAACCCTAAATATAAATATAAGTGAGAAAATATACAATGGAAACAATACCTCACGACACAGGTCCTAAGGTCCACGTCAATGAAAATTATATGTTTATATATTATTTATCTGACGATTAATTTGGTTTCTTTGCAGGATTAGGGTTGTATTGAATGCAATGAAGCAGCTCTCAATAGGAAGATTAAATATTTTATTTCAGCCTGAAATGATTGTTAAAGTTTTCAAATCAAGTTATTTAATTTATGTAATAAAATATATCATTTGTCATGGTTAGGTTCATCAACTGTCATGAATTTTGTAACAGGTCTGATGCTTGTTGCATCTCTTTAAATTGAGATCCCAGGACCTGGAGAAATAGAGTTAGAATTAGGTTAGAAATAGAGATTTTTTACACAAAGACAAATTGAAGCATTTTAGGATTAGAATCTGATGCAAATTTGATCCTTTATGCAATTTCGTTCTGAGAAAGGCTATGGTGCATGATATATTCTGAGGCAATAGTCCAGGATTCAAATTTGAAATACATTGTGACGGTATCATCTGTTTGTTGTTTTTTAATTCAATCAATTTAATTATCTCCCTATCATTCAATTTATGATTATTCAATTTGAATGTGTTAAGGATATGTTCAAATTGTTTGGTTACATTTGCTAATTCAGTATAGTTGATTTGATTGGTTTCTCAAGCAGAATTAAATCCTTTCTCATCAATTATAGTAATCTTAGAATGTTGAATGGATTATTAAGTATGATTAATTGATTAGGGTTATTAATTTTTCTCTAGAGTTGATCTGATTTATTAATTTGCAAAGTTAAATTGGTTCTTTCTAAAAAGATTAAAATCCTTTTAATATTTTGCATTTAATTCAATTATGTCCTTTGGATTATTAAGAATGAGTTAATAATTTCTTCCTTGCATGTTTGTACAAGTTGCAAACTATTGTATGTGCCAATCAGATCGAGTTATTACCTGATACAAGGGTAAGTGCAAAAAGATGGGGGGCTAAAAAGTGGCCAAAAAATTTTCAAAAATTTTTTAGGCATAACGCGAGCGCGTTATAACGCTCTCGCGTTATAAAGTCCTTTATATGTTAAAAAAAATGCTGTCATTTCATTTTATTTTATTTCATTGTGAGTTTTTCCTCCACCCGCGGCTTGAAACCCTTCAAAAACGCGCTCGCGTTCTACAAAACACCGTTCAACACAAAAGATTTGTCGATTCATCGCCGAAATGCCGCCGCGACGTCGAGCACGCCAAAGGGGTGAGTTATCTTTGTTTTTTTGTTTGAATTTCTTCCTAAATAGGTAGGTTTTGTGTTGATTTTTGATGTATATTTTATTAATTGTAGGAAATGTTAATGCACCTCCTCCTCCTCCTCAAAATCCACAAAATCTTGAGGAAGAAATACCTGCAGAACAACAACCTCCTCCATTCATTCCTCGACATGCCCCTGGAACACAAGATAATATAATGGGGGAAATTGAAAACAATAAAAAACAAATTGAAGATATAATTGCAAGGTTGAAAGATCCTTCCACTTCAACCTTGCATAGGTCCACGCTTGCCGAATCTCTTGAGTCTATGTTATCAAATGTAAATTCAATTAGCAAGCAAATAACTAGTTGGACCGATAAAAAGAGAGAGTTTAGAGATTACTATGCAGATAAATTGTCATACCAAGATGTCAAAAAATTACAAATTACAAAAGTAGACTTGTGTTCAATTTTCACAAACCCACAAACAAATCAACCTCCACCCATTACATGCAAGAGGTTCCCTATCCATTGGTGCAACAACCAAGCGATAAGGGACAATTTCGGGTAGAGGTGGTGGATGGTTTTTGACCATCCTCCATGCAATAACAATGAGGTCCCGCAATACTTTTTGAGGAAACTCTACTCCGAGTTTGTCCTCAATAAAGTGTCAAACTATTTTGATATGCGGGACTTCTAGGGTAGAGGTGGGGGCTCAGCACAGGATAGACCAGGGGCACGTCTTGACCCACAGCGGGTAGTGAGACGAGTAATCAGCAGACCAGCCCACGAGCATGTTTCTATCCCTTCCATTGTGAAGGAGAGTGTTGAGGTCGATACACTGAGGTCGATTAGTGCCTTGACCCAGAGCATCATAAAGCATCCCGATCCTGCAACACAGAGTGGGTTGGGAGATAGTGCGAGGAGTAGGGTCCCACCGCATACTTGCCAGGCTTGCGGGTCAGCCTGTGGTTATGACCCCATGGACAGTCAGGACGCAGGTGCACAGGCTACATCTGCAGCTGAGCAGATGGTGATGACAGATACCCTCCTGAGTGAGACTTTCGGCCTTGATACTCAGGTAAATATTAGCAAGTTTATTGAATTTAATTTATTAAATTTTATTTTTGAAATACAAGATTAACTAATTTAAATTGATGATTTTAATGAAATTTCAGGGTCATAGCGTCGATGCAGTTTTCAGTGGTTCTCCACCTACATTTTTCACTAGATCATCTACTGTCGAGGTATGTAACTAGTAAACAATTATAAATATTACATGTGAATAGCATCGTTATATGAATGGTATTCTAATTTCTGATTTTGGATGTTGAATAGGTTAACACTGTAGATTTCATGGCAACACCTGCCAGCGGTGGTGGACTTCAAAGCTTTACGGAGGTAATAAAATAAATAGTTTAATGAATGAATTGTACTTACTAAATTTTTGTATGTGATTTGTGTGTTTTATTGTGTGTACTTCCATGTTTAGATGAGCGTGTGTGTATGTTAGGAGCCATGATTTGCATCACTATTATAGTTTTCGTAATTGAATAATGTTGTTTTATTTCCAGATGATGCAGGCTGCGGATACACCTCCCCATGTTCATAGGGCAATGGAGCAGGGTGTGGCCTCTGCGATTCATAGCTCTATGGCATTGACAGGGGTATGAGGCAGATTAGTAAATTTCAATTTACATTCATTGTTATAGTTGTCTATTTTTTAAAAATCAAAAGATTATTGATTTGAAGTTTAATTTCTATCTGGATGGTTTCTATAGGACATGACATCACCAGGGCCTTTTCCTGCTACTGAGGCAAGCGAGCAGACAGATTATATGTTAGCGGTAAGTGATTATTTTGTTAAATGTTTCATTTTTTTATAACATGTAATTTCTATATATTAATATCTATACTTTTTTTTGTAACAGGTAAAGGTGCAGGAAGAACTAAATAGGAGGAGTAGCCCTCGGGTTCGTAGTAGACCACCCACATGCATGTCTCCATCCCCTAGAAGATCAAAGGCTGCTCGTGATTTATTCTCTTCACCAGCTAGAGGGGAATGACTTTTTATTGTGTTCCTCTGTTGTATGCCTATATGGCATTTGTGGACATATATTTTGTATTGTACATAGTTGACATTGTATGCCTATATGGCATTCTTGTAAGCCTATATGGCTATTTTGTATATATGTTATACTTATATCGACAGATATTGATGTATGCGTATATGGATATTTGGTTAATACAAATCTTTTTTATTGATGGCGTCCATACTTGCATTATAAATCCACTTTTGAATGGATATTTGTAGATGGCTACTTCAAATATTTAAAGTCTGATTGTATTACATAGGATGTTTGCATTTTCTTTGATAGGCTTGATAGGCCATGGATTACATGATGGTGTTTGATGGAAAAGTATGGTACTAGAAGACTCTAGTTCATTCTTAATAGGCTTGTGATTGATAATATCTTTGCATGATTGCACTTGATCTTGGATCATGGGCATGTTGTTAGGATTTTGATTGCATTGTGATGTTTGATGGATAGGCATGGTGTAAGTGTAAGATACCCAACTAGTTCTACGAAAAATTTTCCTTACTTAAACACTTTTACTTGCTAACAATTCATCAACTACTTCAATAACATAAAGATATACATCAAGATAACTATTTGAATGAAACAACATTAGAGTTGGGTACTTGTCTTGTTACTTGATTCAATCAACTTGCAATGTCTTATTACATGGAAAATGCTTTCAATAGCATGAAGTACAACTCATTCAATGGAAATACAAGGACAGGCCTTGAAGCCTTAATGTTACAATGTCTTCCTTATTTGAGCAACATTTAAAGATTTGGAATGTTCAACTCATCACCTCACAAGGTAGGCACATATTTGAAGGATTTACAGGTTTTTCTGACTTGGGCGCCAAGTTGAGGTGACCTCCTCCTGAAGTTGCGCCTTGTCAACATTAGGTGCCAATTAGAGTTTATGGATGCTCTGGATTGTTTCCAAGAGTAGGCGCCAAAACATCATCATTATGAAAGTGTTTTAAATGCTAGGCACCCAAATAAGCCCTCTGGAGTCTAGGCGCTCCTTTCATGCATTCTGTGTTCTAGGCGCCAATTGAAAGGAGTGGAGAACAGGGCAAGTGCCTTCCAAACTGGGTGTTTCCTTGAGGTGACAAGGACTTAGAAAGTGCACCTAAGGTGAGTGCCTTGAGTGAAAAGGTCTAACAAACATCTTTGAACCCCCTTTCAAGGTTAGGCGCATTCTGGAGGTGGAAACAAGTAGAAGGTGCGCCTTAGCTTCCTTTGTCAATTCTTGCAAGTCTTTGTTGATTAGGAAGGTGGAATGCTTCATTGTAGAATGAGCGCCTATCTTCTAATGTCCAAACTACTTCTTCTGGCTCACTCTGTGGCTAGGCACCAGAGCTAAACTGTTCACACAAGGGAGTGCGCCTAGACTCACTTGATTTTTTCTTACTACTTCAACCCCTGGAAGATGTTCCAAGGTGTTCCCTTTTACAAGCACCTGACCTCCCAAGTTCCTTCATGTGCTATTCCTTGAAGGCGCCAAAACTGAGCTCCAGTGCCATGGGATTGTGCCTAACATCTTTGAAGAGTTTCTAAGCCTTTTGCAAGTTGATATCCCAAACTCATCTTCTAGGCGCAACAGGAGCTTTCCAAAGGAGTTTCCAAGTTTTAGACGCCAAGCGAGGTCATGGGTGAATGGAACTGCACCTTAGGAGATGACTGGATCCTAAGCGTCAGTCTGGAGTTACAGTGGAATTGATATGCGCCTCAACTAGCTTAGGCACCCATTTGAAGTGATTCCTTTAACACTTCTCTGTCAATCTCAACTGCAAGGATGATCTCCTAATCCAATTTTGATCCTCTGGAGATGCAAATAGCTTTACATTTCACTAGGCTCCATCAATGATGATCATCAACCAAAGCGCATTTCAAAGGTGAGATAGGCAAGTGAGGTGCCAAACTAGTCCTTAAGACTTATCTCCTTCTATCAAGTCAATTTCAACTATGTGAGAGAGTTCTATTCTAGGCGCAAAATGGAAATGTTTCATCAATTGGTGCATCTTACAAAGCTCCCAATTCTAGGCGCCAGAGCCAAAGAGTTTTTCCCAACACATGCACCTGGGCTAGGAATTCACGTAAGAGACATCACTTAGCTTTAAAACTTTCAATCTATAGCCATCTGGGCTAGGCGCTCCAATGGAGGATCCTTGAACTCATGCATTGGCGCCTTCTAGTTCTAGGCACCCATTTTGGATGATTCATCCTGATACTAGCGCCCAAAATGACTAGACTCTCTTCATTATCCAATTCACTTAGAAGACTCAAGTTGGAGACTTAGTTGTCTATCCATGTTCTCTGGAAGATTCATTGTACCTCTATGCACTATCTCCTTCAAGGCGCTCCTTAAAATCATTGGAAGTGCTTAGGACTTACCTTAGTCCAAAGCGCCACAATCCATTCCTTAAAGCACAAAGAATTCTCAAAGGCGCCCCTATTTACCTCTAAGCACTCAAATATCATTTAGATTCAAGGCGCACATTTAGCTCCAAAACGCAAATTTCCATCATCAACCCATCAAGGTGCATCATCTTCCCTTTGTATCCCCTTCAAGGTGCAGACATTCACTTCTTCACACTCAAACTCACTCTCTAGCGCCAGAATAGGTGTATAACTTCAAATAAGGTGCTAATCTTAGGTTTCTAAGTACTTAGTTTGATCTTAAGGCTATCCTTCCTCTAAGCACTCTCTTCAACTCCCTCACTGAAGGCCCTCTATAAGTTTGGGTGCATTTCATCCCAAGGCGCTTCAACATCATCCAAGGCGCAAATTCACTCTCCAAGACAAGGTGCAAAAAACCCTATCCTAAGGCACTCAAATCTTGCTTCTAGACCTAGGCGCACAAACATGAGATTAAGGATCATTCTGGCCACCATCACTTCCCTAAAGGCACAGAATTGGTGTAGATGCATTCCATTTATTAAGGATCATTCTGGCGCCCAAATCTTGTCAAAGCAAAGGATTAATAGGTTCTCTCTAAGGCGCACTCCAGGGTTTGATCTTGCAAGACTTCTCACGTCAAAATTTTGACCTAGACACTCAAGGCACTAGTCTTTATCATCTAACCCTACAGTGCACTTACTCATTATGATATACTCCTCAACTTTGTATTCAACCTTGCCCAAGGCGCATATTCACTATAAGGCATTCTCACGTTGTCAAGGCTCAGAGGGCTTCAACTTGCTAAAGGGTAGAGGTCTAGGCGCATATCTGACTTGAAGCTCAAGGCGCTCCAACCCTCTTGCTCTGGAATTCCTTCTAGGCACTAAGTGACTTCTCCAATTCCTTGAAAACATTTGAAGTGTTTTACCTTCTCAAGGTGCTCCTTCGAACTTGACTCCAAGGTGTTATAATCTCAAAGGTACTGACATCATCTCAACCAAAGGCGCTCAATGATTCATCCCATATCTAGGTGCTAAAACACTTAATCAACCAAGTCATTCAAGGTGCCATTCAGTAAACTCATCTTCCATGATATTCCTATCAAGGTGCATATCACTTCTCTCATGGGCTTTAGGCGCTCAGTTGAGTGTTTCAATACTATTTAGGTGCCAAATTCATTTTAATGCACCAAACACAAAGAGCTTTCAAACACTGGGCGCTCACAAAGAGTCTTCCAACCTTGGGCGCTAAATTAGGTCTTTGCAACTATCCAAGGCGCATATCTTCGTTTGAACAACTTATGGTGCCAAGACAACTTCTCATTAGGGTGCTCAAAACACTTGTGTTTACATTTGAAGTGCTTTACCTTCTTAAGGTGCTCTAGACTAACCTGACTCCAAGGCGCTCCATCATCATCCTTAAGGTGCTAAAAACATCATCTCCACTCTAGGCAAAAACATCATCCAACTCCTTAAGGCACTTCACTGTCAAAGTCTGAAGGTGCTCTACCTAGACCTTTCCCCTAGGCGCCAGAACTCCTAAGCACTCACCAGATAACTCTCATCTTCAAGGCGCAAATCTTCCTATACTATGATTGCCTCTGAAACGCCGATTAACGTGATGTGAGGGTGCAAAGGCTACTCCAATCCTCAGTGAGCGCCTAGTTTAAACAAGGAGAAATAAAGCATTCAAAACTATCCAAACGATCATCCCCTTCCTAATGTCTTCATTGCTCTAGAAAACCTTGGCCAAAATGACACATAACAACTCCTATGAGCGCCCTTATGCCGTAGGATCATCTAGTTTGTGCGTCTTGTAATGAGTTCATGTAAGTTTGGAATGAGCGCCTTGAATAAGTGTAAACTAGCCTAGAGAAGGGTATGTGCGCCTTGAGCATTCCAGAGATAACTGTGCGCCTAGAACAATATGAGTGCTCATGATGATGATTAATGCCCTGATGAGACTATGAGCGCCTTGTTCAGGAGATACCTTGTTTGATCATAAAATGCACCTTGAGTCTTGAAGGTTTTGAGCGCCTAGGTGATTTGGATGTTGGGATGTTGGTATGCGCCCAAGATTGAGGTAAGTGAGCGCTTGTAATGGAGGAGAGCAATGAGATGAGGTTTAGCGCCTCCAAGTAAGGTCAGAGGTGAGGTTAGAGGTGAAATGCGCCTTTGGACCATTCTGGCGCCTTGGATGAAGAACCTATATCTTGAGCCCAAGAGGTAAAATTTGCGCCTTAGTGGATTTGGAGAGTTACAGAGATTAGAGAAAAGCACCTTGAAGATAGAGTTGTTCAAGGCGCATGTGTGATTTGGTCAAAAATAGGTGCCTAGAGTGAATAGGCTTTCATCCTGACTTAATACACTGCCTCCTTCTGACGATTTTTGGGGCAGTAGAAAAACTTTCACCACGGGCAAATGCCTCAGAGCTATAAAAAATTGAGAGAGGTTATTGTAGAGGCACTCTACGTGATCCCGTTGCCTCAGACGGAATGTTTCTAAGTGACACGGTTTTTGAGTAACATCTCGTCAAAGATTGCTGCCTTTTTGCACTTTGGACTCTTCAGGGATATCGTCGGTACAATGTAGCTCCGACTGTTTCGACATGTTTGGGTGAGAAATAGGACCATGCCTAGCATAAATGTACCCATTCAGACGCGTTGGAACAGTCAGTTTGGTCGCATCAGGAGCAGGACGAAAGTTACACCCCTTTGCAACTTTACACTGCCTCCTTCTGACGATTTTTGGGGCAACAGAAAACCTTTCACCACGGGCAAATGCCTAAGAGCTATAAAAAACTGAGAGAGGTTATTGTAGAGGACTCTACGTGATCCCGTTTCCTTAGACGGAATGTTTCTAAGTGACACGGTTTTCAAGTAACATCTCGTCAAAGATTGCTGCCTTTTTGCACTTTGGACTCTTCAGGGATATCGTCGGTACAATGTAGCTCTGACTGTTTCGACATGTTTGGGTGAGAAATAGGACCATACCTAGCATAAATGTACCCATTCGGACGCATTGGAATAGTCAGTTTGGTCGCATCAGGAGCAGGACGAAAGTTACACCCCTTTGCAACTTTACACTGCCTCCTTCTGACGATTTTTGGGGCAACAGAAAACCTTTCACCACGGACAAATGCCTCAGAGCTATAAAAAACTGAGAGAGATTATTGTAGAGGCACTCTACGTGATCCTGTTGCCTTAGACGGAATATTTTTAAGTGACACGATTTTCGAGTAACATCTCATCAAAGATTGCTGCCTTTTTGCACTTTGGACTCTTCAGGGATATCGTCGGTACAATGTAGCTCCGACTGTTTCGACATGTTTGGGTGAGAAATAGGACCATGCCTAGCATAAATGTACCCATTCAGATGCGTTGGAACAGTCAGTTTGGTCGCATCAGGAGCAGGACGAAAGTTACACCCCTTTGCAACTTTACACTGCCTCCTTCTGACGATTTTTGGGGCAACAGAAAACCTTTCACCACGGGCAAATGCCTCAGAGCTATAAAAAACTGAGAGAGGTTATTGTAGAGGCACTCTACGTGATCCCGTTGCCTCAGAGAGAATGTTTCTAAGTGACATGGTTTTCGAGTAACATCTCGTCAAAGATTGCTGCCTTTTTGCACTTTGGACTCTTCAGGGATATCGTCGGTACAATGTAGCTCCGACTGTTTTGACATGTTTGGATGAGAAATAGGACCATGCCTAGCATAAATGTACCCATTCGGATGCGTTGGAACAGTCAGTTTGGTCGCATCAGGAGCAGGACGAAAGTTAAACCCCTTTGCAACTTTACACTGCCTCCTTCTGACGATTTTTGGGGCAACAGAAAACCTTTCACCACGGGCAAATGCCTAAGAGCTATAAAAAACTGAGAGAGGTTATTGTAGAGGCACTCTACGTGATCCCGTTTCCTTAGACGGAATGTTTCTAAGTGACACGGTTTTCAAGTAACATCTCGTCAAAGATTGCTGCCTTTTTGCACTTTGGACTCTTCAGGGATATCGTCGGTACAATGTAGCTCCGACTGTTTCGACATGTTTGGTTGAGAAATAGGACCATGCCTAGCATAAATATACCCATTCAGACGCGTTGGAACAGTCAATTTGGTCGCATCAGGAGCAGGACGAAAGTTACACCCCTTTGCAACTTTACACTGCCTCCTTCTGACGATTTTTGGGGCAACAGAAAACCTTTCACCACGGGCAAATGCCTAAGAGCTATAAAAAACCGAGAGAGGTTATTGTAGAGGCACTCTACGTGATCCCGTTGCCTCAGATGGAATGTTTCTAAGTGACACAGTTTTCAAGTAACATCTCGTCAAAGATTGCTGCCTTTTTGCACTTTGGACTCTTCAGGGATATCGTCGGTACAATGTAGCTCCGACTGTTTCGACATGTTTGGGTGAGAAATAGGACCATGCCTAGCATAAATGTACCCATTCGGACGCGTTGGAACAGTCAGTTTGGTCGCATCAGGAGCAGGACGAAAGTTACACCCCTTTGCAACTTTACACTGCCTCCTTCTGACGATTTTTGGGGCAACAGAAAACCTTTCACCACGGGCAAATGCCTAAGAGCTATAAAAAACCGAGAGAGGTTATTGTAGAGGCACTCTACGTGATCCCATTGCCTTAGACGGAATGTTTCTAAGTGACACGGTTTTCAAGTAACATCTCGTCAAAGATTGCTGCCTTTTTGCACTTTGGACTCTTCAAGGATATCGTCGGTACAATGTAGCTCCGACTGTTTCGACATGTTTGGGTGAGAAATAGGACCATACCTAGCATAAATGTACCCATTCGGACGCGTTGGAACAGTCAGTTTGGTCGCATCAGGAGCAGGACGAAAGTTAGACCCCTTTGCAACTTTACACTGCCTCCTTCTGACGATTTTTGGGGCAACAGAAAACCTTTCACCACGGGCAAATGCCTAAGAGCTATAAAAAACCAAGAGAGGTTATTGTAGAGGCACTCTACGTGATCCCGTTACCTCAGAAGGAATGTTTCTAAGTGACACAGTTTTTGAGTAACATCTCGTCAAAGATTGCTGCCTTTTTGCACTTTGGACTCTTCAGGGATATCGTCAGTACAATGTAGCTCTGACTGTTTCGACATGTTTGGGTGAGAAATAGGACCATGCCTAGCATAAATGTACCCATTCAGACGCGTTGGAACAGTTAGTTTGGTCGCATCAGGAGCAAGACGAAAGTTACACCCGTTTGCAACTTTACACTGCCTCCTTCTGACGATTTTTGGGGCAACAGAAAACCTTTCACCACGGGCAAATGCCTCAGAGCTATAAAAAATCGAGAGAGGTTATTGTAGAGGTACTCTACGTGATCCCGTTGCCTCAGATGGAATGTTTCTAAGTGACACAGTTTTCGAGTAACATCTCGTCAAAGATTGCTGCCTTTTTGCATTTTGGACTCTTCAGGGATATCGTCGGTACAATGTAGCTCCGACTGTTTCGACATGTTTGGGTGAGAAATAGGACCATGCCTAGCATAAATGTACCCATTCGGACACGTTGGAACAGTCAGTTTGGTCGCATCAGGAGAAAGACACCAAAAATACAAAGGTTGCTTTGTGCAACTTGACAACATTGACACTTTTTTGCAATATGACTCAAAGACTCAAACTGACCCCAAATGACTCAAAGTGACTTAAAATCACCTTGATTATAGAGGTCAAGGTGCTCCTTATCATTCATTCATTATGAGCGCCTTGGGAGAATGGTATATAGGTCATCATCATGATTGGGTGCCCTGGATCCAGAGTGTTGGACAGATCATCAAATGTTGTCTAGTAGGGTGAGTTATGAGTTTGATCGCATCAGGAGCAGGACACCAAAAATGCATAACATGATGATGTAAAAATGTGTACATATGTGTAAAAATGCAGGAGGAAATAAAAAAAGACAAACCTTACAAATTAATGTGCATACTTACAACTCAATGTAAAATAACTTTACAAAATCAATGTGAATACTTACAAATTAATCCAATGAACCATCTGGATCTGCTCTACTCTTTATTGTGTCAAGTATTGCTTCATGGTCAGACTCACGCACCTTCCACAATATTTTGTTCAAAGGTCTACCCCGATACTTTATCAAATGAACATTGGATGCCACGACAAGGTTCGAGTAATGAAGAATCTTTCGATGCATGTCAAAGTCCTGAAATAGCCAAATATTAACACTCTTATGTGGGTACCTTCTAAGCCATGTTCCAGTAATAACCACTGATCCTGTAGGGTATTCGATGTTTTCTCCATCTGTAACAGGGGCCTCCAATTTCTTTTTGGCCTCAACACAACGGCATAAGTAATAATCTGTTCCCTCTTCATTATCTTCATCTGCAATAACTGCATATACGTGTCCTACATTGATATGTGTAGCAAATTAGATGAAATTAGTCAACATTAAAAAAACACTACAAAGTAAGATGACATTACCTGGTTGAACTAGATGAAATTAGATGCATATATGTGCCCTATATTACCTGGTTGAACTAAATCTGATATGTGGTCAAAGTCAACTGACGATTCCATCTGTGTTAGTTCCAGTGCCGTCAGGGGTCGATACGTGTCAAGTGGGCTAAGATAACTTAACTGCCATTCGTCAACCCACTCCTTTGACTCGCACTCATCCCAGACTTGAATTGTACAGGAAGAACAAAAGCATGACATCTTTCGTGTATGGATACTCCATGAACTTGCAATTGAACTTCTGAAAGAGTGCATCTCATTTGATCCTGTCAGTGTACAACAATCCTCATATGGTGCAATGTTAGTATCATCTATCAACCAAAAAAATCTACGAACTAAAGACTTACCTTCATTACCTGGACCCATGGAAGCATTACACCACTCGACAATCGATTTTGCATCTGTCAACTTTGCATTGTCTTTATACTTTAACTCTTCTCGTGCTATGGCTCTTTTGATACATGCTCCTGCACCATCATGCTCCCCCTTTCCATGCCCGGCCTCACAAAATTTCCACATATGTTGAATACCTGTAAAATTATGCCTCCTACTCAGCCAATAGAAATTCTGCGAGTTCTTGAATTGTGATGCACAATTATCTGACCATATGATATGCTGACTGAACGATATGCCCCTTCTAGCCAAATCATTATAGAACACCTGAAAGCAACCTTGCACGAACTCCGTAGAATGCGTGCGATCATCACTACTATAGAAATGATACTCCCTTATGATCTTTCTGTCATCCTCTGTACTATCATTTGCATGAATGAATGCGATGTGCACAAATATAGAAACCTGTGTGGAGTTGTAATATTGTGATTGCACCTCACGCTGTGGCTGTAGACTGTAGTTCTTTGCAAAGTCGACGACTGAAACAATGCTACCAACTGGAAATGTGTCCTTGCATAACTTGAATTGCAAGTCCAACCATCGAGCTCTATGGGCATGTCTTGCATACTCATACACTATGCTGTCACGAAATATAGGCATAAACTGATACACTGGAATCTTTTCAATAACTAATTCACACCTCTTTGCTTCTTTACCATCTTTTGTATTGTATGCCACTGTTTTATACTTGCCAAACTCTACTAGTTCATTTCCAACCGCATGTGTTATTTCCATATGTTCACATATTGGCAAATGTTGCAAGCCACCGCAACGATGACATGTGCCATCCAAGCATAATTTCTTGTAGAATATTTGACCTTCCTCTCTTTCACATAAAATTCTTGATATGAAGTCTCTTGAAGATGTTGGTGGGGCACATATGGCACAACCCTGCAAATCATTGTTAGTATGCATATCTAAACATATAGACCTATAAGCATCAAAATGGTTAGAAAATTCAATATGTAATCTACAACAACAAGTAGTGTGTGTGTGATTTATCTTAACATAGAAAGGTTTTAGCATTTCAAAATATCTTTGACAAATTTTAATTTGAGGATACTTCTCTAGAAATTTACCATAAAACTGTGTTTGAGTCTCATCCAAAAAATGCTTTGGATGTGGCTCGCGGTTCTGACTACCAATTCTCCTTCTTACCACATCCCTTTGATTCAGAGATACCCTTGTGTAATTCTTCCAAAAGTCTTCAATTAGTGACCTCAATGCTTCAACAATTGGTTTATCTTTTCATGGTAGTCTCCCCGAGAACGCCCATAATTCATTGGCATTAGTGTCCTCAATTCTTTGGCGTCTTCCAACGGCTCTTGATAAAGTTTTCCTATTAATTCTCAATTTTTGACTTGTCTTTCTAATAAGACGAGCTTTCCTTGTTTGACTACTTACTATAGTCGATGTAATCACACACCGTGTTGCATTACTATCTTTTGTGCGTGAGGTGTTACCCACACTCTCATATGCACTCATTAGATTCTTGACAATAGATTTTTCACTTGAAGCCTCTGATGTTCTTAACCCAAGAATCTTCATGATAGACCTATACTTTATACTTCGCATCATTTCAACGAATAGTTGACATCTTGCAGTCTCATTTAACTTTTCAAAGAACAATCTCCAAATCTTATTAGCATATCTTCTACAAGTGCGTTTTGAATCTTACCTTCCATTGGCTGCAAAATATTCTCATCAATATCAATCAAATACTTTGGCTTTCTATGCAAAATTCTAGGTGGTGTCAAGTTAGGTAAATTCATCTCAACATTAGGAATTTCATCAATATTTAAATGAGATGGGTTAGATGGCATACCTTCGATCGAAGATGGAATAGATGACATACCTTGAGGTTGAGGTGGGAACGATGGCGTACCTCCTTCATCACATGTGAGTGATGATGTACTCTCAACTTGAGATGTGGTAGATGGTGTCCCTACATGTTGTCTTGCGATAAAGGATGTGTCTCCAACTATGGTATTTAAATCTCTCATACCACGAAGTTTTTGCATTCGTTCTCTTTGTGCCGCCAATACCATATCTCTTTGTGATGGTTGTGGTTCCTCTTCAATTGGTATGTCTTCATTTATCGTGTCCAATTTCCTCTTCTCACGAAGTTCCCTCATAGCCATTGCTTTCTTTGCATTCTTAGCTTCTATCTCTTCCTGTGTTGGTTTAATTCTTGATCGTTTCCTCGGCATGACGGAGAATTTGTCTGTAGCATGATAAAGAGACCAATATTAGTTCCTAAGAAATGAATACATGATAATAGTGGGATTGTATTTTTTTTATGTTGTAAGGATTTATTCTTGTATAGTTTGACATCATGGTATGAACTAAGGTTTGTTTATTACACATAATTATTAAAGAGCCCAAGTGTAGAAAATATACATGGCATCATGTGAGATTGTAGGTTGCTTTCTTGATTGGAAATGTGTCTATTTTAAACATGTATGATAATGCATGATAAAGTAATTCAATCCGAAATAAGGAAAATGTAAAGAACATGCATGTAAAGACTTGACATACCTAAAAAATGAAGATTTGAATGGAGAGAGTACCCAATTATGTAGTGTTTTTATCTTCTTGCATCAAACTCCTCAACAATTTGAGTTTTTCACCACTTGCTTCCTTTTCAATGTTAAATTCTTAAAATTGAATCAAAATTAACATTGCAATACTACAAAAATTGAAACTTGTATAGATATATATCAAATTTGGTTTGAAAACTATGTTATTTCCTCCTTCTCAAGTTGGCAAAGCAGAAAAGGTGGTGGAAAGATCATGCAAAGGTGGTACAATGTGTCAAATGTGTATGTGAACTTCCCAATAGCATGAAAGCACTTCTTTTTTGTCGGAGCACGCGCAGAATCAGTAAGAAAATAGAGCATGTGGGCCTGGATCACGGGGGTAACCACTTTTTTACCATTTCAGTAGAAATACAAAACGTGAGCGCATTATAACGTGCTCGCGCTATAACGTCCTCGCGTTTTGTCCTGCTATAGATCTCTAAACCCTAAACCCTCAACTCTGATCCCTTGACCCTCAACCCTCAATGTCAAATCCTAATCCCTCAACCCTATCCCTAAACCCTCAACCCTCAATGTCAAATCCTAATCCCTCAACCTCAACCTTGTCCCTAAACCCTAATCCCTTCAACCTCAACCCTATCCCTAAACCCTTGACCCTCGAACCTCAGCCCTCGACGTCAAACCGTAATCCCTTGATGCAGAGAGAAACAAGTTGAACATTAACACAGGTGAAAAAATCCTTGAAAGTCCTCAACCCTCAACATCAAACCCTAATCCCTCAACCCTTAACTCTAATCCCTCGACCTTCAACCCTGATCCTAAACCCTAAACCCTTGACCCTCGAACCTCAGCCCTCGACGTCAAACCCTAATCCCTCAACCCTTAACTCTGATCCCTCATCTCTCAACCCTAACCCTAAACCCTCAACCCTCAACATCAAACCCTAATCCCTCAACCCTCAACCCTAATCTGTCATCTGTCATCCCTCCACACTCTACTTTAACCCTAATTCCTCGACCCTCGACCCTCGAACCTCAACCCTCAACCCTCAACATCAAACCCTAATCCCTCAACCCTTAACTCTAATCCCTCGACCTTCAACCCTGATCCTAAACCCTAAACCCTCAACGCCAAATTCTAATCCCTCAACCCTTCACTCTAATCCCTCAACCCTAAACCCTATCCCTAAACCCTCAACACTATACCTTAAACCCTAATCCCTCAACCCTAACCCTAAACCTTGTCCCTAAACCCTAATCCCTTCAACCTCAACCCTATCCCTAAACCCTTAACCCTCGAACCTCAGCCCTCGACGTCAAACCCTAATCCCTCAACCCTTAACTCTGATCCCTCATCTCTCAACCCTAACCCTAAACCCTCAACCCTCAACATCAAACCCTAATCCCTCAACCCTCAACCCTAATCTATCATCCGTCATCCCTCCACACTCTACTTTAACCCTAATTCCTCGACCCTCAACCCTATCCCTAAACCCTTGACCCTCGAACCTCAACCCTCAGCCCTCAACATCAAACCCTAATCCCTCAACCCTTAACTCTAATCCCTCGACCTTCAACCCTGATCCTAAACCCTAAACCCTCAACGCCAAATTCTAATCCCTCAACCCTTCACTCTAATCCCTCAACCCTAAACCCTATCCCTAAACCCTCAACACTATACCTTAAACCCTAATCCCTCAACCCTAACCCTAAACCTTGTCCCTAAACCCTAATCCCTTCAACCTCAACCCTATCCCTAAACCCTTGACCCTCGAACCTCAGCCCTCGACGTCAAACCCTAATCCCTCCACCCTTAACTCTGATCCCTCATCTCTCAACCCTAACCCTAAACCCTCAACCCTCAACATCAAACCCTAATCCCTCAACCCTCAACCCTAATCTGTCATCTGTCATCCCTCCACACTCCACTTTAACCCTAATTCCTTGACCCTCGACCTTCGAACCTCAACCCTCAACCCTCAACATCAAACCCTAATCCCTCAACCCTTAACTCTAATCCCTCGACCTTCAACCCTGATCCTAAACCCTAAACCCTCAACGCCAAATTCTAATCCCTCAACCCTTCACTCTAATCCCTTAACCCTAAACCCTATCCCTAAACCCTCAACACTATACCTTAAACCCTAATCCCTCAACCCTAACCCTAAACCTTGTCCCTAAACCCTAATCCCTTCAACCTCAACCCTATCCCTAAACCCTTGACCCTCGAACCTCAGCCCTCGACGTCAAACCCTAATCCCTCAACCCTTAACTCTGATCCCTCATCTCTCAACCCTAACCCTAAACCCTCAACCCTCAACATCAAACCCTAATCCCTCAACCCTCAACCCTAATCTATCATCTGTCATCCCTCCACACTCTACTTTAACCCTAATTCCTCGACCCTCAACCCTATCCCTAAACCCTTGACCCTCGAACCTCAACCCTCAACCCTCAACATCAAACCCTAATCCCTCAACCCTTAACTCTAATCCCTCGACCTTCAACCCTGATCCTAAACCCTAAACCCTTGACCCTCGAACCTCAGCCCTCAACGTCAAACCCTAATCCCTCAACCCTTAACTCTGATCCCTCATCTCTCAACCCTAACCCTAAACCCTCAACCCTCAACATCAAACCCTAATCCCTCAACCCTCAACCCTAATCTATCATCCGTCATCCCTCCACACTCTACTTTAACCCTAATTCCTTGACCCTCAACCCTATCCCTAAACCCTTGACCCTCGAACCTCAACCCTCAGCCCTCAACATCAAACCCTAATCCCTCAACCCTTAACTCTAATCCCTCGACCTTCAACCCTGATCCTAAACCCTAAACCCTCAACGCCAAATTCTAATCCCTCAACCCTTCACTCTAATCCCTCAACCCTAAACCCTATCCCTAAACCCTCAACACTATACCTTAAACCCTAATCCCTCAACCCTAACCCTAAACCTTGTCCCTAAACCCTAATCCCTTCAACCTCAACCCTATCCCTAAACCCTTGACCCTCGAACCTCAGCCCTCGACGTCAAACCCTAATCCCTCCACCCTTAACTCTGATCCCTCATCTCTCAACCCTAACCCTAAACCCTCAACCCTCAACATCAAACCCTAATCCCTCAACCCTCAACCCTAATCTGTCATCTGTCATCCCTCCACACTCCACTTTAACCCTAATTCCTTGACCCTCGACCTTCGAACCTCAACCCTCAACCCTCAACATCAAACCCTAATCCCTCAACCCTTAACTCTAATCCCTCGACCTTCAACCCTGATCCTAAACCCTAAACCCTCAACGCCAAATTCTAATCCCTCAACCCTTCACTCTAATCCCTTAACCCTAAACCCTATCCCTAAACCCTCAACACTATACCTTAAACCCTAATCCCTCAACCCTAACCCTAAACCTTGTCCCTAAACCCTAATCCCTTCAACCTCAACCCTATCCCTAAACCCTTGACCCTCGAACCTCAGCCCTCGACGTCAAACCCTAATCCCTCAACCCTTAACTCTGATCCCTCATCTCTCAACCCTAACCCTAAACCCTCAACCCTCAACATCAAACCCTAATCCCTCAACCCTCAACCCTAATCTATCATCTGTCATCCCTCCACACTCTACTTTAACCCTAATTCCTCGACCCTCAACCCTATCCCTAAACCCTTGACCCTCGAACCTCAACCCTCAACCCTCAACATCAAACCCTAATCCCTCAACCCTTAACTCTAATCCCTCGACCTTCAACCCTGATCCTAAACCCTAAACCCTTGACCCTCGAACCTCAGCCCTCAACGTCAAACCCTAATCCCTCAACCCTTAACTCTGATCCCTCATCTCTCAACCCTAACCCTAAACCCTCAACCCTCAACATCAAACCCTAATCCCTCAACCCTCAACCCTAATCTATCATCCGTCATCCCTCCACACTCTACTTTAACCCTAATTCCTTGACCCTCAACCCTATCCCTAAACCCTTGACCCTTGAACCTCAACCCTCAACCCTCAACATCAAACCCTAATCCCTCAACCCTTAACTCTAATCCCTCGACCTTCAACCCTGATCCTAAACCCTAAACCCTTGACCCTCGAACCTCAGCCCTCGACATCAAACCCTAATCCCTTAACCCTTAACTCTGATCCCTCATCTCTCAACCCTAACCCTAAACCCTCAACCCTCAACATCAAACCCTAATCCCTCAACCCTCAACCCTAATCTGTCATCTGTCATCCCTCCACACTCTACTTTAACCCTAATTCCTCGACCCTCGACCCTCGAACCTCAACCCTCAACCCTCAACATCAAACCCTAATCCCTCAACCCTTAACTCTAATCCCTCGACCTTCAACCCTGATCCTAAACCCTAAACCCTCAACGCCAAATTCTAATCCCTCAACCCTTCACTCTAATCCCTCAACCCTAAACCCTATCCCTAAACCCTCAACACTATACCTTAAACCCTAATCCCTCAACCCTAACCCTAAACCTTGTCCCTAAACCCTAATCCCTTCAACCTCAACCCTATCCCTAAACCCTTGACCCTCGAACCTCAGCCCTCGACGTCAAACCCTAATCCCTCAACCCTTAACTCTGATCCCTCATCTCTCAACCCTAACCCTAAACCCTCAACCCTCAACATCAAACCCTAATCCCTCAACCCTCAACCCTAATCTATCATCCGTCATCCCTCCACACTCTACTTTAACCCTAATTCCTCGACCCTCAACCCTATCCCTAAACCCTTGACCCTCGAACCTCAACCCTCAACCCTCAACATCAAACCCTAATCCCTCAACCCTTAACTCTAATCCCTCGACCTTCAACCCTGATCCTAAACCCTAAACCCTCAACGCCAAATTCTAATCCCTCAACCCTTCACTCTAATCCCTCAACCCTAAACCCTATCCCTAAACCCTCAACACTATACCTTAAACCCTAATCCCTCAACCCTAACCCTAAACCTTGTCCCTAAACCCTAATCCCTTCAACCTCAACCCTATCCCTAAACCCTTGACCCTCAAACCTCAGCCCTCGACGTCAAACCCTAATCCCTCAACCCTTAACTCTGATCCCTCATCTCTCAACCCTAACCCTAAACCCTCAACCCTCAACATCAATCCCTAATCCCTTAACCCTCAACCCTAATCTATCATCCGTCATCCCTCCACACTCTACTTTAACCCTAATTCCTCGACCCTCAACCCTATCCCTAAACCCTTGACCCTCGAACCTCAACCCTCAACCCTCAACATCAAACCCTAATCCCTCAACCCTTAACTCTAATCCCTCGACCTTCAACCCTGATCCTAAACCCTAAACCCTCAATGCCAAATTCTAATCCCTCAACCCTTCACTCTAATCCCTCAACCCTAAACCCTATCCCTAAACCGTCAACACTATACCTTAAACCCTAATCCCTCAACCCTAACCCTAAACCTTGTCCCTAAACCCTAATCCCTTCAACCTCAACCCTATCCCTAAACCCTTGACCCTCGAACCTCAGCCCTCGACGTCAAACCCTAATCCCTCAACCCTTAACTCTGATCCCTCATCTCTCAACCCTAACCCTAAACCCTCAACCCTCAACATCAAACCCTAATCCCTCAACCCTCAACCCTAATCTGTCATCTGTCATCCCTCCACACTCTACTTTAACCCTAATTCCTCGACCCTCGACCCTCGAACCTCAACCCTCAACCCTCAACATCAAACCCTAATCCCTCAACCCTTAACTCTAATCCCTCAACCTTCAACCCTGATCCTAAACCCTAAACCCTCAACGCCAAATTCTAATCCCTCAACCCTTCACTCTAATCCCTCAACCCTAAACCCTATCCCTAAACCCTCAACACTATACCTTAAACCCTAAGCCCTCAACCCTAACCCTAAACCTTGTCCCTAAACCCTAATCCCTTCAACCTCAACCCTATCCCTAAACCCTTGACCCTCGAACCTCAGCCCTCAACGTTAAACCCTAATCCCTCAACCCTTAACTCTGATCCCTCATCTCTCAACCCTCAACATCAAACCCTAATCCCTCAACCCTCAACCCTAATCTATCATCCGTCATCCCTCCACACTCTACTTTAACCCTAATTCCTCGACCCTCAACCCTATCCCTAAACCCTTGACCCTCGAACCTCAACCCTCAACCCTCAACGTCAAATCCTAATCCCTCAACCCTAAACCCTATCCCTAAACCCTCAACACTATAGCTTAAACCCTAATCCCTCATCCCTCAACCCTAAACCTTATCCCTAAACCCTAATCCCTCAACCCTCAACCCTAATCTGTCATCCCCCAACTCTAATCCTTCATCCCTAAACCCTAAATGCTATCCCTATTCCTACACCCTCAACAGAATCGATACTATACCTTAAACCCTAATCCCTTATCCCTAAACCCTCCAACCCTATCCCTAATCCTCATACCCTCCACACTCTACTTTAACCCTAATTCCTCGACCCTCAACCCTATCCCTAAACCCTTGACCCTCGAACCTCAACCCTCAACCGTCAACGTCAAACCCTAATCCCTCAACCCTTAACTCTGATCCCTCGACCCTCAACACTATACCTTAAACCCTAATCCATATCCCTCAACCCTTAACCCTTAAAACTTAAACCCTATCCCTACACCCTCAACACTTGACACTATATCTTAAGCCTTAAACCCTCATCCCTAAAGCCTCAACCCTCAATCCTTAAACCTTAAACCCTAAACCCTATCCCTAATCCCTCTACCCTCAACACTCTAACCCTAACCTCGACATTAAATGCTAATCCGTCAACCCTAAACCCTAATCCTAAACCCTCAACCCTAAACCTTATCCCTAAACCCTAATCCCTCAACCATCAACCCTAATCCATCATCCCTCAACTATAATCCCTCATCCCTAATCCCTAAATGCTATCCCTATTCCTAAACTCTCAACAGACTTGATACTATACCTTAAACCCTAATCCCTTATCCCTAAACCCTCCAACCCTATCCCTAATCCTTACACCCTCCACACTCTACTTTAACCCTAATCCCTCGACCCTAAACCCTATCCCTAAACCCTTGACCCTTGAACCTCAACCCTCAACCCTTAATGTCAAACCCTAATCCCTCAACCCTTAACTTTGATCCCTCGACCCTCAACCATAATCTGTCATCCCTCATCCCTAAACCTTAAACGCTATCCCTATTCCTAGACCCTCAACGGGCTCGATACTATACCTTAAACACTAATCCCTTATCCGTAAACCTTTCAACTCTATCCTTTATGCCTTAACCCTCATGATGAATAGCCTTGAATGTAAAAAATTTGAGTGGGACATAACGCGAGCGCGTTATAACGCGCTCGCGTTATGTCAAACATGGCAAAAGACAGACTTGCGGGAAAAAATGTAAGGCAAGAAATAACGCGAGCGCGTTATTTCTTGCTTTGGGAATCCCAAGCCTTGGGCTTGGGATTTGCTTTGGATTTCCAAACTAAAGGCTTGGAGTGCCTTATGAATAGTCACAGA
This sequence comes from Cunninghamia lanceolata, assembly GCA_027924645.1. Lineage (NCBI taxonomy): Eukaryota > Viridiplantae > Streptophyta > Pinopsida > Cupressales > Cupressaceae > Cunninghamia > Cunninghamia lanceolata. The sequence goes on from BSBN01001222.1 coordinate 5,543,608, forward strand.
CGTGTTTTTCTGTATTCTTCAAAATTTCACATAATTTCGTTCGTGCTAACCCTCAGATTTGCACGTGTTTCAAGGTTGAACAAATCAAACACATGGGTAATGTTAGGCTTTCTCTTAGCTATTTGACGATGTGATTTTTTTCACATTTTAACAATGTTAAGCCTTTCATCTTTAATTTCTTTTGTTTGTGTGTCTGTTTTTATGCAAAAACCACTGTTTGGTCTTTTTTTCATTGTAAAATAACTATTCATTCAAATTTCAAAAAAATTACATATTTAGAAACTAGACTCTATTCTACAAATATTAAAAAAATAAAAAAATGATTTTCAATTAGTTTTCAAAATTTATAGGCGTAGCACGGCCAAAATTCTGTTTTTTAAGATGTGTCCACTTTAAAAATTAGTAAAAAATCAAATATTCATCAAAAAATTATCAGAAAAATCGAGCATAAACTACATGCTATTAGCTAATATCTCACTGAAGCGATTTTAAAAATACCAAAAAAAAGTTGACCTTTTGAGGGAGCCACAAAACATGCTATGTTATGTTTTTTTGACAGAAACAACACCAATTTCTGTGGCTCCCTCTTTTGAACCCCTTAATCTATGCCATTTTCAAAACAAAATAGTAGTTTAGAAAGTAGACTCAGAGCACTACGAACATTGTTTTGGTTGCATCTCTAAATTTTGAGTGTAACTATGCTCAATTTCTCATCCAAGGCCAGTATTTCCTGATTTCAGAAAAAAAGTGGCCACTTAAGACCCCTTTTTGGCCCCCCATCTTCTTGCACTTACCCACAAGTTATTTGTTTTTCACATCCTGACTCCGTTGCCCGAATGGACAAAGCACCAGTCTAACTATTGATTCATCTTATAATTACAATCTTTACATTGTTTTATTGTTATAGTTTAGATTCATTTCATGTTATTTATTATTTATTTCTGTTAGAATTTAGATTTAATCATTTTCTTTCTTTAGAAATAGTTTACAATATTTCATCTGATTTACAAGCATGCCATTGTAATTGGATAAACTTGCAGCAAACCAACATAGATTTAATCATACAACTTGCTTTGATAATCAAAGGTTCACCCGCCTAGGTTGTAGCAGGAAGTTGCGCAATCAACATCTGTATATGATGTCAAAGTAAAATCATTATTTCGAGGGTACCATAATCCATAATACACAGTACCTTTTAGGTATCTAAAAATTCTCTTCACAACTTGAACATGAGATTCCTTAGGAGCAGCTTGAAATCTAGCCACCATGCATACTACTTGCATGATATCTAGTTTGGATGCAGTTAGCTACAATAAGCTACCTATCATGGATCTATACATAGTTTGATCTGTATCAGGTGATTCATCATTCTTGCTCAACTTGCATCACGTCATCATGGGGGTACTCACAGGCTTACAGTCTTCCATCTTGAACTTCTTGAGCATTTCCTTTGCATACTTGGTTTGGGATATAAATATACATTGGTCTAATTGTGATATTTGTAAACCAAGAAAGAAAGAAAGTTATCCAAGCATGGACATTTCAAACTTTTTCTACATCAAATCAGCAAATTCCTTGCACATCCTATCATCACTACCACCAAAAGCGCAGGGAGAAGTTGATCATGAAGGTCAAACTCCAGTCATTGGCTCAAAAATGTTGTAGATTTGACCATAGGGCTTGGCATCCCCTTAGAATCCACAACCTGCATTTTTGAGACCCAACAAATTGGCGACTCTGCTGGGGAGTCAAGTGAAAGTATTAGCCAGAAATTCTAAATTTTTTCCCATCCAATTTGCAACAAATTGTCGACTCTATTGGGGAAGGTTTGCCTAAAAATCTAAAGCCATTTGTCATAGAGTCAATCCAAAGTTTTAATTAAAGACTCCGCTGGGAAGAAAAGTATTTTAATTTTCCTCTTCTCACAAGAGGTGGAGACTCCGAAAATAAAATTGATCGAACATGAAAAACATACCCCATTTAGATGCATTTTTTAAACTAAGGAGACATGAAGGAGAACCAATAAATGATGGGTATGCAAATGAAAATAATGACTATAATAGCCCACATGATGAGGGGAAGTTTATTGATCAAACTGTTGTTGACTTTAGTAGCATGACTGATTAGGAATTAGGAATGTAATTAGAATGGGGAGAACAACAGCTCAGGAGATCACAGATGATATGAAAAAGCAAAGAACTATATAGACAAATAGTAGGATTGGATAGACAGCTGGCACAATTGGGCCTCCAGGTATTGGAACCACCAAAACCTATCCCTCTACATAAACAAAGTAGTGATGTCAATTCACATGCACCCTCTCAAAACACATATGCTCCACATACTCTGAGTGTACCTCATGATCCATACCATAACCCTATCCAACATAATAAGCCACCACAAGAGCCCCAGCTTATAAATGCAAGTAACATTCATCAATACTATTCACCACTAGGACAACATTATACCCCGCAATACCAGCAATATGTGCCGCATCGCAATGCTTACTATCAGTCTTTATATAAGATAGAGTTTTTACCCACCCACCCACCGCCATATATGGATCAGCAGTGTTGGGAGGAAGAGGAAAATAACCAACAGTGTTGGGAAGAAAAGGGGAATGAGTATTTGCAATCAGGACAAGATGACAATGAGGAGGAAATATACATGTCTAAGGATAATTCTCAGGTTTGTTCAAATCCATTGTATGATAACATAGTCAAAGAAGATGAGGTGATACTTTGCCAAGATATTCCTGAACAAGAATTTCATGTGCATTCAGATCTAAATTATGAGAGGGATGAAGTGCCTTCAGATAACCAAAGTGACGTGTCATCTTGTAAACATGCTGACAAAATAGGTGTATCCGATTTTAATGATCTTGACCATTGTGATAATGTTGTAAGAGATGAAGAAAATGTTGGAAACATGATGGATGAAGAGGCATATTCACTTGACAGTGATCAAATCTCATAGTTACTCACCATAGAATATCAAAAATATGCACATGGGGGTGATTTGAAAGTTTCATGTCCATCATACATATGCTTTGACAGTGAGGATACTTTGCGTGATAGTAGACCATATGATTGGTGTGGAAATATAGTATTAGGATCGCATTCAGGTGAGATAGAAACAATTGATGATTATGAGTTTCATAGCAATATTTGTCCAGAGATAAGTTCTATCAAACCTTGTAATAATGAAGTCTGGATATCACAGTTGTATGAGGAAAATACATATAGTGCTGAAAGTAGTGGTGACGACTTTGAATCTGATATAATACCATTGCTAACATTGAAAAAAGTGAATATCAAATACATTTTGCCTATTTTTCAGTTCATATAGAGAATTATCATTTGGGGGATGATAATGAATATTGTTACTTAAAATATCATGATAAAAATGGGTTTGACCTATCATTTGGGAGTTCTCAGATTGCATATGATTTTTAGATGCATAATCATGAAGAATATAGCAACATCAATGAACCATTGTTAAAAAATATGGATATGTCCAATCATGCAAATCTTCGTAATATGGTTAGATTTGTTTCATTACAGTGTGATGAAAACAAAGTATATGACAGGGGAAAATATAAGCCTCTCTTTTTCTGATGGCCTTGGGCCATCAGTTATGATATGGTTTTTTAGAACCATATCATTTTAGGGCAGACAGAATAATTGGACTCTGTTGCCCAATGGAGTAGGTACTGGTTTTCTCCTCTAGAAATCTGGGATCTTGCCATGCCCACAAGGGACATATATCCCCATACAAAGCCTATGTTAGAACTGAAAATTTCACACCAAATTTTTTTAGGATCCCATGAAGAAAAAATCAATTTTAGTACTCAAAATTTTGTAATTGGTCATAGCCATGCACCAGGATGAATCACATCAAAGATTTGTGTATCAATAGCTCTGCTACACTATCTGAGAGAGCAATCCCATCATTGCTGATTAAACAAATATTTACTCTCAGTCAAATGTTGTATCGATAAAACATATGATGAATTACTAAAACACTCAAGCAAGCGTGATTATCTTTACAAAATTACATTTACACTTATTGATTGCTAGTAACAAAAATTTCAATCTACTATAAACAACTTGCCAAGCTTACATTTTGTACTAAATCACTTGGCAATTACAAAAAATTACATTAAAGCAGAAAATGTAATTTTATCTGGATCTTGCCACTTTAACCTAGCTTTGAAACCTAACGTTCTGTGCTATATTACAAGAAAAGAAAAGTCCAAGGATTGAAGTTCAGAATCACTGTTGAACAATTATGAAGACAAAAAGACGAGTGGGCCTATTTTTTCACATAGAAGAAAATATCTATTTCACTCAGAATTTTTTCACACCATATCAAAATGTTTGATACGAGTGAGACTTAAGGCATGAACCCTATGAGATTCAAGACACAGTCATATCTAAACAACCACAACATTTCAAAATATGGTTCAGTCATTCAAGTGTTAAATCTTAGCCACTATAAATAATTGCTTGCCATTCCAAATAAATGACCACAAGCCTCCAAAAAGAAGTTGCAACCTATTCAAAGCATTACATAGGCACAGTTATAGTAAGAAATTAGCCATAAAACAAGGGTGCAACCACTTTATATTATAAAGTCTCAGTCTCAAAGTATGTCGCCAGCTCTATCCTAAATGTGAGATGTTGCCTTTAAAGTTAAAAGAGTAGCTCTATTTGAAGAAATACACAACCAATTTGATAATGCTCAGTCATTTAAAAGATGGCATTCCAACAAGAAATGAGGCACCAGGCCATAAGGATCAGCACAAACATTATATATGAAGTAAACTTCTTATAGAAAGATGAAAGCTTAGGCATTTTGAGATAGAACATCCATTAAATAATGATGGTGCCACCTATAGTTAGCAAAATTGCAATAAAAGGAAAGTTCATCCTTTTGAAGGCTGGCGCATCAAAATAAACATGCAACTTTTAGCATTCGTAACCATAGCATACAAAAGATGCATCACCACTCAAAAGATGATGTGGCCTATAGCTTAAATGATGATGCTACCTTTTGCAAATATCACATCATTAAACAAGGTGTGGGCCATGCAAATGGAGTCACAACATCACATTAAATGGTGCAAGCCATAAAATCTGGCAAGTATGTATGGTGCACATTATATAAGTTGAAACACAACCTATAGATAATAAGGCACTACTATTCAATGAAGATGCAACTCCAATTCAAATAAAGTGCAACTCCTATGTGAATATATATGTAGCATATGATAAATAATGGGGCACAAGTATGAAGTTATGATGCATCCATATCAGATGGAAGGCTCAACCATTCTACAACAAGGTGCATACAATATAGAAATAGAGAGCAATGAAAAGTGTGGCGCGAAACCTTTATAGGTGGCATAGTTCCAAGTCATATCAAGAGCATCATAATTATCAAGCAGCTAGCATAGAAATCCCACACACCAATTCCTAAATGTTGAGCTATTCATAGCCACCACAAAGATTCATATTGATGTCCATCCATATAAAAAAATGAACCAGTCTATATTCGTACATGGCTTGGCCTATTCGATGATGGAACAACCTTAAGCAAAGAAGGACGTGGCAAGCAGGAATATAGTGCTCCATGGATGACTGCCCTTTAGTGATAGTGAAAGCTATGCCAACTCATGGACGAAAAACATACATTGTAGTTTACTTTCCAAGCTCTCACAGCCATTTTTTGAAAGATTCATAGCTTGCACGTATAATTTTGAAGAAACCAAAACCTCTTGCATTTGGTACCCATGAGATTGGACAAGAACTGGTAAAGGACCTTAGTATCCCATGGTGGTATGTGTTGCAAAAGTTTGCAATTGATATGTTGGATGCCAGTGATCAACTTCATGTTGAGGCTGTGGTAGAAAGTGCTCGTAATGTAAATGTTTGGAAGGAATTTGCAAGGGAGATTGTTGATGGACGGTCACCCCATTGCCTTTGGTCTCCACAACAAAGATATGTCTTCAACGGTCATATTCCCTCTCTTTCTTGGTGCAATCCCTTCACTCTTTTCTTGAGGTGTATGCCAGTTTTTGCCCCGATTCACTTTCAATAGGAACTGATGCGAATTCGAAGAATGACAAATGCAGTTGGTGACAATTGTTACTCCCGGCAAGGGAAGATCATACTACACACAAGCCAAGGGGAGGGCCCAGTTTGTCTTTTGGACGGGCGCATCATGGCTGACTATCGACTTGATCATACTTATGATTATAATTATCCCTATGAGAGGTATTTCTAGTGTCTGGTGGTTAAGGAAAAAGAGCAAGATGAGGAGACAGACGTTTAAAAAAAAAAAAAAAGTTCAGCTTGCTATCCATCAAATGGTGATTTATTGAGAAAACAATTCTATGTTGGAATTCATCTCTCTTCACAAGAGAAACAAATTGCACTTACTCTCACGCCCATCCATAGAGAAGGAGAATTTGTATTTTGGCTACTAAAAAATACAAAGGCAGAAGAACTCCAAAACTTAAAAGATGTGCATAGCTGAATAAATCCTTATATGCTAATACGGTGGAATGCTTGTTGGCTTCCGAGTTGCCGCTAGAATAGTATGACGGAGGCAAAACAACGCTGGATCATTTAATTACACTCATACATTCATCTACATTTTATAGCAGGGTTTCATGCATTGTTTTTATTGAATTGTTAATTGAGTTTTACCATGTTGATATTGTTCACAGCAAAACTACAGATGATATGTCATTTTTGGATAAAGCTTCAAGCAAAGCTAAAAATGATAAAAAGTGGATTCCCATATTCACAAAGCTCTTGTCAGTATCTAAATATTCAGTAGAAAATGAGGTTTCTAAGATTAAGCATCTCTTTGGAGACATTTCTATTGAATTAGTTGAAAGTGGCTATGCTCAACTTGTAAATGATTTGTTCAAATTGAAAGCTTACATTGAACAACTCACCCCAGACGTTTGTCTAAAGGTTGCAGCAAGGTGAAGAAAACAGCAGGTCTACAAGAGTTGAGATCATTGCGGGAGCTAAGGATAATGGGGTTAGATGAGCTTCCAAGTCTTGCAGAATTAACTTCTCTAAAAATAAAATAAAAAATGATTTAGATAAGCACCACTGTAAACAACGAAAAGCAACTAAACATGTGCTAAGTCAAAACCATTCCTCAAGTAAGATCAGATTCTTCAGACTTGTAAAGCATCCCTTATCAATTTTAGCATTGCTTTCATCTTAATGCAGTAATGCCACATTATTAGTGATCAGATGTTGATCAGCATAAATTATTATTCCAAAATAACAAACAACTGATAGGAGAACTCACTGACCCTTAAGAGGTGAATCAAATATAAATCACCCTTATAGGAAAACAAAATATAGAAGTGAATATCATCTGAAGCTAACATTAGGTTACTGTCTTTAATTCCTTAGGACAAAGTTTGTTAAAAACATGTTGAAGTATGAAATTGTTCGCCATGACTTTTAAACAAATTTATCGATAGCATTCACTCTAAAGGACGTGTAAAGATCTAGATATCGATATTTTAATTTCCCAATATTATTTATTGTAGCCAGTGCTAACCAGTCCTCTAATGAATCTATGCTCACATGTAAACAAGATTCAGTAAAACAAGTATCTAAGCTGCTTCTTTATTTTACTAGCAATAAATGGGTATCTTTCAGTTCAAAGATTCATAATCTAAGGGAAGCTGTGGAATGAATCTTTTACCGGCATAATATCGCCTGCATACATTGACAATGGATCATTTGCTTTCTCACCTGAAATAGGAAAGATTTTTTGATATTTTTATCCTTAAATAAGATATGGAAGGAATTAATTCAAAAGGTAATAATTTTTACCTAGAAAATATTTTTAAAAGAACATACAAAAGCTATGAAAATTTCACCGAGGAGCAATAATCATATTTACCCAAATAAATATTTTTGTCCAATGTAAGTGAAAATATATGATGGTAAATTTAAAGAAATGAAGAAAAGCTAATAAGGAATGAGATTAAATATTTTAATGACGAAGGTTAATTTAAATATTTAATTTGGCAAAGGCGAGTATTTTATTTTACCAAGAATGAATTAAATAAAGAGTTATACCAAAGAAACTAAGCAACAACAAGAATATTTTGTGATTGGTAAAAGATTTATGTTAAAATTAATCAAACCTAAAGTCACGACGAAAGATTTGACTAAATTATTAAGATCCTTAAAAGGAAACATCAACGCAAACTATTATTAACATTTGGGTATACAAAGTGACAATAAATTAAGATAAAATCAAATATTGTCACGGAGATGAAAACCCTAAATATAAATATAAGTGAGAAAATATACAATGGAAACAATACCTCACGACACAGGTCCTAAGGTCCACATCAATGAAAATTATATGTTTATGTATTATTTATCTGACGATTAATTTATTTTCTTTGCAGGATTAGGGTTGTATTGAATGCAATGAAGCAGCTCTCAACGGGAAGATTAAATATTTTATTTCAGCTTGAAATGATCGTTAAAGTTTTCAAATCAAGTTATTTAATTTATGTAATAAAATATACCATTTCTCATGGTTAGGTTCATCAACCATCATGAATTTTGTAACAGGTCTGAGGCTTGTTGCATCTCTTTAAATTGAGATCCTAGGACCCAGAGAAATAGAGTTAGAATTAGGTTAGAAATAGAGATTTTTTACACAAAGACAAATTGAAGAATTTTAGGATTAGAATCTGATGCAAATTTGATCCTTTATGCAATTTCGTTCTGAGAAAGGCTATGGTGCATGATATATTCTGAGGCAACAGTCTAGGATTCAAATTCATTGTGACGGTATCATCTGTTTGTTGTTTTTTAATTCAATCAATTTAATTATCTCCATGTCATTCATTTTTTGATTATTCAATTTGAATGTGTTAAGGATATGTTTAAATTGTCTGGTTACATTTGCTAATTCAGTATAGTTGATTTGATTGGTTTCTCAAGCAGAATTAAATCCTTTCTTATCAATTATAGTAATCTTAGAATGTTGAATGGATTATTAAGTACGATTAATTGATTAAGGTTATTAATTTGTCTCTAGAGTTGATCTGATTTATTAATTTACAAAGTTAAATTGGTTCTTTCCAGAAAGATTAAAATCCTTTTAATATTTTGCATTTAATTCAATTATGTCCTTTGGATTATTAAGAATGAGTTAATAATTTCTTCCTTGCACGTTTGTACAAGTTGCAAACTGTTGTATGTGCCAATCAGATCGAGTTATTACCAGATACAAGTTATTTGTTTTTCACATCCTGACTCCGTTGGCCGAATGGACAAAGCACCAGTCTAACTATTGATTCATCTTATAATTAAAATCTTTACATTATTTTATTGTTATAGTTTAGATTCATTTCATGTTATTTATTATTTATTTCTGTTAGAATTTAGATTTAATCATTTTCTTTCTTTAGAAATAGTTTACAATATTTCATCTGATTTACAAGCATGCCATTGTAATTGGATAAACTAGCAGCAAACCAACATAGATTTAATCATACAACCTGCTTTGATAATCAAAGGTTCACCCACCTAGGTTGTAGCAGGACCTAAAGTGCAGGGAGAAATTGATCATTAAGGTCAAACTCCAGTCATTGGCTCAAAAATGTTGTAGATTTGACCATAGGGCTTGGCATCCCCTTATAATCCACAACCTGCATTTTTGAGACCCAACAAGGCCTATCAGTGATCTTCACAATATTTGGAGTAGACATCTTTAAAAAGATTTGCAGAGAGATATTTAAGAACGAAAAATACCTTTTGCGCCTCTAGGTTTCACAGAGTGAGCCAGATCGATTTCAGGATGAATCGACTTATGCAGATGATCTTTGATGGGTTTGAGGAATTTTTGTTGCAGAGCTTCTTTTTGTTTCTTCTTGAATGTAGAATGAACAAGTGCTTAATTAGAAAACCCTTATATTGCTCCGCAAACCCTAATATCAAGTTGCAATAAATGCTCGACCTAAGTCATTCCAGTTTGCCTTATTTGGATGACTTGAGGAACTGGATCAATCTTGATCTAAACATCTTGTGGATCTTCCAAATCTTAATCATATTTTATTTAGATGTTTCTCTTATGAACCCTTTAATCTGCAACTCTCCTTGTGCTAATTCTGGCACCAATTGACTGGCTAGGGGAAAATGGTTTTCTTTGTCTCCCCTTGAGATAGAGCTCACTTTTTAATTTCTGGAAGGAATATTAGCACCAGACTCTGGTGCAGATCCATCCCCTACATTCTCTATACTTTTCTTCACCCAAATCTTGTTCATCTCACTTTGAACTTCATCCACATTCACTTTTTGTTTTCCCTTATCTTGATTCTGATTATGATGTACTGGACCTCTTTTGTCCTGATTCTTGCTTCTACAGAATTTTGCAATATGACCGGACCTATTGCAAATTTGGCAAACAACATTTCTTTGCATATTTGATTGATATCCTCTTGATCTTCATTGATTAGCCATATGACCCATTCTATTGCATGCAGAGCATCTACCACTGAATGAATTGTTCATTTGCCTATTTCTGCATTCATGAGATTTGTGACCAACTTTTTGCAGTTGAAACACTATCTGGAGAAGGATGTATTAGTCTGACTTATTCTCTTTCTGCACTGATTATCTTTATGACCAAAGTTATTGTAGTTGTGGCATTATCCATTCAAGGATGGATAAATTTGAGCATTAGGCTACCTTACCAGAGGTCTTCTAGGCCTATTCCTTGGATTTTCTGATCCAAAATTCTTCTGACCGGATCCGGACCTTTCACCTTTTTCATACCCCAGGCCACACTTGTCATCTACCCTCTTTTGGCTTTCAAGAAGAACTTCAAGTTGAGTAGAGCTTATCTTGAATTTCTCTTTGTATTCATTTGTTGTTTGAAGATTCCTTTTAAGAGAGACAATTTGATCCTCAAGTTTTTCTTCATTATCTTTGGCATCTTCAAGATCAGATTCAAGATGTCTAATTATTCTATCCATCTTGTGGCAGTCTTCTAATTTTTCCTTGAGAGATTGTCTTAGATCATCTTCAGATTTTCTTCTTTCTTCAATTTCTTGGGTGAACTTCATAACTCCTAATTCCATTTCATGTCTTACCATGATGATTTCTTTTGATAACTTTTCACATAACTTGGTTTTCTCTCTTAGATCTCTATTTGTATCATTGGCTTCACCTTGACTTGCCAATTGCTAAAGTAGATCCTTTCTCTTTTTCATGAGAGACTCAGTTTCTCTTTTAGTTCTTTTATGAAATCATCAACCTATTTGAGTCTTTCCTTCAATTCATTGACTTTAGAATTTGACTGCTTAAGATCATCAAGGGCAGACTTAAGTTGCTCCCTTATACCATACACATCCATTTGAATTCCTAGATCTTCCTCAAGCTGTTAGGCTCTTGTTGGGAGGAACTTGGCTCTGATACCAGTTGTTGATAACTGAGAGGGTGGGTGAATCAGTTATCCTAATAATTCAACTTTCTGTTCTTTCTTAACAGTTAATGCAACATTAGATCAAATAAGCAAGCATAATCATGAAATGGAAATAACACCAATACACATGACACAATGATTTTGACGTGGAAACCTTGTTACGGGAAAAACCATAGGGTGATTAACCCAAGATATTATTTTCTGTTAGAAGAATAGAAGATACAAAATGGCACTTGCCAATTAGGGCTTACTGCTTGAGCACATTGCTCACAAGAGGCTCACTGCCTACAAAAGACTTGCTGTCGACAAAAAGAAAACTTGAACTGATGAGAAGCATCCACCCATGCTGAAGTTCAGTTCTAGTTAAGCTCAATAGACTAATCTGTTGCACTTCATTCTTACTCTCCTTAAGTTTTGCAGTCCTCTTACATTCCAAACTTGTTTTTCTATTTTTTATTCTTCTGCTTTTATTCACACTTACAAAAAATATTTTACACACTCTTTCACATCTAAATCCATCTTGTATATATATATCCGCACAAGTGATTTCAACACTTTTCAAGTCGGCATTCAGAATAGTCAATATTATCTCAAACTCTGGTCTGTCAGCTGAAACCTTGCATACCAAGTAATGCGGATCAATAATATGCTTGTAGAAGTCTTCAATCATGTTGGCCAATCATGAATGATACCTTAAACAACTTAGTCATTAGAAATATCTCTTCCGAATTTGGGTCTGACACTTCAAGTGCTCATATCTCTTCACCCTTCCATCACCGGAGATTAAATCCTTGGAATCTATTAGTCAAGGTACTCCTCTTGACTTCCCCAAATCTGCACTTTACTGAAATACTTCTTCTAAGAGATCCGGACCTGACTGTCAGACCTTGCTGACTGCTCTGTTCTTGCTTACTGGACCATAACACTCTTTCAATCTGACTTCCGGTAGAGACTCATCATGTCTTGCGGATGTGTGAGATAACCTTTGTTGCCATCAATGACAACATTCATGAATCCATATAGTGTCTCTTGCCAACACTATAAGCATCTTGATGAAAGAGTGAAAAGATATAAGCACCTAAGTATTGGGTTCCTATTTGGCAGAGTAGACTGAGGAAGACCTGACCGGTAGAGCATCAGACCTTAATCTGGATCAGTTATTGATGGTGATCAAGTTTCTTGAGGAATCATTCATGGTTGGCTGACATGTTTGATGACTTCTATAAGCATCTTTTTGATACGCATCACTTAATAAGTAAGGATTCAGCCAATAGACCAGAGTTTGGAAAAATGTTGAGTATTCCGGATGCTGACTAGAAAGATGATTGAAATCATTGATGCGGATATATATACTAGATTGATTTTGCTATGAAGGTGTGAGTTGTGAGTTATGAAGTGTGAAGAAAAGCAGAGAGTAGTGTGGAAGCAGTAAAATAGGTTCAGTATGTGACAAGACAACAACACTAAAGGAGAAGAAGAATGAAGTGCAGTAGATCAGTGTACTAAGCCTAACCAGAACTAAACCTCAGCATATGTGGATGCTTCTCATCAATTTAAGTATCTTGTTATTCTCTTTATAACTTGTAGATAGTGAGTCTCTTGTAGGCAGTGAGCCTCTTGTGAGCAGTGTGCTCAGGCAATGAGCCCTAATTGGCAAGTACCATTTGTACTACCTTATTCTTTTAATAGGGAGTACAATCTTGGGTTAATCACCCTGTGGTTTTTCCCTTAACAGTGTTTTCCATGTCAAAATCATTGTGTTATGTGTATTGAGTTTATTTATGCTTTCATGGTTATGCATGCTTATTTAATTTGATGCTGTACTAGTTGTTAAAGAAGAACAAAAAGTTAAAATAATAAAGATAACTGATTCACCCCCCCTCTCATTTATCAACAATTGGTATTAGAGCCAAGTTCCTCCAAATAGAGCCTAACAGATTGAGGAAGATCTAGGAATTCCCATGGATATGTATGGGATGAGGGAACAAGTTTAGTCTGCCTTAGATGATCTTGAGTAATCTCACTCTGAAGTCAATAACTTAAGAGAAAGACTCAAACAACCTGATGATTTCATAAATGAACTAAAGGAGAAACTGAGCATCTCTATGAAAAAGAGAAAGGAACTTCTTTAGCAATTAGCAAGTCAAAGTGAAGCCAATGATTCTAATGAAGATCTAAATGAAAAGAACAAATTATGTGAGAAGCTATCAAAAGAGGTCATCATGGTAAGACATGAAATGGAATCAGGGGTTATGAAATTTACCCAAGAAATTGAAGAGAAAAGAAAGACTGAAGATAATCTAAAACAATCTCTCAAGGAGAAGTCAGAAGACTGCCACAAAATGGATAGAATAATCAGGCATTTGGAATCCAATCTTGAAGAAGCTAGAGATAATGAAGAACAACTTGAGAATCAGATTGACACTCTTAAAAGGGATATTCAAACAACAAATGAATACAAAGAGAAATTCAAGATAAGCTCTACTCAACTTGAAGTTCTTCTTGAAAGCCAAAAGAGGGTAGGTGACAAGCAAGGCTTGGGATATGAGAAAGGTGAAAGCTCTGGATCTAGTCAGAAGAACTCTAGATGAGGAAATCCAAGGAACAAGCCTAGAAGACCTTCGGTAAGGCAACCTAATGCTCAAATATATCCATCCTTCAATGGATACTGCCACAACTACAATAACTTTGGTCATAAAGCAAACTAGTGCAGAAGAAGAATGAATCAAACTAATTCATCCTTCTCTAGATAGTGTTTTAAATGCAAAATGTATGGTCACAAATCTTATGTGTGCAGAAATATGCAAATGAAAAATTCATTCAATGGTAGATGCTTTGGATGCAATAGAATGGGACATATGGCTAATCAGTGTAGATCAAGAGGATATTAGTCAAATATGCAAAGAAATATTGTTTTCTACAATTGTAATAAATCCGGTCATATTGCCAAAATTTGCAGAAGTAAGAATCATGACAAAAAGGGTCCGATGCATCATAATCAAAACCAAGACAAAGAAAAAGGAAAAATGAATGCAGTTGAAATTTAGAGGGAGATGAACAAGATTTGGGTAAAGAGGAGTACAAAAAATGTTGAGGATGGATCTGCACCAGAATTAGGTGCTGATATTCCTTCCAGAAACTAGATAGATGAGCTCTGGCTCAGGGGGAGTCACAAAAGAAAACAATTTCCCCTAGCTAGTCAATTAGTGCCTAAAATTGGCACATGGAAGGTTGCGGATTGAAAGGGCTCTCAGAGAAACATCTAAATAACCCTTGGGAAAGATATGAAATATCCGCAAGGAATTTGAAGAGGTTAATCATCTGGAATTAATCTAGTTTAATAGTCATCTGGTAAGAATAGGATTTTCATAGTTAGATCTGGCATAATTCAAATTTGAGGTATCTTGATCTGCGAATAAATGGAACAATTGGAGAAAGGTAGATAGGTTGCTAATATTCACTGAGAATAACTCTAAGTGCATCTCAGTGATCCAAAAAAATCTCTCAGAATAAGGAGCAACCAGAATAACTTAAGTTGTGCATTTATTACAATGTGAAATTAGGGTTTGCGCATAAATAAAAGGGTTCATTTGTTCATCATTTGTACATTTACATTTGAGAAAAAGAGAAAAGGAGCTCTACAACAAAATTGTCTCTATCCCCACAAAGATCAACCGCAGAAGTCGATTCTTCCAGCAATCCGATCCAGCTCATATCGTGAACCCTAGAGGCATAAAAGGTATTTTCCACTCTTGAATTCTCTCTCTAAATCTTTGAAAGATCACCACTCCAAATGTTGTGAAGATCTCTAATAGGCCGCGCCCTAAATTCAAGAAACATCCCTACAAATCCTTAGAAGTTGATCCCCTAGGCGTATTTCTAGCATTCCACATGGGGTTTTGCATGTAGAAGATGTTAGGGCATACATTCATGAAAACATTGAAGAATTTGGAGAATCCAAGCTAAAGGATATCTATCACAATCAGTTAATAGATGATGCTTTTGAACTCAAACCTCAGTACAAGGCTATCCGGGACAAGCATTTTGGACATTGTATCTATTTTCCCTATTTTACAGAAGATGAATGGGTCTGGTATGTTTTGAGAAGAGTGTATGATAACTTCATGTGTTTGAATAGACCATTTAAGATCACAAAAGATGCTATTAGGGTGGTAATTAGTTTGCACTCATCCAAAGGGTTGCCTACTCTCAAATCTATCAAAAACCAAATTGTGAGTGAGGCTACCGGATCAAAATTTGACAAGAGAGCAATGACTATAGAAGATATCATTGATCTAGATATCAAGTTTGCATCTATGATAATTGGCTATAAGATATATCACTCCAGCAGGGAGAATTCTGTATCCAGAACAACTGTATATACTGCTTATGAAATGTTAAGAAAGAATACTGACTATGATCTTTGCGAGCTCCTTCTGGACCAACTTTTGGAGAATCTACAGAAGATAAAGAAGGACAAGAAGAACTCTTTCAAATATGGTGGCTTGATACTCTATCTATTCTTCTATTACATGAATGAGCTACCCGGATCTAGTGGCTGGATATGGCAAAATGATAGACCTGTTGCCACACGAATCAGGGATTATTTGTATGGGCTTGGTGATGCCAAGGCATAGAATACAACACTCTGGGGCTACTTCAAGAACTTTCAGAGTATGATGCAAGCTAGAGAAAGAATCCCCCAATCATTGGTTGAGAAGTACAAGGATACAGTGTGCTTTATGGTGGACACTGATCAATGCCTAATGGAGGCAGTGGAACCTAGAATAGTGTGGATCATGCCGATGGGGTATGAGGTTGATGAGAAAATCCTAGAGCTACACATCCAACACCTGCTGAGTCAACCCAAGGACCCTAAGGCAGAAAGGTTTGGGACCTTCCATGAGTTGAGTATAAAAGTTCATGTTGAACTAAGACAGCCTAAAATCAAGAGAAAAGTGAGAAGAGAAGCGGAAGAATTTGCCAAGAGACATGGAATTTCAAAGGAGGTAGTTGATGCAAACAGAGAGAAGATGGAAAGGGTAGAGAAAGAGAAACAAGATACAGAAAAGAAAAGTGATCTAGTGCAAGCCCCTTCCCAGACCAGATCCTCCAAGAGCTCCACACTTGCCACCTCTAAGAGCCAGAAAGCATCAAAACTGGAAGTTAGAACATCCAGAAAGGGAGAGAAAAGAACTAAGACAAAGGCCACAAGGTCTTATCCCAGTCAAAAGGATGATGAAGAGACTGAGTCAGATGAGGAGGTCAAGAAAATGAAGAAGAAGAAGAAAACATCCGATGAACCCTCTACTGGTGAAGACAAAGAAGATAAGGCAGAGGAATTTGTTGAAAGGCCTACTCTGTCCATTGATGATGTAGTCAAATCAGTCACTGCGGATGGGAATCTAAAACCAATGACTGAGTTCTATGATGAATATAATGCAGTTGACCAGAAGATCTTGCAAGAAGCTATAGTCAGGTATCTGAATATCTATAATAAGGCATTCATTGAAATCATATCTTTAATTCCCAAGAGCCTAGAGAAGGAACTAGAAATAAGGAAGAACAATGCTAAGGCAAAGGACCTTGAGATCTGGGAACAGATAGCTATTCAGCTCTATCCTTCAATCACTCTGAAACAAATGAATATGATCTTCTAAGATTGTAAGGATGAGTTTCGAAGCAAAGCTAGAATGAATCAGTTTATGCTTGGAGAAACTGATAAAGTGGCAAAAGAAATAGAAGATATCCTCTGGAATGCCTATAAAAGATTCAATATTCCTATTATAGAGGACTTAGGTGATGAACCCTCTACCATGGATGACAAAGGAGAATCTACTAAGACAGTTGCCGAAGAGACAAATGAAGGTGAGGAGAAAACTGAGGATCTAGATTCCTATGCTCTGGAAGAGGAAGTCCTTAAAGAAGCAAACATCTCTCCTCCGGTTTCCCCAACAGACTCCAGATCTAGAGGAGAAGAAAGAACAGAAGAGAAAATCAGTCAAGAAGAAGAGGTGAAGGGAAGAGAAGAAGGTCAAACAGAGAAGACCACAAGTGACAGTGTTGAGGCTATAGAAGGGAAGAAAACTCTGTCTCCAGCAAGAGACACTGTAGAAGAAGTCAAAGACTTCTTGACAAAAGAAATGATGGAATTAGATGAACTGGAGCTACTTCAAGGACCATTCAATTTTGATTCCCTCTCCCCGGTTTAGACTATGAAGATAGCATCCTTTGCCCATGCAAAGGCAAAAGAAAAACTTTTGAAGTCTCACATGGAAGACTGTGAGCTAATAGAGATTGCATTTGGTGCATTGGAGAAGATCATACCATCCTTCCAAAAGGATCCTTCGGCCTCCACATTTGGTAATCTAAAGTCTCTTATAAATTCTGTTCATACACATTTTGATTCCTTAGAGAAGTCGGCAGAAGAAAAGGTTCAGAAGGAGTTTTTGGGAAAGAGATTCTCAGAAGTACAAGGACTAATAACCAATGATAGGAGAAATATGGATATTGGGATAAAGAGCTTAGAAAATGCTCTTAAAGATGGCAGAGAAATGTATAAATTTTGTCTATCTTGGTCCAAAGTAACAAAGGATATTGAGAAGAAAATGAAAGAGCAAGAGGATAAACTATCAAGTGTATCTTAGAATTTTGATCCTCTCACCTCCTCCATAATAAAGCAAGAGTGTCATACTATTGCAGTCTTAAATGAAATTAAGAAGCTTGAGAAGGAGAAGAAAAATAGAATGAGCAGGTTAAGTGAACTTAGAGGGATAATTATCCCTAAGTTAGAGGCCATGCATGAGGCCCTACCTGATGCTCAGACCACAGCCCGGACTAGTGATCTGATAGATCTAAAGAGGGCAGAGGCTTTTGCATTCCTGTTGAGTGGTCACATCTCAATTTTGGATAGGATGAAACAAAGTTGGGCAACAGAATTTGTCCAGTTGAAGACAACTTTTGCAGATATACTTTAGTAAATGTAAGTATCTTATGTATATATATATTTATGTGGCCAAGTATAGATTAATTTTGGAGATTTTGGTATGCGGATCCTACCCTTTTCCATTGATGTCAAAGGGAGAGTGAGGATCAGTGAAAAATGTGGAGCATAGCTAAGGGGGAGCTCCAGAAAAGTGTACATAAGAACAGAGCATCAGCGAAGGGGGAGTATACTATAACACTTAGTCATTTTTCACTAAGTGTTTCCATTAATGCAAAAGGGGAAGATTGTTGGCAAGAGACACGTTGTAGCTTCATGAATGTTGTCATTGATGGAAACAAAGCCCATCCCACACATCTGCAGGATATGATGTGTCTCTATTGGAAGTCAGATTGAAGAGTATTTTGGTCCAGTGACCAAAGAACAGAGCATGTAGCAAGGTTTGACAATCAGGTCCAAATCTCTCAGCGGAAGTATCTCAGTAAAGTACAGACTTGGGCAAGTCAAGAGGAGTACCATGAATAACATATCCCAGAGATTGAGCCTCCGATGATGAAAGAGTGAAAAGATATAAGCACCTGAGTATTGGGTCCCGGTTTGGTAGAGTAGACTAAGGAAGACCTGATCGGCAGAGCATTAGACCTTAATCCGGATCAGTTATTGATGGTCGTCAAGTTTCTTGAGGAATCATTCATGGTTGGCCAACATGTTTGATGACTTCTATAAGCATCTTTTTGATACACATCACTTAATAAGCAAGGATTCAGCCGCCAGACCAGAGTTTGGGAAAATGTTGAGTATTCTAGATGCCGACTAGAAAGATGATTGAAATCATTGATGCGGATATATATACCAGATTGATTTCACTATGAAGGTGTGAGTTGTGAGTTATGAAGTGTGAATAAAATTAGAGAGTGGTGTGGAAGCAATAAAACAGGTCCGGTATGTGACAGGACAACAACACTAAAGGAGAAGAAGAATGAAGTGTAGTAGATTAGTGTACTGAACCTAATCGGAACTGAACCTCAACATATGTGGATGCTTCTCATCAGTTCAAGTATCTTGTTATTCTCTTTATAACTTGTAGATAGTGAGTCTCTTATAGGCAGTGAGCCTCTTGTGAGCAGTGTGCTCGGGCAGTGAGCCCTAATTGGCAATTGCCATTTGCACTACCTTATTCTTTTAACATGGAATACAATCTTGGGTTAATCACCCCATGGTTTTTCCCTTAACAGGTTTTCCACGTCAAAATCATTGTGTTATGTGTATTGAGTTTATTTATGCTTTCATGGTTATGCATGCTTATTTAATTTGATGCTACACTAGTTGTTAAAGAAGAACAGAAAGTTAAAATAATCAAGATAACTGATTCACCCCCCCTCTTAGCTATCAACATCAAGGACCAAGCACATATTGATTAAGTATCATTTTCTCAAGGAAAAAGTTGTTGCATAAGAAGTAAAATTGGAATATGTTGCTACAAAAGATCAATTGGAAGATATATTTACAAAACCCCTTCCAAAGGAGACATTTGAACATCTCAAACAAAAGTTAGGAGTTGTTCCTTCTCCTATCTCTCCTTGAATACATAATATTCATCTAGGGTGAGCATATTAGTGTATTCCATTATCACAGATAAGCCATTTTTCTATGAATCCCTTTGTAATTGATGTCAAAGGGGGAGAATATTGTAGTAGCTGGCGCTAATGCAGTAAGGAAATAGTGTTGTTGGAGAATGATGGGGAGATGTTGGAGATGATAATGGAGTTCTGGATCACAAGGGGGATGCATATTTAGGTGTTGCCATCAATGACAAAGGGGGAGATTGTTGGCATTGTTGTCATTGGTGTCAAAGAAAGGAAACATAGAGGAAGTGAAATGAAGAAATGTTTCTAAGGCATGAGTTTTGCCTTTGGTCGACAAAAATCTCAGTTCTTGAACTGTTCAATTTGTCAATCCATCAGTTAGCTGATGAGAACTTTTTCCAACAACTCTTCAAGACAAGTTCCATTTTCAAGTTTGGCTAAGGGGAGCTTTTAGTCGATAAAGTTGCTAGTTCGCGAACCCATTAGTTCGCCAACGACTTAGTTTGTCAATGGGTGATTTTTATGATTAAAAGAGCCAAGAGTTTCTTTAGTTAGTAGAATTGAAATATCACCAATAGAAGAAAATATTTAAGTCTTCGTCCTATTCGTGGGTTCTAAAAGTTGTCGATTTGCCAAAAAGAATAAGAGCAGATCTTTTGATGATAAATAAAAGAAGTTTGATATCTTATGACTTTGTGTCAGCAAATTCTTAAGTTTACAAATTAGTTTGTGGTTTCTAAATTTTGTCGGTTTGCCGACAAAGAGTTTGGAAAAGGCAAACTTCATCGATAAAGACACTTAAGTTGAGGTTAGTGAAAAGGTGTTCTCTCTGGTAAAGGTAAAAAAACACTGAG
The DNA here is from genome assembly GCA_027924645.1 of Cunninghamia lanceolata. Lineage (NCBI taxonomy): Eukaryota > Viridiplantae > Streptophyta > Pinopsida > Cupressales > Cupressaceae > Cunninghamia > Cunninghamia lanceolata. The sequence continues at coordinate 5,564,478 of BSBN01001222.1, forward strand.
GTTTGTAAAAGCAAGTTTTTTCTAATAGAGGTGACAAAGGCTAAGTTCATGATAAACATATTTTTTCAATGGAGTACTTTGAAGCACGTGTATGTCTCAAATGTCGAATACATATTGGTGATTATACTGGTGACTATTATACACCATTCTGTATGTTTGAGATGACAATAATTTTTATAAATATTAAATTGTTGGGCATCCGTTTAATCGATTGGTGTTTGTTACATAACTACTCTAATACTATCAACTTTCAATTTTCTTAACAAGTTGTTGTTATGCAACTACTCTAAAACTATCAACATTCTATTGGAGGTGGTTCAATTGTTGAAATAGTATTTGGTTTTGAAGAATAGATAAGTGGTTGAGAGTATGTGTGCCTTTCTTCTCATGGACAAATGTTAAAAAGGGTGCATGCATAGAGTATTGAATAGGTGTGAGAGACTGTGTTAATGAGAACACAGATTGTTGGCTGAGTTGAGAGAGAGGAGAAGATTATGTTCATAAAAACACAAGGTAGAAAAGGAGAGCACAATATATGAATTGAAAAGGTGCATTTCAAGTTAGTGAAAAACCATTATTTACATACTAGAATTTGTAAGGATTCAGGGGTTTGTGGCTCATTAGAGTTGGTGCCTCATTGTATTGAGTTGGTGCTCAATTAAGGTGTAGGATGTGCCTATAGGTTGGTGTCTCAAAACAATAGCTATGGAGTATGGTGTACTTGAAGCTTGGTGCCTCAAAGCATCATCCTGGGTGTCAATGTACCTATAAGTTGATGCTTACAAAAGATCTATAACAATTCTTTTTGTGGGGTTGGATTTGAGTAGTAGACTGAAGCAACATTCTCATTGTGGATTTTACCTTTTAGGGTTTCCCATGTACATTTGGTGTTGTGTGATTTATGTGTGCTCTTGATTCTTGTCTCTTGGTCTAATATTGTTAAAAATTAACATACACTGATTCACCTCTCCTCTTAGTGTATTGGTGTTCTTTCAACATGGCATAGTTGGAAGCCATACATGAAATAACTCTGGATTTGAATATAGCATCAGGTGATGGTGGAGATGAGATCAACTGGCTAGATTATTCATCCTAAAAAGATGTTGTCTCACAATTTGGTTGAGTGAGACTAGATGATTTTTATGTAAGTGCTTTACAATGATCTATATAAATTTGATAAACATGAAGAAGTTGTTATTTGAGTTCATCAATTTTATGATGATGACATTCTTCTGTTGTATGTCATTTTATCCCACAATAGCTACATTTGATTTTCTATTTATTATGAGATTTATTGAGAATACTCGAATGGAAGGGATTATGTGTGACATCCACAACAATATACTTGATCAAATTTTAAGCAATATCCAAAGTAGAAATACTAGTTTCCCCCCCAAAAAAAAATGATTATGACTATTTTAGAAGCCCCCTAGAAAGATGTGCAAGATAAATTACAACTTGTGTTAAGATTGGATGCCAAATCAACCATTTAAAATTCATGGTGATTTTTACAAAATGTGCAATCCAAATCTTAAATTTGTTTACAAATTTGAATTCCTTGTGAAATTCTAAGCACTTTTTAAAAAAATTGCTAATTTTTGATATCATAGGCAAAAATTATGCCTTGTCAAAAATTGAGTTTACAATGAGTTTTAGGATTTAAAAAAATAGTCAAAAAGGCAATTTTTTTTTAAAATCAACTTCGTCATACCTAAGTGGATGAAAAGACCCTTTCGTAGACTACAAATTTATAAAAAAAATTGATAAATGGTTTGAAAGTTGTATCAATTTGAAAAAAATGCCTATGTATGCCAAAAAGAAGAGTTGGTGGAGCTTTGGTGGCTCCTTGGCAGTAGCCTAGTGGTTAGATAGTGTCTCATTGGTGAAGCCCCAAAATGTCCCAATCAAGGGCGTAGGGGTGTGGAAAGTGGCTTGTGTGGCTGATTTTGAGCCTGATAGCTGGATGTTTAGTAGAGAGGGCCTGATTGAGCACCAAGGTGGAGGCCATGTGGTCTTGTTGACCAGTTCACAGGCATGGAGTCTTGAATTCAATGTTGGTGTCCAAACAAGATTCTTGAAAAAAATAGGTCGATCTATTTTTTTTGGTTAGTAGGACCGATTTGGAGGCCTATAAGGTTGAGTTGAGGTTAGCGTGGGCAGTTTCCCCGAAACAAAGAAATGGTGATTGCAATGGTGACCTCTTTAAGAGATCTTCAAGTATAACTCCATGGTATGCAAATGATTAAAAACTACAAACAATGTAAAAAAATTGTCACTAGAAGACTTTGAACCATTGGCTTGAGAATGCTTGCGGTAGACTACATAGATGTAGTGGAAACCCAACTATAGAATATAATGAATTTGATGTGGGAGCTGAAATAGGTTGGCAGGGGTCATAAGAATACTCCAAATGACTTATAAGAAAGTTGAATTATGAAGAAGAGGAGATAGATTAGAACAAGCCCGAAGTTTCATGTGGGCCAAATAGTAAAACAACCCAAATTCTCAAGAAGCCAAGTCCTTGAGATGGAATAGGAGCCATCAAAAAATAGTAAGTAGAACATAGAGGAGTCCTAGACAAGTAGTGGTCCAATGAGGGTGAAGCTCATGTGATAGGCCAAATGGCACCAAGAAAATGAGACAAGGCCGATCAAGTTGAGTCCCAAATGGGACGTTGAGGCTGCAATGAATGTAGTCTACTCAAGATCTTTGAAGAGGGGGCTGAGAGGCCAAGTGGCCAAAGTAAGGTTGAGCAAGAGGTGTAGGTAGAACAAGGAGTTAAGGGCCCAATGATGTATGAATAGGGGTCTGAATGCCTAAATTCCTAGAATGGGCTAAGCAGGCCAAAGTGAGGTCACCAATCGCCCAAAACCAAGGCCCAAGATGCCCTTAGCTTGTGAATAATCAGCACACCAAAACTTTGAAATGACCCAATAAATAAGAAACTTGCTCACAAAACAAGGTTTAACAAGGCCAAACAGGCCTCCAAATACATAGAAACACCTGCACAACCCAAAAAATTGACTAGAATAAAAATTGTAGGGGCCAATATTGCCCTTTGCAAAAACAAAATTGCATTTTTAAGAAAATCCATATAGTATAGATTGGATGGTCGTACGACTATACAAACCCTAGGCGGATAAATGTTTTTTCAAAAAAAATCAACTTTACCAAAATTCACCAAATGAAGGATTGTTCTTCTTGTCTCAGGCCTTTTGGACTCAACCATGAGGTCTGTTTAGCTTCATGATGAACTCTTGAGATGGATTGGTGTGACAATCTCTCAATATGGGAAGGATTTTCTAGCATGGCTCTGATACCATGTTGGAGTAGCCAAGATCAACAAGTAAAGACCAGGCAACTTCAACAAAAGACAATTACACATAATAAGCCAAATAATATATTTAAGAGATAATTAGAATGAACATAGATGCCTTGTATAAATAAGCATGAGAGAGATGGTAGGATGGTCGAACAAATGTCTGACTAACCTACCTAAGATGTGACACTTGTATGCTCATGTGAGAAGTTCTCATGCAAGTGGAAATCAAACATGCTAGAGGTGTCTCATAAGGATAAGGACACATGTCTCAACCATATGAGTTGATACAAAGTATAAAATAGCTAAGTAAACTTAAGCTAAACATGAATAGGTCAATTCTAGTAAAGATGTTATCCTAAGTAGATACTTAATGACCTTATTTACACTAACAACATACAACCTATAAGTGGCCCCAATAATGTCTAACCCATTGTGATGTTCAAATCTCTAATATCCACCACAATTAAATATTACATTTTACATTATTAGCATTATGTGAGGTGTACAACACACCTTTCCCAACATTCTCTCACTTGTTGTAAACATTGCATAAGGGGTCAAAAAATCAATTCAAACATCAAGGAAACAATCCATGTACCCAACATTTGTACCATGTATACATCCATGTGCTCCATCAAGATACCTTCAACAATAACCAAGGTGAACATCATCTCAAAAAAGAATCATTTCATCCTCCATCATGTTAAACCATGGAAGATAAGATCCAACCCAAAGAGATGCCACACTAAACTATCATAGAGAATCAAGAATTCTACCTCAACTGACATCCAAACAAAAACAACAAATCTAATAGTAACAAATAGGTATGAGTAGCTACCAAGAATTAATCACAATAGTTAGAATAGAAACCATAGCTAGTTGCTAATGTATCCAACTAACCATACCTCCAATCCAAGGTTTCCTAATAATAACAATTAGACCTTATGTCATCAACATATCCAACCTATCACATAGTGTCAAAGAACACACACTAATATGCAAAGCCTGCAAACTAAAGCAAATGCAACATAACTCTCTCACCAGAAGTCCATATCTCTCCCAAGTTCTCCAGAGCTAAGAAGAAGCATTAGACTAGCAAGAGAGAACCTGCATATCAAAACCATGTCCTTATACCAACACCAATGTGCTATAGCTATGAAAATGTAAGGTCTCCTTCCTAAAACCCAAATCAAGAAGCCTCCTCAACATCCAACCATTCAACTCGAAGGTCAAATATATCATACATCAATTATCTAATCAGGATGTAAGACTCTCAAATCAAAGGAATATCAAATAAAACCTCCATTGCCTCAACATGGAGTATGCCCAAAGCCACTAACCATCTCCTTTTTCTCTTCAAAACACATTGACCTCAAAACAACTCAAGATCCAAACATACAGAGATAACAAATAATAACCATGCATCTACTCCTCAAATGAATCCTCTGGAACTAACATCCATAGATCAAGAAACAAGCATACATAAGAAGCCAAGACACAAAGAAAAAATGCATTTGAAAACTAGGTGGGCAATACCTATCAGATCATTCACCACTAAGAGGACCATTGAGTGGGGAATGAAATTGCTCCTCCATGATATACCAAACCATAATGACTCTCTCCAAGAACAATCTCCTTAATAGGTCCATGTTCAACTCACTTCCAACCTAGGTGTAGGCTCCCCAATCTTCCTACTGAAACGTCATCAAAGAGTATCTGCCTCAACACAATCTCTAAGAAATAAGAGATCTCTAGCCTCACCCAAATTTGAAATAGGTGTACAATCAATCATCTCATGCAAACCAAACTCCAATGAAACACCACAATAACTAGAAGTTCACAAGAAAAATGATCACACCACTTATCAATAAAATTATCACAAATCATCAATAAAGATCCAAATGCATAATGAAGAACTCACCATGCCGTCATAATCGACACCTCCTCAAAGGAAGATCATATGTCTCCAATGAACATATTTTCTTCCAAGAGCACCTATATCATGCCAATTCTCTAATGTATGATCAAGAGTCCACCATGACACAATAACATCCATCCTCTAAACCAAGGATCATCTATCAAACTGACAAATCATAACTAATACCTCAACCAAAGACTCTAGGAGTCCTCCATGGTAAACCAAGATGTCAACATCTCCATGTTGGAAGTATGTGCCTAATCGGTGTTGTCATTGATGTCAACATATTTGTGTTGTTATTAATGTCAATTGTACTCTTGTTTTGATACTTTATTTTAATGAGTTGGATGCTTTGTATTTGCCTATGTAAGTGTTGGAGATCCTAATATTGAGGATATTGAGAAAATTTGCTCCTTCATTGGAAATAGTGTGTTGTAAAGTATCTTTGTCTACAGAAGAACAACCCAATAGATTGCTTTGCATTTTCTGTAGAATGAATATCTTTATTTGTGGATTGGAATTTATTTAGATACATGTCTGAAGATGCTATGTTCCAACTTTGAGCCTCCAGTATGAAGATTTGAGTGAGTTATGTTCACCAGAGTGAAAACTGCTTTATCTATATGTTTGGTGGTGACAGGGAGAACATATTATGCTTCACATTCCTCTGCATTGAAGTATTTTGGTCTATGGTTCTAGAGTTAAGTCTGAGATGATGTTATGTACCCTCAACTCCAATGGTTCATGATTTGGTGGTCGGCACGTGGTCTTTTCTTTATGACAATGGCTAACAGTGTTGTTTAAGTGCTCTCGTTTGAAGAATCTTCTTGACAAATTGATTAGGAGTTGTGCATATGTTCTTGGTGATTACAATGTGCTTGTGGATGTCTCCTGATCATGTTCCTACCCTCAGATTGGTCTGCAAAGATAATTTTGGATTGTGGATGAAACTATTCTTAGAAGACTTAGTGTTAACACCTATCTTAGCCAACCTAGTTGTTTTCACTAATTATGGAGATGCTTTGAAGATTGTAGTAGCGTGTTGTGGCATGGAAGATTATATTTGAGTCCCAGCTAAGGTGTACTGTGATCCACATATATCTTTACATCTTTCCCTTAGCAAATTTTGTATTAGGTCTAGACCTATTTTTATGTATGACTATAATGCCAACCTTGGAGATTGTTCCAATGGTTGATGAATGTAATGCCGACCTTGATGTTCATTCCAAGGTTGATGGGTTGTATAAAAACATGTAATGTAGTTCCAAAAAAGTGTGACTTGTGAAAAATGAGAAGATAAGCAAGAAGTGTAAGAAGAGCAGACTAGAGAAGAAATATTGCGCTTCAATGGAACCAAATTCAGGCATGGAGTAGATGCTATCAAATTAGTTTGTAAATCCTTGGTAGTGAGCCACCCCTTGGCAATGAGCTGATCTTTACAGTGAGCATTTTTTGGCAGTGAGCCTCTATTTTTTGGTATTGTTATAACATATATATATTTCTGTGGTCTAGCACCCACTGTGGTTTTTCCCTTATAGGGTTTTCTACGTAAAAAATTTGGTATCTCATGTGTTGATTGTGTTGTTATGTTAAGATTTTCAATTCATGCTTTCATTGTTAAATCTAAATAATAGTAATCAAGTGCTTGATGAGTTAATGTTCATGAGAGGTTAAAGTTTTGGAGACAACTGATTCGTCTCCCCTCTCAGCTATCCTATGTATTTCAACAATTGGTATCAGAGCGAGGTTTGTCATGTCCCCTTTCCAAAAATAGCACTTGCTATTTCTAGTAAGTTTCCCCTATTTGGAAATAGTAAGTTGAGACTAAAGGATAGCTTTGGGGAAAATAATAATTATTTAATAATTTATTTGTTCTATAGAAATTTCAAATATTAGGAGCAAATAAATATTAAATAAATTATATTTGATGCTCATGATAACTCCTTGGTGTTGGATTTGGAAGGAATCTTGAGTGGTTGAAAAATAAAAGATTTGCATATCTTGCGAGTTTGCAAATTGGGTAGGTGGGAGTTATGAGTTTAATTATGGCATTGGAGGGTACATGTACTTCATCCAAGAGAATATTTCCCTTTGGGTTGTGAGTTTTCTATTTGGCACTTTAATTGCATGCTGGTGCCTTGAAAAATACATTTTGAGTTGTCAAAAGATGCCTTTTAAGTGGTAGAATATAAAAGGCTAATTTTAGAGATGTTATAATGCATTTTATGACTTTTATAAGTGCTAAAATTTGGGGAAAAGTATTTGGACGTGAATCTAAAGATGGTAGAAGTTTCCAGATGTTCAAAGAGCCTATAAGTATTGTTTATTTTGCATGCAGAGGGATTATTGTCATTTTCACTATTTTTCTTACAGAGTAGATGCTTGTGCAACTTCAGTGGACAGGGAAACCATTGAAGATGAAGCTTGTGGCTGGCAGACATGAGTTCCCAACAATCTGAGGGCGGTGTTCTTGGGTTGTTACAGAAATCTCACTTTAGAGGTTGCATTGGAGAAAAAAATAATTCAGCAGAGTAGAGTTATTGTGTGTTTACAGTGGTTTGTAGTGCATTTGTAGTGTGATCTCGGTGTTGTTTGTAGTGCTACTAGTAATTGCTGTTGTGTAGGGGTTTGTATGTTGTATGTGCTGTTGTACATCATCATATACAGTACCATATTCCATCCATACTAATTTGTGTGTCATTCTGTGGGTTTGGAGACATTACATTGACTTATACATTGTGTATTTCAGCATTTGGTGTAATGGGTTGTAGCTGAAATTACATAATTTCTGTAGGATTTTGCTGCTGGGTTATTTTTATGTATTAGACCTTTAACCATGTGTTTACATCAAGAATCCATAATAAAAATAGTTGGGAGTAATCTTTTGATATTTTGGAATGATTATTGTGCAAACTAGTTGTTAGATTTTGGGTCTTGTAATGCATATTTGTGTTGTATGTGCAAAAGTCATTTTCAGATTTAGGATTTATATCAAAATCAGATTTGGGGAAATTTTAGTGGTATCAGAGCATGATCTTGCCAACCTATTGGGTTGTTTTGTTCATGTTTCTTTGTGAATGAGACCTCAGAGCTTTGAGAAGAGAGCAAAGGAAATTAGCAGTTGATTCAAAATTTGGAGAAGAGCAAATCATGGTTGAAGATGTTGAGATATCAAAGTGGTTTGAAGAATATTCCAAGCAATCTAAAGCCTACAAATTAGCTATTTCATTTGAAAGACTTCTAGAAATTTATGGTAAGAAGCAAAAGAGAAAGGAGCCAGAAAAGAAGGCCATAGAACCAGAAAGGGTGATGGATACACTAGACCCACAAAAGATCAAGGAAGAAAAGAAACCAGAATCAAAGCGTCAGGAGGCTATTGAGAAAAATATTTCCTTGCAAAAGGAAAAAGAGAAATTAAATTCAAATAAACCCATTGAGAAAGAACCTGACATGCAGTTGGAAGGTAAAAATCCCTTTTTAATAGAAGATATTTATTTGACTTCTAATGATTTTTTATGTTAGGAAAGTATTGATGAAGTCAAGAAGGGAAAGGAATCACTTGCTAGTTGTGAAGAGGGCAAGATGGAGGAACATGTACCAATTCGTGCACTTATTTTTGAAGTCCCATATGGGGTTTTGAGTTATAGAAAGGAAGGTGTTGAGGATATCCTGACAAGGTCTCTTATGGAAAAGCTGGATGAGCATGTTGATTGTAGCTTGAGGTATGAAAATATTTCAAATTTGTCTCCTTCTATGTCACTACAAAATTCTGGTCATCATGGAAAACATGCAAAAAAGGGTGATAGAGTGAGGGATACAACTTGCAGTATCGAGCATGAGGACTCTTTGATTTAAGCCCAGAATTGTGTTTTCATATGGGATCCAGGTAATCTCTTTGGAATTAAATTAGTTAGAGACATTATTGAGTTCTCCATCTCTTCCATCTTACATTTATGAGGATTCATATAGGGTTTGTCATGCTCTCTAACCACACTATGAAGGATCAATGTTCACATTTTATGGATCACTTGTGCAAGCCATGTACCACACTTGAAGATAAGATTTTGGGTTATGGTCAAATGGAGATAGGCACAATGAAATGTTTATCATGGGAATTTGGTAAGGAAAGAAGGTCTCAATTTGATATTTTCAATTTCATTACTAAGCATAGCATGGTACTTTCAGGATCAAGCTTCAACAGGTTTTCTACCATTGGTTGTATGGAAGATTCATGAAGGAAGAGACACTACAAATTGCTAGAATCATGGAGGTATGGCATTGGGTCATCCTGGTGGGTGAACAAGAGATGTGCAAGGACCTCATATTTATAGGCTTTGAAGGAATGCAGTGTTACAAACAATTTTCAGCCCACATACCATCTAATCCAAACCATCTTGCAAATGGTAGAACTGTGAGTGTCATGGTAAGAAATCTTAATTTGTTTAATGTTGATAATAATTTGATCACCATCCATACTTGGGAAGATATTTGGGAGCATTTGAATGTGGTTAGGAAAACATTTCAGCAACATGATCATTCTTCCAAAGTATCTATAGAAGAGATTGACATCACGTATGTGGATCAAATTATTATGAGAAGGAATAGGCTACTATTTTTGAAGTGTTTTAGAAGTATACAGATATGGGTGAAGGGAATTTCTGTCATTATTTGGTTGATCATAGCTTCCACATTGCAAATATTGTTGATTTTGATATTTCCTAACTTTGAATGGATAACTGTATTCATGGACACTTGCACATGGGAGGATTGTTATAGATTCATAAGTAGTGCAGCCAATAGTATAGTGGGAATTCTAGCCATGGAGAAAACTATTTTTTAGTTTGTGGCTATTAATGAGAAGTTTCTAGTTCTCACATGGTCTTCCACTAATGTTACTTTGACCAAATAGATGATACTTACCCAAGTTTATCATTTATTCAATTATTGCATCATTGGTATATGGCTGATCTTGGTGATTTTAGTTATAGACAATAGTATATTGGTACATTTGGAGGAAGTCTCCTTACATAATGATGTTAGCAGAAGGTCTCCACTACTAGCGGGAATTACTTCATTCATTCTGGTTCTAACCTGGAGGAGATCCAAAGAGGTACGTGATTTCTATGATGTGTTTTTAGCCTACATGCAAGTTGATTTATGCCATGAAGGATTCTCATGGAGGAGATTTGAAGAGGAATCCCAAAATAGCTATATTGGAAGGCATGACCATGAAAATGATTCCTCACTAGTTACTAATGACGACTTTCAGCTTGTCAAAATTTTTAGATCCACAATTTATGCAAGAAAATTCAAATTAGATGTACCAGAACAAAAGAAGAATGGTGCAAAGAGTTATATGGCTTAATGGTTGGAGCCTATGGGTCAATTCATGAGCACTCAAGGCATATGGGAAGTTGCAGCACAAAAAGCATTGAAGGGTAGAAAGGAGGTAATGGTTGATGATTCTACCAAAATGCCTATTCACTATTTTGGAATTCATGATGTTGGGAAGGTTTCTAACATGGTAGAACCTATCATAAATGTTTTTTCCACTAATAGTTCAGACATTTTGAAGAGTGATAAGTATGTGCTAACAGATGTTCTTAGGGAGTACATCATCTTCCCTCAGGATAAGTTATTGTTTGCATACTTGGAATTTAGAGTATGGTGGTTTGAATGTTGTTGTTGTATGATACTAATGGCTGTTCCACTTCTATTCTATGGCTCCTATAGATCAGTCCATGAAGCTGGAATTTACATCTCTCAAGATGGGGTAATGTATGGGTCTATTACTTTGAATTTCTTTATTGTTTATTTCAACAATGTGAAGAGGAAAGAAGTAATTCTTTCTGGAATATGCACTTGCTATTGTGGAGGATGTAATATCTATTTTAAAAGTCATAACAGCAAAAAAAATTAGACCCATAACTTCATCAAATTCCTCAAGAGTCTTGGGTACAAGTTGCCCAATGACAGTGCTTTCCTAGTTAGAGTTTCAAGACACAACTTGGCTTGTTGTGGGAGATTGTCTTGTAAGTTTTTTGAGGTGGGAACTATCAAGAACATTAGTAAGTCACCTAATATAGTTGACGATGCAATATTTTCTACTCTCATTTTGAAATTACCTTTGGGTGATCGATTTGTGCTAGTTAGACTTAGGGGATGCATAGATTACCACCAGAAGGGCTTGTGGTGTGCAAAGTCAATATCCAGAGTTGGGTGGAATATTTGCTGCTATTATATGATGATACTTGTTTTCCCTCTATAGATATTTTATTGTTATAGATCAGCTAATGAAGTTGAAGGTACCATCCATCAAGTTGAGGTAAAATTCGGGCCTACTAGAGTGCATTTCAGCCATATATTTTGCAGTGTTTTGATGATAGAAGTGGTTGTTTTATTTCAAATATGCCCTTGCTATTATAGAGGTTATAATCAATGTTATATTGTTCCTAATAACAACACAAATCACTTTTATATGATTGGGAGAAGTTGCAGGGGACTCAGGTTTGATTGGTCACATGATAGCATATATAAACAATGGAGGGCATTTGGTGAGTTCATAGAATTACATGGGAAAGCTATGGTTCAAATTTGGGATTGGAGTGTTTGTAAAAATGTTTTGCATGGATATGTTTGTTGGATTCATGACATTGTTGTACAGAAGTCTAAGATTCCATATTTGCATAATGTTCCATGGCAAGAGTTATCTCACTTGACAGGTACAGGAGCTAGGCTCTATGGATAGTTTAGCATGATTTACCATCTTGGCACAATGAATTCAAAACATCTTGATTTGAATTGCTTGAGGGCAAGCAATCTTAAGGAGGGAGGACTTGTCATGTCCCCTTTCCAAAAATAGCACTTGCTATTTTTAGTAAGTTTCCCCTATTCAGAAATAGTAAGTTGAGACTAAAGGATAGCTTTGGGGAAAATAATAATTATTTAATATTTTATTTGTTCTATAGAAATTTCAAATATTAGGAACAAATAAATATTAAAAAAATTATATTTGATGCTCATGATAACTCCTTGGGTGTTGGATTTGGAAGGAATCTTGAGTGGTTGAAAAATACAAGATTTGCATATCTTGCGAGTTGGCAAATCAGGTAGGTGGGAGTTATGAGTTTAATTATGGCATTGGAGGTTACATGCACTTCATGCAAGAGAATATTTCCCTTTAGGTCATGAGTTTTCTATTTGGCACTTTAATTGCATGTTGGTGCCTTGAAAAATGCATTTTGAGTTGTCAAAAGATGTCTTTTAAGTAGTAGAATATGAAAGGCTAATTTTAGAGATGTTATAATGCATTTTATGACTTTTATAAGTGCCAAAATTTAGGGAAAAATATTTGGACGTGAATCTAAAGATGGTATAAGTTTCCAGATGTTCAAAAAGCTTATAAGTATTGTTTATTTTGCATGCAGAGGGATTATTGCCATTTTCACTATTTTCTTGCAGAGTGGATGCTTGTGCAGCTTCAGTGGACAGGGAAACCATTGAAGATGGAGCTTGTGGCCAGCGGACATGAGTTCCCAACAATCTGAGGGTGGTGTTCTTGGGTTGTTACAGCAATCTCACTTTAGAGGTTGCATTGGAGAAAAAAAGAATTCAGTAGAGTAGAGTTATTGTGTGTTTATAGGGGTTTGTAGTGCATTTGTAGTGTGATATTGGTGTTGTTTGTAGTGCTGTTAGTAATTGCTGTTGTGTAGGGTTTTGTATGTTGTATATGCTGTTGTACATCATCATATACATCATGATATTCCATCCATACTAAGTTGTGTGTCATTCTATGGGTTTGGAGACATTACATTGACTTATACATTGTGTATTTTAGCATTTGGTGTAATGGGTTGTAGCTGAAATTGCATAATTTCTATAGGAGTTTGCTGCTAGGTTATTTTTATGTATCAAACCTTTAACCATGTGTTTACATTAGGAATCCATAATAAAAAATGGTTGGGAGTAATCTTTTGATATTTTGGAATGATTATTGTGCAAACTAGTTGCTAGATTTTGGGTCTTGTAATGTATATTTGTGTTGTATGTACAAAAGTCATTTTCAGATTTAGGATTTATATCAAAATCAGATTTGGGGACATTTCAAGGTTCCTCAGAGGTAAGCTTAACATCTTGAGGTAGATCTAGGATGTCTTATAGGAAGGAGGCTCTATAGTTTGATTGAAGGAATTATGTGACCTAGAAGATACACATGAAAAGCCATCTGCTTTTTATTGGTTATAGAGTATGGAAAGTGAAAGAGACTAAATATACCATGCCTCAGAATGGTCTAACAATTGAATATGAAATGAAAGAATATGAGTTAAATATAAAATCTAGAGATGCTTTGTTAAGTGCATTGACTGACGCTGATTTGATAAAGATCATGGACTATGAAACTGTTCAAGAAGTCTTAGAAACATTGGAAAATCTATATGAAGGAGATAAATCAATAAAGAGTACCAAATTGAAGGGACTGAAGGCTAAATATGAAGGTTTAAAGATGGGCAAAGTTGAAAAAATAACATCCTACATGCAAAAGGTTGATGATCTTGTCACTAGAATCAAAGCTATGGGAGGAACTATTAAGGAAAAGGAAGTTGTGATGAAAATTCTAAGGTCATTATCTAAATCCTACAGTCACAAGGTAGCTACAATTGAAGAAATAATGACAATGAAAGAGGTCACCAAGGATTAGTTGCTAGGAAAGCTTACAACCTTTGAGATGAGAGAACTTGGTGATGCTCTGCTGAAGATTGAGACTGCTTTCAAAGCCACTACTTCAGAGAAGATCTCCAGGACTGAAAAGTATAAGGTGGAACCTGACGGTGAGCTTGATGAAATTGAAGCAAACTTTGTTGACAGACTGCAAAGAGGCTCTGGTAAGTTCAAAGGTAAATTACCTTTCAAATGTTTTACATGTGGTAAGGTTGGTCATTATGCTTCTAGGTGTCCAGAGAGAATTGAAAGGAATAGAAAAAGATTTGAAAACAAACCTAGGATCCCAAATAAATGATATTATGTTAGAGATCTTGATGATAAAGGTGTGATAGATGATGAATCTGATGATGCTAGTACTAGTACAAATGAATGCTTATTTATTGCTATTAAAGAAGAACCTGTGTCTAATAATCCTGCTAGTTGTGTGAAGGAAGAAAAACTAGTGGAAGAAAGTGCTTTGGTTGTTTAGGTTGAGAAAGATAAGGATGCATGGGTTATTGAGTGTGGATGCTCACATCACATGACTGGTGACATTAGTAAGTTTATAAGTTTGGAAAATTTTGATGGTGGACTGGTTAGGTTTGGAGATTATACATCTGGTAAGATTTGTGGAAAGGGATCTATTTCTTTTGATGGAAAGCACAATACTGATAATGTTTTATATGTGAAGGGTTTAAAGCACAATCTTTTGGGTGTTGGTCAGATGTGTAACAAAGGTTATGATTTGAGATTCAAGGACAATGGATGCAAGATCATGGAAAGCTTCAGAATTGCAATTGCTATTGGTAAAAAGACTAGAGGTAATGTGTATCATTTGAAGGGAACTAATAATTACTATTTATTGGCTCAGACTAATGAAAGTTGGTTGTGGCATAGAAGGATGTGTCATATAAATTTTGACAACTTGGTAAAGATAAGTTCTATTCAGGCTGTAAGAGATCTACCTAAGCTTGTGAAGCCTACTAACAACATTTGCAAAGAATGTCAATTTGGGAAACAAACAAGAACAAGTTTCAAAAGAAAAGAAAAATTCCCTATTGGATTGCTAGAGCTGGTTCATATAGATTTGTGTGGTCCCACAAGAACAAGAAGTCTGCAAGGAGACATGTATTTGAGGTTGCTTATTGATGATTATTCCAGAATGATTTGGGTCACTTTTCTAAAAGATAAATCAGGAGCCCTAGAAAAGTTCAAAGCTTTCAAGGAAATGGTTGAGAATGAGTTAGAATTGAAATGCTTGAAGTCTGATAGAGGAGGTGAGTTCACATCAAATGAATTCAATACCTTCTATGAAGAATAAGGGATAAAGAGACAATTGAATACACCTAGGACTCCTCAACAGAATGGAGTTGTTGAAAGAAAGAATAAGATAGTTCAAGAGGCTGATAGGACTATGTTGAAGGAAGCTGACCTTCTAGAAGTATACTGGAAAGAAGCCATACACATTGTATTGTACATCCTAAATAGGGTTCAAGTTAAAGGTAATAGAGCTAAAACTCCATATGAATTGTGGTATGCAAGAGCTCCTACAGTGAGATATTTCAAAGTTTTTGGTAGCAAATGTTATATCAGAAGAGAATAAGATCTAGGCAAGTTTGATGCTAGGTGTGATGAAGGAATCTTCCTTGGTTACTCTACCAAGAGTAAAGCCTACCAGTGCTACAATAAGGGATTGAAGAAAATCATTGAGAGTGCTAATGTGAAAGTTGATGAAGACAAAGGAAGAATTTTAGATCTAAATGGCTATGAATCAGATGAGCTTGCTGCTATAACAAATGAAGAAAAATTTGATCAAGAAGACAATCAAGATGAAGAAGAAAAGACTCTACAAAGCACTGATAAGACTCCCAGGTATGTAAGAATTAATCACTTTGAAGATCAGATTGTAGGGCACAAAAGAAAAGGGGTATTGACAAGGAAAAGAGTTGTTGAAAAACAAGCAAATTACTATTTGCTTTCAAAATTTGAGTTTAAAACTATAAATGAAGCTTGCAATAATGAAAATTAGGTAAAAGCTATGGAGGAGTGGCTGATGCAAATAGAAAAGAATCAAACTTGGGAACTAGTTCCTAGACTTGTTGATAAGAATGGTGATTGGTACCAAATATTTTTTTAGAAATAAGATGAATGAGAATGGAGAAGTAGTAAGGAACAACGCAAGGTTGGTATGCAAAGGATACTCTCAAGTCGAAGGAATAGATTTTGAAGAGACCTATGCTCCTATGGCAACAATTGAAGAAATTAGAATGTTTTTAGCATTTATAGCATTCAAAGACTTCAAAGTGTATTAGATGGATGTTAAGTCTATATTCTTGAATGGTGAGCTAGAAGAAGAGGTCTACATTGAGCAACAGGAAGGATGTCAATTATCAAAACATGGTGATCTAGTGTACAGATTAAAGAAAGCCTTGTATGGACTAAAGCAAGCCCCCAGAGCCTGGTATTCAAGGATGGACAAGTATTTGTTGCTATTAGGATTCAGTAAAGACATTGCTAGCAACAACATATATTTCAAAATCAATGATAATTAGATACTAATTGTTGTGGTCTTTGTTGATGACATTATCTTTGGAAGCAATGAAGGTATGTGCATGAAGTTTGTAGGGGTAAGTGCAAGAAGATGGGGGGCCAAAAAGGGGTCTTAAGTGGCCACTTTTTTTCTGAAATCAGGAAATACTGGCCTTGGATGAGAAATTGAGCATAGTTACACTCAAAATTTAGAGATGCAACCAAAACAATGTTCGTAGTGCTCCGAGTCTACTTTCTAAACTACTATTTTGTTTTGAAAATGGCATAGATTAAGGGGTTCAAAAGAGGGAGCCACAGAAATTGGTGTTGTTTCTGTCAAAAAAACATAACATAGCATGTTTTGTGGCTCCCTCAAAAGGTCAACTTTTTTTTGGTATTTTTAAAATCGCTTCAGTGAGATATTAGCTAATAGCATGTAGTTTATGCTCGATTTTTCTGATAATTTTTTGATGAATATTTGATTTTTTACTAATTTTTAAAGTGGACACATCCTAAAAAATAGAATTTTGGCCGTGCTACCCCTATAAATTTTGAAAACTAATTGAAAATCATTTTTTTATTTTTTTAATATTTGTAGAATAGAGTCTAGTTTCTAAATATGTAATTTTTTTGAAATTTGAATGAATAGTTATTTTACAATGAAAAAAAGACCAAACAGTGGTTTTTGCATAAAAACGGACACACAAACAAAAGAAATTAAAGATGAAAGGCTTAACATTGTTAAAATGTGAAAAAAATCACATCGTCAAATAGCTAAGAGAAAGCCTAACATTACCCATGTGTTCGATTTGTTCAACCTTGAAACACGTGCAAATTTGAGGGTTAGCACGAACGAAATTATGTGAAATTTTGAAGAATACAGAAAAACACGTCTGTGACTGTTCATAAGGCACTCCAAGCCTTTAGTTTGGAAATCCAAAGCAAATCCCAAGCCCAAGGCTTGGGATTCCCAAAGCAAGTTATAACGCGCTCGCGTTATTTCTTGCCTTACATTTTTTCCCGCAAGTCTGTCTTTTGCCATGTTTGACATAACGCGAGCGCGTTATAACGCGCTCGCGTTATGTCCCACTCAAATTTTTTTACATTCAAGGCTATTCATCATGAGGGTTAAGGCATAAAGGATAGAGTTGAAAGGTTTACGGATAAGGGATTAGCGTTTAAGGTATAGTATCGAGCCCGTTGAGGGTCTAGGAATAGGGATAGCGTTTAAGGTTTAGGGATGAGGGATGACAGATTACGGTTGAGGGTCGAGGGATCAAAGTTAAGGGTTGAGGGATTAGGGTTTGACATTAAGGGTTGAGGGTTGAGGTTCAAGGGTCAAGGGTTTAGGGATAGGGTTTAGGGTCGAGGGATTAGGGTTAAAGTAGAGTGTGGAGGGTGTAAGGATTAGGGATAGGGTTGGAGGGTTTAGGGATAAGGGATTAGGGTTTAAGGTATAGTATCAAGTCTGTTGAGAGTTTAGGAATAGGGATAGCATTTAGGGATTAGGGATGAGGGATTATAGTTGACGGATGATGGATTAGGGTTGAGGGTTGAGGGATTAGGGTTTAGGGATAAGGTTTAGGGTTGAGGGTTTAGGATTAGGGTTTAGGGTTGACGGATTAGCATTTAATGTCGAGGTTAGGGTTAGAGTGTTGAGAGTAGAGGGATTAGGGATAGGGTTTAGGGTTTAAGGTTTAAGGATTGAGGGTTGAGGCTTTAGGGATGAGGGTTTAAGGCTTAAGATATAGTGTCAAGTGTTGAGGGTGTAGGGATAGGGTTTAAGTTTTAAGGGTTAAGGGTTGAGGGATATGGATTAGGGTTTAAGGTATAGTGTTGAGGGTCGAGGGATAAGAGTTAAGGGTTGACGGATTAGGGTTTGACGTTGAGGGTTGAGGGTTGAGGTTCGAGGGTCAAGGGTTTAGGGATAGGGTTGAGGGTCGAGGAATTAGGGTTAAAGTAGAGTGTGGAGGGTATGAGGATTAGGGATAGGGTTGGAGGGTTTAGGGATAAGGGATTAGGGTTTAAGGTATAGTATCGATTCTGTTGAGGGTGTAGGAATAGGGATAGCATTTAGGGTTTAGGGATGAAGGATTAGAGTTGGGGGATGACAGATTAGGGTTGAGGGTTGAGGGATTAGGGTTTAGGGATAAGGTTTAGGGTTGAGGGATGAGGGATTAGGGTTTAAGGTATAGTGTTGAGGGTTTAGGGATAGGGTTTAGGGTTGAGGGATTAGGATTTGACGTTGAGGGTTGAGGGTTGAGGTTCGAGGGTCAAGGGTTTAGGGATAGGGTTGAGGGTCGAGGAATTAGGGTTAAAGTAGAGTGTGGAGGGATGACGGATGATAGATTAGGGTTGAGGGTTGAGGGATTAGGGTTTGATGTTGAGGGTTGAGAGATGAGGGATCAGAGTTAAGGGTTGAGGGATTAGGGTTTGACGTCGAGGGCTGAGGTTCGAGGGTCAAGGGTTTAGGGATAGGGTTGAGGTTGAAGGGATTAGGGTTTAGGGACAAGGTTTAGGGTTAGGGTTGAGGGCTTAGGGTTTAAGGTATAGTGTTGAGGGTTTAGGGATAGGGTTTAGGGTTGAGGGATTAGAGTGAAGGGTTGAGGGATTAGAATTTGGCGTTGAGGGTTTAGGGTTTAGGATCAGGGTTGAAGGTCGAGGGATTAGAGTTAAGGGTTGAGGGATTAGGGTTTGATGTTGAGGGTTGAGGGTTGAGGTTCGAGGGTCGAGGGTCGAGGAATTAGGGTTAAAGTAGAGTGTGCAGGGATGACAGATGACAGATTAGGGTTGAGGGTTGAGGGATTAGGGTTTGATGTTGAGGGTTGAGGGTTTAGGGTTAGGGTTGAGAGATGAGGGATTAGAGTTAAGGGTTGAGGGATTAGGGTTTGACGTCGAGGGCTGAGGTTCGAGGGTCAAGGGTTTAGGGATAGGGTTGAGGTTGAAGGGATTAGGGTTTAGGGACAAGGTTTAGGGTTAGGGTTGAGGGATTAGGGTTTAAGGTATAGTGTTGAGGGTTTAGGGATAGGGTTTAGGGTTGAGGGATGAGAGTGAAGGGTTGAGGGATTAGAATTTGGCCTTGAGGGTTTAGGGTTTAGGATCAGGGTTGAAGGTCGAGGGATTAGAGTTAAGGGTTGAGGGATTAGGGTTTGATGTTGAGGGTTGAGGGTTGAGGTTCGAGGGTCAAGGGTTTAGGGATAGGGTTGAGGGTCGAGGAATTAGGGTTAAAGTAGAGTGTGGAGGGATGACGGATGATAGATTAGGGTTGAGGGTTGAGGGATTAGGGATTGATGTTGAGGGTTGAGGGTTTAGGGTTAGGGTTGAGAGATGAGGGATCAGAGTTAAGGGTTGAGGGATTAGGGTTTGACGTCGAGGGCTGAGGTTCGAGGGTCAAGGCTTTAGGGATAGGGTTGAGGTTGAAGGGATTACGGTTTAGGGACAAGGTTTAGGGTTAGGGTTGAGGGATTAGGGTTTAAGGTATAGTGTTGAGGGTTTAGGGATAGGGTTTAGGGTTGAGGGATTAGAGTGAAGGGTTGAGGGATTAGAATTTGGCGTTGAGGGTTTAGGGTTTAGGATCAGGGTTGAAGGTCGAGGGATTAGAGTTAAGGGTTGAGGGATTAGGGTTTGATGTTGAGGGTTGAGGGTTGAGGTTCGAGGGTCAAGGGTTTAGGGATAGGGTTGAGGGTCGAGGAATTAGGGTTAAAGTAGAGTGTGGAGGGATGACGGATGATAGATTAGGGTTGAGGGTTGAGGGATTAGGGTTTGATGTTGAGGGTTGAGGGTTTAGGGTTAGGGTTGAGAGATGAGGGATCAGAGTTAAGGGTTGAGGGATTAGGGTTTGACGTCAAGGGCTGAGGTTTGAGGGTCAAGGGTTTAGGGATAGGGTTGAGGTTGAAGGGATTAGGGTTTAGGGACAAGGTTTAGGGTTAGGGTTGAGGGATTAGGGTTTAAGGTATAGTGTTGAGGGTTTAGGGATAGGGTTTAGGGTTGAGGGATTAGAGTGAAGGGTTGAGGGATTAGAATTTGGCGTTGAGGGTTTAGGGTTTAGGATCAGGGTTGAAGGTCGAGGGATTAGAGTTAAGGGTTGAGGGATTAGGGTTTGATGTTGAGGGTTGAGGGTTGAGGTTCGAGGGTTGAGGGTCGAGGAATTAGGGTTAAAGTAGTGTGTGGAGGGATGACAGATGACAGATTAGGGTTGAGGGTTGAGGGATTAGGGTTTGATGTTGAGGGTTGAGGGTTTAGGGTTAGGGTTGAGAGATGAGGGATCAGAGTTAAGGGTTAAGGGATTAGGGTTTGATGTCGAGGGCTGAGGTTCGAGGGTCAAGGGTTTAGGGTTTACGATCAGGGTTGAAGGTCGAGGGATTAGAGTTAAGGGTTGAGGGATTAGGGTTTGATGTTGAGGGTTGAGGGTTGAGGTTCGAGGGTCAAGGGTTTAAGGATAGGGTTGAGGGTCAAGGAATTAGGGTTAAAGTAGAGTGTGGAGGGATGACGGATGATAGATTAGGGTTGAGGGTTGAGGGATTAGGGTTTGATGTTGAGGGTTGAGGGTTTAGGGTTAGGGTTGAGAGATGAGGGATCAGAGTTAAGGGTTGAGGGATTAGGGTTTGACGTCGAGGGCTGAGGTTTGAGGGTCAAGGGTTTAGGGTTTAGGATCAGGGTTGAAGGTCGAGGGATTAGAGTTAAGGGTTGAGGGATTAGGGTTTGATGTTGAGGGTTGAGGGTTGAGGTTCGAGGGTCAAGGGTTTAGGGATAGGGTTGAGGGTCGAGCAATTAGGGTTAAAGTAGAGTGTGGAGGGATGACGGATGATAGATTAGGGTTGAGGGTTGAGGGATTAGGGTTTGATGTTGAGGGTTGAGGGTTTAGGGTTAGGGTTGAGAGATGAGGGATCAGAGTTAAGGGTTGAGGGATTAGGGTTTGACGTCGAGGGCTGAGGTTCGAGGGTCAAGGGTTTAGGGATAGGGTTGAGGCTGAAGGGATTAGGGTTTAGGGACAAGGTTTAGGGTTAGGGTTGAGGGATTAGGGTTTAAGGTATAGTGTTGAGGGTTTAGGGATAGGGTTTAGGGTTAAGGGATTAGAGTGAAGGGTTGAGGGATTAGAATTTGGCGTTGAGGGTTTAGGGTTTAGGATCAGGGTTGAAGGTCGAGGGATTAGAGTTAAGGGTTGAGGGATTAGGGTTTGATGTTGAGGGTTGAGGGTTGAGGTTCGAAGGTCGAGGGTCAAGGAATTAGGGTTAAAGTAGAGTGTGGAGGGATGAAAGATGACAGATTAGGGTTGAGGGTTGAGGGATTAGGGTTTGATGTTGAGGGTTGAGGGTTTAGGGTTAGGGTTGAGAGATGAGGGATCAGAGTTAAGGGTGGAGGGATTAGGGTTTGACGTCGAGGGCTGAGGTTCGAGGGTCAAGGGTTTAGGGATAGGGTTGAGGTTGAAGGGATTAGGGTTTAGGGACAAGGTTTAGGGTTAGGGTTGAGGGATTAGGGTTTAAGGTATAGTGTTGAGGGTTTAGGGATAGGGTTTAGGGTTAAGGGATTAGAGTGAAGGGTTGAGGGATTAGAATTTGGCGTTGAGGGTTTAGGGTTTAGGATCAGGGTTGAAGGTCGAGGGATTAGAGTTAAAGGTTGAGGGATTAGGGTTTGATGTTGAGGGTTGAGGGTTGAGGTTCGAGGGTCAAGGGTTTAGGGATAGGGTTGAGGGTCAAGGAATTAGGGTTAAAGTAGAGTGTGGAGGGATGACAGATGATAGATTAGGGTTGAGGGTTGAGGGATTAGGGTTTGATGTTGAGGGTTGAGGGTTTAGGGTTAGGGTTGAGAGATGAGGGATCAGAGTTAAGGGTTGAGGGATTAGGGTTTGACGTCGAGGGCTGAGGTTCGAGGGTCAAGGGTTTAGGGATAGGGTTGAGGTTGAAGGGATTAGGGTTTAGGGACAAGGTTTAGGGTTAGGGTTGAGGGATTAGGGTTTAAGGTATAGTGTTGAGGGTTTAGGGATAGGGTTTAGGGTTAAGGGATTAGAGTGAAGGGTTGAGGGATTAGAATTTGGCGTTGAGGGTTTAGGGTTTAGGATCAGGGTTGAAGGTCGAGGGATTAGAGTTAAGGGTTGAGGGATTAGGGTTTGATGTTGAGGGTTGAGGGTTGAGGTTCGAAGGTCGAGGGTCGAGGAATTAGGGTTAAAGTGGAGTGTGGAGGGATGACAGATGACAGATTAGGGTTGAGGGTTGAGGGATTAGGGTTTGATGTTGAGGGTTGAGGGTTTAGGGTTAGGGTTGAGAGATGAGGGATCAGAGTTAAGGGTGGAGGGATTAGGGTTTGACGTCGAGGGCTGAGGTTCGAGGGTCAAGCGTTTAGGGATAGGGTTGAGGTTGAAGGGATTAGGGTTTAGGGACAAGGTTTAGGGTTAGGGTTGAGGGATTAGGGTTTAAGGTATAGTGTTGAGGGTTTAGGGATAGGGTTTAGGGTTGAGGGATTAGAGTGAAGGGTTGAGGGATTAGAATTTGGCGTTGAGGGTTTAGGGTTTAGGATCAGGGTTGAAGGTCGAGGGATTAGAGTTAAGGGTTGAGGGATTAGGGTTTGATGTTGAGGGTTGAGGGTTGAGGTTCGAGGGTCAAGGGTTTAGGGATAGGGTTGAGGGTCGAGGAATTAGGGTTAAAGTAGAGTGTGGAGGGATGACGGATGATAGATTAGGGTTGAGGGTTGAGGGATTAGGGTTTGATGTTGAGGGTTGAGGGTTTAGGGTTAGGGTTGAGAGATGAGGGATCAGAGTTAAGGGTTGAGGGATTAGGGTTTGACGTCGAGGGCTGAGGTTCGAGGGTCAAGGGTTTAGGGATAGGGTTGAGGTTGAAGGGATTAGGGTTTAGGGACAAGGTTTAGGGTTAGGGTTGAGGGATTAGGGTTTAAGGTATAGTGTTGAGGGTTTAGGGATAGGGTTTAGGGTTGAGGGATTAGAGTGAAGGGTTGAGGGATTAGAATTTGGCGTTGAGGGTTTAGGGTTTAGGATCAGGGTTGAAGGTCGAGGGATTAGAGTTAAGGGTTGAGGGATTAGGGTTTGATGTTGAGGGTTGAAGGGTTGAGGTTCGAGGGTCGAGGGTCAAGGAATTAGGGTTAAAGTAGAGTGTGGAGGGATGACAGATGACAGATTAGGGTTGAGGGTTGAGGGATTAGGGTTTGATGTTGAGGGTTGAGGGTTTAGGGTTAGGGTTGAGAGCTGAGGGATCAGAGTTAAGGGTTGAGGGATTAGGGTTTGATGTCGAGGGCTGAGTTTCGAGGGTCAAGGGTTTAGGGTTTAGGATCAGGGTTGAAGGTCGAGGGATTAGAGTTAAGGGTTGAGGGATTAGGGTTTGATGTTGAGGGTTGAGGACTTTCAAGGATTTTTTCACCTGTGTTAATGTTCAACTTGTTTCGCTCTGCATCAAGGGATTACGGTTTGACGTCGAGGGCTGAGGTTCGAGGGTCAAGGGTTTAGGGATAGGGTTGAGGTTGAAGGGATTAGGGTTTAGGGACAAGGTTGAGGTTGAGGGATTAGGATTTGACATTGAGGGTTGAGGGTTTAGGGATAGGGTTGAGGGATTAGGATTTGACATTGAGGGTTGAGGGTCAAGGGATCAGAGTTGAGGGTTTAGGGTTTAGAGATCTATAGCAGGACAAAACGCGAGGACGTTATAGCGCGAGCACGTTATAACGCGCTCGCGTTTTGTATTTCTACTGAAACGGTAAAAAAGTGGTTACCCCCATGATCCAGGCCCACATGCTCTATTTTCTTACTGATTCTGCGCGTGCTCCGACAAAAAAGAAGTGCTTTCATGCTATTGGGAAGTTCACATGCACATTTGACACATTGTACCACCTTTGCATGATCTTTCCACCACCTTTTCTGCTTTGCCAACTTGAGGAGGAGGAAATAACATAGTTTTCAAACGAAATTTGATATATATCTATACAAGTTTCAATTTTTGTAGTATTGCAATGTTAATTTTGATTCAATTTTAAGAATTTAACATTGAAAAGGAAGCAAGTGGTGAAAAACTCAAATTGTTGAGGAGTTTGATGCAAGAAGATAAAAACACTACATAATTGGGTACTCTCTCCATTCAAATCTTCATTTTTTAGGTATGTCAAGTCTTTACATGCATGTTCTTTACATTTTCCTTATTTCGGATTGAATTACTTTATCATGCATTATCATACATGTTTAAAATAGACACATTTCCAATCAAGAAAGCAACCTACAATCTCACATGATGCCATGTATATTTTCTACACTTGGGCTCTTTAATAATTATGTGTAATAAACAAACCTTAGTTCATACCATGATGTCAAACTATACAAGAATAAATCCTTACAACATAAAAAAAATACAATCCCACTATTATCATGTATTCATTTCTTAGGAACTAATATTGGTCTCTTTATCATGCTACAGACAAATTCTCCGTCATGCCGAGGAAACGATCAAGAATTAAACCAACACAGGAAGAGATAGAAGCTAAGAATGCAAAGAAAGAAATGGCTATGAGGGAACTTCGTGAGAAGAGGAAATTGGACACGATAAATGAAGACATACCAATTGAAGAGGAACCACAACCATCACAAAGAGATATGGTATTGGCGGCACAAAGAGAACGAATGCAAAAACTTCGTGGTATGAGAGATTTAAATACCATAGTTGGAGACACATCCTTTATCGCAAGACAACATGTAGGGACACCATCTACCACATCTCAAGTTGAGAGTACATCATCACTCACATGTGATGAAGGAGGTACGCCATCGTTCCCACCTCAACCTCAAGGTATGTCATCTATTCCATCTTCGATCGAAGGTATGCCATCTAACCCATCTCATTTAAATATTGATGAAATTCCTAATGTTGAGATGAATTTACCTAACTTGACACCACCTAGAATTTTGCATAGAAAGCCAAAGTATTTGATTGATATTGATGAGAATATTTTGCAGCCAATGGAAGGTAAGATTCCAAAACGCACTTGTAGAAGATATGCTAATAAGATTTGGAGATTGTTCTTTGAAAAGTTAAATGAGACTGCAAGATGTCAACTATTCGTTGAAATGATGCGAAGTATAAAGTATAGGTCTATCATGAAGATTCTTGGGTTGAGAACATCAGAGGCTTCAAGTGAAAAATCTATTGTCAAGAATCTAATGAGTGCATATGAGAGTGTGGGTAACACCTCACGTACAAAAGATAGTAATGCAACACGGCGTGTGATTACATCGACTATAGTAAGTAGTCAAACGAGGAAAGCTCGTCTTATTAGAAAGACAAGTCAAAAATTGAGAATTAATAGGAAAACTTTATCAAGAGCCGTTGGAAGACGCCAAAGAATTGAGGACACTAATGCCAATGAATTATGGGCGTTCTCGGGGAGACTACCACGAAAAGATAAACCAATTGTTGAAGCATTGAGGTCACTAATTGAAGACTTTTGGAAGAATTACACAAAGGTATCTCCGAATCAAAGGGATGTGGTAAGAAGGAGAATTGGTAGTCAGAACCGCGAGCCACATCCAAAGCATTTTTTGGATGAGACTCAAACATAGTTTTATGGTAAATTTCTAGAGAAGTATCCTCAAATTAAAATTTGTCAAAGATATTTTGAAATGCTAAAACCTTTCTATGTTAAGATAAATCACACACGCACTACTTGTTGTTGTAGATTACATATTGAATTTTCTAACCATTTTGATGCTTATAGGTCTATATGTTTAGATATGCATACTAACAATGATTTGCAGGGTTGTGCCATATGTGCCCCACCAACATCTTCAAGAGACTTCATATCAAGAATTTTATGTGAAAGAGAGGAAGGTCAAATATTCTACAAGAAATTATGCTTGGATGGCACATGTCATCGTTGCGGTGGCTTGCAACATTTGCCAATATGTGAACATATGGAAATAACACATGCGGTTGGAAATGAACTAGTAGAGTTTGGCAAGTATAAAACAGTGGCATACAATACAAAAGATGGTAAAGAAGCAAAGAGGTGTGAATTAGTTATTGAAAAGATTCCAGTGTATCAGTTTATGCCTATATTTCGTGACAGCATAGTGTATGAGTATGCAAGACATGCCCATAGAGCTCGATGGTTGGACTTGCAATTCAAGTTATGCAAGGACACATTTCCAGTTGGTAGCATTGTTTCAGTTGTCGACTTTGCAGAGAACTACAGTCTACAGCCACAGCGTGAGGTGCAATCACAATATTACAACTCCACACAGGTTTCTATATTTGTGCACATCGCATTCATTCATGCAAATGATAGTACAGAGGATGACAGAAAGATCATAAGGGAGTATCATTTCTATATTAGTGATGATCGCACGCATTCTACGGAGTTCGTGCAAGGTTGCTTTCAGGTGTTCTATAATGATTTGGCTAGAAGGGGCATATCGTTCAGTCAGCATATCATATGGTCGGATAATTGTGCATCACAATTCAAGAACTCGCAGAATTTCTATGGGCTGAGTAGGAGGCATAATTTTACAGGTATTCAACATATGTGGAACTTTTGTGAGGCCGGGCATGGAAAGGGGGAGCATGATGGTGCAGGAGCATGTATCAAAAGAGCCATAGCACGAGAAGAGTTAAAGTATAAAGACAATGCAAAGTTGACAGATGCAAAATCGATTGTCGAGTGGTGTAATGCTTCCATGGGTCCAGGTAATGAAGGTAAGTCTTTAGTTCGTAGATTTTTTTGGTTTATAGATGATACTAACATTGCACCATATGAGGATTGTTGTACACTGACAGGATCAAATGAGATGCACTCTTTCAGAAGTTCAATTGCAGGTTCATGGAGTATCCATACACGAAAGATGTCATGCTTTTGTTCTTCCTGTACAATTCAAGTCTGGGATGAGTGCGAGTCAAAGGAGTGGGTTGACGAATGGCAGTTAAGTTATCTTAGCCCACTTGACACGTATCGACCCCCGACGGCACTGGAACTAACACAGATGGAATCGTCAGTTGACTTTGACCACATATCAGATTTAGTTCAACCAGGTAATATAGGGCACATATATGCATCTAATTTCATCTAGTTCAACCAGGTAATGTCATCTTACTTTGTAGTGTTTTTTTAATGTTGACTAATTTCATCTAATTTGCTACACATATCAATGTAGGACACGTATATGCAGTTATTGCAGATGAAGATAATGAAGAGGGAACAGATTATTACTTTTGCCGTTGTGTTGAGGCCAAAAAGAAATTGGAGGCCCCTGTTACAGATGGAGAAAACATCGAATACCCTACAGGATCAGTGGTTATTACTGGAACATGGCTTAGAAGGTACCCACATAAGAGTGTTAATATTTGGCTATTTCAGGACTTTGACATGCATCGAAAGATTCTTCATTACTCGAACCTTGTCGTGGCATCCAATGTTCATTTGATAAAGTATCGGGGTAGACCTTTGAACAAAATATTGTGGAAGGTGCGTGAGTCTGACCATGAAGCAATACTTGACACAATAAAGAGTAGAGCAGATCCAGATGGTTCATTGGATTAATTTGTAAGTATTCACATTGATTTTGTAAAGTTATTTTACATTGAGTTGTAAGTATGCACATTAATTTGTAAGGTTTGTCTTTTTTTATTTCCTCCTGCATTTTTACACATATGTACACATTTTTACATCATCATGTTATGCATTTTTGGTGTCCTGCTCCTGATGCGATCAAACTCATAACTCACCCTACTAGACACCATTTGATGATCTCTCCAACACTCTGGATCCAGGGCGCCCAATCATGATGATGACCTATATACCATTCTCCCAAGGCGCTCATAATGAATGAATGATAAGGAGCGCCTTGACCTCTATAATCAAGGTGATTTTAAGTCACTTTGAGTTATTTGGGGTCAGTTTGAGTCTTTGAGTCATGTTGCAAAAAAGTGTCAATGTTGTCAAGTTACACAAAGCAACCTTTGTATTTTTGGTGTCTTGCTCCTGATGCGACCAAACTGACTGTTCCAACATGTCCGAATGGGTACATTTATGCTAGGCATGGTCCTATTTCTCACCCAAACATGTCGAAACAGTCGGAGCTACATTGTACCGACGATATCCCTGAAGAGTCCAAATTGCAAAAAGGCAGCAATCTTTGACGAGATGTTACTCGAAAACTGTGTCACTTAGAAACATTCCGTCTAAGGCAACGGGATCACGTAGAGTACCTCTACAATAACCTCTCTCGATTTTTTATAGTTCTGAGGCATTTGCCCGTGGTGAAAGGTTTTCTGTTGCCCCAAAAATCATTAGAAGGAGGCAGTGTAAAGTTGCAAAGGGGTGTAACTTTCGTCCTGCTCCTGATGCGACCAAACTGACTATTCCAACGTGTCTGAATGGGTACATTTATGCTAGGCATGGTCCTATTTCTCACCCAAACATGTCGAAACAGTCGGAGCTACATTGTACCGACGATATCCCTGAAGAGTCCAAAGTGCAAAAAGGCAGCAATCTTTGACGAGATGTTACTCAAAAACCGTGTCACTTAGAAACATTCCGTCTGAGGTAACGGGATCACGTAGAGTGCCTCTACAATAACCTCTCTCGGTTTTTTATAGCTCTTAGGCATTTGCCCGTGGTGAAAGGTTTTCTGTTGCCCCAAAAATCGTCAGAAGGAGGTAGTGTAAAGTTGCAAAGGGGTGTAACTTTCATCCTGCTCCTGATGCGACCAAACTGACTGTTCCAACGCATCCGAATGGGTACATTTATGCTAGGCATGGTCCTATTTCTCACCCAAACATGTCGAAACAGTCGGAGCTACATTGTACCGACGATATCCCTGAAGAGTCCAAAGTGCAAAAAGGTAGCAATCTTTGACGAGATGTTACTCGAAAATCGTGTCACTTAGAAACATTCCGTCTAAGGCAACGGGATCACGTAGAGTGCCTCTACAATAACCTCTCTCAGTTTTTTATAGCTCTTAGGCATTTGCCCGTGGTGAAAGGTTTTCTGTTGCCCCAAAAATCGTCAGAAGGAGGCAGTGTAAAGTTGCAAAGGGGTGTAACTTTCATCCTGCTCCTGATGCGACCAAACTGACTGTTCCAACGCGTCTGAATGGGTACATTTATGCTAGGCATGGTCCTATTTCTCACCCAAACATGTTGAAACAGTCGGAGCTACATTGTACCGACGATATCCCTGAAGAGTCCAAAGTGCAAAAAGGCAGCAATCTTTGACGAGATGTTACTCGAAAACCATGTCACTTAGAAACATTCTGTCTAAGGCAACGGGATCACGTAGAGTGCCTCTACAATAACCTCTCTCAGTTTTTTATAGCTCTGAGGCATTTGCCCGTGGTGAAAGGTTTTCTGCTGCCCCAAAAATCGTCAGAAGGAGGCAGTGTATTAAGTCAGGATGAAAGCCTATTCACTCTAGGCACCTATTTTTGACCAAATCACACATGCGCCTTGAACAACTCTATCTTCAAGGCGCTTTTCTCTAATCTCTGTAACTCTCCAAATCCACTAAGGCGCAAATTTTACCTCTTGGGCTCAAGATATAGGTTCTTCATCCAAGGCACCAGAATGGTCCAAAGGCGCATTTCACCTCTAACCTCACCTCTGACCTTACTTGGAGGTGCTAAACCTCATCTCATTGCTCTCCTCCATTACAAGCACTCACTTACCTCAATCTTGGGCGCATACCAACATCCCAACATCCAAATCACCTAGGCGCTCAAAACCTTCAAGACTCAAGGTGCATTTTATGATCAAACAAGGTATCTCCTGAACAAGGCGCTCATAGTCTCATCAGGGCATTAATCATCATCATGAGCACTCATATTGTTCTAGGCGCACAGTTATCTCTGGAATGCTCAAGGCGCACATACCCTTCTCTAGGCTAGTTTACACTTATTTAAGGCGCTCATTCCAAACTTACATGAACTCATTACAAGACACACAAACTAGATGATCCTAGGGCATAAGGGTGCTCATAGGAGTTGTTATGTGTCATTTTGGCCAAGGTTTTCTAGAGCAATGAAGACATTAGGAAGGGGATGATCGTTTGGATAGTTTTGAATGCTTTATTTCTCCTTGTTTAAACTAGGCGCTCACTGAGGATTGGAGTAGCCTTTGCACCCTCACATCACGTTAATCGGCGTTTCAGAGGCAATCATAGTATAGGAAGATTTGCGCCTTGAAGATGAGAGTTATCTGGTGAGTGCTTAGGAGTTCTGGCTCCTAGGGGAAAGGTCTAGGTAGAGCACCTTCAGACTTTGACAGTGAAGTGCCTTAAGGAGTTGGATGATGTTTTTGCCTAGAGTGGAGATGATGTTTTTAGCGCCTTAAGGATGATGATGGAGCGCCTTGGAGTCAGGTTAGTCTGGAGCACCTTAAGAAGGTAAAGCACTTCAAATGTAAACACAAGTGTTTTGAGCACCCTAATGAGAAGTTGTCTTGGTACCATAAGTTGTTCAAATGAAGATATGCGCCTTGGATAGTTGCAAAGACCTAATTTAGCGCCCAAGGTTGGAAGACTCTTTGTGAGCACCCAGTGTTTGAAAGCTCTTTGTGTTTGGTGCATTAAAATGAATTTGGTACCTAAATAGTATTGAAACACTCAACTGAGCGCCTAAAGCCCATGAGAGAAGTGATATGCGCCTTGATAGGAATATCATGGAAGATGAGTTTACTGAATGGCGCCTTGAATGACTTGGTTGATTAAGTGTTTTAGCGCCTAGATATGGGATGAATCATTGAGCGCCTTTGGTTGAGATGATGTCAGTACCTTTGAGATTATAACACCTTGGAGTCAAGTTCGAAGGAGCACCTTGAGAAGGTAAAACACTTCAAATGTTTTCAAGGAATTGGAGAAGTCACTTAGTGCCTAGAAGGAATTCCAGAGCAAGAGGGTTGGAGCGCCTTGAGCTTCAAATCAGATATGCGCCTAGACCTCTACCCTTTAGCAAGTTGAAGCCCTCTGAGCCTTGACAACGTGAGAATGCCTTATAGTGAATATGCGCCTTGGGCAAGGTTGAATACAAAGTTGAGGAGTATATCATAATGAGTAAGTGCACTGTAGGGTTAGATGATAAAGACTAGTGCCTTGAGTGTCTAGGTCAAAATTTTGACGTGAGAAGTCTTGCAAGATCAAACCCTGGAGTGCGCCTTAGAGAGAACCTATTGATCCTTTGCTTTGACAAGATTTGGGCGCCAGAATGATCCTTAATAAATGGAATGTATCTACACCAATTCTGTGCCTTTAGGGAAGTGATGGTGGCTAGAATGATCCTTAATCTCATGTTTGTGCGCCTAGGTCTAGAAGCAAGATTTGAGTGCCTTAGGATAGGGTTTTTTGCACCTTGTCTTGGAGAGTGAATTTGCGCCTTGGATGATGTTGAAGCGCCTTGGGATGAAATGCGCCCAAACTTATAGAGGGCCTTCAGTGAGGGAGTTGAAGAGAGTGCTTAGAGGAAGGATAGCCTTAAGATCAAACTAAGTACTTAGAAACCTAAGATTAGCGCCTTATTTGAAGTTATACACCTATTCTGGCGCTAGAGAGTGAGTTTGAGTGTGAAGAAGTGAATGTCTGCGCCTTGAAGGGGATACAAAGGGAAGATGATGCACCTTGATGGGTTGATGATGGAAATTTGCGTTTTGGAGCTAAATGTGTGCCTTGAATCTAAATGATATTTGAGTGCTTAGAGGTAAATAGGGGCACCTTTGAGAATTCTTTGTGCTTTAAGGAATGGATTGTGGCGCTTTGGACTAAGGTAAGTCCTAAGCACTTCCAATGATTTTAAGGAGCGCCTTGAAGGAGATAGTGCATAGAGGTACAATGAATCTTCCAGAGAACATGGATAGACAACTAAGTCTCCAACTTGAGTCTTCTAAGTGAATTGGATAATGAAGAGAGTCTAGTCATTTTGGGCGCTAGTATCAGGATGAATCATCCAAAATGGGTGCCTAGAACTAGAAGGCGCCAATGCATGAGTTCAAGGATCCTCCATTGGAGCGCCTAGCCCAGATGGCTATAGATTGAAAGTTTTAAAGCTAAGTGATGTCTCTTACGTGAATTCCTAGCCCAGGTGCATGTGTTGGGAAAAACTCTTTGGCTCTGGCGCCTAGAATTGGGAGCTTTGTAAGATGCACCAATTGATGAAACATTTCCATTTTGCGCCTAGAATAGAACTCTCTCACATAGTTGAAATTGACTTGATAGAAGGAGATAAGTCTTAAGGACTAGTTTGGCACCTCACTTGCCTATCTCACCTTTGAAATGCGCTTTGGTTGATGATCATCATTGATGGAGCCTAGTGAAATGTAAAGCTATTTGCATCTCCAGAGGATCAAAATTGGATTAGGAGATCATCCTTGTAGTTGAGATTGACAGAGAAGTGTTAAAGGAATCACTTCAAATGGGTGCCTAAGCTAGTTGAGGTGCATATCAATTCCACTGTAACTCCAGACTGACGCTTAGGATCCAGTCATCTCCTAAGGTGTAGTTTCATTCACCCATGACCTCGCTTGGCGTCTAAAACTTGGAAACTCCTTTGGAAAGCTCTTGTTGCGCCTAGAAGATGAGTTTGGGATATCAACTTGCAAAAGGCTTAGAAACTCTTCAAAGATGTTAGGCACAATCCCATGGCACTGGAGCTCAGTTTTGGCGCCTTCAAGGAATAGCACATGAAGGAACTTGGGAGGTCAGGTGCTTGTAAAAGGGAACACCTTGGAACATCTTCCAGGGGTTGAAGTAGTAAGAAAACATCAAGTGAGTCTAGGCGCACTCCCTTGTGTGAATAGTTTAGCTCTGGCGCCTAGCCACAGAGTGAGCCAGAAGAAGTAGTTTGGACATTAGAAGATAGGCGCTCATTCTACAATGAAGCATTCCACCTTCCTAATCAACAAAGACTTGCAAGAATTGACAAAGGAAGCTAAGGCGCACCTTCTACTTGTTTCCACCTCCAGAATGCGCCTAACCTTGAAAGGGGGTTCAAAGATGTTTGTTAGACCTTTTCACTCAAGGCACTCACCTTAGGCGCACTTTCTAAGTCCTTGTCACCTCAAGGAAACACCCAGTTTGGAAGGCGCTTGCCCTGTTCTCCACTCCTTTCAATTGGCGCCTAGAACACAGAATGCATGAAAGGAGCGCCTAGACTCCAGAGGGCTTATTTGGGCGCCTAGCATTTAAAACACTTTCATAATGATGATGTTTTGGCGCCTACTCTTGGAAACAATCCAGAGCATCCATAAACTCTAATTGGCACCTAATGTTGACAAGGCGCAACTTCAGGAGGAGGTCACCTCAACTTGGCGCCCAAGTCAGAAAAACCTGTAAATCCTTCAAATATGTGCCTACCTTGTGAGGTGATGAGTTGAACATTCCAAATCTTCAAATGTTGCTCAAATAAGGAAGACATTGTAACATCAAGGCTTCAAGGCCTGTCCTTGTATTTCCATTGAATGAGTTGTACTTCATGCTATTGAAAGCATTTTCCATGTAATAAGACATTGCAAGTTGATTGAATCAAGTAACAAGACAAGTAGCCAACTCTAATGTTGTTTCATTCAAATAGTTATCTTGATGTATATCTTTATGTTATTGAAGTAGTTGATGAATTGTTAGCAAGTAAAAGTGTTTAAGTAAGGAAAATTTTTCGTAGAACTAGTTGGGTATCTTACACTTACACCATGCCTATCCATCAAACATCACAATGCAATCAAAATCCTAACAACATGCCCATGATCCAAGATCAAGTGCAATCATGCAAAGATATTATCAATCACAAGCCTATTAAGAATGAACTAGAGTCTTCTAGTACCATACTTTTCCATCAAACACCATCATGTAATCCATGGCCTATCAAGCCTATCAAAGAAAATGCAAACATCCTATGTAATACAATCAGACTTTAAATATTTGAAGTAGCCATCTACAAATATCCATTCAAAAGTGGATTTATAATGCAAGTATGGACGCCATCAATAAAAAAGATTTGTATTAACCAAATATCCATATACGCATACATCAATATCTGTCGATATAAGTATAACATATATACAAAATAGCCATATAG
Source organism: Cunninghamia lanceolata (assembly GCA_027924645.1). Lineage (NCBI taxonomy): Eukaryota > Viridiplantae > Streptophyta > Pinopsida > Cupressales > Cupressaceae > Cunninghamia > Cunninghamia lanceolata. The sequence continues at coordinate 5,598,987 of BSBN01001222.1, forward strand.
GCTTACAAGAATGCCATATAGGCATACAATGTCAACTATGTACAATACAAAATATATGTCCACAAATGCCATATAGGCATACAACAGAGGAACACAATAAAAAGTCATTCCCCTCTAGCTGGTGAAGAGAATAAATCACGAGCAGCCTTTGATCTTCTAGGGGATGGAGACATGCATGTGGGTGGTCTACTACGAACCCGAGGGCTACTCCTCCTATTTAGTTCTTCCTGCACCTTTACCTGTTACAAAAAAAAGTATAGATATTAATATATAGAAATTACATGTTATAAAAAAATGAAACATTTAACAAAATAATCACTTACCGCTAACATATAATCTGTCTGCTCGCTTGCCTCAGTAGCAGGAAAAGGCCCTGGTGATGTCATGTCCTATAGAAACCATCCAAATAGAAATTAAACTTCAAATCAATAATCTTTTGATTTTTCAAAAATAGACAACTATAACAATGAATGTAAATTGAAATTTACTAATCTGCCTCATACCCCTGTCAATGCCATAGAGCTATGAATTGCAGAGGCCACACCCTGCTCCATTGCCCTATGAACATGGGGAGGTGTATCCGCAGCCTGCATCATCTGGAAATAAAACAACATTATTCAATTACGAAAACTATAATAGTGATGCAAATCATGGCTCCTAACATACACACACGCTCATCTAAACATGGAAGTACACACAATAAAACACACAAATCACATACAAAAATTTAGTAAGTACAATTCATTCATTAAACTATTTATTTTATTACCTCTGTAAAGCTTTGAAGTCCACCACCGCTGGCAGGTGTTGCCATGAAATCTACAGTGTTAACCTATTCAACATCCAAAATCAGAAATTAGAATACCATTCATATAACGATGCTATTCACATGTAATATTTATAATTGTTTACTAGTTACATACCTCAACAGTAGATGATCTAATGAAAAATGTAGGTGGAGAACCACTGAAAACTGCATCGACGCTATGACCCTGAAATTTCATTAAAATCATCAATTTAAATTAGTTAATCTTGTATTTCAAAAATAAAATTTAATAAATTAAATTCAATAAACTTGCTAATATTTACCTGAGTATCAAGGCCGAAAGTCTCACTCAGGAGGGTATCTGTCATCACCATCTGCTCAGCTGCAGATGTAGCCTGTGCACCTGCGTCCTGACTGTCCATGGGGTCATAACCACAGGCTGACCCGCAAGCCTGGCAAGTATGCGGTGGGACCCTACTCCTCGCACTATCTCCCAACCCACTCTGTGTTGCAGGATCGGCATGCTCTATGATGCTCTGGGTCAAGGCACTAATCGACCTTAGTGTATCGACCTCAACACTCTCCTTCACAATGGAAGGGATAGAAACATGCTCGTGGGCTGGTCTGCTGATTACTCGTCTCACTACCTGCTGTGGGTCAAGACGTGCCCCTGGTCTATCCTGTGCTGAGCCCCCACCTCTACCCTGGAAGTCCCGCATATCAAAATAGTTTGGCACTTTATTGAGGACAAACTCGGAGTAGAGTTTCCTCAAAAAGTATTGCGGGACCTCATTGTTATTGCATGGAGGATGGTCAAAAACCATCCACCACCTCTGCCCGAAATTGTCCCTTATCGCTTGGTTGTTGCACCAATGGATAGGGAACCTCTTGCATGTAATGGGTGGAGGTTGATTTGTTTGTGGGTTTGTGAAAATTGAACACAAGTCTACTTTTGTAATTTGTAATTTTTTGACATCTTGGTATGACAATTTATCTACATAGTAATCTCTAAACTCTCTCTTTTTATCGGTCCAACTAGTTATTTGCTTGCTAATTGAATTTACATTTGATAACATAGACTCAAGAGATTCGGCAAGCGTGGACCTATGCAAGGTTGAAGTGGAAGGATCTTTCAACCTTGCAATTATATCTTCAATTTGTTTTTTATTGTTTTCAATTTCCCCCATTATATTATCTTGTGTTCCAGGGGCATGTCGAGGAATGAATGGAGGAGGTTGTTGTTCTGCAGGTATTTCTTCCTCAAGATTTTGTGGATTTTGAGGAGGAGGAGGAGGTACATTAACATTTCCTACAATTAATAAAATATACATAAAAAATCAACACAAAACCTACCTATTTAGGAAGAAATTCAAACAAAAAAACAAAGATAACTCACCCCTTTGGCGTGCTCGACGTCGCGGCGGCATTTCGGCGATGAATCGACAAATCTTTTGTGTTGAACGGTGTTTTGTAGAACGCGAGCACGATTTTGAAGGGTTTCAAGCCGCGGGTGGAGGAAAAACTCACAATGAAATAAAATAAAATGAAATGACAGCATTTTTTTTAATATATAAAGGACTTTATAACGCGAGCGCATTATAACGCGCTCGCATTATGGCTCGGCAATGATGAGCCTAAGGATTGTCATTTCCAAGCCATAACGCGAGCGCGTTATAACGCGAGCGCGTTATAACACGCTCGCGTTATGCCTAAAATTTTTTTGAAAATTTTTTGGCCACTTTTTGGCCCCCCATCTTTTTGCACTTACCCGTAGGTGAAATACAAAATGAGTTTGAGATGTCTATGTTTGGTGAAATGAATTTCTTTTTGGGTCTATAAATTAATCAATTAGATAAAGGAATCTTCATATCTCAGGCCAAGTATGTGAAAGAGTTGTTGAAGAAGTTTGGGATGGAAGACTCTAAACTAGTATGTACTCCCATGGTAACTAGTTGCAAGTTGAGTAAAACTGATGAATCACCTAAGACTGATCAGAAAAGGTACATATCCATGATTGGAGGATTGCTTTATCTAATTCAAACCAGACATGATATAATGCATATAGTTTATCTTGTTGCAATATTTCAAGAAGATCCAAGAGAGTCACATGTGATGGTAGTTAAGAGAATCTTGAGGTATTTAAAAGGCACACTAGATCATGGCTTATGGTATCCAAACCATAATGATTTCACTCTCAGTGCTTATATAGATGTAGATTGGGCCAGAGATGTTGATGACAAAAAAAATACAAGTGGAGGCACTTTTTTCTTCAGTAATAGATTGGTCTCATGGCTAAGCAAGAAGCAAGATTCAATATCTTTGTCAACTGCAGAAGTAGAGTCTATTGTTGTAGCATGTTGTTGTACTCAAGTGTTGTGGATGAAGTAGACTTTAAAGGATATAAGAATTGTGTATGAAGATCCATTTGCAATCTTCCATGACAATACAAATTCTATAAACATTTCAAAAAATCTAGTGATGCACTCAAGAACAAAGCATATATCTATGAGGTATCACTTTCTAAGAGAAAAGGTGACAAAGAATGAATTAAAGATGGAATATGTGTCCACAAAGGATCAGATTATAGATATTTTCACTAAGCCTTTGCTTAAGGCTACTTTTGAGTATCTCAGAGAAAAGTTAGGGGTCATTACCCCTCCTACATGCATCAGTCTAGTGGTGCTCAAAGTCCCATTCTTTGATCTAGATTGATGTTTTGAGGGCTACCTCTCAAGGAGAGTAGCTAGATGTTCCTGAGAAAGAAAGTGTTGATAACAGAAAAAGTTCAATTGGATCAGAGTAACAGAATGCAAGTATGTGCCCTTTTCCATTGATGTCAAAGGGGGAGAGAAATCATGTGAAAAAATTAGAGAAGAAAGAGTGCAGATGTGTAAAGAGAAAGGGGGAGAATGTTATCTTGATGGTCTTTACAGTTTTTCACATCATATGTTGCCATCAATGACAAAGGGGGAGATTGTTGCAAGTATGTGCCTAACCGGTGTTGTCATTGATGTCAACATATCTGTGTTGTTATTACTGTCAAATGTACTCTTGTTTTGATGCTTGATTGTAATGAGTTGGATGCTTTGTATTTGCATATGTAAGTGTTGGAGATCCTGATATTGAGGATATTGAGAAAATTTGCTCCTCTGGTGGAAACAGTGTGTTGCAGAGTATCTTTGTCTACAAAAGAACAACCCAATAGATTGCTCCACATTTTGTATAGAATGAATATCTTTATCTGTGGATTGGAACTTATTTAAATACATGTCTGTAGATGTTATGTTCCAAGTTTGAGCCTCCGGTATGAAGATTTGAGTGAATTATCTTCACCAGAGTGAAAACTACTATTTTTGTATGTTTGGTGGTGACAAGAAGAAATTATTATGCTTCACATTCCTCTGCATTGAAGTATTTTGGTTTACGGTTCTAGAGTTAAGTCTAAGATGATGTTATGTTCCCTCAACTCCAATTGTTTGTGATTTGGTGGTCCGCAAGCGATCTTTTCTTTATGACAGTGGCTGACAATGTTGTTTAAGTGCTCCAGTTTGAAGAATCTTCTTGACTAATTGGTTAGAAGTTGTGGGGATGTTCTTGGTGATTACAATGTGCTTGTGGATGTCTCTTGATCGTGTTCCTACCCTTGGATTGGTCCATAAAGAGAATTTTAGATCGTGAATGAAGACTATTCTTAGAAGACTTAGTGTTAACACTTGTCTTAGCTGACCTAGTTGTTTTCACTAATTGCGAAGATGCTTTGAAGATTGTAGTAGTATGTTGTGGCGTGGAAGATTATATTTGAGTCCCAGCTAATGTGTAGTGTGATCCACATACATCTTTACATCTTTCCCTTAGCAAATTTTATATTAGGTCCAGACCTATTTTTATGTATGACTGTAATGCCGACCTTGGAGATTGTTCCAACGGTTGATGAATGTAATGCCAACCTTGATGTTCATTCCAAGGTTGATGGGTTGTATAAAAACATGTAATGTAGTTGTGAAAAAGTGTGACTTGTGAAAAATGAGAAGACAAGTGAGATGTTTAAGAAGAGCAGACCAGAGAAGAAATCTTACACTTCAATGGAACTGAATTTAGGCATGGAGTAGATGCTATCAAATCAGTTTGCAAATCCCTGGCAGTGAGTCGATCTTTCTAATGAGCATTTTTGGGCAGTGAGCCTCTATTTTTTGGTATTGTTATAACATATATATATTTCTGTGGGCTAACACCCACTGTGGTTTTCCCTTATAGGGTTTTCCATGTAACAAATCTGGTGTCTCATGTGTTGTGTTGAGATTTTCAATTCATGCTTTCATTGTTAAATCTAAATAATAGTAATCAAGTTCTTGATGAGTTAATGTTCATGAGAGGTTAAAGTTTTGGAGACAACTAATTCACCCCCGCTCTCGGTTGTCTTGTATATTTCAACACTCCATTTCCATGAAGATAACCATTCCTATCAATAGAACTCAAGATGTTAAAGAATTCTCATTGCATACAAGAAATAAGAATGTCCTCAATGACACCAACAACTACTATAGAAGATCATCCATCACCAAATGATGAATCCACATCATTTCCAAAGCTCCCATTGAACTGTGATATTGAGCTACACATGGCATCATGATAACCATCTCCTAACAAAAGATATCCCATGGCTCATGCATAATCAAAACACTCAACTACAACACTAGTAGCTCTAAAGAATAAAGTAGAACCAAGATCTCCAAACCAAGAAAGAATCCAACACAACCAACAATGCATCTACATAACAACCATGTTGTGCCAAATCTCCAAGCATACAAGGAAGCTCCATGACACAATGATCACCACCCAAAGTATCTACATTAAACTCCCACAAAATCTCACATGTCTATACAATATAATCAATAAGTCTAGGTCCCACAACATAAATTTCTCAAATACCACCACCTCTCTACCTCGTAATGACAACCAAACCAATGAACTAGGTGACTAAACCAAGCCAAAGCCACTAGATGCAACATTAGTGACGGTGACAAAGCCATGAGCATATCAAAAGAATCCAGTGCCTCCAGTAATAGAAAATTTCTTGGGGGCAACAAATGAGGTAGATGTTCCTTGGACTTGAAGGCTGCTACCATTGTATTTCCTATTTTGAAATACAAGAGACAATTCCAACTTAAGGACAGTAGAGGTAATGTGCTCCAAAATTCCCTGGGCTCTCCCCAAAACCATGGAGGAGCGCTCGGGTCTTGTTGTCAAAGTGTCATCGAGAACCACTATTGTTCCAAATGTATATGTTGAAGATGTTCCATTCACTCCAACAACTATAACTAGTGTAGCATTGGGTCCCCCAATAGTTTCCTGCAGGTAAACCACTAAGTGCTTTTCATGACCAGCTGATAAAAATATTATAAGAAAGATGGGCATTAGGTAGAAAGATAAAATTGATGATTTTGAAGCCATTGTAGATAACAACCACAAGAAAGAAATGGGAAGAGAATATGTGTAAAGGAGAATCATCACTCTACTTAAATATCATCCATTTCAATGATCAAACAATTCATAACAATTTTACACTTTGACAATAAAAAGTGGTAAATATTTATCATACTTTTATTGGTCAAAATTGACCTTTAACTTTTGAAATGGATGATATGTAAAAATAGTTGAGATGCATGATGAATGATGATCCAACAAATAGAAATGGCTAAGCTGTAGTTTCTTTTAATTAGATAATGAACAAAACTAGCTCATAAGTTTGACAAACTATGGTAATCCTTAGTTTGATAACCCTGCACATGGCTAGGAATTACAACAAATAATCACAAATCATGGTATTCTTTTCAGTATCTAATAAATGATCTTGCATGACAAATTGAAGACAACCACGCTCAAGATTAAAAGATGTGATAATAACAAGTTTTGTAGTGCTCCGAGTCTAGTTTTAAAACTACTATTTTTTTCTAAAAATGGTGGAGATTAAGAGGTTCAAATAGGGGGAGCACACAAAGTGCTTCTATTTTTGTCAGAAAAATATAACATAGTGTTTGGTGTGCTCCCCCTAAAATGTCAACTTTTTAAGTATTAGACAAATCACAATGGTGGAAAATTATTTAACACCATGTAGTTTATGCCTATTTTTTATGTTAATTTTTTATGAATATATGAATTTTTTATGAATTTTTAAAATGGACACATCCTGAAAAATAAAAATTTGAGCATGCTTCTCCCCCCCCCCATTTTTTTGAAAACTAATCAAAAATCATTTTTTTTCAATGTGTATAAAATTGAGTCTAGAATCTAAAAATGTAATTTGTTTCAAATTTTGATAAACATATAAAAAATGACACCAGAAATACTAGGCATAGGTTTTCTAAATAAAAAGAACACATTAGAAAAAGAACTTGAAGATGGAAACCTTAATGTTATTAGATTTTTGAAAAAATACATGGTTAGAAAGATAATTAAAAACTTGATGTCATCCTTGCATTTTTTCATATCGACATTGAAAAATGTGTAAACCATAAGGGGAGCACACATGCTATTTGATCAAAATTTCAAATTTTTGTGAAAAACATATCCTTGGCATCCAAAAGCTACCTCAAACCCTTTGGGTTGGATACCCAAGGTAAATCCAACACTTAGGGTTCGAATATCCCAAAGCAGGAAAAAATGTGAGCATATTATAACTCTTGAATTATATCTGTCTCCTCTATCTACCTCTATATCTCTCTCCCTTTCTCTATCTTGCCCTCTCTATCAACCCATCTCTCTCTCTCTCTCATGTCATTCATCTTCATCTCTTTGTGTCCATTTGACTTCTTTTTCCACCTCCTCCCCTCTTTTTCACCTCTTATCCCTAGCTTTCCTAATTTTCCTTTTTTTTTTTCCAATTTTTCTTGAGATCCCACCAATATTTCCCTATTTTACTATTTTTCACTTCTCCTCTCATCATTATTCCCATCCAATTAACTTCCATTTTATATTTTTTCCATTTCATCCTCCCAATTTATATCCTTATCCCTCTTTGCATGTCCTAGTTTTCTTGTTTCCATTTCCTTTGTTGATGAGAGAGAGAGAGAGAGAGAGAGAGAGAGAGAGAGAGAGAGAGAGAGTTTTCTTGTTTCCATCTCCTTTGTTGATATGGGAGAAGGAGAGGGAGAGGGAGGGAGAGGGAGGGGAGAGATAGGGAGAGGGAGGAATGATAGGGGAGAGAGAAGTGAGAGATAGGGAGATATGGAGAGATAGATAGGTAGAAAGAGAGGAGACAAATAGGGAGAGATAGGGAGAGGGGGAGATATAGGGAGATATAGAGTGAGGGAGATGTCTACAAACATAGGGAGAGAGTTTGAGAGGTAGAGGGATGATAGATATAGGGAGATAGGGGAGAGATAGGGAGAGAGAGGTTTAGGGTTTCTCAGGTTTAGGGTTTAGGGGCATTATTTAGGGTTTAGGGTTTATGGATTTAGGGTTTAGAGAGATAGAGAGATAGAAAAAGAATTAGAGAGAGATAGCTCAATAGAGAGAGAGAGAGGAGATAGAGGGGAGAGATAGGGAGATATAGAGTGAGGGACATGTCTAGAGACATAGGGAGAGAGATTGAGAGGTAGAGGGATGATAGAGATAGGGAGATAGAGGAGAGATAGGAAGATAGAGGTTTAGGGTTGATTGGGTTTATGGTTTAGGGGTTAGGGTTTAGGGGCATTATTTAGGGTTTAAGATTTAGGGGTTTAGGGTTTAGAGAGAGAGAGAGATAGAGATGTCTAGAAACATAGGGAGAGATTGATTGAGAAGTAGAGGGATGATAGAGATAGGGAGATAGAGGTTTAAGGTTGCTTGGGTTTAGGGTTTAGGGTTTAGGTGTTAGGGGTTAGGGTTTAGGGGCATTATTTAGGGTTTATGGTTTAGGGGCATTATTTAGAGTTTAGGGGCTTAGGGTTGCTCAAGCTTAAGGATTGGGGGTTAGGGGTTTAGGGTTTAGAGAGAGAGGACTGATAGGGAAAGATAGAGGAGACATAGGGGAGAGATAGGGAGATAGTGAGTGAGGGAGATGTCTCAAGACATAGGGAGTGAGATTGAGAGGTAGAGGAACAATAGAGATAGGGAGATAGGGGAGAGATATGGAGATAGATGTTTAGGGTTGCTTGGGTTTAGGGTTTATGGGTTAGGGGCATTATTTATAGTTTAGGGTTTTTGGGTTTAGGGTTTCTTAGGTTTAGGGGTTAGGGGTTATGATTTAAGGGCATTATTTAGGGTTTAGGTGTTTAGGGTTTCTCAGGGTTAGGGTTTAGGGGTTAGGGGTTTAATGTTTAGGGTTTAAAGAGAGGAATGATAGGGAGAGATAGAGGAGACATAGGGGAGAGATAGAGAGATAGAGAGTGAGGGACATGTCCAGAGACATAGGGAGAGAGATTAAGTGGTACAGGGATGATAGAAATAGGGAGATAGAGGTTTAGGGTTGCTTGGGTTTAGGGTTTAGAGTTTAGGGTTTAGGGGCATTATTTAAGGTTTAGGATTTAAGGGTTTAGGGTTTAGGGGTTAGAGTTTAGGGGCATTATTTAGGGGACAAATAGAGAGATATGAAGTGAGGGGGATGTCCTGAGACATAGGGAGAGAAATATTGAGAGGTAGACGGTTTAGGGTTTCTCAGGTTTAAGGTTTAGGGGTTAGGGTTTAGAGTTTAGAGGTTTAGGGTTTAGAGAGAGAGAGAGGTTATGGGTTGGGGTTTAGGGAACTTAGACCTACTTGTAGACACCTAAAAATATCTTAACCCTTCAACCATCTTTCTACATCATCCATATCACTAATTTCCCTTTTCATCTGATTAATTAAATAAATTCATAATTATTTAATTAATTAACCTAACATCATCCCTAATCATCCATTGTTAGTCATTCTTCATCAATTTACCCTTAGTCCTAAATTAAATTAATTAATTTAGTACTATACCTTATTAACATCATCCCAATTAATTAAATAACTGTGCTAAATATTTATTTTATTAATTTGTCCACTTTCGTAAACTTGATTAATTAGATAAATCATACTTATTTAATTAATCTACCCTACTAATCAGCATACATCTAGCCTAGCTGATTAAATAGCCATTATTTAATTAGTTACCCTAGCCTATATAACCCCTAGACTTGGATTAATTAAATATATCATTATTTAATTAATCCTAAACCCTAATTAGCCCATTCATTAATTTTCTCCAGCCACATTAATTAAGTTAATCACCTTGATTAACTTGGTCAAAGCATCATTAACACCTTCTCCCACAACCCACAAATTAAAAATTACAAAATAATCCCATGGGTCACATGACCCTTCCACCTCACCTTACTATTCCCATGCTAAACTCTTCTCCAAAATTGACCTCACACATGTGAGTGCCAAAATTGCCCATGTGTCACATGTGACACACATCCTCCAATAAAATGGAATTTTAAATTTCACATCCTCCCAAGGAAATAATATTTGATTTCCTCACAAGTCATTATCATATTAAATGCAAATCCTTCCCCAAAAATGAATTTAAAATTCATTTTATTCTCCACCATCCATCTTTGTTGATGAGATCTTAGCCCCTAATCTCATCCTCCAATATCCACCCTTGATTCCAACTTTTAATCTCCACCGTTGGATCAATCTCCCTCCAAAATTGCCTATAAATAAGACCCTCCATAAGCCATTTTCATCATCCAAGTTTGAGTAATGTTATCATTGTAAAATCATTCCTCATAGGGGCCTCTTAGACAATCCATTGTGTTACAATTGAGAGCATATCCACATTCAATACTTAGTTTGGGTAAAGGTAGGAGATCTTGGGTGCAACCTCCTCCACCTTATCAACGAGTGGGGAACTTTTCAAAAGGTATATCACTTGCATTTCTTACATTTTGATGTTTTATTTTCCCTTTAAATTTCCCTCATCTTCACCACCCTAAGTACAGGGTGGGCATATTTAGGGAATTGAGAGATAGAGGTATGATAGAGATAGGGAGATAAATGTTTAAGGGTTAGGGTTTAGGGAAAGATAGAAAGAGATAGAGAGAGTTAGAAAGAGATAGCTAGAGAGAGAGAAAGAGTTTGTGAAACATTAGAAGAGAGGATGATAAATAGCATTTTAGCTAGTTTAGAATGCACTCGTGTTATAATGCAAGTGTGTTTTGAACTAGTTAAAATGATGTCTAATGGCCTACAAAAAGAATGCCACTTGATTTTTGGTGCACATGCTCTATTTTATTCCCTGTTCTACACTTTTTCTAACATTGAAAGACTTTTCATGATTTTGACATTCTCCCATCATTGGTTGACAAAATTGATGCACTTCTTGTTCTTGTTTTGATGCACAAGATTCCAATTACATGTTTTAAATTCAAATTTGATATTGGAAAGCATTTTTTTCATGTTTTTAGGGATTTCAACACTAGATTGAGTAAATTATCTAGTTTTTTGTTTTACATTGACAAAAAACAATGTAAATATGCTTGTTTTGTATTATAACATGATAAATTATCAGATATTTTTTGTTTTCTTTTGATCATTGTTTTAGAGTGATATAGAATTCAATACAATTCCAAGGAAACTAGAAAAAAATCTAACACTGGAGGAGCATGAAGCTGAGAATGCAAAGAAAAGAGAATGAATGAGACAACTTCATGACAATAAGAAATTAAACTTCACAAATGAAGGTGAACCGTCTTTGCTGATTGAATTGGATGATGAAGCATTGAGAGAGGGAGAAGGAATTGGAGAAACAAATGGAACAAATGAAAAAACTTCGTGCAAGTAAGAAATCTAATGTGGGAGAACTTGAAGATATGTCATCTTTTCCATCTCAATTCGATAATGTGTAAAATGTTCAATATATGATTGAAAATTATGATGCATGTGCAAATTTTGTAGTAGATGATACACCAATCAATCAAGTGTTTAGTGATCAAAATTTATCTTGTGAATCAAGTTTTCCATTGTGAACACCTCCTAGAATTTTGTGTAAAAAGCCTAAGTTTTTTATTGAAAATGATGAGAATATTTTGAAAGCAATAGTTGGTAAGATTCTCAAATGTACTTGTAGAATAAATGTGAATAAGATATGGAACATGTTTTTCAAAACATAAGTGAAACCAGAAGATGTCAATTATTTGTTGAGATGATGAAAAATCTAAAGTTTAGGCCAATCATGAAGATTATTGGCCTAAGAGCATCAAGTGCTAATAGTGAAAAATCTATTGTAAGAAATCTAATCAATGCATATCAAAACATTGGTTCCACCTCATGCACCAAAGATAGTAATGCTACACGACGTGTCATTACATCAACTATTGTGAGAAATCAAACAAAGAAATCTCACTTGATAAGAAAAACAAGTCAAGCACTAAAGGTAAATAGAAAAACTTTGATGAAAGCCATTCGGGGACATGAAAGAATTGAGGACTTGAATAGCAATGAAATATGGGCATTTTCTAATAGACTCCCATGGAAAGATAAATCCATAGTTGAAGCCTTAAAATCCCTGATTGAGGAGTTTTAGTCCAATAACACAAGAGTATCTCCCAACCAAAGGGATGTTGTACAAGAAGGAGAATTGGTTGCCAAAACTGTGAGCCACATCCAAAACATTTTTAGATATAACTCATACACAAATTTTTCTCCAAATTAATAGCTACTTATCCTCAAATTCAAATTAGTCAAAGGTATTTTGAAATGGAAAAACCTTTTTATGTTAAGATAAATCGCACATGTACAACTTGCTGTTGTAGAGTTCACATGGAATTTTCTATGCATTATGATGTTTATCAACAAATATGTGTATCTTTGCATACTAATGATGTTTTGTAGGAGTGTATGATAGAGGTTCCACCTAAATCGGCAAGAGATTTCACTTCAAGAATTTTTTGTGAAATGGTAGATGGACAAATCTTTTATAAGGCATCATGTTTGGATGGAACATGTGATAGTTGTGGTGGTTTGCAATGTTTGAGAACTTGTATGCACAAGGAGAGTGCACATGCAATTGGAAATGAATTAGTACCTTTTGGAAAATATAAGACAGTGGCATATCGTCTAAAATATGGTAAACAAGAAAAAAGGCATGAATTGGTTAGTGAAGAAATACTAGTATCTACATTTATGCCTATTTTTCAAGTATGCAAGGCATATGCACAAAGCTTGATGGTTGGACTTGCAATTCAAGTTATGCAAGGACACATTTCCTCTTCATACAATTGTGTCAATTGTTGACTTTACAGAGAATTATACACTACAACCACAGAATGAGGTCCAATCATAGTACTGCAAATCCACTTAACTTGCTATATTTGTGCATATAGAATTCATTCATGCACTTGATAGTATAGAGGAATATTGAAAGATATTGAGAGAGTATCATTTTTATATTAGTGATGATTGCACACATTCTACAAAGTTTGTGCAAGGTTGATTTTAGATGTTTTATGGTCATTTGATTAGCAGGAACATTCTGTTTGATCAATATATCATATGGTTAGATAATTGTGCATCACAATTTAAGAATTCATGAATGTTCTATTGGTTGAGTAGGATGCATAAATTCAATGTTGTTCAACATATATGGAATTTCTCTAAGGTTGGGCAGGAAAAAGGGGAGCATGATGGTGTCGGAGCATGTATTAAAAGAGACTTAGCATGAGAAGAGTTGAAGTATAAGGATAGTGCAAAGTTGACAAACGCAACATCCATTGTTGAATGGTGCAACTCTATAGTGGGTCCAAGTAATGAAGGTAATTCTACAGTTCATAGATTCTTTTGGTTAATAGAAGAACCTAAAATTACAAAATATGAAGATTATTGTATAATGATAGGATCGAGTGCGTTCCACTCTTTTAGAAGCTCAAATGCAGCTTCATGGACTATTTAGTTGAGGCAAATGGTGTGTTTTTGTTCATCATGTGTGGATTTTTCTTGTAATGATTGTGAGTCAAAAGAATGGGTCGATGAATGACATGATAGATATTTAAGCCCACTTCCAACATATCAACTTCTAGGAGCACTACAACTCGTGTAGATGGGATCATCGATTGACTTTGACCGTATTTCAGATCTAGTTGAACCAAGAAATATGTTACTTATTGAAAATTATTATTTATTTTAGATTATGATGTAGTATTTTTTATCATTTATTGAATTTTAATTTTTTTCTGGAATTTATTGTAGGGCATGTATATGTAGTTATTTCTGATGAAGATAATGATGAGGGAACATATTATTATTTATGTTGTTGTGTTGAGGTAAAAAATAAATTGACAGCCCCTATCATAGATGGAGAAAACATTGAGTATCCTATAGGATTGGTGGTTGTTACTAGAACATGAATTAGAAAGTATCCAATGAAGAAGTCAGATGTGTGGTTGTCTGAGGACTTCGACACAAATAGGAAGATTCTTCATTATTCTAACCTTGTTGTGGAATCAAATATTCATTTGATAAAATATGGGGGTGGACTGTTGAATAGAAACTTGTGGAAAGTTCAAAAGTCTAACCATGAAGCAATACTTGACACCATAAAGGGTAGAGCATATCCATATGGGTCATTAGATTGAATCAATGGAATGACATAAATGTATTTTATTTTTCTTTGCTATCCTCATTTCACCTTCTATATTTTTGACATTTTTCTTACCTTTTTATATGTGCTCCTTGGTCCTATTGATTAGCTCCAATTCATTATAGAGATCATGGCTGAATGCAATTGTTGTTGATGCATTTGGATATTCCCTAGGGTCATGATTAGTGAGCTGGTTTGATCAAACTCATATTTTAAGGTTAAGATATTTCAAAGAACAGGGTGTGTGAAAAATATCACTACTTTTCAGCTTCTAAATAGCAATGGAAGAAAATCAAAATTATAAGTAGATTTAATTTAATTTATTTCAACTTTCAAAGAAGGCATTTGATTTGTACCTTTACTAGGAGGATTGGTATAACAAAAACTTACATCTTTGAATAGGTGGACAACAAGAAACATAGATTTATTTTTAGAGTTCATATAGATCGAAAGATACAATGATCATCCTCAAAAGAGAGAAGGGGTAAGGTAGGCCAAAGATTGTATCGTGGGGAGGTATTTTGATGGTATTGTCTCATTTCATCATGTTGGTGTACTCATTTTAGCTAAATAGTGCAATTGCATTTGCATGCAGGATTTGAGTATGATGGAGGTAGGCATAATCCTTATGAAGTTAGTTTTGGAAGGAAAGTAATGTAGGTTTTCATGATTATTTTGTGATGATATGTCCTTTGGAGTAAATTTGATGAGTGTTCATTCACTTGAAGGGTCTTGTGTAAAGTCTGAATTACTAAAAATAATATTTGAAAAGAAACTCAATCCAAAAATGGAAAGGAAATCAATTCATTAATGGAATATCCATAAATGTTTAACATTTAGTGAGTTTCCATAATAAGAAAAGATCATCTTTTATAATTGTTCACAATACATTGGTGATTCATAATGAGAAGTACAATTTACAGAATAATTAATAATCACCTTTAGATTGTCTAGTTACCTACACCTTTCATATAATGCTTGTCTTCATAATAGTAACTACACAAATCTTTCGGCATGAATCTACACAACTAGATATAAACATTAATCCCACAAAATCAATGAACAACATATTAGATATCGATGCACAAGATGATGAACCTAAAGGCCCTAAGGGGCCGACCTAATGACTTGGGGCCTTAAGATGGCCTTGCCTACATACGCACAGTGCAGAGACTTTGTAGTTTTCCCGGGTAACTAGTCTTGCAACCATAAGGTTGACTTAGATAATTTAACTCACAAGGGGTCTAGTTCATCACATAATATTTTCTAGAATCAATAAATCAATTAATATACACATCCATATTGTTCTTAAGATTAAATACACCATATGTTGATTAAATCATTCAAATTCTAAAAAGTGCGTGCAACAATTAAATTTATAAATATTCCCTACAGGTAAATTAGGGAAGTTATAACAACAAAAATATTCCAACCATTCTTGGTTATTGATACGAAACACACCTTTTATATTTCTCTCATCCTCATCTATACTATAATTTAAAGTTTTAGCCTCATTCCTAAATTCTAATCCACATTTATATTATCCAAGCAAAAGTAAAATATAGCTTAAGGTATTTCATGAAGAGCCTACTAAATTTTCCATTCAATAAGAAAACCTCCAATTCCTAAGTCATTAGAGCAATGCACAAGTATCTCATGAGTTCTATTCTCTCATACATGGCTAGTTACACATTAAAGATTCTAAGAAAATAATTCACTCTACTTACTTAAATGAGATTCTTATTTTCAATTATTGACCTATATAAATCAATTTCAATTGTTGACAAAACATTCTAGATGATTGGAAAAAAATGAATTTATTGAATAGAAATAGCCTTAACATGAAAAACCACCTAGTAGTAAATCTGTCATAACTTTCTTATTTCTTAGTATAATTCTAAAATTTAAGATGTTTTGGAAAGTTAAGAATAAGATGAATAAAAGCTAGAAAAAAAATAGAAAAGTTCTGTAAGATGAGGAGGTAGTGTTTATTGTAATCATCCCTTTCCCTCAAATCTTGATTTACCCCAAACTTGATTATAAATCGAGAATGAATTGATTACTCAAAAGTATTCCCTATATTATAATAAATGATAGAAATACTAAAAGATTAAAGATATTTTATTTGCTTTAATTTTGACATTTCAAATAACTATGCAATATATATGTCTGATCTAACAATTGTTTTTTTAAACTAATCAAAATAAGGATTTAATTTGACCTTCTTGCACTACAAGAATATTCTTGATTCAATCTAATTTTTGGATACAACTAAATATATGAAAGATTATCTAATCATACCCATTCCAAGAAATAAAATATGAGAATTCATCTAGCACACTTATGGAATGAGAATAATTCATTTATATCAAAGTAAACTACCAACAAAACCCTAGATTTTTAATCTTTTCTACAACAATGGTAAAAATGTGATAACTTTCAAAATACTTAACAAAATTTAAAAACATAAAATGTTTCAGAAAGCTAAAAACATGATTCTCAAAACCTAGAAACTTTTTTATAAACTAATTCATATGATAAGATTAATTTCATGAGACAACAAGTTTTCTTAAAAGAATTTTTCAGAATAACTTTAACATAATGGTGAGTTTTCAAGGAAATACTTCAAGGATTTAATTAATGAAGAATACCTCCAAATGCATTTGAAGAAAGACTCCAAGATTCCTTAATGTGATAGCTTCCCTATTATTCAGTTGAGCGCTTCCTTTCTTCTACCTAGGATTCTATTGCCCTCCTTATGAAATTTAGAAAATTTTCATCTAACAAGTCACCGCGGATGTATGTTTTCTTTGCCTCATCGAAATGGTTGTAATTTCCTTCAAGAATTCTTCAACATCAGCTATGAACGTCCTCTTGATGACTTGCAAAAATTAGAAATAAACCTGGGCTCTTCTCTTGATTTTCCCCTTGAAGCCAAACTTCCATCTCCTTATAATATCTCCTTTTGCCAAGTTTCATATTCTTGTTTTGGTCTCCAATGACTCCTTGTATTCCTCTTCTTACTTGTGGCGTTCATTTCTTTTTAAGAAATGTGATTCTTGGATTTCCTTTTATTTCTTGTCTTCATGACTTGAATGCTCTAAGACTCTTCGAGAGAAGAAGACTCTACAACTTCCAATTTCGTCACCCATTTTTTTGTACGCTAAAAATGCATTAAAACAACTCTAAAACATAATTTTTATGAATAAACAAGTATCCTACCCATAGGTGATTGATCTCTGGTCTTAATTTTACCAAAAATAATGATAAAAGAGCTCTTATTCCCCACAACGCACATGAATAATTAATTTAAATCAATTAACTAAACCATATCAAGACCTTACTACTAAATTCTATTCTCTTTATAACTTATATCATAATTTCATAAAAAAGTCTAAAATTAGCTCCACTATCTTGAAACTATAAATAAATATTAATTATTCTCAATAAAATATCATAATTAATAAATAAGTTTCAAGTATGTTCTAATACCTCTTTGTTGAGAATGTATTCCTGTCATACACGAGTCAAAATTAGTCGACAATCACTAAAATAGTAATATTAAATTGAAAATTAATTTTTGAAAAATAGGGGTTGTGAAATCCTTTCCTCCTTAAAGAATCATTGTCCCGATGATAAAATCAACTTAACTGAAGATAAGGTTTCATACCTCTTAAATTTTGTTTTACCTCAATGTCAAAATTGACACATCTGACAAATATATCATTATTCCAAGTCCCTATTTACATTCATCACAGCAAAATTTCGTCTTTCCAACATTCATTCACTTGTACTCTTTGTTAGAAAATCCTTGTTCATCAAATTAAGTTCATTTCTATACTTCTAGACAAGTAATTTATCATGCAAGGAGATTCATTTCTTTCATACAATCTTATATAGCATAATCAAATCTTTTTCATATTCCAAGATATTTACAGAAAGTAATCAATTATGTTCTTTTTGTCAACATGCCTACTCACATGAGACATCAGAACAATTGCCCTTACAATGAAAAACAAGGATCCCATACTACTTGTTATCATCATTGGCAAGTCAAAATTTCTAACAAAGAAAAAGTCTCAACATACAAAAAATATCAGCAATACAAAGGTTCAATACATGTTATATCCATTTCTGAATAACATAAAGAAAATTAAATATTTAATCTATCTTTAGCCACCATGACCCACTGGTCTTCTACAAGTTGAAGGTCAAGAGTGTGGTTAAGGTTCTTTTCCACCCAACCATGAAGCACTACACTTCTCTGGAACACTTTCTAACTCGAAGAATACTTGACCCTGTATGTGGCACCTAGATACCTATAAAAAAAGGGTAGGAGAGAAACTCTCGATGCATGCCTAATGCCTTATATGAATTCTATACTTGAATGAACATATTTCTTGCATACAAGATGTGGCAGAGAAACATATAATATATTTTTTTCTAGGCATTTCTTATCCATCTATTTCAATGGTACATGGCTTTGGCCAAAACATTTTTAAAAAAATATTGGTCGAATCCTAAAAAGAGGATCTACCTTCTCTATTATCCCACATTCGGCATCCTGTCCTAGAAGGTAAGCTTTACCACATACATTCAAAAAGAATAATCTATTTCAAATCACATAAAATATAGACAAGATAAATATGATAGTGCAAAACTTGCACTAGTGCACATAAAATGAATAATAAGAAAGCATGAATCCTCTGATGCATAACTCACACAGTATACAAATACATAATTTACTTGCAGTGCCTCACTCACACAAAATATGGTAAATGCATTGCACACAATGAGCATTTCTCACTCAAATTTTTGTTCAATAAATATGGTAAGTGCATCTCTTGCACAAGTGCATCGCTCACACAAAATATGAAATATGCATAAATTGCAGTAATATAATTATAGTGATCATTAATTGATCCAAAACACAATGAGTATAAAAGGTGTATCTCACACATAAATTATGAATGTAATCATTACTCAAATGTTTTATCCACACAAAGGAATCAATAACTCATTCTAGTGCATCACTCGCACAAGGACAACAATAATATGACATATGCATCACTCACATTAGGATAAGTATAGTGAACATTTCTCGTTCAAGTATAAATATAGTAAATATGATAAGTGCATTAAGAAATAATTTCATACAGATGCATCATTTGTACTAAGCATTAGAGGTGTATTACTGCATAGTGCATTACTTGCACCAAAAAAGTATCATTCTCATTTAGTACATATGTATAAGTCTCTCACTAATAACAATCAAGCATACATGATTCACCAGATCAATCATTCTTACCTTGTCTATAAGGCAAATTGAGAAAACTTATCTGATCAACTTCTATCATGAGTCATTAATGAAGATCCTTAAGACATCTTAACCTTGTATTCTTCAAAAGATCTCGTGGATTCTACTAGATCCATGCTCACATCCTGAAAGAATACTTGGCGTCGCTTAAAAATCAGCTTGCCTATAGTTTAGTATTGTTGTAGACATTCTTGCCTTAAACAATAATCTTTGGTTTCTTTCCCCTAAGAAGGCTCAATATTTATCCATCATTGTCGACTTTATTTATTTCACAGGTGATTTTCCTTCTTCCTCTTATCAACTCATTCATCATTTACATTATCAGAGAGATCTCTCTTCTTAATATATTTCACTTTTACTGCCACATCATCATTCATGGGTTGTCACCATATACTATCCATATTGGCTTACTTCAAATAGCACTATATATTAGTCATCTTAGCTTACTTCAAATAGTCACCATTACTCTTACTAGCAAGTCTTATGAAATACGACTAAGGCAAAGAGATCTCTCACCTCTAGAGCTCTTTGAATGATCAAACTACATCTAAATTTCTACTCTATTTCAACTGAA
Organism: Cunninghamia lanceolata; assembly: GCA_027924645.1. Classification (NCBI taxonomy): domain Eukaryota; kingdom Viridiplantae; phylum Streptophyta; class Pinopsida; order Cupressales; family Cupressaceae; genus Cunninghamia; species Cunninghamia lanceolata. The sequence continues at coordinate 5,619,223 of BSBN01001222.1, forward strand.
CCATGTAAGAATCACCAATTCATCAAAAGAATCTTGACCCATAACTAGGGTTCTCTATTTGATATATAACATGTTCACCTTATAATGCAACCTAAGCGCAGAAGATTTGAGGCCCGAGTGCTGAACCCAAAACACTCTAATACCAAATGTAAAGTCCGAAAATATAAGTTACCAAAAATAACATTTGAAAAGCAACTCAATCCAAAAATGGAAAGGAAATCAATTCATTAATGGAATATCCATAAATGTTTAACATTTAGTGAGTTTCCATAATAAGCAAAGATCATCTTTTATAATTGTTCACAATACATTGGTGATACATAATGAGAAGTACAATTTACAGAATAATTAATAATCACCTTCAGATTGTCTAGTTACCTACACCTTTCATATAATGCTTGTCTTCATAATAATAACTCCACAAATCTTTCGGCATGAATCCACACAACTAGATATAAACATTAGTCCTGCAAAATCAATGAACATATTAGATATCAATGCACAAGATGACGAACCTACAGGCCCTAAAGGGCCAACCTAATGTCTTGGAGGCTCAAGATGGCCTTGCCTATGTACGTGCAGCACAGAGACTTTGTAGTTCGGGTTAACTAGTCTTGCAACCATAAGGTTGACTTAGATACTTTAACTCACAAGGGATCTAGTTCATCACATAATATTTTCTAGAATCAATAAATCAATCAATATACACATCCATATTGTTCTTAAGATTAAATACACCATATGATGATTAAATCATTCAAGTTCTAAAAAGTGCATGCAACAATTGAATTTATAAATATTCCCTAGAGGCAAAATAGGGAAGTTATAACAACAAAAATATTCCAACTATTCTTGGATATTGATATGAAATACACTTTATTTTATATTTCTCTCATCCTCATCTATACTATAATTTAAAGTTTTAGCCTCACTCCTAAATTCTAATCCACATTTATATTATCCAAACAAAATTAAAATATAGCTTAAGGTATTTCATGAAGATCCTACTAAATTTTCCATTCAACAAGAAAACCTCCAATTCCTAAGTCATTAGTGCAATGCACAAGTATCTCAAGAGTTCTATTCTCTCATACATGGGTAGTTACACATTAAAGATTCTAAGAAAATAATTCTCTCTACTTACTTAAATAAGATTCTTATTTTCAATTATTGACCTATATAAATCAATTTCAATTGTTGACAAAACATTCTAGATGATTGGGAAAAAATGAATTAATTGAATAGAAATAGCCTTAACATAAAAAACCACCCAATAGTAATATGTCATAACTTTCTTATTTCTTAGTGCAATTCTAAAATTCAAGATGTTTTGGAAAGGTAAGAATAAGGGAAATAAAACCTAGAAAACAATTAGAAAATTTATGTAAGATGAGGAGGTAGTGTTTACTGCAATCATCCATTTCCCTCAAATCTTGATTTACCCCAAACTTGATTATAAATCGAGAATGAATTGATTAATCAAAAGTATTCCCTAAATTATAATAAATGATAGAAATACTAAAAGATTAAAGATATTTTATTTGCTTTAATTTTGACATTTCAAATAACTATGCAATATATATGTCTGATCTAACAATTGTTTTTATAAACTAATCAACATAAGGATTTAATTTGACCTTCTTGCACTACAAGAATATTCTTGATTCAATCTAATTTTTGGATACAACTAAATATATGAAAGATTATCTAATCATACCCATTCCAAGAAATAAAATATGAGAATTCATCTAACACACTTATGTAATGAGAATAATTCATTTCCAACAAAGTAAACTACCAACAAAACCCTATATTTTCAATCTTTTCTACAGTAGTGGTAAAAATGTGATAACTTTCAAAATACTTAACAAAATTTAAAAATGTAAAATGTTTTAGAAATTTGAAAACACGATTGTTAAAACCCATAAACCTTTTTATAAAATAATTCGTATGATAAGATTAATTTCATGAGACAACAAGTTTTCTTAAAAGAATTTTCAGAATAACTTTAACATAAATAATGGTGAGTTTTCAAGGAAATACCTCAGGGATTTAATTAATGAAGAATACCTCCAAACACATTTGAATAAAGACTCCAAGATTCCTTAATGTGAGAGCTTCCCTATTATTCAGTTGAGCACTTCCTTTCTTCTACTTAGGATTCTATTTCCCTCCTCATGAAATTCAGAAATTTTTCATCTAACAAGTCACCGTGGATTATGTTTTCTTTACCTCATCAAAATGGTTGTAATTTTCTTCAAGAATTATTCAACATCAGCTATGAATATCCTCTTGATGGCCTAGAAAAATCAGAAATAAACCTGATCTCTTCTCTTGATTTTCCCCCTTGTAGCCAAACGTCCATCTCCTTATAGTATATCCTTTTGCCAAGTTTCATATTCTTGTTTTGGGCTCCAATGACTCCTTCTATTCCTCTTCTTGCTTGTGGCATTCATTTCTTTTTAAGAAATGTGATTCTTGGATTTCCTTTTATTTCTTTTCTTCATGACTTGAATGCTCTAAGACTCTTGTTCTAAGACTCTTTGAGAGAAGAAGACTCTACAACTTCCAATTTCATCACCCATTTTCTTGTGCACTAAAAATGCATTAAAACAACTCTAAAACATAATTTTATGAATAAACAAGTACCCTTCCCATAGGTGATTGACCTATGGTCTTAATTTTACCAAAAATAGTGATAAAAGAGCTCTTATTCCCCACAACACACAAGAATAATTAATTTAAATCAATTAACTAAACCATATCAAGACCTTACTACTAAATTCTATTCTCTTTTTAACTTATATCATAATTTCATAAAAAAATCTAAAATTAACTCCACTAACTTGAAACTATAAATAAATATTAATTATTCTCGATAAAATATCATAATTAAAAAATAATTTTCGAGTATGTTCTGATACCTCTTTGTTGAGCATGTATTCCTGTCACACACATGAGTCAAAATTAGTCAACGATTGTTAAAATAGTAATATTAAATTGAAAATTAATTTTTGAAAAATAGGGGTTGTGACATATTGTTTGCTTGAAGGGTCATGCTATTATGTCCTTTGGAGTCAACTTGATGATTGTTCTCATTTGTCTTGTGGACCCTGAGAGTATGATGGTGGTGTTATTGGACAAAATATCCTCTATCAGGCTTGGGAGCAGCCATGGTTCTTCATGCATCATAGTGATTGGGATTCCTTCAAAGATTGTTTCACCATGTTACATTATGGTTTCATTTATGGAAACCAAAGTTGCAAATTGTACATCAAACTTATCTTTGCATCATGAAATCATACAAGGATCTTATTTCAAACTCACTTTGTCATATCATATGAGGAGATTAAGACCATAATATCATGATGTTACTATGAGTTTTAATGACAAGGATTCCATCTTACAAACCCTCATGTGTTTCTTCACATTTGGTGCTAAGAATTGATAGCAGTGGTAAGGGTAGCCTTAATTGATGCCCTACAATACATTGGATCAAGTGAGAACACCTTTATATAGTAGGGTCATGCCAGAGAACCAAATATCAAACTTTTCCATCAATAGGCAAGTATAACACTTAGTTTAGTTTCGTCTACTAGAAAGGTGCTAGGACTAAATTTTTGCATTCAGTATCTCCTGGGGCCAAATGGATAGGGCCAACATGTCTAAGTGGGCGGAAAAATGCTAGGGGAGGTGTCTTTTTGGTGGTGAAGCCTCTTGGTTGTTCTTGGCTACATTGGACGGAGACAGTCTCTTAAGAGTCATAAGACAAAAAAGGTGTCAAATTTTGGACCAACTGTTCCATCAAACTGTGACACCTAGGAACATCTTCTTTGCATGTATAGGTGGATGTCAGGTCCACCTACAAACACCTACCTTAGTTTTTTTAAATTAATTTTATTTGCATGTGGTGACAAGGAACACATTATTCCAAAATGCTTCAGTTTCATGCAATGGAAAGGTGCTAGGAGTGAAATTTTTCATTCCACACCTCATGGGGCCCAACGGACTACACCAACACATTGGGGTGGGTGGGTAAATGCTAGGAGAGATCTCTTTTCATGTGCCAAGTCCCCTAGACGTTCTGGGATGCAGGCCACTGGAAAAGTCACTTGAGATCCTTGAGAGCAAAAAATTGTCAAACTTTGACATAGCGATTCTTAGAATTCATGGCACCTGAGAATCTTCCATTCAGATCTATAGGTGCACGTTGGGTCCATCCATAATAACCTCTCTCAATTTTTGTCAACTCAATCCATTTGACTATGGTGAAATTAAATGCATTCTTGCAAAATGCTTTAGTGGCATTCAGTACAACCTTTCCAGGAGAAATATTTTTTCATTCTACTCATTGTGAGGCCTAAGAGACTACACCAACACATGGGGTGGGCAGGTAAATGCTAGGGGAGGCCTCTTTTTGTGTGCCAAGTGCCCATACTTTTTGGGCTGTAATCTACCGACAACGTTTACATGTACTATATTTATGATCTTGTGATAAATTACATACTTGTTGACTGGACCCCCTCTCATAACCCTGCACTAGATGGCTTACAGATGTAGGATGACTACTTTGATCCTAGAATTTCATAGTGCAGACAACTACATACATTAATTTTGACTTATAATATCAACTCATATAATTATATAGAGATTTCAAATACAAATATATTAAATTGTAGAACCTTGTAAAAATTTACCTGAGAGTTAATACCAAATGTATGCTATAAGAGATCATTTGTGAGAACAATATTAATGAGGTCAATATGGATGTGTCCATCACATGTTGTTGCCCCTGCATCACATCTTCCTGACACTTTGGAATGTCTATATCCTGGGTAGCATCTTGGGTCCGAACATCACACAATGCCTCACATGACCCGCAAAGATAGGGGGATCGACAACGCATATTGCTCTTACCCTCTCTAGCCTATGAAAGATCACCACCATGTTGTGCTAAATTCTAGGTGAGGGAACTCAAGGAATGCAGTGTCTCCACCTAAACACTCTCCTTCAAAGTTGAAGGGAGTGAGATATGCTATGGTCTCATAATGGGTCTTGGTGGACAGTCCTTGGAACGATGTGCACCCTCTCTATCTTGTACAAAGCCACCGCCTCTTCCCTGGAACTCCCAGACGTCAAAGTAGTTTGGGATGTCCTTGAGGAAAAAATCACAATATAGTTTCCTCAAACAATATTGGGGGACCTCGTTATTATGACAAGGGAGGTCATCAAAAACCATGTACCATCTATCCCAAAAGTTTTGGGATATTTCTTCATGCACACACCAATGAATTGGGAATCATTTGCAACTCCTATGTAATGGTTGTTGCATCTTAGGATCCATGAAAAGTGCACATAGAACACCTTTCAAAATTTTCTTATCTCTGACTTGTTTGTATGTGTTGATGTGTAAAATTGCGCAAGTTCCAACACCAACATGGGAAGTTTCAGGAATGTGGGACTTGCTACCTGAAACAACCTCTAGATTTTAAAGAAGCTGGCTCTTCTCTATCTTAAATTGGCTTTGGGGAAAAGGGTAAGAAATAAATGGGATTACAGATACAATTAAAGTGAATCTATCTATGGCGATGCACCTGAATAAAATTATTTCTCTCAACTAAGCACAATGAAGCTATCTTCAAGATTCACTCACATTAAAGAGTAGATACTACATGATTAACATAAATAGATGAAACGAATAAAATCGAAGGCTCACAACCAGACAATTTGCTATGACACAAGAAATATCAACCAAGGCACATAACTCAGTCTTTCTCATTAATTTTTGAGCAACATAAGAGGCATAGATACATGCACAGTTACACTCACTTTCTAAATCAAGAATAACAAGATAAAGGCAAATGATATTCACTGGTCATAGCAAAAGTCTAAACTTCTCTCTTAAATCTCTGACAAAAAAAACTCTCTAAAAACTGTATGAATTTCTTATCAGAAACTAGAACTCTAACTTCAAAACTAGCTCCTTCGATTTGTTACGAATGTTACATATTTATAGCACAAAATTGACTCTGGATTATCTGCAACAGTTGAATCCCAATGGCCCAACCAAACTGGAGGTAACTAGAAGTCTCTAACAAATTAAGATCTTCAGAATCTGCGATAGTTAGTCCTTCCTGCAAGCCCACTGGCTGTGACAAAACATATGTGGCATACCTCCTCTTATAAGGAACAGATACCTGGTGGCTTCCACACTCTTTAGAAACAATAAACTCTATGACAAATGGCAACATTCATGTGCATAACTTGAAACTCCTTCATCTCTCAGGAAGAAATAGGAAACTGACACTTGGCGGCTTCCATAGCAACTAGAAACATATACATGTCTTGCTTTGTGCCACTTTACTTAACTATGTCTTCTATGCTCAAGAGAACTCTGCAGGTGACAACTGTCATGATCCGCGGCTCTAAAACTTTAAGATACATTAAAAATGGGACCCACTACTTCCCACAGGCTAGCTCTCAAAAGGAGGAAAACAGGGACAAGTGGTGAATTCCATGCGCACAACAGCTGAAACGTGGCGCTTTCCACAATACTTAGAACTTTATTTGAAACTCTTTGAAACTTACGTGGAGGTTGACACATGTCGGATTCTGCATCCTTTAAGACACCGGAGAAAGGGACAAAAAGCTTTTATCTTTGGCGCCACATCTACCACGTGGCATTCTCCACATCATTGATACTTTAAAATTGTGGCCCACCATACATCTTTTACTTTGCATCAAAACATATAGAAACAAACATGCAGAAACTGACACTTGGTAAGCTTTGTAGCTACCACAAAAGACACATGATTCCTTCTGCGCTCATGCTAAAACTTTAAGGGAATCCCTCCACTGATGACACGTGACGCCTTCCGCAGGGTTGAAACTTAAAACTTATTAGAAACAAAACTACTACGTGGCACACTCCGCTTTAAAGTTGTAACTTAGAAACAAAAGTGCGGCTTGATCTGGGGCTCGACACTTGGCAACTCCCGCAGCCCTGGCAATTAGAAACCCTCGTAGCCACACTTAGAAACATTTACAGACACAAAACTATAACCCGCGGATGCGCTGCTACTTGAAACAAAATGTAGAGTCTTTTACTCTACAGTTCTTGGTAACCCCTAGGACTTTTGAGCCTGCTCAAAAAGAACCCAAAATTTTGGCAAAAATATATATATTTAAAAATACAGTACAGGGTCACAAATTCTACAAAGTTGTTTGGTAAACAGACCATTCTGAATCAGAGAGTCCCTATTTACTCTGTAAATCTTGAAAGGCAAAATCAAGATTTATAATATCCTTGTGTGAGAATGTCTGCAAAATTTGAACCACGGGCTTTAATTGAACCTCCAACTGGGCCATTGGTATTAAGACAGCTTCCACCTCTTGTACTGATGAAGAATCACTTAAACCTTGAAAAATAGTTTGATCATTTTGCCTTGCAAAAAGCAAGGTCTTGATATCATCAATCATCAGTAGAGTATTATTATCTGGAAATGGTGAGGGAAGACCCAAATGCACCAAATCCTCTATGTGTCTCTTCATATGTTTGACTCCTTCCTTGACAGTATCTAGGAGCTCTTGGCAGTTTGTAGCAGCTGAGTTGCAACTTAGAAGTTCATTTACCTTCTTTGTAGCTATCATTCTGTCACTGATCCCTGCTGCTGACAAAATTTCATCTATTGTGTCATATAGTGTCTTTAGCAATAGTTGAGAGTTAGAAACTCTCAAATAAACAGTAGACAGAGTGGCCTGAACTGAAGCTTCCACTTTCTCCCACAACTGCTGTGCATTTAACAGAAAAGTTAATGATGACCTTAGCTGGATAATCTCCTTAGAGATTCGTTTCCAAATTGAAACATATAGGTCTTTGACTAGATTCAGAACTCCAGCATTCTAAGGCCTATTAGCTAACTCAAGTGTCAACTGTTTTGTTTTTTGTTGCTCAGCTAGGAGTTGTGCCTGTACTGCAGCAGCAACATTTTGCTCACTCAGCAACTTTTACTGAAATTGTGTGGCTTGTTGCAGCTTGTCTTGATATTTCTTTTCTAATGTATCCTTCTCTTGCCTCAAAACATTTACTGCAGATTTTTCCTGAGCGAGCTCAACCTTTAGAGAAGTATTTTGGGCCTGAGTTGCTTGATGGATCTGACAGGAAATAGTATTTTGCAACTGTTTATTCAGAGTCTCTATTTCATCCTTCTTAGATTGCAACTCTCTAGCAAGGTTGCTACTATTTGTCTTCTCTTGTGCTAAGTCATTTTCAAATTTTTGTAGCCTCCTAGACACTTTCAAGTAGTCAGTTGCAATAGCAGAAGTGGTTTCATTGAGTAGCTCGACCCTATCTTGTGGTCTGAAAAGAGACATGTCCATGGCTACAACATTCATTGAAAAGTCCTGAGGTTGCATCTGCTCATTAGAATTCACCACATTTGGGGACAAATGTGTGACCATCAACTGCTGTTGAATAGGCTCAAAAAGTGACCTCATATGTGGCACAACTAGGCTTTTATTTTCTTTCTTTCTTTTCTTATCCATTCTGGCTTCTCTAGCCTTTTTTGATGTATATGCCTGAGCTTGGAAAGTGGGATGAGAAGCAATGTATCCCCTAGCAAAGGGATGACCTTGAGGTAGGCCATAAGGTATAGCCAATGATTGGCTAGGGGAAACTTGGGGAGGGGCTCTTTTTGGAACAGAGGGGGGAAAAAGTGGCAATGAGGTAGCCTGTAAGGACATGGCCTGGGGATTGGCAGTTGGGGCAAGTAATGATATAGGCACAGTAGAAGTGGCAGGGGATACTAATGTTTGGCTAGTTGGGACTGCCAGCCCTAAGGTAGAGGAAAAAGGAGAAGAAGAGCTTACTTGAGGAGCAGCAGATGTGGCTGGTAGTTGTTGTAGTAGGGGTTCTATTTCTTCTTTTGACTCTTCCTGCAGGTGCAGTCTCCTATGTTTCCTTGTTCTTTCTCTTGTTTCCTCTTCTGACTCCTTCTCTTCTACATTTACCACTACTATAGGTGGAAAGGGTACAAAACTGGAAGCCCCAGTAGCTGAAACTGATTGAGTCCCTCTGGTTGGTGATGACACCACACCCTTTTGTTTCTCTAGAGTATTGAGAGATTGGGGCTAGGAAGATATAGGGACAGCAGAAGAGGCTTGTCCTGTTGCTTGCATTGTATGGGTTGACTCAGTTTCCTCTTTTGACTCTTCACCCTTCTTATGAATTTTGCTTGTATCAGGGCTACAGACTGGGGATGGATGCCACTCATCCCAGATTGACTCCCATTTCTCATCAGTGTTAATTTTCCTAGAAGGCTATGTCGACTCTGAAATTTCCTGCCTATACTTCCAATAGGCCTCTATTTTCTCTAGTTTCCATTCCTGGGCCTTCAAAGCTTTCTTTAAACTAGTACCCATTCTGATCTTAGGGTCAAAGGCCTTCTATTTAACATAAAAGGTCTCTCATGGCCTGGGTCCTTCAAAAGGCAAGTCTGCTAGTTCCACATACAGGTCTGGGGTGTCCTCTTTAGGGTTTCTCCTATCTTCCCAAAAAGGCCAACCCTCATGTACTATTTTAGCCCAGACCTGGTTGTTTTTGACCCAAGAGGCCATAAAACTGTCTGGGTCATACCTCCACTTATCTTCAATGATGAAAAATCCCAAGACAGCTAGCTTTCTTAGCAATAGGTGTTCATCATCTCTGACTTCTAGGGCCATGTTTCTTTTGACCCAAGGGATGTCATACATTTTCCTTTTCTTCTTCTTGGTGCCAAACTCATTGTCAATCATAGACACTTGCCAGGTTACTTCTAGAAATGCTAACCTAGGGGTCAAAATTTTAGGTAGCAGCATAGGCTCCTCATTAAAGCCATGGACTCTAATGATAGTATTTTGTGCCCCAAAGAAATAATCACATGGGATTGGGCAATTGGTCATGAAACCCCTAATGCTCTGTGTCAACCTATGTTCTACATGTTCATGGCTCAAATGGCAAAAGGAAGGAGCAACAAAGAGTTCCCAGAACTCATAAGAGTCTAATGCCTCAGATAGCACATGTGTCCATGTAGACACAAGAATAGTTCTATTATGACCAAAATCTGGGTCATACATATTCAATTGCATATTTTGTGCAAAAATACTATGGTTCTGATACAACATTAAATGGAACAGATAAGCAGAATACTTGAAAACTCCCTTGGTTTTGAAATTGATGAGCTGATCGGCCATGGAGTAAGCAATTTGTTCTGAGAAATCTAGCTAGTATTCCTATGACTTGTCCACAGTCTTTAATCTGAAGAGGATAGAAATCTTCCAATCATAGACTATATTGTCTTCCTTCATCCCAAAAATGAAAGATATCATTGATAATGTCTCTTGACTAGCTTGGTTGAATTGTACCCTTCCTATAGGTAGCATGGGCATCTGGGTGTTCTCATCTCCTAACTGCAATTCTGAGTTGAGGAACCTAAGCTGGTTGTTGACATTTGACCATGTCTTTTGCATTTTAGCAATAGTGAGAAATGTGGTCGTTCAATCATGATCCAGGGCCAACATGTCTCTTATGGCTTTGGGTGTGATTTGCACTATGAAGGGACCCTGTTGTATTGTATTTGAGGGTGCATGAAATAGCTCCGCACATATATCAATTAGTTCTGGACATAGGTGCACACTTGGAACCATGAACTGTGCCAACTATGAGGTCCAAATCCTCATTCTGAAAGTTTCAGACTATCCACTCTTTGCCTTTTGAATGCATCTCTGGTGCACCCCTTCACAGAGGGCCTTGGTAGATTTTTGAAGGGCTGGGTCAAAGATGCTATCTACAAAATCCTTTACCTTCGTTGGGTCGATAGAATACCCTACCTCAGGTACCCTTGTTCTTGGATAGGTTCTCTTGGGTTGCGCAGGCACTGAGGTGTATGATTTACTGCTCAAAAGCCTATCAATTGACTCATAGATTCTGAGTCCCTCCTAAGAAGACTATGCTTCAGCCATATCTGTATCTATGGGGAGAATGTCGGAAGCTTTGACACAACAAAAACAGAAACTGTGTAACAGAAGTGACACTCAGCTAGGAGGCGTTTGCTAGGGATGGAAAATTAAAGGCAACAGTGATTTTCAACAAAGATATGGAAGCAAATGAAAGCCACACGTAGGATTTAACTCCAATTAATGGGGCTTTAATGACACATCTCATCTTATAAATGGCATTAATGCCAAGAAACCGTTAGTGTATCTTTCCAAATCTGCATGGAAAGAGTGTCAGAAACATTACGGAAGTGGCTGCAAAAGTGCGTACTTCTAGGGATTTTGGGGATTGCAGACAACCTTAATGAATGAGAGATTTTCAAAAAGAGAAGGGGCTTGCACTGATGACACATGTTCAATGAACACTTATTGAAAAGGAAAGCAGGAAAAGAAAGTGAGAAAATAGGAAAGCAAGAAAGGGAAACTAACTAACTAAAGTACATAAGAGTCCCTGTTTAATTGAAATGTTTCAAATAGATCCCATTAATAGGAATCTCTTCAGGCTCACCATCCATAGTCTCCAGTTCGAAGGAATATTGTTGCTTACAGGAATGAATCTTGTAAGGACTAGCCCATAGTGATTCAAATTTGCTGTGTCGACCTGGCTTGGCAGCTCTCTCATCCCATTTTAATACCAATGAGCCAACTTCAAAAAATGGATTTGAAGTCTTCTTGTCAAAAGAGTCTTTAATTATTTTCTGGTGTTTCATTAGTGACTCATGTGCTTTTTCTCTATTTTCTTGTACTTCCAGTAGTTCAGCAAGTCTGACTTGCATAGGGCCATTCTCTTCAATCTCTATCTGTTTCAATAATTGTAAAGTAGGGATTCCTAAGCTTAGTGGCATTACTGCTGGCTTACCATAGACTAATTCATATGGAGACATCTTTGTCACTTGTTTTGGTGTGATCCTGTTAGCCCACAGTGTTGTATTAAGTAGTTTGTGCCACTCTCTGTGATGATTAGTCCTTATCCTCTTAATGAGTCTAATTAAGTTTTTATTAGTGGACTCTACCAGACCATTACCCTACGGGTAATAATTTGAAGAAGTCTTCAAATAAATCCCATTCCTTAAAGCAAACTCAGATATTTTTGTTCCCAAAAATGCTTTAGCATTATCTGATATGATGGTACAAGGGGGGCCAAACAGAGCAGTAATACCTTCTAGAAAGTCTAATATTACTTTTTTTGTTGCTTCCTTGAGTGGTATTGCTTCACTCCATCTGGTAAAGTAGTCTGTGGCTGTGAGGATCCATTTGTACCCCATACTTGACATTGGATTGATCATATCAATGAAATTGAGACCCCATTGGGCAAAGGGTTCATCCACAATTATAGGGCTTAGAGGCATTGCTGCATTTCTTCTTTTCCTTGTATAAAACTGATAGGCATTCTTTAACCAGTTGATAGCAATCTGTGAATAGAGTGGGCCAGAAGTATCTTGCTTGAGTCACCTTGATTGCTGTGGTCCTTGCTGAAAAGTGTCCTCCTGAGGCTCCATGGTGCAACTCGTGTAGTATTCTTTGGGCTTCATCTTTCTCTATACATCTCAAAAGTATACCATCAACATTTCTTCTGAATAGAATATGGTCAATTAGTACAAAGTGGGCCCCTTGCTGCCTATAATATCTTCTCTTATCATGGGAGAGCTGATTTGCGAAAACCCCATGTTTCATAAATTGTTTTCTGTTTGTGACCCAAGAATCTTGATCAACCTCTTGTATTTTTAATACATTTTCACTTTCTATTTCTTCGGTCATCATTCTCTCCATGTCTTGAGCCATATATTAGCACAATCCTTTGCCCCTGACTAACTTAGTGGGTCTAATCTCCACATCATATTCAAGGATCTTTGTTATCCAATTAGCTTTTTTCTCAGTGATCTCACCCTCCATAATATATTCTCTTACACTAGAATGTGCCACTAATATCAGAATCTTATTCCTTGTGACCATATGTCTGAATTTCTTAAGGGCTTTTACCATGGCATATGCTTGTTTTTCCACAAAATTGTATCTGGCCTCATATTCCCTGAGAGTCCTAGAGAAAAAGGCTATTGGGTGCTCTCCTTCTTGCTAATCATCTTTCTGAGTTAAAACAACAGCAACACTAAATTCTCCTCCATACACATACATTATGAAAGACTTAGAAAAGTCTAGGTTTCTGAGTACTGGGGCTGTTGAAATGGCTCTTTTGATCTCTTCAAAAGCCTGTCTCCCCTCTGTAGTCCATTTGAAAACCAGATCCTTTTTTAGCAACAGTGTCATGGATCTAATTAGACCTGCAAAGTCTGATATGAACCGGCTGACAAAGTTGATCTTCCCCAGGAAAGACTGAACTGCTTTCTTATTGACTAGTAGAGATAGATTCATTATGGCAGTGACTCTTTCTCGATCGATAGAGACTCCTTCTTTTGACACTATATGCCCTAATGGTTTGCCCTGAGGTACTGCAAAGATACACTTCTTGGGATTCAGGGATATTCCAAACTCTTGACACTTCTTAAAAATAGCCTCTAAATGGTCAAAATGATCTACAACATTTTTAGAGAAAATAGTGAGGTCATCTAGATAAATCAAGATGATTTTGTTTATAAGTTCCCCAAATGCTACATCCATGGCTCTCTGAAAAGTTGCTCTAGCATTTGAAAGGCCAAAAGGCATCTTAGCATATGCAAATGTTCCCCATTTTGTAGTAAATGAAGTCTTATGCTGGTCTTCATCAGCCAACCAAATCTGATTGTATCCAAAGAAGCCATCTAATAAGGAAAATCTCTCTGATCCAACCATAGTTTGTAAAATTTGATCCATAGAGGGTAGGGGATATGTCACCATTCTTTTTTCTTATTGGCACTAGGTTTGATACCCAGGTTGAATGCTTAATTGGAAAAATGATCTTTGATTCTAAGAGATTTTGGAATTCATTCACCATTAGAGGTTTGATTCTGGGATTCACTAGCCTTTGCTTCTGTTTGACTGGTTTAGATCCTTCAGTCAGCTCTATGGTGTGATGAATGATATCTCTATTGTAGCCATGGAGGTCTTCATAGGTCCAGGCGATCACCCTATCATATCTTTCACACAAATCAATCAACTTTTCCCTTTCTTGTTGGGTTGTAGAATTGCCAACCTTCAATTTTCTTCCTTCACTAACTTGAATTTCAAAATAATCTTCTTTATTTGCTTGAAACCTCTTCTTCTCCAGGCTTACATCTTCCGGGTCAAATAAGTTTTCTAAGGTAATCAATACTTTAGGGAGCTTATTTGACTTTAGTTGAATAATTTGGTCACCATATGCTTCTTCAATTTTAGGTTGCAACTGATCATTAAATTCTCCTGACTGTTGTAAAAATGAAAGTACTTGAAAATCATTTTCAAAAACTTGCCAGTTTTGGTTGTTGTCTAGGATAGTTGGCCTCACTATAATTTTGACTGACTCATTGTTGACTAGTAGATCAGTTGCTGGATCAAACTGTGAACAAATTTGTGTCATTCTATTTGCCTTAGAATTTTGGGCTCTAGGGACTACTTCAATATTGAAAGCTTTAAAACCATCTATTAGGTCCCAAATTCTGTGCCTATAGGATCTCATTCTTACATTTTTGGCTACTACCTTTTCTCTGATTTGCTTCACCATGAGTTCTGAATCTCCTCTTACTATCACATTCTTTACTCCTTTTTTCTTTGCCAACATAAGTCCATGCACCAAGGATTCATACTCAACATCATTATTGGTACAGGCAAACTGAAAGCGAATGGCTCTTAAAATTTTCTCACCATTTGGGGAAGTAAGAAAAATTCCTGCTCTAGCTCCATTCTTACTTCTAGCCCCATCAAAATTTAGAGTCCAGATTTCTGAGTCTTTTTCATATTCTTGAGTCTAATTAGGTTCTTTCCTTAAAACATTAGGGATTTCTTGGTCTTCCTCAAATATGACATAAGTGCCTAAACCAGTAGAGTCATAATTTCCATAGGGATCACTTTGCATCATAGTCAACAACTGATTATTCTCTTCTTCCTATTGATCACGTTCAATCTAGTCACCTAACTCTTCAACAAAGATTCTCTCTTCTTAATTCAGCATAGCATGGGTTGCTTCTAATTTTGGGGTTGGTTCATTTGTGATATGGTCTTTTGATAATGGCTCAGATAGTATTTTCATCTTTGTCCCATATTTGGTTCTCAGAATGAGGTGTGACCAATCTAGTGACATGTAACCTCCTATCTTGGCTGTGAAATCTCTAGATAAACACAGACCAAATACAGGGGGAATATCTATGACTACCACATCCTAATTTACAATTATATTGGGGCAAGTATATAATTGCAATGGGAGTTCATTTAATTTTTCCTATTGTTTGCACATATTTCCCATCCAATTGCATAACCCCTCTTGCAAGTGGCTCATATTTTATCTTCAAAGCATCTGCTATTTGCTTTGGCATTACTGTAGTATTGGCTCCAGAGTCTATCATTGCATTATGCAGCAATTTCTTCCCAACTATTAGAGTCAAATAAAAGGGATCTGGTTTAGATTTACCTACCTCAGATGCATTGTTCAACAGGGTTGTTGTCTGTAGAGGTGCAATATCTTTGAGCTGTGGCTTTTCTTTATCATCCGATCCCCCTTTGGCACCAGTATATTTAGGGACTCCTTGGCCTTGCAGAGCCTCTTGCAACAGTGTCTTCTGCTCAGGAATAGCTAACATGTCCCAAATTGATACATGCACTGTAGTTCTTTTTAGCTGATCCACCACATTCACAGGTCCTAATGCTTGGGTCTTTGGATAATAAGGGTACCTTGACTTTACTTGCACTTGCCCTGAGGCTACTTGATTCTGTACAGGCTGGGGCATTTCTTGTCTAGAGACTGTGTTTTGATGATTCTGAAATGGAGGAGCTCCCATGATCTCATTATTAGTGACTTTAGGCTGCTCCATCATTCTCCTATTTGCTCTAGTATAGTAATATGATTGCACCAATTGCTTCTTAGAAGTAGATGTTTCATTCAAGAAAACTAAATCTTCATCTTCAATCCATGAAAATAAACCATGCTCAAGGGCTATTTCCTCTTCCTGTTGTAAGGACATTCCTTGCATCTGGGCCACCAGGACTGCATTTTGTACACCAGGAGACTAATATTGTGGAGTGTTAGAAGTTGCAAATTGTCCTTCTAATCCTCTCTATTCTGCTATCTTCTACTATAAATTTCCTCTAGGGCAGTCTCTGGGCATATGGGCATTGTTGCAAGGAAAACACCAAGCATTTGTGCCATCTACAAAATTATTTTGCCCGGGAACAATTTCCCTGTTGGGATTAGGAGGAACAGTCTATAAGGGTGTAGGGACTGTAACCAATTGGTTTGATGGTTGAGGATTAGCTTGCCTTTGAGAGCCTTGATATTGATTTGGCTGAAAGGGAGGTCTATTTCCTTGGTGACCTTGATAAGGGGGTTTTGGATAAGGATTTTGTTGTCTCTTTAGGTTAATTATCTCATTTGAGAAGGTCCTTAAAATATTCTTGACATCATCCATTTTAGATGATTGAACAGGGGCAGTTACTTTAGCAGGTTACTAAGGAAATGAATACATAGACACAGGTGGGGTTGTAGGATTAGAAGCTTCTTGAGGCAAAGGTAAGGTAATTTCTAGGAACATGGGCATGGGAGGCCTTGGGGACAACTTTTTAGCATCTATTAAGTTATTTTCAACCTTGACTGCAACCTCATAAGCTTCTGGTAGTGTTTGACCTCCAAGGGACTAGATCATCACTAATATATCTGAGTTTAAATCTTTAAGGTAAAACACAATAGCCATACCTGGTAATGGTCTTGCTGTAGCAAGAACTCTTTCCCAAGTCTTTTGAAATCTTGAGTTGAAATCAGTCATTGCCTCTTGAGGTACCCTTTTGATAGTGATCAATTGTTGCAGCAAAGAAGATTTATCACCCTTTTCTTTAAATCTTTCAAAGAAAGTATCACCAAGCTGATCCCATGTGGATATTGTGTTTGGGGTTAAATATCTATACTAGTCCAGAGCCTTCCCTTTGAAAGAAGCTACTAACAGTCTTATAGCCACATTCTGTTGAGTGATAACATGTACTGTACATACATTAGATACATCTTGCAGATGCTCTTCAGTTTGAAATCTTCCCCACTGAATTTAGACAGAGCCTTTAGAGCATTGGTTGGAATAGCATCCCAAGTGGCTGGTGGTATTGGGAGAATCAGAGGACTACCGGTGTTCCAATTTGCATAATTTCTTGGGGCTATAGGTGCTGCCATATTTACTCTTGGTGCTATTGCAAACTGATTCACTCTTCTCCTTGGGTTAGATATCAGTGGTGGCAAAAGAATGCCTAGATTAGTAGTAGATTGAGCTCTTGTTACAGGTCCACAGTTCTAACTCCCTGTAGCTTTCTGGCTCATACAATCTTAACAGAAACTTCAAGAATAGTCCCACCGGGCATGCCAAAAACTATTGATGTGTAAAATTATGCAGGTTCCAACACCAACATGGGAAGTTTCGGGAATGTGGGACTTGCTACCTGAAACAACCTCCAGATTTTAAATAAGCTGGCTCTTCTCTATCTTAAATGGGCTTTGGGGAAAAGGGTAAGAAGTAAACATGATTACAGATACAATTAAAGCGAATCTATCTATGGCAATGCGCTTGAATAAAATTGTTTCTCTCAACTAAGCACAGTGAAGCTATCTTCAAGATTCAGTCACATTAAAGAGTAGATACTACATGATTAACATAAACAGATGAAATGAATAAAATCAAAGGCTCACAACCAGACAATTTGTTATGACACAAGAAATATCAACCAAGGCACAAAACTCAGTCTTTCTCATTAATTTTTGAACAACATAAGAGGCACAGATACATGCACAGTTACATTCACTTTCTAAATCAAGAATAACAAGATAAAGGCAAATGATATTCACTGGTCACAACAAAAGTCTAAAATTCTCTCTTAAATCTCTGACAAAAAAAACTCTCTAGAAACTGTATGAATTTCTTATCAGAAACTAGAACTCTAACTTCAAAACTAGCTCCTTCGATTCATTACAAATGTTACATATTTATAGCACAAAATTGACTCTGGATTGTCTGCAACAGTTGAATCCCAATGGCCCAACCGAACTGGAGGTAACTGGAAGTCTCTGATAAATTAAGATCTTTAGAATCTGCGACAATTACTCCTTCCTGCAAGCCCATTGGCTGTGACAAAACATATGTGGCATACCTCCTCTTATAAGGAATAGACACCTAGCGGCTTCCACACTCTTTAGAAACAATAAACTATGTGACAGATGGCAGCGTCCATGCGCATAACTTGAAACTCCTTCATCTCTCGGGAAGAAATAGGAAACCAACACTTGGCGGCTTCTGCAGCAACTAGAAACATATACGTGTCTTGCTCCGCGCCACTTTACTTAACTGTGTCTTCTATGCTCGGGAGAACTCTGTAGGTGACTGTTAGGGTAAAATAGAATCAATAATGAATATGCAACAAACAACATCAAATACCCATAACTCAATATAATAGTGAAACTAAGAAGATTGAATAAAATGAAGCAATGAATAAAACAATGCAAACCTTCCTTGAATCAAAACTTCTATTGTTGCCTATCAAGATCGTCCTTGTTTGTATGAAGTAGGCCCTCAGAGAGTGCACTCCTTTGCTATTTTCAAGAATGTCAATAGTGAATGGCTGTGGTGGTAAACGTGCAATGAAGATGAGCTTCAAAGCTTTGGGTGATCTCAAGCAAATTGTATTGGGGTGCCAAAGGTGCACTGGTGGATTTCTGCATAGTAACAATACAAATAGCCTAGATCATTAGAATGGAAGAATGAGGTTTCATTTATAGACTCAGAAGAATGAGAATCAATGGTTGAGACGAAATGAGCCAATCAATGGTTGAGAATGGTTGAGGAGTGTGCAACCAGTAGAAATATGACAAGTGTCCCACCTCCATCATGAAAGAGGGGATTTGACAACATTGATTGGAGAGTTAACTTCTTTAACTGATTAGTTAACAGACTTGATTAGTCAGTTGGAAGAATGGATTATGGAATTGACTGAATTGATTGAGGGATTAATTCAATTGACTAGTTAGTTAACACTTTTGATTGATTACTTAACTAACTTTGATTAGAGAAGAAATAGGACATGTGGTTGAGGGAAAATTAGATAATTAAATATTTAATATATTTAATTACATGTGCAACAGGGTGAGGTGGAAAAGTGAGGTGTACGGGTAAGGTGGATTTTTGAAATTAGAACTTAGGATAGAGGAATTTACGAATAATTAAATAATTTAGGATTATTTAATTATGTGAGTTATTAGAAGAAATTAGAGAATTTAATTAAATAAATCAATTTTATTTAATTATGGAATAGTGAACCGATTAAATAAATTTAGAATATTTATTTAATTGATAGAAGAATAGAATAAATATTTAGAATATTTATTTAGAATGAATCCTGTCATTTTTAGGTGTATACATTTTGCCCCTCTTTGATGCAATGCAGTTTACGGCGTTGCCTCAAAGAATAAATAGTCTGATGATGATACATGCCCCAGTTTACCCCTGGTACAAGTTTAATGATGATAGGATGCCCCCTCAGGAGACTGGACGGGAAATGGGCAAAAGGCACGAGATGGAAAATCTCATAAAGACGAAGGGGTACAGGTGAGGTTTGAAGAAAAGGGGACGCGGTTCAGAGAAACGGGAAGAAAATTAGAAGAAAAGTGGGCACGGGAAGTAGTCACAGTCATCAACTAGCCAGATATAGGGTTTGCAAGCTATAAATAGGAGCTGGGTCCACAAGATAATTCATTTGTACACTTGGTTGATCTGGATTTGAGTTGGAGAGCTTAGAGTAAACTTGGAGCAGCATGGCAGGCAGAGCAGCAGACATTCCACATGAGGAGCACCGATTCGAGCGAGTCTGTCGATTCGGGCAGCCAGCAGAGGCAAGACCTCCAGTATGTACTTTGAAAAATTTGTCCTAGGGTCAAATTAGGGTGTCATAAATGCTAGGCAAAAACTAGGGTTTTAAATGTGCAGAAACGCAGAACGGCGCATATACCACGTGAAACGGTGCATATGTCATTTTGCGGCGCATATGCCAATTTGTACGGCGCATGCGTGAAAGCTACACATATGTAGAAAAAGTCAGCGCATGCACACTATTGCGGCACATTCATGGAATGTAATAGCGCATTTACTAGAGTGGTGCATACATAGAATCAAGTGGTGCATACATGTGTTTCTGCAGCGCATATACCAGAAATGGCGCATATGTCAAGAAACGACACATTCATTGAGAAGCAGTGTAGTTACCACCTGTTGTGGCACATTTGCTTTAGATAGGCAAAGGACTTAGCAAATTGACCTGACTGGTGTCCTGTTTGACATGACAATCAATAAGCTATCTCCAAGATTGTAGGAATCTAGTCAAGAGATGTAGTGTGCTGTTTTGATCAATTTGAAATGCTAAGTTAATGGATATGTTTCTATAGATATGTTGAGTATGGATTGACGCCTTGCTTTGCCTACTTGTAGGAGGAGATATGAGAGACATTGCAGTCTAGGGAGACGTTCCCCATGCCCCTATTGCAGAGATACATGCTGACAGAGATTGATAGAGAGGCACTTGGTGCCATGGGTTTGGACTATGTATGCTTCATGCCTGAGGTTCGGGCGAACTGCGGATTGCTGACAGCTGCAGTAGAGAGGTTCCACAGTGAGGATGGGACCTTCCACCTCCCTACTGGTGAGATGACTATCACATTGGAGGATGTTTATAGGATTCTACATTTGCCGATTCAGGGTGACTTGGTGGAGTACGATCCACAGAGAGGCGTAGGACTTGCTGAGTGCAGGTGAGTATTCGATAATCCAGGTTTGGTTGGACAGGTCATCCCATGGCATGATATCTATGATTGTTACGACTACTTCCCTGGGATTGTGGCAGGATTGATCAGAGGCATTGTGTGCCCCGATAAGAGATCACATGGATTTCCCATTGGATGGGGTAGGATCATGGAGAGGATGGTGACAGAGGGCACCTAATATGCATGGGGTGTTTGTGTATTGGCCCACTTGTACCATGACATGCATCAGGTAGTATACCACCGGAGCACGAGCATGTCAGCCAGCGTGTCACTTTTACAGTTTTGGCTATGGGAGCACATAGCAATCACGAGACCGATTTGTGTTTTTGCCAGACAGAGAGGGGAGCCCTACAGCTATGGCTACGTAGGGGTGATTTCCCAGCATAGGCTGGGGAAGTTGGAGTACTGGAGGCATGCATTGGATGGGGTAGATGTAGTCGTCTGGTGACCGTATCTGGACTGCAAGCCATGGGATGATGAGGCAGATGAGTTACAATACTGCTTTCAGACGAGATGGTTGATAGGATGGACCTGCCACATACTAGAGAGATAGATGACAGGCAGGGTATAGAGACAGTTTGGTAGGAGGTAGGGCATGCCACAGGGGCAGGCTTACTTTGCACGGACACATGCAGAGAGGGTTAGATGGGGGCTGATGGCATCTTATGAGGAGGTCCTAGCAGAGTTTCGGCAGACACCCTATGTCGCCTAGGATATGAGGACACAGATAGCAGATGCAGGGATGATGCAGGAGTATGAGGACTGGATTACGGCACACCCCTTTCCTAGGTATTCAAGGCCTGGGATGCTGGTGCCTCGCATAGATGAGGCAAACTCAGAGGAGGAGGGCCAGGTTGGCCGGAGGAGGAGGAGGGGTAGAGGCAAAGGGAGAGGAGATGACGATGATGGAGGCCGATCTAGATAGAGGTGGAGAGTTGAGGAGGGGCCAGAGGTTGCACAGCAGGTACCCCCAGAGGTACCGCAAGGACAGCGAGGACAGATGCCGCCACCATAGCAGGTGGCACAGTAGGAGATGCCCCAGCCACAAGAGTTGGGATAGGCAGAGGCAGCACAGGGGCCAGTGCAGCCAGACGCGCATGAGAGGGCCATAGCTAGCCTGAGAGGATAGGTGAGAGAGCTGCGGGCACAGCTCAGGAGGGCAGATGGCTGATGAGAGACAGATGCAGTGGTGATTACAGGGCTGACCCGTGAGAGGGATATGGCAGACGCATGGGTACGCATCATCCATGTAGAGTGGGACACTGCAGTGGTGGCTCTGGGGATAGAGGCAGCCAGCTCCTTTTTGGTTGGGCAGGTGCAGCAGGTACAGGCACAATTAGGCCAGTCACAGACATAGCTAGCACAGGTATAGGCAGAGCTTACCTGAGCACAGGCATAGGTGCAGTATTGCTGAGGCCTATACCATGGGGCAGTGCCAGCGAGCCAGATGACTTCGAGCCAGATGACTTCGAGCTTCAAGAGTCAGTCTAGGGCTTCTCAGAGAGTAGGTCCATCATGGTTAGGGGCTTTCGTGATGGGTCCCCAGTAGTTAGGGGCTAGCAGTGGTGGCCCACAGTAGCAGGGGTAGAGTTGTATTAGACTTTGTACTTTTTGGGACATGTATCACCATCCTGTTGGATGCATTTTGTATATGACATGGACTTAGAGACAGAGATTATGATATTGTACATTTGGACCTCTTCTTATGATTTGTATATATGATGATGCAGCCTTATGATTCGTGCTATATGTTTATGAAACTATGATGATTCATTTCTATTGTATGATGCAATGCATGTGTAGGCTTAGATGTTCTATCTGATGTTATATGAGATGTTTGTGATATGATGCTATGTGATGTCTATATGATCTAATGCCTATGTGATATGAGTGTTTGATCTGATATGTTTCGAATGTATGCAAATGCAACGTGAGTACTATATGAGAATGCAACTGTTTTGTGCGATGCACTTAGCTATGTTTTTGATTTCTTTATTGTTTTGATACGATATGATGATGATGATAAATGGATGACCTGATGCATTTGATTATGTATGCAACTGATTTAATCATTTTCATGACTATCTCAAATGTGATATGATATGCACCTATATGCTTTGTTTTTGTGATGCCCAAATGTACTCTATCGACCCAAGAATGACAAGATGATGGATAGAAGAATTGACGTGATTTAGAAATACTTAGAAGCTCCATTTGATAATGCTACTCTGCATAGTTTGAGTATTGTTTATTTGTATGGGGTATGGATGCACAGATGTGTGTATGGATATAGGATGGATGCTTTGCATTTGGAGTGCTTTATTTCATCATTGGGCATTTTATTTTTGGTACTTTTTCTGAAATGTTGTAAGTTAATACAAGCATCTAGGTATAATTGAACCGAGATAACTTGAGTACTGCTTACATGGATTTTGATATAGCAAGTTAATACAAGCATCTAGTCAAAATTGAATCTAGATGACATGAGTACTTCTTGCATATCAACAGACAAGGATTGCCCCCATTCATGTTAGACCTTTGATGTCCTCAATGATCTTTTTCTGATCATGTCTTTAGACAAGGCTTCACATTACTAAAGTTGAATCCACAAACAACAAACAAAGAAAAGAATCATGCCCCCATCATAGCATCTCTAGCTTTTGGCATCCTTGAGTACCATAGAAAGGCATGATAGCAGAAATCAAGATGCTGTAATTTTTAACCTAGCCAACACAAATCATTCTTGCCCATGAGGTGTGTTTGTTTCTTGCCATATTTTGAATAAAATCATTTAGAAGACCTTAGGTGTTGTTCTGCTTTGCCTTAGATAGGTTAAGTGCTTTGCGGCAAAATTTCTGCTTTGGGGAGCAGTTCTGCTTGCCCTTGCTTGCTTGGTGAGAAGGTTTCACAATCCTTATTGGAGAGATGGACCCTAAGCGACTAACCTAGTGCCTCGGGGGCTCATTTGAGAAATGGCCTTGCCTACGTGACGACGCAAAGGCAACATAGTTTGGGGTAAACCCTAATGGACCTAAGACCTAGGTAAGAGAAAGTGGAGATGGACTCGGCTGGCTAGAAGGATGGGGTATGGAACGGATGGGACAATGGAAGCCCTGGGGGCACATTTGAGAAATGGCCTTGCCTACGTGACAACGCAGAGGCAATGTAGTTCATGGATTTTGACCGTGGGAAACTGATGAGAGACACTATGCTAGGCTTATGTGATGGATACGGTATGGGACAAAACCTTGGTTGACAAGGCCGACAAAGAGATAGAGTAGCAAGCCATGAAGGTAACTATCAGGAGTTTATTATGGGATAGATATGGGTCAAATGGGATGCGAGCGGAGAAAGAATGAACTCAAGGTGACGGAATTCCCAGAGACGGAGAAGGTGGTTTATCACAAGTAATGCCTGTTTACCAGGTTTTCATCACTTGCTTTTATTTGTACGAGAAGCTAGAAAGTAAACATGACACCTGTTTGCCAGGTTTTCATCATGATACCTATCCAAGGTGCCTATTTGCCAAGTTCTCACCAAAGGACAATTTTTTTGTATGTTTCTATTTTTTCTAATTTTTTTGTATTTTCTCTTTCATCATGTTTTTGATTTTTTTTTGTATTTTTGTGCCCCCTTGCATTGGGGTTCTCCTAGGTATAGAACTGGCGAAGATGCATGCTATTGATTGGGTCATCGAACAGCTCACCCTCTGACATTGCCAACTGATATGCCCCCGATCCGTAAGTTGCTACAATCACATAGAGCCCAAGCCAGTTAGGTTTGAACTTGCCTTTCTTTTCTCTGTCTTGTTGGTTGCGAGGATTCTCCTTGAGAATGAGGTCCCCAACTTTAAAGATTCTTGGGTGAACCTTATGATTATAGCTTCTTGACATCATCTGTTGATATGCTTTGAGATGATCGAAGGCTTTTTGTCACCTTTCTTCTAGTAACTCTAGTTCTTGCAACTTGGAGACCTTGTATTCTTCATCTGATATGAGACCCTTTAGCGACACCTTGAGGGATGGTAATTTGACTTCAATGGGAAGGATGGCTTCTGAACCATAGACAAGGGCATATGGTGTAGCACCTATGGGAGTGCGTATACTGGTTCTATAAGCCCATAGAGTGGGATTGAGTTGGACATGCCAATCACTGTCAGCATCGTTGACTGTCTTCTTGAGAATTTTCAAGATGGTCTTGTTAGATGCTTCAGCTTGACCATTACCTTGGGGGTTGTATGGAGTGGAGAAACGATGTTAGATTTTGAAACGTTCACAGAGTTCTTGGACATCCTAGTTTTTGAATGGTCTTCCATTATCCATGATAATGGATGAAGGAATTCCATATCTACATATAATGTAATTCAAGATGAATGAGGAAATTTGCTTACCTGTGACGGTGGTGAGGGGAATGGCTTCGATCCACTTTGTGAAATACTCAGTGGCAGTTATGATGAATTTGTGGCCGTTGGATGAGGGTGGATGGATCTTTCCCACAAGGTTAAGTCCCCATTGGCAAAAGGGCCAAGGTGTCGTTAAAGGTCTCAACTCTTGAGCAGGTGCATGTATCAGATTCCCATGTATTTGGCACTGCTTACACTTCTTTACAGACTGATAAGAATCCATTTCCATGTTCGGCTAGTAATAACCCAAGCGTATGAGTTTCTTGGATAAGGAAGGACTGCTAGAGTGTGTTCCGCATATCCCCTTGTGTATGTCTTGCAAGGCAGTTATGGATTCTTCTCATTCTAAACAATAGAGCAAAGTACCATCGAGACCACATCGGTATTGGGTATCGACTATGATGGTGTAGCGAGAGGTTTGTCGTATGAAAGTTTGTCTCTGATTAGAAGAGAGGTCATGTGGGAGAATGTTGTCCTTGAGGTAAGTGTAAGTCTTACTATACCAAGGTGAATCAGATCCCACAAGATGGCAGATGGAATGGGTCTCAGGAAGATCATACGCTAGTTGCTGGATAGTTTCCACTAAGAACTCGTACCGCAACTCATTTTCAGGTATTTCTAGAAGAGAGGCAATGGTGGCCATTACATCTGCTGCTTTATCCTCAATCCTGGGTATTTGCTTGAAGGAGATGGTCCCAAAGTGTTCTTTGAAGTCGTCGCCCATCCATTTGTACGAGATGAGCTTTTCATCTTTGGTTTGGTACTCATCATTAACCTGATTGATTATAAGCTGAGAATCACCGTAGACATGCAATTCTTGGATTTTCCACTCATTTGCCATCTTGAGACCAATTACTAAGGCTTCATATTCTGCTATGTTGTTGGTGCATGGAAATAACAACCGGTAAGACTTTGGGATTGTGTCGCCTTGAGGAGTTATGAACAGGATGCCTACCCCTGATCCATGGTTTGTGTAAGACCCATCGAAATATAGTTTCCAGGAAGATGTTGACACATTGAATAGGGATTCATCTAGAAACTAAAACTATATTGGCGTGGTGTCTTGTAATGGTGCATCTACTAGTTGATCAGCTATGATTTGTCCCTTGATGGCTTTTCTGTCTACATATTCAATGTCGTATTCACTAAGAAGCATTACACATTTTGCTAGGTGACCTGTGAGAGCTGCTTTGTAGAGGAGATACTTCAGTGGGTCTATTTTTGTAATGAGTTTAACAGGATGTGCGAGCATGTAATGTCAGAGTTTTTGTGAAGCAAAAACTACTACGAGACACGATCTTTCTACTGGTGAGTATTGCAACTCATAGCCCACTAAGGTTCGGCTGATGTAGTAGACGACTCTTTCTTTGTTCTCATAATCTTGTTGAGCTAGAAGTGCCCCCAGAGTAGTAGCTATAGCAGATATGTAGAGAATTAGCAGTTTCCCTTGGATCGGAGGCATGAGAATGGGTGGATTCATAAGGTATTCTTTTAGCTTGTTGAATGCTTCTTCACACTGTTCATCCCACCTAAATGGATATTCTTGTGCAGGAGATGGCTGAATGGTTGGCACTTGTCTGCTAGCTGTGATATGAATCTGTGGATTGCTTGTAGCTTACCTTGTAGCAATCTCAATTGAGTTAGAGTCTTGGGTGGTGGCATGTCCATTATAGCTTTGACCTTGGTAGGGTCCACCTCTATTCCATTTGCCGACACAATGAAGCCTAGCAGCTTGCCCGAAGTTACCCCAAACACACATTTCTTGGGGTTCAGATTGACTTGGAATTGGTCCAATCTTTGAAATACTCTTTCTAGTACATCCAAGTGTGAGTCTCTTGTGAGAGATTTTGCTAAGATATCATTGACATAGTCCTCCATTGTTACATGCATCATGTCATGGAATATAGTAGTCATAGCTCTTTGATATGTGGCACTTGCGTTTTTCAACCCAAATGGCATGATGTTCCAGCAAAAGGTACCCCATGGGAAAGTAAAAGCTGTCTTGTGTTGATCCTCTGGTGCTATTTTGATCTGATTATACCCTAAGAATCCGTCCATGAGAGATAGCATAGTATGTCCTGCAGTTAGGTCAACTATGATATTGATGTTTGGCAATGGAAAATCATCCTTGTGGCATGCTTTATTTAGGTCTCAAAAATCATTACATAATCTGACTCGGCCGTCTGGTTTGGACACTGGCACAATGTTGGATATCCATTCTAGGTAATCTATATCCCTGATGAACCCTACATCCAGCAATTTTTTGAGTTCTTCTTTGACCAAAAGTGCTATGTGAGGATGCATCTTTCTCAGCTTCTGCTTTACTGGTTTTACTCCTGGATCCAATGGTAGATGATGTAGAATTAAGTTTGGGTCTAAACCCGGCATGTCTGCATACAACCAAGCAAAGCTGCCTCTCTTTTTCTTAAAGAATGGTACAAACCTAGTTTTCTCTGGTGGTGTAAGAGATTTAGCAAAGTGGATAACCTTGGGCTATTCTTCTGTTCCAATATTCATGGGCTCTATCAGTTTGACAACAATCTATGACCTTTCCTGGTACATATCACTAGGGAGAGTGTCAAGCTTTCCATCGTCAGGTGCCATAGTTGGGTTTTCACCTTCGGATGTGTCCTTTCTTTTTACTATTTTGGGATCTAACACTACCCCAAGGCAGTTTTCACTGTCAAATCCAGTTTTGACCTTGATATTTTTGCAACTGGAAGGCTTGGCACCCTCCCCGAAGTAGGCCACAGTATTCAGTTCAATAGCAAAACTAGCATTATGATCTCCCCTGGGTAAGTGGTCCCTAAGTTCCATATAATCAATGTAAGCATCGTCGTTTTGGAACATATCTAGTTGGGGAGTTCCTTGCAGATCCCAGTCAATAAGCTCAGGGTGCACGAGGGGGAGGGAGTCAGATGATAGACCTGATTCATTAATGGTATGAATGGAAATGTTGGAAGCATTGGTGGGGATTGTGGTCGGGATGGTACTTTCTTCCAAATTGTTTATTGCAATGGAATTTAAACTTTCCTCGAAAGCCATAATCTCAGGGATGGGCAAATCAGACTCTAGTGGTCTGTTCGAAAGCGGTTGTCCCTCATGGTAGGGACTAAAAGTTTGAATGGTGTCGACCTCCTTGTCATCATAGGAATGTTCTGTTAGCTCATCCCACTCATACTCATTTGAATCTGTATCGCTGTCCTCCTGGAGTGTTTGGATCATTTCCACAAGACAAGCATTTTCTTTAGCCTTGCCCTTGCCTTTGTATCCTAGGCCACTTGTGTTTCTAGCTGATGAGGATGAAGAAGGTTGAATAGGTTCAATGATTCCTTCTTTTCTGAGGCCGATGGGGCCTTGTTCTTCGTACCCCATCCTGTGCATAATAGTCTCACCTCACCCGTAGAGTTCTGTTGGGAGTCTAGGTGGATCTTGCGTTGTGTTCTCTTCTTCAGCATAAAGCCATTGTAGGAGATCTCTCTCCTCTGTTTCATCAGATAAGGTCCCCCATTTTACAAAGGGAGATGTGGGAGCTACGGGAGGAGCAGATGGCTTTGAAAAATGTTTGGGTTGGCCAAAAGATTGAGGAGACAAAGGCATCTTGGCAAGATTGAGGCTATGCTCAATGGAGTATTCCCCCACTCCACTTTCTTTTATGGTAATTTTCTGCTCTTTGGGCCTTGATGAGGAGGCTTCAGTGGTATGATCATGCTGCGGGATAGGGGATATATATGCTCTGTTATTGGGGATGATGCATTCGGGTTTTACAAGGAAAGAGTTGCAATGCTGATAAGGGTTCGGGTTGCCTTGAATGGTGACTTGCTTGCTATTGTGCGGGAACTTTATGCATTGATGATAAGTAGAGGGAACAACTTTCATGGCGTGAATCCATGGTCTCCCTAGAAGAATATTATAAGCAAGATCCCTATCTAGGACTTGACATACAACATCTTTGATTACTGGTCCCACTTGAATGGGTAGGACTACTGTTCCCTTTGTGGTTCTTTCTTCCTCGTCATATGCTTTGATGTTAATTTTCCTCCTTGGATCAACTGCCTGTTCGGAGAACCCCAATGCAAGGACTAGCTTTAATGTGCAAATATTTAAATCAGCACCCCCATCAATGAGAACCCTCTTGATGTGGTGTTTTTGGATGAAGGTGACGATATGTAGAGAGTTGTTATAAGGTTGAGCTACAGAGAGGTCATCTTGCTAGGTAAATGAAATGGAGCTTGAGGAGGTCAGATTACCCACCATGGTCTGAAACTTCACTTGGGCCAAGTTAGTGGGGACAGTGGTTTCCACTAAGGCTTTCTCGAGGATCTCCTTATGGGAAGGAGATAGACGCAACAACTCTGAGATAGAAATGTGGGCCAGCGTTTTCTGTAATTGGTCTATGACATTATACTGGCAGAAGTTGGATGGAGAAGGTGACGACCTTGGAGGGGTGGTATTGAGCATGACTTTACCACTGCGGGTAATGATACTACAACCAGTTCTGTTAGGTCATGGTTGGTGGTTGGGTGTGATGATATTAATTTGCGGGATATACTCGGAAATGCAATTAATGGTATAGTCAAATGGCACACTTGCATAGTTGGCATTACTGTTCTCACCGTTCTGATTTGGCCTGTTGTGATTGTTGTTATTGTTGTTGTTGTCGTTGTTGTTGTATGGCCTGTTGTTATTATTATTGTTGTTGCTATGGTTGTTGTGGTTGTTGTATGGCCTGTCATGATTTAGAAGCGGATCCCTGTAGGCCACATGTGTATCATTGGAGGTATGTTGTGTTCCTCCTTGATTTTGATCGAGCACATCTTGGATAACATTTTTGAGGTGGATACAATTGTTGGTTGTATGCCCTCTTCCCCTATGATATTCACAATAGTCCGTGTCCTTCCAATAGGGAGGTTTGACTATAGGCTCGTAATCACTTGTTGGCGGTAAAGAGATTTCGTTGTTAGCCAACAACTTCCGTAGTGTAGACTCTCGAGACTCACCCAATGGTGTGAATTTTCTCCTTGGATTTGAACTAAACCAAGGTCTAGGCTCTCGAGAGGGTGGTTTGTTGAGCATACCATTGTTTGTTTCTCCCTTAAGGGTGAATATGGGTTGTTGCTTGGGAGTTGCTGCCTTGGCATCCACTACCCCATTGTTGACCACATTCTTATTTTTGGTCCAAAACTTTGATTTATCCGTTGAGTAATTGGAGGTAGGTGTGTCCTTGTATATTTTGATTGCGCCTTTAGTGATCATAGCTTTTTCAATGAACAATCCCATTTCAATGACTTTTGAAAATGATGTAGGGCATTGTATCTGTATTTGATAGCTAAGATCAGTGTTTAGGTTATGGACAAACATCTCCAATAGCTGCTTCTCAGGCATATCGTAAGAACACTTACTAGCTAGTTGTCTCCATCGTTGTAAGAAGGTGGTGAATGACTCCCCACTCTTTTGTTTGGTGTTTCATAGATCTAGCATAGATACCTCATGTTCGATGTTGTAAGAGAAGTGTGTAATAAATTTGTTGACAAGTTCATCAAAAGTTTTGATTCCTGGTGGGAGATGTGAGAACCACTCCATACCCTGACCACCTAAAGATCTTGGGAATAGTCTCATCAAGTAGGTCTCATTGTGAGCTACTTCTAAACATGTTGCATTGAATTCCCTAATATGATCTCTAGGGTCCCCTTTTCCTTTGTACTTGTCAAATTTTGGAACTTCGAACCAATAGGGGAACGGTCTCATGACCAGAGTTTTGTCAAAGGGGTACGGTGCTATATCTTCCAAGGAGTAGTTCTTGGTACTTGTACCTGTCTTAAGGTCTGATATTTGTTGTGTGATGCTCTTGAGTTGTTTTCTCATTTCCTCCATAGGAGCATTTTAAGTGATGGGTCTCTTTCCTCTATCATTTGCATTTGGGTCTACAGTATTCCTTTCTCTTTCATTTGCATCTGGGTCTGTGTCATTCTTACCCCTTTCATGATCATTGTCTATATTTTCCATGATTAAGCTTATGTCAAAGTCTATGGGGAGTTTGATTCCGAGACTAGCAAGATGATAGAAGTACTTATGAGGGTTGGCATGGAGCACCTTCTCTACTAAACGTTGGAATTTTTGATCTTGAATGTTCCCTTCATAATCTTCACGAGATATCTCTTTGTCACTATCATGAGGTGTGACGATACAATTGGATGAGCTAGCCATTTCAAGTTGCTTGTTGTACTGGGATCGACTAAGAACCATGCAAGGTGACGTGGGATGAAGTGGACTAGGATTAGAAATTTTGGCCAGGTGCCAGCTGAGACTGTTGTGAATAGGATACCTAGGACAAGACTTGGACAAAGGACTTTCTCGCTCAATGACTTCAAGTAAGATGGTTGACACAAGACGGTAGCCACTAGTAAGGGTAGTCGATACCTGTCTTATTGTGTAGGGACTAGTCATGCAACGAGACTACTAGCAAGGTTCTATGACCTACTAGGCTTACGTGAATTCACAAAGGATACGAAAAAGGGACCTATGTTGAACTGATATGGAATAAACTGACTTTGGGACAAGAGAGGTTTTGAATGGGATGACGGACGAAAGAGAGATACTTGGGTGAAACGAATGAAGACTGACTACAAGGTTGAATCTGATCTCAGAATGTGAAGCTAGGTTGAAATGGGTACTCAAAACAGGTAAAATTGCTTCCTCAAAAATAGTGCAAGTACTCACTATCGCGGATGCGCTGAAACAGATGCGCAACAGAAATGAACATATGCGTCAGAAGTCGCAGTGTATGCGTAGTACTGGTGGAAAATGTATGTGCAGCAACAGTCTGTACATGCGCAGCAGGTCTAAACATATGTGCCGCTAGTCGACACAAATGCGCAGGAATATATAATGAATGCGCAGCTCTGGCTTTTTTGCAAATTTTTGGAGTTTTTCTGTTGTTTTTGGTATTTTTGGCTGAAAAAAGGTCTTCTTGATCTGATTTTATGAACTAACAGCAAGAAAACACAGCAAGCACAAAGAATATTTTATAGTTTTTTACTATTTTTGTGGTTTTGCTAACTCTATTTTGGACTAACAGGAACAAAAGCAAGCACAAAGATCCTAGGCTAGAAATGGATTACAAGGGTTTTTGGCCATTAGAACAAGAGGTGTTTAATGCAGGCAACCATTCAAGTGGTTACACATGCGGTGGCACTACTCTCCGTTATGGAGTCTCCCAGCCTCAAAGGGTTGCGCCTTAGAGGGTTTTGGGGGAGGTTGGCCGTTGGTGTAACATAGCAGCACTTGTTGCAGGAAGTTTTCACCTCAAGCACTTTTATTTTAAGTGGATTGGTAGGGCTTGGCTTCTAGCCTGTTTCCACTCAGGGTCGTTCCCACTTGGACAAGCATGCATCCAAGGGCAGGCCCCTCTTAAAGGTTAAACAAATGGAATAACAAGTCTGGCACTCTGATCACCTAGTAAAGGGGAGAGCATAAGCCTATTGTCATTCGTCAAGCACAGAAGACACTGATTAATCCAACCTATTTAAAAATAGAAGAACTAAATGGGCTAGTCTACTTGGGCAAGCACATAACTTTGAAGTGATTTTAGCAAGATAGCATTGGTTCAGTTTTTAATCCAGAAAGCAATGGTGAGTTCAGTTTTAATCCACATAGCGCAAATAGTTAACTTTGAAGTTTTGGTCAAATGAGATAGCAGTGGTAGAATTTTAACCCAGAAATTAGTGATGAGTTCAGTTTTAATCCACGTAGCATGAATAGTTAACTTTGAAATTTTGGTCGAACGAGATAGCAGTAGTTTAATTTTAACCCAAAAATCAATGATGAGTTTAGTTTTAATACCAGATAGCAATAACTTGGAAAATGTTGTAATGCACAAAAACAAGTGATCCGGTTACTTCTTTCCTAATTAGAGCTATGTGAGGATTTGAATGAATATCAGTTTTACTATCCCTTTTAGAAAATGAAGTGTGAACTATCAAAATGCAACTATATGGAACTAAACCCGAACCTATCCTACAAAATAGCTCCAGAGAACACCTGCGAAGATGTTAGCATTAGCAAACTTTCTCAGAAAAGTACTAAAATCATTGCCTACTACAGAAGCGCAGCTTCAGTAACTAAATGCGTAGAGATAGTCAACAGAAGTGCAGAAATGATAAATGCACTGCAACAGCGAGTAAAAGAGCAGGAGTAATGCACAGAAGCACAGAAGTGACAAATGTGTTGTAACAGTGCGCAAAAGCGCAGCAGGAAAGAACAGATGCGTAGGAGTATTAAATGTGCCATAACAGTGCATAAAAGCATAGCAAGAAAGTACAGATGTGCTGGAATAGTGAAAGTGCCGTAGAAATGGGTATATGTGCCGCAGAAATGTTCAAATGTGCCAACGTAGCCTGTGCGTGACCTGTATGGAACCTGTCTTCAAAAAAGATCAGATTTTGATGAGATAAAGGGGTAAAGGCCCCACGGTGGGCG
The DNA here is from genome assembly GCA_027924645.1 of Cunninghamia lanceolata. NCBI lineage: Eukaryota > Viridiplantae > Streptophyta > Pinopsida > Cupressales > Cupressaceae > Cunninghamia > Cunninghamia lanceolata. Next base: position 5,653,041 of record BSBN01001222.1, read on the forward strand.
CCAAAAATGTTAGGGTAAAATAGAATCAATAATGAATATGCAACAAACAACATCAAATACCCATAACTCAATAGAATAGTGAAACTAAGAAGATTGAATAAAATGAAGCAATGAATAAAACAATGCAAACCTTCCTTGAATCAAAACTTTTGTTGTTGCCTATCAAGATCGTCCTTGTTTGTATGAAGTAGGCCCTCAGAGAGTGCACTCCTTTGTTGTTTTCAAGAATGTCGATAGTGAATGGCTGTGGTGGTAAACATGCAATGAAGATGAGCTTCAAAGCTTCGGGTGATCTCAAGCAAATTGTATTGGGGTGCCAAAGGCGCACTGGTGGATTTTTGTAGAGTAACAATACAAATAGCTTGGATCATTAGAATGGAAGAATGAGGTTTCATTTATAGACTTAGAAGAATGAGAATCAATGGTTGAGATGAAATGAGCCGATCAATGGTTGAGAATGGTTGAGGAATGTGCAACCAGTAGAAATATGACAAGTGTCCCACCTCCATCATGAAAGAGGGGATTTGACAATATTGATTGGAGAGTTAACTCCTTTAACTGATCAGTTAACAGACTTGAAATTAGTCAGTTGGAAGAATGGATTATGGAATTGACTGAATTGATTGAGGGATTAATTCAATTGACTAGTTAGTTAACACTTTTGATTGATTAGTTAACTAACTTTGATTAGAGAAGAAATAGGACATGTGGGTGAGGGAAAATTAGATAATTAAATATTTAATATATTTAATTACATGTGCAACAGGGTGAGGTGGACAAGGTGAGGTGGAAAAGTGAGGTGTACGGGTGAGGTGGATTTTTGAAATTAGAACTTAGGATAGAGGAATTTATGAATAATTAAATAATTTAGGATTATTTAATTATGTGAGATATTAGAAGAATTTAGGGAATTTAATTAAATAAATTGATTTTATTTAATTATGGAATAGTGAACCGATTAAATAAATTCAGAATATTTATTTAATTGATAGAAGAAAGGAATAAATATTTAGAATATTTATTTAGAATGAATCGTGTCATTTTTAGGCGTATACATTGACAACTGTCACGATCCACGGCTCTGAAACTTTAAGATACGTTAAAAATGGGACCCACTACTTCCCGCAGGCTAGCTCTCAAAAGGAGGAAAACAGGGACAAGTGGTGAACTCCGCACGCACAACAGCTGAAACATGGCACTTTTCGCAATACTTAGAACTTTATTTAAAACTCTTTGAAACTTACGCGGAGGTTGACACATGTCGAGTTCCGCATCCTTTAAGAAACATTTAATACACTGAAGAAAGGGAAAAAAATCTTTTATCTTTGGCGCCGCATCTACCACGTGGCATTCTCTGCATCATTGATACTTTAAAACTGTGGCCCACCATACATCGTTTACTTTGCATCAAAACATATAGAAACAAACATGCAAAAATTGACACTTGGCAAGCTCCGCAGCTACCACAAAAGACACATGTTTCCTTCTACGCTCATGCTGAAACTTTAAGGGAATCCCTCCACTGATGACACGTGGCACCTTTCGCAAGGTTGAAACTTAAAACCTATTAGAAACAAAACCACTACGTGGCACACTCCGCTTTAAAGTTGTAACTTAGAAACAAAAGTGCGGCTTGAACTAGGGCTCAACACTTGGCAACTCCTGGGGCCCTGGCAATTAGAAACTCTTGCAGCCACACTTAGAAACATTTACAAACACAAAACTATAACCCGCAGATGCGCTACTACTTGAAACAAAATGTAGAGTCCTTTACTCTACAGTATGATAATTTATCAGCGTAGAATTGTTGACACTCCTCCCTATAGTCCTTCCAATCGGTGATTTTCTTTTTAATTGATTTCGTATGAGAGATAATCGACTCTAGTGAAGTGGCAAGGGTTCTCCTGTGATTGTTTCTTGTGTTTATATTTTTCAATGATTCAACTAAGGATTGAAGTTTTTTTTTGTTTTCTTCAGTTTGGCATATATAATTTTGTTGGTTGTCACATGGAGGGTGAGGACATGAAGGTAGAATTTGAGGGTTTTGAGGTTGCTCTTCAACATGAATTTCAACATTTGGATTAGGGTTTTGCAATGATTCATTAACTAAAAAATTAAAAAGAAACATTCAATTAAAACAATGAAAAATAACTTCATTTTGTTTTGAAATGAACAAAATTGATAAAACCCTACCTTCAGTTGTCCGACTCTGTTGCCCTCGTCCATGGTGGGATTGGTGATGCAGTATTGTGTTCAATGGTCTTCTCCTTCAAATCTTTCAACATGTGCTCACATTAAATCCCTAGTCATGTTTTTTATGTAATAGAAAAATGAAACTGGAAAAGTGAGGCCACGGGACTATTTTTTCACTTTATTTAGTAGTTGAAAATGCGATCGCGTTATTTTTTCCTAGCTCTAAAAAATTGGGGGCGGGGCACTTTTTGGTCGCCCATCTTCATGCACATGCTCATCCACACCTCTAGGTTTTTTCCACATCTATGTACTCATTCTCTATTGTGCAAATTTGATCCTACTCAATGTGTTCCTCTACCCTTTGGTTCACCTGGTTCGCCTCTATATGCTTTACCCTCTACTCTACTTTAAAGACTAGTCATATTTAGAAATACCTAAATAGAGGGGTGTTGGTATGTCATTAAAGGACATATTATCCTTGGTCAACCAATTGAAAATGACTAGTTTTATGATTGTGTGAATGATTGAGGACAATAATCTTCAAACATGCAAATGCTTTTAGGATGATTATGTATATCTAGATTTGTTTTAACTACTCCAATTAAAGTGTTCCTACATTGGTGCTTTCATAAATCCAAATGGAAAATTCTAATAGTTACTTGATGAAATAGGATGAGAAATGAAAACATTTGAAAGATTTTAAATACAAGGACATAATTTTTTTTTACAAATTAGCCATATATGTATATATATTTAGTCAACTTTAATTGACTATATATATGGTCACCTCCTCTCCACCAAGGATTGATTTATTGCCTTTACCAATACAATCTAAGTCTAACCCCTTCTTTACTTCTTGCTAGAGCCATCAATATTTTCCTAACCAATACTACTAATCCTTTTACTACTAAACCTAGAGGGAAAAATAAGGGTAAGAAGAAGAATTATCTGGCCCCTGAGCATACTGAGGACACTAGTCTTAATTTGCCTTCTACCCAGACTACCAATGATACTGATAATGATTCCCTCACCTTGAGTACTCCTACTCAAAAGTCCAAGATTAATACCAGTAGAAAGAAGAATATGGCTTCTCACACCCCTCAGCACATCCTTCTTTCTCTGAAAGGGGATGATCATACTATTGGGTCTGCCTCTAAGGTCAAAGAAATTCCACAAAACATCATCAAAATCAAATTTGTTGTAGCAAAATTAGCTATAGATGCAACCTTTGTTCCCCAATATCACAACATTAAAGAGCAAGATGTTGGTAAGCCTAACAAGGGTTGTCAAACTAAGGTTATTGGGGGATGGAGAAGGTCAGTCAGACTTGCTAGCACCACAAATCCAATGTTCCTAATAGTGGGAGAAAGTCTACAAGGTTTACTTGTAATCTGAATGAACCTAGGAAAAGAGATAAGCATGAAGGTGACACTAGTCAATCCCCCAAGAATGTGGAGGATATTATAATTGATTAAGACTTTATCCCTTCTTACAATTCCAAAAGTACCGAGGATGACTCTTCTAATGAAGAGGTTGAAGTTGAATCCCTGAGCCCTGAAGATTCAGATGATATAATTTATGATTCTGTTGTTAAGGTCTATGAGGACAATGATGATATGTATGATTTTCTTGTCAAAGTTTATGGGGACAATAAGGATAAGAGTGCAAATAAGGTTCATAGCTGTGAAATTTGTAATGCAAAGTGGGTTGACTTTCATGACAGGTTGAATGTTTTCAAAACAAGATGGGTAAGATTGAAGAAGCTATAAGTGAAATAGTCAACGTTAATGATGACATGATGAGGCGTTCTGCTAAGTATAACCATTCTATTGGTAGAGCTCAAAAAGAGAAAATAGATGCAAGAAGGCTTAGCAAATAAAACAAAGAAAAAATAGAAATAGGTTGACTTGCAGGTGGATAATGCTAGAACTACTCCCTAGGAGGAAAAGTTAAAGACCCTTTGCAAGGATTGGAGGGACCTCATTGCTCATCATGGGGTCTAATTAGTTCCTTTTAAAAAATTTGGTGTTATCTTTATGTTGTTCAAGTGTTGTTTTTAGTTGTTGTGTAGACTGGTGCTGTTTAGCCAATCTATTGTTCACTATTTTGTTTGATGGTGTTTCTCTATAAACTTTATATTATTGTAAAGGGACTTAGACTCTTGTTTACTTGTTTATAATATCAAAAACTTTAATTGAAAAATGATTAAATTAAAATTAAAATTTTAAAATTTCAATAGTCAAATCTACAAATATTAAAGAACATTAACAACTGCAAAGAAAAATATACTCGATATATCTTTTCTTTCAATTATTAATATGTATTTTTTGAATTAAAAAATAAAATAAAATTGAATTAACATTGATCACTAAACCTCAGCTATGATTGAACTCAAGCTAGTTAAAAGATTAGTTTTTCATGCTATATGAACGTGAAGGTTCTATGACGGTTTCAAATCTTAATAATATTGAATATTATAATAATTGGAAGCTATCTCCATAAAGACACCCAAGTCATTCAACAGGTAAAGTTAAATACAAAACAGTAAAAAGGACTGAGTCCCTTCACATCCCTATCAGTAAACAAGTATTTTATTATTTATAATTATGACTAAAGAGCTATGAGAGTTTAGATTGTTTTGATGAAAGAATTATTGTAAATCAAATTAATTGGGGTGCGACTTATTCTCTCTCTCTTGATATTGTTCAATAAATATTTTTTTAAATAATATATAAAATATTAAATATTAAAAAAGTTTAATGTTTTACATTTTAGTAGTTAGTAGAGAGTGTTTTTGGATTTAACTGTGTGTATTTTTACATCTAAAGTTTAGTATTTATGTAAAGCAATCAAGAAAAATAAAAATTAGTTGTCAATCAAATTAATATGAGTGTGACTTATTCTATCCTCTCTCTTGATATTGTTTAATATATATTTTTTAAAATATATATACCAAATATTAAATATTAAAAAGGTTCAATGTTTTTACATTTTAATAGTTAGTAGAGAGTGTTTTTGGATTTAATTGTGTGTATTTTTGCATCTCAAATTTTTGAATCACATTCAATGATTTGAAACTTTAATGTAAAAAACTACACACAGTTAAATCCAAAAACACTCTCTACTAATTTTACGGACTGTTGAAAATTCATACCTACTATCTTAAAAATAATCAATCTATTAATAAATTCAATAAGCACACAAAAAACCAACAATCAAACAAAACACAAAGCAAAGCCACCACCCAAACACCAACCACAAGAATTAGGGCTGCAAAGCCATCTTAAGATCCATAATATTTACGGATAATGGCTGCAGGTTTAGAACCACATGGTTCCAAAGTATATTGGCTGCCATTAACAACTACTTTTGTCGTTTAACTAATAGGAATATCCTTTATATTCGACCTTCCTCTCTTTTAGTCCACCCTAGAATCATTCATCATTTTGTATTTCTAATAGTTTGACACATGGCTGATCTGGAGACGCACAACCTTTATAATTTAGTATTTACTTAAAATAATTAAGAAAAATAAAAAATTATGAAAAAATTTACCCTCAGAAAAATCCAAAAACTTATGAGCAGTGCTTACTCAAATATTCATTAAAGATTTCAGCTATTCTTAAATATCATCTACTTCAATAGTCAAAGGTTAATTTGGACCAATAAAAATAGGACAAATATTTACCACTTTTGGTTGTGAATGAGGTGTAAAATTACTATTGAATGTTTGACCATTAAAATAGATGATATTTAAGTAGAGTGGATTCTGAAAATTTGCTATTAACTATCTAAAAGAGACTTATTTAAGGAGATAAACTTGAATAGAAAAGGCAAATTACACCAGATTGATTCAAAAAACCAGACTCTAATTCCAAGCTATGTTTTTGTAGGGTTTGCACAAAGGCCTGTAATAGTTAAGACAAGGCTGTAAAAATGAATGGAATCTCAAAAACCATTGCTTTTCTTGCAGTTTTAGTATTAGTTTTAGATTGGTTTTCCTCCTCATCTTGGGCTGAAACATCCCAACTCCTTAATTGCTCTACTTCATCTGCTGTCAATTGTGATTCTTTCATTTATCTTGAGAATGTTACTGAACCCATTGACTCTGTTGCATCCAGGCTCAACACTTCTGCCCATGCAATCACATCCTTTAATGGGTCTGACTATTTGGCCAAAATTCCTTGCTCTTGCTCCTATATCTTGGGTAATGGAGGATTCTCTTATAGAGTGAATTATACAGTGCAACCTTCTGATGTGGGTTTAACGTTAGGAAATATTTCTGACATCCATTTTAGCCATACTGCATGGACAGATAATCAATTCAGAAAATTAAAAGAAGGGGATAAAGTGGAGTTAGCTCTGGGTTGTGGATGTCCTATTCCTGGATGGCGCTCAATTATTTCTTATGCAGTTCCCCAAGGTGATGTGCTTTATCGAATAGCTGCTAGATTTGACACCGACATGGACACTATAGCAAACCTCAACAATATATCGGATCAGAACAATATAACAGCAGACAGGGTATACTTTATCCCTTATCGAAAGGGTACGATGTTTATTCCTTGTTTGTATATCAATATGTATTGACTTGCCTTATTTTATCTTCTTTTCTGAATTCTATAAAATTAATACTAATAACAGATGGAGGAATTGATCATCAATGGTTGAGATAGGAATGCTTCGACATATCAAACACCTCTTTCTCAACGCAGCTCGAATATTTACTAGTATAATCTTTTTTCTATAGTTTCTTTTATTTTCTCAATCCACAAGTACTCTCAAGGACTGTTTTTTCTTTGCAATTTCTTTTTTTGATTTTATTTTATAATTTTTGCAATTTCCTTTTTGGTTCTATAGTTTTGTTGATTTTAGCTTATTTTTATTTTTTTCAAATTTTTTTAGTTTTTATTTTTTATTTTCCCATTTTCTTTTTTTTTCATAGTTATTATATTTTCTTTGGATGGTTTTTAATTTCTTTCTCTCATCTCCACCACTGTGAGTGTAACTAGTATATTTATATTTAAAAAAATATATTTATAGTACATGTTCCACGGCTTAAATTTGACAGTCAAGAAATTTGTTTCTTTAATCTTCTGTCAAATTTTATATAAGAAATAGAAGAAATGTGATACATTGTGAAGTTTACAAAAAAAATTAATTGTTTGATGTGCTGCAATGAAAGGAAGACCATTCTTTATTTAAAAAGTTCAGAGTTTTTACAAATTTTTTAAAAAATTTAAAAATTTGAGAATATTTTTAAATAATAGAAATTTCTATTAAAAAATAGAAGAAGTTTCTTTCAAAAAATTTAAAAATAAAAGGAAAAAACATAAAAAAACACAATATATATATATCTGTTGGTGTTGTTAGATTTTCATATTAACTGTTTTTTGTATGTATTTTACAGTTAAAATCTTTAAATACAGTTTATACAACTGTTAAATTTAAGCCCGGCGGGCCAAAGATATTTTCTCCAGGTTTTGTTGGTGCCTTTTGTGATTCTCATAGTTTTTATTTTTATTTTCGGTATTTTTGCATTTATTGTTTTTGTGATTTTGTGATTTTTCATTTTTATTTATTCCAATTTCTTTTTTTTTCTTGTTTTTTCAATATATTTACAAGAACATGAGTGCTCTCGTCTCCACGCGCCCTGATTGTAGGGAAATGAGTGTTCTCATCTCCACCTGCTATGATTGTAGAATGCCTCTCAACATAATGAGCTACTTTTAGGTTACAATTTCACAATTGTTTAATAATTTAGATTTTGTAACTAGAAGAAATTTACAAAACACTGTCCAAATATTTATCTAAAAATTAAAAAATTATCAGAAACATAAATTTAATTGCTAAATCTTTTATTTTCCATAGAAATAGTATAATACAGATTTGACCATCAAACATTTTATAGTTGTAATACTTTCCATTTCAATTGATTTATGTGTCATTATAAGTCTAAACAGGGCTTAAATTTGACAGTTGTATAGTTGTATTTAAGTATTTTTGCTGTAAAATACAATCAAAATTTTAAAAAGACTGTATCATATGAAAGGAGAGATTTTGGACAAACTGACAAAATTTATATAAGATTATGATGATAAATATATTAGATTTTTATATGATTTACTTATACTAAGGCATGCCATAGTATTTGAAGGTCACTATTGAATAGATAACTGTCAAAAAAATTGCTTGACAAGCAAGGTCGACTCTCAAATTTAAGCCTTGAGTCCGAATGCCATTTCTCCTACATCATGCTTTTTGGAACCAATTTAATTTGACAATATTTTTGTGTGTACAGAAAAGCACCATCACGGAGGACTAGTACTGAAAGTTTCTGCTTCACTTGGTGAGTTGTAAATCTGGGATAACAGGGAATTACATACATGGCTTAAATTTGATTGTCTACCTTGTCTGTCAAGTAATTTTTTAATGATGGTTATCCATTCAAAGGTGCCTTTAAAATACTATGATATATATACTTTAATATATGTAAAATTATATATAAACAAAATATATACTTTATCATAATTTTATATAAATTTTGACACTCTATTCAAAATCTCTCCTTTCATGGGATACAATCTTTTTAAAATTTTGATTATATTTTACCGTAAAAATATCTAAATATGGTCATATGGCCATCAAATTTAGGCTCTCCTTACATATAGTCCATTATGGAATTAAATTAGATATTTGTAGCTAAACAACCAATAGACATTCCATAATAATTTAGGGCCTAAATTTGATGGCTGTACGACAGTATTTAGGCATTTTTGTCCTAAAATACAATCAAAATTTTAAAAAGATTGTATCATATGAAAGGAGGGATTTTGATTAGATTGTCAAAATTTATATAGAATTTTGATGATACATATATATTCTGCTTATATATAATTTTACTTATATTAAGATATGTCATAGTATTTTAAAGACCTTTGAATAAATAACCCTCATTAGAAAAATTGTTTGACAGGCAGGGTCAACCGTCAAATTTAACCCACAATTTGCGACTGAGAACTTTAGTTAATATAAAAATTTATTTATTGATCAATTTGTGTTTTGCTTTTCTTTTCCAGCTGGAGCAATCCTCCTACTACTGTTATTGATAACTCTTTTCTACTATGGCTGCCGCAAAAGGGGTTCCTCTTTAACTCATTCTTCAACACATATAGACATTGGACAAGCTGAGTATCGGGGGGAGCAGACAAAACAAGAACAACTGTTGGAGAAAGATCTATCTGCCTTGACAAATCTTAGATGAAGAGATAATTCAAATGAAAAGCTATTGTAATCAGTGTTACAAAATTGGGGAAGGAAGCTTTGGAAAAGTGTACAGGGGCAATGTGAAAGATAAAGATGTGGCTATAAAGAAAATAGAACATAGAAGCAAAGACAGCAAAAAATTAGTTGAGAATGAAGTGAGACTTCTCCATGGGAAGGAGTACAAAAATCTAGTCAGCCTAATCGCATGGTGTATTGAAGAAAGCACATTTTATTTGGTGTATGAATATGTTAATGGATGTACTCTGGACGAATACTTGAGAGAAAATTGTCCAATCTCTTCTCTGAGCTGGAAGCAGTGTCTGAGGGTAATAGCAAGTATAGCTGAGGGAATAGAGTTCTTACATCTCAACAAAATCATACATGTTGATATAAAACCTCAGAACCTAATGTTAGACATTAAGGCTAATGAGGCAAAACTTATAGATTTTGGGTTTTCAAGGCATGTGGACTGGGAAGGAACCCACAAATCAACCGAGAGAATAACAGGTACTAGAGGATATTGGGCTCCAGAGTATTGCTTAACTCACAATCTCTCCTACAAGCATGATGTTTATGGTTTTGGTATTGTGGTGTTGGAGGTGATAACAGGGCAGAGGCATGTTGACAATGCACGTGGCTCCAGCCAGTTCCATATTCCAGACTACATACGCTACATGATTGCCAACAATCGTTTTGAACAAGCTTTGGATGCACGGCTGAAAGGGGATTGCTGGAGTGAGTGTGATTTAATGAATGCTTTGGCTGTAGCAAAGTTAGCCCTCAAATGTACCGAGAAGGACAAGGAGGAGAGGCCTGCTATGGATTATGTGATGAGAGAACTCTCTTCTGCGAGAAGAGAATATACTGAAAAAGAGTCTTCTGAGATGGTCCATTGATACATGGCAATGTATTCAATCTAGATGATACCCCTCCGATCAAATCCTCCCCTGCGTCTCTACTAACTATAGATGGTGTGATTTAACTTCACCTGGTGATATTTTCTGTTAGAAATTTAAGATTTATATGTTGTAATAGTCATTTTAGTGACTTAGTTTTACTTACTTGCCAGTTAGTTTCACATAGGTACATAGGTAGTTTGGGAAAGTTAGGGGAAAGCAAATGGTTTTTTTTGGGGGGTGTGTTATTGTTGCTACTATGGTTTATTGATTCGTTGTCATTTGCACAATATGCAAAAGGGTGTCATTGTTACTGTGATTCCATGGGGGGTGTAAGGAATCAGTTACACATTAATTATGCTGTGAATAAATCACAGAGACATCACAGCAAGCATATAACATGAAAGAGTTGCTTCAGGTGGATTCTATGGGGTCAACACTATGGGAAAATTACAACCTTGAGGCTGACATTGAAGATTGAAAAAATGATAAATATTAAGATTATATATTTGAATGGGAAAATGATGAATACATAAGGGTTTTACTCATTTTTTTTTTGCAATTGGGGTTATTTATATGATTTTATGAGGATGCATTATTTGACACTCAATTTATTGTTTTCTTAAAATGGCTACACATGTATCAAATATTGGTTGCACTTTCATGGCCATCCATGTTTCATTTGATGGGGCTTCTAGAGACTCATTTTCTATTTCTATTGGCTAAAACGTAAAGAGGCTAAATTGGAGGTTGGAGGCACCAAAGGCTGCAGGAATGTTATCATCTTGAGCTAGCTTCTCATTCAAAGATGATACTTTGCATGAGAAGCATCAGTTCTACATTTGAGTCGAGCTTCATGGAGAAAGGGGGGCTTGGGAGTTTTATGGTTTGTAAATTGTTGAGTATGTCTCGATCCACAAACTTTGTGATTTATATCTATGGATAGTTGAATATGTCTTGATCCATAGACTTGCATGTGCACATTTATGGATAGTTGAATATGTCTTGATCCACAAAGGGAGGAGTGTTTGTTGGCAAGAGACATTGCTAGGCATATCAGCTATTGTCATTGATGGCAATTGAATCTATCTTACACATCCGCATTACATCATTTGATCATACCGGAACTCAGAGTGTAGATTTATCTAAGTCCGGATAGACAGGAACAGAGCATTTGACAGGGTTCAACATATTAGTCCGCATTTCTCCACAGTTAATCACATTCTGCTGCGGATCTGAGGGAATGTTAAGAGATGTCAGGGCTACCTAAATCCAAGAATTTAGACTCCGGTGATGAAGGGATTGTAAGTTACAAGCATATGAGTTTCGGGTTTTGGTTAGACAATTCAATCTGGTGAAGAACAGGGCTGTTGTAGGTATGGGCCTAATCGGTGTTGTCATTGATGTCAACATACTCCTATTGCATTGATGAACAAGGATTGGATGAGTTGTATGCTGAGGATATTGAGAAAATTAGTCCTATCAGGAACAGAGAAGAACAGTGAAGATAGTAAGGTAAAGATCCCAGCTAAGATGAAGATCAGAGGATGTGCATCAAAGGGTTTGTAGATATGTGTCTCAAGATGATCCAGTAAAGATTTGAGAGGTCCGTACGAAGATTTGAAGAAGTTATAGCCACTTGAGTAAAACTAGTTCTGGCAGATGTTCACAGGTGACAGAGTGACATAGAAAGGTCCGGTGAGATCTGGAAATGAAATATCTTGTTCTGCAGATTTGGTGGAGTGTTTAGGAAGTCAATGTGAATTGACAACTCAATTGGTTCGTGGTTTGGAGGTCCGCAAGCATCTATTCCAATATGATAGTGATGACAGACTATGTTCTTGAGGTTTCGGATGGAGGAGAGAATAATTTCAGTAATCAGAAGTAGTATGGATGTTCTTAGTGATTCAGGCAAGCTTGTGGAAGTCTTTGGATTGTGTCCAATTTGTGTTGGTGGTCTGCATTGAAGATTGAGCTTGTAATTGAAGAATTACTTCCAGATGATAATGTTCTTCCTAAGTTTGGCCGACCGGATGAGTTACACATCTTGCGGATGATCTTAAAGATGTTCTGCGAAGCATGGTGTGATCCTCAAAGAAGATTGAAGTCTTAGATCTATGTGGCCGATAGTGTGATGATTCGCATGAAGTCTTTGGTGATTAGTCAAGTTGTATTTGCTCTATAAAGTATGCCGACTTGGATGATTATCCCAAAGTCAATGTCTTGTATAAATAAGAGTTGCTAAGTCATTTCAAATGTATCTTGGTGGAGATGAGAGTGTGGTAGAGAGGAGCAGAGCGAAAGGAAGAGCAGAAGTATTGAGCTTAAATGGAACTGACTCAAGCATGGTGAAGATGCTATTCTTCAGTTCAAGTATGTAATATTTATTATTCTGTAGACAGTGTGTCTCCTATAGGTAGTGGGCCTTTTGTGAGCAGTGTGCTCGGGTAGTGAGCCCTAATTGGTATGTACCATTTTGTTCTTCTTATTCTTTTAATAGAGAATACAATCTTAAGTTAGTCACCCCGTGGTTTTTCCCTTAACCGGGTTTTCCACGTTAAAATCTTGGTGTCATATGTTTTAATGTGTTTCTGCTCTTGAATTGTTGCATTAAGTTTCCATGATTGATTTATTATTATGCTGCTGAATTACAAGAAAGATTTAAGTGATTAATAAGAGAAAGTTTTGGGACAACTGATTCACCCCTGCTCTCAGTTGTTTATCTTGAGTCTAACAATTGGAATCAAAGCTAAGTTCCTTTAAAAAAGCTTAACCACTTGAGGAGATCCAGGATGTCTTCCTAAAAGAAGGATAGTCCGAGGTTTGATGGAACCAATTTCACTCTTTGGAAAAGCCACATGGAATGTCGCTTGCAATGTATGGGAATGCAATATTGGATCATGGCTTCAAAGAAGTATGTTCCTCCATAGAATGGTCCAAGAACTGTAGATGAAATCAAATATGTTGAAAACAATCTTCGGGCTAAAGAAGCTCTACTAAGTGCCTTATCTGATTCAGAGCTGACAAATGTTATAGATTTAAAAACTGCATATGAGATTTGGGAAAAACTGGAACTTCTCCATGAAGGAGACAAGTATGTTAAATGTGCCAAGCTACAGAGTCTGAAAGGAAAATTTGAAAACCTGAAGATGAGTGAAGATGAAAATATCACTACATTTATGCCAAGAGTAAATGAGCTTGTTTGTGGCATTAGATGTGCTGGTGGAATCTTGGATGAAGATGAGATTGTTGCCAAAGTTCTCAGGTCCCTACCTACTTCTTACAAATACAAGGTTGCTACTATTGAAGAATTCAGATCTTTTTCAAATATCACAAGAGATCAATTGGTTGGTAAATTAGCTGCATTTGAATTGGCTAAGTTTGGAGATGCCCCCCCAAGACTAAATCTGCATTCAAAGCTAGTGCCTCTGTAAAAGGAAAACAAAAGTTTGATTCAGGAGAGAACTCTTCAAAGAAACTATCATGGTATGAAAAGGCAAGAAAAGATCTGGAAGAAGATGAAGTAGAAGTTGCTCAACTTGAAGCTCTTATTACAAAAAGACTACCAAGAGGTGTTGCAAGTATGAGGTGAACCAGTGTTGTCATTGATGTCAACATACTCATATTGCATTGGTAAGAAGGTTTGGATGAGTTGTGTGCTGTTGTTATTGAGGAAATCAGTCCCCATCCGGAACAGTGAAGAACAGTGATGAAAAGAAGGCAAATGTACGGTATAGGTTGAGAACTAGAGGATGCGGATTAAAGGGTTTGTAGATATGAGTCTTGAGATGCTTCAGTTAAGATTTCAGAGGTCCGCATGAAGATCTGAAGAAGTTGTGGCTGTCTGTGTGGAACCGATTCTGGCAAGTGCTCAAAGGTGACAAAGGATCACAGAAAGGTCCGGTGAGGTCCGGAATTGTATTATCCTAATCTGCGGATTGGAAGGAGTGTTTGGGATGTTCGTTTGATGTGTCATCTCGAGTTGTGTATGATTTTGAGGTCTGGAAGTACCTTTTGCATTGTGACAGTGGCGACAGACTGTGTTCTTGAAGTACTGGATGATGAAGAGAAGAATTCCAGTAAGCTGATGAAGTGCGGATGTTCTTGATGATTCAAGGAAGGTTATGATGATCATTGGATCATAGCCAGTTCGTATTGGCAGTCCGCATTGAAGTTAGAGTTGGATTTGATGATTTGACTACCAGTTGTTGGTGTTCTTCCTGTAACAGGCCGACCGGATGTTCTACATGCCTTACGAATGTTATTGTGATGTTTGCTGACTTAGATGATTGTTCCTAAGTTGATGTCTTGTATAAATAAGTGTTTGTGAATTTATTTTGGGATGTGGATTGTGTAAATGAGTGTGGCATAGCGAAGAGAAGTGCGAAAGGCAGAGCAAGGGTTTTTGGGCTTAAATGAAACTGATCCAGACATGGTAGAGATGTCATTCTCCAGTTCAAGATTGTGATTCTTATCACTTTGTAGACAGTGTGTCTCCTTGTAGGCAATGTGCCTCTTTGTGAGCAGTGTGCTCAGGCATTGAGCCCTAATTGGCATGTGCCATTCATTTTTCTTATTCTTCTAATAGAGAATAATCCTTGGGTTAATCACCCCGTGGTTTTTCCCTTAACTGGGTTTTCCACGTCAAAATCTTGGTGTTCAATGTGTTGATGTTTATCTGCTCTTGTGTGTATGCTTTATGCTTTGATGGATGGTTAATTGATATGCTGTTAACTAACAAAGAAGAATCAAGTGTTTAAAGTAAAAGCAAGTTTGTATACAACTGATTCACCCCCCCTCTCTCAGTTGTATGCCCTAGATCCAACAATTGGTATTAGAGCCAAGTTCCTCTGAAAGGAGCTTAACCGCTTGAGGAGATCCAGGATGTTGTCATACAAGAAGGATAGTCCGAAGTTCGATGGAACCAACTTCACTCTCTGGAAAGGTTGCATGAAATGTCACTTGGAGTGTATGGGAAAAGCATACTTGGCCATGGTCTCAAAACCGTATGTACCTCCACAAGGTGGTTCGACAATCTGAATGAAATCATAGATGCTGAAAACAATCTGTGAACCAAGGAAGCTCTTCTAAGCGCATTGAATGACTCAGATCTCTCAAATGTTATCGACCTACCAACTGCATATGAGATCTTGACCAAACTGGAACTTCTGTATGAAGGAGATGAGTTTGTCAAGAGTGCAAGGTTACAAAGTCTGAAAGGGAAGTTTGAAAGATTGAAGATGAGAGATGATGAAAACATCACTACCTTTATGCCAAGAGTAAATGAGCTGGTATGTGGAATTAGAAATGTTGGTGGAACTCTGGATGAAAATGAGATTGTTTGCAAAATCCTCAGATCCCTTCCTGCTGCCTACAAAATCAAGGTTGCTGCCATTGATGAATTCAGAGCCCACACAACTGTCACAAGAGAACAATTGGCTGGCAAACTAGCTACGTTTGAAATGACCGAGTTTGGAGATGATCCTCCCAAGACTGAATCTGCTTTCAAAGCCAGTGCCTATGTGAAAGGCAAACAGAGATTTGATCTGGGAGAAAACTCTTCAAGGAAGATGTCATGGTATGATCAAGCAAGAAGAGACATGGAAGAAGAAGAGGCAAAAACAGCTCAACTTGATGCCCTCATTGCAAAGAGACTGCCAAGAGGATCCGGTAAGTATGAAGGAAAACTACCCTTTAAGTGTTTCAACTGCAATAAGATTGGTCATTTTGCTTCAAGATGTCCGGAAAGATCCACAAGGTCTAATACTAACAGACAAAGGTTTCAAAAGAACTGCTATTATGTTCATGAAGAAAATGACAATGAAGGAGTAACAGATGACGAATCAAAACCAGGAAGTAAATCCGGAAATGAATGGGTGTTTATTGCCATCAAGGAAGAAGATTCAATATCCTCTGAATCTGTCAATCACAAGGTTGTGGAAAGAGCTTTGGCTGCTCAAGTGGAAGAAAAGGATGATTGGGTTATTGACAGTGGATGCTCTCACCATATGACTGGTGACAAGAATAAGTTCTTAGATTTGGAAAGGTATGAAGGAGGAATGGTAAAGTTTGGTGATAATTTTGCTAGTAGAATCAGAGGTAGGGGAACTATTTCTTTTGATGGAAAGAGCAAAACAGGTAATGTACTATATGTTGAAGGATTGAAGCACAATCTTCTCAGTGTTGGTCAGTTAGTGGACAAAGGCTATGATCTCCAGTTCAAGAATGGAAAATACAGAATCTTTATAAGCTCTGGAACTGAAATTGCATCCGGTGCTCAAACAAAAGGTAATATCTTTCATCTGGTTGGTTCAATTAAAAGTTGTCTGTTTGTTCAAGTTGATCAGAGTTGGTTATGGCATAGAAGAATGTGTCATGTAAATTTTGATAACATCATCAAGATAAGCAATATTCAGGCTGTAAGAGATCTTCCAAAATTGGTGAAACCTACAAATAGTTTGTGCAAAGAATGTCAGCTAGGTAAATAGAGTAGAGTCTCTTTCAAAAGCAAAGATCAGTCCTCTACCGGACTGTTGGAATTAGTACATACTGATCTCTGTGATCCGACAAGAATCAAAAGTCTGCAAGGTGATAGATATTTTATGTTGCTAATTGATGACCATTCCCGGATGATGTGGGTTACCTTCTTAAAAGAGAAATCAGAAGCCCTTGAGAAGTTCAAAATCTTCAAAGCTATGGTAGAGAATCAATCCAGATTGAAACTGAAGTGTCTAAGGTCTGATAGAGGTGGTGAATTTACATCTGGTGAGTTCATTGACTTTTGTGAGAAGCAGGGTATAAAGAGACAGTTGTCTGCTCCTAGGACTCCACAACAGAATGGAGTAATTGGGAGAAAGAACCGGACCATCCAGGAAGCTGCCAGGACAATGATGTTGGAAGCAAATGTTCCTCAGATGTTTTGGAAAGAAGCTATCAGCACTGCAGTCTACACTCTCAATCGAGTTCAAATCAAAAACAATACCAGTAAGATCCCCTATGAACTTTGGTTTGGCATCACTCCTACTATGAGATATTTCAGAGTATTTGGTAGCAAGTGTTATATTAAAAGAGATGAAGATCTAGGAAAGTTTGATGCTAGAAGTGATGAAGGAATTTTCTTGGGATACTCCACTTAAAGCAAAGCCTACTGGTGTTACAATAAGAGACTGAGGAAGATGATAGAAAGTACTAATGTGAAAGTTGATGAAGGAATTGAGAAGCCCTCAAGGTTTTATGAATGTGATGAAGATGATCAGAATGATCCTCTGGTGCAAGGAGCTCCTTCCTCCTCTGAAATTCAGATCTAGACTGATCCGGTAAATTAGGAAGAAGAAGTTTGTCTGAATGAGCCTGATCAAGAATTAGTAGTGCAAGAAATTCCCAAAGTTCTAAGGTATGTAACTCTAAATCACTCTGAAGATCAGATCATAGGTGACAAAAGTAAAGGGGTACAAACAAGAAGAAGAATTGCTCAAGATTCAAATGAATACTGTCTGATTTTAAAGATTGAACCTAGGACAGTAAATGAAGCTTGCAATGATGAAAACTAGACCAAAGCAATGGAGGAAGAATTGATGCAAATTGAGAAAAATCGTACTTGGGATCTTGTTCCCAGACCTAGAGACATGAATGTGATTGGAACCAAATGGGTCTTCCAGAACAAACTGAATGAAGCTGGTGAAGTAATCAGAAACAAAGCTAGTTTGGTCTACAAAGGCTACTCTCAAATAGAAGGAATTGATTTTGAAGAGACCTTTGCTCCTGTGGCAAGAATTGAAGTAGTCAGATTATTTCTTGCATTTGCTGCCTTCAAAGACTTCAAGGTATATCAAATGGATGTCAAGTCTGCCTTCCTAAATGGTGATCTGGAAGAAGAAGTTTACATTGAACAACCGGATGGATTTCAATTGTCTGATAATGATGATATGGTCTACAAGTTGAAGAAAGCATTGTATGGATTGAAGCAAGCCCCAAGAGCATGGTATGAAAGGTTGGATAAGCATCTTGTGCATATTGGATTCAACAAAGGCACTACTGACAGTAACTTATATTTCAAAATTGATCATGAAAACATTTTGATTGTTGAAGTGTTTGTGGATGATATCATTTTTGGAGGAAGAGATAGTATGTGCAAAACTTTTGCAAATTAGATGAAAAGTGAGTTTGAAATGTCTATGCTTGGTGAAATGAATTTCTTCTTGGGTCTGCAAATTACTCAAACAAAGAAAGGGATCTTCATTTCTCAGACCAAATATGTGAAAGAATTGTTCAGGAAATTTGGTATGGAAGATTCAAAGACAATGAACACCCCTATGGCAACCAGATGTAAATTGAGCAAAGATGATGATTCTCCAAAGGTAGATTAGACAAAGTATAGATCAATGATTGGTGGATTGTTGTATCTCACTCAGACTAGACCAGATATAATGCAGGCTATTGGTCTTGTGGCAAGATTCCAGGTTGATCCTAGAGAATCTCATGTTATGGCAATCAAAAGAATTTTTAGGTACTTGAAAGGAACATTTGAGTATGGTCTATGGTACCCTAGAGATCCAGATTTCTCTCTTCATGCTTACATAGATGCAGATTGGGCAAGAGATGTGGATGACCAGAAGAGCACCAGTGGTGGAGCATTCTTTTTGGGGAAGAGATTGGTTTCTTGGCTAAGCAAGAAACAAGATGCAATATCTCTGTCTACAACTAAAGCAGAATACATTGCAGCAATAGGTAGTTGCACTCAAATCTTATGGATGAAGCAAATGCTAAGAGACATTAAAGTTGAATATAAGGAGCCTATCACAATTTTCTGTGATAATTCAAGTGCAATTAATATTTCTAAGAATCCAGTATTGCATTCTAAGACTAAGCACATATCTATCAAGTTTCACTTTTTGAGAGAACAAGTGAACAAGGAAGAAGTCAGATTGGAGTATGTTCCCTCCAAGGATCAGATTGCAAATATCTTTACTAAACCTCTTCCCAAGGACTCTTTTGAATATCTCCGGGAGAAGTTAGGGGTCATGGCCCCTCCGGTGATGAACTAGGATGCACTGATGTGCATCAATCTGGTGGATATCACAGTCATATCTTGTGATCCGGATTGATGATGGGGAGTAGCTGGTATGATTCTGATGTATTAGAATTGCAAGTATGAGCCTTTTGCCATTGATGCCAAGGGGGAGAGAAGACATGTGAAAAATGAGTGGCTGATGATCAAAGGGGGAGCAGTAAAGGAGGAGAAGACATGTTGCTGATAGGGGGAGCTGTGACAGAAAGAAGAAGTTCTTGTCTTGATGGTTTTTCACATCATATGTTGCCATCAATGACAAAGGGGGAGATTGTTGCAAGTATGAGGTGAACCAGTGTTGTCATTGATGTCAACATACTCATATTGCATTGGTAAGAAGGTTTGGATGAGTTGTGTGCTGTTGTTATTGAGGAAATCAGTCCCCATCCGGAACAGTGAAGAACAGTGATGAAAAGAAGGCAAATGTACGGTATAGGTTGAGAACTAGAGGATGCGGATTAAAGGGTTTGTAGATATGAGTCTTGAGATGCTTCAGTTAAGATTTCAGAGGTCCACATGAAGATCTGAAGAAGTTGTGGCTATCTATGTGGAAGCGGTTCCGGCAAGTGCTCAGAGGTGATAGAGGATCACAGAAAGGTCCGATGAGGTCCGAAATTGTATTATCCTAATCCATGGATTGGAAGGAGTGTTTGGGATGTTCGTTTGATGTGTCATCTCAAGTTATGTATGATTTTGAGGTCTGGAAGTACCTTTTGCATTGTGACAGTGGCGACAGACTATGTTCTTGAAGTACCGGATGATGAAGAGAAGAATTCCAGTAAGCTGATGAAGTGCGGATGTTCTTGATGATTCAGGGAAGGTTATGATGATCATTGGATCATATCCAGTTCGTATTGGCGGTCCGCATTGAAGTTAGAGTTGGATTTGATGATTTGACTACCAGTTGTTGGTGTTCTTCCTGTAACAGGTCGACCGGATGTTCTACATGCCTTACGAATGTTATTGTGATGTTCGCTGACTTAGATGATTGTTCCTAAGTTGATGTCTTGTATAAATAAGTGTTTGTGAATTCATTTTGGGATGTGGATTGTGTAAATGAGTGTGGCATAGCGAAGAGAAGTGCGAAAGGCAGAGCAAGGGTTTTTGGGCTTAAATGGAACTGATCCAGACATGGTAGAGATGTCATTCTCCAGTTCAAGATTGTGATTCTTATCACTTTGTAGACAGTGTGTCTCCTTGTAGGTAGTGTGCCTCTTTGTGAGCAGTGTGCTCAGGTAGTGAGCCCTAATTGGCATGTGCCATTCATTTTTCTTATTCTTCTAACAGAGAATAATCCTTGGGTTAATCACCCCGTGGTTTTTCCCTTAACCAGGTTTTCCACGTCAAAATCTTGGTGTTCAATGTGTTGATGTTTATCTGCTCTTGTGTGTATGCTTTATGCTTTGATGGATGGTTAATTGATATGTTGTTAACTAACAAAGAAGAATCAAGTGTTTAAAGTAAAAGCAAGTTTTTATACAACTGATTCACCCCCCCTCTCAGTTGTATGCCCTAGAATCAACAAGAGGATTCGGTAAGTATGAAGGAAAATTGCCCTTTAAATGTTTTAACTGCAATAAGATTGGTCATTTTGCCTCAAGGTGTCCGAAAAGATTTTCAAGGGAAAATCCAAACAGATCAAGATTCCAAAAGAAATGTTACTATGTTCATGAAGATGATGATGAAGGAGTAACAGATGATGAATCAGAGATAGGAAACAAATCTGGAAGTGATTGGGTGTTTATTGCGATCAAGGAAGAAGATCCAATGCCTTTTGAATCTATCAATCATGAAATGGTAGAAAGAGCTCTGGCTGCCCAAGTTGAAGAAAAGGATGATTGGGTCATTGACAGTGGATGCTCCCACCATATGATAGGTGACAAAAATAAGTTTATAGATTTGGAAAGATATGAAGGTGGAGTTGTAAAATTTGGTGATAATTCTGCTGGCAAGATCAGAGGTAGAGGAACTATTTCTTTTGATGGAAAGAACAAAACCAGTAATGTACTGTATGTTGAAGGTCTAAAGCACAATCTTCTTAGTGTTGGACAGTTGGTGGACAAAGGCTATGATCTCTGATTCAAAAATAGAAAATGTAAGATCTTTGAAAGTTCTGGAACAAAGATTGCATCCGGTACTCAAACAAAAGGTAATATCTTCCACTTGGTTGGTACTGGTAAAAGTTGTTTATTTGTTCAAATTGATCAGAGTTGGTTGTGGCATAGGAGAATGTGTCTGTAAATTTTGATAATATCATCAAGATTAGCAACACTCAGACTGTAAGAGATCTTCCAAGACTGGTGAAACCTACTAATAGTTTGTGCAAAGAATGTCAGTTGGGTAAGTAAAGTAGAGTCACATTCAAAAGTTAAGAATAGTCTTCTACCAGATTATTGGACTTAGTTCATACTAATCTATGTGGTCAGGCAAGAATCAGGAGTGTGCAAGGTGATAGATACTTCATGTTTTTAATTGATGATCATTCCCAGATGATGTGGGTGACTTTTCTGAAAGAGAAATCTGAGGCTCTTGAGAAATTCAAAATATTCAAAGCTATGGTAGAGAATGAAACTAGACTAAACATAAAATGTCTCAGGTCTGATAGAGGTGGAGAATTCACATCCAAAGAGTTCATAGAATTTTGTGAGAAACATGTGATAAAAAGATAGTTGTCTGCTCCAAGGACTCCACAACAGAATGGAGTAGTGGAGAGAAAGAACTGGACCATCTAGGAAGCATCTAGAACCATGATGATGGAAGCAAATGTTCCTCAGATCTATTGGAGAGAAGTTGTAAGTACTGTTGTCTATACTCTTAATCGAGTACAAATCAGAAGCAATACTGGTAAGAACCCATATGAACTCTAGTTTGGCATCACTCCCACTGTGAAGTATTTCAGAGTCTTTGGTAGCAAATGTTATATTAAAAGAGATGAAGACCTTGACAAATTTGATGCTAGAAGTGATGAAGGAATATTCTTGGGTTATTCTACTCAAAGCAAAGCATATTGGTGTTATAATAAGAGATTGAGAAAGATTATAGAAAGTAGAAATGTGAAGGTTGATGAAGGCATTGAAAAACCCTCAATGTTTTATGAATATGATGAAGATGATTAGAATAATGTTTTGGTCCAAGAAGTTCAAGCCCCTTCTGAAATTCAAATCCGGACTAATCCAGGGAATCAGGGAGAAGAGATAAGTTTGAATGAACCTATTCAAGAAATAGAAGTGCATGAAATCCCCAAAATTCCCAAGTATGTAAGACTAAATCACTCTGAAGATCAGATCATAGGTGATAAAAGCAAAGGTGTTCAAACAAGAAGAAAGATTACTCAAGACATAGAAGAGTATTGTCTGATTTCAAAGATTGAACCAAAGACAATGAATGAAGCATGCAATGATGAAAACTAGACTAAAGCAATGAAGGAAGAGCTGATGTAAATTGAGAAAAATCACACTTGGGATCTTGTTCCCAGACCTAGAAACAAAAATGTGATTGGAATCAAATGGGTCTTCCAGAATAAACTAAATGAAGATGGTGAAGTAGTCAGAAATAAAGCCAGATTGGTCTGCAAGGGTTACTCTCAAGTAGAAGGAGATGATTTTGAAGAAACTTTTGCTCCAGTGGCAAGAATTGAAGCGGTTAGATTATTTCTTGCCTTTGCTACCTTCAAGGACTTCAAAGTATATTAGATGGATGTTAAGTCTGCCTTCCTGAATAGTGACTTGGAAGAAGAAGTATACATTGAGCAATCGGATGGATTTCAATTTTCTGATCATGGTGATATGATCTACAAGTTGAAGAAAGCACTGTATGGACTCAAACAAGCGCCAAGAGCCTGGTATGAAAGATTGGATAAGAATCTTTTGAAGATTGGTTTCAACAAAGGTACTACTGATAGTAACTTGTACTTCAAAATTGATCATGAAAATATCTTAATTGTTGAAGTGTTTGTTGATGATATCATTTTTGGAGGAAGAGATAGTATGTGCAAAACTTGTGCAAATCAAATGAAAAGTGAATTTAAGATGTCCATGTTTGGGGAAATAAATTTCTTCTTGGGTTTGCAAATCATTCAAACAAATAAAGGAATCTTTATTTCACAGACCAAATATGTGAAAGAACTATTGAAGAAATTTGGGATGGAAGATGCAAAACCAATGAGTACTCCCATGGCAACTGGATGTAAATTGAGCAAAGATGATGACTCTCCCAAAGGCTGATCAGAAAAAGTACAGGTCAACGATTGGAGGACTACTGTATCTTACTCAAACTAGACCTGACATTATGAATGATGTTGGTCTTGTTGCTAGATTCAAAGCTGATCTAAGAGAATCTCATGTCATGGCAATCAAGAGGATTCTTAGATATCTAAAAGGGATAGTTGAGTATGGTTTACGGTATCCTAGAGATCATGATTTCTCTCTTCATGCATATACAGATGCGGACTGGGCAAGAGATGTGGATGATCGAAAGAGTACCAGTGGTGGAGCATTCTTTTTAGGGAAAAGATTAGTTTCTTGGCTGAGCAAGAAACAAGAGGCAATATCTCTGTCCACTGTAGAAGTAGAATATATTGCAGTAGCAGGTAGTTGCACTCAAGTATTGTGAATGAAGCAAATGCTAAGAGACATTAGAGCGGAGTATGAGGAACCTATCACAATCTTCTATGATAATTCAAGTGCAATAAACATATCAAAAAACCCAGTGTTGCATTCAAAGACAAAACATATATCCATCAAGTTTCACTTTTTGAGAGAGCAAGTGAACAAGAATGAAGTCAGATTGGAGTTTGTGCCCTCCAATGATTAGATTGCAGACATCTTTACTAAACCTCTACCTAAGGACTCTTTTGAGTATCTCAGGGAGAAGTTAGGGGTTATTACCCCTCCAGTTCTTAATTAAGGTGCACTGATGTGCATCAGTCTAGTGGATCTCATAGTCATATCTTGTTGTCTAAATTGATGATGGGAAGCTGCTACTCAGGGGGAGTAGTTGGTATGATTCTGAAGTGATGCAAGTATGTGCCCTTTGCCATTGATGTCAAAGGGGGAGAGAAGACATGTGGAAAACAAAAGTAGTTGCTGATCAAAGGGGGAGTAGTAAAGGAAGAGAAGACATGTGAATGGTTGTTGTTGATAGGGGAGTTATGTCAGTTAGTAAGGAGAAGTTCTTGTCTTGATGGTTAAAATAGTTTTTAACATCATATGTTGCCATCAATGATAAAGGGGGAGATTGTTGCAAGTATGGGCCTAACTGGTGTTGTCATTGATGTCAACATACTCCTGTTGCATTGATGAACACGGATTGGATGAGTTGTATGCTGAGGATATTGAGAAAATTAGTCCTATCAGGAACATAGAAGAATAGTGAAGACAGTAAGGTAAAGATCCCAATTAAGATGAAGATCAGAGGATGCGCATCAAAGGGTTTGTAGATATGTGTCTCAAGATGATCCAGTAAATATTTGAGAGGTCCGCATGAATATTTGAAGAAGTTATGGCCACTTGAGTAAAACTGGTTCTGGCAGATGTTTAGAGGTGATAGAGTGACATAGAAAGGTCTGGTGAGATCCGGAAATGAAATATCTTGTTCTATGGAATTGGTGGAGTGCTTAGGAAGTCAATGTGAATTGACAACTCAATTGGTTCATGGTCTGGAGGTCCGCAAGCATCTATTCCAATATGACAGTGATGATAGACTATGTTCTTGAGGTTCCGGATGGAGGAGAGAATAATTTCAGTAATCAAAAGTAGTATGGATGTTCTTGGTGATTCAGGCAAGCTTATGGAAGTCTTTAGATTGTGTCCAGTTCATGTTGGTGGTCCACATTAAAGATTGAGCTTGTAATCAAAGAATTACTTCTAGATGATGATGTTCTTCCTAAGTTTGGCCGACCAGATGAGTTACACATCTTGCGGATGATCTTGAAGATGATCTGCGAAGCATGGCATGTTCCTCAAAGAAGATTGAAGTCTTAGATATGTGTGGCCGATAGTAAAGATGATCTGCATGAAGTCTTTTGTAATTAGTCAAGTTGTATTTGCTCTGTAAAGTATGCCGACTTGGATGATTATCCCAAAGTCAATGTCTTGTATAAAGAAGAGTTGCTAAGTCATTTCAAATGTATCTTGGTAGAGATGAGAGTGTGGTAGAGAGGAGCAGAGCGAAAGGCAGAGCATAAGTATTGAGCTTAAATGGAACTAACTCAAGCATGGTGAAGATGCTATTCTTTAGTTCAAGTATGTAATATTTATTATTCTATAGATAGTGTGTCTCCTGTAGGCAATGGGCTTCTTGTGAGTAGTGTGCTTGGGTAGTGAGCCCTGATTGGCATGTGCCATTTTATTCTTCTTATTCTTTTAACAGAGAATACAATATTGGGTTAGTCACCCCGTGGTTTTTCCCTTAACCGGGTTTTCCATGTTAAAATCTTGGTGTCATATGTGTTAATGTGTTTTTGCTCTTGAATTGTTGCATTAAGTTTCCATGATTGATTTATTATTATACTGCTGAATTACAAGAAGGATTTAAGTGATTAATAAGAGAAAGTTTTGGGACAACTGATTCACCCCCCCTCTCAGTTTTCTATCTTGACTCTAACAAGGGCAACTAGGTGTTTGATCCTTGTGCAGATGAAGAGAAGTGGTTGGTTGAGTGAGTTAGGAGAGCCAATAGTATTGACCGACACGTGAAGTGAGTTGGATGCATAAGTTTTGGTCTGCATTAATTTTTGTGCATGGATTCAGCTAACAGAACCATGATCTTGAAAAAGCTTCTAAGTTTTCTTGAGGCTGACTGTAATTGAATAAATCTCATGTTACAGATATATATAATTGATGGGTGCATGCATTTTATGAAATAGTGGTGTGAATATGAAGTAAGAGGTGTGAAGGGTGGTAGTATCAAGTGAGAAGTAGAGACCTGATCTTCTAATTATGGCAGAACAGTAAAATAGGGCAGAAGAAGATGAAGTGTGTGAAGTCAGTGTACTGAGCTTAACCAAAATTGTAATTTTTCATTGTTAGATGCTATTCTTTAGTTCAAACATTCCAATGAACATTTGTAATTATTTTGTAGGCAGTGAGCCTCTTTGAGTAGTGAGCTCTGGGCAGTGTGCCTGAAGGCATGTGCCTTCCCCATTTATAATACTTTTAATAGAGTATAAAATCTTGTGGGTTAACCCCCACTGTGGTTTTTCCTTAACCTGGTTTCCACGTAAAAATCCTAGTGTTATGTGTGTTGATTTATTTCTGCTCATGTGTTATTGATTCATGCTTTCATGGTTATATCATTTATCTATTAATAAGTGGTAAAGAAGTTTAAGTTACACCAAAGGATAAAAGTTTTTGTGACAACTAATTCACCCCCCCTCTTAGTTGTTTACCCTATTTTCAACAATTGGTATCAGAGCCTGGTTCCTTAGAAGAAGATCAACAGCTTGAGGAAGATCTGGGAAGGTGTTTTCAATGGGTTCATTCAAGCATTTTGATGGAATCAATCAACAACTACAAGTAGCCTTAGATGATCTTCACCTATCCAAATTAGAAATCAGAGATCTGCAAGAGAACATTAAAGATGCTGAAGACTTCATTGAGACCTTAAAAGAAAAATTGAGCAAATTTAATGAAAAGAGGAAGGAACTACTTCTTCAACTAGCAAATCACAATGAAGACAATGACATGGATGAGGCCTTAAAAGAGAAGATAAAGGAATGTGAGAAGTTAGCAAATGAAGTTATTGTCCTAAAACATGAGATGAAATCTAGGGTGATGAGGCTAACCAAGGAAATTGAAGAAAGGAAGAAGACTAAAGAAAAACTAAATTGATCTATGAAAGAAAGAATAAAAGAATGCTGCAGATTGGACATAATAATTGGCCATCTAGAGTCTGATCTACAAGAAAGTAGGGAAAATGAGGAAGAACTTGAAAGGCAAATTATCATTCTCAAATATGACCTAGAAGTTGCAAATGAATATAAGGAGAAATTCAAGATAAGCTTAGCTAAGCTTGAGGTGATACTTGATAGTCAGAAGATGGCAGATGACAAGCATGGTCTAGGATTTGAGTAAGGTGAAAAATCTAGATCTAGTCAAAGAAATCTTGAAGCAAGAAATCAAGGAAGGAAACCTAGAAGACCTTTGGTAAGACAACCTAATACTCAAAAGGTATCCATCTCTCAATGGCAATTGTTTCAAATGCAATAAGTATGGTCATAGAGCTAATCAATGCAAAAGTAAAGAGAATCAAAATGCATCATCTTTCTCTGGTCAATGCTTTAATTGCAAAAGGATAGGTCATATGGCTGAGAATTGCAGAAGTGGATCAAGGAACCCTCCTAAGGACAAACAAGATTTCAATGGAAGATGTTTTACTTGCGACAAGTTTGGGCATATGGCAATGTAGTACAAATCTAAACCTGCTCCAACATGTAATTTTTAGAGAAATAAGATTGTATGTTTCAACTGCAACAAATCTAGACATATTGCTAAATTTTGTAGAAGCAAAAAGGTGGACTCACATGTAGGAAGAATAGAGCAGAATATGGACAAAGGAAAGGGCAAAGTAGATGTGAACGAGATCCAAAAGGAAATGAATAAAACATGGGTCAAGAAAGATGCAAAGAATGAAGGTGATGGATCCACACTGGAATCCGGTGTTGACAATTCCTCTGGGAATTGAAATAGGAGTTCTGGCTTAGGGGGAGCTACATTGAAAATCTAATTCCCCCTGCCAATAAGTGGGTGCCTGAATCTGGCACAATGAATGCAAATAAAGAAGCCTATTCCAGATCTGTTGAAGCAATTTCTAGATGAAAAGAAGCTAATGCGATTGATTGCAGAGCAATTGAAGATTGACTGTATGCAGAAACATTGTAACCAAATGTATTAGGGCAGAGCATTTATTACAATGGTGATTTAGGTTTTGCGGAGCATAAAAATCCATTCATTCATCATTTGAATCACTTTGCATTTGAAGAAAACAAGAAGAAGAGCACTTGAGCTGAGATTTCAAAAATTTGTAGTGCGATAGGCAAATTCATTAGCTAACCCTAATCCTGTGGAGAAAAGGTATTTTTCTTAAGGCTTTGAACTTGTGATCTTTTAGAAATGGCTACACCTCTGGTTGTGAATATCACTAAGAGACCTAGGCCAAAGTTTAAGAAGCATCCACACAAATCAGTAGAGGTTGATCCACTAGGTACCTTTTCAAGTGTTCTGTATGGTGTGTTGCATGTTGAAGATATTAGGGCCTATATTCATGCTAGCATAGATGAGTTTGGGGATTCAAAGTTAGTAGATTTGTTCAAGAATCATTTGAGGGATGAAATTCATGGTCTTAAACCTGAGTATAAGGCACTGCAAGATAAACATTTTATTTAGATTATAGGGTTTCCATCCTTCGATGAAGATGAGTTGGTCTGATATGTGCTCAGTCGAATACATGATGAGTTTATGTGGTTAATGAAACCTTTCAAAATCACCAAAGATGCCATCAAGGCCATGATAGGGTTGAACTCATCTGGTGGACTACCAATGTTGAAGTCAATAAAGAATAAAACTATAACTGATGCTACCGGTTCAAGGTTTGACAAAAGGGCAATGACAATAAATGACATCACTGACCCGGATGTCAAATTTGCAGCAATGGTGATTGGATACAAGATATATCATTCTAGCAGGGAGAATTTTGTATCTGATATAGCTATCTATGTAGCTTATCAGATGTTGAGAAAGAATGCAGAACTAGCTGATGGAAAACCTAAATAAGATCAAAAAGGACAAGAAGAATACGTTCAAGTATGGTAAATTGGTATTATGTTTATTCTTCTATTTCATGAATGAGTTAACCAACAAGAAAAACATGTGTTGGACCAGTGATAAGACTATTGCCATACAAATAAGAGATCACTTGAACAATATTGGTGACTCCAATGCCCAAAGGACTGCTCTTTGGGGATATTTCAAGAATTTTCAGAACATGATGCAATCAAGGGAAAGAATCCCTACATCTTTGGTTGAAAAATACAAGAATACAGTCTATTTTATGGTGGATATAGATTAGTGTTTAATGGAAGCAGTTGAACCAAGAACTATGTGGATCATTCCCATGGGGTATGAAGTTGATGAGCAAGTATTGGATATGTATGCTCTGTTGGCAAGAGACACTATGTGGCTTCATGAGTGTTGTCATTGATGGCAACAAAGTCTATCCCACACATACACAGTACATAGTATGCCTATACCAGAAGTTAGATTAAAGATTGTTTTGGTTTGGTGAATAAGAACAGTGTATGCAACAAGGTCCGACAATCAGGTCTAGATCTCTCAAATGGTGTAACTCAGAAAGTCATGGACTAGGATTAGTCAAGAGGGGTATCATGACTACTATATCCCAGAGATTTAGCCTATGGTGATAAAGCATGAAAAAGATATGAGCATCTGAGTGTTGGGTTCTAGACAGGCAGAGCAGATAGAGAAATAACTGACCGACAGAGCATTAGACTTCAATTCGGATGAGTAAAAGGTGTTGATCAAGCTATTTGGGGGATTATAAATTGTTGGACGACATGATTAATGACTTCTATGCCTATGCTTTTGATACGCATCACAAATCAAGCATAGATTTAGCTGACAGATCAGTAACTTGTAAATATCTTGAGTGTTCCTATTGCCGATTAGAAAGTTGATGAAATCCTTGATGTGGATATATATACCAGATGGATTCTAGTATGTTGTGGTGTGAAATATATAAATGATGAAATAAAGTGTGAAAAAAAGTAGGGATAAGTGTGAAAGTAGCAAATCAAGTCTGGTATGTGACAGAGCAACAATATTAAAATAGAGGAAGAATGAATTGCATCAAATCAATGTATTGTGCCTAACTGGAACTGAACTCTTGCATTTGTAGATGCTTCTCATCAATTCAAATATCTGAGTACCTTCTGTAAGTTCTTGTAGGCAATGTGCCTCTTGTGAGTAGTGTGCTTGGGCAGTGAGCCCTAATTGGCAAGTGCCATATTGTACTCTTTTATTCTTTTAACAGAGAATACAATCTTGGGTTAGTCACCCTGTGGTTTTTTCTTTAACAGTGTTTTCCATGTAAAAATCCTTGTGTTATGTATGTTAATTTTATTTCTATTCTTATATGCTTATATGATTTAATGCTGCACTGATTATTAAGATAAAAAAAGAAAAGAAAGTTAAGGAAATTTTAAGATAATTGATCAGTGTCAACCATGAATGAATGAATGAACTTATGCTTGGAGAAATTAACCAAGTAGCAAAAGAAACAAAAGACATCCTCCAAAATGCTGTCAAAAGATTCAATCTTCCTATTGTAGAGGAAACAGATGAAGAACCTTCTACCATGGATGTTGAAGGATTAAATGTAACCAATAAAGAATCTTCTGAAAAAGATGTAGAAGGATCAAAAGAGCTAGATGAAGAGAAGTCTAAGGACTTGGATTCCTCTGTTCCAGAAGAGGAAGTTCATGAAGCAGTAATCTCAGGTGATATCTCTCCTCTAGATCCCACTATAGACATTCCAAATTTTGAAGTTGAAGGAGAAGGAAGAAAAAAGGAGAAAGTAAGTCAAGAAGAAGAGGTCAGAGGAAAAGAAGAAGAACAAGCAATAGAGACTAATGTTGATTGTTCTAATACCCCAAAAGAAAACAAGTCTCAATCATCGGCAAGAGACACTGCAGAGGTAGTGAAGAACTTCTTGAACAAAGAGATGATGGAGATAGATGAACCTGAACTATTTCAAGGGCCACTAAATTTTGTCTCTCTCTCTCTAGTCTAGACAATGAAAATAGAATCTTTTGCTCAAGCCAAAGCAAAAGAAAAACTCCTGAAATCTCACATGGAAGATTGTGAACTGTTGGAGATGGCATCCGGGATGCTGGAGAAGATCATGCCATCATTCCAAAAGGATCCTTTGGCCTCACCATCCAGCAACCTAAAATCTTTGGTAAATTGTGTTACCACTCACTTTGAATCTCTAGAAAAATTAGCAGAAGCAAAGATGTGGAAGGAGTTTTTAGGAAAAAGATTCACTGAAGTACAGGGACTCATTGCTAATGATAGGAGCACCCTAGGCATTAGAATAAAGAGACTTGAAAATGATCTTAAAGATGGTGGGGACATGTACAAATTTTGTCTATCTTGACCTAAAGTGACAGAGGATATTGAAAAGAATGTGAAAGAACAAGAAGGTAAACTGTCAAGTTTATCTCAAAATTTTGATCCCCTTACGACATCTTTAATGAATCAAGAATTCCAAGCCATTGTCATCATAAATGAAATAAAGAGGCTGAACAAAGAAAAGAAGGATATAATAACTAGAATGAGTGAACTCAAAGGGATAGTTATCCCTAAGTTAGAGGCAATGCATGAGGCCTTGACAGATGCTCAGACCACAGCCTGGACTAGTGATTGGATAGATCTAAGAAGGGCATAATCATATGCATTTTTGTTGAGTGGTCACATCTCCATTTTGGACAGGATGAAGCAGAGTTGGGCCACAGAGTTTGTACAGTTGAAGGCCACTTTTGCAGATATACTTAAGTATATGTAAGTATAACATGTATATATACTTATGCAGCCATGTATAGATTAATTTTTGCAAAATTTTGGTATGTGGATTCCACCCTTTTCCATTGATGTCAAAGGGGCAGTGAGGAGTAGTGAAAAATGTGGAATCTAGCTAAGGGGGAGCTCCAGTAAAATAGTGGAAAAGACAGTGCATCAGCAAAGGGGGAGTTTACTGCGACACTTAGGCATTTTTCACTAAGTGTTGCCATCAATGCCAAAGGGGGAGATTGTTGGCAAGAGACACTGTGTGGCTTCATGAGTGTTGTCATTGATGGCAACAAAGTCTATCCAACACATCCACAATACATAGTATGCCTATACCGAAAGTCAGATTAAGGATTGTTTTGGTCTAGTGAACAAGAATAGAGTATGCAACAAGGTCTGACAATCAGGTCTAGATCTCTTAGATGGTATAACTCAACAAGTTGTGGACTAGGATAAGTCAAGAGGGGTAGAATGACTATTATATCCCAGAGATTTAGCCTTTGGTGATAAAGCATGAAAAATATATGAGCATCTGAGTGTTGGATTCTAGACAGGCAGAGCAAACAGAGAAAGAACTGACCAACAGAGCATTAGACTTCAATCTGGATGAATAAAATGTGTTGATCAATCTATTTAGGGGATTATACATTGTTGGATGACATGATTAATGACTTCTATGCCTATGCTTTTGATACACATCACAAATCAAGCATGGATTTAGCTGATAGATCAGTAACTTGTAAATATCTTGAGTGTTCCTATTGCCAACTAGAAAGTTGATGAAATCCTTGATGCAGATATATATACTAGATGGATTCCAGTGTGTTGTGGTGTGAAATATATAAATGATGAAATAAAGTGTAAAGAAAAGTAGGGATAAGTGTGAAAGCAACAAATCAAGTCCGGTATGTGACAAAGCAACAATATTAAAATAGAGGAAGAATGAAGTGCATCAAATCAGTGTATTGTGCCTAACCAAAACTAAACTCTTGCATTTGCAGATGCTTCTCATTAGTTCAAACATCTGAGTACCTTCTATAAGTTCTTATAGGCAGTGTGCCTCCTGTGAGCAGTGTGCTCGGGTAGTGAGCCCTAATTGGTAAGTGCCATATTATACTCCTTTATTCTTTTAACAGAGAATAAAATCTTGGGTTAGTCACCCCATGGTTTTTCCCTTGACAGGGTTTTCCATGTAAAAATTCTTGTGTTATGTGTGTTGATTTTACTTTTGTTCTTATATACTTATATGATTTAATGTTGCACTGATTATTAAGATAACAAAAGAAAAGAAAGTTAAGGAAATTTTAAGATAACTGATTCACCCTCCCTCTCAATTATCTACCTTATTTCTAACATGCTCAACACCTTCTGAGTAAACCAAAGGACACCATAGTTGAAAGATTTGGGACATATGGTGAACTCAGTTTGAAACTGCATGTTGAGCTTTGAAAACCTGAATCTAAGAGAAAGATTTAAAGACAACTTGAAATGTATGCAGAAAGCATTGGCATATCAAAAGAAGCTATGAGACAAAACAAGGCAAGGATGGAGAAAGATGAGAAGGAGAAATAGGGCAAAGAATAGAGAAGTGTTCTGGTGGAATCCACTTCTAAAGAAAGTACTACTAGGAGTTTTAGCTCAATCTTCAGTGTGTCACCTTCCCCTGCTGCAGAAAAACCTACTAGTAAGGAAGGAAAAAGAACAAAGGTAAAGGGCAAAAGAACATATGTCAGTTTGGAGAAAGTGGATGAAGAAGAAACTGACTTAGATGATGAGGTTAAGGAGTTGAAGGCCTAAAGCGCCAAAGCTGCTAAAGTGTCTAAGGAGAAACCCTCTAGAAGCATAAAGTCAAGTAAAAAGCATAAGACAGAGGCCTATGTTGAGAAGCCTACTCTTTCTATGGATGACATCATTAAGTCAGTTACTGTAGATGGAAACTTGAAGCCAATGACTGAACTTTATGATCATTATAGTGATTCTAATAAGAGAGTTTTGGAGGAAGCAATAGTCAAATACTTGAATATCTATAATAAGACCTTATTTGAAATAACTTCTAAAATTTTGGAAAGTCTTGCAAAAGTTCTAGAAATAAGAAAAGAAAATGCAAAAGCTAAAGATATTGAGCTTCAAGAGAATGTGCTAATAAAATTATGTCCTCAAATTACTATGGAACAAATGAACTTGATATTTGAAGAAGTAAAACAAGACTTTGGGAGTAAGTTCAGAATGAATAATCTCATGTTGGGTGAAATTGATAAGGTAGTTGAAGATACTCAGGAGATTCTTCTAAAGGCATTAAAAAGGCATAATCTTCCCACTGTTGAAGAAGAAACTGATAATGTAATTGATTCCTCGATTCCAAATGTTGAGGAGTTGAAAGAAAATGAGCAACATACTAACATCTCTACTCTGAAAGATGAAATGCTAAATAAAGGAGATGAAGAGATGGTGAAGGAAGTTAATTTTGATGGTACAGAGGACACTCAAATTCCTCTGGACCAATCTGTTGGAGAACATACAGAGATGAATACAGAAGTAGATGCTCTTGGTGGAGATGACTCTATGAAGAATAAAAGGAAGGAAGCAAAAGAGGTTAAGGATAAGGATGAAAAAGAAGGAGAAAAAGTAGAGAATATTAAGGAGCAAAAGAAAGATGACAGTACCAGCAATGATCTGAAAGATGGAGCTGCATTTTTAGCAAGAGACATTGCAGATGTAGTGAAGAAATTACTTGAGAAAGACAAGCTTGAGTTTGATGAACCAGAGCTGATTCAAGGACCTATCAATTTTGACACTCTTTCCCCTCTACAAAAGATGAAGTTAGCATTTGTGGCACAAGCAAAAGCCAGAGAGGAGATTCTAAAAACTCACATTGAGGATAGTGAGTTGCTTGGTCTTGCCTCCAGAATTCTAGAAAAGATTATGCCAACCTTTCAAAAGGATTCATCTGACTCTCCCTCTGGTCAGCTGAAGAGTCTGATACACTCTGTAAGTACTCATTTTGAAACTTTTGAGAAATCAACAGAAGTTAAAGTAAAAAATGAATATAATGAGAAGAGATTTGCTGAAATAAGGAAAGTAATTAGCTATGATAGATTAGTGCTTGATACCAATGTAAAGAGTATTCAAAATGCTCTCTCTGAAAGTGCAGAGATCTATAAGTTTTGTCTAAATCAGTCTAAAGTTGTTGAAGATATTAAAAAGATTAAGGACTTAGAGCTCAAATTGTCTAACATTCTTAGTCCTATAGTCCTCTAATTGAGTCTGTAGCAACCAAAGAATGTCAAGTAGTAAGTTTGTGAAATGAATTGAGTATTTTGGAGAAGGAAAAGGTCAAAGTTTTGGGTAGACTAGATGAGCTTCAAGGACTGATTTCCCCTAAGTTGGAGACTATGTATGATATATTGGATGAATCCTGAGCTGCTGCTACTACTAGTGATCATTCTAATCTTCAAAAGGCAGAATCATAGGCATTCTTGTTCAGTGGGCATTTATCCATTTTGGGTAGCATAAAGAAGAACTAGGAGAATGAATTATCATAGTTGAAAAACATTTTTAGTGATATCTTTTTGCTGATGAATAAGGCTTAAGAACCATGTGTTCATATGCGGAAGTATATACTTAAAGTTTTGACCCATGTACATAAGATTTTTGCATGAATTTTGATATGCGCATCCTAGCCTTTTCCATTGATGTCAAAGGGGGAGAGGAAAAACAATGAAAAATGAGGAATTCAGCTAAGGGGGAGCATTGGAAATCATAAGTGTATAAAGTAAGGGGGAGTTGTTCTAACACTTAGTCATTTTTCACTAAGTGTTGCCATCAATGTGAAAGGGGGAGATTGTTGGCAAGAGACACTACTAGGCATATCAGGTGTTGTCATTGATGGTAACTGAATCTATCCTACACATCTACATTACATAATTTGATCATACCGAAAGTTAGAGTGTAGATTTATCTAAGTCTGGATAGACAGGAACAAAGCATTTGATAGGGTTCAACATATTAGTCCGCATTTCTCTACAAGTAATCACATTGTGCTGGGATTTGAGGGAATGTTAAGGGATGTCAAGGATACTTAAATCTAAGATTTTAGCCTTTGGTGATGAACAGATTGTAAGTTACAAGCATCTGCATTTTGAGTTTTGGTTAGACAATTCAGTCTGGTGAAGAACAGGGTGACTAGGTGTTTGATCCTTGTGCGGATGAAGAGAATTGTTTGGTCGAGTGAGTTAGGAGAGCCAGCAGTATTGACAGACATGTGAAGTGACTTGGATGCATAAGTTTTGGTCCACATTAATGTTTATGCATGGATTTAGCTGATAGAATAGTGATTTTGAAAAAGCTTCTAAGTTTTCTTGAGGCCAACTGTAATTGAATAAATCTCATGTTGTGGATATATATAATCGATGGGTGCAAGCATTTTATGAAATAGTGGTGTGAATATGAAGAGGTGTGAAGGGTGGCAATATCAAGTGAGAAGCAGAGATCCGATCTTCTGATTATGGCAGAACAGTAAAACAAGGCAGAAGAAGATCAAGTGTGTGAAGTCAGTGTACTGAGCTTAATCAAAACTATAATTTTGTATTGTTAGATGCTATTCTTCAGTTCAAACATTCCAGTGAACTTTTGTAAATTTTTTGTAGGAAGTGAGCCTCTTTGAGTAGTGAGCTCTAGACAGTGTGCTCGAAGGCATGTGCCTTCCCCATTTGTAATACTTTTAATAGAGTATAAATTCTTGTGGGTTAACCCCCACCATGGTTTTTCCTTAACCATGTTTCCACGTAAAAATCCTAGTGTTATGTGTATTGATTTGTTTCTGCTCATGTGTTATTTATTCATGCTTCATGGTTATATCATTCATCTATTAATAAGTGGTAAAGAAGTTTAAGTTGCATCAAAGGAAAAAAGTTTTTGTGACAACTAATTCACCCCCCCTCTCAGTTGTCTGCCCTATTTTCAACAGTGTTACCATGAATAGTTGAGTAAGTCTTGACTCGTAGTTGGTTGGTATTTTTCTTGTGAATAATTGAGTGTGTCTCGATTCACAAGAGGGGTGGTGTACTTATGAATAATTGAGTATGTCTCGATTCATAGATATTGTTGGAAAATCAAAACATTTTCTTGGACATGAGTATTTTGGGGTGTTCTAAGGATGTTTGATGGTCAATTGGGACATTTTCCTAGACATGAGTAGTTTGGGGTGTTCTAAGGAGGTTTGGTAGTTGGCTAGAACATTTTCTTAGACATGAGCAGTTTGGGATGTTCTAAGAAGATTTGATAATTAGCCAGGATATTTGCTTAGACATGAGTAGTTTTGGGTGTTCTAGATGAGCAAAGAGATTTGGTGGAGTCGACAGTTTCATAGATTTTTAGATGGGTTGTTGTAGTTAGTACATTTTGTAGTATTTCCATTCTTTCATTTTACTTTTATGTAATCTAAACCTTAAGGGGTGGTGTTAAAAATTAAGGTTTACATGTAATAAAATCACCTTAGTAACTTATTTTTAGCATGAAAATATGAATTTGTTGGGAGTTAGTTTCCCATAGGTAGTTCGGCTTAGTTTGGAAAAGTTACGAGAAAATAATGCTTTATAAGCTCATTTTCACAAGTCATTATAAAAACCTACATGTAAAAGCAATAATATGATAATTATATTTTCATGTTATTGGTGCTACTATGGTTTAATATATTTTAGCACTCAACACTACTATTTTTTAGCCTTCTTCTAGCGTAGCATTTTGTTACTTTTATCTGTGCATCATATGGTTTTATCAATGTATGGAGCTTGGACCATTTTTATGGGACACTTTTTCCCAAAAGATTGAAGTTTTGTAATTTAAAAAAAAAGAAATAGACTTGTAATTGTAGGGATGAAAAAAAATGGATTTTTAATTGTAGATATGAAAAGTGCATATGCACTTTTTAATCTTTTTGCATCTATTTTAGTATTTACTTATGATAAGTGTGTTCTTGATAGTTTTTTAACTTGTCTTCAAATTTTGACTCATTTTAAAATCACTTCACCCAACTTAAGTAAAAAAATTTCTACTGTAAGAATTATGTTTTACTCACATCACCTAATCTCCATCTTGAAATAGGAGTAATCATGCTCATGTCCTTATGATAAGCATCTGTGCATGTATCCCCTTTGATAGGACTACCTATGAGCACACATGCTCCACACACATTTATGTCCTCTTGGACAAGAGTGCACACAATCTTATCCCTCACAAATCAAAAGTTATGTTTCCCTCTTAATAATCAGCTCTCTTATGAAACCCTTACCCTTGTATGTTTTCTAATAGTCATTTAGCCTAAGCAAGCTTATTTAAGTGAGACTCCCCAAAATGAAAAAGGAAAAGATCCATACATCCAAGCCATTAATCTCTTCTTCACATGTGAAGACATGATCTACCATTGTTGCACACACCACCTCTAGTGGTACAATTCCATACATCAAAGGAATTCACTAAGGCATGCTTCTAAATGTGTCACATGCACAACATTTTCCTTCCTTTAGATTTAACAATCCCTACAACATTAGATACATGTTATTAACAACAAAGATAAACTTTAACAATTGTAGGTTTTTTGGGTCGTAGATACATACAAAATGTGAGTTCTTGTGTGTAGGACACTAGCACCCCCAGTGGACACCAATGCACTAAAATAGCAAGAGCATGAGACCTTTGGATGTGAACACACAGAGAGGGATGTGAGCACAAGGAGAGGGACACTAGTAGATGACACCTAACATGAATTATTTTAGCACACTTTAGCAGTTTGAGACCTAATTCAATCAACATTTTAATTATTTTCAACCCTTTGTAGTCATCTAACTAGACATGCATTCCTTATCCTTTCTTATTTCTATTTTTCTAGTTTTAGTGCAACCTCAGCCCTTGCATTTCATTTAATCAACTAAATGTGAAACATGGTAATAATTGTTGTTACTATTAGTTAAATTCATATTTGTAGGTGAGTGAATGTAATTTAGTAATTAAAACTAACACACTTAGCTCTATAATTGTTGTTTTTATTCACATTTTGTTGAATCCAAATTTATTCTACAACCTTTTTAAACCAAAACAAAAATAAAATAAAAAGTAAAAAAATCCCATTTTCTAATGGTAGTGCCCCACCAATAACTATAGTGGGGTAAATCAACACCCTTTGGCTAAACCATTCTCCTTTAATGCCCATATTTCTATCATGGCTCCAAATCATTAACCATGGATGCATTTTCCTACTTTCTCAACACCCTTAGTACCATTGTCTATTAGGTTCACGATGTTGATATTTCCTTTAATGCATATGTGCTTGTGATTTAGCCCTCACCTTGTCTCTCTACTCTAGATTTGTCTTTATATAAGCATGATCATTTAGCCTATTCCACTCTTCATGATCACTTCTCTCCAATGGGCTTCCATACTTGTATTGATGATTTATCATTTTATTCCATTAGTGAGCCTTCCTATTGTGGCCTCCATAACACATCCCAGACCCTCCTTTTGTGAGACTTGATGGATTTAGTCCTTAATTTTGTTCTATATGCATGCTCATGAGGCACTTTTACATTTTAAGATAAAACAATTGCTTTCTAGATATTTGGCTAAATAAAAACTCTATTATTAGCATTCCTAAGTTTGTAGAGATTTTGATAGTTAACATTGTGCATGAGTTCATGGGATTGATTTAGTTTTTTCAAATATATGTTTGTAGGTTTGACATTGGACCTTGACTTTAGTTCAAATGAATTTTAATATGTTTTCCCCTCCTATCATGCATTTGTCCTCAAACTCTTATTTGTAGACATTGAGGGGTTTCTATGAGTTTCTATTAGAATTGATTTGACAGTCCTTGCTCATATGTATTCTATAACATCTCTCTCTCTCTATATATGTGTGTGTGTGTGTGTGTGTGTGTGTGTGTGTGTGTGTGTGTGTGTGTGTTGATCTAGGATCAAGAAGATCTTTGTTTGTGCACATTATGGTTTGGTCCCAATTGTGTACTCATAGTCCTCCTTTTGGTCATAGAAAGGGTTCCTAGTTCTCATTTTATGATAAAGGTGAGTGCACCAAGTTTAGGGACAAAAAGTGGCTAAAGTGTTATTTTTGACTAAATGTGTATGTATTTTGTTGTGTAGTCTCACAACACGCCCCATTTTGTAGGAAAATAAGGACCCCTCTTTGCCTTTTTTTTTTCTTTTGTTTCACCTGCCTTGGTGGTAAGGGTAAAATGAGAGTTTCCATGAATAGGAATTCCAAGTCACAATTATCCCCAGAAAAATTCTTAGATGGATAGAAGGTCAAATTTCAGATTAGGTTGCTTTTGATTTTTTTTTTAGAATTAGTTGAAATTTGAAAGGTTTGTTGAAATTTCAGATTCCAAGGGTGACCCTACCTAAAATTTGATGAATTTGAGAATTGGTTGAATTTTAGGTAGGGTCACCCTTGGAATCTTCTCAAAATTCATCAAAATGGCAAGTTATCCTAACCAGACATCCTAACCAAATATATTAACTGAACATGACATTTGAAACTTGAAGATCCACATCCAAATGAAATTATTCATC
The DNA here is from genome assembly GCA_027924645.1 of Cunninghamia lanceolata. NCBI lineage: Eukaryota > Viridiplantae > Streptophyta > Pinopsida > Cupressales > Cupressaceae > Cunninghamia > Cunninghamia lanceolata. The sequence goes on from BSBN01001222.1 coordinate 5,693,623, forward strand.
AATATCATGTCAGACAATTTCTATTGAAAATAGTTCATACTGGCTCATAATGGCTTGAGAAGTTGTTCCCAGACTTGATATGAGTATTAAACTTAGTTTAAACCTTTGTGAACTTATTGAATCACCTAACCTGATCTTCTAACCAAACATGACATTTAAACTTTACGATCCACATGAAGATCCATATCCAGATCTGGTTACCCAAAAGAACAATTTCTAACCAGACATCCTATTCCCGTAATATAAATGCCTACATATAAACCCGATACCTACCTGTTTTCAACTTGACATGATTAAGAAAGTCAAACAGGACATTCTGGTCAAACCAAATATAGAAGTCAAACTTGATCTAGTCGAACATGATATTTCCCAGATGAATATTTCTAACCTGACATTTCTAACCCAATATATCTTAATTGGATATTCAAAATCAAAATTTCCACATCCAGTTGGATATCAGTATCCAATTGGGACAATTATTTATCAATAATAGGTAAAAGAAATATATGTTGATATTTAAATTTCAAAATTCAAAAGGGCATATGAAAATGGTAGCTTTCCACTACTCTTTTGTTAGTAATACTTACCTACTGCAGGTCTCATTAAAGGCAATTCATACCTAATGTTCTCAATTGTTTAGAAGTAAATTTTATTGCCATGATTCTTTACTGAAGCAATCAAATTTTTAAAAGCGGTCGGTAGAGTGAATTGCAGAACTGGAAAGGAAATCTGAAGTTGTTAGTTGAAAGCTACAATATAAGTGACTTTCTAACTAGATATTCAAACCATGTAAATGGTTGATATACGCATATAAAAGGTGAAATAGTTGGTATTAAGGTATGTAGGAAATCCACTTACCTTGAATTTTGAAATTACAGTAAGCATAAATTAATTAAATCCACCTTCACAATAGGGTAAACCTTAATTCGCATTCCTTACTACTATGAAATTGAAAATGAATAATATAAGACAGTTTTAATCTCTCATAGGGTAAAATTGATTTCAAATTAAATAAAGGCAAAAGTAGAATGGTAAACCCTAGATAATTACAACTAGGGTAATCCATACTTTTATAAATGACTATAGGCATGATGGCAAAGCAACTCAAAAATATGAAAGAGGAATTTAAAAATGTGGGTCATACATCCAAAATTTGGCCTTTGTTTGGAACAATTATAGATACCAATTTAAGGAATTATGAGCTAGCCTAGTATGAGTAGCAATTAACCATGCCAGATGCCAGCACATTAGCTCAAAACCTCATAAATAGTGGACTCCTCAAAGCTACATGATTCCCACTGGTGATGGAAGCTTAAGACTTGGTATCCTTATGCATCCATGAATATGATCACTCAAAACACCATGTGGTGAGTCAAGGTTGGGTTTCTGCAGATTTGTCTCTTGAAGGCATCACCAAGACTTTCAATCTACCTGTCTAAGCATAGATGCATCAATTTGAGAAGGATAGAATGCAAGAGGATTACATAGCAAATGAAGGAGCTTGTAGAAGGACTATTTTTGCATCTTGGCTAGCTGCCAAAAAAAAGTCAAAGGTTGTGTCAAAATGATAGAAACTCTTTATAGGGCATATTTCAATGAAGAGATCAAATACATGGTTACTATCCTAAGTAGGATAGTTGGTTTGCAGGAGACTGGTACTTTTGACCCTTAGATGTTCACATATATTGAAACAATTAGGGAAGCTACAAGCATGGTGCATTAGGCACAGACAATAAGTGATGCCATCTATTTCCACATCCATTGCTATAGAAAAACTAATAGATTTCTCTTGTCATCATATGTAATATACTCATTTGTAGTTAGGTCACAATTTAATGTATTGGTGAAAGTTGGAACCCTTGGTAATGGACCAAGGCAAAACCCAGCTTATAAATATTACCCTCAGTTGGGAAGGAGACAATCACTATTAAAATACAAAAGGGTAAATGATTGTTTTCACATGTGGCTAGTTCGAATGATAGAAGGGGATTGAATGAAGAGAATGTCAACGGATGCCCAAAGTACAATAGAACCTCATGTAAGTTGGTTTATCCAATTCTTGGCCAACATTTACATACATCTAAATGGAAGGGTTTACTAGTTATCCCTATATGCTACCTAGGTATCCATCAGACAAGATTGTCCTATTGGAGTTAACGCGACAAATAACTGAATCCTATGAAGCCTTCAAGAATAGATTTAGTAGAGGGAACATTACATTTCCTATTAACATAGGTAGATACAGGTGTCAGGCTATGATGAATGTAAAGGTATTAGATCGGGAAGTTCAGGTCTTCTATTTACAACCTTTTATGTTGAAGAGAGTATATGACCCTTATGGAAAAACTCATAATTTTATCAATAAGAAGATCAGGCATGAACCTCACATTGAGGATTACTGAGTAGATTTCATGGATGATTGTGAAGTCTAAAAGAGGCAATATCATAGACTTACTATTGAGCAGATGAGAACACTAGGTACAAATAAAGTTCCCTCTCAGGTTGAAGATGAGAAGAATGTATTGCATCCCACCTATGACATGGATAAGGTATTCAATGAGGTAATAAGTGATCCAGATTGGACAAAACCTGAGGTAACATCCCTAGATAATATAACCAAAGATGTGTTGGATGGAACTACATCATTGTTAGAGTCCCACATTCAAGCTCATATAAAAGGGTGTATTAGTAACCTACCCAAAGAAGAAGGGTAAAAGACAAATACCAAGCGCTTTAGCTTCTATAGACCCACAAGGACCAATACCTACCAATCTAATAACTTTCATTGGGCCAGCAAGGTACACTGAAGTAACTGACCCACCAAACATCTTGAAGGAGAAAATCTTTGTTAAAGGGAAAGAGAAGGTGTCACAAGGAGGCATTGTGCCTGTTCAAGAAGTCTTGGCATCACAAGTTCCAACAGGTTCCGAACAAGGTAAGTTGCAGGGATTTATAAAATTGAAGGAATAAAAAGTAGAGCAAGTGAAGATTCAAGCAGCTATCCCTATACATCCATAATTTACTTTGGCTGAAGTCATTGAATTATCAGATGATGAAATGATAAAAGGAATGGATGTTGAATTAATTCTGCATACAACTGTCACCATAGATGAGGCACCACAAGCTACTAGTGAGCATGAACCCATGTTTGATGAGGTCTTGTGAATAAACTAGGAGGCCATTCTTTTAATTGATTTAAAAGCTTCCACCATGCAAATTGTATAGGTTGAAGAGAAAAAAAATGAAGACATTCTTTCTCAAGAAGAAGTTAGCAAAGAAGCACCTGAGGTTGTTCAACAAGAGATTCTACATGAGGAATAGGCTGTCAATCCACCTCAACAGGCTGTCATTCCACCTCAATAGGTTTTTGTCTCACATCTGGATGTTTCACTAAAGGAAGTTCTACATGCAAAGGAACTAGATGTAGAACAAATAAAGAAAGAATAACAACAAGAAAAGAAATCAGATGTTCAACATCTAGATACACACCAAATAGATACAACTGTTCAATAGGAAGTGCATCTAGATAATGTTCTAGATGTAAGTCAAAAGGAAGACAAAATTCAACAATAAAATGTTCAACCTAATGCTTCTCAATGCTCAGATGAAAAGGAGAAAGCACTTGAAGTGCAAGGTGCCCTTGGGGAGGATCAACAACAAGGAGAAGTGGAAGTTCCAAAATAACAACAAGAAGAAACACATCCTGGTGAGTATGTATGTTTAGATAAATATTTGAGTAGAGGAGAACATTTGGTTGATGTTAACAAAGAGCAAGAAATATGTGTGGAATGACTTGAGGAACAATGCAAAGAAGAACATCATCTGCAATAAGATAATACTTGGAAGGCCAACAACATGAATAATAGGTCAGACATAACACTGAACATGATGTTCCATATATAAATCAAGGTAAATTGAATGCACAAATGGATCAGGATGTTCCTAATTGGTTAAGGCCAGAGGTAATGCCTCATCCTATTTAGTTGGTGCCTTTTGATTTTTGTTGATGATAAAGTTTGCACCAGACCAACAACAATGGGAAATCTCAAAATGTGGGACTCGATTTGTGAGATAACCTCTGGACTTTATAGAAGCCGACTCTTCTTCTAAATCTTTGATGTATGGGAAAAGGGAAAAGATAATGAACTTAAATAATTGTAAACAAAAACTACATTAAGGCGATGCACCAAAATGGATTTTGGATTTTAGAAAGGAAAGAAATCAATGCTTTCGATTACCAATAACAATAGAATGGACCATAGCCTTCAAAGAACACACATTCATGATTTCACAACATATTCTAGATGTTATTACTTAGTAATAGATCACATGAGCTACAATATTTCAAATATAATAGATTAGAACCAATACAAATTAGGACAAAACATTATTTCTCTTCATTACAATTGGAGAACAAAGTATACAAGGCTAGAATCGACACATATACACAATATTCAATCCTTTCCTGAGAAACACCTGTTAAGGCTTTTAGTTCTTACTACTTCACTAAACACTTTTCCCATCTCTTGCAATAACAATTATCAAGCTTATTTAAACCAATCTCTGAATGGAGATTACAAAGAAAACTAATAGTTAACCAAAACATCAAAGCATAGAAACTACTGAATACAATCCGAACTGTAACTTAGAGACCCTTCAATCTACATGAATTATGAGAATCTGCATGAAGAAATAGGTCCCTCATGCAAAGAAACTCGACCAATAGTGCAACAGGAAGTTGCTATCAGAAATCTTCCCTTTTAAATATGTGTGGTGATGCCTCATGTCTTCCTTCTTTCCTTCCTCCATTGGATCCCACCAAAATGTCTCTAAGAGCTTGACACATCATAGATTCAAAAGGGCCCACCAAAAAGTATGCTGCTTGAACCTACCAACTTTATCTTATGTGTGGCAATGCTGCATGTCTTCCTTGAACCGATGGCGCAACAAGAAACCATGTCAGAACTACTAACTTCACTAAAGTGTGGGATAAGAACACATGGATTCTACTTTCTTTCATCCATTTGAATAGTGCAAGAAAAGATTCTGAAAGTGCCTGTCAATCTAGAATGGTGTGGCGATGCCACGTTTCTAGCTTCAACCAATGATGCAATAATAAAACACTGCAACTATTAAAACATCTATGGAATACATCATTGCGACACATGGAGCCCCTTTCTCCTACCGACTTTGATAGAAATTTTGACGGGAACATAAACTGTCATAAACTACAATGCATCGAGACTCTTCTACTTTACTTTATTCATTGTTTCTATTGATGCCTCTTAACTCCTAAATCAAAACTGAATCCTGAATCATGACTCATTTCATTTCATTAACAAAATAGAGCATATAATCAAAATGTAGATCTTTTTCCTCTATAGTTCTTGGCAACTCACCAGTGGATCTGTGACTACATAGAAGAACCCAAACCTCTAACAACAAAAGAGAAAAAAACAACAAAAATGTAGAAATACAGTTGCATCTGATTTAGAGCTTCTGAAGTGCGAGTTACAGAGTGGTCCACTCACTATCAAAAGTTTGAACCTTCTTCTTCAAAGCCTCAAATACCCTGTCCAAATCAATGATCTCCTTATAGGAGAATCTTTGTAAACTCTGAACAATAGCTTTGATCTAGAACTCTAGTTGTGCAAAAGGCTACAAAACAATTTCCATCTCTGTGACATTGGGCATTTGGCTCAAATTTGCAAATGTTGTTTGATCATTTTGCCTATTAATTAATAGGGCTTTTATCTATTCCTCAGTCAATACTGTAGAATCATCAAGAGATGGAGAGGGGAGTCCTAACTGGACCAATTATTCAATGTGTCCCTTCATTTCTTTTACAACCTCCTTCAAAGCATCCAAATGAACTTTGCATTTAATAGCCTCCTTATTTTGACTCAAGAACTCATTAACCTTCACTATAATAGTCCTTCTATTATCCACTCCTGCTACTTGGAGGATCTCCTCAGAGGCATTATGTAACTTTTGCACCAACAACTAAGATTCAGCTACATTGTGAGAAACAGAAGAGAGTCTATTCAACAGCCACACTCACTTCCACACCAAGACTCTGGGCATCTAAAATGAACTTGAGTGCAAGCTTAAGCTTGGAAGTCTCTTCAGAGATGTGCCCCCAATATGATACATATAGTTCTTGAATCACGGGGAGCACCCTATTATCAAAGACCTTTACGTGAGCTCCTACTTCAGCTAAAGAATCTACTGCTCTTTGGCTTGTACTTCATCGTGCAATTGTTTATTCTCATCTCTTTGGTCCGCAATGCTCTTATGCAACTATGTCAATTCATTGTGACCATCACTGAGAGCCTTTTCAGCTAGGCTCTTCTCTTGTTGCAAGGACTCAGTTAAGGCTTTCATCGCATTGTAATCTAGCACTCTTGGCCTGTTCCACCTATAGTGTTTCCTTGGGAACCATATTTTGTAAATCAAGAGTGAGTCTGGAAAGCTCTATATCCTTGGCCTTTGACTCTGTATTGAGTCTATCCATAGTGCACTTGACTCGCACCAATTCTAGTCCCTGCTTCTTGAGCTTCTTGCCCATCTTTATGAAATCTGTTGTGGGTAAAAGTTCAAAGTTGTTTCACACTTTTGTCCAACTCATTGGCATAAATGAATTTAAGTATTTCCAACTAAAAGTCAAATTTGGTGAAATATATGTTATATCTGGATTCATTCTAGCTAAATTACATCTAGGCCGCAACTTTACCAACTAGAACCATCCACTAAAAACATACGTAGTATCAGTTTTGGGCTGATTTACTAAAAAAATGAAATTACTTGAAAAACTTGATGTTCTAACAACTCCTACTTGTGCAAATAATCATTTTAAAAGAACATAAAAATACCATTTTGTAGATCTATAAGTCTACTTGTGAATGGAAAAATGGATTAAAGGATAATATGAAGATAATGCAACAAACCCAATACCATTACCTTTAAACCAAGTCCTCAACACATGACAGAATGGAGTAGATGCACCCTAATCTACTAGCTATGTTCTAGATGATGAATGATTGATAATGATATGTTGATTGCTCATGATTTCTGTAGCATAACAATAGTTATAAGATAATGGATATGGAGATCTAGAGTGATTTCGACAACATGATGATACTTGAAGATGGATCCCCCCTATTGGCTTGGGTGAGGCTTAATTTATAGAAGATGAGGGATAAGCATTGATGGCTAGGATTGAAAGGTGAATTGTGTGATGTGGACAGCTAAGATTAAAAAATGATTTAATTTTGGATCCCTTCATTTAATAAAGGTAGTGGTGTTACAACTTTTGTAAATGAAGGTGGTACTGTGACACATAATTCAAATAAAAAATTACTTAAATTATGAGAGAGGGACATGTGTTGTGATGAGAATAAAGGTGAGGGCTAATTTAAATAAATATTTTATTTATTTAAATTGGAGGAAAGGAGGAATTAATTAAATAAATATGATATATTTAATTAATTGGCTAATTTAAATTAAATAAATATTTTATTTATTTAAATTAGAGGAAAGATGAGAAATTAATTAAATAAATAGGATTTATTTAATTAATTGGCTAATGGGATAAATGGGAATTAGGATGGGAATTAGTTATGTTTAGGGTTAAAAAGGAAGATTGTTTGTTTTATGTTTCAAAGGCAAATCCTCCCTTCACCACTAAACATTCAAGGGCATGTCAACTGAGTTGAATCTCCACTCGTAGGAGCATTCACCTATTAGGTAGGGCTACCACTTGGAAGGATGTGGAAGTTCAGATGTATCAAACAATATCATAATTTAATACTTAATTTTACTTAAAACCCTAAATAAGCAAAACAGTAAGCAAATTATCGAATTATGGCAAATCCTTTTAGACCAAGGTGAAGGACAGAAATATTTAACTCACTATTTTTTGAAGTTTGAAAAGTGGAATAGTCGGGGACATAGGGACTAACGCCCTAGTCCAAGGTATAGTTTTTGTCACAGAATCTGGATCTTCTTCTGACACTGATCTCCACTATATCTTCCATTTCTACCTTGGGAAAAATGGAGGACACATGGACTAACACCCTTGTCCTGAAATGTTCACTGGAGTCCTTTGCTTGTAAGATCCCAAATCATTGATGTCTGTAACCTCCTTTTTGTAGCTCCACTCCTCAAAACTTGGTACCTATAAGTTGCAATCATAAAGGAGTGTGGAAGGGGGTTGTGGTGTTTAGAGGCTTGCCTCGGTCAAGCCCCAGAGAGACATTCAAGTCTTCTAAGCACCATTGTTAGATAAAAGTGCATATCCCGGTGGGATAGAGGCAAAAATCCAAATGATAAATGATTGATAACACAATAGATATCACCTTGAAGTGTAGATCTCATGGAAGGAAGATGCTCTTCATGCCATGAGGAGATGGAGTCCAATCTGCAAATACAAACACAATAACAACAAAGTACTGCTCTGCAACACAATGAATACCTTGAATCACTTTCACAAAATCATAATGCTCATCTAGTTTCCATCTCTAGTTTGCAAATGAAACCTAATCATGCTTATATATGCAACTACGAAGATTCCCACTAAGAATTTCATAATTCAAACTTGAGATGTTGGCATATGACCTAAATAACGATCATAAAACTAACATTTAAATTTAGGGAAAACCCAAAATAGGGCAGGACTAGGGCACTAGCATTCAAGTCCACCCCCTTATTTCTGTTTAGAGATCATTAAAATAGAACCCCCTAGGTCCTATTTTCCATACGACTTCAGCGTTTTCTCATCGGAGTCAAAATTAACACACAAGATGCTCTAAATGCAATTTAAGGACCCAGGACCTAAACCTTAAGAGGGAAAATCCCCCAAGGGGACATTTTCTGACATAACAAGTTAATTAAATATTATTTATTTAACTAATTAGGTGGTGAAAGGGGTATGTGAGGGTCCTAGGACAAAATATCATAAGATGTCTCAAATAATGTATTGACAAGGTGATTTTGTAAGACATGGACAATTTTAGGTGTCTACATTTGCCCCTCTTTGAGATGGTATTGCGACTAAGAGAAGTAACATCATTTTAAAGAAGATAAGGTGTGGATAGAGGAAAAGGATGCCCCAGCAACTTGAAAGAGTGACAAGGAGAAATGCATGAAGAAATAGGATGATGATATAAGGATAGGATGATGATGTAAGGATATGATGATGCCCCCTCAAGAGGATAGGTAGGTTGGAAGAACACGGGTATGCTCTCGAAATGAAATGAAATGATAAAAGAGATAAGAAAATGGAGGATGCAAGATAAGGGATGGATGAAAGAGATGAATGATACATTATGCTGCCATGAAGTGGGCAATCATATAGTTTGACATAGAACTAGACATTATGCACCAAGGTGTAAGGACTAGGGTGACGATGTGTCTTGTGCACCTAGAGTAATACAACCTTGTATATACATATGAGGAAGAAAAATTAGAGCATTAAAGTCCTAATGCACAAAAGGTATGATATGACCTTAGATGCAAAGGATAGTGCAAAAAGCTATTCCAACATACACAAGATATGAATATTAGCTAGAAAGATATGGATTTGATACAAATGAAAGATAAAATGATAACACACACAAGCAAACAAGAAATCATGCATAAATGATTAAAAAAAAAAAGGTATTGCCCCTGTCAAGATGTAAACCAATGATTGATTGATTGATTAATTGATGATGATAGTGTCTGGTTTCAAGAATGAGACACCTTGTATAAGATGCCTGGTTTGGTTTCGAGAATGCGACAACTTGTATAAGACTAATGATATGATTGATGTGTGATGATTGATTGATTTGGTTTATGACAAGATTAGGATCAAGACCAAATATGTGATTGGATGATTTGACAAGATTGATTGACTTGATTGGTATGGATAAAGGATGACTTGCATTTGGATTATTGCTTGGATTTTTGTTGGATTTTTTTTTTGTATTTTGGGAATATTTTGATTTTTTTGTGTTTTTGAAATGTTTTAATTTTTTTTGTATTTTTGAATGTTTTGAGATGGCATTGGATGACAATTTGGATAGCCTTTGTGCTAGATACCAATAACAAGGGAAAACCAAGTCTAGATGCAAGGATGGATGTAGGATGGGATGCAAGACTCATGATAGATGGATGGGTAAAAGGATAGGTGAAAGCTCATGATATATGGATAGATAAAATGATAGGCTATAGTGGATGGATGTATGCCTCATAAGGGAGAGCTAGGATGTGATCTCCAAAGACTATGTCACATAGGAATAACATGCCCCATTCTATGTATAATGCTTAGGATTTTACATGACAAAGCTTATGACAACAAGGTGGTGATTGGATTGGTTTAGGAAGGATGATATATATCAAAATATATCCAAAGCATTTATCAACATTTTGCCCCCATATCTTTATCAAGATCAAAAGGCGGAAAGGAGGATGAATGGACTCAATATGATAGGTATGTGGGTATAATGGCAAAGGATGGTAGGTAGGATATGGTAAGATAGGATATGATAAGATGGGAAAGATAGGTTGGATGAGACAACATGCCCCCAAGTGTAAGTGACATAGAAGATCAACCTACACATGATGCCTATTTGCTAGGTTTTCATCATGGTACTCATCCAAGGTGCCACCAAGGGTGGTTTTCACTATTGGACCAAGGGATTTCTCTTTACTATTTTGATTTCTTTTTGGAATATTTGGATAGAATAGGTGGATATGGATAAGAGTGACTCAAGCTTCTAGTTCCATGAAAGGTGATAGTCCCATTAGAGATGAATGTCACATATGGACCATGACAAATGTCATTATGCTTATAGATGTTGGTAGGGGATTGTATGAGAGTTTTATGGAGTAGGTAGATAGTGGATTATAGAGGGAACAGTAGTGGATTATGATGTGGTTTATGTATGGAAGGATAGTGGATTATGAGGTTTATGGTAGGGTAGGATAGTGAATTATGATGTGGATTATGTATGACTTATGCAAAAGGATAGATGAAAGGTTTATGCAAAAACATGAACCATAGAGAAGTGATGGGGAAGATATGTAGGATAGTGGATGAAGGATGGGGAGATGGAGGTATGTGGAAATGTTGTGGAATGGAAAGGAACCAAGACCAACGGTTGTACACACCATGATAAACATTGAAGCTTTTGATTTGGAGGAGGTGTAGGAAGCAATGGAGATGTTTTCTTAGGGGATGGTCAATTTAGGAATTTAGGCACCCACATAGACTTAGGATTTTTATGATTTTTGTTTTGCTTGTGGGGTGAAGGAATTTGAGATTTTTGAATGGAATGGGATTTTTGGGATTTTTTAATGTAAGAGGATTGTTGGGATTTTGAGATGTGGATGCTTCATTTGACTTTACTTCTTCTTGCTTAGGTACCCAAACCATTTTAGTTTTAGACTTTTCTTTTGGAGGTGTGGGCTTAGATAGCCTTTTGGATGGATTTAGCTTTAATTATTTGCATTGATGCCCTAAGGCATTAGGATCTTTAGGATATTTGGCTTTATGGGTAGAGACATCCAAATTTTTGTGTTTTAATCCCTTGGGATTAGTAGAAGCTTCACATTTAGATGATGTGGGCATTGATTGGTCATGATTAGGAATTTTAGGGGATTTATGGATGGATGGATTAAACGTGGATTTATGGATAAATGGATGAGGGGATTGGATGATAGGGATATTAGGTGAACGGAAGTGGAGGTAGAGTGGATTTGAGGATATTATGAGTTGGAAGTAGTGGAGGTAAATTGGATGGTAGAAGGTGTATGGTCACATGCTTTCGGGATTGGTAGGATGATGGAGGTGGAATGGCAACATATGTTTTGGGGGTATGATGTGATTTGTGATGGAAAGGGGTGGATTTAGGAGGCATGAAGGAAGTACCAATATATTGAGATTGTTTTCCTTGGGGTGTATATCCAAGGCCATATGAGCGTGGAGGGATTTTGACATGTATAGGCTCCAAAATACCTTGTTCATGAAGGCCTAAGCCTTTACCTTGATAATTCATGTTTTGGAGTATGCGGCGGACAATGGGACTATGGGTGTTTTGAACACTAGATGTGAGATCATTATTGGATGGAGAAGGTGAGGTGGTGGATAGTAGTTGTTTCTTTCCTAAGAAATAACATTCATGGATGAAGGTGGTAAGACCAAGGGGATATGATGGTGGATTTGCAACATGGTCGATAGTGGGTGATAAAGGATCTTTAAGATCTTGATTATGCTCATTAAGATCCAAGATATTGGTTGAAAGGGTAATATGAAGATAATGCAACAAACCCAATACCTTTACCTTCAAACCAAGTCCTCCACACATGATAGAATGGAGTAGATGCACCCTAATCTACTAGCCATGTTCTAGATAGTGAATGATAGATAATGATATGTTGATTGCTCATGATTTCTAGAGCATAACGATAGTATGAAGATGATGCATATGGAGATCTAGAGTGATTTTGATAGCATAATGTTGTATGAAGATGGATCCCCCAAATGGCTTGGATGAGGCTTGATTTATAGGAGATGAAGGATAAGGATTGAAAGGTCAATTGTGTGATGTGGACGGCTAAGATTAAAAGGTGATTCAATTTTAGATCCCTTCATTTAATAAAAGTAGTGGTATGACAAGTGTGAGGATAAGAATAGAGGTGACCTAATTTAAATAATAAAAATATTTAAATTAGTTGGTTGTGTGACAAGGCATTTAATGAAGGTTGTAGTGTGACACATAATTGATATAAAAAATTACTTAAATTATGAGAGAGGGACATGTGTTGTGATGAGAATAAAGGTGATGGATAATTTAAATAAATATTTTATTTATTTAACTAATTAGGTGATGAAAGGGGTATATGAGAGTTCTAGGATAAAATGTCATAAGATGTCTCAAGTAATGTATTAACAAGGTGATGTTGTAAGACATGGTCAATTTTAGGTGTCTACATTTTGCCCCTCTTTGAGATGATATTGTGAGTAAGAGAAGTAACATCATTTCAAAGAAGCTAAGGTGTGGATAGAGGAAAAGGATGCCCTAGCCACTTGAAAGAGTGACAAGGAGGAATGGATGAAGAAATGGGATGATGATGTAAGGATAGGATGATGATGCCCCTCGAGAGGATAGGTGGGTTGGAAGAACATGGGTATGCTCTCGAAATGAAATGAAATGATAAAGGATGGATAAGAAAATGGAGGATGCAAGACAAGGGATGGATGAAAGAGATGAATGATACGTTATGTTTCCATGAAGTGAGAAATCATATAGTTTGATATAGCACTAGACATTATGCACCAAGGTATAATGACCAAGGTGACGATGTGTCTTGTGCACCAAGCATAATACAACCTTGTCTAGACGTATGAAGAAGAAAACTTTGAGCATTAAAGTCCTAATGCACAAAAGGTATGATATGACCTTAGATGAAAAGGATAGTGTAAAAAGCTATTCCAACATACACAAGATATGAATATTAGCTAGAATGAGATAGATTTGATACAAATGCAATATAAAAAGATAACACATGCAAGCAAGCATGCACAAATGATACAAAAACAAACAAGGTATTGCCCCTATCAAGCTGTAAACCAATGTTTAATTGATAATGATTAATTGATGATTGATGATAGTGTTGTCATTATGGGGAACAATATATCCCTAGATCAACACAAAGATGCGGGAAAGACATATCCCATTGATGATTGATTGATTGGGTTTACAACAAGGCTATGATCAAGACCATTGATGTGATTGGATAATTTGACAAGATTGATTGACTTGATTGGTATAGATTAAGGATGACTTGCATTTGGATTATTTTTGGATTGATTTGATTGATTTGATGATGATTTGGTTTGATTTGATGATTTTGATTGAATTTATTGCTTGAATTTTTGTTGGATATTTGATTTTTTTTGTATTTTTAGGAATATTTGAATTTTTTTTTGGATTTTTTGGAAATGTTTTTTTTTTGTGTTTTTTTGAAGATATTTGATTTTTTTTGTGTTTTTTGAATGTTCTGGTATGTCAATGGATTGCACTTTGGATAGCCTTTGTGCTAGATACCAATGACAAGGGAAACCAAGGCTAGATGCAAGGATGGAGGTAGGATGGGATAGACAAAAGGATGGGTGATAGTAAATGGGATAGAAGACTCATGATAGATGGATGGGTAAAAGGATAGGTGATAATGGATGGAAGACTCAAGATATATGGATGGGTAAAATAATAGATAAGAGTGGATGGAAGGCTCATGATAGATGAATGGGTAAAAGGATAGGTGATAATGGATGGAAGACTCATGATATATGGATGGGTAAAATAATAGATGAGAGTGGATGGAAGGCTCATGATAGATGAATGGGTAAAAGGATAGGTGATAATGGATGGAAGGCTCATGATATATGGATGGGTAAAATAATAGACAAGAGTGGATGGAGTGGAAAGCTCATGATAGATGGATAGATAAAAGGATAGGCCATGGAATGGAAAGCTCATAATATATGGATAGATAAAAGGATAATATATAGTGGAATGGATGTATGCATCATAAGGGAGCTAGGATGTGATCTACAAAGACTATGTCGCATAAGAATAACATGCCCCATTCTAGGGATAATGCTTAGGATTTTACATGACAAATCTTATGACAATAGGATAATGATATGATTGTTTAGAAAGGATGAGGTATATCAAGAGATATCCAAAACATTTGTCAAAGAGATATCTTTTATGTTTAGTGATTTTGTTTATTGAATCTATTTAATGTATGTTGTTGAAACTAGTTTAAATTGCAATCACCTTCCTCTAAGGGTTAATGTGGGAAATGAACTATGTTTGATTCTGCTTTATGGCATAGTAGTATGTGTTTTGAGGCAATCAGAGAGAATGATTGTTACTACAGACACTTACTGATCTCAGATGCTCATTTTGGAATGAACCGTATTTTTCCCTTCATAATCAACCTACACATGATGCCTATTTGCCAAGTTTTCATTATGGTACTTATCCAAGTCACCACTAAGGGTGGTTTTCACCATTGGACAAAGGGATTTCTCTTTACTATTTTGATTTTTTTATTCTTCTTTTTTTTGGAATATTTAAACGGGATAGGTGGATATGGACAAGAAGGATTTGGAAAATGATGGGAACTCAAGCGTCTATTTCCATGAAAGGTGATTGTCCCATTAGAGATGGATTTCATTGCATGGACCATGTCAAATGTCATTATGCTCATAGATGTTGGTAGGGGATTGCGTGAGAGGGATATGGATTAGGTAGATAGTGGATTATGAAAGCTTCATGCAAGGATGGATGGGGAATAGTGGACTATGATGTGGATTATGGATGGATCCATGCACAAGGATGGATGAAAGGTTTATCCAAAAGCATGGACCATAGGAAGGTGATGGGTGAAATATGTAGGATAATGGTTGAAAGATGGGGAGATAGAGGTATGTGGGAATGTTGTAGAATGGAAGGGAACCAAGACCAACAGCTACACACACTGTGATAAACATTGAAGATTTTGATTTGGAGGAGGTGTAGGAAGCAATGGACATGTTTTCTTAGGGGATGGTCGATGTAGGAATTTAGGTAGCCACATGGACTTAGGCTTTTTATGATTTTTGTTTTGCTTGTGGGATGAAGGAATTTCATATTTTTGAATGGAATGGGATTTTTGGAATTTTGGATGGAAGAGGATTGTTGGGATTCTTGAGATGTGGATGCTTCATTTGACTTGGTTTCTATTTACTTAGGTATCCAAACCATTTTAGTTTTAGACTTTTCTTTTGGAGGTATGGGCTTAGATAGCCTTTTAGATGTATTTTTCTTTGACTCTTTGCATTGATGTCCTATGGCATTAGGATTTTTTAGATTTTTGGCTTTATGGAAGGAGGCATCCAAATTTTTATTTTTGAATCCCATGGATTTGGTGGAAGATTCATGATTAGATGATGTGTGCATTGATTGGTCATAATTAGAAATTTTAGGGTATTTATGGATGGAGGGATTAAAAGTGGATTTATGGATAAATAGATAAGGGGATTGGATGATAGAGATATTAGGCATTAGGAGAATTGGTGATAAAGTGGATGAAAGGATATTAGGAGTTGGAAGTAGTGGACGTAAAGTGGATGGTGGAAGGTGTATGGTCACATGCTCTTGGGATTTGTAGGATGATGGAGGAGGGATGGAAACATATGTTTTGGGGGTATGATATGGTTTATGATAGAAAGGGGTGGATGTAGAAGGCATGGAGGTAGTACCAACATATTAAGATTGTTTTCCTTGGGGTATATATACAAGGCCATATTATTGTGGAGAGACTTCAACATGTATGGGCTCCAAAATACCTTGTTCATGAAGGCCTAACCCTTTACCTTGATAATTCATTCTTTGGAGTATGTGATGGACAATGTGACTATGTGTGTTTTGAACACTAGACGTGAGCTCCTTATTGGATGGAGAAGGTGAAGTGGTGGATAGAGGTTGTTTCTCTCCTAAGGAAGAGCATTAATGAATGAAGGTATTGAGACCAAGGGGATATGATGATGGATTTTCAACATGGTTGATAGTGGGTGACAAAGAATCAATAGGATCTTGATTATTGTTATGCTCATTAAGATCCAAGCTATTTGTCTGATCATCTATGTTTTCTTGGGAGCCAAGTGTCTCATCAAGGGAAGTGAATGTTTGTCTATCATGGATAGGGATAGATGGAGGTTTTTGGATGGTTGTGGGATTATGGATAGGATCAATTTGCTCATGGATAGGATCTCCATCATGGATAATATCAAGTGATCATAGAAAAGATATAGGTTATGGATTGGTTGGATTTGGATTGCTTGCTCATGGTTAGGAGCTTGATTATAGATAGGATCAAGTTGCTCTTGGATGGCTTCTTCATAGATAATTTATTGATCATAAACGAGGTATAGGTTGTGGATGGGTTGAATGGAAGAGATTTGATCTTGATTGGAATAAGGGCTTGATGTTTCCACATGCTTTAGATTTAGACTCTTGACATGGCTCTTCTAGTTTAATGGAAGTGGATGTGGGAGACTCTTGGAGAGGCTTGATAGGTTCTTGAAAATCACCAATATGAGGGTACAATGGCTCTTGACTTGGACTCATGGGGGAAGACTCTTTAATAGGCCTGATGGGTTGTCGACTACATGATGTATTTGAAGGGTCTTGGACAGGCTCAAGGACAAGTGTTTGGTGACATAGTTGATTCCTTGTTAATAACCATAGGATCACATCCTTCTTAAGTGTATGGGTGGATGGACAATATAATGGATGGATAATAATAGTGGATGGTGTTGTAGGCTTAGGATTAGGATTAGGTTGATGAATAATAGGGGTATTGGATGCATTAGGATTAGGAGTGGATAGATCCCATGGTGGAGGGATAAAAGGGGTGGAAGATGTTGTAGGATTAGGATTTTGATTAGGTGGAGGGTTAATGGGATTGAATGGACTAGTATTGGGATTGCTTGTGCTAGATGGTATTGATATCGGATGGATCGATTTAGATGTCTCCATAGGATTGCTTTTGTATGATTTGAATTTAGGGCATGGATTTGATGGAGGATTAGATGGTGGGGAGGATAATGAAGGGCTTAATGGATTAGAGAGTGGAGGGACCAATTAATTAGGATTGGGAGTACATGGTAGTGTTGGTATAGGACTAGTAGGCTTTGGGATAGGCATTTGATTGGATGATGATGGATGATACCCATAGGATGCATAATCTAGAGTGGTGTCTCCCTTGTCAAAGGTAGCATGAGGACTTAAGAACACTTTATCTTGTTGCAAAGGGTAACTTGGATAATCTTGTGAATGGATTTGGGGTTGAGGTGAAATGGTGGGATATGTAGGTGGAAGATCTTGTTGTATGGATTGATATGGATGTCTTTGGGATGTGAATTTATATGGGTGTTCTTGGGATGTGAATTGAAATGGATCTTGGTTAACATTCAAACAAGTGGGATAGGTTGATGTAGAATTGACATGATATGTGGATGGACTAGGGTGATAGGATGATGGAGGTGACACATAGGATTGAGGTGAAAATTTTTTATGTTGTGGTTGTGTTTGTTGGGTTTGGGATTGGTGGGTGGCTATGAGTTGTTGGATTGTGACTAGGAGTTGTTATATTTGAGGTGATTAGTTTTGTTGAAGTGGTTGGACGATGGCTTGTAGTTGTTGTAAGGTTTGTTGGTCTATGGGTTCTGGCGTTTGGGTTAGTTGGTGAAGTGTTTGGATGATGTCTTGTAGTTGTGGTGCTATGATCATGTTATCTAGTATTGGGATGGAATTACATATATGTTTAAGTCTTCGTATTTCAACTTGTTCCTCAAGATATGCATCATAATCTACAATATTCTCAACATCATTAGAACTATAAAGAGGGCCTCCTCGAATTATTATTTTGGGTTTTGGATTTGACCTAGGTTTGTTAATGATCACAACTATTTTGACAAGTGATGGATTAGAACTCAAATGATAATGTGGACTGATTATGATGGTTAGGATATGATTAGGATAATTATGAATGATGTAGAATGTGTATGTTGATAGCTTGACTCTAGCAATTTTCAAACAAAAGATTTTACATGTACATACATGAATCACACACACACAAGACACAATAGCAAGTTTGACTTTGAAGATCAATTGTTGTGATTATCAAGATACTTGAAGAGACATCAACAAGCCTAATATTAATCAAGTGGGTATGGCCATGTAACATCCCTAATAAGAATTATACTAATTTTATCCTAAACTATCAACTTACCAAGCAAACAATGGATTTAGAGGGTACCTTGGCTTGATTTAATCCCTGCAAACAAGTTGGAGATCAATTACAATAATAACTTATCAAGTAGAGTATCATGATTAAACATTGGTAAATCCATAGTAAATTTGTTAACCCAATTATTAAACCTTAGCTTGGGATTCTCAACCATGCGGGAGCATCGAAGAGAGTGACTTGATGGGGTGTCTTAGCCTCCCTAGGCCCCAAGGTGGATATACCATCCCCCTTGGCCTCATGTGGCACATGCAATTCATATGAGGTGGCCTACCTATTGAGGATTCTAATTTATCCATTATCCCCTCACCTTGCCATCATTTTCCATTTCCCCATGATTGATCTCCCTATATTGTTACACCATGATAGGAGAGTGAGGTTACAAAAGGGTGTCCTGGTAGACCAACTCTCCTAGGCCCAAAGATAGTACCCTTTTGTGCCAAAGGTAGTACCCCTTTGGCCCATGTGGGCTCATATTGTCCCCCTCGGGTGGCGTACCTAGAAGATGGCCCTATCACCGTACCCCTTTTGCAATTCTCCCTTTCCCATCATGGTGAAGGTATGTGCAAAATGAACTAATCAAATTCATATTTACAAATAATCACATCAGCAATAAATAATAATTTAAGAGTATGCTACCATAAGATATAAATAATAATATGCATGAACCATTAACCATATTTAAATTATATATTATATTCCTATACGAATATCCTACCACAAATCTATTAATTTATAATTTTGCAATCACAAGATAATTTATGCAAGCTGAGATTATGTTTTTCTGGCTGATCTGCTTCTTATATTGCAAATGTTAATTCCCTATTTATTTATAAATCTAAGTATGTGATGCTTCATTGATGAATTTCCTTCTCAACATTTAACAAACATTACTTATACTATATTGAGTCCAGAGGCGATTCCTTGAATGGTTTCATCCTTTGCAAAGAGAGATGACTCTAAGAATACACATACCTTTTCATTGCAATCTTTAAATGGTTTGTTTTGTCTTATGTGGAGGTGCCGCTTAGTCAAATACAATCATTGTTATTAACAACAATATTATCTCATAAAAGTAGTTGCTATTTATAAATTGCATGGATTTTCTTCTTACACAAGTTTCTTTCCTTTCATTATCATTGTTATCGTTGCTTCTTGTATGAAAGATAATCGCACCACCCATATATGTTTCAATGAAGATTTGTCTTTGTTAAATAGAGGCAGTGTCATGGAGGGAGTCAACCATGCTAAACATACTTGTTTGATTAATTTAAACACACTTTTGGCACCATGAAAGAGAATGGCTGTAATCAAACTTGTTTATATTTTAATTTAAACTTGGTGTTAAAGACCAATTGTCCAGCATGAGTCAACTTTATGAATAAGTTTAAATCTTTAATTTAAACTTCAATATGATCGCTCATATTCTATATTGCACATAAAGGAGTCGGCCTTGATACTTCAATCTCTTTAACCATAAGTGCTACCTTTAGGGTGTTGCTAATCACCATGGGTTAGCTAGCATTTAGTTTCTTTAAACATACTTATTAATCATAGAGATTTTCCATTAACATAAACTTGATTATCAAGCTAAAATCTGCCTTTATATTATTTCAAGTTCTCTTCCATAGTTGGCCTACATAGGGAATATGATTGTTGATATCGGCCACTTTGTAATGCTTAATTCTTTCATGGTATGGGACATTATAGTCCACCCCACCCAATATTGCTTGTCCTCAAGCAATCACAACTAGGACGCTCCTACAGTAAACAATCCTCCTTGAAGAATATGCTTGTCTTTATCCAACTGCCAACATGGCCCTCTAAGATCACAAGGTTGATAACCTTCTCTAAAGTATGAGGATACTATATTGTCCAATATTATTCTGGTTACTATTTTTGTATTTCCCAATATCTTTTAGAGTTGGTAACTGGTAAGGTCCCTGACTTAAGACAGGTTTTCTCTCATCTCAGGGAGAGGAAACTAAGTTGGCCCAATTTTTACACATGGATATCCTTTGAGTTCAAACAAGAAAGTGAATTTCTCATATATTAAGATGGGAATTAGAAGCATGATACACATCTATGACCTCAAATGCAATGTTCTTTTCTAAAATGATTTTATATCTTTCCAATCTTACTAATTTGTATGTTTTATAGTAGTCTTGATGACCCTCTAATGCAACTTATCATGGTATGTCCTCACAATCTTTTCTTTCATTTTCGATCCTAGGATTTGTGGGTTATGGGCTCATAATGTAACTTATCATAGGCTTATGTAGCAACTTTTTTGTAACTTGATGTGTATCAAATTTATCTATGTTACTCTAATCAAGAAAAGGAATTTAGACCCTTGGATGAAATGATCTACAAAGTTTACTATATCAATTTTCAAGGTGGATCATATGTGGTATGGACCAAATTGTATTGCCATTGTTTCAATGCTCATGTGGGATAAATCACTTGATTGTATATTTGATCTTGTTTGAAGGAATAGGACAATCTATTCTTAATTATGTTCCTCCTCCCTGAAGCTTGATGCATATTTCTTACGATAGATTTCTGATATTTCTCTCAAGATCTCTCAAGAGTTCAAATTGTAAGTGATGGCACCCTCAAATTTTACAAATTTGAAGTGCCTATCTCCTTTCAATGTGTCGACAGAGGTTAGGTCAGCATACTGCTCAATTTACCCTGGAGCCCATCTTCACTGATTAAAATTTTACAACTCATAGGTCATCTTACAAATCTGTATGGTACAATGTTTCTTGGTACATATGGTAGTGCGCCTGCTTAATTTCATGCTTCCAGGATGAGTTTTGATGGGCTACATGTAATTTTTTTCTCACTGCTACTGGGCTAAATTTGGTGTTCCGAAAAGTTGAAAATTTCACAATTCTGAAGGTAACCCATTTCTTGTTTTTGTCTAAAACATCTCCAATTCCATTTTCATCAAAAATGGAGTCCATATGATGCATTATTTTAATGTGTTTTAGTTGTGGCGAACACGTCCGGCAAGCCAATTTACAAAAGAGGTACCTAAATTCTAATTGTTGGGTGAAATATAATTTAAAACCCATGTTTTAAATAATTGATTATGGCCGCTTGCAAAAAATATCAGCTCCAGGGGTTATGGTTTGTGCGCAGTGAATTTTCCCCATTTGGGTGGTAGGCTAAATTAAAATCTCATTGTTGCCTAATGTTTAATTTGCAAATGTTTAAAATATTTTATATATTTTAAAAAAATTTAAAAGGCAAGTGAGTTGGACATAATTAGGGCAAGTTTAATATTTGCCAAAACTTTATAAAGTTTAAATACTTTATAAAGTCAAAAGTGTTGGTTTTGCCATTCTGCGAAAGTGTTGGTTTTGCCATTCTACGAAGGTGAAAAAGCAAGCGCACATGAGATGTGTAGAATAGCGGAAAGATTAAAGTGAACTTTTAAATATTTTCTAAATATTTTCTAGAGGTAAAAACCAAAAGGGAAAAGGCTTTTTAAGTTTTAATATGTTGTTTTATTTCATTTCCGCAATTTTGTGGATGAGATAAAACAAGCATATAATAGAACTATGGAATGGCGGAATACTCCCATATGGCTTTTTGAATATTTTATATTAGAAAGGTTAAATTTGAAGGGAAAAATTAAAATGCAAGCTTTAATATGCATTTTTAATTATTTTTCATCATTCCACAGATGCAGAAAAAGGAGAGCTCGTTTGCGAGCATGGAAGCGCAGAAAGTTTTTTAAAACATTTTATAATCTTTGCAAATGGTAAAAATATGAAGGAAAAGATTTATTAAAAGTTTTATTGCCTACTAACATACAGCAGGAGTAAATGCACAAATTCATGTGTGGAATTGTGGAAAGTTTGCAGAATAATAGGGGTGTTTTGCTGTCACATTTTTTGCATTTGGCGAAAAGTTTTAGAGTGTTTGCAGGTTCAATACAATTATTTCTTCATTCAGAAAGCTTTCCCAATGTATTCCTTATGCCTTGGGATCTTTTTTTGCAACATTTTAAGCTTCTATAGAGTGCCAGTAAGCAAAGAAATGGCCCAAATAAAATACTCATGGTCTACATTTCTTTCTTCTTCTATTACAATGGTCATACATTATGTGGAGGTTTCAAATGGTTTGTAGGGAATTTGTTATGCTATATGGTTGAAGAAGTCAAACATACACCCAAGAAATGGTGGCTACAGGACAAATATTTGACAAAATGTCAAATTAAAAAGTAGAAGAAATTGTGATTTTTTGAGAAGTCTGCTCAATCAAAATGCAAGTTAAATGAAAGTTTTAACTGCCAGTAAGTGGGTTTTTACCCAGGGGTGATATTTTTCACTTGCAAAGTGAAAATAGAACTAGTAAACATATTTTTACAAGAAGGTAAAAGATTTTCATGCGAATGCAAAACATATTTGAGCCAAATCAACTTCAGTTGCAAAAAAGAGGAGGGAAAATAAAGGAGGAGCATCTTCTAAAGGCCAATCAGTTGCAGAATCAAGGGGCTCAAATGTACTAGGTGTCATGCCTCAGTTGATTTTAGGGTTTTCATCTTCTTCTCTCTTTCTTACTTAAATTGTAACTTCTGTATCATTTTGAGAGTTGGTTCCAGGTTGTCTTCTCAAACCAAGTTTGGAAGATAAAAATCAATCCAGAGGTTCTATTTTACTGCAATAGTTAGGTCTCTATTTTATGATGTAATAGGTATAGTTGTATATGAATTTATGTACTGGATTTGGAAGTCTTTTCAATAAATCAATATAAGTCCATGCTTTTGCTGTCAATACTATTCTCTATCTCCATCAGTGTTTGAGTATTTCAGGGGATCTAAGGGGTTTCTGGGTGTACATTTGCTACACTCTCCATTTGATCAATGTTAGTCTATATTTTCAAGGAGATATAGTAATAGTATTTTTCTTAAATATTTACTTAAATATCTAAGTGAACATGCTTTCATGGACAAATATTTGGGACGTTTCAGTGGATTGTGGATATCTAAGAATGGATGTAGTGTTGAGTGCAGGAGGGCAATTGAGGGTTCAATGTTTTTGTAAAGTAGAAACCTAGCTAATTGAATTCATTTGAATGTTTTCTTTCCTTTTCATTTTGGATTTTGATCCAAGTGTGATTCTATTGCCCATGGGATTAGGCACTAGTCTAGGGTAGTCAAGCATAACCCTACCCCATTACAAAATTGAAAATAATTTTGGTTAGTCCATAAATTATTCCTAAATTATTTTTGCCCTACCCTTATGCATGAAGTCTAGTATTTTGAACCTTGTTAAGCCTCATGAGAAACTTGTAATTGATGCAAATCTTCAGAGGACTTTTGTATATTATATCTCCTAGGTCAATGGTGTTGTAAGAAGCTGTTAATGAGTACATTCACAAAGTTGTAAGAAGTTGTCAATGAGTACATTCACAAAGATAACTAAGCTTATCATATGTTAACACCATTTGAACCTAATTGCCTAAATTTAGAGATCTCCCTTGCTATGTATCTGTTTCCTAAATTGTTTTGAGGTCTTTGGGAACACCCTCCCAAGCTTGGCAATGCTCAAAGAGTAGAAGGCTATGTTTAGCCTTGTTCGTTGGCCTTTCTTGTCCTCAGTCTGATGTTAGTTTTCCTTAAGATTGAGGATTGGAAGAAAAAACACCAACATATGGCAACTCTATTGGCGAACCAATGCATTATTTTTGTGGAAAGAGTTAGAAAATTGAAGAATTTGAATATTTGTTTCAAATATTGAATGTTTCAAACCTAGAAAAGTTTTGTTGCAGCAAACTTGAGGAAGATTGTATGTGGCTCTGTTGTTGGAGAAGACCTAGCAGAATAAAAGAAATCTTTTAAGCAGTTTCCTACTTCTTAAAATTTTGTCCTCTATTGAGAGAGGTGACAACTCTATTTTAAGAACCTGATAAAGGATACACAGAAGTTCCAGATTTGCATAATTTTTAGTCAAGAAGAAGGATTAGTAGTTGATGCAGTTATTCTAGGTATTTCTATTTTGGTTTTCAATAAAGGAGCTTATGTTAAAACCATGTGTATGAGTTTTAATAAAGTCCCTTATCAAGTGTTGAAGCACTAGTAAAGAGAGGAATATTAGTATTGATTTTAGATGTTTCTATGTTGCAATTTTTAGTTATGATATTCTGTGAGAAGTATGTAGTATTGTAATAAGCTCATTTGAAAATATCTTAAGCCTGGCATTGAGTTGTTCTATGTATTATTCCTTCTTGAGAGCTTATTGCAAGAGAAAAGAGCTAGAAGGTGTGTACCTACTATGTTTGTGTGAAATATTTATAAAGTGATAAACAAGATGTATCATCCGTATGATTATCCTTGTTTGGTTCCAAACCCAATGAATAGTCAACAATTTCAACCATGTCCATAGAGAGAAGTGTTTGTCCTAGACAGATATAAACCATTGAACTTTAGTAATAGCCAAAGCTACCTAAATCCTTTTCCCCTTGAGCTTAGAGATCATGTGCCTATGTTTCATGGAAAGGAGTACGAATTAGCTTGTATGCATGTACAACTATTTTGTGAGTTTATTGAAGATTTTCATATTTGTGCAGAAGATAGAATTATGAAATTCTTTGTAAGGTCTTTGAAAGATAATGCAAGAGAATGGTATAGTGACTTACCTATGTAAAGTATATCTTCATGGGAAGATTTCAAAAGGTTTTTCCTAAGTCAATTTGATGACAATAATGAAAATTTTACACAAATTTTTAGGCCTTAGTCTATTCCATCAAGCAATGAAATGGCATATGCAAATGTGCGGTATACATTAGAGGTTGAGAGCAATCTTCAAGGTACAAATACCCTTGTTGTCCTATCTTATCCACCTCGATACATTGCACACCACAGTCAGCCCCAAATTCATTATCAGCAAATTGCACACATTATTGACCCTATTGTCCATATTTAGGAAATGTTTACCATAAGGAAAGTAGAAGGTGGAACAAGTTATTCCTTGTTGACAAGGATTCTGGATGCTTATACAAACATACCTGATAGCTTCAAACCTCATGAGTCTGTTTTGATTGACTTGTTTTTGAATGCATATGAATTGGGTCCAAATTTTTGGTCTGAAAATGAGAGGCCCATTTGCCTAAGTCAAGTAGTTGAGTTGATTGACTTTGTTGAAGAGACTAGGTATGAACATGCATTCAGGGTGAGATCTCATGATATGGATACCAGACCAACTATCAATGAATATAATTCAAATGATGGTAACACTATATCAGCAAATAAAATGTATAAGAATGAGAAGCATGTTACAGCTGAGGTAGTGTCTCATACACAAGTGGATAATGCTTTTGGTTAGTCAAATGATATGGTAGGTGCACCTGAAAATGTTATACATAATAATCTGAGTGCATTTCATGATCAAACAATGGAGGTGCAAACATTTATGCATTGTCATAGCATTGATAATAATGAATTAGAAGCTGAAACAAAAAGGGACAGTGTGCCCTACAACAATGAAGAGGGTAAAGATTGTAATAAGTCCATAGAGGATGGGTGTGCAAATGAAAATAGTTGTTATGATAGTCTGAATGTTAATAAGGATGAAAATATAGAAGGTCTCCCTTCCATATCAGATTATGACTATGTTTTTGGAAAGGTTGTTGGAGTTTCAATCCCATATGATATGAGCAGTGTATGTTATGATGAATCCATTAAATATCCAGATTTTAATGATAAAAATGACAACCCTGTGGATTTTTGTTTGCAACTAAGTGATGCTTGCAGCTATCATGGAGATCAAGAGGAAGAAGTAGTGGAAAATGTGAAATAAGAAGCATGTTCACTCAGCAAAGAGCAAATTTCAGATTTCTTGACCATGGAATATCAGAGGTATGTACATGAAAATGGTCATGAGCTTCTGTGCCCTGCTCACATAAACTTTGATAATGATGATGTTCCTTTGGGCACTAAGTATGACACATGTCTATTTGTTTTCCCATCCACAAATGAACAAGATAATTTGCAGGATAACAATGCTTATGAAGGTAAGAAAGCATTTGACTTTAACAATGATGGATATGCTAAAAGTGTAAATGCTGATGCAAACTCAGAAATTCATTTTAGCGACACAGGGATAGCTAATGATTAGGAAATTCATTTTAGTAGTGGTCAAAGTCAAGATGTTCTAAACAAGGATTCTTATGAGTGTCTATTTTTTGATCTAGATGAGCCTAGTCATGAGTTTTCTCATATGGACATGGATGTTAGTTTTAAGGTTGAATCTAATTATATTTTTAAAATAGAATTGCTTACTTTTGAGCATACATGGGGTGTTGAAGGTACTGATATATTTTTCTTAGATGATAATGAAGCAAGCAAACATGACAGTGAGTTGGATAAGGTAAAATGTCACAATTATTATAGATTTCAGTTGGTGTCTGAATGCAATTTTCATATTGACAGAGTTAATGTTGATAGTGGTAGACTCAGTGATATGGTTAAGCATGTTAGTGATAGGGCTAGTTTGTGGGTAGTTTATGGCAGTGTTTTTAGACTTGGCCTAGTGTAGATAGTGGAGAATAGAATATTTGATAGGGGTAAATATTTGTTATACTTTTTTGGTGGCCTGGGGCCATCAAATGAGGTTTAAAAAATTGAATAAAGGAGCAGTTATAGAGCCGCCCAATGGAAGTAGGCACCTGGTATGCTTCTCCAAAGTTTTCTGTGATTTTACTCTATTCAGGCTGAACAAACATCCCCAATTAGAGCCATTGATAGCACCCTTAAATTTTACAAATTTGAAGTCCCTATCTCCTTTCAATGTGTTGATAGAGGTTAGGTCGGCATACTACTTAATCTACCCCGGAGCCCATCTTCACTAATTAAAATTTTGTAACTTAGAGGTCATCTTACAAATCCGTATGGTACAAGTTTTCTTGGTACATATGGTAGTGCGCCTGCTCAATTTCATACTTCTAGGATGAGTTTTGATAGGCTATGTAATTTTTTTTTGACTGCTACTGGGCTAAATTTGGTGTTCCAAAAAGTTGCAAATTTTACAATTTTGAAGGCAACCAATTTCTTGTTTTGTTCTAAAACATCTCCAGTTCTATTTTCATCAAAAAAAGAGTCTATATGATGCATTATTTTAATGTATTTCGATTGCGGTGAACATGTCTTACGGGCCACTTTACAAAGGAGGTACCTAAATTCTAATTGCTAGGTGAAATCTAATTTAAAACCCATGTTTTAAATAATTGATTATGACCGCTTGTAAAAAATCTTGGCTCTATGGGTTACGGTTTGCGCGCAGTGAATTTTCCCCGTTTGGGCAGCAGGGGAAATTAAAATCTCACTATTTCCTAATGTTTAAAATATTTTATATGTTTTAAATAATTTTAAAAGGCAAGTGAGTTGGATGTAATTAGGGAAAGTTTAATAATTGCCAAAACTTTATAAAGTTTAAATACTTTATAAAGTCAAAAATGTTGATTCCGCCATTTTGCGGAGGTGAAAAAGCAAGCGCACATGAGATGTGTGGAAGATAGGAAAGATTAATCATTAAAGTAAACTTTTAAATGTTTTCTAAATATTTTCTAGAGGTAAAAACCAGAGGGGAAAAATCTTTTTAAGTTTTAATATGCTATTTTATTTAATTTCTGCAATTCTGCAGATGTCATAAAATAAGCATATAATAGAACTGCGGAATGGTGGAATACTCCCAAGTGGTGTTTTGAATATTTTATTCTAGCAAGGTTAAATCTAAAGGGAAAAATTAAAATGCAAGCTTTAATATGCATTTTTAATTATTTTCTGCCATTTTGCGGATGCAGAAAAAAGAAAGCTCGTTTGTGAGCGCAAAAGCGCAGAAAGTTTTTTAAAACATTTTATAATCTTTGAAAATGGTAAAAATATGAAGGAAAAGATTTTTTAAAAGTTTTATTACCTGCTAAAGTCTGCATTTCGCCATTCTGCAGGTAGCAGGAGTAAATGCACAAATACATGTGCGAAATTGCTGAAAGTTTGCAGAACAATAGGGGTGTTTTGCTGTCACGTTTTTTGCATTTGGGGAAAAATTTTAGAGTGTTTGCAGGTTCAATACAATTGTTTCTTCATCCAAAAATCTTTCCCAATGTATTCCTCATGCCTTGGGAGTTTTTTTTGCAACATTTTAAGCTTCTATAGAGTGCCAGTAAGCAAAGAAATGGCCCAAATAAAATACTCAGCCTGCATTTCTTTCTTCTTTTGTTGCAATGGTCATACATTATGTGGAGGTTTCAAATGGTTTGCAGGGAATTTGTTATACCAGAGGATTGAAGAAGACAAACATACACCCAGGAAATGATAGCTAAAGGACAAATATTTGACAAAATTTCAAATTAAAAAGTAGAAGAAATTATGATTTTCTGAGAAGTCTGCTTAGTCAAAATGCAAGTTAAATGAAATTTTTAACTGTCAGTAAGTGGGTTTTTACCTAGGGGTGATATTTTTCACTTGCAAAGTGAAAATAGAACTGGTAAAAATGTTTTTACAAGTAGGTAAAAGGTTTTCACGGGAATGCAAAATATATTTGGGCCAAATCAACTTCAGTTGCAAAAAAGAGGAGGGAAAATAAAGGAGAATCTTCTAAAGGCCAATTAGTTGCAGAATCAAGGGGCTCAAATGTACCAGGTGTCATGCTTCAGTTGATTTTAGGGTTTTCATCTTCTTCTCTTTCTTACTTAAATTGTAACTTATGCATCATTTTGAGAGTTGGTTCCAGGTTGTCTTCTCAGACCAGGTCTGGAAGATAAAAAATCAATCCAGGGGTTCTATTTTATTGCAATAGTTAGGTCTCTATTTTATGATGTAATAGGTCTACTTGTATATGAATTTATGTACTAGATTTGGAAGTCTTTTCAATAAATTAATATAAGTCCATGCTTTTTCTATCAATATTATTCTTTGTCTCCATCAATGTTTGAGTATTTTAGGGGATCTAAGGGGTTTCTAGGTGTACATTTGCTATACTCTCCATTTGATCTATGTTAGTCTATAATTTCAAGGAGATATAGTAATAGTGTTTTGCTTAAATATTTACTTAAATATCTAAGTGAACATGATTTCATGGACAAATATTTGGGATGTTTCAGTGGATTGTGGATAGCTAAGAATGGATGTAGTGTTAAGTGCAGGAGGGTAATTGAGGGTTCAATGTTTTGGTAAAGCAGAAACCTAGCTAATTGAATTCATTTGAATGTATGCTTTCTTTTTTATTTTGGATTTTGATCTAAGTGTGACTCTATTGCCCATGGAATTAGGAACTGGTCTAGGGTAGTCAAGTATAACCCTACCCCATTACAAAATTGAAAATCATTTTGGTTATGTCCATAAATTATTCCTAAATTATTTCTACCCTACCCTTATGCATGAAGTCGAGTATTTTGAACCTTGTTAAACCTCATGATAAACTTGTAATTGATGCAAATCTTTAGAGGACTTATGCATATTGTATCTCCTAGTTCAATGGTGTTGTAAGAAGTTGTCAATGAGTACATTCACAAGGATTATAACCAAGCTTATCATATGTTAACACCATTTGAACCTAATTGCCTAAAATTAGAGATCTCCCTTGCTATGTATCTGTTTCCTAAATTGTTTTGAGGTCTATAAGAACACCCTCTCAAGCTTGGAAATGCTCAAAGAGTAGAAGGCTGTGTTTAGCCTTGTTCATTGGCCTTTCTTGTCCTCAGTCTGATGTTAGTTTTCCTTAGGATTGGGGGTTGCAAGAAAAAACACTAATAGTAGGTTCCTAAAGGATTGAATTTCCTTCTTTTCATTGTCTAAAAAATGTTGTTTTGGCTTTTAAGAGATTGACGATCCCAGGCCAAGATGATATCTCAATATACTTGTCTCGAATCTTGAAAGATAATCTCAATCCATCTTTGTATCTTTAGTTATGCCTAAGTTTTCATGACAACTAGTGATGGTAGTGGCTGGATTTCTATTTGAGAATTATATCCTTAGATTTTTTCTTAATTATGTTGAGTTGTTTTGATTATTCCCTCCATTGTGAATCTTTTTGGATATTTTGATTGCTTGATGTTAATGAATTGATCTATTTCTTGAAGGAGTCACTACTCTTCTTGGCTACCTTTTTTGAAAATAACATTTTACCTTTGAGTTGATAGTTAGATTATATTTCCTAATGATGGTTTCTTCACAAGGAAATGCTTGCCTTTTTATATTTTATTGTTAAGGAAATCCTACATTTGAAGGGTCACACTTTTCGTACTTGGGGGTTTCATCATTTCTTGCATCATCATTATTCTTGTGACCCTAATTTAATTTACTTGTAAAATCTCTTAGGGTTCTATTCTCAATTGAATCCTTCAATGATGTTTTGGATGTCTTTCTCAAATGAAATGTTCTCTCCTTTTAGATCTCAAGTTCAAGGGAGTCACACTTTTCACTTCACTAGTTACAACTCTTCATTATTACATAAGTTAATTTGTTAATATTTCTCAAGTGTTTGACAAATAAAGCTTTGATAGATTTGGCATTTTTTTAAGCATAAAGTAATCTTAAACACACATAGAGTAAACACATAGATATACGTAATACATGAAGCATACGTGATACATGAACTATACACGTAAGACACAAAGTATAAAGCATACAAAATAAACACAAATATGTCTAAGGCATGAAGCATATAAGTACACATGATACATGAAGTATGAAGCATACACATAGATACACGAAGTATACACATAAGTACATGTGAAGCATGAAGCATACATAAATACATGTGATACATGAAATCTATGTAAGACACAAAGTATACATAATACATAGAGTATGAAGCATACATGTAATGCATAAGTACATGTAATACAAGAAGCATGAAGTATACACGTAATACACACGTAATACATGGAGCATGAAGCATACATGTAATACACAAAGTATTCACATAAATACACATAATACACGAAGCATGCACATGGATACACGTAAGTCATGAAGCATACGGGTGATCCCACATAATGTAATGATCCAAACTTAAGAATAACATTTCACATCAGGTCTGAAAATGAATTTAAATATCTCCACCAATTTTGCATCAAATTTGATGAAACTAGCTAGCTAGTCTTACTCAGGATTAACACCCAAAGTATGAAACTTCAACAAAATGTTTTTTGGTTGATTTTTGATGTGAATAACATGTTATCAGATCTATAATACTAATTTGTAGTAGCAACAAATAATACAACTTCGAACAACAAGATTTGGGCAAAACCCACAAAAATTGCCAACGCCATCAATCGCCAAAATACACCAAAAACACCCAAAACTGATATTGTTTAATTTTCAGATGGAAAGTACATGAAATATGATCATATACCATTAAATTAATAGAATCAAACACCTACAACACTCAGCAGCAAACTACACAACCAAATCTTCACAACAAGCTGAAATACACATTAGGTATTCTCACCCACAAAGCCAAAATTAACACAACACTACCCACAACTTCCAATACGGATCTCTGAGATTAGAAAATGGAAATCTATAGCTACTAAACAGAAAATAAAAGGAAATAAAAATAGAAACTCTTCCCAACACTTCTGGAACTACCATGGCAACACAAGAAGACCTGCACACACAAACAATGGAAACTGCCAAAAACTGTCAGAAACTACTTAATCCTTGAAGCTCTATGCAACCTATGGACGAAGCTACTCCTTGTGATAAAATGGTTTGCATCCTTTGTCCACCTAAAACTCATGGGTTTTCATCCTCAAGCCTCTTTACTCCAATGGGTTTTCGTCCATTGAAGCCACAATCTACAAATCTGCAAGTTTGAGAGAAAATATCACATCAACAATAGCCCCAAATGACCCAAATTACATATTTTGTATCAATATTTCATGGGAGAGAGGGAAACCCAAGATTCCCATGTTTCCCTTTGATTTTTTTCTATTTTGGGGTATGACAGTTGTCATAAGTTGTCATACATTGTCATAAATCCCCCCGCGACTTGTGATTTACCAAGATTTTTGAAATCTTCATGCAAATGGACACCTCACAAAATATAATGCCCCTTTTGAGTCTCACAACAATTAATTTAATATTTAATTGTCCTCTTGGAATAGATATTACTTGGACAATATTAAATCTTGCCTAATTAACCCATGGAAGAATAAGATGGGTTAATATTGACCATTAATTAATTATTTTAGAAAGGGGACATGACATGTCCTCCCTCTTGGAAATTGCTTGTCCTAAAGCAATGCAAGTTTGGATGGTCAAGAATTTCTAGTCCTTCCCATGTTGAATCTTCCACTATCAAATTTTTCCATTTGATCAAATATTCTAAAATGCTTCTGTTCCTCAATCTTTTATCCCTCGTTTCCAAAATTTTTTCAGGTATCAAAATCAACTTCCCTTCATCATCCAAAGGTGGTAAAATAGATGAAAGCACAATTTGTTGTCCAAGAAAATTCTTCAAACAAGAAACATGAAATACATTATGTATCCTGCTATTTGGAGGAAGCTCCACCTCATAAGCTACCTCACCAATTTTCCTGATGATCATGTAAGGCCCAAAGAACTTAGGCTTAAGCTTTTCAGCCCCACTCTTCTTCAAAGAGATTTGTTTATATGGCTGCAATATAAGAAATACCAAGTCTCCCACCTCAAAAAATCTTTTTGTCCTCTTCCTATCTGCATATATCTTTTGTTGGTTCTGTGCTTGCCTCAAGTTATCTTTTAGTGACCCTATGATCTCTAGACTATGATTGATAAGATCATTAGCTGTAGGTACTCTACTATCTGTAAATATCAAATCAGCAAAAGAAAGTGCATCATAACCATAAAGAGATCGAAATGGAGGCATACCAATTGACATATGATGTGATGTATTGTAACAATACTCTCCCAAGTGCAACCATTTGACCCAAGTAGTTTGCTGATCTGAAACATAATTCCTCAAATACCCCTCTATCCACTTGTTAACAATTTATGTGTGTCCATCTGTTTGTGGATGGCAACTTGTGCTTGGTGTGAGCTCTATTCATGTCAAGTGAAATAGTTCCTTCGAAAAAGAACTAAGGAACCTACTATCTCTGTCACTAACAGTGTTGTTTGGCAAACCATGCAGCTTCAATATCTCTTTGAAAAACAACTCTGCTACTTGAGGAGCCTTAAACTCTGAAGTGATGGGAAAGAAATAAGCATAATTTGTTAATCTATCCACCACCACATATATACAATCCTTACCTTGTACCTTGGGAAGTCCTATGATAAAGTCCATGGAAATGGTCTCCCATTTCTGTTCAAGAATTGGAAGCGATTGTAAGAGACCTGCAGGAAAAATCTATTCACCTTTGTTCCTTTGGCAAGTCATACACTCTTTGATATGCTTGTGGACATCCTCTTTTAGACCTTTCCAATAAAATCTATCATGGATCTTCTTGTATGTTTTGAAGTAACCTTGATGAATAGCCAAGGGAGTGTCATGGAAAGCTCTTAAAATCTTTTCCTTGATTTTTGATTCAGGAACAAGGAAAATTCAGTTCTTTTAATAAATCAGCCCATCATTCATTGTATACCTATCATCTGCTACTAAATCATCCAATACATTAGATGTAAAAGTATTTTTGACATATTCAACAATGATAGAATCTTTCCACTCTACAGAAATAGAAGATAATGAACACAAAGTTGGCTTCCTAGAAAGTGCATCTACTACCACATTTCTTTTACCCTTCATATATTCTATTTCAAAATCATATGCTTGTAGCTTTCTTACCCACCTTTGTTGGTGATCATTTAAATCTTTTTGATCAAGGAAATAATTCAAACTATTATGATCAATTTTCACAACAAACTTCCCACACACAAGATATTGTCTGAACTTCTCTAGTGCATGCATAATTGCCAACATTTCATTGTCATAAATGTGATATGTTTTTTCTAGATTTTTTAGCTTCCTACTCTCAAAAGCAATTGTATGTCCCCTCTAAGTTAGGACAGCCCCAACACCTTCACCCAAATCATCACATTCAACTACAAAAGGCAATGAAAAATCAGGAATAACAAGCATAGGGCATGAACTCATTACCTCCTTAAACTTGTCAAAAGTTTTATGAGCTTCGTCAAACCATGAAAAGGCTCCCTTCTTAGTCAAATCTGTTAATGGAACAGCAAGCTAAGAAAAACCTTTTACAAACCTCCTATAATAGCAACATAGCCCAAAGAATCCTTTCAACATAGGCCAATCAAGTATTGCTTGAATCTTTTGTTGATCTATTTGAACACCCTTAGAACTTATGACATATCCCAAGTAAAGAATTTTAGTTAATCCAAACTCACATTTGGACAACTTGGCATAGAAAAATTGCTGCTCCAAAATACCCAAAAATATATCTAAATGTTCCAAGTGTTCCTTCCAAGTTTTACTGTAGATCAATATATCATCAAAGAAAACCAAGACAAACTTCCTGAGTTGCTTGCTAAATACCTTGTTCATGCATGATTGGAAAGTTGCTGGTGCATTAGTGAGGCCAAAGGGCATGACCAAGAACTCAAAATTCTCATAGTGACACTGAAAATCTATCTTTTCCACATCTTTGTCTCTCATCCGAATCTAGTGGTATCCTGACCTCAAATCAATCTTAGAAAAGTAAACAGCTCCATGCAACTCATGAATAATTTCATCTATCCTTGGTATGGGATATCTATTCTTAATGGTTTTCTTATTCAAAGCTCTATAGTTGATGCACATCATTAGAGTGCCATCCTTCTTCTTCATAAGAACTACAGATAATGCAAAAGGATTAGAACTTGGTCTAATGAATCCCATATCTAAGAGCTCTTTTATAATCTTCTCTATCTCTTCCTTGTAACCCCTTGGATGTCTGTATGGAGTAGTTATAACAGGTTTTGCATCTTTTTCCAACTCTATAACATGATGAAACCCTCTATCTGGAGGTAATTTTGGGGGTATATCACTGAAAACAATGATATGCTTATCTAAAATTTCTTGAATTTCAAAATGAAATTTACCTTTTCCATTTGGAGAGCTTGAAGATCAAATTAAGCAATTCGTTGCCCAAGCAACTTGACCTCTTCTGAAAGTCCTCTCCATCTTCTTTGATGTCACTACTCATGGAGCTCCATTTGAAATCCCTCTAAGTGTAATCTCCTTGCCTTCTGACTGAAACTTGAACTCCATAGTTTGATAGTTCTGATAGTGTCCTCCAATAGAATACAACCATTGAACACCCAAGACAACATTAGTTTCACCAATACCAACAACATAAAAATCATCACAAACCTTGTAGTCTCCCATAGTGATGCTCAATTGTTTGACCACTTTGGTGCATGTCATAGTGAATCCGTCTGCAACAGTCACATTGAACCCTTCAAATTCTTCAGTCTTCAATCCTCTCTTCATTACTAACCCTTCATCAATAAAATTGTGGGTTGCCCCACTATCAATCAAAACAGTCATTTGCTGCCCTGCTAACACTCCACAAACCCTGAAAGGATGATATCTTGGTGCTCTTGAAAGTGCAACTAATGAAACTTCTTTTTTAATCTCCTCTTCGATCTCAGGTTCAGAATCCTCTACGTCATGAAACTCCTCATTACCATTTGAGTCTAAATCCTTATCTGAGGCAACCTATATGTAATGGACTTGTCCTTTTCCCAAACACCTATGTCCAAGGACCCAAAGATATCTACAAGAAAAACAAAGTTTCTTCCTCCTAAGCTCATTCCTTGTTTCTTCATCCATCTTCTTTGCAGTATTAGGAGTTGTATTGTTTTGTATAGGTGCAGGTGCATGGAATGGTTTCTTTTGGAATCCTACCTTATGATGCCATGTGTTTGATTTGGAGGAGTGTGGGAAATCATTCTTTGGAATTGATGGCTCAAGGGTTAGAGCCCTCTTGATAGCTTCTTGCAAAGTGAAAGGTGCGAAAGATCTGACAAACCCCCTAAGAGGTTCAATGAGCATTGTGATGAATAGATGTACTCTTCCCTTCTCTGATATTTCAGGTACCATCACTATAACCTTTTAAAATTCTGTTGTATACTCACTTACTGAGTTCTTTTGCTTAATTTCAAATAACTGGCTAAAATATTCTTCTCCTTCTTTCAGTTCATACCTGTTGAGAATCCTTTGTTTGAAATCACCAAAGGTCTATACGTGATCATGTCCCAAAGTAGTACGACCATGCTACCACCATTCATAGGCTTCTCCTTCCAAATGAAAAGTGGCAAACTGAATTGCATCCTTCTCTGTCATGGGATTGAGCATAAAGTATGTATCTATCTTCTGTAGCCAAGCTCTAGCTGAAATCTTTTCACTTCCATCAATGAAAGTTGCCGTTAACTTACCCAACTAGTGTTTTAGTTCTTTATTTTTTCCATTCCCCTTCTTTTGAGATTCACCTCTTCTCAAGAACTCTACATATGCTCCCCAAGACATATCATTCTTGATCTCATCTGCCAATGCATTGTATTCTCCACGCCATTTGTTAAGGGTCTCCACATTGAACAAACTAGTAGTTGCAAACTCAACTTGTTCAGGTTCCTCTTCAAGTAGGAATAAGGGTTTGTTTGCAGCCCCTAAATTGTGTCTCAATTTCCTTCCATTTTCCATTGTTATTGTTGTTTGCATTGGAAGTACTACCACCATTGTTTTCGTTGTTGTTGTTGTTGTTGTTGTTGTTTTGGATCCATTGCATCATTTGCCCAAACATTTCAGCAAGTTTGGTTTGTACCTCAACCATTTGAGTAAATTCCCTTGAAGCATCATCTTCTTCTACATCTCTTCTATCTGCCATTGTTTCCTCCAATTGCAATTTCCTTTGCTCTCTCCTCAAATATCTAATTTCTTTGTCACTCGGTATCATCAATCATATGAATAACCTACAGGGTGGTAAGATCATGCTTTGATACCACTGTAATGAGCCAAACTTAAAAATAACATTTCACATAAGGTCTGAAAATGAATTTAAATATCTTCACCAATTTTGCATCAAATTTGACGAAACAAGCTAGCTAGTCTTACTCAGGATTAACACCCAAAATATGAAACTTCATCAAAATGTTTTTTGATTGATTTCTGATGTAAATAACATGTTATCAGATCTATAATACTAATTTGTAGAAGCAACAAATAATACAACTTCGAACAACAAGATTTGGGCAAAACCCACAAAAACTGCCAACACCATCAATCACTGAAATACACCAAAAACACCCAAAACTGATATTGTTTGATTTTTAGATGGAAAGTACATGAAATATGATATAATAGAATTAAAGTAACAGTAGAAAAAACCTACAACACTTAGCAAAAAACTACACAACCAAATCTTCACAACAAGCTGAAATACACATTAGGTATTCTGACCCACAAAGCCAAAATCAACACAACACTACCCACAACTTCCAATACAGATCTCTGACATTATAAAATATAAATCTATAGATACTACACAACAAACAAAAGGAAATAACAACAGCAACTCTTTCTAGCCCTTCTGGAACTACCACGGCAACACAAGAAGACCTGCACACACAAACAATGGAAACTACCGGAAACTACTTAATCCTTGAAGCTCTATGCAACCTCTGGATGAAGCTACTCCTTGTGATCAAAGGGTTTGCATCCTCTGGCCACTTGAAACTCATGGTTTTTCATCCACAAGCCTCTTTACTCCAATGGGTTTTTGTCCATTGAAGCCACAATCTGTAAATCTGCAAGTTTGAGAGAAAATATCAAATCAACAATAGCGCCAAATGACCCAAATTACATATTTTGTATCAATATTTCATGGGAGAGAGGGAAACCCAAGATTCCCATGTTTTCCTTTGATTTCTTTCTATTTTGGGGTATGACAGTTGTCATAAGTTGTCATACATTGTCATAAATCCCCCCGCTACTTGTGATTTACCAAGATTTTTGAAATCTTCATGCAAATGGACACCTCACAAAATCTAATGCCCCTTTTTGAGTCTCACAACAATTAATTTAATATTTAATTGTCCTCTTGGAATAGATATTACTTGGACAATATTAAATATTTATTCTTCCTATGCTTGCCTAATTAACCCATGGAAGAATGAGATCAGTTAATATTGACCATTAATTAATTATTTTAGAAAGGGGACATGACACATAACTAGGTTACAATTGCATTGAGGAAGGAAAATCCCATGCACCAAATTTTTTTTTGAGAGATTCGTTCAAATGGGGGGTGTTCATTAGAACCTAAAAATGGGTTCGTTCAAACCACCCCATTCGAAGGAACCCACTTTTCGTCGGCCAAATTTTTTTTAATAAAAATAATGGGTTTGAACGAACCCCCCTTAATGTTATTTTATTTTTTTAATATTTTTTTATAGGTTTCTAATGAATGGGGATTCATTTGAAGCCCCTTTCATTCGAATGGGTCTCTAGGGGTTCATTCGAATCCCCTTTCATTTGAACCCCCTTATTTTGCCTTGCCCCCTTCCAGCTACAATTTTATACAAATTTTTAGGTTTCAAGGCTTAGGTTGAGGTTCAAAATGGAATCAACTTGACAAACCTAGCTAGAGGATTATAGTCCTTGAAACAAGCTTTCTATCAAGTATAATTTTAATATATTTTGGTTTTATTATACATTTTTTTAGTTTAAACATAGGTTTTTCACCGAAAATCAAGCTCTTTGTTCTGCACATGTGGAAAAATAGTATATTACCAAAAAAAATTATGAAAAATATCTATCCTCTTGGTATTCTTCTCCTTGATACAACCAAAAAAAATTGAATTTTGATACATACAAAAAAGTTATGCTTTACACAGTACACCTATGTCTAAATTGTAATTGGTTTGACTTCAAAAGTTAATTAAAAAAAAAATCAATAAAACATTATGAAACCAAATGCATCCTCTAGATATCATAGTTAAAAATCTAAATTCAAAAAAAATAGAATTATATCCTTCATAGAAAAAAAGTTATGTGCTTTATAGTACACATCACTCTTTAAAAATGGTGTTTACTGTTAAAAACTAGTTATTGAAGGAGATGGAAAAAGAAATGCAATTTGATTCCAAAAAAATTTTAAAATATATATTTAAAATCTATAGACAAAAAGTGACAAATCACTAGTTTACATCATCTTCAAATTCCTCATGGTTTAGCAACTATAGGTGTCCAAAAGTGAAGATTTTTTTCAAAATATTCGTTTCAATGTCAACTTGGCTAAAAAGTATAACCCACTATTGTGGGATCACCCATACACATGAATATATGTAAGTCATGAAGTATACACTTGAATACACGTAAGTCATGAAAGTCATGAAGTATACACTTGAATACACGTAAGTCATGAAAGTCGTGAAGTATACACTTGAATACATGTAGCAACAACTATCATTCATAGGATGGCAAGAAGGATGCTCTAATACCACTTACAATTATCCTAATAAGAATTATACTAATTTTATCCTAAACTATTAACTTCCCAAGAAAACAATGGATTTAGAGGGTACCTTGGCTTGATGTAATCCCTACAAACAAGTTGGAGATCAATTACAATAATAACTTATCAAGTAGAATATCATGATTCAACATTAGTAAATCCATAGTAAATTTGTTAACCCAATTATTAAACCTTACCTTGGGATGCTCAACCATGGGGGAGCATGGAAGAGAGTGACTCGATGGGGGTGTCTTAGCCTCCCTAGGCCCCAGGGTGGATATACCATCCCCCTTGGCCTCATGTGGCACATGCCATTCATATGAGGTGGCCTACCTAGTGAGGATTCTAATTTGTCCATTATCCCCTCACCTTGCCATCCTTTTCCATTTCCCCACATGATTGATCTCCCTATATTGTTACACCATGATAGGAGAGTGAGGTTGCAAAATGGTGTCGTAGTAGACCAACTCTCCTGGCCTAAAGCAAGTACCCCTTTGGTCCATGTGGGCTCATCTTGTCCCCCCCAGGTGGTGTACCTAGAAGAGAGCCCTGTCACCATACCCCTTTTGCAATTCTCCCTTTTCCCATCATGGTGAAGGTATGTGCAAAATGAACTAATCAAATCCATATCTACAAATAATCACATCAGTGATACATAATAATTTATGAGTATGCTACGATAAGATATAAATAATAATATGCATGAACCATTAACCATATTTAAATTATACATTATATTCCTATATGAATATCCTACCACAAATATATTAATTCACAATTCTACAATCACAAGATAATTTATGCAAACTGAGATTATGTTTTGCTGGCTGATCTGCTTCTTATATTCCAGATATTAATTCCCTATTTATTTATTTCTAAGTATGTGATGCTTCATTGATGAATTTCCTTCTCAACATTTCATAAACATTACTTAAACTATCTTGAGGAGAGGTGATTCCTTGAATGGATGCATTCTTTGCAAAGAGAGACAACTCTAAGAATACATATACCTTTTCATTGCAACCTTTAAATGGTTTGTTTTGTCTTATGTGGAGGCTCCGCTTAGTCAAATACAATCATTGTTCTTAACAAGAAGATTATCTCATAAAGGTAGTTGCTGCTTATAAATCACGTGGCTTTTCTTCTTACACAAGTCGCTTTCCTTTCATTATCATTTCTCCATTTATCATTGTTATCATTATTTCTTGTATGAAAGATAATTGCACCACCCATATATGTTTCAATGAAGATTTGTCTTTGTTAAATAGAGGCGGTGTCATGGAGGGAGTCAGCCATGATAAACATACTTGTTTGATTAATTTAAACACAATTTTGGTGCCATGAAAGAGAATGGCTATAATCAAACTTGTTTATGAATAAGTTTAAATCTTTAATTTAAACTTCAATATGATCATTCATATTCTATATTGCACATAGAGGAGTCGGCCTTGATACTTCAATCTCTTTAACCATAAGTGCTACCTTCAGGGTGTTGCTAATCACCATGGGTCAGCTAGCATTTAGTTTCTTTAAACATACTTATTAATCATAGAGATTTTCCATTAACATAAACTTGATTATCAAGCTAAAATCAGCCCTTATAATATGATTTCAAGTTCTCTTCCATAGTCAACCTACATAAGGAATGTGGTTGTTGATATTGGCCTCTTTGTAATGTTTAATTCTTGCATGGTATGGGACATTATAGGCCAATAGGTCTTATGCTAGGATAGACAAGTAATCTAAGGATGTCCCCAATATACATGAGGTATGGGGGGCCCAATTCCATGAAATGAAAGTGAAATAATGCCACACAACTAGGAGAAAGGGGTGACCCACCCTTCACCTTCACTTCCCCAAAGTATAAATTTCTTGGGGGCTTAGCCCGAATGACAAGATTCCAACTTCCAAGAGGTGTGTCATTCAATTCACTCCCCACTTTTTAGACTCTACCCATATGCTAGAGTCGAGGTCATCCCTTGGAGTGGTGTATCTCCAAGAAGGCCTCCTAAGAAGGGACAAAAGCAAATCAAGTGGTGTTTTTGATCTCCAAGATCACCTTGCAGTGTGAGGAGAGAGCATACACACACACTTGACTCACACTCGCAATGTTAATTTACCCTTAGGAATTGAAATGTGTGTGATGAAAGTGAATGGATGAATGGATGTTTTTGACTCTCAAGATCACACGAAGTACATGAGAAGAGCATACACACCCTTAGTCACACTCAAATCCACTAAGCAAAGAAAGCACAAGTACATTTTATATCCAAAACCAAATGTGATAATGAAGACACAAGTTCATTGTAAGCTCAATTTTAAAGTGTGATTGCAAACAATGGTTAGTTTTAGGCCCAAATCAAAATATGATGACAAACAAGTTGTAATGAAAGACAAGAGTTGGACTAAGTGCACTTGGATAATTTGTCTTCAGATTTGATGTTGATGTTGATGTTGTGTAGCACCTTATGTCCTCCTAGATTCCACCAAAACAAAGAGAAAAACAAAGAAACTTGCAAGCCAATGTGTTAGGTGAAAATGATCAATCTAATGAAATTATGATAAAGATGGTTAGTGATAGAAAAATGGATGATATGATCAGGTTCTATACAAATTTTTGTTGTTTCAAAAAAAATTTCACGAAAATTAGATAAAATTTGCACACGATATAAGCGTTTGTAGTTTATAAACGAGGTTGACATTGATTGAGTGAAACTTCTAAACTTGATACAATTACTTGATAAAACCTTTGGCACAACAAAGCTAGGTGAATTAGCTCTCCAACGCTACTGGTTTTGCAAAAAATTTACCTGATATGCAAAAGTTATAGCGAAAAGAAAAAACTACCCTTTTAGGGCTCTAGGAGGAACTAGGTTAGTCTGATGGTTAAGGAAACTGCTAACTGTTAATGTTTTACCTAGTCACATTAGCAGTTACAGGCTGGTGGTTTAGATTCTAACAGAGCCCTTGGTCTGTCATGTGACCAAGGGCGAAGGGAAAATAAAAATAAAAAAGAAAAAAGAAATGCACACTGGCCTGGTCACCTATGTGACCACAGGCCTGAGATGAGGGCTAAGGGAGCCAAAGCTGATGGTGGCTAAGGCTGTGAAATAGGTGTGAAGGCAACGGTTAAGGGTGGAGGATGGCGAGTGGAGAGTGGAGCGGGTGGAGCAGAGAAATAAGGGTCGACTGGAGGGTGGTGGTCGACGGGGATGTCGACTAGGAAGTCAACTAAAGGATTTACCATGTCGATTGGGGTGTAAGGAGGAAAGAGTGGAAGTAGGGAGTGGTAGACCAGTGGCAGCAACTTTGGAGGTGGTAGCTCGATGGTACGGTTTCAGGCAGCGACGTTGACCCTGCAATTAAATTAAAACCTTCATAACACAAATTAACCCAAATAAACTTGCAGCAAAATTATAGTGACAGACACAAATAGGATCCAACAATGAAAACAAAGAGCCC
This sequence comes from Cunninghamia lanceolata, assembly GCA_027924645.1. Classification (NCBI taxonomy): domain Eukaryota; kingdom Viridiplantae; phylum Streptophyta; class Pinopsida; order Cupressales; family Cupressaceae; genus Cunninghamia; species Cunninghamia lanceolata. The sequence continues at coordinate 5,737,378 of BSBN01001222.1, forward strand.
CTGCGTAGGTTGTATAGGTCCGTATGGATCTGTATGGTACGGCCCTGCAACAGGGGTCAAAACTAAAAAAAATAAAAAAAAAAATTGGCAGCGAAATATGAAGTGTTATATGTTGATCTTCACCTGCAAGGCCTCTTGGACACAACAGTGAGGTCAGATCTGGGCTAGGAAGCAACTTGCAAAACTTGATCACCAAAACTTGACAAAAAAAAAGTTAGATTTACAAATTTAAACACATAAATCTACAAAAAGCGAGGGTTAGAGCCACTGAGTGTGCCAGAAATGTGAATGAAAAAATGGATTAAAAGGTAACATGAAGATAATGCAACAAACCTAATATCTTTACCTTCAAACCAAGTCCTCAACACATGATAAAATGGAGTAGATGCACCCTAATCTACTAGCTATGTTCTTGATGATGAATGATTGATAATGATATGTTGATTGCTCATGATTTCTGTAGTATAACAATAGTTAGAAGATAATGGATATGGAGATCTAGAGTGATTTTGACAGCATGATGATACTTGAAGATGGATCCCCCATAATGGCTTGGGCGAGGCTTGATTTATAAGAGATGAGGGATAAGGATTGATGGCTAGGATTGAAAGGTGAATTATGTGATGTGGACGGCTAAGATTAAAAGATGATTTAATTTTTGATCCCTTCATTTAATAAAGGTAGTGGTGTTACAACTTTTTAAAATGAAGGTGGTAGTGTAACACATAATTCAAATAAAAAATTACTTAAATTATGAGAGAGGGACATGTGTTGTGATGAGAATAAAGGTGAGGGCTAATTTGAATAAATGTTTTATTTATTTAAATTGGAGGAAAGGAGAAATTAATTAAATAAATATGATTTATTTAATTAATTGGCTAATTTAATTTAAATAAATATTTTATTTATTCAAATTAGAGGAAAGGTGGGAAATTAATTAAATAAATAGGATTTAATTAATTAATTAGCTAATGGGATAAATGGGATTTAAATGGAAATTAGGATGGGAATTAGTTAAATAAATATTATTTATTAAACTAATTAGGTGATGAATGGGGTATGTGAGGGTCCTAGGACAAAATGTCATAAGATGTCTCAAATAATGTATTGACAAGGTGATGTTGTAAGACATGGACAATTTTAGGTGTCTACACTACTTTGTAAAAATATAATATTTAAAACATTTTAATTAGTGTTTATATTTTATTTTTTAGTTTTACAAAAAGTAGGTCATCAGCACCAAAATATGATCTATTGATTGTTTTCTGAAGAAAAAATAGTAAGGTTTATTAAAAAAATTTAAAAAATATATGATGCACTAGAGGAGAGATTCCATATCGAGATGATATAATATTTTTTCTATTTCGAATAAATAGTTAAGACAACAGTTGTGTTTTCATTACATATTTATCAAAAATGGGGAAAAAAATAATCCATGCACTAAATTTTTGAGTTATGAATACACAAAAAATAGAAGGAAAATAAATGAAATTTACTATATAAAGTGTGACATCCCATTCAACCATATTTTTTAGAATTTTATCAGCAACTAAATTTTAGTGTCAATTTTTTTTATACGTAAGAGAGATTTTGTATTAAAATATTAAAAACCATACAACTTATCTTTGTTAAGGCGACAAACTCCATACTTTTGTCATCTACTAGCTAGACTATCAAAATGACCTTGTAGGGTCTGGTGTGCCATCAAAATGCCACTCAGGGCTCCTTGGTAGTTTATTGCTACTAAACATAACCAAGAATACATTATAAACATATTATTGAAGTCAAAGTTTTGCAAAAAAACCAAAAATCCATACACAGTTGGTGAGACATACTCTAACCCTTCACCCTAGACGTTGCTCGAATAGGTAATGATGGAACTCCGGGATACACGTGAAGTCCTTTGTGGCCTTGAACTGGAATAGTTTCCTTAGGAATGCCCATCCCTTCCAAGCTCTTTCCATGTGCTCTTGTAGAGCCATTCCCTATAGGTCTAGCAAAAATGGATAATAGGGAATGACACCCTCATCTCTATCCACCTTTTCCAGGTCCTTTGGTCAGGGGATCCCTGCACCAAAAACTGCCTTTGCTAGGACTTCCTCGAGACCATCAAGCAAGTGGTTCTTGAAATCCTTCCGAGTTGCAATGCTGATCACAGCCTTTTCCACGTTCAAATCAAGTAGGAAGGCCACGAATCTAGATGTGATATCAGGGTTGACCTTGTATCTTTCCCCATCCTCCACAAAGACCCTACCCAAAATCAATTTCACAACTCAAATCATGAAAGCGTCGCCCTGTATCAGCACCTGCCTAAAGCGTTGGTCTATAATTTTTCCTCAAAATGGTATTTGCCTAACCGAGCTGGTTAGGCAAATTAGAGTTGTCATTCCTTCACATGCCAACCGACGACTCAGTAGATGGTCTGGAGAGAGGTAAAAGTCTAGCTTCAGAATTTTGTCCATAGCCCTATCGAACAGAAAGGAAATATATAAAACTAACCTATACTACCAGTCTCACTTGCTATTAATGTGATGGGAAGGTTCTGGACTCTGCATTATGATGGCTCATGCCTTGAAGGTCAATACACCTTGCTAACTGAGATCAGTGTACTTTGGCAAGCTCCCCTCCTTTGGCTCCAATCATATCTCCCTCTCTGAAACATGCAAAACTATGATGCCTTAGGCTCCTATTAAATCAAATGTCATCACCCTGCCAAATCGACCCTGCACATCATATGATGTGTAGGGTCCCCTGCCCTGCCACCCATGGGATGAGGTGAGATCTCTAACTAACTTCCCTTATCTGAATGCCATTTGCCCCCTGATTGGAGAGAAGGTCCGCCTCTCTATTGCCTTCCTTGTAGATGTGATTAAACATTGCTTCCTTAAATTTGTCTATCATATTGAGGATGGCTTCCAAGTGAGCACCTAGTTTCTAGTTTGACAACCTTCTTGAATGGAGAGCATTAATAACCAGTGTGGAATCACCTTCAACTTCAACTTTTGATGCCTTAAGGTCAAGGCAGAGCTTGAGGCCCAAAATGAGAGCTTGAAATTTTGCCAAGTTGTTAGTTCCTTCTAGCAGAGGGGAGGCCAATCTGCCCACAGTACTACCATTCTAGTCATGGATGATGCATCTAGCCCCTGAGATGCCTAGGTTTCTGCTGGCAGCCCCGTCAAAGTTAAGTTTGACCCAACTGAATTCTGGGGGGTGCCACTTAGTTTTAGCTATGTCCTCTTGATTGTTGGAGTGTCCAGTTCCTCCAAAGGTGGGAGCCTGTAATCCATGCCAGGAGCTTCGCATAGAAGCATCCCAGGCAATGAAATTAACTTTCTTTGGCATCTGATCTTCTATTCTTGATTTTATTAGTTCCACTATGCTTGATTCGATCTTATTTAGAAGTGAGGGGATAGGCATCTCCTTGTCCTAAAAAATTCTTCATTTGCGCTCCTTCCAAAGTTCCCAAATTACAATCGAGGGGCTTACCGTACATAAATTATTAAACATCACTTTTTTCTAGCCTATTGGCCATCTGATGAGCAAGTCTGATAACTTATTTGGGAGTGTTGTTTGCCACTACATCTTTGAGAGTAACCAGTGCCAGCAGGTTTGGGCAAAAGGGCAATTTAGGAATAGATGATCCCCATTCTCTTTCTCTTGTTTGCATAAGGGGAATCTCGAAGGACCTTGGTATCCCAACTTTTTAAATCTATCTGCAGTCAAAGCCCTACCTTGCATGGCCACCCAAGTGAAAATACTTGCCTTCGAGAGGCACTCTTTGTTCCAGCATAGATGAGTTGGTAGGCTTGTCCTTCCTTCTCTAGAGTTGGTTAAATCTTTGTACCCAACTTTTACATTGTACTCCTCATTTGCTGAGGCATTCCATCTGAGTTTTTCTTGTCCCTTCCTTAAGAAAATTTTCTATCTTTTCACCACTTTCTTGAAAGATTCTACCATCTATCATCCAGTCCCAAATTTTGAATGCTCTTCCACTTGAAACTGAGAAGACCGTGGAGAACTAAAATTTCCATGTAATCTCTTACCTTATCTCCCCATGCTTGTTTCGTAATCCTTTTCACCTCCACTAATGAATCAATTTCTTCTAATTTATGTCCTCCCTCCCAAGAGTCTTCTTGGAAGGAGGCTAAGCTCCCATCCACAATTTCCCAAGTGAGGTGATCTATGATAAGCTCTCTACAGGATTTCATGAAGTTCCAGGTTCTTGAGCCCCCTGGAAGGGACCGAGCTATAAATAAGCTATTTATCTCATCATCCAAATATTTTGCCCTCACAATCTTGAACCATTTGAGCTCCCTTTTGGAGTGAATGGCCCAGATCAGTTTTTCCCCCAAAGCGATATTTTGCATAGCTAAAACTTTCACTCCAGTGCCATCTTCCTCTTTACTCTTGCAAATTTTATCCCACTTCACTAAAGGGAGTTTATGCTGATCTAATTTTCCCTGCTAGAAGAAATTTCTCATTAATTAATTTAGTGTCTTGCTGGCTTCCACTGAAAGTGGGAGGCAAGATATTAAATAAATTGGAATCGTTGTTATTACCGATTTGCGCATAGTGAGCCTGCCTGCCCAAGACAGCCAACAACTCTTCCAGGATGTCATCTTATTTTTCACCTTTTCTGTTAGTGTATTCTAAGTATTTCCAAGTTAGAGTCCTTGAGTCAAGGGTAGGCCTAGATATTTGCAGGGGAGGTTCCCTTTTTTGAATCTCAGGATCCTAAGAATTTGAATTTACCTTTCCACTCTTGTATTAAAAAAGAATACTTCTAATTTTGCTACACTTACCTCCCGTCCCAAAGCCAAAGTGTACTCTTCCAGCAACCTTTTGAAGTTTCTATCTTCTCTTTCCTTAGTTGTACCAAACAACATAGTATCATCTGTGAATTGTGGGTAAGTGATCTCTCGAAGCGAACTTGTAACCTGCATTCCTTGTATCTTCCCTTCCCTCCAAGCTTTGTTGATGGACCTTCCCAAAGCCTCTACCATAATAATGAATAAGAAGGGTGAAAGGGGATCCCCCTGGTGAAGCCCTTAGGAGGCATCAAAAAATCCTTCAGGAGAGCCATTTATTAGCATGGAATACTTGGTGCTGGCCACCCATTCAAATACCCAATCTAACCATCCCTTATGGAATCTGAAGGCCTCCAAAACTGATGCAGGGGCACCATGTCAAGTTGTACAATTTTGGTCTTAGGTTGAGTTTTTGGTGTTTTGAGTCTTTTTTCATGTAATAAGGTCATAATAGACCATTTGTGATGTAAATAGAGTCATTTGGGGACAATTTTGCTAATATTGTAAAATCTTGATAAAGTTGTCATGCAAGAAAATGCAAAATGGGAAGTTGAAGAGTCATTTTTGTGAAGGGAAGGTTTTTGGTCATTGGAACTCAAAGCGGCGGTCAGCAAATTGATTGGAATATGTTTTAAGAGCCTTGTGAAGGTCAAAAATGGTAGAGATCAATTGTATTTTTGGAGAGAATTCAATAGAACCCCTATTTTTCTGTAGATTTCCAATGTTTTCTACTATTTCAGAGATCAATATGGCTCCGTACAGCTTGTTCATGGTGTAAAATGAATTGGAATTGTTAGAGTAATGAATCTACTTTGATTTGGGTTTTGTTGCATTGAATTTCATTAAAATTTGAGGTAGTTTGAAGTCTTTTTCTGTAGACTACCTGTAAACCCTGTTTTTGAGAGTTTGAGTGCAAGAAAAATGGTTTGTGACCCTTTCCACTGATGAAAATACTTGATAATTTGTGGATTGGGGTTAGATGGGATGTATTTTATGTTTACAAGTTTGCAGATGCATGGGATAAGGTTTGTGGAGTTTTTGTTGATGCCCCAGTTCATTTAATCCATGTTTTCTATGCAATTGAGAGGCATGGGGTTAGAGTTTGTTAAAAGAGTCATGGGAATGGACTTGTTAGAATTTTATAAGAATGTGAAGATCTAATAAGGAGTATTTGAAGTGTTGGTGAGGAGAAATTGAACCAGGAGAGTCTATAACCCTTAAACCCCTACTTGCTTAAGCCTAATTAGGTCTTCTAGGAAATGGGACAGTCAGTTTTGGGGGCTTATGTTGCAAAGTAACCCTAGTCCATTTTGATATATGTTGTATAAAGCCCAAAAGGGTATCTAGATATGTGTTTATATTTTTGATATCATGTCTTCAATAAAAGTTATGGCCAAAAAGGTTGATTTGCTACACTCTTTAGGCCTAGTCAAGGAATAGGATAGCCAAAATTTGAAGCCTTCTGTACAAAGAACCTGTTGGAACTGGGAATTCCCAGTCAATTTTTACAAAAAATTTCATGATCCCGTGATGAAAAAATCAATTTCACTACTCAAAATTTTATAATTGGCCATAGCCATGCACTAGAACAAATCATATCAAAGGATTAATGCCGACATACCTACTTTGTTGTGATGTTTTATTCAAATTCCTAGTGCTTAATTCAAATCCCTAGTGATATCACTTCAAACAACTTTGTAGTTTGGATTGCATCTTTTTGAAGCACACAGAACATACATCGACCAACTCTATACTCTAGATGAGATCAAATATGTCACACCAAAGTCATGCAACAATCACAAATCCTTTGATATGATAATTTCATTAACAAGGAGTTATTCCAACCTAGTGAGTGGGCCCTTCTCTATGACTACCACTTCAAGGATTTCAAAGGTAAGTTCCACACTCATTGGTTGGGACTTTACAAAAATGAGCATGTCTTTGAGAATGATGTTGTCAAACTACACGCTATGGATTTAACCCGAATGGCTTTGGTGGTTAGTGGACATTATTTGTGCTTGTCCAAGGATGAGTTCATTGAACAAATTAAGATGAAAATTGATGTCAAGGCTGTGAGATGCACATCAAATGTCCAACTTGCAATATTGGTCCCCACCCTTCCCTTTTCTTGTTCTCCTCTATGTGATAATTTTTTGACTAAGGACGATTTCCCATTTTTAGTTGGAGAGTCTGTGCTTGCCTTGTAGCATCTGTGTTTGCATCACTGGCTGATACAACATCTGCCAACTTCCCTCTATTGAGCTTCGTCACGATGGTATGTAGCAAAGATAATAATGACATAGGTTGTCATGTTACCTAGGTCATCATGAGAAGATAAGTAATTGAGAGGCGAAGAATAGTACATAATTTTGTGGCATCTGCAGAGCTTCTAGGCATAAAAGGAATTTGGTCATTGCAATCTTCAACTGCTGATATATATGACATTTTTTTGGGTTGTGAGCTTTGTTCGTGAGACTCGTATACTTGCAATGAATTTTAAAGATGAGCTAGAAGAAATAGAAAATTGAAGGGTTAGCCTCTGATGCTCAGTCATTATTTTGTCATGGCGCTATACATGACCAGCCTATTCAAGTAACAACCATTTTCTTGAGGTTAGTAAGTGCAACATCAAGAAAATTGTTAATTAAATAGAGTGAATCCTCCTGAAATTCTAGCTTGAGAGATTTGCAGACAAATATAATATAGAACTTTCTCCAATTTGCTGACATCCGAAGAACTTTCCTTCTCAGATTCTTGTTGGAGGATTTGTGGCTCTTGATTGAAGATTGGAGGTCATTGTTCTCACATATCCTTGTGCACCAATGTGATGGCCAATTTGAAGACATTGTTCATAAATACTCTTGAAGCACCGAACCTCTGAGGCACATGGATGGGCATTGATATTATTTGAAGATATTTGCAACAGCAAATAAGAATCGGATCTAAGCAAATACGATCTGCTATCCTTGGCATCCCCTTAGAATCCACAACCTGCATTTTTGAGACCCAACAAATTGGTGACTCTACTGGGGAGAGTTTGCCTAAAAATCTAAAGCCATTTGTTATAGAGTCAAATCCAAAGTTTTAATTAAAAGACTCTGCTAGGAAGAAAAGTATTTTAATTTTCCTCTTCTCACAAGAGGTGGTGACTCCGAAAATAAAATTGATGAAACATGAAAAAATATAACATACCCCATTTTGATGCGTTCTTTGAACTAAGGAGACATGAAGGAGAACCATTAAATGATGGGTATGCAAATGAAAATAATGACTATAAGAACCCACTTGATGAGGGAGAGCTTATTGATCAAACTGTTGTTGACCTTGATAGCACGACTGATCAGGAATTAGAAATGTATTTAGAATGGGGAGAACAACAACTCGGGAGATTACAGATGATACAAAAAAGCAAAGAACTAGAAAGACAAATAGTAGGATTGGATAGACAGCTGGCACAATTAGGCCTCCAGGTACTGGAACCACCGAAACCTATCCCTCCACGTAAACAAAGTGGTGATGTCAATTCACATGCACCCTCTCAGAACACCTATGCTCCACATACTCTGAGTGTACCTCATGATCCATACCATAACCCTATCCAGCATAATAGGCCACCACAAGAGCCCCAGCTTATAAATGCAAGTAACATTCCTCAATACTATTCACCACTAGGACAACACTATACCCCACAATACCAGCAATATGTGCCACATCACAATGCTTACTATCAGTCTTTATATAAGACAGAGTTTTTACCCACCCACCCACTGCCATATATGGATCAGCAGTGTTGGGAGGAAGAGGAAAATAACCAACAGTGTTGGGAAGAAGAGAGGTATGAGTATTTAAAATCAGGATCAGATGACAATGAGGAGGAAATATACATGTCTGAGGATAATTTTCAGGTTTGTTCAAATCTATTGTATGATAACATAGTAAAAGAAGATGAGGTGATACTTTGCCAAGATATTCCTGAACAAGAATTTCATGTACATGCAGATCTAAATTATGAGAGCGATGAAGTGCCTTCAGATAACCAAAGTGATGTGTCATCTTGTAAACATGCTGACAAAATAGGTGTATCTAATTTTAATGATCTTGAGCATTGTGGTAATGTTGAAAGAGATGAAGAAAATGTTGGAAACATGATGGATGAAGAGACATATTCACTTGATAGTGATCAAATCTCATAGTTACTCACCATAGAATATCAAAAATATGCACATGGGGGTGATTTGAAAGTTTCATGTCCATCATACATATGCTTTGACAGTGAGGATACTTTGCATGATAGTAGACCATACGATTGGCGTGAAAGGATAACATTAGGATCATATTTAGTTGAGGTAGAAACATCTAGTGATTATGAGTTTCATAGCAAAGATTGTCCAGAGATAAGTTCTATCAAACCTTGTAATAATGAAGTCTGGATATCACAGCTGTATGAGGAAAATACATATAGTGCTGAAGGTAGTGGTGACAACTTTGAATATGATATAATACCATTAGATGATGCTAACATTGAAAAAAGTGAATATCAAATACAGTCTGATTTTGCCTATTTTTTAGTTCATATAGAGAATTATCATTTGGGGGATGATAGCGAATATTGTTACTTAAAATATCACGATAAAAATCAGTTTGAACTATCATTTGGGAGTTCTCAGATTGCATGTGATTTTCAGATGCATAATCATGAAGAATATAGCAACATCAATGAACCATTGTTAAAAAATATGGATATGTTCAATCATGCAAATCTTAGTAATATGATTAGATTTGTTTCATTACAGTGTGATGAAAACAAAGTATATGACAGGGGAAAATGTAAACCTCTCTTTTTATGATGGCCTTGAGCCATCAGTTATGATATGGTTTCTCAGAATCATATCATTTTAAGGAAGAGAGAATAATTGGACTCTGTCGCCCAATGGAGTAGGCACTGGTCTGCTCCTCCAAAGATCTAGGGATCTTTCTATGCCCACAAGGGGCATGCATCCTCAGATGGAGCCTATGTTGGAACTGGGAATTCCCAGTCAATTTTTGCAAAAAACTTTACGATCCCGTGATGAAAAAATCAATTTCACTACTCAAAATTTTATAATTAGCCATAGCCATGCACTAGAACAAATCATATCAAAGGATTAATGCCAACATACCTACTTTGTTGTGATGTTTTATTCAAATTCCTAGTGCTTAATTCAAATCCCTAGTGATATCACTTCAAACAACTTTGTAGTTTGGATTGCATCTTTTTGAAGCACACAGAACATACATCGACCAACTCTATACTCTAGATGAGATCAAATATGTCACACCAAAGTCATGCAACAATCACAAATCCTTTGATATGATAATTTCATTAACAAGGAGTTATTCCAACCTAGTGAGTGGGCCCTTCTATATGACTACCACTTCAAGGATTTCAAAGGTAAGTTCCACACTCATTGGTTGGGACCTTACAAAAATGAGCATGTCTTTGAGAATGATGTTGTCAAACTACACGCTGTGGATTTAACCCGAATGGCTTTGGTGGTTAGTGGACATTATTTATGCCTATCCAAGGATGAGTTCATTAAACAAATTAAGATGAAAATTGATGTCAAGGCTGTGAGATGCATGTCAAATGTCCAACTTGCAATATTGGTCCCCACCCTTCCCTTTTCTCATTCTCCTCTATGTGATAATTTCTCGACTAAGGATGATTTCCCATTTTTAGTTGGGGAGTCTGTACTTGCCTTGTAGCATCTGTGTTTGCATCATTGGCTGATACAACATCTACCAACTTCCCTCTATTGAGCTTCGTCATGATGGTATGTAGCAAAGATAATAATGACATAGGTTGTCATGTTACCTAGGTCATCATGAGAAGATAAGTAATTGAGAGGCGAAAAATAGTAAATAATTTTGTGGCATCTGCAAAGCTTCCAGGCATAAAAGGAATTTGGTCATTGCGATCTTCAACTGCTGATATATATGACATTTTTTTTGGTTGTGAGCTTTGTTTGTGAGACTCGTATACTTGCAATGAATTTTGAAGATGAGCTAGAAGAAACAGAAAATTGAAGGGTTAGCCTCTGATGCTCAGTCATTATTTTGTCATAGCGCTATATATGACTAGCCTGTTCAGGTAACAGCCATTTTCGTGAGGTTAGTAAGTGAAACATCAAGAAAATTGTTAACTGAATAGAGTGAATCCTTCTAAAATTCTAGCTTGAGAGATTTGCAGACAAATATAATATAGAACTTTCTCCAATTTGCTGACATCTGAAACTTTCCTTCTCAGATTCTTGTTGGAGGATTTGTGGCTCTTGATTGAAGATTGGAGGTCATTGTTCTCACATATTCTTGTGCACCGATGTGATGGCCAATTTGAAGACATTGTTCATAAATACTCTTGAAGCGCCAAACCTCTGAGGCATGTGGATGGCCATTAATATTATTTGAAGATATTTGCAACAGTAAATAAGAATCAGATCTGAGCAAATACGATCTACTATCCTTGGCATCCCCTTAGAATCCACAACCTGCATTTTTGAGACCCAGGAGAACCTTACCTTGGTTTTAAGATATATTCAATAATGGCCAAATGGGTATCTGAAACAAGTTTGATTTCCTGGAGATCAGTCTTGGTTGGGAAGTTATGTTAAAAAATGCCTTTTTGAAAGGCTACAAGGAAAACTAGTACTTATGAAGGAAAACTTACTATAGAATGTTTGTGGGATTGAAGGATTGGTTATTTGTTGAAAAGAGAACCTGGATGCCAAGAGACTAGGCTAAGGTAAAAGAGAGAGAAAGGCCTGAGGTGAGGTATCAAAGACAAGGAGAAGCAAGGTGAAAGAGACTTGCTTGAAAAAAGAGAAGAATGGATGTGTTGAGGAGATACTTGCAGGCTGAGGGTTCACAAAAGAGGAAACAATAAAGGAAAAAAAAGGAAAAAGACATGAAGAAGGAAAAAGAAAAGGCAAAACAAATGGAAATTGACCAAGAAATAGAAGAGCTGAGGCAGGCTATGAAACAACTAAAAGAGATGTGAGAAAGAATGGAAGAGAAATGGAAGGATTTGCTTAAACAAGAGAAAAGTTGGCACTTATCAGTGAGCAAGAGGGTATCATGGCCTATTAATAAGATAATTCAAATGAGAAGACAAGTAAGGGCAGAAAAATCAGTCATGAAGGAGTCCTTGATTGAAGAGCACAAGCAAAGAAAAGAGGAAGAGGTAAGAAATGAAATGGTGAGTACATCTATGACTGTTTTGACATCAAGCATTGAAGAAGTTTAGAAGGACAAGGTAGACATAGTTATGGATGAGTCTTCATACCATTTTCAGTTGTTTAAGTCTAATGAGCAAGATGAACAAGTAGAGAAGGGTGTTGATACTCAAGTTGTTGATGAAGAGTTGCAGACCAAGATGCTTCAGTTAGATGTTGTCATGTTGCAGGGGTCACAAAGAAAGAGAAAAGAACCCATCGCTAGTAATGGTACAAATCAAGTTATTTTTTATGTTGTCATTATCCAATTGCAAGTATCCATAGATTTAAATAGGAAGCAACTTATTCCATTTGACAGACCTAAGTACCTTAGCAAGAAGTTAGAAAAACCTAAGGTGAAGATGAAGTCTACAAATGCAACGTACAATTCAAATCTTTAGTATTTGACTAAATGGAAAGGATTACTAGATGAAGGAGCATTTGGAGAACAAGAAGGTGAAGTGATCAAACATGATCTACAACAATACAATTCTCAAGGGACTTGAGTTCTTTTTTAGTTCGGGTGTATGGTGCAGGGGCACCATGTCAAGTTGTACAATTTTAGTCTTAGGTTGAGTTTTTGGTGTTTTGAGTCGTTTGTCATGTAATAAGGTCATAATAGACCATTTGTGATGTAAATAGAGTCATTTGGGGACAATAGTTGTCATGCAAGAAAATGCAAAATGGGAAGTTAAAGAGTCATTTTTGTGAAGGGAAGGTTTTTGGTCATTGGAACTCAAAGGGGCAGTTAGAAAACTGATTGGAATATGTTTTAAGAGCCTTGTGAAGGAAAAAAAATGGCAGAGATGAATTGTATTTTTGGAGAGAATTCAATAAAACCCATGTTTATCTATAGATTTCCAATGTTTTCTACTATTTTAGAGATTAGTACAACTCTGTACTACTTGTTCATGGTGTAAAATGAATTGGAATTATTAGAATAATGAATCTACTCTGATTTGGGTTTTTTTGCATTAAATTTTATTAAAATTTGAGGTAGTTTGAAGTCTTTCTGTAGACTGCCTATAAACCCTATTTTTGAGGGTTTGAGTGCAAGAAAAATGATTTGTGACCCTTTCCATTGATGAAAATGCTTGATAATTTGTGGATTGGGGTTAGATAGGATGTATTTATGTTTACAAGTTTGTAGAAGCAGAGGATAAGGTTTGTGGAGTTTTTGTTGATGCCCTAGTTGGTTTAATCCATATTTTCTATGCAATTGAGAGGCATGGGGTTAGAGTTTTTTAAAAGAGTCATGGGAATGGACTTTTGAGAATTTGATGAGCATGTAGAGATCTAATAAGGAGTATTTGAAGTGTTGGTGAGGATAAATTGAGCTAGGGGAGTATATAACCCTTAAACCCCTACTTGCTTAAGCCTAATTAGGCCTTCTAGGAAACTGGACAATCAGTTTTTGGGGCGTGTGTTGCAAAGTAACCTATACTGCATTTTTGATATTTTTAAAAATATTTAATGGGTATCAAAATATGCTCTTGTAATCTAGGTAGGAGGTATATACAAGAAGTTATGACTGGAAAATCTCTTTCACTGTCGTTGGCCTAGAGTTGTTTGGCAAGGGAAAGTTTTGTAGTTTGAGAAGTCCAAGTTTTTGTGAACCATTGTTGGTCTGTATGTGTTATTCCCATATGTTCTCTGGTGTCTCAAGTGTTTGGTGAAGGGTCTGAGGTCTAGGTACCTTATTTGAGTTTTTGTATCCTTAATAAGTTCATGTCAAATTGAAGAGAGTTTAGTGTTAGGAAGATGTGCAAGCCCAGTGTTCTGAAATATGCCTCCATTGTGTTGAATTGAACCCTTGCTTTGCATCAAATACTTTGAACAAGAACTAATAATTAACCTTGTCATATGCCTTCCTTATATCTAGTTTCATCAACATGGATGGTTTCTTTAGCTTCTAGATGGAGTGGATCGCCTCTTGAGCTATAATAACTCCATCAAGGATGGATCTACTGAGGACAAAACTAGTTTGTTCCTCTGTGATGATGTCTGATAGAATCTTCTTCACTCAATTAGCTATGGAATTTTATAGTATCTTATATAAAGTATTGTAGAGGGTGATAGGCCTGTAGTCCTCTAATATCTCTAGTTTTTCCTTCTTTGGGATTAGCACTATAAAGGTGTTGTTCATCTCTTTGAGCACTTGCCCTGAACTTCTGGAGTCCTCAATTGCTTCCATGATTTCCTTCCCTACTATGTTCTAGCATTTCTCAAAGAAAGTAGCTGGGAAGCTATCTAGCCCAAGTACCTTATCTGGGTGTAGCTGGAAAAGAGCCTCCTTGACTTCTTGCTCAGTGAACTTGTTGTTCAACATTTTGTTCTATGCCTCAGATACTAATGACGGGATGCCTTCCAGAAGCTTTTTATGTGCTTGTAAATTTGATCCCTCCCAATCATTTAGAAGATTTTTTAAGGTCACCATTACCTCCTTCACCTCCACTTTATCTAGTGATCTTCCTTTCAGAGTTTTGATGTGAGTGATCCTATTTATCTCCCTTCTCACTTTTGTAGAATTCTAAAAAAACTTTGTGTTTTTATCTCTAGCCTTTAACTAGATTTCTCTAGATTTCTGTCACCAGAAGACTTTTTTGTTGGCTAGTATATCTTTCAGCTTGCTTAGTAGTTCTTTTTATTTTAGAAATTTTTGGTAATTCATGTCATCTTTGATCACCTTTTCTGATAATTCTTTCAACTTCTCCTTTATTTCCCTTTTTTCTTCAAAAATGTTCTTAAAGACATTTCTGTTCCAATTTTTAAGATTCTATTTTACCACTTTTAGGTTAGCTATGATATTGAACATTTTTGAACTGCCTGGGTTGCTGCTAGTCCACCATTGTGCTACTAAATCCATGAAGCTAGGGTCCTTGAACCACATGTTCTCACATTTAAATAGACACATAACTGGTCCTTTTTCTCCCATGATCTCCAAGAGGATAGGGTAATGATCTGACCCTGCCCCAGATTCAATATTGCAGTTCATTGAGAAAGGGAATTATCCTCAAACCCCTTTAAAAAAGAATTGATCCAGTTTCTCAGCAATGTTGCAAAATCCCATTCTCTTATTTGTCCAAGTGAAGTGACCATTCCCCATTTGCACTTCAATTAGCATGTTTCTTCCTACAAACTCTTCAAAATCAATTTGGGATTGCAGTCTTCTGCTCACCCCACCTTTTTTGTCTTCTGATCTTAAGATGGCATTAAAGTCTCCTCCAATGAGATAGAAATCCATCCCCATATTGTTACAGATGGATGTTATCTCACCCTAAGCTTGCCTTTTCTGAATGCAATTCACAGGACCATATACATTTATGAGGAAAAAATAAAGATTGGAAGCTAGGCTTCTTACCTTGTAGAGGATCCAGTGTCTATTTACAACAATTTCTTCTACTAAAACATGCTATGGCTTCCATAGTATCATTAGTCCTCCAGAGGGGCCAGAGGCATTTACTCCACACCATTTCCAGAATCTCATCTTTCTTCCAAACAACTCCTCCTGATCTCCAAGTTTGGTTTCCTATAGCATTCAAATGTCCACTTGAAAAGATTCTATCTAGTGATGTACTAGGCACCCCTTGTTAGGGGTGTTTATGCCCCTAACATTCAATGACAAGAGCTTCATTAGTGTTCAAGAAGGGATTCACCCTTCCCTACTTTCATCATCTCATTTATTTTCAATTTCCCACTTGCCTCTCCATCCCACTTTAGTTTTTCCCGATTGGGGATTCTCCCACTTTTTACACTCTCTCAATAGTCTGGAGTGGGTTTGAGAGATTCTCTCTAGCCAATGCTAAGCTTCCCTATTTCTAATTGAGGGGAGATGAGGCTAGTTTTCTCTCTACCTTCTTCTTGCTTGAAATCTTCCACATCTGGCTAAATAGCCCCATTTGCTGGAATTGTCTAATCAATCCATTCTTCCAAAATGCAATCCTCCTCCAGACTGAAAACTCCACTTTTGGTTGTGGTGGCTAATTCAACTAGTTCATTACCTACCTGAATTAAGGAGTTTAGGTCTTCCTTTCTTACCTTATTTCCTAACAAATCAATGGCCTCTGAAATCTTATGATCCAAATCCTTCGTTTTATCAAGGTTGTCTAGTGCTTTTTCAAAGCCCTCTACCATCACTCCTTGATTCTTCTGATCTTGCCTCTGATCCTCCATGCTATCTTTCTCTGGTTTATCTATTGTAGAGCATGAAGTGCCTTCCACCTTGGGGATTGCATTTTCATTTTTCTCTAGTGATTTTGAAGGAGTTCTCCATCCCAAAACTTTAATTATGTTGCCTTTAGGGGAGGGACCAGGGGAGAGTTTTTGTGTCTAGCTTCCCCAGTCTGAGTGCAGCTTGATCTCTTGCCATGGAAGATCTGAGGCACTTTTTTCCACACCTAATCTGACATAAGTGCTAATCCCATCTGCTTCCATCCTTTCTTCTACGCATAGGTAGGAGCCTAAACCATTGCCAATTTCTTCCAAAATCTTAGGGGCCCAGAACTCCAAAGGAAGATGCAACAGCTTAAACCATTCCTATGTCCTTTCTATTTGGTGGCGAAATAGATCAAGGCCTTATTTCCATTTGTAGATGTAGAACCCCCAGTCATATAAAATCTAGATGTCATTAACAATTTCTTCCCTTATTTCCTACGTTAGACAAATTACCATGAAAAATTCAATACCTAGGGTTTTGAATTACAAATCTTCCCCCCATTTCTTCTTCCACCAGTGAGTCATTTCTTCCCAATTCAAATCTTTCCCATACCATTTAATGAAAAGGCCAAGTTGTTCCAATAGTTCTACCTCAGGCCTCATTTTGACTGTACTTATTACCCTAGAAGTCTTATAAATGTTTCCAATTGTTGCTTTGCCTTAATTTCTCCAATTTTTGCTATGGTTCCCTAGGTCTTGTTCGCTCATAGGTAATCTATTGGGGTTTCCTTTCCCTTCATTCACATGAAATTCTCTCCAATTTTGGGGATTCCTGGGGGTGAAATTATCCCATCTAATTTCCTTGCTCCTCCAATAGTTGTTCCTATTACTATTCCAGCCCCGATGCCTTTGTTTGCATTGTTTTATGTAAGATTTCCAATGCCATGAATATCGACCGTAATCTCTTTGGATGCTACTTTCTTATCCATTCATAGATAATTTGCTCTGCTTCCAAGACTCCTTGTCTGCTCAATTCTTGATCTATTCTGCCAGGATTTCTGCCTCGACTTCATGCTCCCAGCGACCTTGCCCTTTATTTTCTACTAGATATCTAGATGTGCCCTCACCAAACTTCTTTGGCTCCTCATTTCACATCTACTTTACTCCTTTGTGTGCCATTGCAAGATTAACTAATTTAGTTTGATGATTTTAATGAAATTTTAGGGTCATAGCGTTCATACAGTTTTTAGTGATTCTCCATCTCCATATTACACTATGACATCTACTGCCGAGGTATGTTTTAGTGTTAATTTTATAAAATACTACATTTAAATAATTTTTTAAATTTTTTAAAAAATACAAACATAAAATACATTAAAAAATCTACATTTTACTAGTTTACATAATTTTAAAATTTAAACTATAAACATCACTTTATAGTGATTCAAGTTAAAAAGTTAGATAAGTGTTTGATGTTTCCTTTATAAAAGTGTGACACAAATTTGAACTTTCATCCTGGTAACAGATTTCTGCATCTCCTCTATGAGCTCCACTTTATCCTAAGGACCCACCTGTGCCAGGTTCAATCCCACATCATGAATAGAATAATATTTAGGTTGCATTTGCTCTTGTGGTTTGACCACAGTCAAAGTCATGTGAGTAATCATTAATCACCACTGAGAATGATCATATAGGGAATGCATGCGAGGAATTGTAGGAGCTTTCCCTCCTTTCTTTCACCTCTTTTCCATGTGAGCCTCTTGAGCTTTGTGGGTAGTTTCTACCTATTGATGGAAATCAGTTGGGGATTGAATCACTCCACTAGCTAAAAGGAAGCCTTGTGGAAACCCATATGGAATGGTTACTTACTGTTGTGCAGAAGTGGTACCAAAACTAGGTGGCATGAGTGACTGTACCATGAGGATAGAAGGGGAAAATGGTGGCAAATTTAATAGAGGCAGAGTAGACAATTGTGAGGCAGAAGGTACAGAAAGAGAGAGTGATGGTATCGTGAGAGGGATAGCAAATAATGGAGGGTCTCAAATAGTGAGGGAAGTGAGTTAAGGATCAAAGAAAGACTGAGAGGAAGAAGAAGGCATAGGAATACTTACCTGAGTGCTACTAACTATTGTGGCACTAGGCGTTGCCCCAAATATGGGTGCTAAAATAATGAGAACCTCTCCTTCTTCCTCTAACTCCTCTTATAACTTGAGCTTTCTCCTCTTCTTTGTTGGTTGCTCTTTCTTTGACTCTTCTCCTTTCCCTCTATCCAAAGTAGTTTCCTATTCCTCCTCTCCAAAAATGTTTCTTACATCATAAGGAGAAGCAAGCTCTTCATGTTCCTCGTCCCATATTTGCTTCCATTGTTCATCAGTGGGGACGTCACCAAAATTTTGCTCTAACTCAAAAATCTCCTGCCAATACTTCCAATAAGTATTTATTTTCTCCATGCTCCGGTCATCTATCAAAAGAGTGGCCCTAAGGCTGTGAGTCATTACTTTTGAAGGGTCATAAGCCCTTTTTGGCTAATAAAATACCACCCACGGAGGATTAGACTTTGCTAGAATTTGGTCCAACTCCACATACACATCATCAGTGTCAGTCATCAATGATCTCCTAGCCTCAAAAAATGGGTGAGTTTGATGCTCAAAGGGAATCGGAGACCTCGACTGAGACAACCATTTCTTCATCACACCATCAAGGTCATATTGCCACTGATCTTTTATCTAATCCAAACCCAAATCAACCAGTTTCAACATCAAGAGGTGTTTGTTCTTCCTCTTTATCACTATGATACCTCCCTTGGAGAAGGGAATGTCATATATAGCCTTATTTTTCTTCCCACACCAAACTTAGAATCCACCACATCTAACTGGTGAGCCAACTCAATTGCCACAATCCTATCAGTCAAAAATTTGGGTAACCTAAATAACTCCTCCTTGAAGCCATGGACTTTGAACATTGTATAATGAGCTCCGAAGAACCAATCACAGGGTATGAGGGCACTAGATAATATGGCTCTCTATTTATCACTTACCCTAAAAGCAATGTGATATGGGCTAAGGTCTATAAGGGCTGAAGACATAAAACACTTGGAAAATTCATAATAATCAGTAGTGGCTGATAGGAGATGAGTCCATACTGATACTAGAATCACTTTCTTCCCATCGACTAAGTCATTAGTCATTGTCAACTTCATGCGAGACTAAAAGAAATGGGGATTCTAAAACAATATCAAATGCAACAAAAAGGACATGTACCTAAAAAACTATTGGTGGCCAAAGTTGGCCAACTGATATGATAACCTATCAGCTATGACTTCTAAGAAGTCCATTCTATAGGTTTGCTTCTTGGTAATTGTCTTGAGATGGAAGATGGCACCTAACTATAAGTCATGCACATTCACATCATCGTCAAGGTCAAAGATGAAGGCCATCATGGAGAACGCATCCTGTACATCATGGGTGAAGCTAGATAATGCAATGGGCAATGGCAAAAACATTGTGTTGGTTGGTTCTAAGTGGAGTTTTGCATTAAGGAAATCCAACTGATTGTCTCTGGTGTGAACCATAGTTTCCGCAACTTCATGAAACTACTGAAATCTATTGTAGCATCATATTCAATACCCAACATATCTCTCACAACTTGCACATCAATTGTTACTCTTAGATTCCTTCCCATGATGGTTATGATGTCTTGATCGTAACATTGTATGTAGGCATCGACCAATTCTAGGCTAGGATGAACCAAAGGGACCAAGAATTGAGCCAACCTTGAATTCCATATCCTTATACCAAAAGTTTTGACATCACCTTGCATAACCTTCTCAATCATGCATGCATGGGCTCCTTCCCTCAAATTCTTAGTATTTTTTGACAACACATGGTCAAAAATATGATCTCTAGGATAAAAAATGAATGTTGAGTTTTTGCACTTACCTTTCCTAACCCCCTTGGTGTTTAGAAACTTGGGTTTAGGATGTATAGTGGTGGAAGCATACAATTTGTTGTTTGCTAACTCTAGAGGGAGCTCCTATGCTTTTTTTAATGTCAAAGATCTTACTCTCCTAGGAGTTTCACTTCTGAAAGTTGGGTCAAGTGATTCCATCCAATAGCAGAGTCTTCGATCCTGAATTAACAATGTTGTTTTAAGAAGCTCTATACAAATACAACTATATCACAAAATACCTTGTTTCTATTTTCTAAAAAATCTCTCATCTCTGTTGTTTCACAAATGATCATTTGGCTTCAAGATTCTATGTATATAGCTACTCCCCTCATGTGCATTTATGATTCTGACCCTACCATTGGTATACCCTTACAACTGCCTTAATTCCACATGCTTGAATCTTCTAAATCATACACATTACTTGGATTGCATGCAATGATCTAGAAGGGGACCCTCCATAAGGAATCAAACTTGGCATGTTGTCCTGGTTTAGCAACTCTTTCCTCCCACTTCAGAATAGATCCTCCCACCTTGAAATGCGGCTATGTAGCTCCTCAATCAAACCATCATTTTACACTTGATTGATGAGCAATTATTTCATCATAGGTTGATTCTCTCTTCTACTAGAGGTACAATTCTACAAGTCTCACCTACATCGCTCCATTTTCATCAATATCAAGCTGCTTGATAAGTTGTAATGCTGGAATCTCAATTGATATGGGCATTGAGGCTCTTTTCCCATATACTAGCTTATATGGGGACGAATTGATGATTTGTTTCAGAGTGATACAATCCACCCATAATGCCACTTTTAGATACTTGTGCTACTCTTTCTGATGATCTGCACCCATCCTTTTAATGAGTCGAATTAGGTTCTTGTTTGTCGATTCAGCTAGGTCATTTCATTGTGGATAATAATTTGAAGATGTTTTCAAGAAAATGCCATGTTTTAGGGTGAATTCAGAAATTTTTTATCCTAGGAATGCCTTAGCATTATCAAATATGATCATGTTTGGAGGACCAAACCTTATAACAATTTCTTCCAAGAAACTCAAGATAACATTTTTTATGGCTTCTTTTAATGGTTCTACCTCACTCCATTTGGTGAAATAATATATTGGGTTGTTAGGATCCACTTGTGACCTACACTAGATACTAGGTTAATCATCCTATGAAGTCTAGGCCCCATTGGGAAAATGGTTCCTCAACCATAATTGGACTGAGAGGCATAGTTGTGTTCCTTCTTTTCCTTAAATAAAGATGACATTGTTGACATTTTTTAAACATCTCGTGGAAATTAGAAAAGAGGGTAGGCCAATAATACCTTGCAAAAAGTACTTTAGTTGTTGTAGTTTTGGCTAAGAAATGCCCTCCAGATGTCCCATAATGTAATACATATAGAATCTTACCACCTTCCTCTTTTTCCACACACCTAAGCAAAATGTCATTGAAGTTGCAACTGAAAAGAAAACCATCAATTAGAGAGTAATGGGACCCTTGCAACCTATAGAATCTCCTCTTATGAAGAGGTAGCTAACTTAGATATTGCCATGTTTCCATGAAACACCTTCTATATGCTATCCATGAGTCTAAGAAAAACTCTTGATTCACCAGTGTCGTTGCCAAAGCTTCCTATTGCTCTGCTGCAAAAACAAGACTTTGAGCTATGTATTCATAGAGTCCCCTCCCTCAGACAAGTTTGGTTGGTTTAACTTCCACATCATATTCAAATATCTTAGTAATCCAGTTTGTCCTTTTCTTAGTGATTTCTCCCTCCATTACATATTCGTGAATGCTTGGGTGAGCCACAAATATTATAACCTTGTTCCCGGTTACCAAGTGCTAGAACTTATTCCAACCCTTTACCATTGCATAGGCTTGCTTCTCTACAAAGTTGTATTTAGATTCATATCCCCACAAGGTCCTTGAGAAGAAAGAAATTGGGTGCTCCTTGGACTGAGTATCACCCTTTTGAGTTAATACTGTGGCTACACTATGTTCTCCTCCATATGCATACATCATGAAATCTTTCAAGAACTCTAAGTTAACTAGAACGTAGCTGTGGAGATAGCCATTTTGACCTTTTCGAAGGTGTGTCTACCCTCGGGAGTCCATTTGAAATTCAAGTCCTTTTTTAACATTGCAGTAATAGGTCTAACCAATCCAGTGAAACCCACAATGAAATGACTCACGAAATTGATCTTTACCAAGAAGTATTACACCACCTTCTTGTTTACTAGTAATGGTAAGTCTATGATGGCCCCGGCTCTTTCTGGATCTATTGAAATTCTCTCTTTGGAAACAACATGCCCCAGTAACTTACCTTGTGGTATACAAAAAACACACTTTTGGGATTCAGAGAAATTTTAAACTCTTGACATCTTTGAAAAACCATTTCAACATGGTCAAAATGATTCTCCTCAAATTTGGTGAACACAATGAGATCATCTAAATAAACTATAGTAATCTTGTTTATCAACCCACTAAAACTAATATCCATGGCACACTAGAAAGTCTCTCTAGTGTTTGAGAGACCAAAAAGCATTTTGGCATAAGTGAGGGTTCCCCATTTGGTAGTAAAGGTAGTCTTGTGTTGGTCTTCCTCCTTCAGCCATATTTGATTATATCCTGAGAATCCATCCAATAATGAGAACCTTTTTTCACCTGCTACAATTTGAAGAATTTATTCCATTGAAGGAAGAGGATAATAATCTTTGAGAGGTGCATGATTCAAATCCTAAAATTCAACACAAAGCCTGATCTCACCATTCTTCTTCTTGACTAGGATCAAATTTGACACCCATGTCAAATGTTTGATTGGAAAGATAATTTTTGATTCAATCAACTTTTTGAGTTCCTGATGTTAGAAAATGAAGCCAATACTACTCAAACAAAAATTTGATTACAATATGTTAATGATCTAAAACAGTGTAATATCAATGAAGATTGCATTCAAAAATTAAATCACAACATAGGTACAAACACCATAGAAGAATAACACCATATCAACACTAGATATAACATGGAGAAAAATCTATCAGGTAAAAACTCCACCAAGAAAAGAGGCTCAAGTTGTATTAGCTTCAAAATCTGAATAGCATAATACATGCACTTCCTCTATCTCTCTAACCTTCAATCCGGTAGCACCTGTGTACAAAATTTTGTCATACTACAACACTTACATGGCAATGAACTTATAGAAGTTTTTTCCCTCCAAACTAGGTGTCTACCTATGAAAATGAGATACTGAGTGGATGCAAATTACACCTAAAATGCACCCAATCTCAAGTCCAAGGGACCTCAAGATTGGACTAAACTACTAACACACTAAACTATCTAATTGCACCCTAAATGAGTCTATTAGTAGTGATACGTCCTAGTGGATGGTATTCTACACTAAACTAAGTGGAATTGCACTATAGCTAGATATGTGACTGTGATTAGTGAAACCTAAATGAGATGAAAAACAAAAAATAAAAGCATAAACAAGACTTATACCTCACTAAGATTCACCTATCCAAGATAGGGTGGTAGAAGAATGCACCCAAGAGCTCCTAGATATACCCTAGATAATGGATTCAATGTGAAATGCTCAATTTAAATGCAACTCACAAGCTAGCTCAAGAGAATTTTTGGCATGATAACTTTACTTAGAAATTTGATGATAAATGGCTTGGAGGATGTTGTATTTATAGGCTTTTTGGAGAGATTTTGATCCAAGGGTGGAGATTCATTTGAAAGATCAATGGTGGAGGATGAAGATGATGTGGAGGGCCTAGATTTCATCTTAGAAAATGAAGGGGTGAGAATAAAGATGAGTTTTTAATTCATCTTGGGAAGAGGGGTCCATAAATGAGGTTGGGTGAGATGGATTATTTGTGAATTAAAAATTCACATGGGGAAGGGTAAAATGAATTTAAAATTTATTTAGGTAAGAGTGGATATTAATGAGTTATGACATGTGTAAGGGGTGTAAGAGGTATTTAATGAGGATTATGACAAATGTGTATTAAAAATTGATTTATGTGGCATGGAAATCAATTTTTTATTCATGCGATGTGGGGAGAAGTGTTAATGAGGGTTTGACCAAATTAATCGGGGTGATTAACCTTATAAATATGGCTGGAATAAATCAGTAGATGGATTAGTGAGAAGTTAAGATTGATTAAATAAGGATTTATTTAATCAAACCTAAGGCTAGGATGATATAGGCTAGGGTAGGCAATTAAATAATGAATATTTAATTACCTAGGGTAGGGATAGGTTAATTAATAGACTGAATTAATTAGTTAAACATGATTTAACTAATTAATTAGGTTTAGTGAAAAGGGGGAAATTAACCAAATAAATATTGCATATTTAAATAATTAATTGGCTAAGGTTGAACTATTGAATTAATAAAATTAATCTAATTGTTGGGGATAAGATGATGAAAAATTAGGTGATGAAAGGATAATTAATTAAATAAAAAATTAATTAATTGTTTAGAAGGAAAATAGGTATGTTTAGGGAGGTCGGGAGTTGATTTGATGATGAAGACATTTTTAGGTGTCTACAGTGAGCACTCAAATTGGCAGAATAACTTGCTTAAAATGACTTGTTCCAAATGAAAGGTGGAGGCCTCAATTTATAGATTTTTGAAGATGGGATTGGAGGGCTAGGTTCAATTTGGAAGATCAATGGTGGAGATTGCTTGAGGATCCTCAAGCAAGGAGAATTGGACAAATGGCATGTTTGGATTGGATGAGAAGGTTACCCCAAGATTCAAGAGAGATCAATGGATGAGATTGCAAGTTTGAATGGATGGATGGCTAGGATTGAGTAGGTGTATGACATGTAAGGACTCATTTATGGAAAGGTAAGACTTAGACTTTGTGAGGAATTTTAAATTCCATGGAGAGGACAAGTGGAATTTAAAATTAGAAGAATAGTATTCAAATAGTGCCACATGGAATTTTAAATTGGAAGGAATAGTGACACATGGAGTGGGGTGGAAGAAATAGGACAAATGTACTCAATTTGGAAGATTTGCGCATGCTTCCAAAGTACCACTTGTCATGTACAAACATGTACATTGGATGACAAGTGGACTTCTAGAAACATGGGGGTTTGTAATAATTAAATATTAATTCATGTGCACATGGATTAGAAGAAAATTGTTGATGCGTAAAGTTGCGCTGATTTCAACACCAACATGGAAAGTTTCAGGAATGTGGGACTTGAGACCTGAAACAACCTCCAGATTTTAAAGAAGCTGGCTCTTCTTTATCTCAAATATGTTTTGGGAAAAGGGTACAAATTGAACATAATTGTAACTATAATGAAAGTAAATCTAACTATGGTGATGCGCCTGAATATGATTTTATTTCTTATCACTAAGCACAGTGAAGCTATTTTTAAGATATAGTTACATTAAAGAGCAGACAATGCATGATCAATGTAACAGATAAAACCAATAGGATCAAAGGCTCATAACTAGACAATTTTTCAATGACATAGAGAATATCAGCAAAGGCACAGAACTCAGTCTTCTCATTAATTTTCCAACCACATAAAAGGCACAGATACATGCACAGTTACACAAACTTTCTGAATCAAGAAAACAGAAACAAAGGCAAATGATATTACTGGCCATAGCAAAAAGTCTTCAAACTTCTCTTTGAAATCTCTTGATGGAAACACTCTCTTGAAAGGAAAAATCCCAACCAATCTGAATCTAAGCTCCTGTTTTATTACAAATGTTACATATTTATAGCATAGAACATCTCTAGATTGTCTATAACAACCAGATCTCAACGGCCTAATAGAACTGGAGATAACTGGAAGTGTCTAACAGAAGATATCTTTCATATTTGAAATAGTTACTTTCCCCGCGAGCCCATTAGCTAAAACAGATACATGTAGTGCTCCTCTTTGAATCAGGTAGGGACACTTGGCAACTTCCACTTCTTTGTGACTATAAACCCAGAAACAGATGGCATAGTCTACATTCTTTACTTGAAACTCCCTCATCTTTCTGGAAAAATAGGAACTTCGACACGTGGCAGCCTCCGTTGCAATTGAAACATATACGTGGCTTTATCCACTATGTCTATACTTTACTGTGTCTTTGTAGTCGTGAGAGTTCTGCTTGGGACATCTATCACAATATGAAGCCTTGAAACTTTAATCACTTATAAAAGATGGGACCCACCAGACTTCTTGCTTGAGTAGCCTCAAAAAAGGGACAGGTGGTACCTTCCGCGCAGCAACAAAATGATATGTGGTGGCTTCCGCTATCTTCTTTGAAACTGTAGGAACCTTTTGAGAGTACCGCAAAAGATGATACATGGCGGTATCCACCTTATCGATACTCCATAAGAAACTTTATTGAAACTCTTGCGGACGTTGCCACCTGGCACTTTCCGCCTTACTTAAAACTTTCTGGGGCCCACCTCCATCCTTTACTTAACCATGAAACCAAAAGGGGCAAACCTTGCGAATGATGACACATGGCACATTTTGCGGATATTACAAGGGACACACGGTGGTTTCTGCACAACTTAGAGAAACTTATTGAAACCTTCCACAGCTAACACATGGAATGTTCCGTGCTCACTGAGAAACTTCAAAAGGGCTTTCGAAAACTTGACGAATATTGCCACTTGGCACCTTCCACACAAGGAGAAACTTAGAAATAGGGACCCACCAGACTCTCTTAGAAACATTATAAGGGTCTTAAAACTTAACACAGATGCCGACACTTGTTGCGCTCCGCGTTAACGTAAAAGGACATGCAGGCTCTTCCGCGATAGTCTAAGACTTCTTAAAATGTGTCTCAGCTGACAACATGTGGCACTTTCCTCCTGACTCTAAGACTTAGGCAAAAAACTTAGGCAAAAAATGAAACTCGCAGAAGTAAAACTGGAACACGCACAGCCGTGCTGATGCACTGCAACTGAAACAAAATGTAGAGTATTTTACTCTACAGTTCTTGGTGACCCCGAGGACTTTTGTGCCTGCTCAAAAAGAATCCAAAAAATGTGGTAAAAGAATATGTATATATTACAGCAAAAATTAGAGATTTTGTAAAGCCGTCTGATAAATAGACCATTCGGCAGTAGAGAGTCCCTGTTTATTCTGTAGATCCTAGAAGGCTAAATCAAGGTTAATGATATCCTTGTGTGAAAACCTCTGCAAAACATGAACCACAGCCTTCAATTAGAACTCGAGCTGAGCCATTGGGATCAAGATAGCTTCCACTTCTTGCAGTGATGAAGAATCTATTAAATCCTGGAAAACTGACTGATCATTCTGCCTAGTTAACAGTAAAGGTTTGATTTCATCAATCATTAAGATAGTGTTGCTATCAGGAAAAGGGGAGGGAAGGACCAATTGTACCAGATCTTCTATATGCTTCTTCATATCTTTGACTCCCTCCTTGACAACATCTAGAAGCTCTTGGCAATTAATTGCAACTGAATTGCAACTGAGGACTTCATTCACCCTTTTTGCAGCAATCATTCTGTCACTGATCCCTGCTACTGACAATGTTTCATCAGTTGTATCATATAGTTTCTTCAGCAACTGCTGAGAGTTAGAAACTCTCAAAGAGACAGTGGACAGAGTGGTTTGAACTGAAGTCTCTACCTTATCACACAATTGCTGTGCATTTAGCAGGAAAGTTAAAGAAGGTCTAAGCTGGATAATCTCTTTAGAGATTCTTTTCCATACTGACACATATAGCTTCCTGACTAGGTTCAAAACTCCTGCATTCTTGGGCCTATTTGCCAACTCAAGTGTCAACTGTTTTGTTATTTGTTGCTCGGCTTGGAGTTGGGCCTGAATTGTAGCAACATTATTTTGTTCATTCAGCAACTACTGCTGAAACTGTGTGGCTTGTTGCAATTTATCCTGGTACCTCCTCTCTAGTGCAGCCTTTTCTTGCCTCAGGACAGTCACTGTAGCTTTCTCTTGTGCTAGCTCTGCTTTCAAAGAAGCATTTTGGGCCTGAGTAGCCTGATGAATCTGACAAGAAACAGTATTTTGCAACTATTTATTGAGACTCTCTATTTCATCGTTTTTAGATTTCAGTTCTGCAGCAAGGCTGCTACCATTTGCCTTTTCTTGAGCTAAATCAACTTCAACCCTTTGCAACTTCTTTGAAACTTTTAGATAATCAGTTGCCACAGCAGAAGTAGTTTCATTCAACAACTCAACCCTATCTTGTGGTCTGAAAAGTGACATGTCCATGGCCACTGCATTCATTGTAAAATCTTGTGGCTGCATCTACTCATTTGGTTTGACCACAGTAGGTGACAAATGTGTCACAATCAAATGCTATTTAATTGGGTCAAAGAGTGACCTCATGTGTGGCACAGCCAAAGCTTTATTATCTTTCTTCCTTTTCTTATCCATCTTGGCCTCCCTGGCCTTTTTAGCAGTATCAGCTTGAGCTTGAAAGGTAGGGGGAGAGGCAATGTAACCACCAGCAAAAGGATGTCCTTGTGGTAAGCCATAGGGAATAGCCAAATGTTGGCTAGGAGGAATTTGGGGAGGGACTTTCTTTAGAACAAAGGGAGAAAAAGAGGGTAAGGATGTGGCCTGTGATGACATGGCCTGAGGATTGACAAGTGGGGCTATTTGAGATATTGGCACAGCAGAGGTGGCAAGGGATAATAATGTTTGGCCAGTTGGGATTGCCACCCCTATAGTAGAAGAAAAAGACTGAGAAGAAGAAGGAGAAACAAAACGTACCTAAGAAGCGACAGATGTGATCAGTGGTCACTATTGTGAGGGCTCTACATCTTCATTTGAAACTGGTTGCAGGTTTAGCTTCCTATGCTCCTTGGCCTCTCTTTTGTTTCCTTTGTTCCCTTCTCTTCCACATGTGGCAGTGATTCAAAACTAGAAACCCCAGTGCCTGAAATGGATGGAGTCTCCCTAGGTGGTGATGATACCACACTCTTTTGTTTCTCCAAAGTACTGAGAGATTGGGGCCAAGGGGAAACATGGGCAATTGTTGAGTCTTGTCCTGTTACTTGTACTGCATGTGTTGATTCTGCCTCTTCTCCTGACTCTTCACCCTTATGTTGGATTTTGCTTGTGTCAGAGCTAGAAATTGGTGACAGATGCCATTCGTCCCAGATACACTGCCATTTCTCATCAGTATCAATATTGCCAAAAGAATGTGTCAACTCATTAATTTCCAACCTATATTTCCAATAGGCTTCTATTTTCTCAAGTTTCCACTCCTTGCCTTTTAACAAAGCTTTCCTCAATCCAGTACCCATTCTGATCTTAGGATCATAGGACTTTTGCTTAACATAAAAGGTCTCCCATGGCCTGGGCCCCTCAAAAGGCAAATCTATCAATTCTACATATAGATCAGGGGTATCTTCTTTAGGGTTTCTTCTGTCTTCCCAAAAGGGGTGACCCCATGCACAATTTGAGCGTTGACCATGTTGTTCTTAACCTATAATGTTATAAAACTGCTTGGGTCATATCTCCATTTATCTTGTATAAGAAAGAAACCTAGGACAACTACCTTCCTCAGCAACAAGTGCTCAGCATCTCTGACTTCTAGGGCCATGTTTTTCCTTACCCATGGGATATCATACATTTTCTTTTTCTTCTTCTTAGTGCCATATTCATTGTCAACCATAGACACTTGCTAGGTGACCTCTAGAAAAGCTAACCTAGGAGTCAAAATCTTAGGTAGCAGTATTGGCTCTTCATTAAAACCATAGACCCTAATGATGGTGTGATGGGACCCAAAGAAATAGTCACAGGGAATAGGGTAATTTGCCATGAGGCCTTTGATGCTTGGTGTTAACCTATTTTCTACAGGCTCGGGGCTTAGGTGGCAAAAGGTAGGGGCAACATAAAGTTCCCAAAAATCATACGGGTCTGATGTCTCAGATAAGACATGTGTCCATGCAGACACAGGTATGGTCCTATTATGACCGAAACTTGGGTCATACATATTTAGCTGCATATACTATGAAAAAATACTAGGGTTTTGATATAGCATAAGGTGAAACAGATAAGAATAATACCTAAAAACCCCGTTAGACCTGAAGTGGATGAGTTGATCAACCATTGAATAAGTGATTTGCTCTGAGAAATCAAGTTGATACTCCTGAGACTTGTCCATGGTCTTTAATCTAAACAAAATAGCAATTTGCTAGTCATAGATAGTAATGTCTTCTTTCATCTTGAAGATGAATGCCATCATAGACAATGCTTCCTGGCTAGCTTGAGTAAATTGTCCCCTTCCTATAAGTAATATGGGCATCAGTGTGTTCTCCTCTTCCAACTGCAACTCTGAATTGAGAAACCTCAACTGATTATTGACGTTTGCCCAAGTTTTCTGTATTTTGGCAATGGTGGAGAATGTGGCTATTTTGTCATGATATAGGGCCAACATGTCTCTAATAGCTTTAGGTGTTATTTGCACCATAAAGGGACCCTGTTGTATGGTGCTCGAAGGCACATGAAACAGTTCTACGCACATATCTATTAAGTTAGGACACATGTGTACGCTTGGGACAATAAATTGGGCCAATTGTGAGGTCCAAATCCTCATACCAAATGTTTCTGATTGCCTAACCTTCGCCTTTTGGAGACATCTCTAGAGTGCCCCTTCACGGAGAGTTTTGGTAGGTTTTTGAAGAGCCGGATCACAGATACCATCTACGAAATCTCTTACTTTTGTTGGGTCTACTGCATATCCAACCTCGAGGACCCTCGTCCTTGGATAGGTTCTCAAGGGTTGTGTAGGCGCTGAAGCGTATGATTTGCTACTTAGAAGCTTGTCGATGGACTCGTAAATTCCAAGCCCCTGTTGAGAAGATTATGCCTCCGACATATCCGTGTCTATGTTGAGAAGTTAGTGAGTTTGAAGTAACAAGGATAGAAGCTTTGCAACAGAAAAAGGCACTTCTCTAAGCAAGGTTCACTAGGAATTGGAATTGTAGGTAACAGGGTTTCTTCAGCAGATGCAGAAGCAAAATGAGAGGCAGAGTTCAAGGTTTAACTCTAAATATTGGGGCATTGATGACACATTAAGCAGAGTAAGTGGCATTAAAGCCAAAAAACTGTTAGTGTATCTTATGAAATCTATGTGGGACAGAGTATCAGACACGTCATAAAAGTGGCTGCATAAAGTGGTACTTTAGAAATTTTGGGGATTGGAGAGAAACTTGGCGAATGTGGGAGTTCCAAAAAGAGAAGTGACTTGAGTTGCTGTCATGTGTTCACAGAACACTTATTAAAAGAAAAAGTGGGAAAAGAAAGTGGGGAAACATAGAAACAAAAGGGAAACTATCTAACTATAGTACATAGGAGACACTGCTTAATTGAAATGTTTCAGGTAGATCCTATTCACAGGAATCTCTTTGGGTTCACCCTCCATTGTTTCAAGCTCAAATGCATTTTGCTGTTTACATGAATGAATCTTATAGGGGCCAGTCCATAATGACTCAAATTTACTATGTCGACCCAGCTTGGCAGCTCTCTCATCCCACTTCAAAACTACTGAGCCTACTTCAAATTAGGGATTTGAAGTCTTCTTATTGAAGTAGTCTTTGATTATTTTCTGATGTTTCATTAATGATTCATGTGCTATATCCCTTTTTTCTTGAACTTCCAGGAGTTCAGCAAGTCAGACCTGCATGGGGCTGTTCTCTTCGATCTCAATCTATTTCAACAACTACAGAGTGGGGATCTCCAAGCTCAGGGGCATTACAGTCAGCTTACCATAGACCAATTCATATGGGGACATCTTTGTTACTTGTTTAGGTGTAATTCTGTCAGCCCACAGTGCTATATTAAGCACTTTATGCCACTCTTTGTGATGATCAACCCCTATTCTTTTAATGAGTCTAATCAAGTTCTTGTTAGTAGATTCTGCCAAACCATTACCCTAAGGGTAATAATTTGAAGAAGTCTTCAAATAGATCCCATATTTCAATGCAAACCCAGATATTTTTGCCCCCAAAAATGCCTTAGCATTATCTGAAATTATGGTACAAGGAGGCCCAAAGCGAGCAATGATACCTTGCAGAAAGTCTAGGATCACATTTTCTATTGCTTCTTTGAGTGGCACTGCCTCACTCCACCTGGTGAAGTAATCTGTTTCTGTTAGGATCCATTTGTGTCCCATACTTGACACCAGATTGATCATTCTAATGAAATCTAGACCCCATTGAGCAAAAGGTTCATCAACAATTATGGGACTAAGGGGCATTGCTACATTTCTTCTTTTTCCTACATAGAACTGACAAGACTGGCACTCTTTAACCAGCTGATAACAATCTACAAATAAAGTGGGCTAGAAGTAACTTGCTTGAGTTATCTTTATGGCAGTAGTTCTTGTAGAAAAGTATCCACATGAGGCTCCATGGTGCATTTCATGTAGTACTCTTTGAGCCTCATTTTTCTCTATACATCTTAGAAGAATACCATCAGTGTTTCTTCTTAAAAGAACTTGGTCAATTAAAACAAAATGGACCCCTTGTTGCCTATAGTATCTCATTTTGTCATGAGAGAGTTCTTTTGGGAAGATCCCATGTTTCATAAACTGAATTCTATTTGTGACCCAGGAATTTTGATCAATCTCTTGTATTCTCAACACATTCTCACTTTCTTTTTCTGTAGTCACTATTCTTTCCATGTCTTGGGCCATGTATTGGCACAGTCCCTTGCCCTTGACTAGCTTAGTGGGTCTGACATCTACATCATACTCAAGGATCTTTGTTATCCAGTTTTCTCTTTTTTCAGTGATCTCTCCTTCCATGATGTATTCTCTAACAGTCGGATGAGCTACTAGTATCAGAATCTTATTTCCTGTCACCATATGCCTGAACTTCTTGAGGGCTTTTACCATAGCATATGCCTATTTTTCCACAAAATTGTATCTGGCTTCATACTCTCTAAGAGTCCTTGAGAAAAATGCTATTGAATGCTCTCCTTCTTGTTGATCATCTTTCTATGTTAGGATAGCAACAACATTGAACTCTCCTCCATAGACATACATTATAAAAGACTTAGAGAAGTCTAGGTTCCTAAGTACTGGGGCTATTGAAATTGCTTTCTTGACCTCCTCAAAAGCTTGTCTCCCTTCTATAGTCCATTTGAACACCAAGTCTTTCTTCAGCAGAAGTGTCATTGGTCTTATTAGGCCTACAAAGTCTGATATGAAATGACTGACAAAATTTATCTTTCCCAAAAAGGACTGAACTACCTTCTTATTTACTGGCAGAGACAAGTTCATTATGGCTATGACTCTTTCTGGATCTATAGAGACTCCTTTGGATACAATATGCCCTGAGGTACTGCAAAGATGCATTTCTTAGGATTAAGGGATATTTCGAACTCTTGGCATTTCTTAAAAACCACTTCTAGATGGTCAAAATGATCTGCAGCACTTTTAGAGAAAATAGTGAGGTCATCTAGATAAATCAAAATGATTTTATTTATAAGATCTCCAAATGCTACATCCATTGCCCTCTGAAATGTGGCTCCAGCATTTGAAAGACCAAAAGGCATCTTTGCATATGCAAATTTTCCCCATTTTGTGGTGAAAGTAGTCTTGTGTTGATCTTCGTCAGCCAACCAAATTTGATTATATCTGGAGAAACCATCCAACAAGGAGAAACTCTCTGATCTAGCCACAGTTTGCAAAATCTGTTCCATAGAAGGCAAGGGATAGTGATCTTTCAAAGATGCCCTATTTAGATCTCTGAAATCTACATAGAGCCTTATGTCACCATTTTTTTTCTGACTGGCACTAAATTTGATACCTAGGTTGAGTGCTTAATTGGAAAGATGATCTTTGATTCTAAAATCTTTTGTAACTCATCCACCATTAGAGGTTCTATTCTAGGATTCACCAGCCTCTGCTTCTATTTGATTGGTTTAGATCCCTCCGCAAGCTCTATGGTGTGTTGGATAATGTCTCTATTATAACCATGCAAATCTTCATAGGTCCAGGCTATGACCCTATCATATTTCTCACATAAATCAATTAACCTTTTCCTTTCCTGTTGAGTAGCAGAATTCCCAACCTTCAATTTTCTCCCCTCACTAACCTGAATCTCAAAGTAGTCCTCCTTATTTGCCTGAAATCTCTTCTTTTCTAGGCTGGCATCTTCTGGGTCAAACAAGTTCTCTAAGGTAATCAGTCCTTTAGGAAGCTTGTTTGATTTGGTCACCATATGTTTCTTCAATTTTAGGTTGTAACAGATCAACAAATTCTCCTGACTATTCCAAAAATGAAAGTACTTGAAAATCATTTTCAAAGACTTGCCAATTTTCCTCATTGTCTGGGATAGTTGGCCTCACAATAACTTTGACTGACTCATTATTGACTAGTAGATCAATTACTGGATCAAACTGTGAACCAATTTGTGCCATTCTATCTGCCTCAAAATTTTGGGCCCTAGGGACTACTTCAATATTGAAAGCTTCAAAACCATCTATTAGGTCCTAGATTTTGTGCCTATAGGATCTCATTCTTACATTCTTGGCCAATGCCTTTTCTCTGATTTGCTTCACTACTAGTTCATAATCTCCTTTCACTATATGGCTCTTTACTCCTTTCTTCTTTGCCAATATGAGTCCATGTACTAAAGATTCATATTCAGCATCATTATTGGTACAAGCAAAATGAAAGTGAATGGCTCTTAAGATCTTCTCACCATTAAGGGCAGTAAGACAAATTCCTACCCCAGCTCTGTTTTTACTTCTAGCCCCATCAAAATTTAGGGTCCAGATTCCTGAATCTTTTACAAATTCTTGTGTTTGTGATATTTCTTTCCTTAGAACATTTGGGATCTCTTGGTCTTCCTCAAATATGACATAAGTGCCTAAACCAGTAGAGTCATAATTCCCATAGGGATCACTCTGCATCATGGTTAACAACTGGTTATTCTCTTCCTCCTGTTGGTCATGTTTAGTCCAATCCCCTATCTCTTCAACAAAGATTCTTTCATCTTTGTTTAGGATAGCATGAGTTGCTTCTAATTTTGGGGTTGGTTCATTTCTGATATGATCTTTTGATAATGGTTCAGACAGTATCTTCATTTTTGTCCCATATTTGGTTCTTAGGATGAGATGTGATCAATCAAGTGACATGTAACCTCCTATCTTGGCTATGAAATCTCTGGATAAACATAGGCCAAATACAGGGGGTATATCTATGACTACAACGTCTTGATTCACAATTATATTAGGGCAGGTATACGGTTGCAATGGGAGTTGTTTAATTTTCCCTATTGTTTGCACAGACTTTCCGTCTAACTGCATAACTCCTCTTGTAAGTGGCTCATATTTTATTTTCAAAGCATCTGCTATTTGCTTTGGCATCACTGTGGTACTAGCCCCAGAGTCTATCATTACATTATGCAACAGTTTCTTCCCAACTATTAAAGTTAAATAAAAGGGATCTGGCTTAGATCTACCTACCTCAGGTGTGTTATTCAACAGAGCTGTTGTCTGTAGAGGAGCAGTACCTTTGAGCTGTGGCTTTTCTTTGTCAGCAAGTCCTTCTTTAGTACCAGTATGTCTAGGGGCTTCTCAACCTTGCAGAGCCTCTTGTAATAGTGTCTTCTGCTCAGGGATAGCCAACATGTCCCATAATGACACATGTGCTAGGGTTCTCTTCAGCTGATCCACCACATTCACAAGTCCTAGTGTTTGGGTCCTTGGGTAATAAGAGTATCTTGACTTTTCTAGTATCTGCCTTGAGACTACTTGATTCTGCACAGGCTGTGGCACTTCTTGTCTAGAAACAGTATTCTGATGACCTGTAATCTCATTATTTGTGACCTCGGGTTGTTCCATCATTCTCCTCTTTGCTCTGGTAAAATAATCTGATTGCACTAGTGGCTTCCTGGAAGTAGATGCTTCATTCAAGAACACTGACTCTTCATCTTCAATCCATGAAAACAAAGCATGCTCAGGGGCTATTTCCTCTTCTTGCTATAAAGACATGCCTTGCATCTGGGCCACCAGAACTACATTTTACAGACCAAGAGATTGATATGCTGATGTGTCAGAAGCTGCAAATTGCCCTTCTAATCCTCTTTGTTCTGCTATTTTTTGCTACAGATTCCCTCTAGGGTAGTCTCTGGGCATATGAGAATTATTACAAGGGAAACACCAGGCATTGGTGCCATCTACATAATTATTTTGTCCTAGAATAATTTCTCTATTGGGATTAGGAGGAACAGTCTGTAGAGGTGTAGGGACTGTGACTAATTGATTTGATGGTTGAGGATTAGCCTGTCTCTGAGGGCCTTGGTATTGATTTGGCTGAAAGGAAGGTCTATTCCCTTGATAGCCTTGGTATTGGGGCTTTGGATAAGGATTTTGCTTTCTCTTTAGGTTAATAATCTCATTAGAGAATGTCCTTAAGATGTTCTTGACATCATCCATCTCATTGGATTGGACAGGGGCAATTGTTTTAGCAGGTTGTTGAGGGAATGTATACATAGGCACTGGTGGGGTAATGGAATTAGGAACTTCTTGAGGCAAAGGTAAGCTAATCTCTGGGAACATAGGCATAGGAGGTCTTGGGGGCAACTTTCCAGCATCTATCAAGTTATTCTCAGCCTTGACTACCAACTCATAACCTTGTGGTAAGGTCTGACCTCCAAGTGACTAAATCATTACTGATATATCTAAATTTAGAGCCTTAAGATAGAACACTATAGCCATACCTGGTAATGGTCTTGCCGTGGTAGGGATTCTCTCCCAAGTTTTTTGGAATCTGGAATTGAAATCAGTCATTACTTTTTGTGGTGCTCTTTTGATGGTGATCAATTGTTGTAGCAAAGAAGATTTATCACACTTTTCTTTGAATCTATCAAAGAAAGCATCACCAAGCTAGTCCCATGTAGATATTGTGTTAGGGGTCAAGGATCTGTACCAGTCAAGGGCCTTTCCTTTGAAAGAGGTAGCCAATAGCCACATTTTGTTGAGTGATCACATGCACTACACAAACATCAAAAACATCCTACAGATATTCTTCAGGTGTCTTGAAATCTGCCCCACTAAACTTGGGCAGGGCCTTCAGAGCATTAGCTGGAATTGGGTCCCAAGTGGCTGGTGGTACTAGGAGGATCAAAGGACTACCAGTGTTCCAATTTGCATAATTCCTTGGGGCTATAGGTGCTCCCATATTTGCTCTTGGTGCTGCTACAAAATGATTTAGTCTCCTCCTTAAATTAGCTACCACTAGTGGTGAAAGAATACCTGGGTTAGCAGCAGATTGGGCTCTGGTTACAGGTCCATAGCTCTAACTCCTTGTAGCTCTCTGGTTCATACAACCTTGATAGAAACTTCAAGAAATGGTCCCACTAGGCGTGCCAAAAACTGTTGATGCTT
The DNA here is from genome assembly GCA_027924645.1 of Cunninghamia lanceolata. NCBI lineage: Eukaryota > Viridiplantae > Streptophyta > Pinopsida > Cupressales > Cupressaceae > Cunninghamia > Cunninghamia lanceolata. The sequence goes on from BSBN01001222.1 coordinate 5,774,909, forward strand.
AAAGTTGTGCTCATTTCAACACCAACATGGGAAGTTTTAGGAATGTGGGACTTGAGACCTAAAACAACCTCCAGATTTTAAAGAAGCCAGCTCTTCTTTATGTCAAATATGTTTTGGGAAAAGGGTAGGAATTGAACAGAATTGTAACTATAATGAAAGTAAATCTAACTATGGCGATGTGCCTGAATATGATTTTGTTTCTTATCACTAAGCATAATGAAGCTATTCTTAAGATACAGTTACATTAAAGAGCAGACAATGCATGATCAATGTAACAGATAAAACCAATAGGATCAAAGGCTCATAACTAGACAATTTTTCAATGACATAGAGAATATCAGCAAAGGCACAGAACTCAGTCTTCTCATTAATTTTCCAGCCACATAAGAGGCACAGATACATGCACAGCTACACAAACTTTATGAATCAAGAAAATAAAAACAAAGGCAAATGACATTACTGGCCACAGCAAAAAGTCTTCAAACTTCTCTCTAAAATCTCTTGATGGAAACACTCTCTTGAAAGGAAAACTCCCAACCAATCTAAATCTAAGCTCTTGTTTCATTACAATTGTTACATATTTATAGCATAGAACATCTCTAGATTGTCTGTAACAACCGGATCTCAACGGCCTAACAGAACTAGAGATAACTGGAAGTGTTTGATAGAAGATATCTTTCGGATCTAAAATGGTTACTTTCCCCATGAGCCCATTGGCTGAAACAGATACATGTAGTGCTCATCTTTGAATCAGGTAGGGACACTTGGCAACTTCCACTTCTTTGCGACTATAAACCTAGAAACATATGGCATAGTCCGCATTCTTTACTTGAAACTCCCTCATCTTTCTGAAAAAAATAGGAACTTCGACACGTGGTAGCCTCCGCTGCAATTGACACATATACATGGCTTTATCCGCTATCTCTATACTTTATTGTGTCTTTGTAGTCGGGAGAGTTCTACTTGGGAGATCTATCACAGTCCGAAGCCTTGAAACTTTAATCACTTATAAAAGATGGGACCCACCAGACTTCTTGCTTGGGCAGCCTCAAAAAAGGGACAGGTGGCACCTTCCGCGCAGCAACAAAATCATGCGTGGTGGCTTCCACTATCTTCTTTGAAACTGTAGGAACCTTTTGAGAGTACCTTGGAAGATGACACATGGCGGTATCCACCTTACCGATACTCCATAAGAAACTTTACTGAAACTCCCGCGGACGTTGCCACTTGGCGCTTTCCGCCTTACTTAAAACTTTCTGGGGCCCACCTCCATCCTTTACTTAACCATGAAACCAAAAGGGGCAAACCTTGTGGATGATGACACATGGCACGTTCCACTAATATTACAAGGGACACATGGTGGTTTCTACACAACTTAGAGAAACTTATTGAAACCTTCCACAGCTGACACATGGCACGTTCCGTGCTCACTGAGAAACTTCAAAAGGGCTTTCAAAAACTTGACGGATACTACCACTTGGCGCCTTCTGCGCAGGGACAAACTTAGAAATAAGGACCCACCAGACTCTCTTAGAAACATTATAAGAGTCTTGAAACTTAACGCGGATGCCGACACTTGTTGCGCTCCGCGTTAATGTAAAAGGACATGCAAACTCTTCCGTGATAGTCTGAGACTTCTTAAAATGTGTCTCAGCTGACGACACGTGGCACTTTCCACCTGACTCTGAGACTAAGGCAAAAAACTTAGGCAAAAAATGAAACTCGTAGAAGTAAAACTGGAACACGCACAGCCGTGCTGATGCACTGCAACTGAAACAAAATGTAGAGTATTTTACTCTACAAAAATAATTATGGTTACAAAAAGTAATCAGAAATGAACAAAATAGGGAATTAAATAAATATGATAATTTATTTAATTTTTGGAATGAACTATAGTAAAAAATATTTAATTTTCAAACTAGAGTAGAGGAATTTAATTTTTATGATATGATAGAAGCACAGAATAAATTAATTAAATAATTAAAAATTATTTAATTAATAATTGGATCAAATGAAGTGATGCGGGTGGATTAAGGTTAGATGCATGGGTGGATGAAATTGGTTGTGACCATTTTCAGGTGTCTACATTTTGCCCCTCTTTGATATGGCATCATGGCTATCATGGTTGGCGGGTTGATGGGATATCAAAGAATATAAATTTTTTGATAAATATGCCCTGGTGGATGAGTGAGAGGAATAAGTGACGAGGTGATGCCCCCTTGAGAGATTGGCAGAAAAAATAAATTTTCTAGCAATTTCTTGAAAAAAGAGGAAAAAACAATGGAAAAAGAGTGGAAAAGGTGGTCCCGAGGCTGAAGGACAGGGAAGAAATTAAAGAAATGGTGAAAAAATGGGTAAAAATGAGGTGGGTAGATGGAAAAAAGTTGAAAAATAAGTTGGGTGGTGATCAACGCTTAGCCCAACACTTTAGTGCCTAGCCTTTGAAGGGGTGGGGATCAGCTCTTAGCCTGACACTTTAGCTCTTAGCCTTTAGAGGGGTGGGGGTCAGCTCTTAGCTAGAGGGGTGGGGATTAGCTCTTAGCTTGGTGCTTCAGCTCTTATCCTGGCGCTTTAGCTCTTAACCTTTGGAGGGGTGGGGATTAGCTCTTAGCATGGCGCTTTAGCTCTTAGCTTGGCACTTTAGTTCTTAGCCTTTGGAGGGGCGGGGATTAGCTCTTAGCCCCATGGAGGGGTGGGGATCATCTCTTAGCCCAACACTTTAGCTCTTAGCCTGACAATTCATCTCTTAGCCCAGCACTTCAGCTCTTAGCCTTTGGAGGGGTGGGGATCAGCTCTTAGTCTGATGATTCAGCTCTTATCTTGGCACTTCAACTCTTAGCCTTTGGAGGGGTGGGGATCAACTCTTAGCCTGGTGCTTCATCTCTTAGCCCAACGCTTCAGCTCTTAGCCTTATAGATTGGCACCTAGCCCCATGGAGGGGTGGGGATTAGTGCTTAGCCTCATGGATTGGTACCTAGCCTCATGGATTAGCACCTAGCCCCATGGAGGGGTGGGGATTGGTGCTTAGCCTCATGGATTGGCACCTAGCCCCATGGATTGGCACCTAGCCCCATGGATAGGAGCCTAACCCCATGGAGGGGTGGGGATTGGCACTTAGCCTCATGAATTGGTGCCTAGTCCATGGATTAGTGCCTAGCCCCATGGATGGGTGAGGATTGGTGCTTAGCCTCATGGATTGTTGCCTAGCCCCATGGATTGGCGCCTAGGGTCATGGAGTGGCACCTAGGTGAGGCAATAGCAGATGAGAGGGATGATGATGATAAGGATGAGGATACAGAGGAGGATATGGAGGAGGTGAATAGGCAAGTGACCATGATATGCAAATAGGTCCTTGAAAAATGGTCACAAGATGGTAGGGAGGATATGGGTTAATAGAAATGAGGGAGTGATGGAAATGTAGGTGTGGATGAATTTTGAAGCAAAAGGAGAGGGATGGGATGATGAGTGTAGATGCAAATGCAAGGAACTACATCATATTGAGATATTCTACCAAAAATAATAACATATTAAGTGCTACTATTGATATAGCATCAGATGTTGTGCACCAAGGTACATGGAACCAAGGTGGAAAGGTATCCATGCATAGGACTTGACTCTACAAACAATAGGATCAACCCATACATGCCCATAATAGTACAACCTTATCTAGATGAGGGAAGGGGACTCATAGCATAAGTCCTTAATACACCAAAGGTATGAAGAACCTTAGATACAAAAGGGGATCAATATGCTAGAACCAACCCTACAATCCACGAGGTATGAATACTTATATGGAGTAATGAGAACCTACCAAAAGTACAACCTACAAAAGCAAGGACCATGCCCCATTCTAGACTGTTCTCCACATGCCATGATATAATGAGATCAAGGCAGCTTTGACATAGTCCAAGAATGATGCATAAGATAAAACTCAAAGACCAAAAGACTGACTAACCCAAAACGCACAACCATTGTATCTCTTGCCAAAGGATGAATGGAGGATGTTGATGATTTTGTCCATTGTAGGAAGGATGCATCCTAAGACAAGAATCGATGGTGGATAAGGCTAAACTCAGGGTAGATGGAGGGATATGGGCTGCAAGTTATGGAAAAGCTAATATGCTGGTGAAAGTTTTTTGTGAGAGTATTATACTTTGATAAGATGTCCAGCAAGTATATTAATCGTATGTCAAGTGAAATCAACAAGCTCAAAAAAGTGGGACCATCCAAATGGATTGGATGGGTGCATTGTATGTACCTGCATACTAGATACTTCCTTCGTATTCTAGACTACCTACATACCCTATATCCAACGGATCAAGACACATTACAATGTGGGTGGTGATGATATGTAGTTTTGGGAGACTTGATGATGTAAGGATAGGGGTTGGTTCATGTGGAATGATGAGATATGGTTTAGTGGATGTGGATGTCAATTGTTCAATGGGTGCCATGGTATAAAAACTATGATAGGTAGGGGATGACATTGGTGTAGTAAAGGATATGATGTTTGTTCGAAAACATTAAAGGGACCAAGGTTATGGATGAATAGGAGGGTCAAGTGAGTGACGTATTGGTGATGTGGAAAGATGGACATTAAGTATTGGGAGATGAGAAATATTTTGGCAAAGATGGACAATGGAAGCTCAGATGATGGGTTTATTCCAAAGCTCAGACTAGGGGATAATTGGATTGGATAGTACTGGTGAAAATGGGAAGGTGATTTGAACAATGGATCTGGTTTGAACCTACACATGATGCCTAGAGGTGGGTTTTCATCATGGTACTTATCGAAAGTGCCACCAAGGGTGGTTTTCACCATAGGACAGATTATTTCTCTTTACTATTTTTGTAATTTTTGTAATTTTTTATTTTTTTTGTATTTTTGCCATAGGGTAGTAAGTGGTTTAACTATGAAATCTCTTCAAATGAATGATATTCATGGGCTCCTTTAGATCTTCTCCTTCAAGGGTGGAGAGGCGATATGCTCCAGATCCATACTTTGCAGTGACAATGTAGGGTCCTAGCCAATTAGGCTCAAATTTTCCTTTTTTTTCTCACTCAGATAGATTCCTTTGATTCTCTTTCAAGACCAGATTTCCTACTGCAAACTCCCTAGCATGGATCTTCTTGTTATAGGATCTACGAAGCCGATTTTGGTAGGCTTAGAGTTGAGTAAGGGTGTTGAAGCGCCGTTCATCCAACAACTCAATTTCTTGGAGGCATACAACACGGTATTCTTCATCAGTGATGACATTATGCAAGGAGATGCGCAATGAGGGCAATTTGGTCTTAATTGGTAGGATGGCTTCCACTCTGAAGACAAGGGAATATGGTGTAGCTCCTGTGGGTGTGTGGATGCTAGTGCGATAGGCCCAAAGGATGGGATGGATATGGAGGTGCCAGTCATGGCTAATTTCATTGACAACTTTCTTGAGAATTTTGAGTAAGGTTTTGTTAGTTGCCTCGGCCTGTCCATCACCTTGTGGGTAATATGGAGTGAACCAATGATGTTGAATATGGAATTGTTCACATAGGTCCCGAACATCATAGTTTTTGAAAGGTTTACCATTGTCAGTAACAATGGCGGATGGGATACCATAACGACAGATGATATGGTAAAGGATGAACTTAGCAATTTGGTTTGTTGTGGTGAAAGTGAGAGGGATGGCCTCCACCCACTTAGTGAAGTATTCAGTGGCGGTGATAATGAATTTGTGTTTGTCAGAGGAGGATGGGTGGATTTTACCAACGAGATCTAGGCCCCACTGAGAGAAAGGCCATGGTGTAGTAATAGGTTGCAATGCTTGAGAGGGAGCGTGAATGAGATCTCCATGCTGTTGACAAGGCTTACACTTCTTCACGTACTCACATGCATCATGTTCCATAGTAGGCCAAAAATATCCAGTATGCAAAAGATTCTTGGCTAGGACAATTCCACTTGTGTGCACTCCATAGATACCTACATGGATTTCATGTAAGGCAAGGGAAGCTTCTTCTGTGTTTAGGCATCGAAAAAGAGTGCCATCATAGCCTCAGTGATAGAGGGTGTCATGAAGGATAGTGTAGTGAGCAACTTGGAGAATAAGGGATCTTTGTTGTTTGCGAGTGGATTCAGGAGGGAAAGTATAAGGTTGGAGGTAAGTGTAAATGTCATGATACTAAGGATTTTTCGGACCAACAATTTCACACATGAATTTTGACTCAGCGACATGATATGCTGGCATTAAGAGTTGTTCCACAAGAAACTCACATTGATGGCTATATTGAGGCATATCCAGAAGGGAACCGATAGTAGCCATGGTGTTAGCTGCTTTGTTGTGAAGGTGAGGTACCTGTTCAAACTATATGTAGGTGAATAACAGTTTTTATTCATCAGTTGTTTGATTATAGGGCACTAGCTTATCATCCTTTGTGAGAAACTCATCATTCACTTGTTTGATGATCAACTGACAGTCTCCATAGACCTGTAGCTGTAATATATTCCATTGCGCTGTTGTTTTGAGACCAATGATCAAAGCTTCATATTCAGCTACATTGTTCATACAAGGGAAAGCAAGTCTATAAGATTTGGGGATGTAATCACCTTGCGGGGTCACCAATAGTATCCATGCTCCTAAACCATGATTGGTGAAGGATCCATCAAAGTATAGTTTCCAATGTATTGATTTTGTCACGATTAGAATAGACTCATCTGGAAAGTCAATGGATAATGGTTGATAATCGATGCTGGAAGCTTTGGCCAGCTGATCTACTACAACTTGTCCTTTGATTGCTTTTCTATCAACATACTTAATATCAAATTCACTTAACAACATGACCCATTTTTCCATTGTCCCTATGAGTGCAATCCTAGAAAGGAGGTACTTAATGGGGTCAACCCTAGATATGAGTTTGATAGAATGACTTAGCATGTAGTGTCATAACTTTTGAGAGCAGCAAATGATAGCTAGACATGCGTATTCCATGGGGGTGTAGTTAAGCTCATATCTGACTAGCGTCCTACTGATATAATATATAGCTCTGTCATGGCCAGAATCATCTTGTTGTGCTAAGAGTGCCCCCAATGCTACTGAAGTTGCTGATATATATAAAAACATGGGCTTTCTAGGGATAGGCACCATTAGGACCAGTGGTGAAGCAAGATACTCCTTGATTTGGTCGAATGCCTATTCATAATTCTGATCCCACTTAAAGTGTATGTCTTTGTGAAGTAAATGGGCAAAAGGATGGCATTTGTCTGCAAGTTGGGCAATGAACCTTCGTATAGCCTGTAGTTTGCCATGGAGACTTCAGAGCTGTTTGAGCGTCTTTGGAGGAGGCATTTCTATTATGGTCATGACCTTAGTAGGATTGACCTTGATGCCCTGTGGGAGACAATGAACCCCAAGAGTTTACCAAATGTTATGCCAAAGACGCATTTCTTGGGGTTGAGGTGGAGCTTGTACTCTTTAGGTCGTGTAAAGATCTACCGCAAGATCTCAGGATGTTCTTCCCTTGTTCTTGATTTTCTAAGGAGATCATCCACATAGTCTTCCATTATCTTGTGTATCATGTCATGGAAGATTGTAGTCATTGCATGCTGATAGGTTGCCCCTATGTTCTTTAGGCCAAAGGGCATGACTTGCCAGCAATATGTACCCCAAGGACAAGTAAAAGTTGTTTTATGTTGATCCTCTGGGGCAATTCTGATTTGATTATATCCAGAGAAGTCATCCATGAGGGAGAACATCTCGTGTTCTGCTGTAAGGTCTACAATCATGTCAATGTTGGGGAAGGGAAAATCATCTTTTAGAGATGCCTTGTTAAGATCTTAGAAGTTTGTACAACAACAGATGCCCCAAGGTTTCTTAGGAACTAGAACAATATTGGAGACCCATTCTGGATAATCAATAGGATGGATAAAGCCAACATCTAATATCTTCTATGGCTCTTCTTTAATGAGCAAGGTGACTTGCGAGTGCATCTTATAGAGCTTCTACTTAACAAGTTTTGCATCAGGATGTACCACAACATGGTGAACAACCAAAGACGGATCCAATCTTGGTATATCAGTGTAGGACCAAGCGAACACATCAAGTGTTTCATGAAGCACTATGGAGATGTTGGATTTTTCTTCTGTACCGAGACTTTCTACTATATGTGTGAGCTTAGGTGATTCTTGTGTGTGGAGGTTGATTTCTTATGTGCCTTCAATGAAAATGTTGAAATGCTCTTGCCAGTGATATGGTATAGGGGGAAGATTGAGATCCTCATCTTCTAGTGCCTCAGAGAGGTTTTCACTAGGGGACAATTTTTTTTTTGTTTTGTTTTTTTGGACTAAGGATCTCCTCTGCCACAAAATAGGCGTAAGTGTACAAGCATATGTCATATTGTGAAGTGTCATGGAGTTCTAGGAATGCGGAGAGAAGCTCATCATTTGGAAATATGTCGAGAGGTAGGAGTCCTTGACAATCCCAAGCAATGAGTTTAGGATGAACAAGGGGAAGGCCAATAACGAAGATGGCATTGTCAGGGAAGATGCAACAAAAGGTCTAAGTCTTTGCATGAAGCTATGATGACACTCAGAGTAATGTTTTCAACATTAGAAGAGGGTTCCATTACCTGTATTGAGGTTTTAACAGATCCATAGATTGTCACAATCGGTGGCGCATAACCTAAATTGAAGTATTGAGCGCATTTCTTGGGAGATGTAGGATCGACCGAAAGGGGTTCTATAACACCTTGTTCATTAGCACCAAGTCCTATTCCACAGTAAGGTATCTTGGTACAATTTTGGAATGGTATAGGATATTTTTCTTTAAAGTATTCAATATTCACAGGTACTGGGGTGGTTTCATCATGGTAGAGCCAATCACTTAGGTAGACATTCTAATTGTGATAGAATCAACACATTGGAAACTATACTTTGATGGATCCTTCACCAATCATGGTTTAGGAGCAGGTATACTATTGGTAACCCTGCAAGGTGATTACATCCCAAATCTTATAGACTTACTTTCCCCTATATGAACAATGTAGCCAAATATGAAGATTTGATCATTGGTCTCAAAATAGTAGTACAATGGAATATCTTATAGCTATAGGTCTATGGAGACTCTCAATTGATCATCAAACAAGTGAATGATGAGTTTCCCACAAAGGATGATAAGCTAGTGACCTATAAGCAAATGATTGATGAATACAACCTATTATTCACCTACATACAGTTTGAGCAGGTACCTCACCTTCACAACAAAGTAGCTGATGCCATGGCTACTATCGGTTCCCTTCTAGATATGCCTCAAGACAGCCATCAATGTGAGTTTCTTGTCAAACAACTCTTAATGCTAGCATATCATATCACCGAGTCAGAATTTGTGTGTGAAATTGTTGGTCCAGAAAATCCTTGGTATCATGACATTTACACCTACCTCCAACATCACACTTTCCCTCTTGAATCCACTCATAAACAAAAAAGATCCCTTATTCGCCAAGCCGCTCACTACACTATCCTTGTCGACACCCTCTATCACCAAAGCTATGATGGTACTCTTCTTCGATGCTTAAACATGGAAGAAGCTTCCCTTACCTTACATAAAGTCCACGCAGGTATCTGTAGAGTGTACACAAGTGGAATTGTCCTAGCTAAGAAGCTCATGCATACTGGATATTATTGGCCTACTATGGAACACGATGCATGTGTGTACATGAAGAAGTGTAAGCCTTGTCAGTAGCATGGAGATCTCATTCACGCTCCCTCTCAGGTATTGCAACCTATTACTACACCATGGCCTTTCTCTCAGTGGGGCCTAGATCTCGTTGGAAAAATCCACCCATCCTCCTCCGATGGACACAAATTCATTATCACCACCACTAAATACTTCACTAAGTGGGTGGAGGCCATCCCTCTAACTTTCACCATAGGATACTAAATCACCAAATTCATCCTTTACCATATCATCTATCATTATGGTATCCCATCCGCCATTGTTACTGACAATGGTAAACCTTTCAAAAACCATGATATTTAGGACCTTTGTGAACAAATCCATATTCAACATCATTGGTCCACTCCATATTACCCACAAGGTAATGGACAGGCTGAGGTAACTAACAAAACCTTACTCAAAATTCTCAAGAAAGTTGTCAATGAAACTGGATGTGACTGGCATCTCCATATCCATCCCGCCCTTTGGGCCTATTATACTAGCATCCACACACCCACAGGAGCTACACCATATTCCCTTGTCTTTGGAGTGGAAGCCATCCTGTAAATCGAGATCAAATTTCCCTCATTGTGCATCTCCTTTGCGTAATGTCATCACTAATGAAGAATACCATGTTGCACGCCTCCAAGAACTCAAGTTGTTGGATGAATGGCTCAATGCCCTTAATCACCTCCAAGCCTACCAAAATCAGCTTCGTAGATCCTATAACAAGAAGATCCAAGCTAGGGAGTTTGCAGTAGGAGATCTAGTCCTGAAAGAGAATCAAAGGAATATATCTGAGCTAGAAAAGAAAAGAAAATGTGAGCCTAATTGGCTAGGACCCTACATTGTCATTGCAAAGTATGGCTCTGGATCATATCACCTCTCCACCCTTGAAGGAGAAGATTTGGAGGAGCCCATGAATATCATTCATTTGAAGCAATTTCATAGTTAGACCACTTACTACCCTACGGCAAAAATACAAAAAAATTACAAAAAATACAAAAATAGTAAAGAGAAATAATCTGTCCTATGGTGAAAACCACCCTTGGTGGCACCTTGGATAAGTACCATGATGAAAACCTACCTACAGGCATCATGTGTAGGTTCAAACCAGATCCATTGTTCAAATTACCTTCCCATTTTCAGCAATACTATCCAATCCAATTATCCCCTTGTCTTAGCTTCCAAATAAACCCATCATCTGAGCTTCCATTGTCCATCATTCCCAAAATATTTCTCATCTCCCAATACTTAATGTCCATCTTTCCACATCAACATTACGTCACTCACTTGACCCTCCTATCCATCCATAACCTTGGTCCCTTTAATGTTTTTATACAAACATCACATCCTTTTACTACACCAATGTCATCCCCTACCTATCGTAGTTTTTATACCATGGTACCCATCGAATAATTGACATCCACATCCACTAAGCCATATCTCATCATTCCACATGAACCAACCCCTATCCATACATAATCAAGTCTCCCAAAACTACATATAATCACCACCCGCATTGTAAAGTACCTTGATCCCATGGATACAAGGTATGTTGGCAGTCTAGAATATGAAGGAAGTATCTAGTACCTAGGTACATACAATGCACCCATCCAACCCATTTGGATGGTCCTACTTTTTTGAGCTTGTTGATTTCACTTGACCTATGATCAATATACTTGTTGGGCATCTTTTCAAAGCATAAAACTCTCACAAAATGAGATACTAAGTGGATGTAAAGTACACCTAAAATGCACCCAATCTCAAGTCCAAGGGATCTCAAGATTTGACTAAACTACTAACACACTAAACTATCTAATTACACCCTAAATGAGTCTATTAGTAGTGACATGTCCTAGTGGATGGTAGTCTACACTAAACTAAGTGGAATTGCACTATAGCTAGATATGTGAGCACTCAAATTGGTAGAGTAAATTTGCATAAAATGACTTGTTCCAAATGGGAGGTGGAGGCCTCAATTTATAGATTTTTGGAGATGGGATTGGAGGACAAGGATCAATTTGGAAGATCAATGGTGGAGATTGCTTGAGGATCCTCAAGTAAGGAGAATTGGACAAATGGCATGTTTGGATTGTATGAGAAGGTTACCCTAAGTTTCAAGGGATGATTAATGGATGAGATTGCAAGTTTGAATGGATGGATGGCTAGGATTGAGTAGGTGTATGACATGTAAGGACTCATTTATGAAAAGGTAAGACTTGGACTTTGTGAGGAATTTTAAATTCTATGGAGAGGACAAGTGGAATTTAAAATTAGAAGAATAGTGTTCAAATAGTACCACATGGAACTTATAAATTGGAAGGAATAGTGACACACTGAGTGGGGTGGAAGAAATAGGACAATTGTACTCAATTTGGAAGATTTTCCCATGCTTCCAAAGTACCACTTGTCATGTACAAACATGTACATTGGGTGACAAGTGGACTTCTAGAAACATGGGGGTTTGTAATAATGAATTAATTAAAAATTAATTCATGTACACATGGATTAGAAGAAAATAATTATGATTACAGAAAGTAATTAGAAATGAACAAAATATGGAATTAAGTAAATATGATAATTTATTTAATTTTTGGAATGAACTATAGTCAAAAATATTTAATTTTCAATTTATAGTAGAGGAATTTGATTTTTATGATATGATATAGTCATAGAATAAATTAATTAAATAATTAAAAATTATTTAATTAATAATTTGATTAGATGAAGTGATGTAGGTGGATTAGGGTTGGTGCATGGGTGGATGAAATTGGTTGTGACCATTTTTAGGTGTCTACTCTAGGCATCCACTTTCTCTCTCCTAAGAATCTTCAAATTGCAAACATTAAATGACTTCTTACAAGCTCATGACACTTGTCCAAAGTTAGTCATACAAATTTGGTCACCCAAAGCCAAAAATGGTCTCTTATAGCATCTTATGACATGTCATAATTGTGATAGATTCTGCTAGAAAGCATCTTCCCAATATGGGCTCCTAGAGCTAAATATAGCATCTTACAACTATTAATTACTTGTTGTAAGTTGTCATAGTGTCATAGAATCTTATGACAACTTGCAGCTATCATAGATTCTCTTACATGCACTCACCAACTTTATGACGTGTATCATACATGCTAAAAATAGTCGATTCCTTCAAGGTGGTGCCTACACTCATTTACTCATGATTTTTACAATTGCCAACCATAAATGTCACTCAATAATTACCTCTGGTATATCCATAATTGCCACTACTAGTGAAACTACCTTATTCCCTTATGGGTAATTACAAATAATAAAATGGAATAAATACAAGATTTACAAGGTTAATGGTAGCTTATCCCAATATTCTCCCACTTGACATTATACATTGTAAATCAACCCATAGGAAATCAAATGAAAATAATCAGGCACTAGAAATAAGGCCCATGACCTCTCTACACCAAACAAATTTCTTTGTGATCATAGGCTTGGTCAATGAATCTGCAACATTCTCCTAAGTGTCTATCTTCTTCAACTCAATCTATCCACTTGCAACTAATTCTCGAATGAAGTGATACTAAACATCAACATGCTTAGTTCGAGCATGATACATAGGATTATTAGCCAAACAAATAACACTTTGGCTATCACAACCAATCTGAATGTTCCTGTAATCAAAACCAATACCTGTACATAGTCTCCTCGACCAAACTACCTCCTTAGAGACATGGGTAGAAATCATATACTCTCCTTCAGTGGTGGACAAAGTAACCGTGGGATGTTTTTTGCTCATTCAACTCATTGCTCCTCCAAACAAAGTAAACACAGCCACTAGTGGACCTTCAACTATCCAATTCACCTATCCAATCTGCATCAACAAATCCTTGTATGTCCAAAGTTTTATTAGCACTATCAGTACCAAAATAAACAAAATAATAATTAGGAGTACCAGTAAGATATTTAAACACCCTCTTTCAATAATTTCAATGTTGTCTACCAGGGTTAGACATAAATCTGCTCAAAACTCTCATTGCTTGGGCAATATCTAGCCTAGTGCAAATGATTGCATACATCAAACTCCCTAAAACAATAGAATATGGCACATTAGACATATCCTCAAAATCATCCTCATTCTTTGGACACATATCTAATGAAAGATTAGTACTAATGTGTAAAGGAACTCTAACTGGGTTACAATCCTACATACTAAATCTCTACAAAATGGTATTCACATACTTACTCTGAGACAACCAAAGCTTTGTGTTGCCTCTATCCCTCCTGATCTCCATACCCAGAATACACCTAGTTGCTCCAAGATCCTTCATATCAAATGTACTTGAAATTTGGGCTTTTAGCTCACTAATAATACCCTTAGTATTGCTGAAAAATAACATGTTATCAACATACAATGCAATGATCAATATAGAATCATCAATACAATGAATGTACACACAATGATACTCTTCACTTCTAAAAAAATCCAATTTCAACACAAATGAATCAAACTTTTGATACCACATTCTGAGGGACTGTTTTAGACCATAAAGAGACCTCTTTAACCTATAAACCCAATGTTCTTTCCCTTTTACCTCAAAACCTGTAGGTTGTTGCATATAAATTCTTCCTCAAGATCTCCATGCAAGAACACGGTCTTAACCTCCATTTTTTCTATTCCCAATCAAAAGATACAACAATGGACAAAAGAAATATAATAGAAATAACTTAGCAATAGGAGAAAAAATCACCGAAATCAACTCCCTATCTCTAGGAGTAGCCCTTGGCTACCAGTCTAGCCTTGTACTTCTCCAATGAACTATCCACTCCAAACTTCTTAAAGACCCACTTGCAACCTATGGCCTTTCTTCCTTTGGGAAAACAAACAAGATCCTAGATGTTACAAGAGTCTAAAGCCATCATCTCCTCTTGCATGGCTAACTGCCAAGACTCACTATCATCTGCATGAATAGCTTCTCTATAGGATCTAGGTTCATCGTCAGTACTCAATAAAGAAAATACACAACAGAAATCTGGTGGGCTATACTTGTCAACTGGGTTCTATTATCTTGTGGATATCCTTAAGGTGGAGTAAGAGACTCAACATGTTCTTCTGCATGATCTTTTGTACCAACTTCTTATGTTACAATAGATTCTTCCTCATTAGGACTACTAGAATATTCTTCTTCTTCTTCACCTTCCAATCCATCATTGTGTTCTTCCTGAGGTGTATCTTCATGCTCTAAGGCAAAATGTACTCTCTTTGACCTTTCTTTCTATTTTGGCTTCTCAGGTTCAGAAATAGCTCTAAGTTCCTTGAAAATAACATCTCTAAAGAAAACAATTTTTCTCATTAGAGGATCCCAAAGATTATAACCTTTCACATTCTCACCATATCCAATGAAGATGCATCTCTGCTCTTTTGGATCTAACTTAGATCACTTTTCCTTAGGCACATGAACAAAAGCCTCATAGCCAAAAAACCTTAAATGTGAAACAAAAGGTTTCTTACCTGTCCACACTTCATAAGGTGTTGAATCAAGAGCCTTACAAGGAGTTATGTTAATCAAGTAACAAGCAGTACACACGGCCTCTTCCCAAAAGCATTTCTCCAACTGTGAATCACTCAACATACTTCTGGCTCTTTCCATGATTGTTTGGTTCATCCTTTTTGCAACACCATTCTATTGTGGTGTATATGGAGTTGTCTTTTGTCTGATGATACTTGCATGCTTACAAAACTCATCAAATTCCTTAGAGAAATATTCCCCTCCATTGTCAGATCTTATGATTTTTATCTTTAATCCTAATTGGTTTTCAACTAACACCTTAAAATCCATAAACTTAGTGAAAACTTCATATTTGTGTTTCATAAAATAAATTCATGTAAATCTGGATACATCATCAATGAAGGTGAAAAAATAATGAGATTTTCCAATAGAGTCATTATCAATAGGTCCAAACACATCTGAATGAGTAATCTCTAACTTCTCTTTTGCTCTATTGCTTACGAAAGGAAATGATGTTCTATTTTGTTTTCCAAACACACAATGCTCATAGAAATCAAAGTGCTCATCAGATAAGACAAACCATCAAACAAATCTTTATTCTTAATTGTTTTCAAAACATTATTACTTGTGTGACCTAATCTATGGTGCCACAACATACAAGTGTTTTTAGAAGCCTCAAAAACATAAGAGGAATTACAAACTCTAGTGGCATCTAGCCTAAAGAAAGTTCCCAATCTCTTCACCTTCACTACTACCAAGTTTCCTCTCACCAATATGTAACCATGCTTATCAAATGCTACATGCATTCCCAAATCATTCAACTTTGAAACTAAAATTATATTTCTAGCTAATCCAGGAACATGCAAAACACCAAGGAGGGTTTTAATTCTCCCATCATTGAAACACAACAATACTATGCATTTTTTAACTATTAGATATGTAGAGTTGTCCCCAAGGTACACTTTACCTCCATCATACTCTTCATATGTGGAAGACCATTCCTTATACAGGGTCATATGATATGAGCATCTTGAGTCAACCAACTAGTGATCATTAGAAATAACATTACATGCAGAAAGTGAAACATCTTCACTTGCATTCGAGGACTTATTACAAGCAGTCTCCCACTATTTCTTTGGCTTTCTGCAATTCCAACACTTAACTCTATTCTTCCTTCCAGGAGTCTTAGATCGGCCCTTAGATTTGTCCTTAGCCCCTTTCTGATCTCCTTTTGGTCCTCTTTCCTTGGACCTTCCCCTCACATTGAGAACCTCAATGTTAACCTTAGAAGTCTTCTTCCTCATCTCCTATACCAACAAAGTTGCAACAAGATGATCCAACTTTGGGTCTTCAAGGTTAGTAGTAATAGCAAGGATAACATTCACCCAAGATTTAGGTAAAGAACAAAGTAAAAGTATACATTTATTTTCCTCTGCAACTATAGAATCTACATAATCAAGTTGACTCAAAAGTAAATTAAAATTTTTCAAATGCTCTACAATAGAATGACCCTCTTTCATTTTAATAGAAAATAATTGCTGCTTTAAATAAAGCTTGTTTACCATGCTCTTGGCTTGATAAATCTCACCCAATCTCTTCTAGAATTTGTATGCAGTCTCTTCCTTCGAGACATTCAACAAGATGAAATCTGCAAGACATAGTTGGATAGTTCCCCGTGCCTTCTTATCCAACCTTGCCCATTCATCTGGACTCACATCATCAGGCTTCTTCTCTTTCTAAACAACCAACCACTAGTTTCTTTCTTCCAGTAAATCCTCCATTTTCAACTTCCACAACTCATACCTCGTACCATTGAACTTCTCAATGTCCAATTGAGAGGTTGAGGCAGCAGTGGATGCATCCATATTATCTACACAAGATCTACAAACACAAACAACCAAATCTTCCACTGTAGCTAAACAACCTTCACACTACCACCCAAGAGTCAAAGTTGGCCAGGCTCTAATACCAAATGTTAGAAAATGAAGGCAACACTACTCAAATGGAAATCTAATTACAATATGTTAATGATCTCAAACAGTGTAAAATCAATGAAGATTGCATTCAGAAATTAAATCAGAACATAGGAAAAAACACCATAGAAGAATAACACCATATCAACACTAGATATAATGTGGAGAAACCCCTTTCGGGTAAAAAAACTCCACCAAGAAAAGAGGCTCAAGTTGTATTATCTTCAAAATCTGAATAACATAATACATACACTTCCTCTATCTCTCCAAACTTCAATCTGGTAGCACCTGTGTACAAAAATATGTCATACTACAACAATTACATGGCAGTGAACTTATAGAAGTGTTTTCCCTCCAAACTAGGCGTCCACTTTCTCTCTCCTAAGAATCTTCAACATGTAAACATTAAATGACTTCCTACAAGCTCATGACACTTGTTAATGCAGGAGTATCCAGGTCCATGGAAAATCAGCATCAACCAAAAATATTTCAAGCTTTCAGTTTCAGTTTTGTTGTGTTTTGTCTTCTTTTGTGTTGGACTTGGGCAGTTTTCTTCAGGATGATTTTTTTCTCAAATTGGCCAAGTGAAGGGCATCATCTTGGCATCATCTTGTAGAAGACCCAACTGGGTATCTCTAGTTCCATTTTGGTGAAGATTGGGCAAAAATTGGCTAAGTTAGAACCAGTCAGAGAATTTCTTATTTTGCGAACTATTCAGTTCGCTGATTGGGTGTTTAGCCGATGGCTTGGTTTGCCGATAGGCAATGTAGCCGATAAGCTTTGGAGTGTGATCACATTTTTCATCAAAAATGAATTTTAAGCAAGTCTTCTTTGATATCGACAAAGTTTGAAGTTTGAAAACTTCACTTTTTTGCTGACAACCTTTAGTGATGGCAAAATCTCTAGTTTGTGAACCCTTAGGTTCACTGATAAGACATTTCTTTGATAGAAGAAAGGTATAAGTCTCAGCTAGTTCATGATTTTCAAAAGTTGTTGATACGCCAAAAAAGGGTTCATGGAAGATAAAATTTATCGATTAAAGGAGTTGATAGCTTATAACTTGGTATCGACAGACCTTTTCACTTGGGAACTAGTTTGTGGTTTCAAAAAATTGTCGATATGCCGAAAAGGGTTTGGGAAAGGCAAGTTTTGCCGATAAAGGGGATGGATGACTAAAGGATTTATACTAGAAAACCTTTTAGCTTGTGAAATGCTTAATTTGTTGATAAAGTGTTTGTCGGCACAACTTAAGTTTGCAAAGGGCCATTTTTACCGACAAAGTGTATCGGGGAATGTCTAAGTTCCTGAACTTGAAAAGTCCGCAATAAAGGAACTTGACGAATTAGGAGTATTATATCGGCAAACTCCCTAGTTTGCAAAACAAATAATTTGTTAATAATCTTGTATCAGTGAAATCTTATGTTGGTGAAGTGTCACTTTTGTCAATCACCTCTTCATACTAGTGTGTTGGAAATATTTAAGCTTCTAAACCTAAAAGGAACATTGATGAATAGATTGGTAGGAAGGACTCTGTGGTTCGTGGAAGTTCCACATTGCTGATGAAGACATTTTGACCTAGTTCAAGGGTAATATGTTTTGTAGAAGCAAAGAAGGAAAGTTTTCTAAAGTGATACCTTGTCGATAAAGGTCGTAGAGAAATAAAGGCTAATTTTAATAATCTGGAGGATTATCTTTGGCATGGGTACATGTCAAGCCCTAATCAAAGGACTATGGTGATTTAGTTTTATTCGTGGGAAAATAGTTGAAATAGTTGAATAGATTTTGAGACGGTTTAACTTCCTTATTGGAGAATAAAAAGAAAGGTTGTTGCAGGTTTGAGGCAGATTTCTCATGGAGAGAGATTTTTTAGAGATATTTCTCAGAGCAGATTTCTCAGAGGGAGATTGGGAGATCTCAGCCCATGTGAGGGGCTTATGAAGTAGAGAAGACTGTTGTGTGATGAAAAGAGAGGATTTTTTCTGTAGAATTTGAGAGGCCATGTGAAGCCAATGAATGTATATGTGGATTTTGCATGTTGCAAATTTGTTGATTGTAATTGAGTTGTTTTCATTGAAATAAAACAAAGATTTTTTATTTTCAATCTGTATTGTGTTGTGAGTTTGTGAGTTTATACCAGGAAGGAGTCCCTCTATGTCAAATAGTACCAAATTCAAAGGTCTTGAGTGTGTGGGTAGAGCACTGAATGTGAGGTAGTCTGCACCAGGACCTACGGGTGGTAGTGGAAGCGGTTGTGTTGTCTAAGGAGCTCGAGAGAATTGTTGCAGGTGCAAGGAGTCCTGAGCAATTAAGAGCTGAGAGAAGACATTGAAGCCATGAAAGAGAGTTGATTATGAGAGTAATTTTCTTACAGGGAGTACCTATAACTATAGAGAGCATTGTCTCTAGAATTTGTATGAGTTGATGAAGGTGTGTGTGTGCAAGTTGCAGAAATTGTAGATTGTGTGTGAAGATGGTAAGGATGAAAGGTATTAGTTTGGCCTTGGGTAAGGCCTTTAGAATCTCATTTATTGAAAGGAGAGAAAGATGGTTGGATGCCTTGAAGGAGAGTAGAAAAATGGAAAAGAGAAAGAGGAAAGAATATGGGTAAGGTAACGTCTGATTATTCTTTTGATAATTATTTATGTGTAGATAAATTTATGTGTGCAGAGAAGGATGAGGAGAAAGAAGATGAAACGATTGAGAAAGAGGATGCAAGTGCAATAGTGGTTGAAGATGAAAATGAGATGATGGTAGAAGAGTTTGAAGATGTAGTTGTGGATATTGAGATGGCAGTAGATGAAGAGGATAAAGATGATTTATTGTTGCAGCTTTTGGCATTAGAGAAGGAGTGGTTTAAGAAGCTTGTAGGTGAGGATGAAAAGAATGAGTATGTAGTTGTGAGTCCTTTGGATGACATGAAGATAGTGATAGCAGTGGATGGTGAAAATGAAAATGTTGTAGCGAATGGTGAAGAAGGAAACATTGTAGCAATAAATAAGGATGAGGTAATTTTTTATCTTAAATTTAGTTATAATGATTTACTTTCTATGGTGAGACTAGAAGAGGATGATGTTGTAGAGGATGAAGTCACAATAGCATATTTGTATATAGATGATGGATGTTTGTGTATAGAGGTTGTGGAGGTGGTCAGTTTGTGGTGGGTTGGATCCCATGAAAGAAGAGAGAAGAGGAGAGACTATTTGGAGGAGAAGAAGAGAAAACCTTTGGCAGAGGAGGATGGTTTATAGTGGATGTGAGTCCATGAGAGTAAAGAGGAAGAAAGTCCACACTTGGTGGAAGAGGATGACAAGTGTCCTAGCCGGATACTAGAAGAGGTGAAGAAATAAAGTTTCTGATGAACCTATTACAGTGATGGGGATTGTTGTAGGTTGTTTAGAACCTAGAAGGGTAGTTCTACTATTCATCTCAATTTTGTGAGCCCATGCTCACAAAATTTTTACTTGGCATGTTTGATGTAGGAGCATCTGGGTCCACAAGAAATCAACATCACCTAAAAAAATTTCAAGTTTTTAGTTTCTATTTATGCTCAATTTTGTGGTGTTTTATCTTCTTTTGTGTTGGCTTTGGGCAGTTTTCTTCAGGAAGATTTTTTTCTCAAATTGGCCAAGTGAAGGGTATCATATTCTAGAAGACCCAATTGGGTATCTCCAGTTCCATGTTGGTGAGGATTGGGCAAAAATTGGCTAAGTTAGAGCCATTCAGTGAATTTCTCAGTTTGCAAACTATTCAGTTCACCGATTGTGCATTTAGCCAATGGCTTGGCTTGCCGACCAGCAATGTAGCTGATAAGCTTTGGAGTCTAATAACATTTTTTATCAAAAATGAATTTTAAGCAAGTCTTCTTTGATATCGACAAAGTTTGAAGTTTGAAAACTTCACTTTTTGCTGACAACCTTTAGTGTCAGTAAAATCTTCAATTTGTGAACCCTTAGGTTCACCGATAAAACATTTCATCGATAGAAGAAAGGTATAAGTCTCAGCTAGTTCATGATTTTCAAAGTTACTGATATGCTTACAAAGGGTTTGTGGAAGATAAACTTTGTAAATAAAAGTAGTTGATAGCTTGTAACTTGGTATTGACAAACCTTTTCACTTGTGAACTAGTTCATGGTGTCAGAAAATTGTCGATATGCTGACAAGGGTTTGGAAAAGGTAAGTTTTACCGATAAAGGGGATGGATGACTAAAGACTTTATATCGGCAAACCTTTTAGTTTGCAAAATGCTTAATTTTCTGATAAAGCATGTGTTGGCACAACTTAATTTTGTGAAGGGCCATTTTTATTGACAAAGTGTATCAGGGAATGTCTAAGTTCCTCAACTTGAAAAGTTGTCAATAAAGGAACTTGATGAATTAGGAGTATTGTATCGGCAAACTCCCTAGTTTGCAAAACAAATAATTTGCCGATAAGCTTGTATCAGTGAAATCTTATGTTGGCGAAGTGTCACTTTTGTCGATCACATATTCATACTAGTGTGTTGGAAGTATGTAAGCTTTGAAACCTAAAAGGAATGTTGATGAATAGATTGGTGGGAAGGACTCCATGGTTCGTAGAAGTTCCACATTGCTGATGTAGACATTTTGACCTAGTTTGAGGGTAATATGTTTTGCATAAGCAAAGAAAGTAAGTTTTCTTAAGTGATATCTTGTCGATAAAGGTCATAGAGAAATAAAGGCTAATTTTAATAATCTGGAGAATTATCTTTGGCACAAGTACGTGTCAAGCCCTAATCAAAGTACTGTATCAATTTAGTTTTATTCATGGGAAAATAGTTCAAATGGTTGAACTAATTTTGAGATGGTTTAACTTCCTTATTAGAGAATAAAAAGAAAGGTTGTTGTAGGTTTGAGGCAGATTTCTTAGGGAGAGAGATTTTTCAGAGAGATTTCTCAGAGGGAGATTGGGAGATCTCAGCCCATGTGAGGGGCTTATGAAGTAGAGAAGACAGTTGTGTGAGGGAAAGAGAGGAATTTTTTGTAGAATTTGAGAGGCCATGTGAAGCTAGTGAATGTATATGTGGATTTTGTATGTTGCAGATTTGTTGATTGTAATTGAGTTGTTTTCATTGAAATAAAACAGAGATTTTTGATTTGCAATCTATATTGTGTTGTGAGTTTGTGAATTTGTAGCAGGAGGGAGTCCCTCTGCATCACTTGTCCAAAGTCATCCATGCAAAGTTAGGTGCCCAAGGCCAAAAATGGTCTCTTACAACATCTTATGACACATCATAATAGTCATAGATTCTCCTAGAAAGCATCTTCCTAATATGGGTGCCTAGAGCTAAACATAGCATCATACAACTATTAATTCCTTGTCATAAGTTCTCTTAGTGTCATAGAATCTTATGACAACTTATAGCTATCATAGATTATCTTACATGCTACAAATAGTTGATTCCTTTAAGGTGGCACCTACACTCATTTACTCGTGATTTTTACAATTGCCAACAGTAAATGTCACTCCATAATTACCTCTGGTAAATCTAGAATTACCAATGCTGGTGAAACTACCTCATTCCCTTATGGGTAATTACAAATAATAAAATAAAATAAATACAATATTGGAATTACAAGGCTAATGGCACCCTATCCCAACACCTGAGCCATAAGAGTTTCAATTTTTGAGTTCACAGGCCTTTGTTTCTATTGGAATAGCTTCACTCTCTCAACCAATTCTATGGGGTGTTGAACTACCTCTTTGTCATAATCCCAAAGATCCTCATACTTCCAAGCTATCACCTTGTCATATTTGTTAGACAAATAAATCATCTTTTCCCTTTTAGCTTGAGTAGTGATGTTCCCTACTTTGATCTTCTTATCTTCACTAACCTCTAACTTAGAGTAGTCGTCTTTATTTGCTACGAATCTTCTCTTGTCTAGTTTAGCATCATTAGAATAAAAAAGACTCTCTAGATTTATAAGACCTTTGGGAAGCTTATTCGTCTTCAATTGAACTATTTGGTCACCATAAGCTTCTTCTATTTTTGGTTGAATTTGGTCAGAAAACATGTCAAATTATTGTAGGAATAACGAAATCTGAGCATCACTATCAAAGACTTGCCCATGATCTCGATTATCTGGGACATCCGGCCAGATGATCAACTTTATTGCATTTTCATTTACCCAGATATCCTTCGTTGGGTCGAACTGTGCCCCAATTTAAGCCATCTTGTTAGCTTCAGTATTTTGAGCTCTTGGAACTACTTGAATATTAAAAGCATCAAATTCTTCAATTAAATCCCCCACTCGATGGTGATAAGACCTCATTCTTACATTTTTAGCTACCGCTATTCCCTGGACTTGCTTAATCACCAATTTAGAATCTCTGAACACTTTTAATTATCTGATTCTCAATTTCTTATCTAGAATTAAGCCATGGACTACAGCTTCATATTCAGCATCATTATTTCTACAACTAAACTAGAATCAAAAAGCTCTAAGAATCCTTTCTCTTTTAGGTGACACAAGACATGCTCCAGCTCTTGAACCATTTTTGTATTTGGTACCATCAAAATGTAAGGTCTAGAGGATAGAATCTCCCTTTGCAGCTTACTTGACTTTCCCGAACTCTTTAGTTACCTCTAGGACTATGAAATCTTCAATAATCACATATGTTCCCAGACCAGTTGAATCATAATTTCCAAAAGGGTAATTTTGTATGCAAGCTTCTAGAAGAAGCACTTCTTCATTTATGTTGCTTAGCACATTTTCCTTGTCGAGCATTTCCATATCAAGCCTCTCATCTCTAGTGATCACAGTGTGTTTCACTTCAAAATTCACCATTAATTCTTCTATAATATGTTCCTTATGTAATGGTTTTGACAACACTTTCATCTTAGAAACATACTTGGTTCTTAGAATCAGATGTGACCAATCTAAAGAAAGATAACCCCCAATTTTGGCTATAAAATCTCTTGATAAACAAACACCAAAGACTGGGGGAATATCTATCACAAAAACCTCTTCCAACATAGTGATATTAGGGCATGCGTACAATGTAAGCAGAAGTTCCTTGAGGAATCCCACTATTTGTACTTTCTTCCCATCCAATTGCATCACTCCCTTATCCATGGGTTCATACTATAGTTTAAGGGCATCTGCTATTTGCTTGGGCATCACAGTGGCACTTGCACCTAAGTCTATCATGGAATTGTGTAGTAATCTCCTTCCTACTATGAAAATCAAATAAAAAGGAGTAGGTTTATTGTTACCTTCTTCTACCTTCAAAATCACTAGGGAGGTCGTCAAATTTTTCTAAGGAGTCTTTGGTTGTTCTTCAGACATCCCTTTGTTTTTGCTAGCACATCCTATGCACAACATGGCCACTGGTGTTTGCTTCTCATTTAATGCCTCTTGAAGCAGATTCTTCTATTCTAGGATTGATAAAACATGCCATAATGATACATTAGCAAGTGCTCTTTTCAGTTTCTCCACTATGATTAATGTGCCTAGCAGTGGAGATGTCTAGAGAACACTAGGATATCTAGCCCTCTTAGTTGATTGACTCAAAACACCATTATTTGGCACCATTATGGCTATATCTTACTTCTATATTGGTGGGCGAGTAGCCTGAATCATGGGATTCTTCCTGAAAGTGACTTCAGGGTGTGGCGTACTTTCTAGGGCTTCAACAATCTTCCTTTTAGATCAGGTATAATAGTTAGATTGTACCTGAGGAGTCTTTGAAGTAGAAGCCTCATTTGCAAACACTACCTCCTCTTCTTCTACCCATTAGAAATGTGCATGCTCTACAGTAATTTTGGCCTCTTTCTCAATAGACATTCCTTGCATCTAAGCCACTAAGACCGTGTTTCGCATGTCACGTGATTGGTATTGATACAGTGTCGGTTGATCCTCTATTTGCATCGCTTGTCTTATTTTCTCTACCACTTTCAGCTACAAGTTTACTCTAGGGAAATCTTTGAGCATATGAGTATTATTGTAAGGAAAAAACTAGGCATTTGACTCTTCTACCAAATTGTTCTATCCCACAACTAACTCTCAATGAGGGTTAGGCACAACAGCCTGCAACAGTGTTGGAATTGGCATGATCTGATTTGATGGTTGCAATGGACCTAACCTCCAGTTCCCTTGGTAGTGATTGGACTGAAAGAAGGCTTGGCTCCTTGGAAACCTTGGTAATGAGGTCTCGAATAAGTATTCTATGCTCTTTTTAGGTTTATGATTTTGTTTGAAAAACTCCTTAGGATGTTCTTCATGTCCTCCATTTCAGATGTCTGAGGCACTGACATGGAAGCAGCTGAGGCTTGAGATGTAGGATATATGTACATGGAAGGGACAAATTGTAGTGGGTTACAAAACTTCTCTTGGCCAGATATGGACAACTCTGGAAATACAAGCATAGGAGGCCTTAGAGGAAGTTTCTCAGCATCTATCAAATTGTTCTCAACCCTTATAGCTAAGTCATATGTGGCTGGAAGAGTCTATCCTCCCAACGATTGAATCATTACTGCTATATCAGTATTAAAAACTTTGAGATAGAAAACAATTGACATTCTTGTTGGGGGTCGGGTTGCTACCAGAATCCTTTGCCATGTCTTCTACAATATTGAATTGAAATTAGTTATGGCCTCTTGGGGAGCTCTCCTGATGGTAATAAATTGTTCTAACAAGGATGGACTATCTCCTTTCTCATTGAATTTTTTAAAGAATAGGTCCCCTAATTGATCCCAAGCATTGAAAGAATTTGGTTGGAGATACCAATACCAATCTAAAGCCTTCCCTTTAAATGATACTGTAAGTAATCGTAGAGCCACATTATGCTTTGTCACATGATGTATGGTATACACATCCACCACATCCTGCAAATGCTAGTTGGAGTCTTACAATCTTCTCCAATACATTTTGGGAGTTCCTTTAGAGCATTTGTCAGGGTAGGATCCCATGTATCTAGAGGTGTTGGGGGAATAAGTGGGCTACCACTGTTCTAATTAACAAAATTTCTATGGGGTGCCAGTGTAGCCATTTGTCCTACTGATCTACTTGCTTCGGTCCTTCTTCATGTGATAGTTACTAATGGTAGAACTAGAAGTCCCAAGTTACTTGTTGAACAAGTCCTCATAATAGGCCCCTAGTTCATGCAATCGAGTCTCTAATATGGTGACTAAAGTGGTCCCATTAGGTGTGCCAAAAATTGTTGATGATAAAGTTTGCACCAGACCAACAACAATGGGAAATCTCAAAATGTGGGACTTGATTTGTGAGATAAGCTCCAAAATTTATAGAAGTTGGATCTTCTTCTAAATCTTTGATGTATGGGAAAAGGGAAAAGACAATGAACTTAAATAACTGTAAACAAAAACTAGATTATGGCAATGTGATAGAATGGATTTCAGATTTTAGAAAGGAAAGAAATCAATGCTTTCGATTACCAATAACAACAAAATGGATCATTGCCTTCAAAGAGCACACATGCATGATTTCACAATAGATTCTAGATGTTATTACATAGTAATAGATCACATCAGCTATAATATTTTAAATATAATAGATCAAAACCAATACAGATTAACACAGAATGTTATTTCTCTTCATTACAATTGGAGAACAAAGTATACAAGGCTAGAATCAACACAAATACACAATATTTGATCCTTTCTGAGAAACACCCATTAAGGCTTTTAGTTCTTAATGCTTCACTGAATATTTTTCCCATCTCCTTCAATAACAATTACAGATCTTATTTAAACCAATCTCTAAAAGGAGATTATAAAGAAAAATAATAGTTAACCAAAACATCAAAGCATGTAAACTATCGACTACAGTCTGGACTGTATCTTAGAGACCCTTCAATTTGAATGAATCATGAGAATGTGCATGAAGAAATAGGCCCCTCATGCAAAGAGGCTGAACCAATAGCACAATAGAAAACCACTATCAAAAATCTTCCCTTTTAAAGATGCATGGTGATGCCACATGTCTTCCTTCTTTCCTTTCTCCATCGGGTCCCACAAAAATTTCTCTAAGAGGTTGACACGTCACAAATTCAAAAGGGCCCACCAAAATGTATGTTGTTTAAACCTACCAACTTTATCTTATGTGTGGTGATGTCGCGTGTCTTCCTTGAACCAATGATGCAACAAGAAACCATGTTAGAACTGCTAACTTAACTGAAGTGTGAGAGAAGAACACGTGGATTCCACTTTCTTTCCTCCATCGAATAGCTCAAGAAGAGACTCTAACAATGCCTGTCAATCTAGAATGGTGCATGGTGATGCCGCATGTCTAGCATCAGCCAATGATGCAATAGTAAATACAACTATCAAAACATATATGGAATGTGTCGCTGCAACACGTGGAGCCCCTTACTCCTGCTAACTCTGATAGAAACTTTGACCGGAACAGAAACTGTCACAAACTATAATGCACCAAGACTCTTCTACTTGACTTCATTCTTTTATTTCTATTGATGTCTCTTGACTCTCGAATCAAAACTAAATCCTAAAGCATGACTCATTTCATTTCGTTAACAAAAATAGAGCATATAATCAAAATGTAGAGCTTTTTTCTCTACAATTTCAAAAGTATTTTGACTAAGGAAGTACCCCAACCTAAAAAAAAGGCACAGGTAATGTCATCCATCCCAAGGGACCCGACCAAAGAAAGAACAGCACAACTAGCTACTCCT
This sequence comes from Cunninghamia lanceolata, assembly GCA_027924645.1. Lineage (NCBI taxonomy): Eukaryota > Viridiplantae > Streptophyta > Pinopsida > Cupressales > Cupressaceae > Cunninghamia > Cunninghamia lanceolata. The sequence goes on from BSBN01001222.1 coordinate 5,802,725, forward strand.
ACTGGAAATAAAAATAAAGGAGAGATAAATCCGGAAGACTTCCAGATAATGACTATAATTTTGTGTTATGCCACTTGAGAGAAGGAAATTAAAGAGCTCCGAGGAAACATGGAAGCCACAATAGCCTGAATTCAAAAGGATAAGAAGAGGAAAAGGGAATTGAAAGCACAGATTGTCTAACTTCAAAATTTCATCAGGAGATTAGTGGTGCCAACACAAGTAATGCTAGAGTTTCCCTCTAATCTTGCCTTGGTTACTCAGGAATAGGTTGCTAGATTGGACGTCTAGAAACATGAGGTAGGTTTGGTGGACAAATGGATTCAGAAATTCCTCACTACTAGAGATGACATAATAAGAATGGTGATATCAAATTGGAGTTCCATTACATCACTCAGGGACAAAATTAAATCCTCTAAAGAAGAATGTAAAGAGTGATTGGATAAAAATGGTATTGAGCTATCTAGGCCAAAATCCATAAAGGATGCTAGCATAAATGTCATGTTGGAGAAGAACGTTCTGACAAATAGGGTCATACCTGGTGGTGCCCACCTAGGGTTAGGGTTCTGAGTCAAGTTTGCAAGCCTGTATTTTTCTTTCCTCAAACCCTTAGTCCCTTTGGTTTTGTTTTCCCTTGAAATCATGCATTGTCTTTTCTATTTTGTTGTTGACCTCCTGTAGCAGGTTCTCAATCACTCCAATTGCATTTTCATGCCTTAGCACTCGTAGGGTGACTGGCCCCCTTTGCCTTGTTACCTCCTTTTACCATCGCTAAAGTCATATTGCCAAGACAGTGATCATCAGTGGCTCTTTTAATGCTTTCTCTGACACACCAATGAAGATCCAAAGTGTCGTCGGAGAAATAAAGCCTATCGGCAGCCAAGTCTAATGTCCCGCTGATGGTCGATGCATATATTAGATAGATGATACAAAGTGTGTATCACCAAGACCTTGCCTATCGGCAGCCAAGTTCAAGGTGTCTATGATGGGCCGATGAGGATACAAAGATACATCCAAGTCAAGAACCAAGTGGTGGGGTCCACTATTGTATGCATCTTCGTATGCATATCAGGTTGTATGTGCATCGAATATTCCATTACAGATTCTATGCTTGTATGTAAGGCTGTGCATGTATATGTTGTTGTATATTTGATATACAACAGGTATCTACAACTCACGGATCTCAAAAAGTTTCAAATCAGGTTGAAACAGTGGTCGGGCCCACAGGTTGAATGCAGAAGGATTTGTATGTATATTCGATATAGAATTGATCATACAATGTAGAATATACAAGTCCTAGATTTCAAAGTTTATCAAAACAAGCTTGGCAGATGTACATACAGTGGCAAAGTTGAAAAGTTAAATCCTTTTCCTTGTATGTTATTTCATGTATGGAAGCCGCATGTACAAAGTAAAATATATAGGTAGACTTGATGCAAAGTGGATGCGAACAAAAAAATAACTGCATTTGTAAGTTGCTAGGGTCCGCGGGTTGTATGTTGTGCATTGTATGTGCGACATATAATGGGCACATACAAAGAAATGTACAAGCTAGGAGCAAGCAAAGTCAACAGTCTTCAAAGGCATGGTGGGCCCACACACTTGTATGTTGCACATTGTATGTGCGACATACAACGTGGTATACAATGGATGAGATACAAGCCGGACTCCAAATTTTTCAAATCTGCCTCATAAATGAGTTGGAATCCGCAAGTTACATGTATATTGCGTATTGTATATATGCAATGTACAAAGAGATATGCAAATAGATGATACAAACTGGACCCAATAGTGATTGCAGTCTATTTTATAGAGATTTGGGGTCCACCCTTTGTATGCATGTGATTGTTTGCAACTGCAGATGCAAGAAAAGATACAAGGGCTCATCGGCGAGAATTTTCTTATCGGTGGACACTTCTTGGGTCATTCCGATGGCTGATGAACATGCAAATGCATAGCGATAGTGATCCAATCAGCAACTACCACATGTCCAAAAGTGGTTATATGTATATACAATCTCGTATATGCAAAGATTTGAATGTGCAAGAAGTTGTATGTATATGCTTTTGCATATACAAAGGTGAAAGTGGCAAAATAGAAGGAAAAATCAGTGATGGAAAAGGGGCACCTACGTGGCACAATTTCATTAGCAGATGACTTTTCAGCATGTTTTAAGGCTGTAGATCTCAGTGGGAGAAATTTGATCGACGATCATCATTCAAAGTTTTGACAGGAGGAGAGTTGTATATTTTCATAGTTGCATTTCAAATTGAGAGAGTTCTAGAGCACGCAACTATTGCATTTCTTAAGTCTGTAGGTAGGTTGGCCATTAATGGCAAAGAGTTGTAGAGGTATGGGTTGAAGTGACTGACCAACCACCATATTCAAAGGTGAAAATCTCCATGTGGCGGCACACTTCCTGAATTCACCTGCTCCTTCCCTCTTCTTCCCCCTAGTGCATTGAATGTCTTGGGCACCATTCCATGGTGCAGTGTATCTGGCAAAATTTTGATTTGACCATGTACCTTGGTTGCTGAGTGCATAGTTTTGCGAAATAGGGCAAACTGTGTTACTCATTTGTGGTTGTTGAAAACTGGACAAATTTTGGTGGAGTAATAAGATACAGTTTTGCTGGTAGCTCTGTTTTGGGTGTCTTGTGAGTTTATGAATTGTATGTTGTATGTTTATTGCATAAGTTTATTGGTTTCATGTTGTTTTATATGAGAAATGCACTGTTGCATGTATTCAGTTGTTTGTCTCCAAGTTGTGGGCATCTTTTCTTTTCAACCTAAATAGCTAAGGGTTATTTGGGATTCAGGAACATGGATTTTCTGTGTTGAATGTCTTATCTCTTACCTTTGTTCAAGGAACAAATTAAATGTTTTAGGCTAAACATTGGGAAAGGTATACTGCAACAGGGATACCAATAAGCATGATTAACTAAATAGTCAATCTTGGGAAGTATCTATAAGGTAGACACTACAAAATCCCCTTGAAACCTAGTTATTGACTCAAGTCTATGGTGGTCATTCACATATGTATGTCTATTGACTCCGAGCCCTAAGATAGGCACCAGTCTGGTCTTGTATTGAGGTTACAACCCAAGGTCCCAGTCTTGCATCCAAATACAAAATACAAATCCAAACTCCAAATATAAACCTTTAGGATATTAGAAGTAGTTTTAGGACCAAAATCATCTGTCTCACAACTGATCATAGGCCCAAAGCTAGCCTCTTTGCACTTATTTCACAATTTTGGTCTGCATAAGAGAGGATTTATCTGCTTTGTGTCAACATCCCAATAAGTTCACAAGCATACTCTATGGATGTTAAATAGGGAATAGCCCCCTTGGTTCTGTAGAGCCTAAAGAAGAAGAGATATTTATAGAGTCTATCTCTTGTACTGTTGGCCCCTGGCCTGGGAATCCTGTTGATTAATGATGGGTACCTTGTAGGGATAATTGGGAAGCATCCAGTTTGGGAAAAACAACCAACAAATTTGGTGACTCTATTGGGGAGTTGAAGTGAAAGTAAAAAAAAATTTCCTAGTTGTAGGTGGTGACTCCGAACAAATCTCCCAACCGGTAAAGTAAAACTTGTATGCAAGGGAGAAGATCCCTGCGTAATCCTTTGTTTGAAGAATTACCTAGAAAAATGATGTATAGGAAAAAAGGGACCATTCAAGCTGGTCAAGAGGGTTCTCCTAGCCCTAGAAACAATGATAACATCCAAAATAATCCAAGGTCTTCAGAGCAGCAGGCACCTTATTTTTCAAATACAGAGGCTGAGATTCAAGATATGTATGAAAGACAACAAGGTGATAAATTGAGAATGAGATCAGAGGTGTTTCAGGAACGCCCTTTCTTAGATCCTCCTAAGAGATTTGAAGAAACTAGGTTCCTAAGGGATGATGATGATGACCAAAATAGAATGGGACCATCCTCTTCTATGCCTAGGGATGAAGAATTAGCTGAAGAAATCAAAAGCATGAGGGCTGAATTATAATATTTGTAGGCTTTGAGGATTAGAGATGATATGAGACAAAAGGTGCAAGCTCTAAAATTTGCTCAATAAGATTCAGTTCCCATCCTTGATAATGCAAATGTGCTGAGAAACCAGCAAAGAAATGAAGTCCAGAATCAACAGAATGATCAGAGACAAAATACAAACAATATCAGGGTACCATTAAACAATGTGAGAAATTAAAATGCAAATAGGAATGCAGATGTTAATCAGTTTGGTAGATAGCCTATGTAGTTGGATAGATTCAAGCAGTTAGTCTTTAATGGTATTCTTGGTTACCCTAACCCCATTGATAAACATGTAAGGCTTCAGATACCAAAGTTTTTAGGAAACAATGATGTGTTAGGTGAAGATCATTTGAAGGCCTTTCAGAATGTTATGGACAACTTTGAGGTCGAGCATGAGGATGTCTTTATGAAATTGTTTATGCAGTCCTTAGTTGATGAAGCTAGAGAATGGTATAAAAGTCTGCCTGACCAGAGTGTCTCATCATGGGATGACTTTAGAAGGATTTTTAAAGAACAATATAGTGATAAGACTGATCCAAGCTTTTTTATAAATGAGTTCACTGGTATTACTAAGGTGTCAAATAAGTAGTTTGCAGATTTTAATGCTAGGTTCACTTGAGTATTGAACAAATTACCACTTCACATTAGGCCTAATGAACCAAAGTGCATGGTACTATACATAAATGCTTTTGATGCTAAAACAGCTTATGGGTTAAGAGATAAGGGTCCTACTAGCCTTAGGGATGCTTTTAGAATTACAACCAACATTGAAAATAATAGGAAAACATCTGGTAAGACAAATAGAAGGGATGATGTGAAGATTTTGCAAAATCCAAATAATAAATCTCAAAGTACTCAAGGTAATGCATCTACTTCTGAAGACAAATTGGATAAATTGACAAGTATTGTTAAAGACCTAAGTTATAGACTTGCTAAAAATGAAAAGGGGATAGGTCCTGAAAGGCAGGTTTACCAAAGACAAGAGAAGAGACCATCATTGCATGATATGCCATATAACACTAATTGGAACAATGGTAAACCAGTTCTCCCAAATAGAAACACTAATCAAAAAGCTCAGAATGTTAAGGAGACTCCTGATCCTTTAAAGAAAGTTGTTAACATTGTTGATGATACTCCATGGTGCTTAATCTGTCAAATGCCTCACTCACAATTGCAATGTATGATTGCTCAATCTTTGTATAATAATGCTATTACCTCTGATGAGTGCAATGAGCCACATTGTATGGAGGATGATAGTGTCAATATGTTGTTCACAAATAGGGAGTATTCTTCTTATGATGTTGATGAAAGCACAAATTATAGGACTCAGATCTGCCAACAGATTTCCTATGATGAGGATGATGAGGATAACTATGTTTATGCTCAAGATTCACGCATCTTTCTGAATAACTTGAGAAGGCCTTCTGATGAAGAGAATAGAGCTCTCACAACTACAGCGGTGGCTCACATCAAGAGCAACTATAACCTTAGAGGTAAGGCTCAGGTAGGAGATTCACTTCAACCAGATGACACCTTTGTGAACCAACCCATGCATAATCATAAAGGGACTAAACCACATAAGACATGATGGAACAATAATAAGAAAATTTCTAAGCAAAAACTAGGTCATGATTCTCAAAGACTAGAAAATGAAGTTCCCCAAAATGAGGATCAAAATAAGAACTCTTAGGTCATGGATGACAGTCAAAAGGATGTTAGAATTAAGGCTAGTTCAACTCAGGATAAGAATAAGACCATGGCTCAAGCTACAACTGTTACACAAAATTATGCTCCCTTTGACATAACTCAGGTTTTATCCCAGATAAAGGTCTCTGTGCCATTGATGGAGATGATGAAAATTGAAGAATTTAGAAATAAATCATTATCCCTAATTTCAGGGGCAACTTGTCAGGTCAAGCAGAATGTTGAGGCTCAGGGTAAGAAACAGGCCTTGTGTATTGATGAGGAGGAAGTTCCTAAAGTCTATCTGGGGGTGACAATGAAAAAATGCCCCTCACAGGTTGAACCATTTTATGTCTCCCTTGTTATCAATGGAAAAGTAATCAAGAATTGTATGCTTGACTCAAGAGCATCAACAAATATTATGCCTTTGGCTATCATGCAACAAGCTGGATTGAAAATAGACAAGGCATGTGGAAAATGCTATGCAATGGATGGTAGGGAGGTGCCAGTTATAGGAATCATGAAGGATGTGGATTTTATGTTGGATGCATATCCTGAAAGGACTTACAAAATGAACATAACTGCGGTTGACATAAAGCCACAGTATGGTATGCTATTGTCAAGAAGATGGGCAGCATTGATTGGAGGAAGTATGCAATTAGATATATCATATGCTATGATCCCAATGAATGGTAGAGATGTCAAACTGATCAGAGAAGAGAGGTCACTAGAAATAGTTGAAGATTAAGATTCAGAAGAGCATATATGTTTCGTGGATACTGACTATGAGAATTTCATAATTGTCTCAGATGATCAAGGAAGTGAAGGGAAAGATTTTTGCAGTCAAGAACTTGACCAACAGGGTCTCTGGACTATGTATTTTGATAGAGCTTGTTCAAAAGAAGGTTCTGGTGCTGGAGTTGTGTTCTTGTCTCCAAAAGGTAAGCTTCTAAAATTTTCTTTCCTGTTAAAGTTTGCCTGCACAAACAATATTGTAGAATATGAAGCTCTGTTGCTAGGCTTAATGTTGCCCTGAATCATGGGATTAAGATGCTAAAAGTGTTTGGGGATTCAGAATTAATTGTTTCCTAGGTGAGAGATAAATATGCTTCAAAAAATAAAAGGTTAAAACAGTATAAGCATGTTGTATGGGACACAATTGAATTATTTGATTTCAATAAATTGGATAGAAAGATCAAAGAATGTCCTGGCTGACTTTTTAGCTAATGTGGCCATAAGGCCAGATGATGTCACTCTATCTGATGTTACAAATGTTGAAGTTAAAATGAGGCCCGCAGTACCAGATAATATATGTAGTTGGAAGGTGTTTGATGATGATAGAGATTTGTTGAGGCTCTTACACTGCATAGATGAATATGAGAATCAAGAGATTGATTTTCAAAACTTTGTAGAAGTTGTGAATGGAAAAGAAACTCTTTTGGGGAAAGAAGTAATTCAACTTAAAACAAATAAAATCCCCAGAGGGCTAGTTGCTTTAGAAAGAGCATTTGACAATAGAGACCAGTTTGTTACAAAGGTATCTCCTACAAACAAGAATGACTTGGAGGAGATAAACTTGGGGACATGCCATTCCCCCAAAAAGGTATATATTAGCAAACAGCTCAAGCCACACATTAGGAGTATGTTGATTACACTACTAAAAAAATATAAGCATGTCTTTGCCTGGTCATATGAGGACCTAAAAGATTATAGAGAAGACTTATTCTAGCATGAGATTCCTTTGAAGCTTGGAGCTAAGCCATTCAGATAGAAACAAAGACCTATTAACCCAACTTTGGCCCAAAAAATGCAAGAAGAGCTTGTAAAGCTTAGGGAAGCTGGAATAATTGTGCCTATCAAACACTCAACTTGGGTGTCCAATCTTGTCCCAATTAGAAAGAAAAATGGTGATATAAGAATTTGTGTGGACTTAAGAAATCTGAATGTATCTTGTTTAAAGGATAATTATCCACTGCCTAACATGGAGGCTATGTTGCAAAAGGTAACTGGTTGTGAACTTTTATCCATGATGGATGGATTTTCAAGATATAATCAGGTGAAGGTAAAAGAATCTGAACAATACAAGACTGCCTTCACCACTCCATGGGGGACTTATGTATATGTAAGAATTCCATTTGGACTAACAAATGCAGGTACTGCATTTTAGAGGGATATGGATGTTGCTTTTGCAGGATTGATTGACTCAATTTTGGTTGTATATCAGGATGATTTGACTGGATATTCAAAAAAGGAGGAGCAACATTGCATGCATCTAGGACAAGTTTTTATTAGGGCATTGGAATATGGCATTTCACTTAACCCAAGGAAATGTACTTTTGGGGTAATAGAAGGAAAACTATTGGGACACATTGTTTCCAAGGATGGAGTCAGGATTGATCTTGAAAGGGTTGCTGCAATTGACAGAATTCAAATCCCTAAAATAGTGAAAGGCATTTGGTCTTTCTTTGGGCAGATTAACTTTGTTAGAAGATTCATTCCCAGCTTTGTAGAGATTACAAAGGATATTTCTAAAATGTTAAAGAAGGGTGAAACTATCAAATGGGAGAGTGAAGCAATTAAATCATTTCAGAACATCAAAGAGGCTATAAAGGTGGCTCCTGTGTTGAAATCTCCTAATTTTTTTAAGCCACTTCAACTGTTCTCATTTGCTTCCTTCCACACTATTACTGCATGTCTATTACAGAAAAATGAAGAGGGTTTTGAGCAACCTATTGCTTTCTTTAGCATGTCATTGAAGGCAACTGAATTGAAATATGATATCATGGAAAAGCAGGCATATGCATTGGTTAGGGTAGTCAAGAGCTTTAGGCCATACTTAGTAGGATCTTAGATAGTTGCATATGTGCCCCATGTAGTAGTTAAGGACATTTTCACTCAGCAGGAAGTGACAAGAAGAAGATGCAGGTAAATTAACAAGTTACAAGAGTTCAACATTGAGATACAAATTACAAAACTGGTAAGGGGACAGGATTTGACTAAGATGATGACACAATCAAATTTGGAGGCATGCCAGGTAAATGTAGTTCAGGATGAATTTCTTAACATGTCAGAATCTAAATGGTACAAGGATATTGTATATTATTTGCAGAATTTAAATTGTCCTTCCCATCTCAATGATAGTAAAAAAAGGACCTTAAAGTTACATGCTATTAAATACATCAATATCCAAGGAGAATTATATTGGAAGAATCCTAATGGTGTACTACTTAGGTGTGTGGATGAAAATCAAGCTACAGATATTTTAAGTGACATGCACAAAGGAGTGTGTGGTGGACACTACACTGCCAAGACAACAACTCACAAAATTCTTAGAGCAGGCTATTGGTGGCCCACCCTTTTCTCAGATGCACAAAAGATGATAAGAAAATGTGATCCCTATCAAAGGTTCTTAGGAAAACTTAAGTATGAAGGTGCATTATCCCTTAGAACTGTAACCGTGGAGGCTCCATTTCAACAATGGGGAATTGATTTTATAGGGAAAATTTCAGAAAAATCAAGTGGAGGACATAGTTGGATTTTGGTTGCTACTGACTATTTTACTAAATGGATTGAAGCCATTCCAACTAAGAAAGATACAAGAAAGGTGGTGATGGATTTCATTTTGGGACACATTATTACCAGATTTGGAGTGCCAGTCAAAGTGGTCACAGATAATGCCATGTGCTTTAGATCTAGTGAGTTTGTTGATTTTTGCAATAGCTGTGGGATTAGCTTGTCACATGCATCACCATATCATCCATAAGGAAATGGTCAGGCAGAATCAAGTAACAAAAGCCTTATGAAAATCATCAAAAGGATGGTAGACAAGAACAAAAGGGCATGGGATTCAAAGTTAAAGCTGGCACTATGGGCTGACCGGATAACAGTGAAGAAAGCAATTGGAAGATCACCTTTTGAGCTAGTGTATGGTGCAACAACTAAGTTACCTATGAATAATCTCCTACCATTTTATAGATTAATACAAGAAAATGAGGAAGAGATTGAGGAGTCAATGACTAAAAGGATAAATCAACTGGTTGCATCGGATGAAGTTAGAAGAGAAGCACAGAAGACAAATATTAAGAAACAGCAGAAGGTGAAATATTTGTTTGATAAAAGGGCTCTAGAATGGAAGTTTCAGATAATTGATTTGGTTCTTGTTTGGAATGCAAAGAATCAGGATAAGGGTAAGCGTGGTAAATTTGATCACTTATGGATGGGCCCATATCAAATCAGTAATACTCATGGAGAAGATTCTTACTTTCTCTAGGCCCTAAATGGTGAACTACTGGAATTGCCTGTGCACAGTCAGTTCCTAAAACCTTATTTCTCATGAATGAATATCTTGAGTGTGCATTGTAAATTAGGTGTAAATAGTCTATATCTACCTTATACAGTCGGTGGTGTTTTATGTTTTGCATTTTACCTAGTCTATCCCAAAGTGGTTTGGTTCTCACTGCAACCTTACGCCTACACATCCCCAATCGGAGCCAATGGTGGTACCCACCTAGGGTTAGGGTTCTAAGTCGAGTTTACAAGCCTGTATTTTTCTTTCCTCAAACCCTTAGTCCCTTTGGTTTTGTTTTCCCTTGAAATCATGCATTGTCTTTTCTATTTTGTTGTTGACCTCTTGTAGCGAGTTCTCAATCACTCAAGTTAAATTTTCATGCCTTAGCACTCATAGGGTGACTGGCCCCCTTTGCCTTGTTACCTCCTTTTCCCATCACTAAAGTCATATCGCCAATACAGTGATCATCAGCAGCTCTTTTCATTCTTTCTCTGACACGTTGATGAAGATCCAAAGTGTCGTCGGTGAAACAAAGCCTATCGGTAGCCAAGTCTAATGTCCCGCTGATGGCTGATGCATATACTAGACAAATGATACAAAGTGTGTGTCACCGAGACCTTGCCTATAGGTAGCCAAGTTCAAGGTGTCTCTGACGATCCGAGGAGGATACAAACATACATCCAAGTCAAGAACCAAGCAGTGGGGTCCACTGTTGTATGCATCTTCGTATGCATATCAGGTTGTATGTGCATCGAATATTCCATTGTAGATTCCATGCTTGTATATCTTGTTGTATATTTGCCTATCGGTAGCCAAGTCTAATGTCCCGCCAATGGCCAATGCATATACTAGACAAATGATACAAAGTGTGTGTCAACAAGACCTTGCCTATAGGCAACCAAGTTCAAGGTGTCTCTGACAGGCCGAGGACGATACAAAGATACATCCAAGTCAAGAACCAAGCAGTGGGGTCCACTGTTGTATGCATCTTCGTATGCATATCAGGTTGTATGTGCATCGAAAATTCTATTGCAAATTATGTGCTTGTATATGTTGTTGTATATTTGATATACAACAGGTATTTGATGTTGTTGTTGTATATTTGTTGTATATGCTGCAACATGGATACCAATAAGCATGAATAACTAAATACTCAATCTTGGGAAGTATCTGTAAGGCAGATGCTACAAAATCCCCTTGAATCCTAGTTATTGACTCAAGTCTATGGTGATCATTCACATATGTATGTCTATTGACTACGAGCCCTGAAATAGGCACCAGTCTGGTCTTGTATTGAGGTTACAACCCAAGGTCCCAGTCTTGCATCCAAATACAAAATACAAATCCAAAGCTAGCCCCTTTGCACTTATTTCATAGTTTTGGTCTGCATAAGAGAGGATTTATCTGCTTTGTGTGAACATCCCAGTAAGCTCACAAGCATAATCTATGGATGTTTAATAGGGAATATCCCCCTTGGTTTTGCAGAGCCTAAAGAAGAAGAGGAGATATTTATAGAGTCTATCTCTTGTACTGTTGGCCCCTGGCCTAAGAATCCTGTTGATCAATGATGGTTGCCTTGTAGGGATAACTGGGAAGCATCCAGTTTGGGAAAACAACCAACAGTACCATTGTTACCAGGTAGATTAGAGAGTTAAAATTTGAGTGGGACCATTTAAAAGAATGCACAGATGATGAATGAATTAAAAGAAAAGGCTCAAGAGCTTATAATTAAAGAAGTTGAAGTTCTTAAAGATTTGGTGGGATATTTTATAAATGTTACAATTAGTTATGATACACAGGTAGCTCTTGAGAAGTTCAGGATTGATTATCAAAAAATTCTTAACGATCCTATGCATTATTTCAATGAAGCAGCTATAGATGATGTCATGGGAAAGTATGTGAATATCAAAACATACCATACACAAGTAAAGTCCAAACTAGGAAGAAGAACTGCAATAGAACACGAATTCAAAGCACAAGAATTCATTAAGGGCAAAGCACAAGCATATGACAAAAGGGAGGTAACTCCAATATTAATTGCATATGGAAGTTATAGAACTCAGCTGGTAGGAGAGTGTATAATTGACTCTGGTATAATTGTAAACATAGAATGAAGGTGTTCTTTGTGCACTTCTAACCTATGTTGCTGACTTGGTGTCATTGCCTATCTTGAAATATAGTTATAGATGCAATTTTGTCAATTGAATGTCTAGTGGTGAGTCAAGAGAAAAGGTGCCAACCATAGTGAATGCCAATTGGCATTCACATGCCACTAATCTATGTTGTTAATCTTTAGGGGGGATTGATAGTTGTTGGTGTTGTAACTAGTTTTGGGTTCCTTGTTCTATAAAAGGGCCCAAATCATGTATTATAGAGGGGGGGATAAAATTGTAGAAATTTGTCAAGATTTCAAGGTGAAAAATTAATGCTTCAAGTGTTGTCTCTTGATTTTCTCTTCTAGTCAATGTGATTATTTGTATGTTCTAGTTCAAATTTGTGAATCAAGACAAATTGTGGGGTCATAATCATAGTAAATTTTAAATGACCTTGTATTGACTTCTAGTAAAGAAATATCAAATTGTTGCATCCTACTAGGAGTGCATTTGATCAACTTCATTTCATTTGTCAATTTCCTTTGAATATTTGCATCTATTTATACTTAGCTATGAAGCTATCTAGTGACATATGAATTGATTTGTCTTACTTCATAAATTTGATAAGATATTAGTGTGAGATCACTAAACATTTAACTCTCTTAGAACTCTTTTATTCCTCCTTAATCTTTTGTTATTCTTTATCAGAAATGTCAAAATATATAAAAATATTGATGAACAATGCTAAATCTTGTGGTGATTTGTTGAAATATTATTGAATCAATGAATTTCATGCATAACTTTCTAGTTATTTAGAGGAATTGATCAAAGTTGTAAAGTCACTTTTCAATAGCACAAATATGATTAAATATTTGCAAAGTCTAATGGTACAACTGCAGATCCAGTAGAATCGTTGTTATCTTTGTAGGAATTTGAAGAATCCTTGAAGATTTTCCAATTTCAGTAAGATCAAGTGTCAAATATGCCCCTTGGAGAAAACAGCCTGATACAACAAACCTTTCAGTTATCCAACACATCAAGACTTGACCACCAAAACCTTGGGACTACAAATTTAGTGTGAATTTGAGAGGTCTTTCAAGAGAGATAACATTCTATTGTTTAAGAATTCTATCTATGTTAGATGTGAGTAAAATCCTTGTCAATAGAAATGGCACTAGAAGGAGGGCCTTAACTTGATAACCTGATCACAACAATCTGGCTAACTAATAAGGTATTACTACAAGATCAAGGTCCTTGTCAACTGATCCTTTGGTTGAATTACCTAATGCAAGAGGAAATCAACAAGCCAGAGTTGGTTCTGTAGGAGCACAACCAAGGAATCAACATCCAATCACTCTTCCATAGATTCTGATGGAATTCTTTAATGACGAATCACCAATTAAGTTCACAATATACAATGACATGCCAAAGAATCCGGACAAGCTTTGTCTGAAATATCAACTCCATTAGGATGTTGAAGATCATCTATGGATTTACAAAGAGACTTGCTTTTAGGCAAGAATTAAGTACAAAGATGTCATTTGTAGATTATTTCCTTACATGTTAGGTGAGGAAGCATATAGTTGATATGTAAATTTGCCTCAACACTCAATTACTAGTTGGCAATTGATGGAAGAAGTCTTCTTGGCTAGATTTTGAGTTCATGTCGATGTTGCAACCATGTATCATCGGTTCACAAAAGTAAAGAGAATAGAAGGTGAGTTTATTACAACCTTCAATGATCAATTCTAGGAGTATTCACACCTAATGGATCCTTACAATATCAATAAGGCCATTGCTTTGCTGGTATATTACTCAACACTAGATCTTTTAACTGTAATGTTTGTACGAAGGAAAGATCCGACTATAATAAACTTATTTGGAGTGTATACCAAGGCAGTGAAGGTAAATAAGGAAATGAGGTAGGTAGGATATGGTCCTTTGTTATATGTTAGAAATCCTAGAATAAACAATCAAATGTAGAAAATCAATGGAGCATTAGTCAATCACACTCCCCTATTAAATACTATACCAATGCCTCCACAAAATGCTATATATCAGTAACAACCTGGTAATTAATCACTGGTGCTACATCTAAGATAGGCAATCTCTGAAGCATGTCCAAATGGTAATTCTTTCTTTCACCAACGACATGATAATATCATTGCTAAAGTCAAGGAAGAGAAAGAAGATTTGTGTGAAATCACTGTGCAATTGAAAAGGTTGACAATTGAGGTTACTCAGTTAAGAAATTAGATCTTTTATTCTTAGAACAATTCTCAGATCAATTAGAATCAACAAAATAGAGGATATAACATTCCCAGGCCACTTAGAACCTCAAATACTAGACCAAATAATGGAAGTGTTCTGTCGCCTTTAGCTAATTCAAGTCCATTAGAACCTAAACAAACACTTAGGGTCAATTTAACTAAAGCCACCTTAAACAACTGGTGCAAGATACACAACACAAGTTCACACGTTGAGCTCGATTGTCCTCAATTCTAGATAGTTTCCAATACCTTTCAAGCTAAGATACAAAGCACTGAAAGAGAGTCAAGTGTTCTTGAGGGTAACGAGATTGTTCCTTTAGGCTATGAGTCTGCTATGATGTTTGAAAGCTTTACATTCCTAAACAAGAATGAATCAAATGTAACATATGAAAGCTACACATTATCGTGTGAAGAGTCGGTTATGGTGACTCAAGCATATGTCTTACCATTTGAAGATGAAAATGAACCAAAACAAGAAGCTGATGAAGTCCAGACATTCCAAAAGTTTTATAAAGGACATAATTATAATTTGAGAAGTAGTAATAATAATATTAACCAACCAAAAGGACCGCTGACAACATTTATTCCATTGAATAATTTCAATACTCCTCTGGATATTCATTCAAGCAATAATCCACAACTGCTGAAGGTAGTTTCTCAGTCTACTACACTTGGTCAACTACAAACACAAGTAAGTAGATCTAACTTACCTAACTTTGATAAGTTGATAAATTATTTAGCTGAAGAAATTAAGAAAATCAAAGTCAGTTTGCCCCTGTTTGAATTACTGAAAACACCATGGATTAACAAAGCCTTCCTTAAGTCATTAGATGAATATGTTCCTAAAGAGAGTCAGGAAATTAAGGAAGCCCAAATCAAATAATCTTATCCTAAGCATAGAGATAAAAGTCAAGTGCATATAATAGATGATCATGTAACAATTTATAAGGAAAATATAGAATCTCCTCCATTCTTGCTAACTCTTAGGATCTTTGGGAAGAATTTGCATAACTGTTTAGTAGTTTCAGGTGCATCAACCAATGTGATGTCATTAGTAGTTTGTAGAACCTTAGGTTTAAACCCATCTAAGTCATCTAAGAAATTCACACAGTTGGACAAAACCAAAGTGAACATTGTAAAAGAATTGACCTATATCTATATGCAGCTAGCATTTGATCAACTATATTAATCAAGTTGCCATAGCTAGCATCCAGTCAAGAGAATTTAATCAAGTGAATGCATTTGTAACAAAAATAATTTATGATAATAGTGCAACCATAGCATTATCAAAGAATAGAATTTTCATGGAAGAAGTAAACACATTGATATTAGATTTCATTTCATATATGAGCTTATTAGCGATAGACAAATTATATTGTAATTTTTTAGGTCAAAGGAACAAGTCTCAAACATATTTACAAAAAAAATACTTATGGTATGCTATTGAGTAGAGATTAGTCAAAAAAACTAAATGGATATATGGCCACCGACTTCTCCCATGTGTGGCTACCTTGGAGGGGAATCCCTAATCAAATCCAAATAGAAGAAGAATTGGGATGAAGCACTTGATTACTAAGTATAATCAAAACAATGAAGTTCTATACATTGAAGTGAAACCTAGGGTTTATGGTCATAGATCATGAGATGTTCACATAGAAGAGATTCTGATGTGCCAATCTCTAGACAATAATGGAAATCTAATTGTTCCTGGTACAGATATCCTGATACAATTAGATGGCGAATCATCTAATGAAGATGAAATTCATATATACACCTTTGGGCAACATATATACCAAGAGCTTCATAAATGTAAGGAATAGGGGACACATATAGACAATATACTCTTAAAAGGATGGTGTAGGAATCATAATGCCACACATTCCAAAATTACTTGTGCTATGTACTGTACAATTGTTGAAAATAAGCAAAAGGAAACTAAAGATCAGTCTTGGACCCTCAAATTTGACAGATCCAAATTGAAATAAGGTGCAGGAGTAGGAGTGGAATTGGTCAGCCCTCAAGGTAAATCTTATCTCAATAGCTACATATTATAGTTTCACTACACAAATAACATGGCAGAGTATGAAGCTCTTGTCCATGGAATGCTATTGGTAGTGAAGAAAAAGATTAAATTATAAAGGTTTTTAGAGATTTATGAATTTGTGGTAAAGCAGGTCAGAAAAGTATATGTATTTCATTACAAGTGACTATCTAGTTATAGACATAGGGTGTGGGACTTAATATAAAGTTTTGATGCATTCAATATTACTCATGTCCCTAAGAAGTTTAACTACCAAGCTGATGCACTGGCAACTATCACCAGTACACTTGAACCTCTAACTCTATCTAGATTGAATAAATTCTTAGTGGAGTTGGTGTCTATCCCATCAATTCCAAATAACATCACTGATTTCCAAGTTTTTGAAGATGACAAGCACATATTGGATTTCAATACCAAATCTGGTATATTTGAGGCGCAAATAATAGAAGAATCTAAGGTGCAAGAACTGAGTTGGGATCAGGAAGATATTGTCAAGTTAAAGAGAAACACCATCCCAAAAGGTATGATTGGGCTTGAATGACTATTTGACTTAGATAACATGCTAAGATAGAAAGATCTCCCTAAAACTAATGGGGGTGCATATGAAAAGTTTAATTTGGGTAATGATAAAGAGCCTAGAAACATGTAAATTGGAAATGTATGCATACTAGAAGAGAGAGAAGGAATAGCTCAGGAATCAAAAGACTATCAACATGTCATATCATGGAGCTATGAAGATTTAAAGACATTGACACATCAATAATCACAAATACAATTCATTTGAAACCAAGAGTCAAGCCCTTTGGGCAAAAACAAAGGCCTGTAAATGCACTTATCAAACCTCTAATTTTTGAGGAAGTTAAGAAACTATTATCATCCATGATCATTTTTCTTGTGAGACACTCCACTTCGGTGGCTAAATCTCATTCTAGTAAGGAAGAAAAATGGAGACATTTGACTTTGTGTTGATTTCATAAACTTGAACAAGGCATCTGAAAAGCACAATTATCTGCTACCTTCACTAGATGAAGTACTCTAGGTGGTAAATGGGGCACAAATGATGTCTTTCTTAGATGGGTTTTATAGATATAACTAGGTGATTGTTGATATGGAAGACCGGTTCAAGACCGCATTCACCACTAAGTAGGGAATTTTTGCTTACAATGCAAGTGCTACATTCCAACATGTAATGGACATAATATTCAAAGGATTGGTGGGTAAGTACATAATCATCTACATGAATGACCTTACCATATTTTTGATGGTTAGAGGGGACCATATAATTGATATAAGAAAAGTGCTCCAGAGATACAAACAATATGGTGTCTCTCTAAACCCCAAGAAATGCATATTCAGAGTGACAAAAGGTAAATTGATGGGTCAAATTATTCTATAAAATGGGATGACCATTGATCTTGATAGAGTTGATTCAATCATGAATCTCTAACTCCCAAGGAGCAAGAAAGAATTAAAATCATACTTTGGGAAAATCAATTTCGTTTAGAAATTCATTACAGGCTTTGCTGAACTTGTGAAACCATCAAACACTATGATAAAAAACGATGCTAAGATTGAGTGGACGCTTGAACCAAAGGTGGCATTTGAAGACATCAAGAAAGAAATTATAGATGCATCAGTCTTGACTAGTCTAGACTACATGAAACCATTTTACATCTATTTACTCGCATCTGATCATACATGTGTAGTGGTGCTGACGCAAAAGAATGATAGCAAAGAAGAAAAATCTATTTCTTTTATGAGTGCACCCTTCAAGGATGTCAAATTAAGGTATCTTTATGTTGAATAGAAAGAATTAGCATTGGTCAAAGCAATCAATAAATTCTAACATTATATTTTGAGAAGCCATGTAACCACCATTGTTCCTGATTCGATAGTTAAAATGTTGCTTATGTAGAATGAGCCAGAGGAACACAGGGCAAAATGGATTACAATCCTACAAGAATTTGATATTGACATTACACCGATGAAGTTAGTTTGAGGACAAGCATTGATACAGACCATAGATGAAATTGATCCTGGACTAACCAGCCACTAGTACATTGTGGATATCATCACAAAGGATGATTGGTATACTGATATTATGCAATATTTGTTCACCAATAAATGCCCTTCAGAGATGAAAACATCTCAAAGCTACATGATAAAAAATGAAGTCCTTTTTAGGAAGAATCATTAAAGTATTTACTTAAGATGCCTAAATCATTTTGAAGCAGATAAGGTCTTACATGAACTTCATCAAAGATTTAGAACCGCTCACAAATCTCATTTAGAAACAACACATATGATCCTGAGAGTAGGTTATTATTGGCCAACTATATTCAGACATGTGGCTGATCATATAAAATATTGCCATACTTCCTAGACTGTGGAAGACAAAGGAAGATATGTAGCTCAATCACTGTAACTAGTCATGGAAATGCAACTATTTGCTTAGTGGGGGTTAGACTTTATTGGAACTATTAATCCACCCTTGTCCTTTGGTAATAGGTATGTTCTACCTATTATTGAATATTGTACCAAGTGGACCAAAGCTACCTATGTTGGGACTGAAATTCCCAGGCTACTTTTTGGCAAATATTAAGTTTCAATAATGCAAAGATTTCAGTATGTGAGCATATATGGAAAGATTCACAGTTGTTTTCAAGTAGAAATTAATAATTAAGTTGATAGAAATATTTGCATTTGATCTATTCTGATTCCTAAAGACTTAATATAACATGGTTGGAGTGCTCATTAAAGATGGACCGTAAACACATGACACTATTAACCCTTCGTCAGACAGACAAATTCCCAGTCATAACGATAGGTGTAAAATGACTTGATCGGGGTATGTTTCCCAGGTCTCTTCGACTATGTATGTCACACTGATAAATAGAAGTCATAAAGGATTTCAGACAATGACAAAGATAGCATATCAGTGGGATTATTGTATTGGCAAAGATTATTTAAATTACACCGATCTTACATCTCTCACCGACGGAGCTCCGAGAGATATTCAAAGGGAAATGAGTATCGGCATAAGACTGGTCATCGGGGAGAAGATGTTAAGAATCACCAATAAATAAATTCACACTGATGAACCTCCTATCAGAATTCCTTTTCTTTTGTCAACTCAATGTGACTTGATCAGTGAGATCTTCATTGTCAGTTTAACATCAAATTGTCTACCCAATATTACCATTCATGCTGATATGCCAAACGATTGTATATACAAGACATGACTTTCTATCACCGGTTCTCTTTACTGTTTCTACTAGTCACCCTTTGCATCTAACGAAAGATGTATTCCCAACATACATTCTAAAAGATACATTCTAAAGATACATTCTCAATATGCTTTTGTGATATATGTATGCAATGTACATTCAGCGAAACGATACAAAACTCATGCCGATGCATAGTAATATACATAGTGGAACCGAAAGGGTTATGAAATAAGATATAATTATTGTATATTTCATGGTTTTAATGTATGTTTTGGAAACATGCATTGCGATATACGTACAATGTGAAATCCAGGAAAGATTGAAATTTGGTTAAAAGGATGTATCAGGACTTAAAGAATATCAGAGGATGCATATACAAGTTGGAATCGAAAGGGGCTACATACTACGATTTATAAAATAAGAAGTCTGAAAGGAAGATACAATTGAATTTGTATGTATCGGGCATTATATATGAAGGTTGGATACAAGTAGTGGGTCCCACCGATTGCACATTGGGCTTGTATAATAACAATGTATATCTTTGATATACAAGCCAATATACAAGTGAAGATACATTCTAAAGATACAAGCTGGGTCTCAAAAGGAGTTCAATATAGAAAAGTCTTTGTATCGACAAAACAATCATCATCGGGTAATGTATAATAAGTTATCTTGATGGCGTATTTCACTCCGATGGCGACGATGACTATGCTCATCGACGAGACCTTTGCTGATACAAAACACAGAAACCCTAAAACGACATTAAAATCCAAATGGTTAAGATATTATTTTGATAGTTGAAATATGGGTTTTTTGCAGGATATACATAGTGGGGATCAAGTTATATAAACACCCATGAAAGGTTCTTCAGCAACTGATAAATCATCAATAAGGGAAGCAATTATTTGAGTAAATACATATGTTTAAATAATTTTTTTTTATCATTTGTGTTGATAACTGAGAGGGGGGGTGAATCAGTTATCCTAATTATTTCCCTTTTTGAACTTTCTTATTAATTAATGCAGCATTGAATCAAACACAAAAACATTACCATGAAATAAGAAACACATGACACAGTATTTTTGACGTGGAAACCCTGTTAAGGGAGAAAACCACGGGGTGATTAACCCAAAAATTATTCTCTGTTAGAAGAATAGGAAATTACAAAAATGGCACTTGCCAATTAGGGCTCACTGCCTGAGCACACTGCTCACAAGAGGCCCACTGCCTACAAGAAGACACACTGTCTACAAAGTGATAAGAATCACAGTCTTGAACTGATTGGAAGCATCTGCATATGCTGGAGTTCAGTTCAGGTTAGGCTCAGTACACTGATCTGCTGCACTTCATCTTTCCTCTGTTCTTTATTCTGCTATCCTTTCACATACCGGATCTTTCTTGCTACTTCTTCTTTGTTCTGGACTTCTTCGCATATCTCCTAATTCTTTTCACACGCTTCACAACTAAATCCATCCTCTATATATATCCGCACAAGTAATTTCATCACCTTTCTAGTCAGCATCCGGAACAGTCTAGTTTCTTACAAACTTTGTTCTGTCGGCTGAATCCTTGCTCACCAAGCAATGCGGATCAAGCTTATACTTGTAGATATCATTAATCATGTCGGCCAAACATGATTCATGCCTTCACAACCTTTATCATCAACAGTAACACATCCGGAAAGTAGTCTGATACTCTGTCAGTCAGTTCTTCCTCTGTTTTCACTGTCTCTCAGGAGTCTGGTACTCAACTATTCATATCTTTTTCCTTGTCCATCACCGGAGGCTAAATCCTTGGAATATACCACTCAAGGTAGTCCTCTTGACTTCCCCAAATCCGTACTGCACCAAGACACTTCCTCTGAGAGATCCGGATCAATCTGTCGAACCTTGCCACATGCTCTGTTCATGTTCATCGGACCACAACAATCTTTATTCTGACTTCCGATAGAGACACATCATGACTTGCGGATATGTGGGATGACCTTTGTTGCCATCAATGACAACAACCATGAATCCATATAGTGTCTCTTGCCAACAATCTCCCCCTTTGGCATTGATGGCAACACTTAGTGAAAAATGACTAAGTGTTTACACTATGCTCCCCCTTTGCTGATGCTCTGTCTTTATATACAATTTCCGGAACTCCCCCTTAGTTGGATTACTCATTTTTCACTGCTCCTCACTCCCCCTTTGACATCAATGGCAAAGGGTAGGGTCCGCACACCAAAATTTTCAAAAGTTTTCTATACATAGCCGCATATTTACATACTCACATATACTGAAGAATGTCTGCAAAGGATGTCTGCAATTGGATCATTTCTGTAGCCCAACTTTGCTTCATTCTATCCAAAATTGAAATGTGACCACTCAACAAAAATGCAAAAGCTTCTGCCCGCTTGAGATTTGTCGGATCATTTGTTTGGGCGGTGGTCTAAGCATCACTGATGGCCTCATGCATAGTTTCCAACTTAGGGATTATAATCCTTCTAAGTTCTCCCATCCGGTTAGTAATATTCTTCCTTTCCTTCTCAAGATTCTTTATTTCATTCAAGACTGCAATAGTCTGACATTCTTGATTTATTATGGAGGAAGAGAGAGGATCAAAACTTTGAGATAAGCTTTGTAGCTTGTCCTGTTCCTCTTTTATTTTCTTATCAATTGCTGCTGTTGCCTTTGACCAGGATATACAAAATTTGTAGATGTCACTGCCATCCTTAAGAGCATTCTCTAAGCTCTTTATTCCAATACTCACAATCTTCCTATCTTTAGAGATTAATTCTAATACTTCTGAAAATCTTTTATCCAAAAATTCCTTCCGGACCTTTTCTTCAGCAGATTTTTCTAGAGATTCAAAATGTGTGCTAACACTGCTGACTAAGGTTTTGAGATTACCGGAAGAGGAGGCTATGGGATCCTTTTGAAAGGATGGCATGATCTTTTCTAGCACTCCAGATGCTACCTCCATAAGCTCACAGTCTTCCATGTGAGATTTCAGCAGCTTCTCTTTGACTTTCTCATTTGCAAATGAGGCTATTTTCATTGTTTGCACCGGTGACAAAGAGTCAAAATCTAATGGTCCTTTGAGTAGGTCCGGTTCATCAATTTCTATAGTGGCTTTGCTCAAAAATTGTTGAATAGTTTGTGCAGTGTCTCTTGCCGGAGACAGATGTTTCTTTTCTTCTGCAGTCTTGGAACTGTCAACCTCTTTATCTTTCACCCCTGCTTCCTTCTCCTATAATTTCTCTTCTTCTTTGGATCTGGAGACTGTAGGGGAAACTGGAGGAGAGATGTTTGTCTGTTCAGGGCCCACTTCTTCCGGAACAGATGATTCCAAATCCGTAGCTGTTTCTGCACCTAAGTCCTCTACAACAGGAAGATTGAACCTTTTGAAGGCCTTCCGGAGGATCTCTTCTGTCTCTTGAGCCACTTTGTCAGTCTCACCAAGCATGAGTTGATTCATCCTGGCTTTACTTCTGAACTCATCTTTGCAGTCTTTGAAGATAATGTTCATTGTCTTGGGATCAATTTGAGGATATAGCTGAATAGCTATCTGCTCCCGGATCTCAAGATCTTTTGCATGAGCATTATTCTTTCTTATTTCTAATTCCTTTTCTAGGCTTTTAGGAATAAGAGATATGATCTCAATGAAAGCCTTATTGTATATGTTCAGATATTTGACTGTGGCTTCCTGCAGAATCTTTTGGTCAGCCTCATTGTAGTCATCATAAAATTCAGTCAATGGTTGAAGGTTTCCATCTACCGTGACCGACTTGATTACACTCTCTAGAGACAGAGTGGGCTTTTCAACAGATACCTCTGCCATTTCATCCTTGTCTTGGCCTATGGATGGTTTACCGGATCCTTTCTTCTTCTACTTCTTTATTTCTTTTACTCCCTCATCTGACTCTGTTTCCTCTTCATCCTGTTGGCTTTCATAATCCCTTGTGGCTTTTGTCTTGGATCTCTTACCGGATGCCTGGACTTCCGGTTTTGAACTTTTGGTTGTGGGAGGTGCAGATCTCTTTGATGATCTGGTCCGGGTGGGAGTTTCAACTGGAACACTTTCTTTACTTTTCTCTTCTTCCTCAGCCTTCCTCCTCTTTTCTCGGCTGGCATCAAGTGCCTCTTTTGAGATGCCTAGGCCTTGAGCAATATGCTCAACTTCTTTTCTTACCTTCCTCTTTATCTCTGGTTCCCTGAGTTCTACATGTAACTTTACACTCAGTTCCTTAAAGGTTCCAAACCTTTCTGCCTTAGGATCTTTGGGCTAGCTTAGCATGTGTTGAACATGCAGCTCTACTATCTGTTCATCCACTTCATACCCCATGGGCATGATCCAGACAGTCCTTGGCTCCACTGCCTCCATCAGACACTGATCTGTTTCTACCATGAAGCATACTGTGTCTTTGTACTTTTCAACAAGGGATTGGGGTATTCTTTCTCTTGCATGCATCATGCTTTGGAAGTTCTTGAAGTATCCCCATAGAGCTGTATTTCTTGCTTTTGCATCCCCAAGTCCATGCAAATAGTCTCTGATTTGGATGGCAACTGGTCTGTCATTCTGCCATATCCATCCACTGGATCCGGGAAGCTCATTCATGTAGTAAAAGAATAGACAAAGGATCAGATTGCCATACTTGAAGGAGTTTTTCTTGTCCTTCTTGATCTTCTGCAGATTTTCAAAGAGTTGGTTCACAAGAAGCTCACACAAGTCATAGTCTGCATTCTCCTTTAACATTTGATAAGCTGTGTAGATTGCAGTTCCCGGTACTGAATTTTCCCTACTGGAGTGATAGATTTTGTAACCAATTATCATAGCTGCAAATTTGACATCCGGTTCAGTGATGTCATCAACTGTCATAGCTCTCTTGTCAAACTTGGATCCGGTTGCATCACTGACTGTCTGATTTTTGACAGATTTGAGAACAGGTAATCCACCGGATGAGTGCAGACCGGTTACAGCCCTAATTGCATCCTTGGTGATCTTGAAGGGCTTGTTTAACCATAGGAAGTTGTCATGTACTCTACTTAGTACATACCGGACCCATTCATCTTCTTCAAAACAGGGGAAATGAATGCACTGTGCAAAGTGTTTGTCCCGGATGGCTTTATACTGAGGTTTGATCTCAAAGGAGTCATCTATCAATTGTTTGTGATAGATATCCATCAGTTTTGATTCTCCAAAGTCTTCAAGATTCGCATGGATGTAAACCCTAATATCTTCCGTATGCAATACACCATGAGGAACACTAGAGAAGGCTCCTAGTGGATCTACCTCCAATGATTTGTAAGGATGTTTCTTGAATGTGGGGCGAGATCTATCAGAGATCTTGACTATATTTGGAGTAGCCATTCTTCAAAGATATGCAGTGAGATAATGAAAACAGAGAATACCTTATGCGCCTTCGGTTTGCACGGAGTGGTTGGATTGATTTCTTTATGCAATGACTTCGGCAGGAGATCTTTGGTGTGCTTGATGAATCTTGTTGCAGAGCTCCACTTTTCACTTCTTCTTGAGTGCAGAATGAGCAAATGACTTTTGAGAAATCCCTTATATTGCTCCGCAAACCCCAATATCTGTCTGCAATAAATGCTTCACCTATATTATTCCGGTTTGCCTTGTCCGGATAGCTTGGAGTATCCCGGATTAGTCCTGATCTGTGAATATCATCTGGATCTTTCAATCATGAATAAATTGAGGTAACATATTACAAGAACATCCCAAACACTCTGTCCAATCTGCAGAATAAGATAGTGCACTTCCGGATCTCTCCGGACCTTTTAGTAATCCTCTATCATACCGGAGCATCTCTCGGAACAGGTCTTACTTGATCGATCACAACTTCTTCATAACTCCATGCGGACCTCTAAAATCTTATCTGGATCATCTCAAGACTTATATATTTAAACCCTTTACTCTGCATCTTGTGCCACATCCGGCACCACTTGATTGGCTGGGGGAACAGGATTTTCTTTGAGTCTCCCCCTGAGCCAGAGCTCACTTTTTAATTTCCGGAAGAAATATCAGCACCAGAGTCTGGTGCGGATCCAACCTCTACATTATCTAAACTTTTCTTCACCCAAATCTTGCTCATCTGATTCCTAACTTCATCCGCATTCATCTTTTGTTTACCCTTGTCTTGATTCTGATTATACACCGGACCTCTTTTGTCCTGATTCTTGCTTCTGCAGACTTTAGCATTATGACCGGACCTATTGCAGATTTGGCAAATAACATTTCTTTGCATATTTGACTGATATCCTCTTGATCTGCATTGATTAGCCATATGACCTACTCTATTGCATGTAAAGCATCTACCTTTGAATGATTTGTTTACTTGCATAATTCTGCATTCATGGGATTTGTGTCCATACCTTTTGCAGTTGAAGCACTGTCCGGAGAAGGATGAATTAATCTGATTCATTCTCTTTCTGCACTGATTAGCTTTGTGACCAAAGTGGTTGCAGCTGTGGCAGTATCCATTGAAAGATGGATATCTTTGAGCATTTGGCTGTCTTACCGGAGGTCTTCTAGGCCTGCTCCTTGGATTTTCTGATCCAAGATTCTTTTGACAGGATCCGGAGCTTTCTCCTTTCTCATATCCCAAACCATACTTGTCATCTGTCCTCTTTTGACTTCCAAGAAGAACTTCAAGTTGAGCAGAACTTATCTTGAATTTCTCTTTATATTCATTTGTTGTTTGAAGGTCTCTTTTGAGAGAGGCAATTTGATCCTCAAGTTTTTCTTCATTATCTTTGGCATCTTCAAGATCAGATTCAAGATGTCTGATAATCCTGTCCATCTGGTGGCATTCTTCTGATTTTTCTTTAAGAAATTGTCTTAGATTGTCTTCAGCCTTTCTTTTTTCTTCAATCTCTTGAGTAAACTTTATAGTTCCTGATTCCATTTCATGTCTTAACATAATGACTTCTTTTGATAACTTTTCACATAACTTGGTTTGCTCAGTCAATTCTTCATTTGTATTGCTTTCTTCACTTTGTCTTGCCAACTGTTGGAGCAGCTCCTTTCTCTTTTTCATAGAGAGACTTAATTTGTCTTTTAATTCTCTCATGAATTCATCAGCCTGTTTGAGTCTTTCTTTTAATTCATTGACTTCAGAATTTGACTGTTCAAGATCCTCAAGGGCAGTCTTGAGTTGCTCCCTTAAACCATATGCATCCATTTGAACTCCCAGATCTTCCTCAAGCTGTTAGGCTCTATTAGGAGGAACTTAGCTCTGATACCAATTGTTGATAACTGAGAGGGGGGGGTGAATCAGTTATCCTAATTATTTCCCTTTTTGAGCTTTCTTATTAATTAATGCAGCATTGAATCAAACACAAAAACATTACCATGAAATAAGAAACACATGACACAGTATTTTTGACGTGGAAACCCTGTTAAGGGAGAAAACCACGGGGTGATTAACCCAAAAATTATTCTCTGTTAGAAGAATAGGAAATTACAAAAATGGCACTTGCCAATTAGGGCTCACTGCCCGAGCACACTGCTCACAAGAGGCCCACTGCCTACAAGAAGACACACTGTCTACAAAGTGATAAGAATCATAGTCTTGAACTGATTGGAAGCATCTGCATATGCTGGAGTTTAGTTCCGGTTAGGCTCAGTACACTGATCTGCTGCACTTCATCTTTCCTCTGTTCTTTATTCTGCTATCCTTTCACATACCGGATCTTTCTTGCTACTTCTGCTCTGTTCTGGACTTCTTCGCATATCTCCTAATTCTTTTCACATGCTTCACAACTAAATCCATCCTCTATATATATCCGCACAAGTAATTTCATCACCTTTCTAGTCGGCATTCAGAACAGTCTAGTTTCTTACAAACTTTGTTCTGTCGGCTGAATCCTTGCTCACCAAGCAATGCGGATCAAGCTTATACTTGTAGATATCATTAATCATGTCGGCCAAACATGATTCATGCCTTCACAACCTTTATCATCAACAGTAACACATCCGGAAAGTAGTCTGATACTCTGTCAGTCAGTTCTTCCTCTGTTTTCACTGTCTCTCAGGAGTCCGGTACTCAACTATTCATATCTTTTTCCTTGTCCATCACCGGAGGCTAAATCCTTGGAATATAACACTCAAGGTAGTCCTGTTGACTTCCCCAAATCCGCACTGCACCAAGACACTTCCTCTGAGAGATCTGGATCAATCTGTCGGACCTTGCCACATGCTCTGTTCATGTTCACCGGACCACAACAATCTTTATTCTGACTTCCGGTAGAGACACATCATGACTTGCGGATATGTGGGATGACCTTTGTTGCCATCAATGACAACAACCATGAATCCATATAGTGTCTCTTGCCAACAATTTGTTTAGAGACTAATTTGTGTTTTATCTAGTCTTTTTAGGAATAATAAAGAAACCCTCAAAAGATATTAAGTAGAACTATAGTTAAAGATCTTTGTTTGACCCTGAAATGGTTATCCATTTGATGATTAAAGACGAGTATTAATTTTCCTAAATCTATTTTATCAAGACAAATATTGTTGTTCGGTTATCAACCATCACAACTACCGTAACTAGTCTGAAGCTTGTATTCCTCTCTTTATAAGAGATGACCAAGACCAGAATATAGGGAGAATGGGACGAGGAGAATAGGGAGAGACTACAAAATAGAACAGGGGATACTATAGATTAGATTTGAACAGCAATGCCAGTTCACTTTTAATATATTTTATTTCTAGTAGACCATGTGCAAGTATTCTCTGATGAAGTCAAGTCTGTGAAAATGAAGAAGTAACTGCAGATTTTGGTATCAACTATCTATTTAATTTATTCAATTATATGACTGTCTCCTTTTAAAGTTTTCTTTGTTATTCAATTTGAGTTATCAAGTATATCTTCAAGTTGTCTATACACATTTGCTATTATAGTGTGATAAGATTAACTGGTTTCTACTTTTTAGAATTAAATCCTTTAAATCTTTCATGGTAACTGTGAAGGCATTGTCATGGATCTATAAGAAGAGTCATATAGTTAGGGTTTGTATTCTGTCTCCAATTTTTTTTTGATAAATCTATTACAATTGCAGTATTATTCTGATAGGTTCCTTCAAACAGGGATTAAATCCTTTTAGATGAATGCAGGCAATCTGATTTTATCAATTGGATGTATATAAGTATGGAATATTAACTATTTCCTTACAGGGTTGTACAAGTTACATACCTATTCTTTCATGCCAGATAGTTCAAGTTTTTACCAAACAAACAGTCATTTATTTCATGATCATACTGACTCTATATCCAATAAGGCACTGGTCTAGTTTTTTCATTATCACTTATACAAATTCACTTTAGATTTACTTAATTAGATTGCATTATTGTTTTAGCATTACAATTTAGATCATTTAGAATTAATTTGTTGTCTTTTCATTTGTTTTATAATTTGTACCATTATCAATAGTTAGATTAATTCCAATCAAAGTAATGACCATGTCTTTATCTGCTTTATTAATTAGAGGTTTATCCACCTAGGTCTGGCAGAGCCTGAAGTGAAGGGGGTTTATCCATATATACCCTGTGTCAGTTAGCCAAAAACATCAAGAGAGCCTGGCAACCTCTTAGGGTTAACGACCTGCATTTTTGAGATCTAACAGAATTGGCAACTCTACTGGGGAGAAAACATAGAGAAACCTAGTGGTAGACCATGTTATTAGAGTCAGAGAATTAAAAGGCATAACTCTGCTTGTGGAAGGAAAAACCTAGAAGATTGATTTGTCTTCTAAATAGAGGTGGCGACTCTACACAAAACTCAAATCAGTTTTTTGATAAAAGTGTCATAATGGATGGTAGGAGATCTAAAGATGATGGTAAAAAACTACAATCATCCCCACCTTTAAGGACTCCTACTAAGAAAACTAGGATATCAAATCAGTCTCATAGTACTAATAACCAAATTTCTCCAGAGAATACCTCAGAACAGCTAATAACAACTCATAATAGCTTCACTCCCTTGTGTGAATCAGATGAATTCCAATCCAAGAATTAGTATACTCAGTCTGATGATAACAGATCTGATGATATCCTTGCCCATCATAGACCTCCTCTTCAAGAACATCTTGAACATCAGGCTCAAATTATGAGAGAGATAGACCAAAATCAAGTAGAACATGACTACCAAGCGTCACTGTAATAGGGTGAAGAAGCTCAAGATGAATTCATAGATCAGGTAACATCCACACAAATCCTTAATAGTCAGCCAGAAGACATGAGAACTAAGGATCAGATGTAGCAAGAGGTACTTAGATTACAGGAAGAAATTGAGTTGGCTAGATTGAAAGAAGAAGAAGAAAAGATGAAACAAGAACTACAACAAATAAGATCTAGAACTAAGGTAACTAGTTCAAAGTATGTATCTCCCCATAGGCAGGGTGAACATGTTCAAATAAGAAATCAAATGGGGTTACATCAAAATGCAAGTAGTTCACATACTTCAGCAATGCCACATGTTAGCCATGACCAACAAAATATTCCACCACAAAATCTAAGACCATCCAATGCACAAAACCCATCTCAACATATAGCTAATCCTTATCCACCACCTGGTCATCACCATATTCCACCCCACCATCAAAATGTAAACATGGCACCCCACAATACATAGAATAATCCTCCTTTGCAAGATAGTCAAATGCAAAGACCTCCACCTGCAAATACTAGGAATGTTCATCAACAACATCCACCGCTAGGGCATAGACATAACAATCAATATCAGCAACCTCCCCCACAATAGAATATGTATCATCAGCAATATGCCCAACCCAATATGTATCCACAACCTCCATTTGGATACCAATATTATCTGCCATACCCAAACATACCGCTTCCTAATCCTACGAGTATGGCTAGACAATTTGATTTGACCGGATATCAACTATATCCTTAACCCATGGATAATAGTTGGAGGAACAATGTGCCTAAGTTTACAGGAAGTAGTGAATTGACTGCTGAAGAACATATCAAATGATTCAATGCTTTTATACAAGACATTGGTAATGAATATGAAGATATAGAAATGAAACTGTTTATGATATCTTTTACTAATGAAGCAAGAGACTGGGCAAATAGCTTACCAGACGCTTCAATATATTCCTTGATAGACTTCCACGATCAATTTTTAGAACAATTCAAAAATCAATGTGCCCCAGAATTTGCTCTTCATGAACTAATAACTATTCAAAAGTATCAAAATGAACAGGTGTATGATTTTAATTTGAGATTCACTAAATTGTATAACAAGGTCCCACAAGAATCCAAATTGAACAACCAAGTAGCCCTTAGCATATATTTGAAAGCATTTGACCCAAAGATAGGTTATGAACTCAGGGACAAAAGTCCTAGAACCTTGGCAGAAGCACAAAAAATGGCTCTCACTATTGAAAACAATAAAAAGGCTGCTAGGATGATCAGAAAAAAGAGATAATATAAGAGTTCCTCAAAATCCTAATCCTCCTACAAACAAGCGAGAATATTCACATAAGAATGAAAGACCAATTCTCCATGATATGCCATATCATACGAACTAAAAACATGGAAAGCCCGTGGATACTAATAGAAGACATAACTATGGAAAAGACACCCTTGACCCTTTGAAGAAAAGTGGAGTCCATGTGATAGAAAATAATCCATGGTGTATGCCCTGTAATTTAGCCCACTCTCCTAATTATTGTGTGGTAGCACAATCAATACAAAAAGATGAGGCATCTTATAACCCTGAGATGGATCATCACACTATAAATATGTTGGGTATCACACCTTTCACTATTGAAGAAGATTATTCATCCGATAAGGAAGCAGGGTATGAATATGATGTAGGAGCACAAAAATATAATGTCAACATAGGAGAACAAGAAGCATTTTATGACCATGAAGAAGACTTAGGAAATTGTGGATATGACCTCAATGCAGCACAAAGTTACAATTGGCAAAAACCCTCTGAGGAAGATAGAAGAGCCTTAACATTAGCTATGGTAGCACAAGCCAAAAATAGCTATAATCTGAGAAACAGAATAGTAAGTGCTAAACAAGGAATTCCCAAAAGTATATTTATAAAAAATCAGACTTCTGATAAAAATGATAAAAGTAAAGCTGAGAAAACACCTTATGATATACCTCCTATCGACACACCAAACAAAAAGAAGGATAGCACAAAAACTGAGGAAAAGGGGCAAACAAAAGTTGATAGACCAGAACTAAACATAAATCCATCATTTGATATTGCTCAAGTTGTTTCTCAAATGAAAATATTTGTGCCACTTCTGGAAATGATGAAGGTGGAAAAATATAAAAATATAGTGGTGAAGATGATATCAAATGTATTAGACAAAAGACCCAAACAACATAGTTCTAAAATAAATATGCAACAAGAATATGTCAAAATACCTGAGGTATACCTGGGTGAAACATTAATGAAAATCCATCTCAAATAGATCCATTCTATATTACCTTGCTGATAAACAACAAATTGGTCAGGAATTGTATGCTTGATTCTGGAGCAGCAGTAAACATAATGCCCATGGCTGTTATGAAAGAGTTAGGAATGTGGGTGGATACTACATTCAGTAAATGTTATGCAATGGATAATAGATCTATCCCTGTTGTTGGAATCATGAAAGGTGTTGAGATAAAATTAGCTTCTCATCCTAAAGCCTCCTATGAAATTGACATCACTGTGGTAGATATCCCACCTAACTATGGAATGTTGTTATCTAGACAATGGACTACCATGTTAGGGGGAAGTGTACAATTAGATTTATCTTTTGCTACTATCCCATTGGGAACACAGGCAATTAAACTCTATACGGAGCCAAGGTATGAAGACATTATAGAGAAAATTAATCCAAATCAAATGATTTGTTTTTGTGACACAGACTTTAGTACATTCAGGGTGGAAGAATAGTTTAAATTGCATAATACAGACCCAATTTACTACGAAGCCAAAATTGATGAAAATGAAGTATGGACCATGTATTTTGATGGCACATGTAGTAAGGTAGGAAATGGAGCTGAGGTGTTGTTTATATCACCGTCAGGAAAAACATTCAAATATGCTTTTTCTCTAAATTTTGAGTGCACAAATAACATAGCTGAATATGAAGCACTTTTAATTGGGCTAAACATTGCTAGAAAACACAAAATCAAATTGTTAGCAGTGTATGGAGATTCTGAATTGATTATTTCACAAGTCAAAGGTAAATA
The DNA here is from genome assembly GCA_027924645.1 of Cunninghamia lanceolata. Lineage (NCBI taxonomy): Eukaryota > Viridiplantae > Streptophyta > Pinopsida > Cupressales > Cupressaceae > Cunninghamia > Cunninghamia lanceolata. The sequence continues at coordinate 5,835,587 of BSBN01001222.1, forward strand.
TTCCTCAAAAAACAAAAGACTAAAATAATACAGAAATGCAGTCCTGGATGATATAGAATTGTTTGATGCTTTTTCAATAAGTTGGATAGATAGGTCAAAAAATATAATGGTTGACTTCCTTGCAAACATAGCTTTGAAGCAGGATGACATTACCTTGATAGGTATTTTAGAAGTTGAGCTCAAAACTAGACCAACTATCCTAGACAACATATATAACTGGTAGGTTTTTGATAGTGATGCTGATTTACTCAAATTTTTGCACTGTATAGATCAGTATGAGAATCAAGAGATGGATCTTAATGCTTTTGTTGAGAAGAATGATGGCAAAGAGACTTTATTTGGGAAAGAAATTGTCCAGCTTAAAACAAATAAAATTCCAAAAGGATTAGTAGCATTAGAAAGATTTTTTGATGCGAATGATCAATCCATTACCAAAAAAGTAATAATAAAGGAGGACGATGTGGAAGAAATAAATTTGGGAACTAAATTATCACCTAGAAAAGCCTACATTGGAAAGAAAATAACCCCTACAATTAGAAACATGTTAATTACATTATTTAGAAAATATAAACATGTATTTGCCTAGTCTTATGATGATCTCAAAGCATATAGGGAAGATTTGTTCCAACACGAAATTCCACTTAAATCTGATGCTAAGCCCTATAGACAAAAACAAAGACCCATAAACCCTGTGTTAGAACCTAAAATGCATGAGGAACTTATAAAACTCAGGGAAGCTAGCATAATTAAACCTATTAGGCATTCATCCTGGGTCTCAAACTTAGTTCAAGTTAGGAAGAAGAATGGAGATATTAGATTTTGCATCAATTTTAGAAATTTAAATTTTCTTCCTTAAAAGATAATTATCCATTATCTAATATGGAAACTTTTCTACAAAGAGTTACCGGTTGTGAGTTATTATCCATGATGGATGGGTTCTCTGAATACAACCAAGTAAAGGTTAAAGAATCTGAACAATACAAAATAGCCTTTATGACCCCATGGGGAACTTATGTATACGTGAGAATGTCATTTGGCCTTACAAATACTGGAGCCACATTCCAGAGGGCAATGGACATTTCTTTTGCATGTTTAATAAATGAAATCATGGCTATATAGCAGGATGACCTCATTGCATATTCGAAAAAGGCTGAGGATTGTGTGAATCACCTTGAGAAGATGTTTATAAGAGCATTAGAATATGGTGTTTCCTTGAACCCCCAAAAATGCAAATTTGCAGTCACAGAAGGGAAATTACTTGGGCACATAGTATCCAAAGATGGAGTTAGGATTGATCTTGAAAGAATAGAGGCAATAGACAAAGTTCCTATCCCAAAGATAGTCAAGGCTATACAATCATTCTTTGGACAAATAAACTTTGTGAGAAGGTTTATACCGAACTTTGTAGAAATAATTAACCCTATATCTAGAATGTTGAAGCAAAATGCAAAGGTCAATTGGATAGATGAATGCATAGAAGCTTTTGCATCCATAAAAAGAGCAATTAAGGAAGCTCCAATGCTAAAGTCTCCCAATTTTAGTAAACCTTTCCAGATCTTTTCCTTTGCATCTTTTCATACAGTAGCAGCCATTATGTTACAAAAGAATAATGAGGGTTATGAGCAGCCTGTTTCTTTTTTCAGTAAATCACTCCAACATGCAAAACTTAACTATGATATCACAAAAAAACAATCTTATGCATTGGTGAAAGTTGTCAAGGCATTTAGACCTTACTTGGTTGGGGCTAAGGTGATAGCTTATGTACCAAATGCAATAGTCAAAGATGTGTTCATATAGAGTGAAGTAACTGGGAAGAGATGTAGGTGGATAAATCAACTTCAGGAATTTGATATAGAAATTCAAATCACAAAACTAGTAAGGGGACAAGGGTTAGCAAAACTAATGACTGAAACAAATCTTGAGGCTGCCCAAGTATGTACTATTGAAAATGAAGAGGACATGGTAACAAGTATTGAAAAAACTCATTGGTATGCTGACATAGTGTATTACCTCAAGCACATGAAATGCCCTAACGGATTTGATGATAATAAGAAAAGGACTCTAAAATTAGATGCTTCTAAATATGTGCTTATAGAAGGAGACGTTTTTTGGAAAAATAATGATGGTATCTTATTGTTTTGTCTAGATGAAGAGCAAGCAAAATCTGCCTTAAAAGAGATGCATCAAGGAGTGTGTGGTGGCCATTTCTCAACTAAAACCACAACACACAAGATATTAAGGACTGGATACTATTGGCCCAAGGTTTTCAATGATGCCTATAGTTTTACTAGGAAGTGTGAGGCATGTCAAAGATTCTTAGGAAAGCTAAAATATCAAGGGGCATTACCCTTGAGACCTATGCAAGTTGATGCCCCATTTCACCAATGGGGAATTGACTTTATAGGAGAAATTATGGAGAAATCAAGTGGTGGTCATAAATGGATACTAGTAGCCACCGACTATTTCATGAAATGGGTAGAAGCAGTGCCCACTAAACAAGCAACTAGTAAGGTTGTGATCAACTTCCTATTAGACAACATTTTAACTAGATTTGGGGTACCTTTGAGGCTTATAACTGACAATGGAATGTGTTTTAGATTGAATGAGTTTAAAAAATTTTGTAAATCTTATGGCATTACAATCTCATATTCTTCTCCCTACTACCCACAAGGTAATGGGCAGGCTGAGTCTAGAAATAAGAGTATTTTGAAGATTGTAAAAAGAATATTGGACAATAATAAGAAAGCCTGGGATTCTAAGTTGAGATTGGCATTATGGGCTGATAGAATCATGGTGAAGAAAGCCATTGGCAAATCACCATTCGAGTTAGTATATGGAACTCATGCCAGACTCCCAATACACAACTTGTTGCTAGTATGTAAGTTTATCCTCTAAGAGGATGGGGATGTCCCAGAACCAATGGAGGAAAGGCTAGAACAACTAATGGAATTAAACGAAATGAGGGAATGGGTGATACAGTAGAATAAAAAAATGCAAATGCAAATGAAGTACCTATATGACAAAAAGGCAACATTTAGAAAATTTGAGGTAGGTGACATAGTGCTTATTTGGAATGCCAGAAATCAAGAAAAGGGGAAGCATGGAAAATTTGATGCCCTGTGGATTGGACCTTTTGTCATCAACGGTAAGGCAGGGGAGGATTCATATTATGTACAGAACATGTCTAGTGAGGAGCAAGAACTACCAGTACATGGGCAGTTTTTGAAACATTTTTTCTCTTAAAAAGAACCTAAGAGAAAAGAATTGCCAGTGCATGGACAATTCTGGTTAAACTCTCTAAATGGTCTTTTCCATGCATGGTAGTTTAGAAGAGTTAAATAATTTTCTTAAATATCTCTCTTATCAAGAAATAAAATCTTTTCGTAAAGCAATAACCCAGGATCTTCACCACCCATCATAGTTCACCTGTAGTCAAATGAAGAAGGCATTGGTCTGCTCCTCTAGAAATCTGGGATCTTGCTATGCCCACAAGGGGCATACATCCCTAGAAAGAGCCACTGTTGGGACTAAAATTCCCAGGCTACTTTTTGGCAAATATTAAGTTTCGATTATCCAAAGATTTCAGTATGTGAGCATATATGGAAAGATCCACAGTTGTTTTCAAGCAGAAATTAACAATTAAGTTGATAGAAATATTTGGATTTGATCTATTTTGATTCCTAAAGACTTAATATAACATGGTTGAAGTGCTCATTAAAGATGGACCGTAAACACATGACACCGTTAACCCTTCGTCGGACAGACAAATTCCCAGTTATAACGATCGATGTAAAATGACTTGATCGGGGTATGTTTCCCAGGTCTCTCCGACTATGTGTGTCACACCAATAATAGAAGTCATAAAGGATTTCGGACAAGGACAAAGATAGCATATCGGTGGGATTATTGTATCGGAAAAGATTATTTAAACTACATCGATCTTACATCTCTCACCGATGGAGCTCTGAGAGATATTCAAAGGGAAATGAGTTGGCGTAAAACTAGTCATCGGGGAGAAGATATTAAGAATCATCAATAAATAAATTCACACCGATCAACCTCCCGTTGGAATTCCTTTTCTTTTGTGAACTCGATGTGACTCAATCGGCAAGATCTTCATTGTCGGTTTAACATCACGTTGTCTACCCAATATTACCATTCACGCCGATATGCCAAATGATTGTATATACAAGACATGACTTGCTATCACCGGTTCTCTTTACCATTTCTACCAGTCACCCTTTGTATCTGATGAAAGATGCATTCCCAACATACATTCTAAAAGAAACATTCTAAATATATATTCTCGATATGCTTTTGTGATATTTGTATGCAATGTACATTCGGCAAAACGATACAAAACTCATGCCGATACATAGTAATATACATCACAGAACCGAAAGGATTATGAAATAAGATATAATTGTTGTATATTTCGTGCTTTCTATGTATGTTTTGGAAACATGCATTGCGATATATGTACAATGCGGAATCCAAGAAAGATTGAAATTTGGTTAAAAGGATGCATCAGGACTTAAAGTATATCAGAGGATGCATATACAAGTCAGAATCAAAAGGAGCTACATACTGCGATTTATTAAATAAGAAGTCTGAAAGGAAGATACAATTGAATTTGTATGTATCGAGCATTATATATGAAGGTTGGATACAAGTAGTGGGTCTCGCTGCTTGCACATTGGGCTTGTATAATAACAATGTATATCTTTGATATACAAGCCAATCTACAAGAGAAGATACATTCTAAAGATACAAGTCGGATCTCAAAAGGAGTTCAATATAGAAAAGTCTTTGTAACGGCGAAACAATCATCATCGGGTAATGTATAATAAGTTATCCCGATGGTGTGTTTCACTCCAATGGCGATGATGACTATGCTCATCGACGAGACCTTTGCCGATACAAAACACAGAAACCCTAAAATGACATTAAAATTTGAATGGTTAAGATATTCTTCTAATAGTTGAAATATGGGTTTTTTGCAGGATATACATGGTAGGGATCAAGTTATATAAACATCCACGAAAGGTTCTTGAGCAACTGATAAATCATCAATAAGGGAAGTAATTATTTGAGTAAATACATATGTTTAAATAAATGTGTTTTGATCATTTGATTAGAGACTAATTTGTGTTTTATCTAGTCTTTTTAGGAATAATAAAGAAACCCTCGAAGGATATTAAGAAGAACTATAGTTAAAGATCTTTGTTTGACCCTGAAATGGTTATCCATTTGATGATTAAAGATGAGTATTAATTTTCCTAAATCTATTTTATTAAGACAAATATTGTTGTACAGTTATCAACTGTCACAACTATTGTAACTGGTCTAAAGCTTGTATGTCTCTCTTTATAAGAGATGACCAAGACCATAATATAGGGAGAATGGGGTGAGGAGAATAGGGAGAGACTACAGAATAGAACAGGGGATACTATAGATTAGATTTGAATAGCAATACCAGTTCACTTTTAATATATTTTATTTTTGGTAGACCATGTGCAAGTATTCTCTGATGAAGTCAAGTCTATGAACATGAAGCAGTAACTGTAGATTTTGATATCAACTATCTATTTAATTTATTCAATTATATGACTGTCTCCTTCCAAAGTTTTCTCTATTATTCAATTTGAGTTATCAAGTATATCTTCAAGTTGTCTATACACATTTGTTGTTATATTGTGATAAGATTAACTAGTTTCTACTTTTCATAATTAAATCCTTTAAATCTATCATAGTAACTGTGAAGGCATTGTCATGGATCTGTAAGAAGAGTCATATAGTTAGGGTTTGTATTCTGTCTCCAATTTTTTGTAATAAATCTATTACAATTGCAGTATTATTCTGATAGGTTCCTTCAAAGAGGGATTAAATCCTTTTAGATGAATGCAGGTAATTTGATTTTATCAATTAGATGTATATAAGTATGGAATATTAACTATTTCCTTCAAGGGTTGTACACGTTACGTACCTATTCTTTCATGCCAGATAGTGGAAGTTTTTACCAAACAGTCATTTATTTCATGATCATACTGACTCTATATCCAATAAGGCACTGGTCTAGTGTTTTCATTATCACTTATACAAATTCACTTTAGATTTACTTAATTAGATTGCGTTATTATTTTAGCATTACAATTTAGATCATTTAGAATTAATTTGTTGTCTTTTCATTTGTTTTATAATTTGTGCCATTATCAATAGTTAGATTAATTTTAGTCAAAGTAATGACCATCTCTTTATCTTCTTGATTAATTAGAGGTTTACCCGCCTAGGTCTGGCAGAGCCTGAAGTGAAGGGGGTTTAGCCATATATACCCTGTGTCAGTTAGCCAAAAACATCAAGAGAGCCTGGCAACCTCTTAGGGTTAACGACCTACATTTTTGAGACCTAACAACCTGTAGCAAATTGTGTACCACGGAGACAATTACCAAGTTCTTAGAAGACAACATCATTACCAGAGTCAGAGTTCCTCACTCACTGGTATGTGATAATGGTCTTGCATTTTCTTCTCTGAAGAATTCTAATTGGGATTTTCAATATGGAATTGTGCTTAAATTCTTGTCAAATTATTACCCTCAGCGCAATGTTTTGGCAGAATCAACTAACAAAAATTTGTTAGACATAATTAAGAAATTGATTGAAAAGAACCCTATGGAATGGAATACTTTGCTAAAATATGCCTTATGGGTAGATAGGACCAGAGTAAAATTAGAATTAGGAACCTCTCCTTTCCAATTATTATACAGAGCTGATCCAATCTTACCCATCAATTTTAAAATTCCAACCTGGTAGTTTGCACAGGAATATCTAGGATTAGAAGATAAGCTAGAAGCTAGATTATTACAACTTCTATTCCTACAAGAAAAAATAAACAAGGCTATAGACCATTTCTCAAAGCATCAAGTTGTGGTAAAATGTTGGTTTGACAAAAGAGCTAAGATTAAAACATTCCAAATCTCAGATCTTTTCATGTGTTGGGATAAAGCCCACAAGAAGAAAGGGGACCATGGAAAGTTTGACAATTTGTGCCTAGGACCTTTCCAAATCTCTAAAATCTTGGGAGATAGTACTTATAGAATGAAGACCTTAATAGGTGAGGACGTTCCTCTACCAATCAATGGAAATTTCCTAAAACACTATTTCCAAGCTTGAATCCCTTTTGTAATCCTTCTAAATACATGTCAATTTGTATATAGTTTGGTATGTGTTTTGTGTTGGTCTCAGCCATTCTTTTTTTTTTGTTTGGTGTGTTTGGGTGTCTTTACTTTTCTATGAGCTAAAGAGGCAAGTTGCAACCTAATAAAATAGTAAAATTTCTTAGATTGAAGAATTTATAGAAAACTTATGTATTGGTTTGAGATTTATTATAATTGTAATTTGTTTGACATACTCTAGAAGATCTTATTCACCCACAATATCATAAAACATTCAATGAACCATATATCTACACAATTTAAGACTCTTTGAATTGGTTGAGGAGATAGTTGTCATTTGTATTAAGTGAAAAATCTAAAGGTTTCATTACCTTACAATCAATAGCTGAAAAGATATATCTTACAAAAGAGAAAGTATTGAAAAGAGATTTAATTCTCTAGGTCACCCAAGTAACTCTATCGGGGCTATGGACACTTGACTAGTAGTAAAGCAATATTTGGGGGAATTATAGAGATAACCTTGCTGGGGCTATGGACGCTCAACTGGGAGCAAGGCTCTATCTAAGGTTGTCTTAGAAGGTTTAACCATATCATGTAGCTTAGTGTAAATAACTATTCTTTTCTTACCTTTCCTAGGAAGGGAATGAATCATTTTCCCACAACTAAATTCTGTCGAAAAATATAGTTATCCTATTGAATATGTTTTTCTTCTTAGCTGAGAGCAGTTTACATTTTATGAGAATTGGAAATTCTATACTTAATGTTTCTTTAATTTCCTAAATCATTTGAAATTTGGTTTTTTTATTTGGTTGCAAGTTTTTGTGTAGTCTCACAACACACCCCATTTTTCTCCTAGCTAAATAAGTACCCCTCTTTTCTTTTTGTTTTCTTTTTCTTTTGTTTAGTCTACCTCTGCAGTAAGGGTAAAATGAGAGTTGTCATGAACAGGAATCCCAAGTCACAATTATCCCTAGATAATGTCTTAGATGGATAGAAGGTCAAATTTTAGCTTAGGTTTCTTTTAAATTTTTTTAAGAATTCATTGAAATTTTCAAGGTTTGTCTAACTAGACATCCTACCCAACCCGATATCCTATCTAACCAAATATGAAGATCCACATCTAGATCTAGTTATCCATACCCATGCCTAGTCAATAATCCTAGGTAAGGTTTTAAACTGAATGAGCATCGAATTTCAGGTAGGGTCACCCTTGGAATCTTCTCAAAATTCATCAAAATGAACAAGTTATCTTGATTGGACATCCTAAGCAGATGTCTTAACTGGACATGACATTTGAAACTTGAAGAGATCCACATCCACATCCAAATCAAAATATTCATCAATATCATGTCAGACAATTCCAGTTGAAAATAGTTCATAATGGCTTGAGAAGTTGTTCCCAGACCTGATCTGAATATTAAACTTAGTTTAAACCTTTGCGAACTTATTGAATCACCTAACCTAATCTTCTAACCGAACTTGACATTTAAACTTTACAATCCACTAGAAGATCTATATCCAAATCCAGTTACCAGAAAGAACAATTATTAACTAGACATAATGTTCTCATAATATAAATGCCTACATATAAACCTAATACCTACCTATTTTCAACCTAACATGAATAAGAAAGTCAAACAGGACATTTTGGTCAAACCTAATCTAGTCAAACATGACATTTCCCAAATGAATATTTCTAACCCAACATTTCCAACCTGATATATCTTAACTAGATATTAAAAATCAAAAGTTCCACATCCGATTGGATATCCGTATCCAGTTGGGACAATTCTTTATCAATAATAAGTAAAATAAATATTTGTTGATATTTAAATTTCAAAACTCAAAAGGGCCTATGAAAATGGTAGCTTTCCTTCACTCCTCTATCATTAATGCTTACCTACTATAGGTCTCATTAAATGCAATTCATACCTAATGTTCTCAATTGTTTAAAAGTAAATTTTATTGCCATAATTCTTTACCGAAGTAATCGAATGATCAAAAGCAATCAGCAGAGCGAATTGCAAAACTAGAAAGGAAAACTGAAGTTGTGAGCTGAGAGCTACAATATAAGTGACTTTTTGACTAGATATTCAGACCCTGTAAAAGGTTGATATATGCATATAAAAGGTGAAATATCTGGTATTCAGGTATGTAAGAAATCAACTTACCCTAAATTTTGAAGTTATAGTAAGCTTAAATTAATTAAATCCATCTTTAGCATAGGGTAAAAGTTAATTCACATTCCTTACTACTATGAAATTGAAAATACATACTATAAGATGGTTTTAATCTCTCATAGGGTAAAATCAATTTCAAATTAAATAAAAGAAAAAGTAGAATGGTAAACCCTAGATAATTACAGCTAGGGTAATTCATGTTTTTATAAATGACTACAAGTGTAATAGCAAAGTGACTCAAAAATATGAAAGAGGAATTCAAGAATGTGGGTCATAAATCTAAAATATGGCCTGTGTTTAGAACAAGTATAGATACCTATTTAGGGCTTTTTTACCTATCTGAGTATGAGCAGTGATTTACTGTGCGAAATGCCAGTCCATTAGCTCAGAACCTCGTAAACGGTGGACTCCTCAAAGCTGCAAGATTCTCACTCACGATGGAAGCTCAAGATTTGGTATACCTATGCATCCACAGATATGACCACTCAAAATGCCATGTGGTGAGTGAGGGTCAAGTTTATGTAGAGTTTTCTCCTGAAGGCATCACTAGGACTTTCAATCTGTCTGTTTGAGCATAGATGTATCAATTTGAGAAGGATAGAATGCAAGAGGATTACATAGAAAATGAAGGAGCTTGTAGAAGGACTATTTTTGCATCTTGGATAGCTATCAACAAAAATTTGAAGGCTGTGTCGAAAATGGCACAAACTCTTTATAGGGAAGATTTCAATGAAGAAATCAAATAAATGTTTACTATCCTAAGTAGGATGGTTGGTTAGTAGGAGTCTGGTACTTTTGAGCGTTGGATGTTCATGTACATCAAAATAATTAGGGAAGGTAAAAGCATGGTGCATTGGGCACATGTAATAAGTGATTCCATCTATTTCCATATCCTCTGATATAGGAAGACTAAGACCTTTTTGCTTGTCATCATATGTAATATACTCATGTGTAGTTAGGTCACAATTTAACGGATTGGTGAAAGTTGGCACCCTTGGTAATGGACCAGGGCAAAACCTAGTTTATAAATATTACCCTCAATTGGAAAGGAGTTAATCACTATTAAACTACATAAGGGTAAATGATTGTTTTCACATGTGGCTAGTTCGAATGATAGAAGGGGACCGAGTGAAGAGATTATCAATAGATGCCCAAAGTATAATAGACCCTCATGGTAGTTGGTTTATCCAATTCCCAACATTTACATTAATCCAAATGGAAGGGTTTACTTGTTGTCCCTATATGTTGCCTAGGTATCCATCAAAAAACATTGTCCTATTGGAGTTAACTCGGCAAATAATTGAATCCTATGAAGCCTTCAAGAATAGATTTAATAGAGGGAACATTACATTTTCTATTGACATAGGTAGATATAGATGTGAGGCCCTAATGAATGCAAAGGTATCAAATCAGGAACTTTAGGTTTTCCATTTACAACCTTTTATGCTAAAGAGAGTATATGACCCTTATGACATAATTCATAATTTTATCAATAAGAAGATCAGGCATGAACCTCACATTGAGGATTACTTATCAGATTGCATGGATGACTTTGAAGTCTGAAAGAGGCAATATAAGAGACTTACTACTGAGAAGATGAGAACACTGGGTATAGATGAAGTACCCTCTCAGGTTTAAGATGACAAGAATATCCTACATCCCACCTATGACATGGATAAGGTATTCAATGAGGTAATAAGTGATCTAGATTGGACACAACCTGAGGTAACATTCCTGGATGAAATTACCCAAGATGTGTTAGTTGGAACTATAACATGGTTAGAGTCCCACATTTAGGATCTAAACGAAAAGGGTGTATTAATAACCAACCCAAAGAGGGGTAAAAGAAAGAGTCAAGACATTGAATATGATGACTTTTTGGTCAAGAAAAAGAGGGTGTAAGAAGCTAAAATGGATAAGGAAGGAATATCTCTAGCTAAGGAATTCATGATCGAAGGCATCAGTATAGCCACAATTACTATAGAGATAGATCAATAGATACCAAGCGCTTCATCTGCTACAGACCCACAAGGGTTAGTACCTTCCAGTCCAATAACTTTCATTGGGCCAGCAAGGTACACTGAAGTAACTAACCCACCAAACATCCCGGTACAGAAAATCTCTATTAAAGGGAAAGAGAAGGTGTCACAAGGAGGCACTGTCCCTATTCAAGAAGTCTTGGCATCACAAATTCCAACTAGTTCCAACAAGGTAAGTTGTAAGAATTTATAAAAGTGAAGGAAGAAGAAGCAGAGCAAGTGAAGATTCAAGAAACTATTCGTGCACATCCATAGTTTCCTTTGGCTGAAGTCATTCAATTATCAAATGACAAGGTGACAAAAGGAATGGATGTTGAAACAATTCTTCATATCGCTGTCACCATAGATGAGGCAAAACAAGCCACTATTGAGCATGACCCCATGTTTGATGAGGTCTTGTCAATAAGCCAGGAGGCCATTCTTCAATTGAATCAGAAGATCCCACCATTCAATTTGAACAGTTTGAAGAGAATGAAAATGAAGACGTTCTTTCTAAGTAGTTTTTTTTCCTACATTTGGATGTTTCACAAAAGGAAGTTCCACATGCAAAGGAACTAGATGTAGAAAAAATAAAGCAAAAAGAACAACAAGAAAAGCAACTGGATGTTCAACATCTGGATACACATCAAATAGATACAATTGTTCAACAGGAAGTGCATCTAGGTAATGTTCTAGATGTAAGTCAAAAGGAAGAAAAACTTCAAAAAGAAAATGTTCAACTTAATGCTTCTCAATATTTAGATGAAAAGGAGAAACCTCTTGAAGTGCAAGGTGCCCATGGGGAGGATCAATATAATGTTGGTCAAAAATAAGGAGAAGTGGAAGTTCTAAGATAACAACAAGAAGAAACACATCCTAGAGAGGATGTATATTTAGATAAAGGTTTGAGAAGGGGAGAACATATAGTTTAAGTTAACAAAGAGCAAGAAAATGTGTGGCATGCCTTGAGGACCAATGCCAAGAAGAACATCATCTAGAACAAGATAATACCCAAGACCAGCAAGATGAACATTAGGTTGGACAGAACAATGAACAGGATGTTCCAGATATAAATCAAGGTAAATTTAACAAACAACTAGATTAGGACATTCCTAATTGGTTAAGGTTAGAGGTAATGCCTCATCCTATTTAGTTGGTGCCTTTTTATTTCAAAAGTATTTTTTTGAGGAAGTACCCAAACCTAAGAGAAAGGCATGGGTAATGTCATCCATTCGAAGGGACCTGATCGGACCAAGGATAGCACAACTGGCTACTCCTACTAGAAATAAAAATAAAGGACAGAAAAATATAGAACAATTCTAGATAACAACTATAAATTTCATTCATACAACTCAAGAGAAGGAAATTGAAGAGCTCTGAGGAAACGTGAAAGCCACAGCAACCTAAATTCAGAAAGATAAGAAGAGGAAAAGGGAATTGAAAGGTCAAATTGTCTAACTTAAAAATTTCATTAGGGGATTAGTGGTGCTAGGACAGGTAATGCCAGAGTTTCCCTCCAATCTTGCCTTATTTACTTAGGAACAAGTCACTGGATTGGATATCCAGAAACATGAGGCACCAATGGTGGACAAATAGATTCAGAAATTCCTCACTATTGGAGAAGACACAATAAGAATGGTTATATCAAACTAGAGTTCCATTGCATCTCTTAGGGGAAGAATTGAATCCTCTAAAGAAGAATGTAAAGAGCAATTGGATCAAAATGACATTGAGTTTTCTAGGCTAAAATCCATAAAGGATGTTGGCATAAATGTCATTTTGGAGAAGAATGTTCTGACAAATAGGGTTGTACATTGTTACCAAGTTAGATCAGAGAGTTAAAATTTGAGCGGGACCTTTTAAAGGAATGTAGGGACATGATGTTCATGAATTAAAAGAAAAGGATCAAGAGATTATAATTAAATAATTTGAAGTGCTTGAATATCTGGTGGGATATCTAATAAATATTGAGACTAGTTATGATACACAGGTGGTTCCTGAGAAGTTCAAGAGCAATTATCAGAAATTCTTAATGATCCTATGCATTATTTCAATGAAGCAGCTATAGATGATGTTATGGGAAAATATTTAAATATCAAATCATACCATACACAAGTAAATTCGAGATCAGGAAGAATAATTGCAATAGAATACTAATTCGAAGCACAAGAATTCATTAAGGACAAAGCACATGCATATCACAAAAGGGAGGTAACTCCAGTATTATTTCCATATGGAAGTCACAGAACTCAACTAGAAAGAGAGTGTATAATTGACTCTAGTACAAGTGTAGACATAGAATGAAGGTGTTCTTTGTGTAGTCCTGACCTATGTTACTGAACTAATGTCATTGGCTATCTTGAAATACAATCCTAAATGCAATTTTGTCAATTGGATGTCTAGTGGTGAGTAACAACAAAAGGTGCCAACTCTGGTGAGCACACCAACTGTACTGAATGCCAACTGGAATTCATGTGCCACAAATCTATGCCATTAATCTTTTGGAGTGATTGATAACTATTGATTTTGTAACCGATTATGGGTTCGTTGTTCTATAAAAGGGCCTCAATCATGTATTATAGATGGGGGATAAAATTGTAGAAATTTGTCAAGCTTGAGGTGAAAAACTAATGCTTCAAGTGTTGTCTCTTGATTTTCTCTTCTCATTAGTGTGATTATTTGTATGTTCTAGTTTAGATTTGTGAATCAAGACAGACTATGAGGTCATAATCATAGTAAATTTCAAATGACCTTGTATTGACTTCTGGTAATGAAATATCAAATTGTTGTGTCCTATTTGGAGTGTGTTTGATTAACTTCATTTCATTTGTCAATTTCCTTTGAAGATTGGCATTTGTTCATACTTAGCTATGAAGTTATTTGGTGATGTATGAATTGATTTGTCTTACTTCATAAATTTGATAGGATATTCATGTGAGATCATTGAACATTTAACTATCTTAGAACTCTTTTCTACCTCCTTAATCTTTTGTTATTCTTTATCAGAAAATGCCAAAAGATATAAAAATATTGATGAATAATGCTGAATCTTGTGGTGATTTGTTGAAATACTATTGAATTGGTGGATTTCATACATAATATTTTAGTTATTTCAGAAGAATTGATCAAAGTTGTAAAGTCACTTTTCAATAGCACAAATATGATGAAATATTTGCAAAGTCTAATGATACAAGTGCAAATCTAGTAGAATCATTGTTATCTTTGTAGGAATTCAAAGAATCCTTGAAGATTTACCAATTTTAGTAAGATCAAGTGTCAAATATTCCCCTTGGAGAAAACAACCTGATACAATGAACCTTTGAGTTATCCAACACGTCAAGACCTGACCACCAAAACCTTGGGACTGCAAATTCAATGCAAATTTGAGAGGTCTTTCAAGAGATATGATGTTTTGTTGTTTTAGAATTTAATTTATGTTAGATGTGAGTAAAATCCACATCAACATGTTGGAGTCAAATATTTGAGCCTCACAACCCAATAGATCCTACAAAACAAGGACATGCCTTCTACAAGAGATTGCTAATATGCCGAAATATACAATATTTTCATACAATTTGTGTGAATCCAAAGAGATTATAAATTACATATGAACCCATGATTATATAGAAAATGGGTGAGATGAGAAGATAGTTGTGGACTCTAACCACCTTGCATGCACATAGGACAAGTGTGATAAATGTGTCATGTGTGCATGAGATAGGTGTCTCAAAATGTGAGTACATGAGTCTCAACTACATGAAGTCAGACAAAAAGGAAAAAGTCCCAAAGTGGAAACTTAACAAGTGTGAATAGAACTCTCTTAGATAGGATAAAAGCTAACTAGTTGGATAATGTCCTCATTTAGACTAATAGTATGCACTTTTAAAAATATTGAATGAGACATAATATGTGTGTATTTTGTTGTCACTACAAAAATAAAAATAGGCTTTATGTTTTCCATGACCTACGACCTCAAATACACTCAAAATGTGAGCTATGTTATTCTGGGAGTAGATTTTGGTGAATAGAAGCATTTTCAAGCCCCTATTTTCACATTTTTCACAATGCCACATCAAATAAGGGGAAAACAATTTGTTTTAAAGTTTGTAGATCAATATTTCTTTAAATTTTTTATAAATTTTCATTTTGTAGAATAAATTTCTTATTTTTCTTAATTTTTCATATTATCTTTTGTGAACTCTATACTTGAGCCTAATATGGAAGAGGAATTGCCAAAAGAAAACCCATACCACTTGAATCTCCTCTAACACTTCCCATAAACCTATAGTGTGTTCCACACACACTCCCTTTGAGTAATTTAGGCTACCATAGATAGATTCCTTGGGTTATCTTTTCAAGTTTTTTCTTTGGACCACTCCTAGGTCACTGAGATGCATCCTCCTCAAGTTCTAGATCACCTTCTATGGTTTACATAGCTCAAAGCTTGAGTCATGAATGTCATGGAATTTGTGTGAACCCATCTTGGTTCCCCATGCCTTGTTGTCATTCACAACCTCTCATTTTGTAATATTTACTAAGTCCTTGCCTCTTCTAAAGAAGATTTCAATGTTGCATTTATTAGCTTCAGAAACTTGTCACTCATGGACTTATTATTTGCATGAGACTTGCCTCTCTTTTGTGATTGGCTTCACATTGTTTTTCCCTTAGAAACTACTCAATAGGAAAAAAAGTCCCATGTGTTGTCCATCATCCATCCAATGGTTCAAGAGGATTTATTTCTTGTGGAAATGACATCTCAAGAAGCCCTACATCTCTACACCAAAATGTGGATGATTTGGTTTAGAGATACCCCCTTGAGAGGATAAGCAGGTTTGAAGAACATGGATGTGTTCTCAAAAGAAATGGATGATAGCTTTGAATGGATTTGGATGTTAGCAATGGATGAAAGAATTGGTGATAATAGATGGGGTTAGTTATAGGATGGATATTAAGGATGAAAATATTAGTGGAGGAATAGAAAAGAGAGATACAAAAACTAAAGATGAATGATGAGTGTTAATAATGTATGAATAGAAGATGATAGATGAATGGATGTTAATAGAGGACAGAGGATGAAATGATTTTTTTTCATTTTTTAGGAATACAAATGATGAAAGGAGATATATGATGATCAAAAGATAAGTGGAATAGATATGATCTAGGGTGTGAAGGATTTGGATTGTGAAGGTAGAAATTATGAATCTTGCACAAGATAATATTAATTTTGAGCAACCTAGTGTGTTTTATAGCATAGGTACGATGCATCATGATATAATGGACCATAATGAGAACATGCCATATGCATAAAGGACTAACCCAAAAATATAAAGTTGCAAGTAGTAGATAAAATTTGACACCATGATATGAAATACCATGATGTAATTGTCATGATATGTTGTTGTAGACACTTACAAATGACTAACGTATTCCATATCACTTTTCACATCATTTTCTCATTAACTCTTCTAATCAACATTAATTAAATAATTTCTAATCATTTAATTAAATACATCATTTTCATCAATTTAATTCCCCTTCCAACATTAATTAAATAACTTATAATTATTTAATTAAATCTAACATTTTGTCCAATTTTATTCTTCTAATCCACATTAATTAATAATTTTAATTATTTAATTAATTTATCCATTTCAATCCTCAATTTCATATTAATTAAATAACTTCTATTATTTAATTAATTCATCTATTTTATTCCTTTTATCCATAATAATTAAATAATTTTTTATTATTTAATTAGCTAACATTTCCTCTACAATTAAATAAATTAAAATAATTTATTTAATTATCTTTTCTATTTTCTTCTCTCACAAATAAATAAAATCAATATTTTTATTTATCTTCTAATTCTCTCATCATGCACAGAAATAAATAAATTTATTTGTTTAATTCTAATAATATCTTCTCATGCACATGAATTAAACAATTTATTTATTTAATTTTTTTTTCTCTCTATCCATTTGCATGTAAAAAATCAAATCACAATTTGAGTTAAATTATTCTTCAAATCTTTAGTTTTAATCAAATCAATTCATTAAATAGAAAAAGCAATTCTATTTATGAAAATCAAATCAATTTAATTATCCATGCAATCACTTAACTCATTAATTAATCTTTTTTGCATGGACACATGTCACATGCACATACTTCGTGTCCTCTCAATTAATCTCATCCATTGATTTATCTAATTATTCTCCATTGTTGATCAGTATCCTATGAAAGCTATAAATTTACCATCTTCCAAGCAATAAACTCCTCCATGATCTTTGAGCTTTGATTATCCATATTGAGCTTTGAGCATTCATTGAGCATTGAGTATCCATAATTGAGTATTCATATCCACAATCATTGAGCATTCATCATCCATTATCATTCATTCATTGCAACCAAGGTTATGCTAAGTATTTGAGCAATCCACATAGAATATCACAAATCAAATCAAGAGACCATATCTAAGGGAGTTCGGGTGCAGTTCTCTCTCACTCTATCAGTGAAAATAAATCACATTTGGATTGAAGGTATTATTGTGCTTTATTTGATTATATTTATTGTTTATTTAAATGTGTTATTTTTTCCTTCCACATTTTGACACTTCTGGTGGGACCCACATCCTTGAAACTAATGAATTTTCTTGAGACTTTTGTGTTTTAAGATTACTAGGCTTAGAACCATACTTTTGAGGTTCAAAATGGTGCTTTTGATAGATATATTGGCACTTTTGATATGTTTTTCTAGGGTTCACTTTCTATTTGCAAGTTTGTTAAAGTCCAAAATAGGTTGGTGCATCTGACAGACAAAAGTTTGCATCTAGAAATAGAGATTTGCATCTAACAAACATAATCTCACATCTGATAGACAAAAGCTCACATCTGATAGGTAAAAGCTCACATCTGATAGAACCTCATATCTAATTGATAAAATTTTGCATCTGATTGATAAAAGCTTGCATATGGTTGATAAAAGTTCACATCTGATTGATAAAAGCTTGCGTCAAATTGAGAGAATAGCCTATCAAACTTCTAATGGTCATAACTTTTGCAAATCATATCAAAATTTGACAAATATTTTTTGAAATTACATAGAAAATCATAAGGAATCTATTGGTTACATTTAGTTTGACTTATCTTAACATCTATTTCTTTGTGCTTGCAGATTTATCATTTTTTTGAGCTAACACTTGTCTATAAGTTTGCTTGTCAAAGGCTGAGATTTATCAAACTACTAATAGGTGTTTGTGTAGAATATCTATCGTTGACCAAAGAACAAGCATATAAGACTATTAATATCATCTAGTGCAGGATGTTTGTCAAAGATCTATTTTTCTCACTAGCATAGTTGCACACTTCAATTTTCTTAAGGAAATGAAACTTGTTTGCTGTGTTTGTGTAATCTAGTTGGTGTGTATGCTCTCTCCTCTCATTGTAAGGTGATCTTGGAGCTCGAAAACATTTTCTAGTTTATTTTACTTGTATTCCATTTATTCCCAGGGACCCAAGCTTGTGTATGCTCTTCTCTTGCATTGAAAAATGATCTTGAGAATCAAAAGCACTTTGAATCCTTTCTAGGAGGACTACTAGGGGATTTCATCACCCCTAGGGATGACCTCAACCATGTGTTTTGGTAGGGTATATTAAAGGGGGGAGACCAAAAGATGTACCTCAAGGAGTGAGCTATCGTCGTGCTTCGAGAAGCCTCAAGACCCTCGGTCCACTAAGACTTGTGTGGTGAAGAGAGAAGGATAGAACCTCCTAATCTCACCCTTTAAAGACTAGCCCTCTATTCACAGACTTGTGCCTCACAGTACCTAGTGTATATCAAGGACTCCCTAGATGCTTGTACATCCTAGTTTTAGACCTTCAGTTGATTTCTTAGTGCGGTGCAAATTTTAGGATCAAGATTGAAGTTACTCACTCTTTACCTCATAGAGAGGAGATAGAAAATTTCTTTGGGTAAGGTGTCAAAACCTCCAAGGAAAAGTCTAAGGTGAGGTTGTGTCCCATTGGATCCCTAGCTATCCACTCTAAAAGATATTCCTAGCTAGGTAGGAATATTGAGAGGAATATTTGGTGGACCTTCACTAAGAATCACACCCTATTTGAATAAATCTAGGTATGTTCTAAAGTGCTTGGCATGCCTTTCATGTGATATACCAGTAAAAGCCACTTGTTATCCATGGAGGTTAGCAGCCTTTCACATCATTATACACCTTGAAAAGTCACAACCATTGTGTCTTTTGTTTTATCTCTTGCCAAAAACAAGTTGTCTACAAACCATTTACACTTTTTCTACCAAACTGGCACTTTTGATCAATATTGTGGTGCTTTTGATTATCCTTATGCATCTGACCAATACTTTGGCACTTTTGATCAATATTGTTGTGCTTCTAATTATCCATGTGCATATGACCAGTACTTTGGTGCTTCTAACCAGTACTTTGGCACTTTTGATTAGTACTATGGCACTTTTGATTATCCCTATGCATCTGACTAGGAGTTTGGAACTTCTGATCAGTACTTTGGCACTTCTAACTATTACTTCAATGCTTTTGATCAGTATTGTGACACTTTTGATTATCTTGTGCATCTGACTAGTACTTTGGCACTTCTGACTAGTACTTTGGTGCTTCTGATCAATATTGTGGCACTTCTGATCAGTAGTTTGGTACTTTTGATTGAGTCTTGAATTTTCCAACTATCCATCTCTAAACCACTCAATCTATCCCTAAACCACTTCAATCCATCCCTAAACTATCCCTAAATCATTCTAATAATTCCTTAATCATCCCTAATCTAACCAAATTCATCCCTAATCATCCCTAACCCAATCCATTTCATTCCATTTTCTTCCTAAACCAATTCAATTTCATCTAAATCATCTCTAATCATCCCTAATCCAATCCATTTCATCCCATTTTCTTGCTAATCCAATTCAATTTCATCTCTAGTCATCCCTAATCAATCCTATTTCATCCTAATTCCTTCCTAAACCAATCAATTTCATCCCTAATCATCCTTGAACCAACCCAACTCCAATCCAAAATCATCCCCAATCAATATAACTTCATCCCAAATCATCTTAATAAACTATCAAAACCACCCAAATCACTCGATTCTTCAAACATACGTAATTGTGCTTTTGATAGATAGAATTGCACTTTTGATAGATACAATTGCACTTTTGACAAATAGAATTGTGCATCTGATTAGTAGTATGGCGCTTCTGATTGAGTCCTAAGTTTCCAATTATTCCATAATCACCTTCATTTTAATCCTTCCACCTCATCCCAAATCTATCTAGATCAACTCCATTACATCCTAATAATTCCTAAATCCTCTCAAATTATTTCCATTTCATCCCTAAATCATTCTAATCATTCCTAAATCATCCCTTAGAATATAGTCAATTTCATCTCTAACCATCCCTAAACCACTTCAGACCATCCCTAAACCACTCTAAATTATCCCTAAACCACTTCACACCATCCCTAAGCCACTCTAAACTATCCCTAAACCACTTCAAGCCATCTATAAATCATTCTAATCATTCCCAAATCATCCCTAATCTAATCAATTTCATATCTCATCATCCCTAAACTAATCCATTCCTATTTATCCCTAATCCAATCATTTTCATCTCTAATCATCCCTAATAAAATTCATTTCATCCCAATTCCATCCCAAATCAATCTAAACTCCATCCCCATTCATCCCAAAAACTATTAGAATCACTCAAAGACATCATTAGCACCACTCTGCACATCATTAATGAGACTCTACACATCATTAACACCACTCTGCACATCATTAGTGCCACTCTGCACATCATTTGCACCCCAGAACTTTACGAGCACCACTCTACACATCATTTGCACACAAAAAACCTCACTCATGCCATTCTGAACCAAACCCATCATTAGCTCTCTAATAAACCAAAATATGTATGTGTGCCTTTGTCTTTTAAACCTACGCTTCAACAAATCAAACTTTAGTCACATCATCAAGAATTCTCATCAAAATGGCTGTGATAACAAAAAAGTCTATGTGAAACTCCACTCCACCTCCAATCAACCATCATTATGACCAAGGAAATACCACTTGAACACAGTATCTTACCAAACAACTTATGGTTGAACACAAAATCTTATGTGCACAACCTTTCTCTCAAAATCTTCCACCTCCCAATCTATCAATCCCCATGGATCTTTCGTCAAAATATCCCTTCAACCCTCCTAATTCTATCACATCAATATCATCATCATCTTACACATCCATTCAAAATCCAAGACACCAAATCATGAATCTATATGTAAACATGCAAGCCCTTTATGACCAAACATTGGGTAGCACAAGTTATTCCCATATATCTAATTTGACTACCATTGACAAGGGAAATCCAATTCACCCCTATCTACATATTCACCTCCATCCATTTCCCAACAAACATTTTTATATGCAATTCCTCTATCTCCTTGTTCCTCTTATCCACCAAATCCATCATCCTCTTTGTCACCACCCACGTATCTTCTACCACACACATAATATAATCCTTCATCTAATTTTCCATATAACTCACCATATAATCCACCATCTAGTCCACTACATAATCCACCATCAAATCCTCCTGCTAAATCCATAATATATACTCTTAACCCCACCATATCCACTCCTATTATCCATCTACCTAATCCTAATCCTCATCCTACCCTATCCACTCCTCTTATCCATCCATCCATATCCACTCCTAATCCCACCATATCCAGTCCTCTTATCCATCCATCCATATCCAGTCTTAATATCACCATACCCACTCCTATTATCCCTCCACCTGATCCTAATCCTAATCCTGTAACCTCCACCCTTATCATCTATCCATTATATTATCCATAAACTCATACACTTATGAAGGATGTGATCTAATGGCTATTTGCAAGAAATCAAACACCATCATTGTATTAACACATCTATCCTTGTTCCTATCAAAGAGCTTCCAAATATTCTGCCTGTCAAAGAGCTTCCAAATATCCTACCTATTCCAATGCTTACCAAGATTATCAAAGAACCTCTTACCATAAATGCACATTAAAATCCCTCATGCAATCTTATTTTCGGACATCCAAAGCCTATCATGTCCATCCAAGCCACTTTCATCCCTATCCCAACTCAAGAGCTATGTCAAGAGTCAAATCCAAAGCATGATCAACATTGCTCCTTACTAAGTCAAGATCACTCTATTCAAACTCCTCAAGATCATATTATTCAAGATCAAGGTCCTATTTATGATCAAGATCCCATCTATGATCAAGAAAACCATGATGATCCTCTTAGCCAACTTTACGTATTCCATGATCAAGAGATTATCACTCCACCCATCCATAATCCCACAACAATCCATAAGAAAGATATCAACATTACTCCTATCCACCAACCCACTAATCCTATCCATCAATCCACAATATCCACGTCCCAGGATGAGACACTTGGTCCCTAAGAAAACATTGACAATCAAATAAATAATCTAGATCATATCACCCCCCATTTTAATGAGCATAATGTTAGTCAAGATCCAAGCATCCCAATTCATCCCTTTCCTAATCCTATGTTATCTCCTATTGATCCCCTATCCACTTTTATTCACCACCCCACCTTTTCCATCTAATAATGGAGTCATGTCTTGTTTCCAAAACAAAAAACATCCCATCACATATCGTATGTTCTAAAACATGAAATATCAAGGAAAACATTTAGGCCTTCATGAACAAGGCATCTTGGAGCCCATCCATGTCACAATCCATCCATGAGTGAATGGTCTTGGTTTTACATTCCAAGAAAAAATAATCCAAAGATGTTATTACCACCTCCACGCCTTCTAAATCCACTTCCTCCAAACTCGGTGCACCTCATCGCACCTCCAAATCATATACCGTTGTCCCTCCATCATCATACCATTCTTAAAAGCATGTGACTATAAATCTCCCTCCCTCCACTCTTCCTCCACTCCTACCAACTCCCAATATTCCCATCCTCAAATCCCCTCATCTCTTCATCCACACATCCTGCTCCCTTAAACCCCCTATACTTCCTAATCATGGTCAACAAATACACACATTGCCTAAACATGAAGCTGTCATAAAACTAATGGGATTCAAACATACAAATTTGGATGCCTCCACACGTACAGCAAAAAATCCACAAAAAACCTCAATAATATCATGTCGTAGGGCATCAATACATAAATTCAATGCCAAATTAAAAATGCAATTGGCTATACAAGCCCACACCTTCAAAAGAAAAATCCAAAACAAAGATGGTATGGGTCCCCAAGAAAAAAGTATTCAAATTTCACTCCATTACCAAATCCCACAAATCCTGATACCCATCAAAAAATCTTGAAAATACTAAGTCCATTGGGTCCCTAAATCCCTAAATCAACAATCACCAAATCCCCTATCTTGATCCCCATTAGTCCCCACACCCCTTCAAAGTCATAGGCTTCAAAATATAACAAGATGTTTGAAAACATTGGAATTGGTTCCCCACAACTCCATGACATTTCCACATAGCTCCATTCCCCCATATTATGTACCTTATCCTACATATTTCTTCCATCATACCCCTATGGTCCATGCTTTTGCTCCATCATCCATTTATCAATCCATCTACATCCATAATTCCCATCATAATCCACCATCCATTCCATTTCTATCTCACACACCCATTTATCAACATCCATGTGCATAATGATACTTGACATGGTCCATGTGACAAATATCTAAAATACGACACTAGTACCTTGCTATGGAAATAGATGCTTGAGTACCCATCCTCCATCCCACTCTCTTTCTCCCCTCATCCACCCATCCCATCCAAATAGTCAAAAAATACAAAAAATAAAAAAATTAAAGAGAAATCATTCAACCTGTTAGGTCTCAAAAATGCAAGTTGCAAATCCTAAGAAGATGTCAGGCTCTATGATCAGATTGGCAACATTTTTGAACTAACATGAATTAACCTATAGGGTTAATGACTCCCTACACTTTAGGCACTGCTATACCTAGGCGGGTGAACCTTGAAAGTTGAAGCAAATTAGATGAGTGTAAGTGCTTTGGTCAAGTTAAAGGATCCACCCATAGTGGAAAATGATGTGGAATAGATGAAAGCTTGCTAACTAGTTCTATATCTAATAACTAAAAAATAATTGGTATAAATTGTATAAGCAATATCAAGGTTAACTTTATAACTATGCTCAACTAGTGAATAGGTTTTGGGTAAAACTAAATGATGATTCAAGATAAGACCAGTGCCTTGTTGGGTAACCAAAGTCAAATGGAAATCTAAGACCAGTAGCTTATATTGGGTGATAACTGGTGCAGGGGCACCCCTTCTAAATACAAATTAGGTCTAAATATAGTATGTTTCATGCATTATGATGTAATAAGGTCCATTGGACCAACTCTTATGTTTGTAGATTAATCTAGGGTTATGTACAGTTTGTTAGAAGTTTGTTATGCTAGATGTCCCCTCCTAGCCGCTTGGAAGCTCCCAGCCGCTGGGAATCATTTCTGTACTACTCATGAGTAGATATATTGCCCTAGATCAGTTTTGTTTCACATTATTGAGAGTGGATAGTTCAGCGATTGTATAGGAGAAGCAGAGACATTGTGTTTGGAGATTTAACAGAGATCTGTGATACAATGAGACTGAATGTTTGTATGCATTTTTTGATATTGAAATAAAAAGCAGATCCCATTGGTGTTAATCATCTGATTTCAACTCTATCTGTGTAATCATTTTTCCTATTTGCAGGTGAGATGGATTATTTATCCATTCCACCGGTTGATTCATTGAATCGGTGGAATGGATCTGTACATTAGATTAGTTTTCGTTTTTGTTTGTTCTGTTTCTGTATTTCATGTTTTGGGATCAAAGTGTTGCATGCAGTGATCATTCCTAGCATCCTCATGTGCTAGGGTTTGAAGGATGAGGTTATAGGTCGAATCTATGAATGCAATAGATCGTACCGATCGTACCGACCCTAAGTTTTTCTATGCGAACTGGTGAAGTTGCTAGGGTTTTGCCTTGTCATGCTTTTGGAGCTTTTGCAGATGTACAGATTTCAAAATAGAACCAAAGGCACGAGTGTTAAAGTGGACAAGTCATCGACGGTTAAGGATATCGGCGTGAAAAGAGCCATCGGTTTGAGAAGATCGTTTTGAGCCGATAGAGGATACTCTCGCTGATCGGTGTAATAACTCCTAAGGTGTCGCCGACGAAGGAAGCATCAACATGAGATTCAGCATTGGTGTGTTGGAGTTATGTTCAACCGATGGTGAAAGTCTCACCGAAGGAATAGATCAGGGTGACCGTTGGCAAGTCTCACTGATAATAGTATGTATTAAGTCCATTGGGGTGAAGCAAGACGTCGGCAAAAGGACTTCAAGTTAGGCTGACAGTGGATGTCTGGCCAACACTAGAATTAGGGTTGAGTGCTTCAGTGTGACACTCAACATCGGGGAACAGCTAAGGATTCAAGTCGATAGTATCAGTCTTGCCTATAGGCAATGTGGAGGCAAGGTCATCGGTGTGAGGTTGACTTCAGCGTGAGATTTGGAGTGGTTGCCGATAGGTAACTCAACCGATAAGGGGATATTAGTAGGACTTAAGCGATCGGGAGAACAAAGTTTTGGTTAGCCGATGGGGAATATCACACCGATGGGTAAGTTGGGAAATATGTGCGGAGGTAAATGTAGGTCAACGAAGTTTGACTAGGTCTATTTTGACGTTCCTGTCTGCGGCTCTATGTCATAGTGGTATAAGAGCAAAGGTTGGATCTTTTGGAAAGATAATAGGACAGTAAGATGTCAGGTGATGAAGGATCATCAGAACTTCTAGCAAGGATGACCAACACTGAGTTGGTAGTTCTGGTGAAGAAACAGATTGCAAAGAGCAAAGCTGTGAAGGATCAGAATCAGGCATTGAAGGATGAGTTGGAGAAGTTGAGGGACAGAGTAGGTTCTGGTAAAGAAGAAGATAGGGAAGAAGAAGAGATCCCTAGGTGGAATGAGGAAGACATTCCTGCAGACCAGAGACCCTTGATTAATGCCCTCAAATCCATGGAGAGGAGAACCATGGATGTGAAACTAGATTTGCCAGTGTTTACAAAAAAGATGGATCCTGATTCGGTGATGGAGTGGATAGACTCCTTAAACAATTTCTTTGAGACAGAGGAGATACCAGAGCACCAGAGGATGAAGATAGCCCAATAAAAAATGAAAGAGGTAGCATTGACTTGGTGGAATTTTATCCAAGATGACAGAGTACAAGAAGGAAAGCGTAGAGTTGCTACATGGAAGAAGATGATGGCTTTAGTGAAAGAAGCCTATGTCCCATTGGATTACAGCATCCAATTGCATAAGAGGAAACAAAATTTGAAGCAGAAGGAGCTAGATGTTAGCTCATATACAGAAGAGTTCATGAAGCTTTGTGTCAAGACAAAGGTAAAAGAAAGTGAGGAAGAAAAGGTAGCCATATACCTTAATGGATTGAGGTTCAACATTCAGGAAGATTTGAATCTGCATAACCCAGATACAGTTTAGAAATGTTTTCAGTTAGCATTGAAAGTGGAAGAGAAGTTAAAGAGAAGACAAGAATAGAACAATAGGGGAAGAGGAAAATAGAAAAGAGGTGGAAGAGGTTCCTTCAGAGGCAGAGGACATGGATTTGGATATCAAGGAGAATCTAGTCATAACAACAGCAAGGGAGATAATAGTCAAAAATAGAGAGAAAGTTACAATCAGCAAGGAAACTTCAGAGGCAGAAGACCTTTCAGAGGAAGATCCCAGGGTAGAGGATCTATCAGATGTTATAACTGTAACAAAGAAGGCCATATAGCCAGCAAATGTCTAGAAAAGGCAACAAGCTCAACAGGAGAAAGGAGAACAAATCTGATCCAAGAACCTGATAGTCAAAGTGCAACAAGCTCAAATGCTTTTCAAAGTGTGAATGCTCCTGACAATTATGGATATCTAGAGAGTGGAGAATCTCTGATGATGAGAATAACAATGACTACCATGAAGATACCTGACAAAGAACCCCCACAAAGAAAGTCTCTTTTTAGAACTACATGCAAGGCAGGAGGTAAGGCATGTAAAGTTTTAATTGATTCTGGTTCTATGGAAAATTTTGTATCTGATGAAATGGTAACAAAGCTTAAGCTTAGAAGATTACCTCACCCATCCCCATATAATGTCTCATGGCTTACCCAAGGTCAGCAAACAGTTGTAGAAGAGCAGGCTTGGGTAGAATTTCAGATTAGAGCATATAAGGACAAGTTGTTGTTTGATATCACCGAGATGGATGCTTGCCATCTCTTATTTGGAAGACCATGGCAGTATGATTTGAAGGCATGCCATGATGGTGTTAGAAACACCTATACAATCACTAAAAATGGTATGGTGATAGAGCTGATCCCACAGACAGAGAAGGAGGAGAAATCAAAAGAAAAAGAGGTGAAGGTAATGCTGATGGAAGGAAAACAGTTCATGAAAGAAGTAGCAACAGAAGGTGCAGTTGCATATGCCCCAATTCCATGTCTGACAGTGAATAAAGAATAGCAGCAAGAAGTCAAGAAAGAGAAGAAGCAGAGGTTCATAGACCCAACTGTCCAAGAGTTATTGGATAAGTATAAAGGCATCATCTCTGATGGAATGCCAAGATCCCTACCACCTGTAAGGGATATCAGCCATTGCATAGATCTAATCCTAGGATCTACACTTCCAAACAAAGCAGCATATAAGCTAACTCCAGAACAGAATGCAGAAGTAGCAAGACAAATTGAGAAATTGTTAGACACAGGTCTGATTGGTAAAAGTTTAAGCCCATGTGTAGTACCAATTGTACTAGCACCGAAGAAAGAAGGCACTTGGAGGCTTTGCATAGATTCCAGGGCTATTAATAAGATCACAATCAGGTATAGGTTTCCAATACCTAGGATAGAGGATTTACTTGACTATTTGGGAGGTGCTAAGTATTTTACAAAAATAGATTTGAAGAGTGGTTATCATCAGATCAGGATTAGGCCAGGAGATGAATGGAAAAAGCATTCAAAACCAATGAAGGGTTGTACGAGTGGAAAGTTATGCCTTTTGGTTTGTCTAATGCACCTAGTACTTTTATGAGATTGATGAATGAGGTTTTGAGAGAATTCATGGGTAAGTTTGTCATAGTATATCTAGATGACATTCTGATTTTCAGCAACACAAAGGAAGAACATCTTAGACATATAGATTTCATTCTCAAGAGGTTACATGAAGAGCAGTTGATGATAAAGTTAGACAAGTGTTTGTTCATGCAGGAGGAGATCACATATTTGGGTTTTGTCATTTCACAAGGAAAGCTGCAAATGGACAAGGAGAAGGTAAGTGCCATATTGTCTTGGCCAATTCCAAGGACTATGAATGATGTCAGAAGTTTTCATGGGTTAGCAACCTTCTACAGAAAGTTTATAAGAGGGTTTAGTCATATTTGTGCACCCATGCTTGATACTATAAAAGGAGGACAGAAGTGTAGATTTGCTTGGACTAAGGAAGCAGATGATTCTTTTGATTAAGAAAATTTTAGACATAAAAGTGATTAAGATTTCTTCTTCTAGGGAGTATGGTGCAGGGGCACACCTTCTAGATACAGATTAGGTCTAAATATAGTATGTTTCATGCATCATGATGTAATAAGGTCCATTGGACCAACTCTTATGTTTGTAGATTAATCTAGGGTTATGTACAGTTTGTTAGAAGTTTGTTATGCTAGATGTCCCCTCCTAGCCGCTTGGAAGCTCCCAGCCACTGGGAATCATTTCTGTACTACTCATGAGTAGATATATTGCCCTAGATTAGTTTTGTTTCACATTATTGAGAGTGGATAGTTCAGCGATTATATAGGAGAAGCAGAGACATTGTGTTTGGAGATTTAACAGATCACTGTGATACAGTGAGACTAAATGTTTGTATGCATTTTTAATATTGAAATAAAAAGCAGATCCCATTGGTGTTAATCGTCTAATTTCAACTCTATCTGTGTAATCATTTTTCCGATTTGCAGGTGAGATGGATTTATTTATCCATTCCACCAGTTGATTCATTGAATTGGTGGAATGGATCTGTACATTAGATTAGTTTTCCTTTTTTTTGTTCTGTTTCTGTATTTCGTGTTTCAGGATCGAAGTGTTGCATGCAGTGATCATACCTAGCATCCTCATGTGCTAGGGTTCGAAGGATGAGGTTATAGGTCAAATCTGTGAATGCAGTAGATCATACCGATCCTAAGTTTTTCTGTGCGAACTGGCAAAGTTGCTAGGGTTTTGCCTTGTCATGCTTTTAGAGCTTTCACAGATGTACAGAGTTCAAAACAAAACCAAAGGCGTGAGTGTTAAAGTGGACAAGTCATCAACGGTCAAGGATATCAGTGTGAAAAGAGCCATCAGGTTAAGAAGATCATTTTGATCCGATAGAGGATACTCTCGCTGATTGGTGTAACAACCCCTGAGATGTCACCGATGAAGAAGCATCAGCGTGAGATACAGCATCATTGTGTCAGAGTTATGTTCAACCAACGGTGAAAGTCTCACCGAAGGAATAGATCGGGGTGACCGTTGGCAAGTCTCACTGATAATAGTATGTATTAAGTCCATCAGGGTGAAGCAAGACGTCGGTGGAAGGACTTCAAATTAGGCTGACAGTGGATGTCTGGCCGACACTAGAATTAGGGTTGAGTGCTTCGATGTGACACTCAATATCAGGGAATGGCTAAGGATTCAAGCCGATAGTATCAGTCTTGCCGATAGGTAATGAGGAGACAAGGTCATCGGTGTGAGGTTGACTTTGGCGTGAGAGTTGGAGTATATGCCGATAGGCAACTCAACCGATAAGGGGATATCGGTAGGACTTAAGCGATCGAGAGAACAAAGTTTCAGTTGGCCGATGGGGAATATCACACCGATGGGTAAGTTGGGAAATATGTACGGAGGTAAATGCAGGTCAACAAAGTTTGACTAGGTCCATTTTGACGTTCCTGTCTGTGGCTCTGCATCAATAACTCTAACTATTTTGGCATAATGTTTTGGTTTACAACTTGTATAAATGTGCAGGGAAATGATTGACAAACTCTTCTTAATATCCAACTGACACAATCAAGTTTCTTGTTATCCACCAGAAGGAAATTTAACCCTTTCTTGAAGGAACCAATTGGATGAAATATACAAGAACAATAGACAATTTATCAATTTGGAGACAGAATGACAATCCTAATTATATGGCTCTTCTTAGTGATCCAAATCAACACTTCCAGATTACTATGACTGACCAGAAGGATTTTAATTCCTTTCAAGGAAACCAATTAATCAAATCACACAAATACAGCAAATGTACATTGACAAATTAAATATATACTTGATATATCAATTTGAATAATAAGGAAATGCAAAACTAGAGACAACCAAATAACTAAATAATTTCAACAAACAATTGATGCCAGTATAAGTCCACAGAATCAGAGATCTTCTATTAACTTCTTAAATGTAATATTTGCAACATGGTCTTTTAAAAAATTATAAACTTCTCATATTATCTCCTATTGCTCATTATGCTCTCTTTCCATCTAGTACATATAGTTTGTGATTTTAGGGTTACAACCCTTTATTTCTTCCATTGCAACCTTTCATTTAATTAATTATTTCCAATTTGGTGAAACTTTACCCTTACAATTTTTATGATGTTCAACATAGTTTTACTCAAGAAAAGATCATTATCTTCATTTGAACCTTGCACAAAGCTATTATTATTTTCACTATTTTCCCTTGTGTGATTCATAACCTTTTATTTTTGCACATAGATTGGAAAATAACTTTGATACCAATTCATCGATGTGTCGGGAAGACACAAAATATGCTCACCGATAAATGATCTCTTGCACATAAAGTACCCATCAACATAAATCTTGAGATCGGTCTGATTCACAGATTTCATTCTAACTTTATTTCTTTCATCGATGAGTTTTGTTGCTTGTTTTTTTTAGGGTTTCTTATGTCCCAAAGCTTTGCTCCAACACAGCTATGAGGATTCTGGAGAAGATTATGGGTTCTGGTTTTACATCTTCCATATGCATTAGCTTGAGAGTTTCTAGTGCATTTTCAATAAACCCATTTTAACATTCCATGGGATGAAATAGTTCACGTGCCTTGTCTTCATTTTTTCTTTTATCGGTGTGACACAATATACCCAGGGAGATCTGAGGGACTCACTCTGATAAGCTATGTTTCCCTAATATTGGGGTTTCTGATGCTATGAATTGCAGTGATTTCTGATCAATAATCTCTTGAAGTTTTTAGATTCAAACATAGAAGACGATTCAAGACTGGCCTCGGTATTAACATGGATCTTTTCTCCATTATATCTATTAGATTTGGCCTCATAACTTGGAGTATTTGTTTGTATTTGTAAGAATTTTAATTCAAGCTCATGATGGAAGATATCTCCCTCGACAATATTTAGAGTTTTCTAAATAGAATATATTGGGATATGCTTATTTCAATTTTCTGTCAATGTGCCCATTATACATTGTCCGGCATCCACATATGCACAAGGCTATTTTCCCGCATGAATTCTAGCTTCAAACACTTAAACACATTCTCTTGATTGACAAACTAAAAGCCACTATAAGTAGCTCGCAAGTTGTTCAAGGCTTGTCCATGTCTCCATCAGCAATGAATATAATTGCTTCCAATCCTCCAGATATATAAGTTACCTTTTCAACTTCCACCACAAGCATAAGACAACATAGAATCTCTTGGTCTGATAGCTTTGAGTATTGTCAAATGAACAGAATTCTAACCATTTTATGGGTGTGGAGTATACTTTTCTTAGATTTTGAAGTTTCATAGCACAAGCATCTCCCATTTAATTTTGTGATTACTCTGCCATAGAATGGTGTAATTCATGGCACACTTGTAGTCACAGGTTTGGGAACATCTCATCTTTTCAACTGAATCTCACAGTTAGCTCCATAAGACTTGACTTTATATTCGGCATTCTAACATGAAAATCTTTCTCATATTTGAAAACCCTAATCATCTCCCCAAACACTTTTTAGATACAGAATTCGTATTGGGTGGGGTCATAGTGGCCCACATCATTGGCGTATCAGAATGACTCATATTGGATGCTCAATATGTTTCATTTTTTCCCTAAGTGTTCCACACAAGAATGAAAAACACTAGTAAAGATGGTGAAATTGCATCCATCTTAGAGTCATGTCCAGAAGACATATCTTCATGTTCATTGTAACTACAAAAAAGATTCATTGTCTGACTCTTCATCACCGGTCTCTAAAAATGTATGAGAATATGCATTTTCTAGCTCTACGTTTGAATTTGGAGCATGTGAAATTTTATCCACATCATTTACCATGTTAAGGTCTAGCTTCTATTGTTTTATGTTTTGCTCCAGCTGGTATATGTGAAAACTCAGTGACTCTTTGCATTGGAGCTCAAGTGAAGGTTTTAATGATTTTGTCTTCTTCAAGAGGTTTCATGGTCTCAACTTAGTTGGATGCTAATAATTCTTCCCACGGTGAAAATTATAGCATAACCCTTGGAGAGTGTCTCAACTGTCACCAATATTCCCTCACCAAATAATGAAACAAGGACATAATCCATTTAATATGGTACTTATTTCCCTTTTCAGATCCAATTTTCCTATAGAAGAAGCAAGTTGTGCCTCATTAGTAATTATTACAAGGCCAAGATGAGCACTGGCTAGATTATGGCCATCATGCAACCTGCTTCATGCATCTCCACCCAATATATCAGATGTCTTCCAACTTCTCCAAGAACTTACCCAACAAGCAACAAATCACTTATTATGCCTAACGATATGTCTGGATCAAGCATGCCATGACAATACTAGAAATAACTCAGAATGATGGCATATTGGTGTCTCCGTAATATTTCAGAAGACTCGCTCCAGGGTATTTGCAGTAACAAGCTTTAATAATATTGAATGACAAGCACTATTTGATAAATGTGTTGATGAAAGAATATCAATATACGTGACATTATCTATGCTTTCACCTTTAATTAAGGGTCTCGACAGACTGAGAAGCCCATCTTTCCATCTTGTAATGCTACCAAGTTGTTTTCTTCTCTGATATATGTAGCCTTGAATAAGTTTGCTTCAGACTGTTAGCACTTTCAAAAAATAGACCTAATCTATTTTAGGGATCATAATATCATCAACCCATAGGTTTGAATACTCATCTGAATATTGTGAGCATCGATGTTGTACTTTAGTTGTGTGGACATTTGTACCACTAGAGCTCCAAAATTTCCTCCCACAACCTAAAATTTGAGGCAGAGGTAGTAGTGATCATATTAGGGCTGCATGTTGAAATATTGAAGTTGAAGTAGGTTATTCCTCACAAGCTCTGTTGAATGGTGCAAACTGTTCCTAGCACCATAACACAAGCTAGGAGTGACTTCATCAAAATATGCAGAAAATTTTTTCCTTGTAGTTAAATGAAGATGCTTGCTTCTAATGGCCCACCATAATAAAGTGGGCAATGAGCAAGATTTTTGGCCAAATATGGATCTATTGGTTCCATGTCCTTGATACACATCTGCCTAGGGTATTTAAGGATAACCCTAAAAGGACTTTCTGTGGGGTCACTAGAACCTGCATTAGGAGGAAAAACTCTTGTCCTTTCAAAGGCCTTTTGACCATCAACCTTTTTAGTAAACACACAACCAGGTTCAGGCACAAGAATTAGATAAGCCCATTTGGAACCCAATACATTTGAGGATTTTGTTGTACTTCCTGATTCACTATTTTTAGTCTTATGAATTTGTTATGAGGCCACAAGCCTTGCTTGAAAGGATTACCATTCTAAATTGCTAGTTTCACACCTTTCACCAGCTTCTGATTTGGGTGAGTTAAATTCACTTTTGGGCTATCTTCTTTTAGAATAGATTGATCACCATTTTCTATTGTAGAGTGCATGTTCTATCTAGTACTACACTTGAAACTCTATCTATTGACAATGGAAGAGGTTGCAGTAATTTTGGGCCAAAGTTTATTTGTGCAGGAACTATTGATACTACATAAAAGCCTATCAGATACCAAAGCCTTGGTGACAAAGTATAATCTGGGTGGAGTAAGCTCAAGTTCCAAAGGTAATCTGTTAGTTTGGAAGATGCTTTCAACCTGGAAACCAATTTCTAAATGCAAAGGGTAGATTGTAAAAGTTGATTTTATTTTATTTTATTCTTATCATGGAGAAAAAATGGTAGGAAATTTTATGTCCCAACAGTGGCTCTATCTGGGGATGTATGCCCCTTGTGGGCATAGAAAGATCCTAGATCTCTGGGGAGTAGACTGGTTCCTACTCCATTGGGCAATAGAGTACAACTTCTTCTTTTTTCCTTAATCTGATGTAGTTTGAAGAACCATCCCATAGTTGATAGTTCAATGCCCTCAGAAAGACCATGTTTTTCCCTTGTCAAAAACCTGATTCTCATCATGCAGCAGTATCGAACATCTAGAAAAAATATTATCATTTTCCAAGGAATACCCATCTTTGTCACAATCATCATATGTCTCATCATTTTTCTTTCCATGATTAGGTTCTAGCTTAAAAATTTTAGATATATATGATACATAATCACCATATTTATTATGTAGAGCACAATCACACTGACTATAGCATCCTCCAAGGTTGGAAAAGTGAGACTTCACAAAAATTTTATCTTTTGAAATGTCTTCATTAAATTTGACATTATTAGGTAAAGACAGGTCGGATATATCATTTTCATCCACCTGGCTATTTTCAATACAAACTGATGTGTTGTCACTTTTATCTGAAAATGATCTTTCCTCATGAGTTGGTACAATACTTTAACTGTTTGAAAATGCTTTGTCCTCATAATAACATGGATTTGAAAACACTTGGAACTCCCTATCTGGCATGCCTTGGCAGAAGGTCATCTGATCTTCTTCTACTTCTTCATCATACTTGTAATGGGGTTGAAGAAATCTTAAAATTATTTTTAGATATGTGCATTTCCTCCTCATCATGAGTTTGCTCTGTTTGTTGAGAACAATCATCCTCTTCCTTCTCAAACTGTTGATTCAGGTATTGCAGTGGGTGGGCTGGGACAAAAGGAACATCCATGTTTTGAAGACTACTCTCATTTTCAAGTATATGCTAGGGCTCCAAGTCTTGTGCAAAATTTTGATAATTGCAATCATAATCCCAGGTGAAGAATTGATCTTTTAAAACCTCTTCCTTATTTAAATTTGAAACATTATCATGAAAAATTTCACTTGCATATGTCTCATTTACTAGCTGCATTGCTTGATCAGATTCTCCATATTCATCTTCATACTAGTTGTTGTAGTGGCTAAGGAATAGACTTTTGAGATCTTCCCATGAAGATATACTTTGCATAGGAGAGTCTATAAACCATTCCCTTGCATCATCCCTTAAAGATCTTGAAAAACACCTCATAATGACATCTTCTCAATAAATCTGAAAGTTCTCAATAAAATCTCAAAATAGTTGTACATGCCCTTGAGCTGATTCATGTATTTCTCCATGAAATGTAGGCATATATTTTAAGAACTCAATAGGATAGTGATTCGGGTAGCCTAGGATATTACTAAAATTTAATGGTTTATCAATGTCTCGAGAAAACCCTCTTGTTTGTGGATATGGTTGATTATTTTGATGGAGGGTTTGACATTGATAGTACCTGGCATGCTGATAGTATTCATAATCTTGGTAGCCCACTAATCTTTGACTAGGGGGAACAAGATAATCATATATTTGATTTGAGGCTTGTGGTGTGAAAATGTCTTTCCATGTATGATATGCATTATATTCATTGCCAAGATCATGAGTGACTTGTAGTTCAAAAGATCACCATACCCATTCTCATTAGACATTGGTATATGTTGTAATGAATTTGAAGCCTATTTGGCTTTTAATCATTGTATTTCTTGAATCAGCCCAACAATTCCTCTTCTTCTGACATAGTCATTTTGACTTGAGATGGTGTTTTACAAGTTGTATTTATATTCTTCATTAAATTCCTTTTCAAAGTTGCCACCTCTTATCAAAAGAGGAATGGTTTTTTCTTTCCCAGGTCCTTCTTGCCAATAGAGTTACCAATTTGTGTCGGTATTCAAAGTTTATTGACTCTATAATGAGATGGTCTTCAACCAAGATTTCTCAGCTTTGTCCCCAATAGAGTCACCAATTTGTTAGGTCTCAAAAATGCAGGTTGCAAATCCTAAGAGGATGCCAGGCTCTATGATCATATTGGCAACATTTCTAAACTAATGCGATGGAGTTAACCTATAGGGTTAATGACTCCCTACACTTTAGGTACTGCTATACCTAGGCAGGTGAACCCTAAAAGTTGAAGCAGATCAGATGAGTTTAAGTGCTTTGGTCAGGTTAAAGGATCTACACTCAGTGGTAAATGGTGTGGAATAGATGAAAGCTTGCTAACTAGTTCTATATCTAATATCTAAAAAATAATTGGTATAAATTGTATAAGCAATATCAAGGTAAACTTTATAACTAT
The DNA here is from genome assembly GCA_027924645.1 of Cunninghamia lanceolata. NCBI lineage: Eukaryota > Viridiplantae > Streptophyta > Pinopsida > Cupressales > Cupressaceae > Cunninghamia > Cunninghamia lanceolata. The sequence continues at coordinate 5,872,604 of BSBN01001222.1, forward strand.
GCTCAACTAGTGAATGAGTTTTGGGTAAAACTAAATGATGATTCAAGATAAGACCAGTGCCTTCTTGGGTAAACAAAGTCAAATGGAAATTTGAGACTAGTGGCTTATATTGGGTGATAACTCTAACTGTTTGGCACAATGTTTTGGTTTACAACTTGTATAAATGTGCAGGGAAATGATTGACAAACTCTTCTTAATATCCAACTGACACAATTAGGTTTTTTGTTATCCATCAGAAGGAAATTTAACCCTTTCTTAAAGGAACCAATTAGATGAAATATACAAGAATAACAAACAATATCAATTTGGAGACAGAATGACTATCCTAATTATATGGCTCTTCTTAGTGATCCAAATCAACACTTCCATATTACTATGACTAACCAGAAGGATTTTAATTCCTTTCAAGGAAAACAATTAATCAAATCACACAAATACAGCAAATGTGCATTGACAAATTAAATATATAGTTGATATATCAATTTGATTAATAAGGAAATGCAAAACTAGAGACAACCAAATAACTGAATAATTTCAACAAACAATTGATGCCAGTATAAGTCCACAGAATCAGAGATCTTCTATTAACTTCTTAAATGTAATATTTGCAACATGGTCTTTTAAAACATTATGAACTTCTCATATTATCTCCTACTATTCATTATGCTCTCTTTCCATCTGGTACATATAGTTTGTGATTTTAGGGTTACAACCCTTTATTTCTTCCATTGCAACCTTTCATTTAATTAATTTTTTGCACTTTGGTGAAACTTTACCCTTGCAATTTTGATGATGTTCAACATACTTTTACTCAGGAAAAGATCATTATCTTCATTTGAACCTTGCACAAAGTTGTTATTATTTTCACTATTTTCCCTTGTACGATTCATAACCTTTTATTTTTTCACATAAATTGGAAAATAACTTTGATACCCACTTCATTGGTGTGTCAGGAAGACAAAAAATATGCTCATTGATAAGTGATCTCTTGCAGATAAAGTACCCATCAACATGACTCTTGAGATCGGACTGATTCACTGATTTCATTTCGACTTTATTTCTTTCACTGATGAGTTTTCTTGCTTGGTTTTTTTTAGGGTTTCTTATGTCCCAAAGCTTTGCTCCAACACGGCTACGAGGATTTTGGTGAAAGTTATGGGTTCTAGTTTTACATCTACCATATGCATTAGCTTGAGATTTTCTAATGCATTTTCAATAAACCCATTTTAACATTCCATGGGATGAAATAGTTCACGTGCCTTGTCTTCATTTTTTCTTTTATCGGTGTGACTCAATATACCTGAGGAGACTTGAGGGACTCACTCCGATAAGCTATGTTTCCCTGATATTGGGGTTTCTGATGTTGTGAATTGTAGTGATTTCTGATCAACAATCTCTTGAAGTTTTTAGATACAAACATAGAAGACGATACAAGACTGGCCTCAGTATTAACATGGATCTTTTCTCCATTATATCTATTAGATTTGGCCTCATAACTTGGAGTATTGTTTGCATTTGCAAGAATTTTAATTCAAGCTCATGACGGAAGATATCTCCCTCGACAATATTTAGAGTTTTCTGAATAGAGTATAGTGGGATATGCTTATTTCAATTTTCTGTCAATGTGCCAATTATACATTATCTGCCATCTACATATGCATAAAGCCATTTTCCTGCATGAATTCCAGCTTCAAACACTTAAACACATTCTCTCGATTGACAAACTGAAAGCCACTGTAAGTAGCTCACAAGTTGTTCAAGGCTTGTCCATGTCTCCATCAGCAGTGAATATAATTGCTTCCAGTCCTTCAGATATATAAGTTACCTTTTCAACTTCCACCACAAGCATAAGACGGCATAGGATCTCTTGGTCTGATAGCTTTGAGTATCGTCAAATGAATAGAATTCTCACCATTTCATGGGTGTGGAGTATACTTTTCTTAGATTTTGAAGTTTCACAGCACAAGCATCTCCCATTTAATTTTCTGATTATTCTTCCATAGAATGGCGTAATTCATGGCACACTTGTAGTCACAAGTTTGGGAATATCTCATCTTTTCAACTGAATCTCACAGTTAGCTCCATAAGACTTGACTTTATATTCGGCATTATGACATGAAAATCTTTCTCATATTTGAAAACCCTAATCATCTCCCCAAAATCTTTTAAGATGCAGAATTCATATTGGGTGGGGTCACAGTGGCCCACATCATTGGTGTATCAGAATGACTCATTGTGAATGCTCAATATGTTTCATTTTTACCCTAAGTGTTCAGTACAGGAATGAAAAACACTAGTAAAGATGGTGAAATTGTATCCATCTCTGAGTCATGTCCAAAAGACATATCTTCATGTTCATTGTAACTACAAAAAACATTCATTGTCTGACCCTTCATCATCGGTCTCTAAAAATATATGAGAATACACATTTTACAGCTCTGCATTTGAATTTGGAGCATGCAAAATTTTATCCACATCGTTTGCCTTGTTAAGGTCTAGCTTCTATTGTTTTACGTTTTGCTCCAACGGGTATATGTGAAAACTCAGTGACTCTTTGCATTGGAGAGCAAGTGAAGGTTTTAATGCTTTTCTCTTGGTCAGGAGGTTTCGTGGTCTCAACTTAGTTGGACGTTGATAATTCTTCCCATGGTAAAAATTATAGCATAACCCTTGGATAGTCTCTCAACTGTCACCAATATTCCCTCACCAAATAATGAAACAAGGACCTAATCCATTTAATATGGTACTTATTTCCCTTTCAGGATCTAATTTTCCTATAAAAGAAGCAAGCTATGCCTCATTAGTAATTATTACAAGGCCAAGATGAGTATTGGCTGGATTATGGGCATCATGCAACTTGCTTCATGCATCTCCACCCAATATATCAGATGTCTTCCAACTTCTCCAAGAACTTGCCCAACAAGCAACAAATCATGTATTATGCCTAACGATATGTCTGGATCAAGCATGCCACGACAATACTAGAAATAACTCAGAATGATTGCATATTGGTGTCTCCACAATATTTTAGAAGACTCGCTCTAGGGTATTTGCAGTAACAAGCTTTAATAATATTGAATGACAAGCACTATTTGATAAATGTGTTGATGAAAGAATATTAATATACGTGACATTATCTATGTTTTTTCCTTTAATTGAGGGTCTCGACAGATTGAGAAGCCCAACTTTCCGTCTTGTAATGCTGCCAATTTGTTGTTTTCTTCTCTGATATACGTAGCCTTGAATAAGTTTGCTTCAGACTGTCAACACTTTCAAAAAATAGACCTTATCTATTTTAGGGATTATAATATTGTCAACCCATAGGTTTGAATACTCATCTGAATATTATGAGCATCAATGTTGTACTTTAGTTGTGTGGACATTTGTATCACTAGAGCTCGAAAATTTCCTCCCACAACCTAAAATTTGAGGCAGAGGTAGTAGTGATCAGATTAGGGGTGCATGTTGAAATTTTGAGGTTGAAGTAGGTTATTCCTCACAAGCTCTGTTGCATGGTACAGACTGTTCCTAGCACCATAACACAAACTAGGAGTGACTTCCTCAAAATCTGTAGAAAATTTTTTCCTTGTAGTTAAATGAAGATGCTTGCTTCTAATGGCCCACCATAATAAAGTGGGCAATGAGCAAGATTTTTGGCCAAATATGGATCTATTGGTTCCATGTCCTTGATACACATCTACCTAGGACATTTAAGGATAACCCTAAAATGACTTTCTGTGGGGTGACTACAACCTACATTAGGAAGCAAAACTACAGTCCTTTCAAAGGCCTTTTGACCATCAACCTTTTCAATAAACACACAACCAGGTTCAAGCACGAGAATTAGATAAGCCCATTTGGAACCCAATACATTCGAGGATTTTGTTGCACTTCCTAATTCACTATTTTTAGTCTTATGAATTTGTTCTAAGGCCACAAGCCTTGCTTGAAAGGATTACCATTTTGAATTGTTGGTTTCACACCTTTCACCGGCTTCTAATGATTTGGGTGAGTTAAATTCACTTTTGGGCTATCTTCTTCCAGAATAGATTGATCACCATTTTCTATTGTAGAGTGCATGTTATGTCTTGTGCTACACTTGAAACTCTATCCATTGATAATGGAAGAGGTTGCAGTAATTTTGGGCCAAAGTTTATTTGTGCAGGAACTATTGATATTGCATAGAATCCTATTAGATACCAAAGCCTTGGTGACAAAGTATAATCTAGGTTGAGTAAGCTCAAGTTGCAAAGTTAATCTGTTAGTTTGGAAGATGCTTTGAACCTAGAAACCAATTTCTAAATGCAGAGGGTAGATTGTAAAAGTTTATTTTATTTTATTTTATTCTTATCATGGAGAAAAAATGGTAGGAAATTTTAGGTCCCAACACAACCAATGGTGAAAACCTAGCAAATAGGCACCTTGTGATAAGTACCTTGATGAAAACCTAGAAAATAGGTGTCTTGTGTAGATTGATTGTCTATGCACCTTACACTTGGGCCAAGTTGTCTCATCTATGCCCTCCTATCATTCCCATCCTATCCTATTATCTTCATCCATTATATCAGCATACATATGCCATTTCACCCACTTATCCTCCCTTCCTCTTTTTGATCTTGATAAAGATAGGGGCAAAATGTTAAAAAAAATGCTTTGGACATCTCTTGATATATCTAATCTTTTCCAACCAATCCTATCATCCTATCGTCAAAATCTTTATTGCGCAAATTCCTATGTATCTAGAATAAGGCATATGATCCGTATGCAACATAGTCATTGAAGATCACATTTTGAATCCCTCCATCCATCTATTATAAACCTACCATCCCTCCCATCTATCATTCCATCCCTTCCAAGCCTTCTATCATGCTTCCTACTAAGCACCATCTCACCTTATCATTAGTAACACATATCTAGAGTCACGCATATGATTCCTATGTGAAGTAGTCCTTGAAAATACCCTAATACACCCCACCCCTCTATCCTACCTTTTCTCTTCCTCATATCCACTATCATTACACCTCCCCACCTATCACCTTATCCTACTCGACCTAGTTTTCCCTTGTTATTGGTATCTAGCACCTAGGCTATCCAAATGTCATCCAATGTGTTCTCCATCTTTAAACCATTTCCAAAAATCCAAAACAATATCAAAACATTTCCAAAAATCCAAAAAAAAAATCAAAACATTTACAAAAAGCCAAAAAAAAATCTAAGCAATAAATCCAAGTGCAAGCCATCTTTAATCCATACCTATCTAGCCAAATAATCAAAAGCATATTTTGGTTTTGTTCCAACCTTGTTTTCAACCCAATCAATCGATCATTTATCCAATCATTATCAACAGGATATATCATTCCCAAATCCTTGTGTTGCTTTAGGGATATATCATTCCCCACAATGACAATATTATCCGTATCCAATCAATCAATTCATCCTTGGTCACTCAATCATCAATTTTCAACTTGTTAGGGGCAACACCTTATTTGATTTTGCATCATTTGTTCATTCTTCCCACCTACCATAAACCATAATAAAATATACATCCACGCATCCATCTACCACAATCCATTATCACCATACACCACTCAAATTTGACTAACTTGAGGAGAAAACAAAATACGCATTATCAGAAAACATCAAGTACTCATAAAATCACAAGAGAAAGACTACTATTGAACAAGCACACTACTTGCATACTTGTTGTCTATTCATCTAATCTATTATCTTAATCTAAAGCCTTCAATGGATGTATCCTTCCTACAACAAGGCCTTAAATCCAATATGAGCACCCCTTTTTGGCAAGAGATATGATGGTTTTGTATTTGTTTTGTTATTTAGTCATTTTCTTTTGATTTATCTTCTATCTCTTTCTAATGCTTATTAAAGACTACCTTGATCTTTCTATAGCTTGGTATGTTACAAGAAGTATGGACTAGGGCAGGGTCTTTGTTTTTGTATGCGGTGTTTGTGGGATGTTCTTGTTACCCTACCAAGGCTAATATTTACCTTATATGTATTGGGAAAGCTTCTAGCATAAACAATATCATTTGCATCTAAGGTCATTCAAATACCTTTTGTACATTAGGATCATTATGTTCTAATCTATCTTCCTCTCACATATCTAACAAGGTTTTATTATGTCTGGTATGAATAAGGACAACCCTCTATTTACAGAGTCAATGTCCATGCAAAGGATACAACATCACCCTAGTTCCTCATACCTTGGTGCATAATATCCATTTGCTAAATCAAAATAAGGATTTCTCTATATTTTTTCTTAGCATAACCTAAGCAAATCATCATTTCCATCTCACCCATACATCCTAATAAATATCTATAGCTTTCATAGTTTGATCAATTATTATATTATTCTACATCCTACATAGCTTCTTCTATCATACTACATCACTGCATCCATTCTTTTTCCATCATTCTTCCCCCTTTCATCTAACTTTTTCATCTTCATCTAAATCTCTCTACCTACTAAAAATTTCCTCTCCTTTCATTTCGAGAGCACACCTATGTTCTTTGAACCCATCTGTCCTCTCTAGGGGGCATCATTATCATTCATCTTATTCATTAAATTACCATTATCTTTCCTTGTCACCCTCGCTTTGAGTGGTTGGGACATCACCATCTCTAATCCTATCATTTTCTTCCAATCATATTCTTCTATTTTAAAATCTTCTTCAATCCAAATCAAACACTATGTTTTAAACTTCTTTGAATTGTTATTACTTCATAACACCACCTCAAATAGGGGCAAAATGTAGACACATTTTCTCATTAATTCTTCTAATCAAAATTAATTAAATAATTTATAATTATTTAATTAAATCCATCATTTTCATCAATTTAATTCCCCTTCCAACATTAATTAAATAATTTCTAATTATTTAATTAAATTTAACATTTCATCAAATTTTATTCTCCTAATCCAAATTAATTAAATAGTTTTAATTATTTAATTAATTTATCCATTTCAATCCTCAATTTCATAATAATTAAATAACTTCTATTATTTAATTAATTCATCTATTGTATTCCTCTTATCCACAATAATTAAATAATTTTTAATTATTTAATTAGCTAACATTTTCTCTACAATTAAATAAATTATAATTTATTTAATTATCTTTTCTATTTTCTTTTGTCACAAATAAATAAAATCAGTATTTTTATTTATGTTCTATTTCTCTCATCATGCACATGAATTAAATAAATTTATTTGTTTAATTCTAATAATATCTTCTCATGCAAATGAATTAAATAATTTATTTATTTAATTCTTTCCTCTCTATCCATTTGCATGTAAAAAAGAAAATCACAATTTGAGTTAACTTATTCTTCAAATCATTATTTTTAATCAAATCAATTCATTAAATAGAAAAAGCAATTATATTTATGAAAATTAAATCAATTTAATTATCCCTGCAATCAGTTAACTCATTAATTAATCTTTTTTGCATGGACACATGTCACATTATGTCCTTCATGTCCTGTCAATTAACCTCATCCCTCGATTCATCTAATTATTCTCCACTATTGATCAGCATCCTGTGAAAGCTATAAATTCACCATCTTCCAATAGATAAACTCCTCCATGATCTTTGAGCTTTGAGTATCCATATTGAGCTTTGAGCATTCGTTGAGCATTGAGTATCCATAATTGTGCATTCATCATCCATTATCATTCATTCATTACAAGCCAATGTTATGCTTAGTATTTGAGCAATCCACATAGAATATCACAAATTAAATCAAGAGAGCATATCTAAGGGAGTTCGGGTACACTTATTTCTCACTCTATTAGTGAAGGTAAATCACATTTGGATTGAAGGTATTATTGTGCTTTATTTGATTATCTTTATTGTTTATCTAAATATGTTATTTTCCCCTTCCATAGTTATAAGAACTTATAGAAATATAATAATAAATAATAAATCCATCAAGCAAGCAACACACACAAGCATAGATGCAAAAATGGAAAAAAACAATTTTTCCCCTAGTCAAGATAAGAACTTGACTTTGGTGATGATGATGACTGGTAGATTGGGAATGATATATTCCAATGATTGGATTTGTTGCACCTCCAAGCAATGATATATGCAAGGGAGGTAGATGATGGAACAATATTCTCGAAATCTATGATGATTTTCTGAGAGATGAGAAAGACTAAGGACAATGTTGATGGTTTTGTTTTTGTTTGGGCTTGATTTGAATTGTATTGATATTCTATCTATAGTGTGATGGGTTTAGATTGCTTGCATTTTGATGGATTGATTTGGGGATTAGGGTTGGATTTGCATTTTTTTTCGATAGTCTTTTAATTTTTATTATTGGATGGGATTTTCTTGTCTCCATATGATAACCAGTGACAAGGGAACACCAAGTCTAGGAACAAGGATGGGAGATAGGTTGATTTAGGATGATGAGTTTGATGGATTAAAAATATTATGGATGGGGGATCTCCAAGGACTATGTCACAAAGGAATAACATGCCCCACTCTATAAATGTCTTTTAGGATGTTGGACTAAAGGGATATAGAGTATTGCACAAGCTAGAAAAATATGTTTGGAGGATTTGGTGCAGAAGAATTTTCTATGTTAATAGAATACCAAAGCATATTTAAATATTGTGCCTTAGTCTATATCAAGATCAAAGGAAAGGAATAAAATAACAAGAGAATTTGAAGGAAATATATACAATGGAGCAAAAAAAGAGTGAGGAAAAGTAGGAGGGGTTTTCGCAAAACGCAGGTGAAGGGGGAGCGAATCCAAGCGCAGAAGCAACCTCCTCTCAATACTCAGAGAATATTCAAGACGAACGGATGATTATTGAGGTCTCAGAGGAAAATGAAATCGATAGGGCAATGATGGAGGATTTGGCTATTATCGGCAGATTTATTGGAGGCAAACCTTCAAGGGACAAAATCAGGAGGTGGATAGCAGAAAACTGGACCGAATTCAAGGTAATCAAATTCCTACCAAAAGGTTTTTCTGTTATTCTCTTTGAATCAATAGAGGAAAGAGATAGAATTTTGCAGGGTGACATTTGGTATCTGCAAGACGCACCATTACATCTCCAAAAATGGCAGCCTAATTTTAATCTAGTTAATATGGATCCCTACGATCAGCCAATTTGGATTAGGTTGTACAACCTGCCAATTGAATATTGGTCAGAAGAATGCTTGGCAAAAATCAGAAGATCGCTCAAAACCCTAATAGAGATCGATAATGGAATTTTGGAAGGGGATTCATATATTAATGCGAGGATGAAAATTGCAGTGATTAGGGCATTGCCAAAACAAGTGGAACTAAGTGTGAATGGGAAACATTAGCGACAGGTCGTGGAAATTGAAAAAAACAAATTCTTCTGTTTGAGATGTGGGCGCAAAAATCATATGGAGGAAAAATGCTAGATTAAGCAGAAAAAAATAAACAAGTGGGTCAAGAAAATGTTGGATGCAATTCCCAATCCAAAGGCACTAGAAAAGGTAGAAATTTTGTGGTAGGAGAATAACTCGGCGCCGTCCTAGGTAGAGAATGGAGAAAATAAACAAGATCTGATCAATTGTGATAATCTGCCTAAAGGTCAAGAAGCCAGTAAAGAAGGAAATCATAGAGAAAAGAACTGAGTAGGGTGCACGGGCCCTCAAACAGAGAAGGTGGGATTGCAGACCCCAATCATCCAACCATGGGAGTTGGAAGAAGAATGGTCAGAAGAAGACTTCCCTGAATCAGAAGAACTGGGGGAAACTAGCATAAGAAATATCAGTCAGACGGCCCTAAACTTTCTCACCAAGCCAAAGAGGGATAGGGGCAGGAAATCCAATAAGGAAAGAAGGGAAAGAGATGCCAATGAGATGGGGTTGAAGAACATTAAGGACTTCTTCATCAAATCCAAGGGAGCAAAGGTCTCCCTTGGAGAGAAATGAAGATAGCTACGTGGAATGTTAGGGGCCTAAAGGCCCCTGACAAGAGATGCTTAATTAAGCGTCACCTAGATTCGATTGAGAGCGATGTTATATTGCTACAAGAAACTAAATTAAGCAGTGAAGAAGGAAGGAGATTTACCAAATACTATAGAAGTTGGGAAGGCTAGTTTCAAGACTCTACTGGAGCAGCAGGGGGTCTGGGTCTTTTGTGCAAGTCAAACAAAATGAGAGTGGAAATCATAGAAGCAAAGATGAACTAGGTGTTATGTGAAATCAGAAATCTGTTAACTGATATGGTCTTCCTCATTATCAATGTATATGGACCAATTAAGATGGAAGAAAAAGTAGCAGTTTGGAAAGAACTAATAGACCTTAAGCAAAATTTTGATTTTAACAAGGTAATAATGGGAGGAGACTTCAATGCCATTTTGGATTTAAATGAAAAAAGAGGAGGTGTTAGGGTCATCAGCAAAACCATGACAGACTTTAAAGAGTTCATAAATGAAGTCAGACTAATGGATTGTGAACCCAGGAATGGAGCATTCACCTGGACAAATAGGAGGAAGGGGTTCATGAATATCACTGAGAGGCTGGACAGGTTTTTCATGGGAGCAGATTGGTTGGTAGACAAGTTTATCTACTCATCAAGGATCCTTCCGTTAACAGTGTCAGACCATTACCCTGTTATGTTGGAAGTGAATTTGAATGAGAGGCCAATCAAAGGCTACTTCAAATTCGAGAACATGTGGTGGAGAGACTTACACTTGCCAGACTTCCTCAAGGAGTGGTGGAAGCAAAGCGCTGAGGAGAGAGGTATAGTAAGCTATTGTTTCATGAAAAGACTTCGCTGGTTAAAATCTAATCTAAGAATTTGGAACAAGACAAAATTCAAAAACATTTTCGTGGAGAAGGAAAGATTGGAATAGGAGTTAAGCAAGCTAAATAATAAGGTTATCAAGTATGGTTTGATGGAGGCAGATTTTACAAAAGAGAAATCATTAAAGGAAGAATTAGGAGAAATATTGTTAAGGGAAGAACTTTTCTGGCAAGATAAAGCAAGAGACCTCTGGCTAAAAGTAGAAAACAACACAAATTTTTTCCATGCCTCAGCCAAAAGCAAGAGAGAATGGAATAGGATCTCAGAAATCACAAAGGAAGATGGTTTAGTTTTATCTAATAGAACAGCAATAGAAGAAGGAGCAGTTTCACATTTCAAAAATCTGCTAGGAAAGGCTCAAGATGATAAAGGAATTGACCTAGGGATATTAAATTGTATTCCAAATATCATTAATGAGGAGGACAATAAAATGCTCCTCGAACCATTCACAGAGGAAGAAGTGAGGCAAGCAACTTGGATGCTGGGGGCAAAAAAATCCCCAGGTCCAAATGGCTTCACGGCAAGATTTTATCAAAAATGCTGGGACTTCTTGGGGCATGATGTTTGGGAGGTGGTGGAGGACTTCAAAAAGAAGAAAAAGTTTGTAAGAAATTTGAATAATATGGTGATCACTCTAATCCCCAAAAAAGCGGTCAGCAACTCCTTCACAGATTACAGGTCGATTGCCTTATGCAATGTGATTTACAAAATCATCTCAAAAGCCCTGGCCAATAGATTGAAAAAAGTTCTAGGTAAGATCATATCTAAGGAATAGAATGGATTTGTCCCAGGCAGAGAAATTATAGAAAGCATAATTGTCACCTCGGAGGCTATCCACTCCATGGCGTCACAGAAGGTAAAAGGAATGTTAATAAAATTAGATGTCTCCAAAGCATATGACAGCGTAAGATGGCAATTCCTTTCAGAAGCATTACAGAGATTTGGATTTGCTTCCGATTGGGTGGAGTTAATTCAATTCTGCATTTCTTCTCCTAGTTACTCAATTTCAGTTAACAATTCTTTGTGTGGATTCTTTGGAGCAACGAATGGTCTTCGGCAGGGAGACCCTCTATCCCGATTTCTATTTGTAATAATGGCTGATTCAATGAGCAAATACATAAGATAGTTAAGAGAGGACAGAATTTGGAAAGGCATCCTAGTGGCAGAAGGGATGCATCCAATTTCTCACAGTCAGTTCGCAAATGACACTGCTCTCTTTGGGATGGCCTCGATGGAAGAAGCAAAAGTTATCAGGATGGCTCTAGACAGGTATTCCTTAAGCTCTGGTTAGGTATTTAATTTAGATAAATCGGCTATCTATTTCTTCAACACAAAGAAAGCAGCCCAAAGGAAGATTTCAAGGTATTTAGGTATTGCAGTGGGTCATCTCCCCTCACAATATCTGGGCATCCCTTTATTTTCAGGCCAATGCAAATCAGATTTATGGGAAGATGTGCTGAGCAACCTTAACAGGAAAATAGAACAATGGAAAAACAAATGGTTATCTCTTGCCAAAAGGATCCTTATGATAAAATTAGTCCAATCTACAGTCCCAGTTTATGTAATGTCCTGCTTCAGAATGACCTCTAAAGTCATAGCAGATTTGGAGAGCCGCTTAAAGAACTTCATCTGGAAAGGAGCAAAAGAAGATAAGAAAATACCACTAGTAAATTGGAACACAGTATGTCTACCTAAAGCGAATGGAGGAATAGGTATTAGCAAAATGCTCCCTCAGAATATGGCATTAGGAGAAAAGATGGTGTGGAATATATATAGACATCCAGAAAAGCTATGGTGCAAAATTTTTTAGGCTAAATATTTGGATTGTGACAATCCAAGCCATATTCTGACAGCAGCAAACCATTCGGGAGGCTCACCAATTTGGAAATTCCTTTGGGAATCTAGAAGAATAATTACGGATCATTTGACTTGGAAGATTGGTGATGGATCAAATGCTAAGTTCTGGCAGGACTCGTGGAATGGGGAAGAATCTCTGGAAAAACTACTGGGATATCCAGACTGGATTAATGAAGTCGAACTAGAGATGGGCCAAAGTTTAGCAAGCTATGTGAAGCGCAGTTGGGGGGATGTTGGTACCAGTTTTGACTAGATCCCTATATGCTCCATGCATATTCCAGACAGTGTCAAAGAGAGCATTCAAAGTTTGATGAGCCACAGAAAAATAGTTCTATCTGATCGCCCGGATGAAGTAATATGGAGTGGATCGAAGTCGAGAGAATATTCAATAAAATGCAGGTATCAGATCCAAGCTGTTAATCAAGAAAATAAAGATTGGCCTAAGAAGTTATGCTAGGACAATAAGGTCCTGCCTAAGGCAGGAGCGTTCCTATGGACTGCTCTCCATAAGAGGATTCTCACTGGTGAAAGGCTACAAAGACTAGGTTTCTCAGGCCCAACCAGATGTTCGATCTGTGAGAAAGAGGAGGAGACTACGGACCATCTTTTACTAAACTATCAATTTGCCTCCAAGTGCTGGGATTGGCTTCAGGATTTGTTAGAGTGGCAATCAGCCAGGGAGTCAAATGTGAAGGAATTTCTAACAAGTTGGCCAATCTTGGGATCCAAATCCACGTGGGGGGAGGCATGGATTGTAGTACCTTCCATGCTATGTTGGCATCTGTGGAAAGAATGGAACCGCAAAATTTTTAATAACATAGCTAGCAATATCAAGGAGGTGGTGGAGAGGATAAAACATGGCATAAGAAAAACAAATCCTATATGCAATGGGACGACAGGTTGAAAAAGAAGTGGCCCAAGCTGCAAGTCCACTCTGGGATGTTCACCTCAGAGAAGACAAATAGATTATCCTACAAGTGGTCTAAACCACCCCGAGGCTGTCTCAAGATCAACTTTGATGGCTCAACCAAGGGCAATCCTAGGAAAGCTGGTGGAGGAGTGGTGTTAAGAGATGAGAACAGAGGGTGCGTGGCAGCCTTATCTTGTAATTTTGGCATTGCAACCAATAATGAGGCCGAGTTCGAGGCCTGCTTCGTAGGACTGACACTGTGATAAATTAAAGCTTAGGCAAGTGGATCTAGAAGGAGACTCCCTTATCTGCATAAACACAATTAAACATAAAAAAGTAACCAGTTGGAGACTCAACTCTTGGTTGGAAAAGATCTTAGAGAAGCTTGATAAATTGGGAGAATTTTATATAACGCACGTGTTCAGGGAGGCAAATAGGGTGGCCGATGCACTAGCCAATATCAGAGCTTCACAAGAGATGGATTGCTGTAAACACGATGTAAGTAACCTCAACCTTCAAATCAAAATTTTAATCCAAGAGGACAATGGTTAGTTGGTGCGATCGATACGCAGTGGTAGAACATCTCATCTATCCAAGATACCTCCTACGGCCACCATCCTCTTTCCTGGTCTTTGCAGAGCTTTTTGGCCTGCACATTTGACATGGAGGGACAAGCGCCAAGTTTTTAAAACCTAGAATACTACGGCTCGATCCTTGCAGAGATTTTCGGTAGGTTTATTTTGACTCGTGAATGTTGGTTTTTCATCCTCAGACCCAATTGAGATCCTTCATAGGATCACAATGACAGAAGTAAGGAGTATTTAGAGCTGGAGGAGCCGTTTGAATTCATCCATGGCTTGGATTAGCAGAGGCAAAAAATGGCTAGGAGGAAGCATTTTGGAGTGAAGTGTGAGTGCTGGGATGAAGCGGTGGAAAAGCAAGTCTCTAGGTTGTTAAAACAAGAAGTGTCAGAACTAAGAGATGCGTTTATGGTGATCGCATGAGTGAAGGAAGTGCAGGGAAGTCATATCCACGACAGTGTTCTTCTGGAAAGGTTCTATGTTTCGGTGGCTCAAGCAACAGGTAATCTGGCCCGGGCGTCAAGATTCACAGGTCATTTGATCAAAGAAGAGCTAAGAGATGCGGTCATCACAGCAGGGAGAAATGTTAAAAACAACCCTCATAGTGGTTTAATCTGTGGTGTCTTTGATGCAGCGGTGGTAAGAAAGAAGCAGAGAGCAGCGGAAGGGTTGAAAATCTTCAGAGAAGGTCTAGAGAACATATATATGGTGGCTTTTGCCAATTATGTAAGCCTGTATGGCGATCTTTTGTCTGCACAGCAACTTGAGCGTGCTAATGAGCTAGCTGATGGTATTAACACCATCTCCAACTCAATGTAACTTTTCTTATGATTTTAATAAAAAGGGATCTACCCCCTCTGGTAGAACTTACCTTTAAAAAAAAAAAAAAGATCAAAGGAAAGTAGGGAGGATGGATGGAAATGGTGGCAAGGATATGTGGATATGATGGATTAGGATGATATGAAGGAGGTAGGATGGGATTTATGAGACAACTTTCACCCAAGTGTAAGGTACATAAACAACCGATTTACACATGATGTCCATGAATGAGTTTTCATCATGATACTTATCCAAGGTGCCATGAAATGGTCCTCACCATTGGATGAATGATTTTCTCTTTACTATTTTAATTTTTTTGTATATTTTTGGATATTTTTAGATTTTTTGTTTGGTTTTCTAATTTTTTTGTATCTTTCCACTTTGATTTTTTATATTTTTCCTTTTTTTTGAGTTTCTACTTTGTAAATTGGATGGTATTGCTAACTAGATATTCAAATAGTCTTGACACATCTATGTCCATCTGATATAGTCAAGGTAGATGTTCTTTCCATAAAGTGCTAGTAGTGACCTACCTAGAGTAACTTCTTTGTCACAACCATAGTGCTCATGTAAAATCCAATGATGTTGGTGTGATGCTTATTGATAGTAGAGTTGGCCTTATTCAAATGTTTACATCTTGACAAGATAACATCATATCCCTTATGATAAAGTGTTGTTCCCACAAAACGATAGATTTGGGATTGTGGATTTTTTAATTTGAGGTAGGATTTTGAATTTGGATGGGGGATGTTGGATGTGGAATTAGGTGATTGAGATTCATAGGATTTAGGTGGATGGAATGACAATTTAGGTTGGTTTGGAGAATTCTTGACTTTCCAAACTTGGGATGGTGGATTAAGGAGTATGGGTTTTGGATTAGGATGGCGATTAGGACTAACATTCTTATACACCTTATTTATTTGGAGTGATGATAATCTTGAAGGTAGTGGACACCTATTACATGCAACATTCTTTCCATGTGGCTCCATGTTTTGAGTGATTTCTAGATTTGGACATTGAGGACCAACATTCTTGTACAATATAGAAGGTGGTGGATACCTATTATATGTGAGGTGCATCTTTCAATGTGGATCCATATTTTGAGTGATTGGTAGATTTGGATATATTCCTTCACTTTATTTGATTGGTTCATTTTTTCTTTGGGACCCATATTGTTTTTATGTGTCTTCCTTGATTTTTGGATCCATTCTCTTTTGATGTTTGATTTGGATCTTGGGCTTTGTATACTTTACAATTTTATTAGTCCTAATAGATGGGTTGAGGATGTGGAGGATAAAGTTTGATGGTACGGATAGTGGAGGTGGAAGAATTTCTATTAGTAGCCTTGTTGTAGGGGCTATGAATGGTCCCTATCTTAATGCTTTCATTGTGTAAAGTTGCCTCAATGATCATTGAAGCATCACTAACAACATTAGATTTATTTTTAGAAGACTTGTGTCCAATGCCTTGACCATGACTAATGTAGATTGGGATAGGCTCTAGGATGCCTTTCTCATGAAGGCCCAATCCTTTTCCTTGATAGTTCATACTTTTACATATCTTGTTTGCAATAGGATACTTGTTAATGTCACATGATGCTAGCCCATCGGTGTGTTGCCAAGAACTATTAGAACTTTCTACTGTCCCATTCACCAAAAATACTAACTTGATGAAGGTGGTTATCCTTAAATTTAGTTATCAATACTACCATTTTTCTCAATTGTAAGATTCTTATCAACTTTCAAGGATATGAAAATCGTAAGTGCTAAATAATACTTCTCAAAATATTTCAAAGAGAAACATTTCCTTTTACAATAAAAGATTTGTTAAATGACTATAATAACTAGTTCATATAGTAAATAGGGTGATGTAAACCTGATTTCAAGCTCCTCCTCGTGATGAAAGTTGTTGCAACAATCCTCACACCCTAGAAGTGATTTCCCTACCTCCTCCTTGTTGCAATGTCCACCAAACACCAACTATTTTCCTAGAAAGGGTCATGAATCCCTCAACTCACCCAAAATGCCTCCATTTCCTTTTTCCATGATGCTCTTTTCTTCTACATTTCTCCCACCCTCATGTTTTTAACCTCTCCCTTTTCCTACATCCATTACTACTTGTCCTCTAGGTTTGTTAGTTTCTACAAGGGAGCACCATACCTTCTTCAATGGCATGGAAAGTGACACCTCTCTCAACCATAGTACCCATACCTATGCCATAAATTTGTCTTTCCCTTTTGCTAACTTTTTTTAAACCAAGCTATTAAGAGCTAGGCAATGAAGTGATAAGGTAAGTTGACCCTTTGACTTCACATTTATTTTGTTATTTATTCTATATTTATATTTTCTTTTACTTTCATTTTATTTATAGTTTTTAAATCATTGGTTTTAATATTTAATAAGATATTCAATTTACTAACTCCTCTAGACCCTGTGCAAGACTTACATAATCATTTTAATTGGATAGGATTGGAGATTAGTGGGGAGAGTAGGATGTAGGCTTATAAAAATAGTCCTCACATTAAGATACTACCTAACCATCCTAAACCTGACCTAAATCATATGATTGGGCTAATTAAAAATTAAATAAGACCCCTTGATTTTGTTTATCTTATATACATCTAGGATATAGTGTGACTAACTATAGGAATTATAGGTTTTAATGACTATACATGGTCCTTAATAATAGACACAACTAACTGTGAAGTGTTTACATTCAATTAGACCTCTAATTGAGGCTCATCATGCATTAATATGAATGTAGATTTTATTTGGGGGTTGTCCCATAATACTGTGTCTCACTTATGGGACATCCTGATTTTTCCCTGAAATCACATATTTTTTGGAAAATTATTGATTTAAGCCTTGAGGGGTTCCATCTAAAGAGATTTAATTGAAAGGATTTATATAAAATCCCCTTAGATAGAACCCTCCTAGACTTAAATTAAACCCTTGATGGAGTCTCCTCTGCACTTATCAAAATGTTGATAAAACCAACTTTGCTTCACCTTTTGGGGGGGTCAAAAGAAGTCATTTATAAATCATATTTTTTAATTATGTAGCCCTTTGTATACAATTTTCAAAAAGTATAATTTTGAATAATTTAATTTGATTATTATATTTATTTTCTATTTTCTAGTGAACATAAGTTTTTCACCGAACAACAAGGTCTCTATTCCACACAAGCGGAAAAATAAAAAAATAAGTCTCTATGCCCTAGATATTGATATCCTTGTTTCAACAAAAAAAGAAATTTAAATTTCAATACATACAAAACAAGTTACGTGTTACGACATCAACCTGTGTCCAAATTATAATTAATCTCACTTCCAAAATTAATTAAAAAAATATGCAACAGAAAATAATGAAAAAATATCCATGCCCTAGATATTGGTGTTACAAATCTATATTTTAAAATTAGAATTTATTATTTCTATTAAAAAAGTTATGCATTATATTATAATATATTTATGACTGAGAGAGGCGAAAAAATGCAGAAGGGCAAGTGCGAAGAGGAAGTGCGCAGTGAATTCAAAGATCTAGGGAGTAGAGGAAGCCTCAAGAAATCAAGGAGATTGCAGAAGGTCATGGCTTGACATCTTAGGCAGCAGAGGCAGACAGTGAGATCCCTTTGGAAGATCTGTGGAATAGAGTCAGGCAAGATCCATGGAAGGCGAGGGCAAGAACAGGAGGGGTTTCAAATAGAGGCTTCAATAAAGGCAAAAATAGATGGCAAATGGTCACAAGGAAAATCTCCCCTTTGCCCACATCCATAGAGGATTTAGGAGGTCATAGAGGAATCAAGGAGGAAACACTAGAATGACAGGAAGGGGCAGTTTTGGTAAAAGGAATCATGGAGCTCATGAGCGGCCACAGAGCCAAGGAAACAAGATTTTGATGGTTATGCCCCAGGGTTTGCTAGGCCCATCGATTAAAAAACTAAGAAGCCAAGGTTTGATTTTAAAATGGTTGGGGGTCAAATTAGATAATGAAATGATGTTTCATTGGTGGCGGAAGTGTTGGGGTTAGGATCTAAGGATTAAAACCCTGCCAAATGGCTTTTTTGTTTTTTATGTCCTTTTGTAACAGTAAAGAAGTAAATAATGGAGGGGATCTAGATGTGGGAGGACTTTGGTTTTAATATCTGAGATTGGAAGGTTGGTTTTGACCCCAACAATCATCTTCTGGAATATGTGCAAGACTGGTACAGACTTCCAAATCTCCCAATAGAGTTCTAGAACCAGGCAATTCTGGAGGAAATAGGGAAGTTTTTAGGAAATTATGTTTGTGTAGAGGAGAGGCTAGATAGAAATGGAAAAGGATCCTATGTTCGGATTTGTGTCAAAAATAAGTTGAATTCAATAAAATAGAGAGAAATAGAGATCTTTACCAATTAGGGAACCCTGAGACAAGCTTTGGTCTATGAGCCAACCCCCAAGGGGGACCTCTTGGAGACTCTGGGAGTGGCGCTTCAGGTTTCCTCCTCTTCCTCAAGAGGAGACAGGAGAATCCAATCCGCTGAATGACAAAGAGAGAGGTTCGCAGGATCTGGAGGGTTCTGTCAAGTCATTTCTAGATGAAGAGATGATCAACAGGGAGAAGAAAGAAATCAAGCCATCAAAGGATTCAGCTCCAAAGGCCCCTTCCCAGCTTTCAAAAAGGATAATAGCTGAAAAAACTCAAGTGGGAATGATAAATTCCTCGTGGGAGTAGATAGGAATTTTGGACCAAAAGATTTCAAAGACTCTTGAGTTAATGCACCCTCCCATAGGAGAGAAGGATTTGAATTCCTTGATTGAGGCCAGGAAGGAGTTGGTAGAAGTCGCAGAGGTAGCTAAGCAAGGATCATTGAAGATAAGAGAGGATGTTCAAGAGGAAGATTGGATAGGAGATTTGGAGAAAGGTTTGGATTTGGATGAGGAAAAGGTCCTTCTTGACCAGTTGAAAGAAGGTTTGCAATCAGATGCTGGGGAAATCTTGTTCTCTAAATCTAATAGGATTTTGAGAATCAGCTAAAAAGACCCAGTTAAATTAGTCCCAGATTGTGGTGAGGTCAAAAATAGTGGATGTACTCCCAATAGGGAGAAACTAAAATTGGTTGGAGAAGCTTGCAAGTAGCTAAAAATCAAGGACTTACTCAGAGTAGGGAAGGGAGGCTCCCTTCCTAAAGAATAATGAAAATCATCTCTTGGAGTGTTAGGGGCTTAAACGCCCCTAACAAGAGATGCTTGTTTAGGCATTTCACAGAATCATCCATCTCTGATTTATGGTTACTTCAAGAGACTAAGTTAAGTCAGGAGGAAAGAGAAAAATTCTGCAAGAAGATGGGAAGATGGAAATCCTTGGGAGTCAACTCTTATGGAGCTTTAGGTGGACTCATAACCCTCTGGTGCCCTCAAACAATTCTAGTAGAAGAGGTGGTGAAAATAAAATGTTGGATTACTTCAAAGGTAAGAAGCCTAGCTTCAAATCTGAGTTTTCTTTTGATTAACATTTATGGGCCCAATTCATGCTTAGAGAAGAAGGAAATATGGAAAGAGCTAGATATAGTTCTCAATAGCCAGGCTTTTGATTTCTATATTCTGGGGGGAGATTTCAATGCAATTTTGAGATCCAAGGACAAGAAAGGAGGGGTTGGAAGGAAGCCCCAATCTCAAGTGGACTTTGAAAACTCTGTGGATAGAAACTCACTATTTGAAATTCCTATGAGGAATGGAGCATTCACATGGATGAACAAGAGATTGGGATACAGAATTATTACAGAAAAATTAGATATATTTCTCTTCAAAGGAAACTTGGGAAACTTTCCTTTTAGTCTGGAATGCAAGATATTACCAATTTTAGGATCAAACCATTATCCAATCCATCTAGAAATTGTTGGGGAAAGGAGACCAGTAAGATGCCCATTGAAATTTGAAAATATGTGGTTTAAGGACCTGGACTTTGTGGATTTGGTAAAGCAGTGGTGGTCAGAAGTCAATCTGGATGGGTCTAAATTCTTCAATATTATAACCAAATTAAAATATGTGAAACAAAAAATAAGAGCATGGAATAAAGATTGCTTCAAGAACATATTTGAAGAAAAAAGGAGAGTTGAAGGGGAATTAATGACTCTCGATGAGAAGGTTTTAAGAGAAGGCATGGATGCTAATAGTTTTTTACTTGAGAAGGAAATTCTTGGCAAATTGGAAGGATTGACTTCTAAAGAAGAGGTTTTTTGGTGGCAAAAATCAAGGGAGGTCTAGTTAAGGGTAGGAGATAAGAATTCTAATTTTTTTCACAATTCCACCAAAGCAAGAAGGGAATTCAATAGAATTGCTGAGATTAGAATAGCAGATGGGAGTCTTCTAGATAAACCAAAAGATATCAACAAATAGGTAGTCTCTTTTTTCAAAAATCTACTAACTGATAGAGAGGGGTCGAACCTGGAAAGTCAATAGACTCTATTACGGGGCATCCCTAGACTGGTTTCAGAAGATGATAACAAATATTTGACCAGAAAATTCACAGAAGCATAAATAAAAGAGTCACTCTTCAGTCTTCATCTAGATAAAGCTCTGGGGCCTGATGGATTCCTGGCAGCCTTTTTCCAAAAGTGCTGGGAGTTTCTAGGAAAGGAGATCATGGAGGCAATCAAGGATTCCAAGAATTCAAGGAGAATTTTAAAAGAGATAAATAACACTTTTCTAGCTCTTATTCCAAAAAAGGATAATCCAGAATCTCTAGAGGAGTTCAAACCCATTGCTTTATGCAATACCTTATATAAAATCTTAGCCAAGGCAGTAGCCAATAGGCTAAAGTTGATCTTGCCCGATGTTATTGCTAAAGAACAAACATGCTTCATCCTTGGTAGGTCTATTTTGGATGGGATGATAATTACCCAGGAATCCATTCATTCAGTCCAAAGAAATAAAAAGCTAACAATGCTCATCAAACTTGACATGAAAAAGGCTTATGATAAAGTGAACTAGAGGTTTCTCTTCAAAGTGTTAGAAGCTTTTGGGTTTAATATCTCTTGGTTGAATTGGATCTTTGAATGGGTGGCTAGTCCCAGGTTTTCAGTTTTGGTTAATGGCTCCCCCGAAGGCTTCTTTAGGTCCTCTAGGGGACTCAGGTAGGGAGATCCGATGTCCCCTTTTATTTTCATCCTAATGGCAGAAGCACTGGGAAGACATTGTTCGAGGGTGAAAGCAGAAGGTAGAATTCATGGGATTCAGATTACCCAACATGAACAGGAAGTTACCCATCAACAGTTTGTCAACGATACCATGCTATTTGCGGTAGCCAAGGAGAGGGAATCTTTGCATCTGATTCAAATCTTAGACTTATACTTCGTAGCTTCGAGACAAGAGGTTAGTCATTTGAAATTGGAAGTTTTCTTTTTTAATACAAACAGTAGAACGGAAAATAATATTACCAGAATTCTAAAGTTCCGGAAAGGGGAACTCTCTTGCAAATACTTGGGTTTGCCATTGGAAAAAAGGGGTTAGGCCTGGCAATCTTTGGGATGGGCTCATTGAAAGGACAAAAAATAGATTAGCCTCTTAGAAAAACAAGTGGATTTCATGGGCACGCAAATTGACTCTACTAAAGGCTATCATAACAGCAATTCCCACTTATATGATGTCTTGCTTTCCATTGGCAAGAGCAGCCTTTGCAGATTTAAATCAGAAAATAAGGAAATGTTTTTGGCAGGGTAATTCAGATCAGTATAAATATCCTTTAATCAAATGGTCTTAGATTTGTGAGCCTATAGAAGTGAATGGGACCGGTCTGAAAAACTTGGCAAAATAGAATGTTGCCCTAGGAGCCAAACTGGTTTGGGCAATTGATTCAAGACAATATTTAAAATGGGTTAAGATTGTGAGAGTGAAATATTTAGAAGACTCAGAGAATAGTATTTTCACCACAAGGCAGCTACCTAGGGGATCAAGAACTGGAACTTTATCAGTAATTGCAAAGCTTTGATCATCAATCATTTGACTTGGGAGATCAAGGATGGAAGTAAAGCTCTATTCTGGGAAGATTTGTGGGATGGTCACTAAACTTTAGCAGAGAGGGAAGAACTAGCTCCATCTAGAGAGATTACAAAACAAAGGTGGGAGTGATGGTGATAGGTTGTCATTTGATGTCAAAAGTGTGTTCATATTAGGAGGAGATGGTGCAATGCAAAAGTTGCCTTAGTTGTTGCAGGACATCAGGAGGAGATAGTTTATAGAGATATGGAATTGGTTTAGTGTAATGATGGTAAGAGTATTGATGCCATTGATCTTAAGTTTGGAAAATTGATGTCATACATTTGAGGTTGCTTGTTGTGAATTTAAAAGTCACGGATCTTGCTTTATGATATGTTTTCATGATGCTTGTTGACGGTTGAGGTCCATGTTTTTCAATGTCTCCATGTTGCATGAACAAGTTGCAAAATGTAGGTTGTGCTTCTGTCATCTTCATAAGTTGATATGTCTAATGCATAAAATTAGATGTCTTGATATGTTTGGTGTAAAGCTCTTTCCACTCATATCAAATAATGGTCAAGATTGAGAAGTTGATCTTCATATCAGGTTGTCATGGATGTTGGACATCAAGATCGTCAAGAGTTATGAGGAGTTATACTAGTTCATAAGTATTGTCACCGATTGTCAAGGTGATGGAGTTCATTTGACATCATGTTGTTTACAAGTGATAGTGGCTTGATCCAAATAACATGAAATGGTCTTCATAGTGACAGTTGTGGCATGATCTCATGTGTTCTCACTATGATTGGTATGCTCTTCTTAGATTATAGAGACACCAAAGCTTTGCAGAGAGTTAGTATATTATCACTTAAGGTATCCATAGTTTCAATGATGCTCATGGAGGTTAAATGATCAAAGTTCAAATGGTTCATCCTTGAAGTACTTTTGTAAATATCCTTAAGTTTTTTATGCACATCATAATAAAAAACATTTTTGTTTTAAAAAGGTTTTGACCTGTTGGACAGGTCACAGGCCACTTAAGTGGCAACCTAAAGGGTCTAGGCAACATGAATCACCGGCCCTCTTTATATGCCTAACCGACACCATCGGTCCTCATCCATTTTGTTTATGGGCAGCAAATCTATGGAGCACATTTCAAATAATTTATGAAGTGAGCAGAGTATGTAATATATTTTTTAAAGTTTCTATTGTGAAAGCCCGATTTCATTGGAGGAGATAAAGCATCGTATGAAGATCGTTTAAAAAGGGGCATCGAATATGTATTAGTGGGAGCCATCGGTTTAAAATGAAATTTATTATTCATCCTAGTGAAGCTTCAAAAAGGGAGCAAAATGTATTTAAATGAAATCATTCGAAGGTTTTTTGAAGAGTTTGTTTTGTTTTTTTTTAAAAGCCATCGACTATTTCTAAGGAACCTTTTTGAAGCCCGAGAAAAATGATAAAAGGTTTCTTTTTTTTTTTTAATTAGAAACTTTCTTTTTAAATAGTCGGTCCCTTATGACATTAATTTAAGGAGTTCTCATAAGGAGATTTTTCATTTTTGCTTTTTCTAAATGTGAGATAAATCTTTTTAAAGAGATTTTTTAATGGTGATTTTGGAATCAGTAAAGGTGATTTTTTTAAAGGAGATTTTTTTTTGAAGGCAAATATTTTTTTGAAAAATTGAAGATTTATTTTCTATGTGGAAAGAAGTTGAAAGGTTTTGTGCTTTGAAGAATTTAGTGAAGGTGAAAGGTTTTCATGAGGAAGATTGACAGGATTAAATGATGTGAGAAAATCAAGGATTTTACTTTTTGTGAAAAATTGCAAAGAGAATATGAATTGTTTTTGAAAAAGATTGTTTATACACAGATGTTTGCAGATTGAGGAGTCTTGTGAAGGAGAAGATGAAGGATTTGAGAAGATCTCAGAGATTATTTACAGAGCATTGATTAGATTTTATTGAAGATGTTTGTTAATATTTTACGGTGGATTTTTTTATGATTTTATTTGCAAGGGAGTTGAAGAAAAGGAAATTGAAAGGTCTCAAACATAAATCATTTTCTTCAGATCATAGAATATGAAGGGTTATTTTGATGCAACTTCATAATTGGATAGAGATGAAACATATAGAAGATGAAAGGTGAAAAGACATTCAACTTGTATAAAATTGCTTTTCAAGTGCATCGATTGAATGATTGGTAAGACAGAGATGAAACATACAGAGTATGTAGGGTTGTTGAGTGGATTAGGATACAGGATTGAAATATCTAAGTTTTTATATGATTTGGGAATGGCTATTTGACAGACACATGAGAGAGAAGAAATGTTTTGTATTGAAACAAAGAAACCCTCTGAATTCATGTTTTCAGTTTGTTCAGTAATAGGGGTTGGTGCTCCTTGAAGCTGGTGCTTCTAAACATTGTTGCCAGTGAGGCACAATATGTCAGTGAGGCTTGTAGGTTAGTAAGACCTCTCAATTGTCAGTGAGACATAATATTCAGCCAGTGAGGCTTTGTAAGAAGTTTTTAAAGTTAAGCCAGTGAGGCACTTCATGAGTGGTTTTTCTACCCTGAGGGTTTTCCACTTGGTAAAAAGCTTGTGTCATGCTTCTCATTGATTTCTTCTGTGTGTGCATATTAATGGTTTAATCATGTTTTGT
Organism: Cunninghamia lanceolata; assembly: GCA_027924645.1. Classification (NCBI taxonomy): domain Eukaryota; kingdom Viridiplantae; phylum Streptophyta; class Pinopsida; order Cupressales; family Cupressaceae; genus Cunninghamia; species Cunninghamia lanceolata. Next base: position 5,898,205 of record BSBN01001222.1, read on the forward strand.
TTATATCTATTATCATAAGTCTTGTGCATATAAACTCAACAAATCATTAATGTCCTCCTTTGTATTTGTCTTGTATGATAAAGTTTGCAAAAAGTTAAAATTCATACAACAATAATTCATCCCCCCTCTCAGTGTTGTCCTTGACTCCTACAATTGGTATCAGAGCCAGTTTCCCTTTTGCAACTTAATCAGCTTGGGTAGGTCTTGTGTGTGGAGTTCAATGGGTAAGTGTAGGAGAAATAAGAACATGAGAAATGTTCAGATTCATTCTAGTCAAAAGACACAAAAGACATCATTCATATCAAATCTAGATGCTGATATAAATTTAGTTGATAAAGATGTTCTCCATGTTGAGTCTGATATTTAGAAGAAAAGGTTTCAGATGTTCCTCAGTTTGATGGTTCAAATTTTTCAGTTTGGTATGTTAGAATGCAAGTGTATTTATCCTCCTTAGGATATGATGTTTTAATGTCAGTTGAGAATGGTAATTCTGAAAATAACAAAGAAGCTCTTGAATGTATTGATATCGCAAAGAAGACTATATTATCTGCTCTATCTAATGATGTTATTTGTAAAGTTATGGATTGTGTTACAGCTCAGGATATGTGGAGATTGAAAAGAATTTATCAAGATAATGATAAAGAAGGGGACACTCTAGTGTGTGAAGAAAGTAGCAATGAAAAGAGACTTTCAAATGAAGGAGTTGAAGTTCAAGAAAGAAATTTAAAAGATAAATCTCTTACAGATCTTGAAGATGCTAGAAACCTAATTGTAGACTTGAAGAATCAAGCAAGTGAATCAAACAAATTGATTGTCAGTTTGAAAATAGAAATTGAAGAAGCTAAGAGGATAGCTGATGTCTCAATATCTAATCTTGAAGTTGTAAGGATTGAGAATCTAAAACTAGAGAGTGATATTATCAATCTGAGAAAAGAGTATGATGGTTTCAAAGCTTTATCTAAGAAGTATAAGGAGTTTGAAGAAAGCACAAGCAAGCTACATAAGATGCTTGGTAAACAAAAACTATATGGAGACACTACTGGACTTGGTTTTGAAAAAGGAGAATGTTCAAAAGCTAGAGAGACTTCCAGAAAGAAGATTGATTTGAATGCTGCCACTAAAAACAAAATGCATAATCAAAGAAGAAGAAATTTTAGAAGAAATGCTCCTATTAGACAAGCATACATGTACAGGTATAATTATTCTTTTAATGGTCATTGTTATGCTTGTAATCAATTTGGACACAGATTAGTTAATTGCAAAAGAAATACTGATATTATTTGTTACAAGTGCAATAATGTTGGACACATTCAAAGAAACTACAAAATGAATAGAATGTATGATCCTACATGGAAGCATAACATAATTGCTCAGGAGATGTCAAAAAGGTATCAGTCATTTGGTTATAACATAGTTTGTTATAATTGTAATTCTTTTGGTCATAAAGCTCATAGTTGCAGGAAAGCTTCACCTGATTTAAAAAGGTGGAAAAGAAAAGAAGTTGAAAAGGTCTGGAAAAAGAAAGAACTGGTAATGGTTTGGAGACTGAAGCAAAAACAAAGTGAAAAGAAGACAGATTCTAAGCTTGTGCATCTTGCACAAGTCACTTCATCAATTGCATAACAGATAGCATGAAGTAAGGGGGAGTTATTCATGTCCTATCATTTGTCCCCAAGAAGTTTCAGGAAGGAGATCATTTGAATGATGATCTTGTCATGTTTATCCTTCTTTCCATGCTTTGAAATTATTGATGATGATGTTGCTAACAATGTTGATGTTTAGTATGTGACAGTGTATGTCAGGTGTTCATGATCAGTGACATGTTTAGTGGTTCATAATGCATATAAGGAGTTCAAAAGTTCTCTGCACAAAGAGGTTGATGTTGTTGTGACTTGATCACTATTTATATACTGTTCATATCATGTTGGTACTTAAAAATTGTGTTGCAGTTCTATGTGATCTTGCTTGTCAGGACAAAGAGCTTAAGATGTTCTCAAGAAGCTCTTATCAGAAATAAGATATGTTGGCAAGGAAGGTCAATTCATAATTCTTGTCTCTACATTTGGTTTTGCAAAGTATTGTTGCAGGAAGAACTTGGTGTTTAGTCTTGATGGGTTGATTAGAATGATAAAGTCAAGAGGTAGGAGTTCTTGTTAAGATGTGTTTATGTATATATCATAATTGACATTTTGGTGTGAAAAGTGTCTTGTACAGAATAGGAGGATAGTCTTCATTTAGTTCAGATGGTCTTCAATCTTTGTCATGTCAGAAAAGGTGTCAGAATAGTTTGGTTGCAGGATGATAGTTCATATCAAAGAAGTCAATTTGATGGTCAAATCAACTACCTTGTTGAGTAATGTTTTTATGACATGTTTTGCATAAGTATTGAAACTTTCAGGTGACTTGGAGATAGTGTTTCACTTGTTTTATTGATGATCTTCCTCACTAATATGTTTCAGACAGAGTTCTTCAAGCTATGACATTGATGGTGATATCCTGCATTTCATGAGAGGAAGTTAAAATCAGCAATAGCAGATGGTAATGTTCAAAAAGGTTTGTCATATGTTGGCTTCAGGATTGTTATCATCATAATCATTTCTTGTTGAAAGGTTAAGGAGTTTATGCCTTCAAAGTGTTCATAATTCAATTTGATTATAATGGTTATGATCATGCTATAACATCTTTAAGTGGAGTTGTTCTCAGGGAGAGTAGTGATATGTTTGTGTATTTCAACATAGGGGGAGAAAAAAAAAATTTGTCTTTGTCATCAGATGTCAAAAAGGGGGAGAAAGAAAAATTGCAATCAGATGGTTTTGCCATCAATGACAAAGGGCGAGATTGATAGTGATAGGTTGTCATTTGATGTCAAAAGTGTGTTCATATCAGGAGGAGATGGTGAAATGCAAAAGTTGCCTTAGTTGTTGCAGGACATCAAGAGGAGATAGTTTATAGAGATATGGAATTGGTTTAGTGTAATGATGGTAAGAGTATTGATGCCATTGATCTTATGTTTGGAAAATTGATGTCATACATTTGAGGTCACTTGTTGTGAATTTAAAAGTCACGGATCTTACTTTATGATATGTTTTCATGATGCTTGTTGATGGTTGAGGTCCATGTTTTTCAATGTCTCCATGTTGCATGAACAAGTTGCAAAATGTAGGTTTCATAAGTTGATATGTCTAATGCATAAAATCAGATGTCTTGATATGTTTGGTGTAAAGCTCTTTTCACTCATATCAAATAATGATCAGGATTGAGAAGTTGATCTTCATATCAGGTTGTCATGGATGTTAGACATCAAGATCATCAAGAGTTATGAAGAGTTATACTAGTTCATATGTATTGTCACTGATTGTCAAGATGATGGAGTTCATTTGACATCATGTTGTTTACAAGTGATAGTGGCTTGATCCAAATAACACAGAATGGTCTTCATAGTGATAGTTGTGGCATGATCTCATGTGTTCTCACTGTGATTGGTCTGCTCTTCTTAGATTACAGAGACACCAAAGCTTTGCAGAGAGTTAGTATATTATCACTTAAGGTATCCATAGTTTCAATGATGCTCATGGAGGTTAAATGATCAGAGTTCAAATGGTTCATCCTTGAAGTGCTTTTGCAAATATCCTTAAGTTTTTTATGCACATCATAATAAAAAGCATTTTTATTTTAAAAAGGTTTTGACCTGTTGGACAGGTCATGGGCCACTTAAGTGGCAGCCTAAAGGGTCTAGGCAACATGAATCACTAGCCCTCTTTATATGCCTAACCGACTCCATCGGTCCTCATCCATTTTGTTTATGGGCAGCAAATCTATGGAGCACATTTCAAATACCTTATGAAGTGAGCGGAGTATGTAATATGTTTTTTAAAGTTTCTATTGTGAAAGCCCGATTTCATTGGAGGAGATAAAGCATCGTATGAAGATCGTTTAAAAAGGGTCATCGAATATGTATTAGTGGGAGCGATCAGTTTAAAATGAAATTTATTATTCATCCTAGTGAAGCTTTGAAAGGGGAGCAAAATGTATTTAAATGAAATCATTCGAAGGTTTTTTGAAGAGTTTGTTTTGTTTTTTTTTAAAAGCCATCGACTATTTCTAAGGAACCTTTTTGAAGCCCGAGAAAAATGATAAAAGGTTTCTTTTTTAAAAAAAATTAGAAACTTTCTTTTTAAATAGTTGGTCCCTTATGACATTAATTTAAGGAGTTCTCATAAGGAGATTTTTCATTTTTGCTTTTTCTAAATGTGAGATAAATCTTTTTAAAGAGATTTTTTAATAGTGATTTTTGAAGAGATTTTTTAATGGTGATTTTGGAATTAGTAAAGTTGATTTTTTTAAAGGAGGATTTTTTTGAAGGCAAATATTTTTTTGAAAAATGAAGATTTATTTTCTATGTGGAAAGAAGTTGAAAGGTTTTGTGCTTTGAAGAATTTAGTGAAGGTGAAAGGTTTTCATGAGGAAGATTGACAGGATTAAATGATGTGAGAAAATCAAGGATTTTATTTTTTGTGAAAAATTGCAAAGAGAATATGAATTGTTTTTGAAAAAGATTGTTTATACACAGATGCTTGTAGATTGAGGAGTCTTGTGAAGGAGAAGATGAAGGATTTGAGAAGATCTCAGAGATTATTTATAGAGCATTGATTAGATTTTATTGAAGATGTTTGTTAATATTTTATGGTGGATTTTTTTATGATTTTATTTGCAGGGGAGTTGAAGAAAAGGAAATTGAAAGGTCTCAAATATAAATCATTTTCTTCAGATCATAGAATATGAAGGGTTATTTTGATGCAACTTCATAATTGGATAGAGATGAAACATATAGAAGATGAAAGGTGAAAAGACATTCAACTTGTATAAAATTGCTTTTCAGGTGCATCGATTGAATGATTGGTAAGACAGAGATGAAACATACAGAGTATGTAGGGTTGTTGAGTGGATCAGGATACAGGATTGAAATATCTGAGTTTGTATATGATTTGGGAATGGCCATTTGACAGACACATGAGAGAAGAAATATTTTGTATTGAAACAGAGAAACCCTCTGAATTTGTGTTTTCAGTTTGTTCAATAATAGGGGTTGGTGCTCCTTGAAGCTGGTGCTTCTAAACATTGTTGCCAGTGAGGCACAGTATGCCAGTGAGGCTTGTAGGTTAGTAAGACCTCTCAATTGTCAGTGAGACATAATATTTAGCTAGTGAGGCTTTGTAAGAAGTTTTTAAAGTTAAGCCAGTGAGGCACTTCATGAGTGGTTTTTCTACCCTGAGGGTTTTCCACTCGGTAAAAAGCTTGTGTCATGCGTTTCATTGATTTCTTCTGTGTGTGCATATTAATGGTTTAATCATGTTTTGTTTATATCTATTATCATAAGTCTTGTGCATATAAACTCAACAAATCATTAATGTCCTCCTTTGTATTTGTCTTGTAGATAAAGTTTGCAAAAAGTTAAAATTCATACAACACTGATTCACCCCCCCTCTCAGTGTTGTCCTTGACTCCTACACGGGGGACAAAGTAAGAGATTATCTTAAGCCCCATTTTCTTGGCAGTGGAACGGGATCCAGATGGAAAGACATAAGGACACTGGGTTTGGAGGATAGAGTGGCGATAGCCCTGGAAGAAGTTTTGAGAAATTGAAGGGTGATTTTAAGGGTAGGTTAGGATGTGTTGAGGTGGGATCTGGTCCCTTTAGGTCAATATAGTGTTAAGGAGGGCTATAAAGATCTCAAAGTCTCCCAACAAATGAAATTAGCTTGCCAACCCTATTATGCTGGAATAAACTTTCTTTCAAAAGCAAATTTAATTTCCTAGGCGGCCTCAAAAGGTAGAATCCTAATAGAAGATAGATTCAAGAAAATGGGATTTGCAAGACCCTCCATATGTGTTTTGTGTAAGCAGGATGAAGATTCAGTAGATCACCTTCTTAATTATTTTTTCTCAACTAAAATTTGGGCATGGTTAAGGCTTAAGCTAAACTGGGTCTCTGCTCTCCCTGAGCACCTTCTAGAAAATTTAGTCTCTTGGCCTCTTCTCTATAAATAATCAATCTTTGGAGGACTATGGATAATCAGCCCCTCTTTGCTCTTGTGGGAAATTTGGAAGGAGAGAAAATGGAGAATCTTTCAAGAGAAGGAGACCCCTATCCAGACCTTCCTAAATAAATTAGAGGCAAAGATAGTGGAAGTAATGAATGCAAGATCGTCAAATGGAGGTGGGGGGAAAAAGAGTTTCTCCTCTTGGGATGCAGAGATGAAGAAAAATTGGAAAGGATTAATAACACCTTCCATAGCCACAGATCAAAAGGTCACCTCAAGAGCAGAAAGAGAAGCAGTTTGTTGGACCCCACTAGAAGAAGGGTGGTACAAGTTAAACTTCGATGGGGTGTCTAGAGGAAATCCAGGGATTTCAGGTGCAGGCTACATTGTCACAGACTAGAATGAGAGAATGGTAGGGAGGTTGGCAGAAAGATTATCAGAGGGAACAAGTAGTCAAGCAGAACTACAAGCAGTCATTTTGGGGCTTAGTTTATGCCTAGATCTCAGAATCAAAAAATTAGAAATCGAAGGCGACTCCCTGTTGATAATCAATGGTCACAGAACAAGGAAAATGGTTAATTGGAGACTCAATACCTTGCTGGATCAGGCAATTAACCTCTTGGAATCTTGAGTTGATTCAAATTAAACATGTTTATAGAGAAGGTAACAAAGAAGTAGATGCTCTCAAATTTGGGAGCAGATGGAAGACAGATTAGAGAAATAGTGAATATAGATGAAATGCACTAGAGAAGTCAAGACCTAGTGGGTGGAAGGGCGAGCGTCCTTCCACACAACCAGTGTGGAAGGACTGGGGTCTTGGCTCAGTCTACCAGCTAGGCTAGCTTGGTGATAGTTTTAGAGGATTATGGAATAGATATTGGGTGTTTGGACAGGGACTCTACCTAGGTGGCAAGTGACTTGGAAGAAAGGGACTCGATGTGACAAGGGTGACATATTTGCAAAGAAGGGTATGTCATCATTGGAAGGAGCTCAAATGTAGTAGAGTCTTGGCTTGCATAAATATTATAGCACATCATCATTACTAGGAGCATTGCCTTCAATTCTACATTTATCCCCAAATGTGCTTCACTCAAAAGATTCGAGAAGACAACATTGTTCATTATAGAGAAGCCTAGTGTAGGGGATTTCACTCTTATCAGTGTCTTTCAAGGGTAGCTGGGTCTGGTTTTATCATGAGGATATCAATGGAAGGTTTGGTCTGCTTGGGAATGCATACGCCCATTCAAGTGGAGAGTGCAGTTAGACAACTTGCCTTCAAGGGTCTAGTGACTGATCATAGACTCAAGAGAATTCTGCGCTTAAATGATGAGATCATTTTGTTGGCAGTGAAGGTCATCCTGGGTCAAAAATTTTTAGAGAGTGAATTCTACAAAGTTGACACCTCCATTGTGTCTCAGTTCTTAGCATCTTTATTGGATGCAAGCATTTTGAAGGAGAGAACTGTCCTCTTGGTTAGGATAATTTTCATTAGCAATTTGGTTGTGGGAGTGGCGGATATTGTCAAGGTAACCGAGCCAGGAGTTGGTATTCCTAGGCTTGCATATTTTCATCTATTAGAGGATGGTGAGGTGGTGGTTCATTTTTTTCCCTTCCTGCTCAACCCTAAAGGTTGGCCACTCATTCTACATAGAGAACAATCTGTGGCGGGGGTTGATTTTCTATTGAAGCTTTTACAGATTGAACCGCATGGTGGGTCCTTCAAATGGATAGAAGACTTCAGGGTAAGGGTGGCAAATCTAGGTTTCCAGTAATAGCTAGAAGGATTGCATATGTTTTGGTTTAGTCAGTTGTAATTAACTCTGTTATGGTGTCTGTTTGGCAGGTGTATAGGGTTTGTAGTATGTGCAGGGTTTTGTTCTCTCCCTATAGGGCTAATTTTGCAACTCAAGTCTGATGGCTGATAGGCCAAATTTTGACATTGTATCTCTAGGAAGTTTGCAGGCCTTGCATGGCCAATTTTCATTTTAATGGTGACCCTGCGAGGTCAATATGCCACCAGAATAGATAGAATAAGAGACAACTGCAATCAATATGTAGTTAGATATGTAAATTTCTTATTTTCAATCAATATAAACTATAATGTTATGAAACAAAAAAAAATGTGTTATGGCATAAACGTCACTTTTTAAAAATGTTGTTTACTATAAAAAAACAAGTTATTAAAAGTTACATAAAAAATTCACAATTTATTTCTAGTTTTTTTTAAAAATATATATTTAGAATCTACACACAAAATCTCACAAACCACTAGTTTGCATCATCTTTAAATTCTTAATGATTTAGCTAATATAGGTGTCAGAAAGTGAAGATTTGGTTAAAAATGTTGATTTCAATGTCCCACTTTGGCCAAAAAGTGGGACACAGTATTGTGGGCTGACCCTTGGAATTAGAAATCTCTTTCATTGATAGTACCATAGAGTTTGTGTTTGTATGCTCTAAAACATGACTCAAGCACTACATAGATGAGTCAGCCTCGATATCACACATGAACCCCTATCCTTGCTACTAGTGACCTCCAAGTCACTCTCACTCTCATGGCAAAATTTGTTTGAGCGGGGGCGAGACCTGAGGCTGCTTCTATTCACGTGGAAGTAGGACTTCGTGGAGGGTAGTTGGCCAATCTATGAGCCTAGTATGGATGGATATTTGACAAGCTCATTCTAGGACTATTGTGGTTGAGATAATTATATGACCTGAAGGGTCACTAATTCTATGTCTCCTATTAGGATTTCTCAAGTTTCAACGCCTAGTGGGTAGACTATTTTTCTCGTTGACGAGTCTAGAGCATTGTAACCTATCCTCATTCATTTGAATGTGTTGTTGTATGATGTCTCTCTCTATTGGAAGATCCTAAGAACGTGTTCTTTCTCTTCCATGGTTTGTTGTGCATGTTTTGTTCTTGGGTGGATTTCGTCTATCTCTTCGAGAATAGCCTTGATCCAATTTCATCTTATCCCTAGGCACATTGAATGCTTGGGAGAGGGTTTGTTGACCTAGTGTTGACCTCATTTGACTTGAGTTGACTTTTGTTGAGTTGAATTTTGTTTCTCTTTTTTTGAAATGTACCTTGTGATGGAATCATGGTTTTGACCTTGTTGAACGTGAATTGTACCTCATGATGCAATCGAGGGTTTTACTCTAATTTTCCTAAGGTTTTTTATTTTTGTATGAATGCAAAACACTTTTGGTTCCTTTTTCAATTTGAATATAAAAGTGATCTAATTAACTATGAATTGAAATATGAAAAGCAATTAATATGAATTTCCCAAATGCAATCTAAACTATTTTTTTGTGTTTTTTGAGACAATTTTTAAATCTAATCTAGAAATTGAAATTTTCTTGAATGAAATGTAACCTATGAAATTGCAACTAATTAACTCTAATCTATGTTAATTCAATTAAATCTAAACAAATCCTATCAAGGAAATAACAATGCAAAGATAACTTCTCCAAGAGAAAATTTGTGATATAATTAACTATGAAAACATGAAAAACCTAGATTCTTTTTGGCACATGAGCCCGACGTATCCTTAGAAGTCCTTGTGGCAACCTTCTTTCCTTTGTAGTAGTGGGGATCTTTTCTTGGTGATAGGGGCAAAGAAGCTATTGATTGCAAATTAGATTGAACTTGGAAAGCTAAGATGAATTGAGCTATTGAAGCTAATGAAACATTATGGCTTGGTTTTTTTGAAAGTAATTTGTGAGCATAACAATGCTATTGAATCTTTTGAAAGCTTGGAAACTAAAGTATGAAAGAAACAGGCTCATAAGTCCTGTTAAGAGCATAAGTATGCTTGGGATAGCAAAAAGTAAAGTTGGGCATAAGTCTACAACAATGAATTTACCTCCTCTATTGCATAAAGGAGGGGGGTATTTATAGGTTAAGAGAGCTCACAAATGGTGGAGTTGATGAGATAACTCAATTGATTGATGAGTTAACATGATTGATTCAGGAGTAAACAAGCCTGGTTAGGGAGTGAACTAGGCTTGATAGCTTATCACTCAAGGAGGAGGAAGAGTTAGCATGAGAAGTGTCTATAGGAATAAAATTGAGATCGAGAGATAATCAAAAACAATGAAATAATCAACAACTCAATCCTATAACATCAAGATAATGAGCTAAGCAAACAACCAAATAATAAATGAATCAACACAAAAATAATGAAAGTTTTCACCTAGATTGTGCTGTTATCTTGGTCGAATGTGGATTGCTTCATAAATTGTAAAACCATGTTTGCAACAAGTGGATGTAGATTGTGTTTGTGCTCAAAAGGTAGAATTGCTCAACGATGTGATGAATGCTCAATGCACTGTATGGATGCCTGAGAATAAATGATCAAAGAGGATTTGTTATGAGATGAGGGGGGTTTATATAGATTTCAATGAATATCGGTCAATAGTCTAGATAATTCAATGGAATCAACAGATGAGATAAATCTAGAATTCATGATGAATGTGCACCTGACATGTGTCACATAAAAAGATATTTTGTTTGAGTTAACTGATTGATTTGACATAAAAAAGACATGGAACAGACATATTTTTAGATAGATTTCATAAAAATAGAAATGTTTTTTTGTAATTTATGAGTTGGTTATAAAACAATAATGATTAAGTCAATTAAATCAACTTATAATTTGCATTTTGCATGATTTGAATTAAAATTAAATAATAAATTATTTAATTTTGTGTGCTGATGAACAAGATTTATTTTTAGAGGAACTGGAAGATAAAAAACAAATTAAATAAATAAATTTATTTAATTGTTTGTGCATGATGGAAGACATAGAATAGATTTGAAGATTTAAATAAATTAAACAAATAAATTTATTTAATTTATTTTACATGATGAAGGATAAATAAAATATTTTATTATATTTTATTTTTAGAAGAGATAATCAATTTAAATAAATTTCAATGATTTATTTAAATTTGGAAGAATAATTCATTTAATTAAATAATTGAAATTATTTAATTATAGATTAGAGCATTTTAACTGATAAATTAATTAAATAATTAATTTATTCAATTTAATGTGGATTTAAATTTTGAAAGACGATAATGATTTAATTAAATAATTGAAATTATTTAATTTTGATGGATAAAGAGGAAATTTATTGAAATTAATTAAATAAATAGAATTTATTCAATCAATGTTGAAAATATGTGATTTGGAAGAATTTGATGATTTAGATGAAATTAATTAAATAATTTGATTATTTAATTAACATTGAAATACAGGTGATTAGACAGATTTGATGAAATGCAAGTGATGCGATGACATAGTCATTTTTGGGTGTCTACATTTTGCCCCTCTTTGATGCAATAAAGTTTATAGTGTTGCTTCAAAGAAAATGATTGTTGAAGACATGATACAATTTTTAATGTCCCAGTGTAGCTAGCGTAGGATGTCCCCTCGAGAGGAAAGATAGGGAAGTGACAGAAGAACTAGGTTGACGCTCGACTAGAAGATTATGTTGAGAAAGACGAGGTTAGATAGATGGAGGTTGACATGAGGAAGACAATAGTAGACATGAGGATAAGATGGATAGACACGACGAAAAGTTAGGGTTGGCACACCTAGAGTTGTCAAAAGTTATAGCCCCTTGCCTTCTTGCTTAGTTGAGTGCTCCTTGCTTAGGTTGAGATTAGAGCTTGTAGAGATGCCAATTCCTGTGCATAAGCACCGAGCGGAGCTCGTGTGGACATACGAGAGGCCAACGGGTGCGTCAGGGCTGGTAAGTGATCAAAAACCCTACTTGTGTTTAGAATGTTTTAGGGTTTTTTAGGGTTTTGAATTTTTTGGCCAAAGGCGCTGAGCTCGGGCTTGACGCTTTTGGTGCCTAGGTAAAGCACTTTCGGCATGACTAAGTGCCTTGGGTTAAAACTTGACACTTTTGGTTAAGTTGTTCATGCCACAGCACTGTTGTTCGATGCCGTAATGCTCTTGGTAGCGCAGCTAAGCGCTGTTGGTAAGGAAGTTTAGTGCTATTGGTTAGGATTTAGCAAAAAGTATCAGTGCATCTGTAAAGCAGTAAAGTGCATTAGGTATCTTAGCAAAGTGCCTATGTATAATTCTAAGCACCTTTGTTTGGTTAAAGATCAGTGCCTATGCAAAGCAGCAAGGCGCGTTTGGTACCACAGTAAAGCACCTTTGTTGAAAACTAAGCGCTTTTGGTTTGAGTGCAGCTTGAGCTAGGTTAGGTTTGGAAAATATGTTCTAGAGGCTCAAACTAGATATGACTAGGTTGGACTTAGGTATTTTACAATGTGTGACTTAAGATTAGGTTGAATTTTGCAAGATTTTTAACAAGTGGTCATCATGGATGCAGATTGTCATACCACTGTTGCAGTCTCAAGAGAGACATTATCTAATTGCCAACCTAGTTGTACAGCTAGGTGAGGAGGAGAAGCTCTTCCTAGAGATCATTAGACTATGGCATGTTTTGTATCTTATGCCCATCAAGGTGAACCTTACACTTTTGACAACAATTGTGGAGAGATACCACAGCGAGACCTCATCCTTCCACTTTTCAATAGGCGAGGCTACAGTGACGCTTGAGGATGTTCGTCGCATCCTACAGATTCCTATTCAGGGGGATAGAGTGGATTATGACACAAAGTGAGGAGAGGTAGGTCTATGAGAGGTGTTTGCGACTGATGATCTAGGTGTGCAGGACTGGGAGATCTAGTGGGCTTGAGTACGAAGACTCTGTGACTGGATTCAATGGATTGTTGTTTCACTTATCAGAGGTTTCTTATGTCCTAATTGATGGTCTAGGGGATTATTTGTTGGATGGGGGCACAGTTCTATCTAGGATGTTTACACATAGTAACTGATATGCATGGGGACCTTGCATCCTTGGCTAGCTTTATCATGATTTGCATGACTATGTATATAGATCTGGGAGTAGCCTATCAGCAGGTGTCACACTATTGCAGGTATGGGCCTAGGAGCATATCCCAGTGATTAGGCCTATCTCTTAGCATCGTCAAGATCATGGCAAGCCTTATGCTTTTTTGTATGAGGGTGTTATTAAACATTGGCGGATGGCTTTAGTGATCTTCTAGCTAGATGAGATGGACATTTTCATTTAGCAGTCGTGGAGAGATTGTGAGTCATGGGATGATGACCACGAGGAGTTGGTTTAATGTAGGCAGCCTAGATATCTATTTGGCAGATGTACTGACACAATTTAGAGGTACCTTCTAGAGAGGGTACTGAGGTAGTTTGGATTACTGCAAGGATTGCCCGTAGGTGAGGCTATTTATGCATAGACCCAAAGGGAGGTGGATGACTGGGGGCCAAAGATTTCACTCGATATAGCATTAGCAGATTTACAAGGACTTGCCCCAATTATCTGGGATTGGATTACAGGGCCAGCTGACCCAGGCACACTACCATCTTATGACACTTACTGGTAGACACACAGGCTAGTGAGATTGACAAGACTAGGAGTCATTGGAGTAGTGTAGGAGGTTACAGTTGTAGAAGTGGAGGCAAGGGCTCAGAGATGGGCCCAACAACAAGCCACAGCATAGAGGTGGGCTGGGGGAGATGATGGAGACTAGGCAGATGTGCTGATGGTGAATGCTAGAGGACAGCGAGATATTTTTCCAGTAGAGACACCACTGCAGCAGGCACTACGGTAACATCAAGAGGAGATAGTGAGGAGGACTCTCTTGGAGCTTAGGATGGTGTAGATGAGGAGAGATAGAGATGTAGCCCAGGCTGAGGCTAGATAGGCTGAGGCTCAGGCCTAGCTACATGTGTAGGCAGCAGCAGTGGTACAGGTAGTGCCACCACCACCAACAAATGATGGGTGTATTACCCAATTGAAATTAGACCGAGATGGAGTAGTACAACTACGTTTAGCTATAGAGGCCACCCTATAGAGGGTTAGGCAAGAGAGAGATGATGCATGCTGCGTAGTGGATGCAAATCAATTGACTTTATTTAGCAAGCTCACCTGAGTGCAGGGAGAGTTGGTGACAGTTGGGAGAGAGGTCGAGTATTACAAATGTCTCTACTTTGGTGATGTGCTGGTAGATTAGTGGGAGCCTAGCTTATGAGAGTAGAGTAGGTCAAGGGCCTCCTCATCATGCAGGACAGGGAGATCAATTTCATCAGTTAGGGGACCACCATTAGAGAAAGACGTAGTAGTACAATTGCATTTGACTGCAGAGGTCACCCTGCAGAGGGTTAGGTGAGAGAGAGATGATGCAAGTTGTGCAGTGGGTGTAGATCAGTTGACTTTATGTAGCGAGCTCACTTGAGTGCAGGGAGAGCTGGTGACAGTTGGGAGAGAGGCTAAGTATTACAGAGGTCTCTACTTTGTCACTTTGCTGGCAGATCAGCGGGAGCCTAGCTTCCAAGACCAGAGTAGGTTAGGGGCCTCCTTGTCATGCAAGGAGATCAGTTTCATCAATTAGGGGACCACCATTGCAGCCAAGTGGAGGAGGACCAGTAGGAGGACCTTCATCAAGTGTAGGTGGAGGACAAGGATCACAGCAAGCGGGCAGCTCTACCCACTAGCTTACACTAGAGCATGTATATTTGTATATGTTACACCACTTGTTTTGTATATTGATTGATGCCTACGTGCATCAGATGTATATTACGGTCTTTTGATAGCCATGATGTACTGTTTGATGTATATTGGGATGTACATATATGGACTTTTGATGTAGACATGGACACTTGTATTTTGTTGATGACCTCACATGATGATATATGATGACCTAATGATCTTTATGTTCATGGATGTTCACGCTTTGTTTTTATGATGTACTTCTATATGACATGGATGTGATGACATGTATTAATGATTATGTATTCATGTGATGATGTTTATGCTTATAGATGTATGACATATGATGACATGATGATATGATATGTGATATCTAACATGTGATTTTGTAGATATGCATTAGATGGTGATGAATAGTAGAAAGTGGAGATAGAAGAGAAATGATAGAAAGACTATTAATCGATCTTTGCTTGAAAAACTATATAATGATGGATAAATGGATGGTTAAATGAATGAGCTTATTGCAATGGTTTCGCAAATGTTTATAAAAAGTAATCCTTATTTTGATATAGCACATGGATAGTTTTCCACCAAGGTATAAAAGACCAAGGTGTTGTGATATCCTAGTGTGAGGACGTTGACTCTGCAAGCAAGTGGTTTGAACTTAGATCCCTTAGACATAATATAACCTTGTTGGATATGTGAATGAGCCATATTCTTGAACATAAAATAAACTTCAATACATAAATGCAAGAAGAATATTAATATGTAAGATGCTAGGTTGTAACACACACACAAGATAAATATGCTACTAAGAAAGATACTAAAGATCATTCCTCAAACACAGCACACAAAAGCAATGACTATGCCCCCAATCCATATTGCATTGCAACATACCAAGATATAGATAAATCAAGGTAGTATTGAATAAGTAATGGGAAAGGGACAAAAATATAAACCAAAAAGCAAATTGATTGACTTACAAAGTAAACATACAACCAACATTATCTCTTGCCAAAGAGGTTTCTCATGATAGATTGGATTGGTTGGGTAGATTGGATAGATAACAGCCTTATTGTAGGAATAATATATCTATTAAAGGGTGTTGATCTGTTTATAGGATAATGTCTAGTTTTAGGAAATGAAACATGTCGTATAAGACATCTGGTATGGTTTCAACAATGGAACATCCTGTATAAGATAATTGATTGATAAAGAAGATGTTGGCAATCAATATGTAGGACAACATATGGCTCTGCAATTAGGTGTTTTTGCTTTAGGTTGGTTAAGGACTTTTGCTTTGATAGGATGCATAGTTTGTTTCTACTTGAGTTAGTCAAGTTGGGGTGATATGATGGATTTTGATAAATGGAAGACTAGAAAGATGGAATGTCAATGGATTGTGATGGATGAAGAACGGAGAATCATATGTGCCTGAGTATTGGAAATGTCCTTCGTATTCCAAACTGCCTACATACCCTATATCCACAGGATCAAGGCACATTTATGATGAAAGAGGAATATGATCATATGTAGTTCTGGGTAGAGTGATGAGTAGGTTGAGGTGTTTGATCTTGGGTAGGTGAAATGATGACATCTTATGTACCTGAGTACTAGAAACTTCCTTCGTATTCCAGACTGCCTACATACCCATATCCATGGGATAAAGGTACCTTAAGATTGAGATGAGATGATATGTAGTTCTAGTCTTTGTTTGATGATTGATAATGATTGTGTTGGGATATGATGATATATTATGTACCTGAGTATTGGATACTTCCTTCGTATTCCAGACTGCCTACATATCCATATCCATGGGATCAAGGTAACTTAAGATTGAGATGAGATGATATGTAGTTCTAGTTAGTTTGATAATTTGATAATGACTGGATGAAGTGTTGTCATTGTGGGGAGCGATATATCCCTAGATCAACACAAGGATGAAGGTGCCTGGTTTCAAAATGAACATCTCATATAAGATGTCCAGTCTAGTTTTGAGAGTGTGACAATTTGTATAAGAAAATTGATATGATGGATTGGTTGATGTGGTTTTGTTTTTATTTTTGTTTGAAGGTTGATGTGTTGTTTTGTTTTTGTTTAAAGGTTGGTGTGTGTTACCTTTTATTTGAAGGTTGATGTGTTTTTTGTTTTTTTTGTCTGAAGGTTGATGTGTTTGTTTTTTGTTTGATATGGTCAATAAACCTCGAACAAGGATCCATTCTGAGACCTAGGTTAAGGAAAGAGTTGCCCCCATTCTGATAGAGGTTTTATTATGGATGACTGACATAGGATAACTAACAATGACATGGATAACTTGACATAGGATATGCTGACGATTGACATGGATAACTTGACATAAGATAACGATGATTGACATGGATAACTTGACATAGGATAATAGACATCGACAAATTTCCAAGCTATTCTAGATAGGGAAATGGAAATGTAGAAAGGTCAATGGGTTTATTATGGATGGATGTGTTAGAGTTCTCCTGAATCAACATTAGGGTTTGCTAGTTCCAATGCACAGGCAGATTCAGCCAACTAATATAGGAGGTTGTGTGAGCTACCTCCCCTTCAGTTCTGGTTCTGCCGCACCAAGGGGGGTGTCCCTATAGCTAAAGATTTGATCTTGACTCACCCAATGACATAAAGATTTAGCTTTACAATAATAGGTAGAATACTCTCATGTGTGGACCAAGACATGCATGATACATCACAAGTTTGGCAACATTCTTGGACATAACTAACTAGTTGAGAATGAGAGTATGCAGGTGTCCTATTCCTACTCCTACAACTAACAAGTTGGAAATTTAAAATGATTTGTATTAATGTTTTGGATCATAACTACTAATCCAGAAGCAGACCGGTGCCTATCTCAGGGCAAGGAGTCAACTACACGTATACAAGAGAATGGCTTGCAACTGGCATTCAAGTTTCAAGGGGTTAGGACTGGTATTTGCCTTACAAACACCACCCAAGGATAAGTATTTAACTGTCTCTGCTTACATACATCCCAGCTGACATACAATCTTCTCCATACTCAACCTAAAATGATTTAATCCACTCCTTGAATGGAAGTTAAAGATTAAGCATGTGATACAAAAATCCATACCCTAGAATCTGAGAAATCCTTAGCAACCATATTCAAAAGAAGAGAATGCATACAACACATGGAGACAGATAGACAAACACATGCAATAATGCATTTTTCATATAAAATGACAAGAAACTAAACATATGTCCAAGGTGCACTCAAATGCAACTCATAAACTCTAATAGAGATGAAACAGCTAAGAAAATTCTCTGTCTTTCGTTATTTTTCCCCCAAAAATGCCCAAGTCTTCAACAACCAAATGAGTAACATGGTTTGCATTTTATAGCAAGACTGTGTACTCAATAATAATTACATGGCATTTTCAAAATTTCACCAGAAGCATTGCACCTTTAGATTGGCGCTCAAAATATTCAATGCAGCTGAGATAAAGGAGAGGAATGTGCAGGTGAATTTGGGGAATGTGCAGCCGTCTGGAGATTTTCATCCTTGAATGTGGTAGTTGGTCGATCATCTCCACCCATACCCCTCTACACATCTGCCATCAATTGCAACTACCCACAGCCCACTGGTTCACATAACCCTAAAGCTCCTTCCTGCTCAAACTGGTGGAGATGCACAGAAAATACTTCCTTCCTCAAACGTTCAAAATAGGGACGTCGATCTCCTTCCTATCACTGAGATGTACGGCATCAAAATGCTTTGAAAAGTCAACAACCAATTAAAACTTGCCACGTAGGTGTCTTCTTCCTATCACTAACTTTTCTCCCTTCGATTTTGCCTTTTTCACCTTGTATATGCAAAAGAACATGCATATACAAACAACTGCCTACATACAAAGCGCAGACCCCAAACTTTATAAAACATATTGAAAACACCATCGAGTCTGGATTGAATCTTGATTTTCTTGTATATCAGCATATACAATGCCATATACATGCAAGCCACAGACGCCAGTGCTGAATTAGCCAAATCTGACTTTTGAATCGAGTCCGGCTTGTATATCGCTCCATTGCATGTTCGCCTTGTATATCGCATATACAATGCAAACATACAAGCCCAAAACATACATTCATCAGACTTGAGCCCTTTATTAATTACATCTCAGGAATGTATATCACACTTGCACATTTCGATAGACATTCTGCTTTGTATGTCGAACACATACAAACCCCTTTGTACACCTGCGGCCTCCACCCATTGTAAATCGACTCTTTATACAATTCCTTTGTATATGGCGAATGCATATCACATATATATTATGTTTTGTATACGAGATACAAAGCCCTTTGTATGTGAGGCGGACCCCACCAAATGGATCTCCTACTTTGTATGTTGTTGAATATACAAGACCCCTTGTATCTTTGCAATGTACATGTTTCTTCTTGTATATGCATTGGTTGATGCATCTTTCCGTTGTATGTGGAGAATGTATATTGCACTTGCATCTCGCACATACAAACCCCTTTCACTATAGCAAATGCATGTCGGCCTCTTGTATATTTGCAATGTATATTCCCAATGTATGTCAAACATACATTCACCTTTGCATCTATCTCGATGTACATTGTGCCTTGCATATCCACGGGCCCCACTAATTGTATCTTTTCTTTGCATGTTTTCCATTGTATATTGACATTGCATATTGCGAATGTATATTCGAACATACAGACAAACATACATGCAATCCTTTGCACATACCTGTGGACCTGACCACCACTTAGCCCGATCTGAATCTTTTTGACGTCCGCCACTTGTACAAACCCATTGTATATCTGAATATACAACAACAACATACAAACCCCTTTTTACAAGTGGGAATCTTCAATGGAATATACCTACAATGTATGACCCGATATGCATTTAAAATGCTTTGCACCTTTTGAAGCTGATTTAACTCTTTTTTCGGGCCCGCCAATGTATCTACCTGTTGTATGTCAAACATACAACACAATATACATGCAAACATTTTGATACATCTATAGAATATTCCAAGAATCTTTAATGTATATTCGACCCTTGTACATCCAGAATTCATATACAAGCCCGATATGCATAAAATGAGGCCGAGGCACTTAGAAATTTTTGGGTTTTTTGTGAAGGGGCCTGCAGATGAAAACCTGAAACCTGAATGTTTATGTAGGCACCAACACTAGCTCTATCTGGGGACACATGCCTCTTGTAGGTATGGCGAGAACCTTAGATCTCTGGGATGCAAACTAGTCCCTTATCCATTGGGCACAAAGTCAAACATTCCACCAATCTGCATCACAAATCATATTTTTAAATTATACTTGGTGGCCCAAGGCCACCAAAAAGGAAAAACTAGAATTTTCATTTATCAAATACCCTGTTTTCTTTTTATTTCTTCAAATGAAGCCTGAAAACATTCTTCTATTTGCAGCACCCTACTTTGCAATTGATTGTTTTGCTACCCAATTCTCTTTCTTTGACAAATCTACAACAACCTTGATTAGCATACATTATCATCAGTTGTAGAATGTCACCATCATATGAGTCACTCATGTTGCTTGGAAAAATAACAGACTCACATGAAACAAATGAATCAACATCAAAATTTTTCCTTTCATCAAAAAGTAAAAGCTCCTCTGAATCAAACATGCAATATTCAGGCACAAGCAACATCTCATACTTATATTCATCTTTATAAACATTCAAACATCCATCATTATGTTCAGCAATTTTTTCATTTAAGTCCACCTAGAATGTCTCAAGAGAAGGCATAAATAGCTCAGAGTGCAGCCCTTCATCAAAATCTTTGTAGTTACCCCTACAACCAACACTATCCCCAACTGTATGAGCACACACATCTGCAACTTGCCACTTCACATCTGAATAGTGACCCTAATTTTCCTCTTCACCAATGCCCTGATAATCAAAAGCAAAAGTTTCAACCTCTGCACTATAGAGGTGGTCATAATCTTCAAGGAAGCACTCATTCTCAGCATCCATGTATATTCCATCATCTGAAAGGCTCACACATGCATCTAAATGCTGACAGTCACTAACATATTCACTATCATCCCTTGAAATAGCCTCTTCTATATTCAGAGTGAAGCTTTGCATATCCACCTTGTACAAATAATCAAGAATAGCTGGGATATGCCTATTAGTGCAAGACACAACTTCATGTATGTATTTCATTTCATCCTTTGAAGGGAATTTTGCATCTACAAGTTTCTCTTCTAGAGGCTGACAACAGTCTTTATCTTCACCATTATAAGATGTGCCCACATTTTCTATAAAATCTTCATGTTCATGCATCACACCATGACTGCACACACTGTTCTAAAATATATTTCCCTTTGCAGAATCATCTCTCAATGAACACACTGGGAAAGCAGAAATACATTCACTTTGAAAACTATTTTGAAGGCTTGCAGCCATGAAGCCTACTGGCATTCCATATTTCTCATTGTTTTCAATGTCCATAGCAAATTGGTAAGCCTGGTGAAGTGTGACTGGTTCTTTATCTCTCAATCTATAGCTCATTTTCTTATCAAATGCAGACAAATAAATTGTCAAACACAATGCATCATTGGGTCTCATATATTCAGGAATCTGCTTGAGCAACTTAATAAATCTAAGATTAAAGGCTGGAACCAGTTCCTCATCCTCCTTTTGAATATTCATGAAATGTATGATAAATGAGGCCACATCAAATCTTTCACCAAACTGCTCTAGGAATGCAATTTCTAAATCTACCCATGAAGAAACTGAACACATAGGCAAGTCTCAAAACTAGATCCTAGCTTCATCCTCTAATGATTGAACAAAGAGTCTCATTACTACATCTTTAGCCTCTATCTCATAATCTTCTATCAAATTACAAAAATTTTGTAGATGTTTGTTTGCAGATTCAGAATTTAATCCACTATATTTCAAAAAACATTTTCTAATCTTATTGGGAATAACATTCGGGTAACCACATATTCCTTTGAAATTTAGGGCTTTATATCTTTCAATAAAAAATGGTCTTCTTTGAGAGCACAACCAGGTTTGCTTCTCTAAACACATCATTCTTTGAATCAAAAGATGAATACTTGGAAATATGTTGTAGTATTGATAGGTTCAATCAACAGAGCCGCCACCTCTCATAGAGAGGACAGAATATCAACAAAGCATTTTTGTTTTTTGGATTCACCACACCAGCAGAGCACCACATGGTCATTTTTGAGCTTGCTACAACAACTTTACTGGAAACTAGATTTTCCAGTCTTCAAATCACTTAACTCTTCCTCAGTGGAATCGCCATCTTGTTGGAGTTCTCCCAAATCAGCATTAGGGTTTGCTAGTTCCAATGCACAGGCAGATTCGGCCAACTAATATAGGAGGTTGCGTGAGCTGCCTCCCCTTCACTTCTGGTTCTGCCGCACCAAGGGGGGTGTCCCTATAGCTAATGATTTGATCTTGACTCGCCCAATGACATAAAGATTTAGCTTTACAATAATAGGCAGAATACTCTCATGTGTGGACCAAGACATGCATGATACATCACAAGTTTGGCAACATTCTTGGACATAACTAACTGGTTGAGAATGAGAGTATGCAGGGGTCCTATTCCTACTCCTACAACTAACAGGTTGGAAATTTAAAAGGATTTGTATTAATGTTTTGGATGCAAGACAGGGGGTTTCCGATCATAACTACTAATCCAAAAGTAGACTGGTGCCTATCTCAGGGCAAGGAGTCAACTAGACGTATACAAGAGAATGGCTTGCAACTAGCATTCAAGTTTCAAGGGGTTAGGACTGGTATTTTCCTTACAAACACCACCCAAGGATAAGTATTTAACTGTCTCTGCTTACATACATCCCAGCTGACATACAATCTTCTCCATACTCAACCTAAAACAATTTAATCCACTCCTTGAATGGAAGTTAAAGATTAAGCATGTGATGGGAAGATGTCAATTTTTTGCTCTGCATGTCGAGCTAGGGCGTTCGTGCCCTAGCCCGATCCTCTAGTTTTTTCTTGACAGTGCGAAGTGTGGGGAGTGCATGCATTTTGGGGAGGTCTGGGGTTGTGTTTTTTATCAGTGCAAGGCTTTTTTTTCATCTGCATCGGTGCATCTTTCTCCTTGAGCATGCGGGGGTTTTTGTGCCTGGTTGGAGGCCGTGGGTGGGGCTCTTGTGCCTGGTTGGTTTGGATCTGTAGTTCGAAGACAGTGCTGGGTGGTGGGTCGGTTAAACCCTAGTGGTGGTTCTTTTTTCTTGGGGGCCTGCTTGCTCGCCTTGGGTCTTGTTTAGTTTCAATGCCGATCGGGGAGTCTTCAGGGGCTAGTCCCAAGATGGATTTTCGCTCTGTAGTGGTTGGTGCAAATTCTCCTTCACATGCTTCAAAGGTTTTTAATAATAATTTTTTCTCACTAGATCCTTGGTTGGTTGGTTCAGGTTTGTCTAGTGGTACTCAGATTACGAAGATCAATGGATGTCTTGAACGTTGTGAGGAGAGGCCAAAATTGGTTATCCCACTGGAGATGATTGCAGAAGATATTGACTATTATTCGAAGCATGCATTGCTATGCAAGTTTATGGGGATGCAGGTTTCATTACAATTTCTTGAATCGTGGGCCCAACGGACTTGGATGCTAGAGGGAGAAATGGAGGTTATGCTTTTAGCAAATAACTTTTTCATGGTTTCATTCAATTGCTTGGCGGATTGCAACAAGGCCTTTAAAGGAGGCCCCTATTTTCATAATTAGATTGGGTTATTTATTAAACCTTGGCATGTGGGCTTCAATCCTACTGAAGAGCTTCCGAACCGGGTTCCGGTGTGGGTTTGGCTTCCAAGGTTTCCTGTGGAATGTTGGCAGGATGATGTTTTACACTTGTTGGCATCAATGCTAGGAAAACCAGTTGGTGCTTCACAGCAGACTCAAGTTTAAAAGGTGATGACTTTTGCTCATATCTGTGTTGAGATTGATTTGGGTGAACCTTTGCCAGATTTGGTGGATATGTGTGGGTCCTTAGTCTTGGGTACAGTAGTTGGACTATGAGACTCTTCCTTTTCAATGTCGTCTCTGTCATGAATATGGACATTTACAGAGGAGATGCCCAAAGGCTAGGCCAGTGGATTCCCAGCCTTCTCAGCCTCTCAGCTAATAGGAAGTGAATCCAGGCTTGGTGAATCTGGATCAGGGTGCTTTGGGCATAGGATAGGAGGGCCTTCTTTCTAAAGCTTCTTAGGTTTTGCAGGATAATAGGGCTTTGCAAATGGACATAGCTGTTCAAATGGAAGTCCAGGTGGAATCAATTCCTATTATAGTAGGGAAGAAGGGTGGTGAGGATGGATCTCCTCCTATTTCTAATGCAGGTACTGAGGGGGTGAAGATTATCAAGTCTTCTTCTTCTCATTTGGGTCTTCATCAAAAGGATCCAAAAAAAGGGGCTGGGGAGAGGTCTTCCAAGCTTGGTAGAAAGAAGGATTTGGAAAAGATTAAATTAACAGGGGAAACTTTGGTAGAGTTAGGGTCTGTTAAGACTCTAGATTCTCATTTTTTAAGCCCCTTGAAATGATTGTTCTATCCTGGAATGTGAGGGGCTTGAATAGTGGCCCTCGACAAAAAAGTTGTTCTTGATTTGGTTAGAAGTCAATCTCCTGATGTTCTTTTCTTGCAGGAGACTGCGTTATTAGTGGAGTGTATGTTTGGTTTAGTGCCTAAGTTGTGGGGGAGTGGAGAGTGCCAGTGTATTGGTGCTCAAGGGTCTACTGGGGGAGTGGCTTGTTTATGGAATCCTTGGAAGATCCGTCATCTTTGGTGGTTGTCCTTTCAGTCTTCTATCTCTATGATTGCATCTTGTTTTGAGACGGGGGAGTCTGTCCTCTTCTCCAATATCTATGTGCCTACTGAACTTTAGGGTAAACAACTTTTGTGGTCCCATATCCGGTTTGTCCAAAGCATGGTTCCTTTCCATCCCTAGATTATGGCTAGAAACTTCAATGCTATTTCTGAGTTGGCTGAGAAGCGGGGTGGTATTGCGAGGCTTGAGCCTTCTACATTGCTACTTCATGATAACATTTCAGCTTTAAATCTTGTGGATATCAAGCCCATTAATGGCTAGTTTACTTGGAACAATCAGAGGATTGGGAATAATTGCATTGCGGAACGACTTGACCGCTTTCTAATTTCTAGCTACTGGGTTGGTGGGTTGTGGTTTTCTAGCTCTAAAATTTTGGATTGGAGGGGCTCAGATCATTGGCCTATCAAGATGGCTATTTCTTCAGCTCGTGTGCCTCAATCTCCTTCTTTCAAGTTCAACCTTATGTGGTTGCATGACTCTTCTCTCCATGACTATATTGCTGAGTGGTGGAGGTATGGTAGACCTACTTATGGTACAGCAATGTATATTTTTGCTAAGTTACTTCAATTTGTCAACTATCAGCTTAAACGTTGGAATCGGCAGTGCTTTAGAAACATTTTCCATGCTAAGACTGCAGCCCAGGCTAAGTTGGATGGTATTACGAGGTTGATCAGGGAGGATGGAGTGACTAAGGACCTACTGCGGGAAGAGACTAGGGCTTTGAAAGCACTGGAAGAGTGTGAGCTATGAGAGGAAGTTTTTTGGAAACAAAAGGCTTGGATTGAGTGGCTTCAGGAAGGGGATAAAAATACTACTTTTTTCTTCAACTCGGTGAAAGCCAGGAGACATGGCAATTCTATTTCTACTTTGGTGAATGACAAGGGTGAAACTCTTTCTTCTTTTCATGAAATCACACATGAAGCTATGCAATATTTTGTTTCATTATTCAGGGAGAACTTGCAAGGGGGTTCTGATGAGGAAGCTCAGGTCCTTTATTGTATCCCTTCTTTGGTTTCTACGGAGATGAATGAGCACTTATGAGTGATATTTCGATTGAGGAGCTAGAGGGGATTGTGTTTCACATGAAGAGGGGGAAAGCTCCTGGCCCTGATGGTTTCCCGATTGAGTTCTTTCAAGAATTCTGGGAGATTATCAAGTTAGACTTGTTGGCGGTTGTTCAGGAGTCTCATAAGAATAAATAGATGTTACGGGCTTTGAATTCAACCTTCCTTTCTCTCATCCCAAAGTGTGATGGGGCATATAGGTTAAGTCAATTTCATCCTATCTCTCTTTGCAATGTGATTTATAAAATTATCTCTAAATTGATTGCTGATAGGTTAAAAAAGTGGCTTAAAGTGTTGAATTCTGAGGAAAAGAGTGGTTTTGTGGTGGGACGTCAGATTCTAGATGGGGTTGTTATCGCAACTAAAACCATTCACTCTATGGCTAGTTCCAAAGATAATGCAATGTTCATCAAGCTTGATATGGCTAAGGCTTATGACCGCGTTCGATGTTCCTTCCTTCAAAAGGTTCTTGGTGCTTTTGGTTTTGGGGATGAGTGGATTTATTGGGTTATGAGTTGTGTTACTTCAGTCTCCTTCTCTATGTTAATAAATGGTGAGCACTTAGAGCTTTTTGGTGCCTCTCGGGGTTTGCGGCAGGGAGACCCCCTCTCTCCTTGTTTCTTCTTCTTGTTGAGGGTCTGGCACGCTTGATAAGAAGGAATGTGGAGTTAGGTTTCATTCAAGGGTGGGGGTGGGGAGGTGGTTTACCTCCATAGTCTCACTTGCAGTTTGTTAATGACATTGCTTTGATGGGTATGGCTACAATTAGGGAAGCTTCAAATCTATGCAAGGTGTTGGATGTTTATCTTGTGGCTTTGGGCCAATTGATTAATGAAGATAAGTCTTCCATCTTTTTCTTCAGTACTCCAGGTTCCATTCAGAGGTGAATTGCTCATATCTTGAGATTTCAGACTAGGGTTCTCCCTTTGACCTATCTTGGTATTCCCATCTCTGTTGGAAGACTTCCCAGGGAATCTTGGCAGAATATTTTGGATAAATTTCATGTGAAAGTTAATCATTAGACCCATCGTTGGTTGTCCTTTGTGGGTCATGTTCAGTTGCTCAAGTCTATGGTACAGGCCCTCCCCATTTATAGATGTATGATTCAGGTGGCCCCCTTGGGTTTTGTTAGGGAATTGGATTCCTTAGCAAGATAGTTTTTATGGGCTGGTAGGTTATTGTCCTCTAAGTGGAGCCTTGTTAGATGGGACATTGTTTGTAGCCCAAAGCAGCTTGGCGGCCTTGGGTTAAGGCAGTCGTCATTGTCAGGGATGGCGTTGGCTGCTAAATTGTATTGGCGGTGGTGTGTGGAGTAGGATGGGATCTGGGCTAGGATATTAATGCAGAAATACTTCCCAGGGATCCCTCAAATTGATATTCCTTGGTATCCTCTGGTGGGGAAAGGATCAGTGATTTGGAATACACTCAAGAAAGGGGCTGCTCTGATCAAGGATGGCTTATTTTGGATTTGTAAAAGAGGGACAAAAGCTCATTTTTGGTCTAATTCTTGGGATGGTTCTCCTCCCATTGTTTCTCAGTTTCCTAATTCGGTGACTCTGTGCCAGAGGTTCTGTGAGGCAGGATGGTCAACGGTGAGTGACTTCAAGTCCTTTTCTTCTCATGGGTAGTTGGTGGTGGCGAGATGGAAGAATCCTGATGAGTGGCCTATTGTTGGGATGGAGGAGTGTGCTGAGCTTCATAGTATCCTTTCTCATAGACGTTGTAGCTCCCTCCAGGAAGGGGATGTTCTTTCTTGGTCTCCTAATTCTAAGGGTGTCTATACTGTTGCTTTTGGATATCAAGTGTTGTTATCTCACCAGCTGGATGGGGTGGAGGTTCACTGGTGGAAGAAAGTGTGGAATAAGCTTTCTTGGCCGAAGTGTAACTGCTTTATTTGGACTTTGGCTTGGAATAGGTGCTTGACATGGGATAATATTCGGAAGCAAGGATTTCAGGGTCCTTCTATGTGTGTTTTGTGTGTATGTGGAGAGGAGGACTCCTCTCACTTATTTTTTCATTGTCCCTTGACTTTGCAGCTTTGGCACTATTGGTGGGAAGTTTGGAAAAGACCCTGTGTTCATGTGTCATCCCTGGTGGATTTTTGGAGTAGTCTGGGTAGACCTCCTTCTATGGCCTCATTCTTGCAAGATGTGTGGTATGTTGGGCCTTCCTTCATACTCTGGCAGATTTGGTTGGAACGGAATCGAAGAATATTTCAAGGTGAGAAGCTATTGATTCAACAAGTTTGGCACAAAATTATGGGTATGATCTAGGAGACGGTGGAAGCTAAGTGTGATGTGGTGTTCCCTTTGGAGAAAGGGGATGCTGAGTTAGTGGATAGATTAGGTATTCAGGAGTTGTCTCCAACTTCTGCTTGTGTCAATAGAGGAAGGTAGGTGAATAAGAAAGTCCAAAGGGTGGGGAGTTGGCTACCCCTTTCGGCTAGCATTCTGAAGCTCAATACTGATGGTTCTTCAAGGGGCAATCCTGGACCTACTGGGATTGGTGGGGCTGGTAGGGATTTTTTAGGATCAGTGATTTTTTTCTTTTCTATTCATGAAGGAGTGCAGACTATCAACCTTATGGAAGGTTTGGTGATCCTCTACGCTTTGGAGAGGGCTTATGCTTTGGGATGGCGCAAGGTTATCTATGAGTCTGATTCACAAGTTTTAATTAATTTGCTGAATAAACAGAAGGTATCTAATGTTAGTTGGTAGTTGGCTATGATGGTGTAGCAGATTTTGTAGATAAGTTCTTTGATGGAGATGGTGTCTTTTGTCCATATCCCAAGGGAGTGGAATAAGGCAGCAGATTGTTTGGCTAACTGGGCCTCTGAGCATTTAGATGGCTGGAAGATTGATGAGTGGGAGCAGGTTCCTCATGAGCTCCGACATGACTTGGAGAGGATTCTTGTTGAGGATGGGAATGGTATTGGTGAAGGATGATTTTGTTTCATGCTTTGTATGACTATTTCTTATGGATTCCTGGGGCCTTGACCCTTTGATGTTTTGTAATGCTCTTTTCTAAATTTCAATAAAGTTTTTACCCATTTTAAAAAAAAAAAGATTAAGCATGTGATACAGAAATCCATACCCTAGAATCTGAGAAATCCTTAGCAACTAGATTCAAAAGAAGAGAATGCATACAACACATGGAGACAGACAGACAAACACATGTAATAATGCTTTTTTCATATAAAATGACAAGAAACTGAACATATGTGCAAGGTACACTCAAATGCAACTCATAAACTCCAACAGAGATGAAACAACCAAGAAAATGCTCTGTCTTTTATTATTTTTCCCCCAAAAATGCCCAAGTCTTCAATAACCAAATGAGTAACACAGTTTGCATTTTATAGAAAGACTGTGTACTCAGCAATAATTACATGGCATTTTCAAAATTTTGCCAGAAACATTGCACCTTCATATTGGCGCTCAAGATATTCAATGCGGCTGAGAGAAGGAGAGGTATGCGCAGGTGAAATTGGGGAATGTGCCACCATCTAGAGATTTTCATCCTTGAATGTGGTAGCTAGCTAATCATCTCCACCCATACCCCTCTGCACATTTGCCATCAATGCCAACTACCCATAGCCCACTGGTTCACGTGCCCCTGAAGCTCCTTCCCACTCAAACTAGTGCAGATACACAGAAAATACTTCCTTCCTCAAGCGTTCAAAACAAGGTCATCGATCTCCTTCCTATCGCTGAGATCTATGGCATCAAAATGCTTTGAAAAGTCAACAACCAATTAAAACTTGCCACGCAGGTGTCTTCTTCCTATCGCTGACTTTTCTCCCTTCGATTTTGCCTTTTTCACCTTGTATATGCAAAAGAACATGCATATACAAACAACTGCCTACATACAAAGTGCGGACCACAAACTTTATAAAATATATTGAAAACACCGTCAGGTCCGGCTTGCATCTTGATTTTCTTGTATATCGGCATATACAATGCCATATACATGCAAGCCGTGGATGCCAGCGCTGAATTAGCCAAATTTGACTTTTGAATTAGGTCTGGCTTGTATATCGCTCCATTGTATGTTCACCTTGTATATCACATATACAATGCAAACATACATTCATCAGACTTGAGCCCTTTATTAATTACATTGCAAACCTTTTTGAGTCTGGCCAATGCATCTTGGGAATGTATATCATGCTTGCACATTTCGATAGACATTCTACTTTGTATGTCGAACACATACAAACCCCTTTGTATACCTGTGGGTTCCACCCATTGTAAATCGGCTCTTTACACAATTCCTTTGTATATGGTGAATGCATATTGCATATACATTTTTTTTGTATACGAGATACAAAGCCTTTTGTATGTGAGGTGGACCCCACCAAATGGATCTCCTGCTTTGTATGTTGTTGAATATACAAGACCCCTTGTATCTTTGCAATGTACATGTTTCTTCTTGTATATGCATTGGCCGATGCATCTTTCCATTGTATGTGGCGAATGTATATTGCACTTACATCTCGCACATACAAACCCCTTTCACTGTAGCGAATGCATGTCGGCCTCTTGTATATTTGCAATGTACATTCCCAATGTCTGTCAAACATACATTCACCTTTGCATCTATCTCGATGTACATTGTGCCTTGCATATCTGCAGGCCCCACCAATTGTATCTTTTCTTTGCATGTTTTCCATTGTATATTGAAATTACATATTGCGAATGTATATTCAAACATACAGACAAAACATACATGCAATCCTTTGCACATACCTGTGGACCCGACCACCACCTAGCCCAATCTAAATCTTTTTGATGTCCGCCGCTTGTACAAACTCGTTGTATATCTGAATATACAACAACAATATACAAACCCCTTTATACAAGTGGGAATCTTCGATGGAATATACCTGCAATGTATGACCCGATATGCATACAAAATGCATACAACTATCTTTTGCGCCTTTTGAAGCTGATTTAACTCTTTTTTTGGGCCCACTAATGTATCTACTTGTTGTATGTCAAACATACAACACAATATACATGCAAACATTTTGATACATCTGCAGAATATTTTAGGAATCTTCAATGTATATTCCACCCTTGTATGTCTAGAATGCATATACAAGCCCGATATGCATAAAATGAGGCCGAGGGACTTAGAAATTTCTAGGTTTTTTGTGAAGGGGCCTGCAGATGAAAACCTGAAACCTAAATGTTTATGCAGGCACCAACAGGATGGATGAAATTTATTATGAAAATGGACATGGAATGAAAAGACTCAATAGATGATAGATGTTGACTCTACACATAGCGCCTATTTGCCAGGTTTTCACTATGGTACTTATCCAAGATGCCTGTTTACCAAGTTTTCACCAGAGGACGGATTATTTTATTATTATTATTATTATTTATTTTATTTATTTGATTTTTTTTTATTTTTTGATTATTTTTTATTTTTTATTTTTTTGACATGGATACTCTGAGGATCAGGCATAGAACTTCTTGAGATGAACACTATTGAGTGGTTCATCTAGAGGAATACCTTCAGGTGTTGCTAAAGTATAAGTTCCTAATCCATATGCTACTATGATAACAAAGGGTCCTAACCAATTAGGCTCAAACTTGCCCTTCTTTTCTCAATCTACTTGATTTTTCTTATTTTCCTTTAAGAGAAGGTCACCAGCTTGAAACCATCATTCTTTGATCTTCTTGTTATAGTTGCACCAGAGGTAGTTTTGATAGACATGGAGATGATTAAGCATGACAAGGCACCTCTCATCTAGTAGTTATATCTCAACTAATCTGAAAGTGTAATACTCCTCTCCATAAATCAGGTGCTGCATGGATACTCTAAGGGATGGGATCTCGACCTCTATAGGTAGAATGGCTTTAGAGCCATAGATCAAGGCATAGGGTGTGGCACCAGTTGGTGTTCTGATACTAGTACGATAGGCCCATAAGGCAAGATTGAGTTGTAGGTGCCAATCACGACTAGCTTCATTGACCATTTTCTTGAGGATTTTGAGAATGGTTTTGTTGGAAGCCTCAGCTTGGCCGTTACTCTACGGATAGTAGGGAGTGGAAAAGTGATGTTGGATATTGTATTAGGTGCACAAGGCATGGATATCTTGATTCTTGAATGGTCTCCCATTATCAGTGACAATGGCTTGGGGGATACCGTACCAGCAAATGAGGTAGTTAAGGATAAACTTGGCTATTTGCTTGCCAGCAATGTAAGTCATGGGAATGGCTTCGACCCACTTCATGAAGTACTTAGTGGTGGTAATGATAAATTTATGGCCATTAGATGAGGTTGGATGGATTTGTCCTATGAGGTTGAGACCCCATTGCGAAAAAGGCCATGGAGTTGTCACAGATTGTAGTTCATGAGCTGGCGCATGAATCTAATCTCCATGCTGCTAGCATTGTAGACACTTCTTAGCAAACTACATAGCATCATGTTCTATTGTAGGCCAGTAATAACCTATATGGAGTATCTTCTTAGCGAGGTTAGGACCACTAGAATGTACACCATAGACACCTTCGTGTATGTCTCATAAGGTAGCATCGACTTCTTCCTCATTAAGACATCGTAAGAGGATACCATCGAGACTCCGGTGATATAATGTATCACCCAGAATGGTGTAACAGGAGGATTGACGGATAAAGGTTTTGCATTGGGTTATAGATAGCTCAAAGGGAAAGGTACCATGTTTAAGGTATTCATAGATATCTTCGTACCATGTGGAATTGGGACCAACGATTTTGCAGATGATTTTAGTAATTGGAACATCGACAGATGGTATCAACAATTGCTCGATCAAGAATTCACATTTTTGTGTGTTTGCAACCATGTCTATAAGTGACCCCACAGAAGCCATAGAATCTGCAACTTTGTTATTCTCTCTTGGAATTTTCTCAAAAGTGATGCTAGAAAAGTGTGGCTTGTAGGCATCCACTAGTTGCTTGTAAGGGACCAAATTTTCATCTTTAGTTTGATACTCATCAATGACTTGTCGAATGACCAGTTGTGATTCTCCATATACCTATAGTTCTTTGATTTCCCATTGGACTATTGTATGGAGACCTATAAGGAGTGCTTCATACTCAGGTATGTTGTTGGTGTTGATAACTGAGAGGGGGGGTGAATCAGTTATCCTAATAATTCAACTTTCTGTGCTTTCTTAACAATTAATGCAACATCAGATTCTATAAGCAAGCATAACTATGAAATGTAAATAACACCAATGCACATGACACAATGATTTTGACGTGGAAACCCTGTTAAGGGAAAAAACCATAGGGTGATTAACCCAAGATATTATTCTCTGTTAGAAGAATAGAAGATACAAAATGGCACTTACCAATTAGGACTCACTGCCCAAGCACACTGCTCACAAGAGGCTCACTGCCAACAAGAGACTCACTGTCTACAGAAAAAGAAGGTAACTCATTGTTTGAACTGATGAGAAGCATCCACACATGATGAGATTCAGTTCTAGTTAAGCTCAATAAACTGATCTGTTGCACTTCATTCTTACTCTCTTTTGATGCAGTTGTACTATCACATTCTGGATCTCTTTTACTATCTTTAGTCTGCTCTGCTGCTTATCTTTGCACCTCACCTTCACATACACATGCTTCACATCTAAATCAATCATGTATATATATATCCTCACAAGTGATTTTATCACCTTTCTAGTCAGCATCCAGAATAGTCAATATTTTCCTCAAACTCTGATCTGTCGATTGAATCCTTGCATACCAAGTAATGCGGATCAAGGATATACTTGTAGAAGTCATCGATCATGTCGGCCAATCATAACTTATGCCTTAAGAACCTTTACCATCATCAGTAACACATCCAGAATAATGTCTGATGTTCTGCCAGACAGTTCTTCCTCTGTTCATACTGTCAATCAGGAACCTGACACTCAAGTATTCATATCTCCTCATCCTTTCAACATCAGAGGCTAAATCCTTGGATTCTATTTGTCAAGGTACTCCTCTTGACTTCCCCAAATCTACACATTACGGAGATACGTCTTCTGAGAGATCCGGACCTATCTATCAGACCTTACTAAGTGCTCTGCTCTTGCTTAACGGACCTCAATACTTCTTCAATCTGACTTCCGGTAAAGACTCAACATGTCCTACGGATGTGTGAGATAACCTTTGTTACCATCAATGACAACAATCATGAAGCTCCAATGTGTCACTTGCCAACAGTTGGTGCAAGGAAATGCAAGCTGATAAGACTTTGGGATATAGTCATTTTGTGGTGTGATAAAAAGGATGCCGGCCCCTGATCCATTTTGTGTGTAGGAACCATCAAAATACAACTTCCACATCACTGAGGTAGAAAGAGTGAAAAGATTATCATGCAAAAAGTTAGATACCGTGGGATGTACATCTGTCATGGGTGCTTCTGCTAGTTGATCTGCTAGGGCTTGCCCCTTGATTGCTTTACGATCCACATACTCAATGTCAAACTCACTAAGGATCATGACCCATTTAGCTAATCTGCTTGTGAGAGCTGCTTTTGCTAATAGATATTTTAATGGATCAATTTTGGCTATTAGATTTGTGTGTTGGTTTAGCATGTAATGTTGTAACTTTTGGGAAGCGAACACTAAGGCTAAACAAGCTCTTTCCATAGGTGAATAATTGAGTTCATAACCCACCGAGGTTCAACTAATATAATAGATTGCATGCCCTTTTCCTGACTCATCATGCTGTGCTAGCAGAGCCCGTAGGGCTGCAGTTGTAGTTGAGATGTACAAGATCAAAGGCCTATCAGCAATTGGTGGTACCAAGGCAGGTGGTGTAGCTAGATATTCTTTGAGCTGATCAAATGCTGCTTGACCCTTATCATCCCATCGAAATGAGACATCTTTTCTAAGCAAGTGTTGAAATGGTTGACATTTATCTGCTAGCTGTGAGATAAATCACCTAATGGATTGTAACCTTCCTTGAAGGCTCCTTAATGCTTTTAGATTCTTTGGTGGAGGCATCTCTACTATAGCCTTGACTTTTGCTGGATCTACTTCAATGCCTCTACGAGATACAATGTATCCCAACAGTTTTCCTAAGGTTACCCTAAAGACACATTTCTTTGGATTAAGTCTTACTTGATATTTTTTGAGTCTGTCAAAGATTTGTCCAAGAACCTATGTGATCTTCCCTAGAAGATTTTGTTAATATATCATCAACATAGTCCTCCATGATGTCATGACAGAGATCAAGGAATATTACTGTCATTGCTTTTTGATAAGTTGCCCCTACATTTTTAAGACCAAATGGCATGACACAGCAACAATAAGTACCCCAAGGACAAGTATAAGTTGTTTTATGCTAATCTTCTTCTACTATCATTATCTGATTGTATCCAGAAAACCCATCCATTAGAGAAAGCATTTCATGACCAACAGTCAAGTCTACTATGAGATCAATGTTTGGTAATGGAAAGTCATCTTTGGGACACGCTTTGTTGAGATCTCTGAAGTTGGAACACATGTGGATGCCCTCATTTGGTTTAGCCACAGGTACAATGTTTGAGACCCATTCTAGATAATCAATAGGCTTGATAAATTTTGCATCTAGCAATTTTTGTATTTCCACTTTCACCAAGAGAGCAATTTGTGGGTGCATCTTTCTTAGCTTTTATTTGACCAATTTAGCTTTTGGATCAACTATGAGATAGTGAACTACTAGCAAAGGGTCCAACCTTGGCATATCAGCATAGGTCCATGTAAAGTTGATGGTTCACTGTAAGAAGAAGTTGGTAAGAATCTTGTGTTCTTGTTCTCATAATGACACTGCAAGGAATGTAGTCTTAGGATTTTGTGTTGTGCCAATATTTATCTTTGTAGAATCTTTCACTAGGAGAGATGATCTCTCTTGAAACTTAAATGGTAGGGGAAGGTCAAATCCTCCATCCTCAGGTGCCACAATTGGGTTTTCACCTTTGGATACATCCTTTATTTTTACTATTTTATGATCAGGAGGTGCCACAATGTGGTTTTCACCTAGAGATCTTTATTTATTTTTATTTTTACAACTAGAGGATTTGGTATTCTCACCAAAATAAGCAACTTGATCTAGTTCC
The DNA here is from genome assembly GCA_027924645.1 of Cunninghamia lanceolata. Taxonomy (NCBI): domain Eukaryota; kingdom Viridiplantae; phylum Streptophyta; class Pinopsida; order Cupressales; family Cupressaceae; genus Cunninghamia; species Cunninghamia lanceolata. The sequence continues at coordinate 5,933,827 of BSBN01001222.1, forward strand.
ATTACAAAACCAGCTTTGTGATCACCAAGAGGGATACCCCATAAATTCTACAAGAGCTTCGTCATTCTGAAAAACATCTAGAATGGGGGACCCTTGTTGATCCCAATCAATAAGTTCGGGGTAGACAAGTGTTACAATCAGGGTGCTAGTGGTGGATGTTAAGGATACGGATGATAGCATAAATATGGAGGATTCAGTGAATAGGTTATTCATATGGAGATAAGAGTCATCGATGATATCCTCTTTAGACGTTGAATCTATGAGAGAAGTTTGTGCTACCTCGTCGAGAATACCCTCGATGTCCAAGGCGCATGGTACCTTCCTACCAAATCCTAACCCCTTCTTGTCTAGCTTCTTCTTCACAATAATGGGTTCTATTTCACCTTGATTATCTTTCCCAAGGCCACCTTTGCCTTTGTAGCCCATGTTTCTGACATTTCTTAAGCCATTGCCATATTGTTTAACTGGTATGGTGATTGGTTCTTTCTCTTTGTAGAGCCAAGATGAGATGTCTTCAATAGTTTCCTCTACCAATAATTTTCCCTCTTGGAATTGGGTTAAGGATGCTAGAGGAGGGATAGTTTCTTTCTTAGTTGCTTTAGCTATGGGCAGTTGGCCGTAGGATTTAGGGGATAAGGACATTCACCCTACACAACAAGATTTAGAGATATCATATTCACCAAAGCCTATATCACAGATGTGAGTTGTGATTTCAAGAATAGGATTAGGATTGGGTTCAACTTCAGAGGCTTTTTTTCAGATTTTTAGGGTCGACATACAATGGGGATTCATAGGCTTTGTCATTATTGGGCACTTGGTTGTTGTTCTTATAACTGCCTTGCAAGTTACGACAGAATTCAAAGGGATTAGGGTCTCCTAGGATAGTGATCTCTATACCATTAAATGGGAACTTGAGAGACTGATGGTACTTGGAGGGAATAGATTTCATGGCATGGATCCATGGGCGTCTTAAGATAATGTTATAAGGTAGTTCAATGTCAAGAACTTGGCACCTAGTTTCAAGCATGATGGGACCTACTTGTATAGGTAAATGGATAACACCTTCTGAATGGCGCTCAACATCATCATACCCCTTGATTGTAATACTTTGATCAATGTTGACATGATCCTCAGAGTATCCCAACTATTTAAGTAACTTGAGAAAACAGATATTGGGACCAGCACTACCATCTATAAGTATGTGTTTGATCTTTCGTTTATGGATGAAGACTTCAATGTGAAGGGCATCATTATGACATGGATCATGGGATGGGAGGTCCTTTTCAGAAAAGACCACATTGTAAGGTGATGCAATGTTACCTATTATAGCTTGGAAATCTGTAACCGCTATGTTATTAGGAACCAAAGACTCTTGTAGGGCTTTTTGTAGTATAGCTTTATGTGCAGATGATGATCAGAGAAAATCCAAAATAGAGATCTATGTAGGGATTTTCCCTAGATGTACAACAAGGTTGTAATCATATTGGGTTGGGAGACGCGGTGTAGGACCACGAAGGGTAACATGACCACAATGAGTTGTGATTGCACAATCTATAGATTTACCTTTGATAGTGAGGGTAAACACACGACTTTCTTCATAACGACCTACAATAGTCATAAGAAGTTGAGGCTTTGTTAATGCCTTTACCTTTGTCAATATTTTGACCTTGACCATGGTTAGGGAATGGCTCCTTGTACATGTTGAGATCTTTGTTGGTGTTTTGAGTAGGAGGTGCATCAAAAGTGACATCACCTCTATCAAAAAGGTCTTGGATCATGTGCTTGAGTTTCATGCATGATATGGTTCCGTGTCCTTTGGTCCTATGGTATTTGAACAATACTCATCTTTGTACCATGTAGGTTTGTAAGCAGGTTTGCCAAATGGGGCAACGTCTGGTAGTGTGACGTGTCCATTTTGCACAAGTTTCTTTAGAACCGACTCTATAGGCTCTCCCAAGGGAGTGAATTTACACCTTGGAGGGTAATCTTGTGGAGGCTACTCTTGTTGACGTTGTTGGTTTTGGTTTTGTTGTTGTTGTTATTGTTGTTGTTGAGGTAGAGTTTGGTTTTGTTTGGATGACAAATTAAGGGGTGTTTGTAATGTTTGGACGTGTTTGGAATCCACCACACCATCATTGACCATGTTTTTGTTTTTGTTCTCGTATTTGGGCTTATCATTTGATTGTTGTTGGGGAGCATTGTCTTTATTGTCTTTGAAGATTTTGACCACACCTTTAGCGATGAGGGCTTTTTTGATATTGATGCCTTTATAGGTAATTTCGTCAAAGGTTGTAGCACTTAGTATTTGCAAATGGAAACCCAATTCTTGGTTAAGGTTCTGCACATAGATGCTAACAAGCTACTTTTTAGGTATTTTGAATGGGAATTTGCTAGCCATGTGTCTCCATCTTTGAAGGAAGGAGATAAGAGTTTCCCCATTTTTCTATTTATTGTTACATAAATCGGTCATAGAGACTTCATGTTCTGTGAGAAATGGGTGGCAAATATTTCTACAAGCTCGTTAAAAGATTTGATACCCGTAGGTAGATTCGAGAACCATTCTATAGCTTGACCTCTAAGGCTGCGAGGAAAGAGGTGCATGAGATATGTTTCATTATGTGCAACCTCTAAACAAGCAAGATAGAATTCTCTAAGGTGGTCTTTTGGGTCTCCTCTTGCCTTGTATTTATCAAATTTAGGTATAGTGAAGTTGGGAGGAAAAGGGATCATTTGCAATGACCGATCAAATGGATAAGGACAAACCTCCTCCAAGGAGAAGGTTTTCTTAGTATGACAAAATGTAAGATCGGCTACTTGTTGTTGTACCTTGGCAAGTTTAATCTCCATAGTTGTTGGGGGTGTTGGAAGAGTATCCTATTGCACTAAGAGTGGTTGTTGTTGCCTCTAGGGAAGATTGTAGTTGAAGCCATAGGAATTGGTGTTATAAGGGTCATATGATTGGTTTGGGTCATATGTGTTGTATTTTGGATTTGGATTGGGTTGAGTTTGGTTGTTTTAATTTTGGATATGTGGAGGTGGTGCTAGGTAAGAATGTTGGCTATGTGATTGTTGCAGAGGGATGACGAAAGAGTTTTGTTGTTGATTTTGTTGAGGAGGTGTGAAGAAAGGATTCTATGGAGGAAAGATAAAGTTTGTTGGGTTTGGTTGTGATGGTGGAGTATAGACATAGGATTGATGAAAGTAGATTGTCATTGATGTCAAAAAGGTGTTGGTAAATCAGTGTTTTGGTGTTTGGTGTTCATATTGGTTCTTGGAGTTATAAGTTTTGGTTTATGATGATATGATATTGTTGTTTTGGATTTTATCTTCATAAGTCAAAATGATATTTATATTTAGGATTTCGGTGATATGATTTGTCATGATGTTGGTGCTTCTTGTTGTAGAGAGTTTAGTCTCCATAATATCCTTTATTATGTTGAATACAAAGATTGAATGAACAGGTCATACTTTTTCAAGAGGCAAGTGAATTTCAGAGATTTGTTTGGTTTGGAGTTGTTGCATTATGATGCTCTTCATAATGAGAATGGTTCATTACAAGGATGCTTTAATATCCATATCAAAGTGTGATAATTTTCTAGAGAGCTTGTTGTCTTTACATTGATTACAAGAAGAGTTGATTTTGATGTCAAAAGGTGTTTGATGGTGTCATGGTATTCCTTGGCATGGTATGGTATGGTATATGATGTCTTGATTCTTTTCAAAGGATATATCATTGGTGGCATTTGATGTTTCTAGTCGATGCTCATAGATTGGCTCTAGTGCTCATTTCAGTGGCATGGTCTTCATAATGGTAGTGGTTTGGTGGTATGGTCTTCATTTGATCTCAATTACATTTGATCTTCATTTGTTGATGTTGGTAGTTGTGACATATGCAGAAGGATAAAGTGGCTTTCAAGTTTCTAATGAATTTCCCTTGTCAATATTGTTAAGGGTCTAAATCCTAACAAAAATCTATGTTCACAAAGACCTAAACAAATCTAAGTCATCTCTCCTCAAACCTTAGTTTACCCATCATTCATATTGCACTTTATGTTTTAATCTAATGGTGACCGGGAGTAGCAGGTGTATCTCTTAATTTTTACTATTTGAAGGGGCTTTTAAACATCTCTTGACTAACCCTTACTACTTGTCTTACCGAATGTCTTGGTCTTCACCTTATGTCATCGGTCATCAGTGAGTGTTTAAATTTGATGGGAATTCAAATAAGCTATGTTAATAGCTTTGTTTAAGAAAAAAAAAATTTAATCGATTCTCTTTATGTCATATCCTTATGACATAAATGAAGGGGAGCTCGATGCATTTTTTAAGGGAAGAATACGTTATTATCTTCATTCGAAAAATTTTAGTGGAGAGTTTGAAAAGCATTGAATATGCTTTATTTAATAGAGATTTTTTTTTATAAAAACCATCGAATTCCAAGAGGTGCATGATTTATATGGAGTCCGATTTAAATGTGAGCATCATAAAATTCAAAGGGTTGCTTTTTGAATGGAGTATGGATTAGCCATAAATGGCTTTGTTTCTTAAGTTTAGAAACCTTTTAAATTTCTATTTTATTTGTCTTTTAAAAGGCATGAGATCGAATTATGGGAAGTATATGAGTTTTTGAAGGAGCTTTTAAAGGAGATGGTTGATGCTTTTTAAAAGCAATTTTTTTAGGAAAATTCTTTCTATTTTCTCTCCCATGCCATTGAAGAAATTAGTGAAGATTTTTTTGTGAGAAATTTATTGAAAAGAAGGTGAGAAGAATTTTTCAAAGAGCTTGTATGAAAATATGGGATCAAGGAATTTTGCATGAAAATAAAATGAAAGAATTTATGTGAGGAAATATAAAGCAGAGGAAGAGATTTTTGACAGAGAAAGGACAATGAAAGATCAAGGGTTGAAGAGTGTTTGGTGACAAGGAAATTGATTTAATGTTTTGATTGAATTTTTTTTTAGATATATATCTCTTTGCTGTATGTTGTATGCAGGGCAAAATTAACTGGAGATTTTTAAGGAGAAGATGAAAAGATTGAAGAGGTTTTTAAAGTTCACACAGAGATATGAAAAGATATATAGAGAAAATAAAATGGAATATGGAAAGATTTTTATTTTCTATTACGTGGATACAAGAAGAAAAACATATATGTTTTTATTTTGTAGGTGGAACATATTTTTGAAAAAGAAGAAAATGAAAGTGAAATTGAAAAAGCAGAGAAGAGTTGAATGTGAAAGGTCATATGATATTTAATGACATTACAGATTCTTTGATTATATGGTTGGTGTACAGATGAACAAAAAATGATGAAGATAATTTGATGATACAATTGTAATGGATGTGAACCATTATGAAGACAACTTGTATGACACAGATTGAATCAAATCAAGTATGAAGACAATATGCAATTGAATGTGCAGAGATAATCTAAATCAGGTGAATTGATTGAGCATCAGGTTGAAGACATACACATGGATAAATTACAAATGGAGTTTGTATTATGCAGAGATGGGATAATGAATTGAATGGAAACATAGTAACCCTCTGATTTTGTTTATCTTTTCTAATGGTGATTGTGTTTGCCAGTCAGGCACAGTATGCCAGTGAGGCTTATAGGTCAGTGAGACTTTACATTTGTCAGTGAGACACATATTGTAACCAGTGAGGCTTCTTTATAGCCAGTGAGGCTTCCTGGTTAGTGAGATCTATATGTAGCCAGTGAGGCATGTTTTTCAATTAAGCCAATGAGACAGTTTTAGAGTGGTTTTTCTACCCCGGGAGGGTTTTCCACTCGTTAATTCTTCTTGTGTTGATGTCTTGTATAATTTCTTGTGTTGATGATTTGCATAATTTCATGTGATTTTGATAATTGATTCAATTCAGACGAATCTTATTGACAATTTTAGAGAGGAAATAAAAGTTGGTTTTTGTGTATCAACACTGATTCACCCCCCTCTTAGTGTTGATTGTACTCCTACAAGGATGATTGGATTTGCAAATGTTGGGGGTTATTGAGATAAGTGTTGGAGAGATTGAGTGGGGAGGATCATTGTGGTGGAGGGACATAGGTAGATGGGTTTTGTGATAGTTGGGGTTGATTGAAATATGTGAGATTGAGTGTGGATGATCGTTGTGGTGGATGGATATAGTTTGTGTTGATGTTTTGGGAGTGTTGTGGGGGAGTGAAGTTGTTTGTGTTGATGTTTTGAGAATGTTGTGGGGGAGTGATGATGTTTGTATTGATGTTGTGAGAATGTTGTGGTTGCATGACATTGCTTGGATTAGTAGGGGTGGTGCCACTTGTGACCCTTGTTGCATGGCTACATAAGTGTTTCCTAGATTGTAATTTGGTGGAAAACCATCTCGTGATGGTGTGGCCAATGTTCCACTTGCGATTGATATGGGCATTTGTGATATGCTAGGAGGTTTTTGTTGGTTTTGTTTAGCTAGAGCAGCTTGTTTTGCTAGTTCTTCTTGACAATGAAGGGTCTCTTGTTGGTGTTTGTAAATCTCCATAGGAGTCATGAGTGGTGATATGGGTCTTTCTGCTATTAGATTTTGATAAAGAGTATTCTCATATTGAGTGTCAAAAGGATATGTCATTCTCCCTTGTGAGACTTGTTCAGGTATCAGAGTGGTCATGGTTGACATTGTTTGGATAGTAGTTATAGCATCATGAGTTTTGTTTTGCTCTTTAATTTTGGATAGATCAAAGTCTTGGGGTAGTTTAGCTCTTTATTCTATAAGCAAATGAAAGAAATGATCTTGATTTTCACTAAGGAGTTTGTCAAATGTGGCTGTGGCTCTAGGATCTTGCATGATTTCATCAAGGTCTTGTCTATCTTCTTGAGAGGATTGACCTTCTTGAAAGTTTCACTCTTCTTGAGATGTGACTTGACCTATGGTATAACTAAGTGTAGCAAAATCATGAGGCATGCTAATGGTGAATTGAGTTATGTATCTACCAAAGGGACATTACTCTCTTGCGGATTAGTTGGTGGGTCATGTTGCGGCTTGTTTTGAAAGTTGGTTGTCATTCCGTTGGTGTTTGGGGAGTACCCTTTTGAGACATGTTGGATTGACTTGGTTGAGGTGTACGTGAGGGTGATTTGCACTTCTTGGGGGCAATTTGCTTAGCCTTCATAGATTGTTGGATTCTAGTGGTTACCATGGGATGCACTAGGACAATTTGTTTGAGATTTTGCTAAGATAGTTTGATGAACAGTTTTTTGGACCAAAGGTGTTGGATTGTACTGCAAAGGCATGGGACTGTGATACCAAAGGTGAGTTACTGTGTTTCAGAAGCCCTGGACTATACTGCCAGAGGCGCTGGACTGTTATATCAAAACTATTGGACTGCGCTGCACAAGCGTTGGGCTGCATTACAAAGGTGCTGAGATGTTGTCAGTGATGTTTATAAGGCAAATTTTGATAGATTTGGATTTGATTTTGATTGGATTTTCTTTGACAAGAGAAAACACATCAAACAAAGTGGCAAAAAGGACTGACACAATAGATAGTGTATGTTCTAGGATCATGAAAAAGCCCAATGTTTCCATGGGTATTAGACAATTCAAGCACTTTTGATCCCTAGACACATGGTTTCATTGTGGTAGATCAGCTCACAACTTAGTTCTCCAGCGATCAAAATAAGCAGCTTGATCTAGTTCCATTACAAAACTAGCTTTGTGATCGCCATGAGGGATACCCTCTCGGAGTCCCATGAATTTTTCTAGAGCTTCGTCATTCTAAAAAACATCTAGAATGGGGGACCCTTGTTGGTCACAATCAATAAGTTCAGGGTAGACAAATGTTACAATCTGGGTGTTGGTGGTGGATGTTAAGGATACAGATGATAGCATAAATATAGAGGATTCGGTGAATAGGTCAGTTGTATGGAGATAAGAGTCATCGACGATATCCTCTTTAGATGTCGAATCTGTGAAAGAAGTTTGTGCTACCCCATTGAGAATACCCTTGATGTCCAAGGCTCATGGTACCTTCCTACCAAGTCCTAACCCCTTCTTGTCTAGCTTCTTCTTCACAATAATGCGTTCTATTTCACCTTGATTATCTTTGCCAAGGCCACCTTTGCCTTTGTAGCCCATGTTTTTGACAATTCTTAGGCCATTGCCATATTGTTTAACTGGTATGGCGACTGGTTCTTTCTCTTTGTAGAGCCAAGATGAGATGTCTTCAATAGTTTCCTCTACCAATAATTTTCCCTCTTGGAATTGGGTTAAGGACGCTGGAGGAGGGATAGCTGCTTTCTTGGTTGCTTTAGCTATGGATGGTTGGCCGTAGGATTTAGGGGATAAGGGCATCCGCCCTACACAACAAGATTTAGAGATATCCTATTCACCAAATCCTATATCACAAATGTGAGTTGTGATTTCGAGAATAGGATTAGGATTGGGTTCAACTTCAAAGGCTTTTTTTAGATTTTTAGGGTTGACATACAATGGGGATTCATAGGCTTTGTCATTATTGGGCACTTGGTTGTTGTTCTTATAACTGGCTTGCAAGTTATGAAAGAATTCAAAGGGATTAGGGTCTCCTGGGAGAGTGATCCCCGTACCATTAAATGGGAACTTGAGAGACTGATGGTACATGGAGGGAACAACTTTCAAGGCATGGATCCATGGGCGTCCTAAGATAATATTCTAAGGTAGTTCAATGTCAAAGTCTTGTCACCTAGTTTCAAGCATGATGGGACCTACTTGTATAGGTAAGTGGATAACAACTTCTAAATGGTGCTCAGCATCATAATACTCCTTGATTGTAATGCTTTGATCAATGTTGACATGATCCTTAGAGTATCCCAATTGTTTAAGTAACTTGAGAGAATGGATATTGAGACCAACACCACCATCTATAAGTATGCGTTTGATCTTTCGTTTATGGATGAAGGCTTCAATGTGAAGGGCATCATTATAACATGGATCATGGGATGGGAGGTCCTATTCAGAAAAGAATGCATTGTAAGGTGAGGCAATGTTATCTATTATAGCTTGGAAATCTGTGACCACTATGTTATTAGGAACTGAAGACTCTTGTAGGGTTTTTTCTAGCACAACTTTATGTGCAGATGATGATCGGAGAAGGTCCAAAATAGAGATTTATGCAAGGGTTTTCCCTAGATGTTTGACAAGGTTGTAATCATATTGGGTTGGGAGACTCGGTGTAGGACCATGAAGGGCAACATAACCATGATGAGTTGTGACTGCACAATCCGTAGATTTACATTTGATAGTGAGGGTAGACACACAACTTTCTTCAAAATGACCTACAATAGAGCCATAAGAAGTTGAGGCTTTGTTAACGCCTTTACCTTTTTCAGGATTTTGACCTTGACCATGGTTAGGGAATGGCTCCTTGTACATGTTGAGATCTTTGTTAGTGTTTTGAATAGGAGGTACATCAAAAGTGACATCGCCTCTATCAATAAGGTTTTGGATCATGTGCTTGAGTTTCATGCATGATATGGTTCTGTGTCCTTTGGTCCTATGGTATTTGAACAATACTCGTCTTTGTACCATGTAGGTTTGTAATCAGGTTTGCCATATGGGGGAGCATCTGGTAGTGTGACGAGTCCATTTTGCACAAGTTTCTTTAGAACCAACTCTATAGGCTCTCCCAAGGGAGTGAATTTACGCCTTGGAGTAATCTTGGGGAGGCTACTCTTGTTGACATTGTTGGTTTTGGTTTTGCTGTTGTGATTGTTGTTGTTGTGGTAGAGGTTGGTTTTGTTTGGATGATAGATTAAAGGGTGTTTGTAATGTTTGGACATGTTTGGAATCCACCACACCATCATTGACCATATTTTTGTTTTTGTTCTAGTATTTGGGCTTATCATTTGATTGTTGTTGGGGAGCATTATCTTTATTGTCTTTGAAGATTTTGACCACGCCTTTAGCGATGAGGGATTTTTTGATTTTGATGCCTTAATAGGTAATTTCGTTAAAGGTTGTAGCACTTAGTATTTGCAAATGGAAACCCAATTCTTGGTTAAGGTTCTGCACAAAGATGCTAAGAAGCTACTTTTCAGGTATTTTGAATGGGAATTTTCTAGCCATGTGTCTCCATCTTTGAAGGAAGGAGATAAGAGTTTCCCCATTTTTTTATTTATTGTTACATAAGTCAGTCATAAAGACTTCATGTTTTGTGTTGTATTAGAAATGGGCAGCAAATGTTTCTACAAGCTCATTAAAAGATTTGATACCTGTAGGTAGATGCGAGAACCATTCTATAGCTTGACCTCCAAGGCTGTGAGGAAAGAGGTGCATGAGATATGTGTCATTATGTGCAACCTCTAAACAAGCGAGATAGAATTCTCTAAGATGGTCTTTTGGGTCTCCTCTTCCCTTGTATTTATCAAATTTAGGTATAGTGAAGTTGGGAGGAAATGGGATCATTTGCAATGACCGATCAAATGGATAAGGAAAAACCTCCTCCAAGGAGAAGGTTTTCTCAGTATGACCAAATGTAAGATCGGTGACTTGTTGTTGTACCTCAGCAAGTTTAAGCTCCATAGTTGTTGGGGGTATTGGAAGACTCTCCTGTTGTACTAAGGGTGGTTGTTGTTGCCCATAGGGACGATTGTAGTTGAAGCCATAGGAATTGGTGTTATATGGGTCATATAATTGGTTTGGGTCATATGTGTTGTATGTTGGATTTGGATTGGGTTGTGTTTGGTTGTTTTGATTTTGGATATGTGGAGGTGGTGCTAGGTAAGAATGTTGGCTCTGTAATTTTTGTGGAGGGATGATGAAAGAGTTTTGTTGTTGATTTTGTTGAGGAGGTGTGAAGAAAGGATTCTGTGGAGGAAAGCTAAAGTTTGTTGGGTTTGGTTGTGATGGTGGAGTATAGCCATAGGATGATTGGATTTGCGAATGTTGAGGGTTATTTAGATAAGTGTTGGAGAGATTGAGTGGGGAGGATCATTGTGGTGGAGGGACATAGGTAGATTGGTTTTGTGACGGTTGGGGTTGATTGAAATATGTGAGATTGAGTGTGGATGAGCATTGTGGTGGAGGGATATAGTTTGTGATGATGTTTTGGGAGTGTTGTGGGGGAGTGAAGTTGTTTGCGTTGATGTTTTGAGAATGTTGTGGGGAGTGATGATGTTTGTATTGATGTTTTTAGAATGCTGTGGTTGCATGACATTACTTGGATTAGTGATACAAAGGGTTGATGATGTTGGGGGTGGTGCCGCTTGTGACCCTTGTTGCATGGATACATAAGTGTTTCTTAGATTGTAATTTGGTGGAAAACTGTCTCGTGATGGTGTGGCCAATGTTCCACTTGTGATTGATATGGGCATTTGTGATATGCTAGGAGGTTGTTATTGGTTTTGTTTAGCTAGAGCGACTAGTCTTGCTAGTTTTGCTTGATAATGAAGGGTCTCTTATTGGTGTTTGTAAATCTCCATAGGAGTCATCAGTGGTGATATGGGTCTTTCTTTTGTTAGATTTTGATAAAGAGGATTCTCATATTGAGCATCAAAAGGATATGTCATTCTCCCTTGTGAGACTTCTTCAGGTATGGGAGTGGTCACGGTTGACATAGTTTGGATAGAAGTTATAGCATCATGAGTTTTGTTTTTCTCTTTAATTTTGGATAGATCAAAGTCTTGGCGTGGTTCAGCTCCTTGATCTGCAAGTAAACGAAAGAAATGATCTTGATTTTCACTAAGGAGTTTGTCAAATGTGGCTATGGCTCTAGGATCTTGCATGATTTCATCAAGATCTTGTCTATCTTCTTGAGAGGATTGACCTTCTTGAAAGTTTCGCTCTTCTTGAGAAGTGACTTGACCTATGGTATAACCAGGTGTAGCAAAATCATGAGGCATGCCAGTGGTGATTTGAATTACATCTACCAAAGGGACATTACTCTCTTGCGGATTAGCTGGTGGCTCATGTTGTGGCCTATTTTGAAAGTTGGTTGGTCTTTCTGTTGATGTTTGGGGAGTACCCTTTTGAGACATGTTGGATGGACTTGGTTGAGGTGTACATGGGGGTGATTTGCACTTCTTGGGGCAATTTTCTTAGCCTTCATATATTGCTGGAGTCTAATGGTTACCATGGGATGCACTAGGACAATATGTTTGAGATTTTGCTGGGATTTTGCTAAGATAGTTTGACGAACAATTTTCTAGACCAAAGGCATTGGACTGTGCTGCAAAGGTGCGAGACTGTGATACCAAAGGTGAGTTACTGTGTTTCAGAAGTGTTGGACTATGCTACCAGAGGCGCTAGACTGTTATATCAAAAGCACTGGACTGCGCTACACAAGCATTGGGCTGCGTTACAAAGGTGCTGAGATGGTGTCAGTGATGTTTATAAGGCAAATTTTGATAGATTTAGATTTGATTTTGATTGGATTTACTTTGACAAGAGAAAATACATCAAACAAAGTGGCAAAAAGGACCGACACAATAGATAGTTTATGTTCTAGGCTCACGAAAAAGCCCAATGTTTCCACGGGTATTAGACAATTGCAAACAATTCAAGAACATTTTATCCTTAGAGACATGGTTTCATTGCGGTAGATCAGCTCACAACTTAGTTCTTCGTCAACCAAATGTCAATCCATATAGGTGTCGTACATTTGTATCTTTGCGAGAGACAATAGGTAGGGATATATCTCACCCTCCCCTTAGAAAGCCTCAAGTAGGTCACAAGAGCTTATGCTAGTCGAGGGAATACTATATCTTCTCAAGGGAGGCAATGGTGAGTAATCTTGAGGATTTATATTGATTTTCCTTTCATTGATGATTACTGCAATGTTTGGAGGTGAAACAGGTAGTCACTATCTAGATGGTTCTTAGTAGCTTTGAGGGACCAATGCCTTACGAGCATGCGGCAAGCTACTAAAAGCTTTAACCAAACCTACTAAGAATTTCAAACACTTCGTACAATATAAAAATTATTTCCACAAAGAGCTAGTACACCTCTTTTCGATTTGGCACCTCAAGGCAAGCCTGACATCGGTTAGGACTTAGCTTTCACCTTATCCCTTTTATATAGCAGTTCAAAGGAAAACTCCACTTAGGGTCATCCCTTTTGGATGAAGTGCAATCCAAAAGCAGGCCCTTCTAAAGGAATAACTAAAAAGTAAGATCAAGCACGTCAAACAGAGGTTCAATTGTCTCATTATAAGAAAAATAAGGTGCAACTAGATTAGGCACACACACAATTGTAGTTGTCAATTGTCCCTTACGAAATTGAAGTGTTTGGCATTCATGTCCATTGTCCCTTAGAAAATTGAAGTGTTTTTGCATTCATGTCCATTGTCTCTTAAGAAAGCCATATGTTCCTAAGACTTAGATTGTAAAAGATGATTTATTCAATTGTCCCTTAAGAAAGCAATATGTTTGTAAGACTTAGTGCGATAGATTTGGCAATTTCTTCAAAGCTTGTCCTGCATGAACATGTTAGAAAAACCCATTTGCTATGTTTGAGTACTAAGAAGATGCAAAAAGATGATTAGTTCCACCACAATTGATAAGTTAGCAAAAATAAATTAAATTGACCAAAAGTGCTTTACTAAGTTACCAAAGGCACGCTACTATGTTGCCGAAAGTGCTTGACTGTGCTACTGAAGGCGCGTTGTTTTTGACCAAAGGCATTGTACTGTGATACCAGAGGCACATTATTGTGCTACAAAAGCATGGTACTACGGTGCAAAGGTGCAGTATTGTCTCAAATCTGAAAAGCTCGGTATTTCATCAAAAAGCTAGATTTGAAAGATGAAGTCATGATTTATAATATGCTCTAGAATGATTGATAAAGCTAAGATCAATAAGAAATGATGAAATTATGATAAGATTAGACCCTCCAAATCAGAAAACCAGTTAGAAACCCTAAGTATCCAAAGGTGATGTACTGCTATGCCAAAAGCGCTGGACTGTGATACCAAAGGCACTTTACTGTGCGCCAGAGGTGCGTTACTGTTGCCTGAAGGTGATTTACTTTCCTACCAGAGGTGTTTTACTGTGCTACAGAGGCACTTTTCTATGTTATGTTGTATTGTTCCGTACTGTACTTTAAAAAATCAATTTTCTAAAAGAAAACAGTGATTAGGTGTCCCACCGAGCGTGCCAGAATGTGTATAGGAATAAAATCGAGATCGAGAGATAATAAAAAACAATGAAATAATCAAAAACTCAATCCTCTAACATCAAGATAATGATCTAAGAAAACAACCAAATAATCAATGAATTAACACAAAAATAATGAAAGCTTTCACCTAGATTGTGTTGTTATCTTGGTCGAATGTAGATTGCTTCATAAATTGTGAAACCATGTTTGCAACAAACGGATGTAGATTGTGTTTGTGCTCAAAATGTAGAAGTGCTCAACGATGCGATGAATGCTCAATGTGCTATATGGATGCCTAAGAATAAATGATCGAAGAGGACTTGTTATGAGATGAGGGGGGTTTATATAGATTTCAATCAAGATCGATCAACGGTCTAGATAATTCAATAGAATCAATGGATGAGATAAATCTAGAATTTATGATGAATGTGCATCTGACACGTATCACACAAAAAGATATTTTTGTTTGAGTTAACTGATTGATTTGACATAAAAAAGACATGGAACAGACACATTTTTAGATAGATTTCATAAAAATAGAAATATTTTTTTTAATTTATGAGTGATAAAAACAATAATGATTAAGTCAATTAACTCAACTTATAATTTGTTTTTTGCATGATTTGAATTAAAATAATAAATTATTTAATTTTGTGTGCATGATGAACAAGATTTATTTTTAGAGGAATTGGAAGATTAAAAAGCAAATTAAATAAATAAATTTATTTAATTGTTTGTGCATGATGAAAGACATAGAATAGATTTGAAGATTTAAATAAATTAAACAAATAAATTTATTTAATTTATTTTGCATGATGAAGGATAAATAAAATATTTCATTATATATTTTTTTTAGAAGAGATATTCAATTTAAATAAATTTGAATGATTTATTTAAATTTGGATGAATAATTGATTTAATTAAATAATTGAAATTATTTAATTTGGATGGATAAAGAGGAAATTTATTGAAATTAATTAAATAAATAGAATTTATTCAATTAATGTTGAAAATATGTGATTTGGAAGAATTTGATGATTTTGATGAAATTAATTAAACAATTTGATTATTTAATTAACGTTGAAATGCAGGTGATCAGACGGATTTGATGAAATGCAAGTGATGCGATGGCATGGCCATTTTTGGCTGTCTACAAGAAGAAAGGAAGATAAGAATAGCTTTGTGGGAGCTAAGAATAGAGTGATTGGAAGTGGAGGAGAAGTTAAAAATAGACTAGGCTCAGTTAGGGTTGAAGAGCCATGCAAATTAGAGGAAAAACAAAGCTAAATTGGGCCTGAACTAAGGAGAAACTTGCTTGTTTAAACACAACAAGGTCACCTAGTTTAGCATGGTGGGTCACCCCTTAGGGGATTATGGGTCACCCGGGGGAATTCGAAAGACATAACCTGGGAGACCCATAAAGCCAAGGTTTTGCAAGTGGTTTTAGGAGCTAAGAAAGGTCATAAGGGGCTAAAGATGATCTCAAGAACCAGATATTGATTGAAAGACCTGAAGAAGGTGGCTCACCTAGTTTAGTAGGGAAGGTCACCCAAGAGGATCATGGGTCGCCCAAGGGGATCATGGGTCGCCCCCCTCGGGGATCATGGGTTGCCCAAGGGGATCTAGAAATAATAGGGGGTGATCCAAAAAGGAAGACAAAGAGACAAAATTGATGATGGGGAATGATTTGGGAGGTCAATTGGAGGCTTCTACAAGGTTAAAATGGAAGATTGGGGCTTAGGGAAAGTGTATTTCCCATCTTGCGATGCCGAAGGGTCATATTGACAAGGTTGGAAATTGACAAAAATGACTTATTCACAAAGGGGAAATGGGGAAGATGCAAAACTTGAGAAGGTTAGCTAGGAGATAGTGGAAGCACAAACAAGATGAAAAACTTCAATCCACATGTCACCAAGAAGATTATTGCTAAGATGTCATAATTACACCCTTACATGTACATGATTAGGACTATGACTCATCATCAGATTATTTTGTAGGCCCATGCACTTTTTTAGTGCTTATAGTGTCACCATGCACCCTTGCACCTGCAAGATAAGACAAGGTTCCTTGCACACAACTCATTAGAAGAACATTAAATAACTAGTTAGTCATAAAGGTAAGTTACATATTATTTTTCATTAGTATTGGTAAAGGTGGGTTTTTGAAAGGGCCCAAACCCTTTTATACCAAGATAGAATCTCTTATTAGCACAACCAGAACAACAAAACAACTATAAGAGACAACCTAATAAATTAGTACCCCAAATACAAACCATTAACAACACACATGCAAGCCAATCTAGGTAGCCACCCAAACACACGTAAGATTGACTAAAACAATGTAGTAAGAAATCAAATTGCTTTAATGAGTTTTAAGTATGAACACCATCCCTTCCTAAAGCCTTGCAAGAATCCCTCATGATGGAACTCCAAAGATTAGAAGCCAAGAAAAAATACAAAGGGGTCAAAGGGCAAGAGGAAAATAATTCCTCAACCCTTAACTAGCTTCCCAAACTAGGATAGCCCAAGACTGACTCCTTGTGAACCTCCACCCAATCAATCACATTGGGTTGAGTCCTGGCATCTAAAGACAAGCAAACAACACCATAAAAAAGAGCAAAAACCGATGAAGGGAGATCCTCCTTGACACCACACTCTGTAGAAAGAGATTGTGGTTGAGGAGGCACCGGCTGGACCTTCTCTCCCTGAGTATTTTGTTTCCTATTATCCTTTATACAACATGCAACAACATGACCCATTTTGTAGCAATTTGAGCATACTATCAACGAATCTTCATAAATACACTGCTACACCCATGTCCTTAATTTCAAGAATAAAATAATTAAAGAAGGAAGCTTCTTACCAATGTTCATATTAATACAAAATCAAGAAAATAGCAGGCACTCTCTTAATTTTCTAATCAAATCTATAGTACTGGATTGCCTAATCAAGTTAGAAATGCCCACAAACACTTCCTCATCCTAATTTTCCAAGGGCAAACCTGGAAACTTGATCCAAACAAGAACCTATTTTACGAAATCCATCCTCAGATCAAAACCTGAAAACCATCGTTGGAGGAATAACCTACACATCCAAGAAACCATGGCCTACCTGAGAGAATTTAGTCACAATCATCCAGAGCTGAAAAAGACACCAAGAAGAAACCCAAAGGCAAGGCTGAGATAACAATCTGACCACAAAACCTCCAATTTATTTGAGCTCAAGCTCTGAAATCATCAATATTGGGTCTGGCTCCAACAAACTTCCCAACCAAGGATTTCTTCAGTCTATTAGAACCCCTATCCACCATGCAGTTAGGAACATTGAGAGCCACAGAGGAAGGTAGCTCCACATAGCCCTGCCTGACAAACCCATCCTAGACAAAATGTGCAGCCAGAACAGGCCCCAAATCTCGTAGAGCAGATAGAGAAGATGGGCATGAATCAGCCCTAGTGGAGGCCCTAAGGTTAGTAGCAATAAACAGCACCAAAGAAGCTCCACCCTCAACAAGGCACAACCCAACCCCAACAGAGCATCAAAAACTAATGCTTTATTCACAACTAGTTGGCAAGGCTCAGAATAGACAACCCCCGAATGGACTCCTCCATAGGAGCCTGCACAGTTAGAGAGACTGCGGGGCAACCAAATGCGGTAGGGGGAAAGAGAAATCCCTTGTGAAGACCCACCATTGATCTAGGGGGAAGTGGGTCCCCTGAAAGCTCCTTGCAAAATAAACATCGCTAGCAGCCACATGAGATGCACGATGTTCATCTACGATATGATGCACTTCTGCCCAGATGTCCTAGAGGCTTTCGTCCTCCACCTTATCATGCCAACCACAGTTCCAATCTCCCTCAGATTCCTTACACCCATTTCCATTTGTGTCTTCATCCTCCTCCTCTTTACTCGTAGCACCTTGCAACTTCCCCTCTTCCTTCGTTCAAAGCATAGTTTCCCGTTTGAAGCCACCATCAGAAATTAAGGCTATCAGAATCATAACATTCATGATTGTAATCATCATAATTAACAAGTCATCAAATTAGATATCAAAACTATTAGGATTATAACAATTACAATCTGGGTCATCAGGGGCTACAAATATTGTCAAAATGCAATTAGATGTCAAATTAATAAGGTCTCCACCTTAGTCCAAATTACATCGGAACTTTAGGTGTTTAATCTAGGAACACTGTTTGTTTGCAGGGATGTGACAAGCTTGACGATTGAAGATGCATGACCTTGATGAAGGTTCTGAATTTGATTGTCTCTAGTTTGGGAAATGATACCTCTTTGTCAATGTAATGCCTTAGATCCTAAGTAAGACGTGTGCTATATCCTAGGTCAAGTCCACACCTCTAGTTCTTTTCCACATCTATGGATTTATTCTCTATTATGCAAAATATGATCCTACTTAATGTGTGCCTCTACCCTTTGGCTTACCTAGTTTGCCTTCGTATGCTCTACTCTACTCTAAAGACTAGTAGCATATAGATATACCTTTAGAGAGTTGTTGGTATGTCACTAGGGGACATATTATCCTTGGTCAAGCAATTGAAAAAGACTAGTTTTATGATCATATGAATCCAAGACAACAATCTTCAAACTTGCAAATGTTTTAGGATGATTATGCATATCTAGATTTGTTTTATGTGCTCCAATTGAAATGTTCCTACAATAGTGATTTCATAAATGTGAATGACATTCTTGATAAAACAGGATAATAAAAGAAAACATTCAAAAACTTTTAAATACAAACATATAACAACAAATTGCATAAATATATAATTAATTATTTATATATAAGAAGGGATTGAAATTAAAATTAAAATTTTAAAATTTCAGAAATCAAACCCCAAAAAAAATCTATATATTCTTTTAATTATTAATATATATTTTTTCATTTAAAAAAAAATTGACTAACATTGACCACTAAACCTTAAGCTATTATTGAACTAAAGATAGTTAAAAAAATAGTTTTTGGTGCTATATGAACGTGAAGGTTCTAAGACGATTTCAAATCTATTTTTTTAAAATGGAATAATATTGAAAATAATAATAATTGGAAGCTAGCTCCATGAAAGGCACCCAAGTCAGTCAACAAATAAAGCTAAATGCAAAAGAGTAAAGAGGAATAAAGTAGACCCCATGCAGCTGCTTAGCTTATTTTGGCTTTATTTGTAGAGCTAGGGCTCCATAAATATTTAATTTTTCTGCTTATTTTTAATTTAAAATAATTGTATGAGTCTACTCAGCCTAAATTTGACAGTAGATTCTACCTGTCAAACAATTTTTTGTGATAATTATCTATTCAAAATTGTTCTTCAAATGTTAAGACATCTTTTTTAAAAATGTATATCATCAATTATATATATAATTACTTCTAATTCTATAAAAAAATTTATATAGAGTCAAACACATTATATAATTTTTTATATAATGTATATCATAAATTAAATATATATTTTGAACAGTGCATACTAAAATATTTATTAAACAATTGTATGAGTTTACTGGACCTAAATTTTTTATATAATATATCATAAATTAAATATATATTTACTTCTAATTCTATATAAATTTTTTTTATGACTATACAGAATCTTCCCTTTGATATGATACAGTCTTTCCAAAATTTTGATTATATTATAAAACACAAATCTCTAAATAGAGCCATACAGCCATCAAATTTAGTACCAGCAGTGATGAGAGCCTGCTATTAGCTACCTAAAAAAGACAAATAGAAAAGGTAAATTACACCAACAAAAATGATTCACAAAACCAGACTCTCATTCCAAGCTATGTTATTGTAGGGCCTGCACAAAGGCCTGTGTTAGTTAAGACAAGGCTGTAAAAATGAATGGAATCTCAAAAACCATTGCTTTTCTTGCAGTTTTAGTTTCAGATTGGTTTTCCACCTCAACATGGGCTGAAACACCCCAACTCCTTGAATGCTCTACTTCATCTGCTGTCAATTGTGATTCTTTCATTTATCTTCATAATGTTACCGAACCTATCAGCTCTGTTGCATCCAGGTTCAACATTTCTGCCCATGCAATCACATCCTTTATTGGGTCTGACTATTTGGCCAAAATTCCTTGCTCTTGCTCCGATTTGTTTGGTAATCGGGGATTCTCTTACAGAGTGACTTATACAGTGCAACCTTCTGATGTGGGTTTAATGTTGGGAAATATTTCTGACAAGTATTTTAGCCATACTGCATGGACAGATAATCAATCCACAGTATTAAATGAGGGGGATAAAGTAGAGTTAGCTCTGGGTTGTGGATGTCGTATTCCTGGATGGCACTCAATTATTTCTTATGCAGTTGTTAAAGATGATATGCTTTATGAAATAACTCATACATTTCACACCGACATGGACACTATAGTAAAGCTCAACAATATACCGGATAAGAACATGATAGATATAGACAGGGTATACTTTATCCCTTATCAAGAGGGTACGTTGTTTATTTCTTGTTTGTATATCAATATGTATTGACTTGGCTTCTTTTAACATCTTTTCTGAATTCTATAGAAGTAATACTAATCACAGAGGGAGTTGTTGATCATCTAGACAGGAATGATTCAACATATCCATCTCCTGCTCCTCAACCCAGCTCGAGTAATTCTGGTAACAGGAATGTTTTTTTTACCGTAGAAATTAGCCTAAATCAGATTTTACAACAAACATTTTATACTTGTAAAGGATTTTCCATTTCAAGTGATTTATGTGTCATTATAAGTCCTAATGCCATTTCCCCCACTTCATGCTTTTTGGAGCCATTTTAACTTGACAATATCATTTGTGTGTACAGAAAAGCACCATCACAGATCCAAAATCAGAGGACTAGTACTGAAAATTTCTGTTTTGCTTGGTGAGTATCGAAATCTCAGTTTCACTTTCATTTGACTGGTAAATCTCGGCTGTTCTTAAACATAATCCGCTTCAACAGTCAAAAGTTAATTTTGGTCAATAAAAATAGGACAAATATTTACCACTTTTTATTGTGGATGAGGTGTGAAATTACTATCGAGTGTTTGACCATTGAAATGGATGATGTTTAAGTAAAGCTATCCTCTATAGGGGAGAGGACCCAATTGCTGAGCATGTTCCAATAGGTGTGATAGTATTTGTGTATTTTAAGGCCGAATATTTTTAAAAGTTTAGTACTAGTAGTTGTGACTTTAAAGTTGTTAGTGTTAGTATAAGTACTTATAATTGAACAAAATGTGCTCATTAGATTTAAAAAGCAACCAATCATGTGATGCCACATCAGCGCACCAACAAAACATAACTTAATCCACATCTACTGGTCCACCCTTTTTTGGGGGAACTATTTGACACCTCAACAAAAAACGTGCTGATGTGGCATCATATTCCATGATGTGACCCTGAAACCTTAGTTATAAGCAGGGGCCTTGCCAAATAAACTGCTGTAAAAATTTTGGAGTGATTCTACGTATGATTTTTAGGCTTAAAATTAAGGTGCTCAACTACTGAATCCTCTCCCCTAGTCCACTATAGAATTAAACTTGATTCCTATAGCCAAATAACCAACAGACATACCATAACAGCATTTCTGTACGCTTTGTAACTGACAACTTTAGTTAATATAGCCAAATGTATCTATTGATCAATTTGTGTTTTGTTTTTCTTTTTTCAGCTGGAGCAATCCTGCTACTACTGTTGTCAACAATTTTTTTCTACTGTGGCTGCCGCAAAAGAGTTTCATCATTAACTCAATCTTCAACAAGTACCAACAATGGACAAGCTGAGGATTGGGTAAAACAGACAAAACAGGAACTACAGTTGGAGAAAGCTCTATCTGCGTTGACAAATCTTACATGTGAAGAGATCATTCAAATGAAAAGCTATTGTAATCAGTGTTACAAAATTGGGGAAGGAAGCTTTGGAAAAGTGTATAGGGGGAATCTGAGAGATAAAGATGTGGCTATAAAGAAAATAAAACATAGAAGCAAAGATAGCAAGAAATTAGTTGAGAATGAAGTGAGACTTCTCTATGGGAAGGAGCACAAAAATCTAGTCAATCTAATCGCATGGTGTATTGAAGATAACACATTTTATTTGGTGTATGAATATGTTAATGGATGCACTCTGGAGGAATACTTGAGAGAAAATTGTTCAATCCCTTCTCTGAGTTGGAAGCAGTGTCTGAGAGTAATAGCAAGTATTGCTGAGGGTATAGAGTTCTTACATCTCAACAAAATCATACATGTTGATATAAAACCTCAGAACCTAATGTTAGACATTAGGGCTAATGAGGTAAAAATTATAGATTTTGGGTTTTCAAGGCATGTAGACTGGGAAGGAACCCACAAATCAACTGAGAGAGTAACAGGTACTAGAGGATATTGGGCTCCAGAGTATTGCTTCAACCACAATCTCTCCTACAAGCATGATGTTTATAGTTTTGGTATTGTGGTGTTGGAGATGATAACAGGGCAGAGACATGTTGACAATGCACGGGGTTCCAGCCAGTTCCATATTCCAGACTACTTACACTACATGATTGCCAACAATCGTTTTGAACAAGCTTTGGATGAACGGCTGAAACGGGATTGCTGGAGTGAGTCTGATGTAATGAATGCTTTGGCTGTAGCAAAGTTAGCTCTCAAATGTGCTGAGAAGGACAAGGAGGAGAGGCCTGATATGGATTATGTGATGAGAGAACTCTGTTTTTTGAGAAAAGAAAATACTGAAAAGAAGTCTTCTGAGATGGTTCATTGATCATTGGCCATGTATTTAAACTAGATAATATCCCTCCGGTCAAATTTTCCCCTGCGTCTCTACTAACTATAGAGAATGTAATTTAACTCCACCTGACGATATCCTCTTCATCTGTAGCATTTTGTTACTTTTCACCTCTGCATCATATGGTTTATCGTTGTATGGAGCTTAGTGCATTTTTATGTGCTACATTTTCTACATAGCTTGACTTTTTGGTAAATTTTGTCAAAACAAATAGATTGGTAATTGTAGAGATGGAAAACCAAAAAAAAAAATCTTCAAACATAAAATCATTTTAAAAGCACTTCATTCCACTACTATAGGAATTTTGTTTTACTTATGTTAACTAATTTCTAGTCCTTTGGAATTGATGGAACCGGTTCTTCAGACATTTTGCTCTGAGATCCCTTGATGGAAGAATTCACAGATTCAGATTAAAACCCGTTTACAGGAAACAAAAATCAAAAATCAAATCCATATGCAGGAATAATGACAGAAGAATGAAATGATCAGTTCCAGAGAAGTATTGAAATCATTGAGCTCATATCAAAACCGCGACTTCACTCAGAAATTCCCTTGATTTATCAAAACATGAATTACATTTGTTTGCGCATCAGTCTCTACAGCAAGACTCATCCCTCTATCCCAACAATTCTCTATGACTCTCTCTCTAACTGAGACTATTATATTTTGTTTTCCCTCACTCTTCAACCAAACAAGAAGTACATTTCCAACGGCCTGCTATGATCGGCCTTATTATGGGCATAAATCAACCTTCCTACGAACTACAATAACACACCCGTCCATTCCCCATCGAACTCCTTCATTGCTCTTTTTATTCTACTCCCATTATAACCTTCCTCCGTTCCCTCAACTTCTATCAAGCTCAGATAATTTATATGCTCCTCCAGGTAACCGACGCACCCACGGACCATAAGAGTCGCCTCCATGAAGCCGCCATGGACTGCCCACGTTCAGCAGCGGAAATAAATGCAACCAGACGCAGCTAGAAAAAGATAGAGACGCCAGAATAATGAGACCACAACGCATTCAGAGAGGGAAAAAGAAACGTTATTCCCTTCAGCACGACCTCAAAGATAAAATTGGAGTTTTAATGCTTTTTCTATATTGGTCCATTCTTTCCAATGTACGATCTGAGGCTTTTTATTTCTAAAATCTGCAGTTAACTGGCTACCACGACCTCACGATAGCAATTTAATGCCTTAGCAATGGATGACAGAAATAGCAAACAAATTACTGACAGGAGCTGCACAACAAACCCAAAAAACTAAAAATATGTAAAAATATGCAATCCAAAATTAGAAAACGGGATGCCACTGCATCAGGAATAGGAATGCTTGTACTCGTGTCCTTGTAGACAAGGGCACCTGCGCTTGTGTCCTCCTCCACACACATTTATGTCCTCTTATACAAGAGCGCACACATTCTTATCCCCCACAAATCAAAAGCTTTGTTTCCCAGCTAACAATCATCTCCCTTGTGAAATCCATACCCTTGTATTTTTTCCAACAGTCAATTCAGCCTATGAGTGCTTATTTGTGTGAGACTCCACAAAAGGAAAAGGACAAGATCGATCCATCCAAGCTATTTATCTCTGCTTTACATGTATAGGCATGATCTACCAATGTTGCACACATTACCTTAGTGGTGCAACTTCATACATCAATGCTCATAGGATCATATACTTCAACTTTCCAACTTTTTTTATGCTGAAACATATGCAAAGTAGGGGCTTGACTGATGCATGCTCTTAAATGTCTCCTATGCACAACATTTTCCATCTTCTAGATTTGACATATAACAACCTAGGTGTATGGCATTAAATAAACATTATAACTTACATACAATCACAAAAAAAAATAAAGAATCCTGCATCCTAACCAGATAATGAACACCACATGAAACAATTATCTTTTTCATCAACTAAGCACAATAAGTCACTAAATAAGTTGGGAAATGCGCATTTCATTGAGCTTCTAAAGGGATTAGTACAGTCTATTTATGATTAGTAAAAGCTATCGAATATCTAATGTGTAGACAATGTTGCACTTTCCAGATAGATATGTAATTAGGCAAAGGAAGAATATCTCCTAGAGCTTCATTTAGTGGACTATTATTTAAACTGCTAGTTGCAGTTATTATTTAAAAATTTGCAAATTCAATAGAAGTTTGACCTCTTTCCTAATGAATGATTGGTATGGGCATTGGGTCATAAATGAAATATAACATCCCAATCTTGAGCACAATCATCATATGATCTTACAAAAGTTACAGTTAATCGAAGAAAGTCGTATCAAATAAAAAACTGTGCAAGAAACATCAATGGCATTCATGTTTATCTTTTCAAACAAACTCAGACAAGTTGAAGACACATACCCAATCTATAGATAACCATGAGAACATGCATAATCTCCTCTGAAGCCACTTCGAGCCAATTTGTGATTTGTATTCTTATGCATGCATACCACTATTAATTAGCCATAATTATATTAAGGCACCGTAGCAATTGAAGAGTACCTTAGTTAAAATAATGCTTGCACAAACTATGAAGGTAATTTATTCTAACTACATATTTTTTAATCACTTGTACTTTATTCAACTTGGCCTTAAGCCATTAGGTTGGCCGTTATACAGCCAAGGCCCATGTTGAAGTTTTATTAAATACAATTAATAGCCAGTAGTCTGCCATGACTGTGGCAATACCGATTGCAACCACGAATGAAGGGAAGCTTATAAGAATGTATCGATGGGGATGGATACAACCGTTATAGTCGGCCTCCCCATGAGGTTGAAACTTCCAATACAATCCTTTATTACTTAGGCTCTCACATCCTACAATTATTTCATATGTTGATATTATAGTTCATCCTTAGTTCAACTATGATATAGGTGCAGAATAAATTGCTACTTTAATTGATACTCCTTGTTTAATATGGGAACAAGTTGTGACTTCTCAATTCTAGGGGTATTGTTAGTTGATGGTATATGAAAAGTTCAGCCTAATTTCACCTTGTCATTAGAATTTCAAAAAGCTCAGCTTATATTATTTTCAAATGATTACAAAGAGTGATTTTACAATTTCTGATTGTTCAGATCGCACTAAGCGCAGAACAAGAGCATACTCTTGTATGACTGGACTGGTTTCTAAGACACTTCCTAAATTCTTGTCTAAAGACCCCATGCCTTCAATAACCAACGAAGGCCTTATTTATACAAAAGATCGGATATCAAAAGATTAGAATGATTTTGGAATCCGACCATAGGAAAAGAACACGCGTCCCACACTATTGCTAGTGGAAGATAGGGACCATACACTACTGACGCGTATCACAAACTGTTGATAGTGGAGTCAACAGTAAAAAGATTCACATGAAGCACACCGCATGTGAGCACGGCCCACTTTACACCCGAAAGTAGCTACGGGGATCTTGCTTTTTGAATAGGGTTGCGTCCTATTGTCAGAGCTTAACGTGGCTGACATCACGGCACACACAAGCCCATGTGCTAGCTTCCATCGGACTGATAACCATCACTATCATTGTCGGAAGAATCGTCAGAGACTGGTGCAACTGGGAGATCTGGTTCATCGTAATGGTAGTCAAGATCAGTAGGAGGTAGAAGGTTCATTTGTAATGGCTGAAAAGCAATCTTGAGATCATCATCTCGCTGATGGAATGTATATATGATTTTAGTGATGTGATCAGGAGAAGCAAAATCTATCTCTGTTCTTGCTGCAACCAAAGCTGGGAATAACACAACTTCTAAATTTTCCAAATGAGCTTTTGGAAACCAATCAAGAGTTAAAGGATAATATTCAACTCTTGGTAGAGCATAGTTAAATCTCATCTGTAAGTACCCAGAAGGTCCACTCATTCCTTCTTCAATTGCCCAAGCAAAATTGCGCTGCAAGAGATTGAAAAACTCCTTCATGTCATCTTGGAGGATCTTTCCATAATAGCCGAGGAAGAGGTCTGCATAATCTTCAAACTCAGTTTGGAGCAAAGTTATACTGTTGATCAACCCAAACTTTACACATTTAAGAAAATTCCTTTTGATCTTAACTGGCCAATTCATTGGCAGCATGGAAGTAAAACAAACATCAAACATGATGCTATTCCTGAGTGCAAAGTATACTGGAGCATTTTGCAATCCAAACTGTGATAAAAATGCAAACTGCTGTTCTGATGTCAGAAGACCTTGGCTATAATTTTCTCTGATTATAGACCTCAAATGATCTAACCATTTATTCAAAATATAACATTCTAAAATGGAAGAAATTATTTCAGGAGGTAGCTGAGGGATCCATAAATCATTTCCTGCATCATCCTGAGAGAGAAAAATTTCAATACCATCATTTCTGACCAGAGTTTCTCCTATCTCGACCATCATGCTTGCTGGTTCAGCTAATTTGGCCATTTCTCTAGTGAGAGAATCTGCAAGTGGATTATTATCTCCTTTTATCCATTCAATCTCAAAATCATAACTTGTAAAATCAAGATACCATCTTGCAATGCGACCATGAGCCAAATCTTTATTTGGTTTCTTGCTGAGAAGAGATCTCATAGGCTGGCTGTCTGTCTTTACAATGAAATGTACTGGTTTCAGGAAAATCTTGAATTTCTCTATTCCTTTTTTTACAGCCAATATTTCTTTCTCGTAGATAGTATATCTACATTCTGTATCTGTAAAAGTGCCAGATCGGTAACCACAGACTTGAGATCCTTTTGAGGGAATTTCCTGTAATAACACAGCACCCCACACATCATCAGAGGCATCAGTAAACAGAAGCAAATCAAAACCTTCTTCTGGTAGATGTAATGTTGGGAGGTACTGGCATTTTTGTTTTATCCTTTGAACAATTTCAGTCAATTCTGCCGTCCATGGGCCTGCACCTTCTTTGAGCTGTGCTTGGATTTTCTTTCTGTCCTTGGCTAGTCCATTATAAAAGGGACTCACATAATTTAAACAACCAAGAAATCTTTGTATTTGCTTAGTTCCAACCAAAATATCTGGAAATTCTGAAATATGTTTCAAAATATGTGGCTGAAGTTTGATTTTCCCATTGGATAGAATTAAACCCAAAAAATCAATTTCCTGTTTGCCAATTACCATTTTCTTTGCAGACAAACATATTCCATGTTCTTTGATAGCATTATACAAAGACTCAAGATGCTTTAAATGCCGTGATTCATCTTCAGAATAGACAATAATATCATCTATATAAACAGAACAGAAATTCTTCAAATCTCTTAGAGCTTTATCCATACGCCTTTGGAAATATGCAGGGGCAGTCTTTAAACCAAAAGGCATAACATTCCATTCATACAAGCCTTGAGGAACTGAAAAGGCTATTTTATACCTGTCTTCTTCCTTAACTTTGATCTGCCAGAAACCAGATTTGCAGTCGAATTTGGAGAAGACTTTTTTTGAAGCAGCTCTCATTATCAGATCTGTGCTGAAAGGAATGGGATAATTAAAAGGTAGAATAATATCATTTAAAGGTTTATAATTGATACAGAACCTTTTCTTGCCTCTGATCTGTTCAGCCCTTTTGTTTACCAGAAATGCTGGGCAGCTGAAAGGACTCTTACTGTCACAGATGAATTTTCCTTCTACAAGTTCTTTCAAATGCTCATCAATTTCTTTGACTTCAGTAGGACTCATTAAGTATGCAGGCTCAAATGGGATTACTGATTGGCAATCAGGTTTTAGCTTTATCTCACACTCTTCATGTTCTTTAGTCCAGAATTGAAGAGGATTTAGGCTACAGCATTCTTTTTCAAATCTGGCCTTGACTGGTTCTAGGAGCAAGGGCAATTTGGGTCCCTGAGATTTTAGAGATTCTTTGAGCTTTTTAGCTTTGTCAGAAAGTTTATGAGTGACTACCTTCAAAGAAGGAACCTTGACTGGACCACTATTATGTTTCAGGGTAATCTCATGGGTTCTAAGCACAAATGGTTGGTACTTAGTGAGGAAAGTATATCCTAGCAGAATGTCTTCTCTGAGACTATCTAACTCAATGAAATCTACAACAAATTGTTTACCTTGGATTTCAACCCTGACATCTTGGGCATACCTACCCATATTTAATTCATGCCCATTAATTGCATAACCAGCTGGAAGATCAGATTTTTCTTTCCAAAATTCAGGTGGTATGGCACCTGTTTTAGCAAAGCTTCTTGAAGAACCTGAATCTATAAAAGCATCAAGAGTAATTGGCTTATACCCTGGAAAACAGAGGTTAGTTCTGATATAGGTACAGTTTTCTACCATGTACAGGGCTTTTGCAGGTTCACCAAGTAGTTCTTCATCAGAGGTTGAAGAGGAAACAGGATTAGCAGCAGCTTCTGCTTTGGTTAAAAGTTCTAAGATATCCCCCACATGAGAAGAAAGTTGTTTGAGAGTTTTAGCCTGCATGGCAGCTTGGCGGGAAAGGATATCAACAGCTTCAGTACAGCGGTCAACCTTGAGGCATAAAGTATCAAGACATCGACCAAAGGAGCGGGAAGAGGATGGAGCTGGAGAGGGACTCCGAGAGGGAGGACGGTGGCGATGAGATGGCTTACGAGAGGATGACCAAGAGGGAACTGTGTAGCCATGAGAAGATTTGCGAGGACGAGGAGGAGAAGAACTAGAGGAGGATGATTTAGCAGGATGTTTGAGCTTGCGGAGAAGAGCATCTTTCTCTTTAGTCCAAGCTTTTAAATCAGATACTTGTTTTTTGGCAGCAGCTTTGCGGTCATCTAGAGAGCCAGGCATGCGATAAGGATCCTTAGCTTTTGCCATACTGATCTTAAAATCAAGATCCTTGAGAGTCTTTTTTAAAGACTTAACCACTGTCTTCTCATCAGAAGAATGTTCTGAAGATGTATCTTCTGGAGTAGAAACATGAACCTTTTTATGTTTATCTTTAACCATAGCATACTGCTCAGGAAGGATCTCAACTAATTCAAAGAGATTATCAGAGATTAGACCAAGAACGTCAGAAGAATGAACTGTATTCCATGCATTTGTTCTAATCTATTCATCAAACATGGCATAAACCTTATTATCCTTATGATATTTCTTCGGACATTCTGTAGCATAATGAGGTCCTTTGCAAATAAAGCATTGAACAGATTTCTTATGGCCTTTCTGAAACTTAGTCTTTTTGAACAAATACTTAGGAGGTTTGCGATTCTTAAAAGAATACTTATTTACAGGAGCAAACCTATATTTCTTTCTCTTGAACCTTTTATTCTTATACTTATGCTTTCTATAGTCATCATTATCACCAGAATATTTACACTTTTTACAAGAGCAATGTCTGCCACAAGAATTCCTACTGAATTTTCTGAGGGACTTGAATTCTTTTAACTGACTGTGGGGTGGCTGATTGCAGTAATCATGAAGATTACAAGAAGAATTAAACTGATCATTATTTTCACTCAAAGTTTTCATCATGCATCCTTTATTGACCTTGTGAGTGACCAACTGTCTAAGTTCAATAAAACCATGAGCACCAATGTTAGACTTGTATTTTTCTGTAACATAGTCTTCAACATAAGCTCCTAGACCACAGGGAAGAGAATTCAAATAGAACTTCTTAGTAGTGGTGTCATAATACTTGCCTGCTGCAATCATGTATTTTTCAAACACCAAATTATATTTGTGTAGTTTCCCTAGGTCTTTTAACTGTAAAGAATACAGTATCCTTTCAGCTTCAAGAACTTCATTTTTTCTATTTCCACCAAACAAGCCAACCAAATACAGTTTTAATGTGGCAAAACCTTCAGCAGAAATATCATTGCGGCCCATATCTTTTTCTTTTACATATTCATCACCATCTGCATCAATAGATATGACTCCATTATCAGGAAGAGAATTCCACCAATTTCTTAACTTTCCAGACATAAGGCGGACTGCATATAGCACCTTATTTGCTTCAGACCAGGTTTGACCTCTAGTGTCAAAGAAATTCTCTAAAGTGTCACACCATGTGCAAATAGTGTCATAAGGATCCAATATCTTGTCTATATTCAGGATATATCCTGAAGTAGCATAGGCTCTGAGGTTCTCAGGCTGGGAATTTTCTGATAAGACATCTTTCATTTCAATATCAAAATTATCATCTACAATTGTCTTATATAATGGTTCCCAGATTTCTTCTACTTCAAAAGTAGGTGAGCTACCTTCAGGATCAGAAATAGATTCTGGATCTGATTCAGACATAGCAAGAGATATGACATCATTAATCTCTTCATCAGAAGAGTTCATAGCAGCTGCTGGTTCTTCCATATAGACTGGTTCATTAACTTCTAATTCGTTTTCATCTAACCAGTCTCTTAGTGGTTCACTTGCTTGCAACATATGTTCTTTTTCTTTAGGCTTAGGAAGAACAATCTTAGAAGGCATAGGGGGATTATGACTTCTGCGAGTAACAACTGGCTTTTCTTCTTCAACTTCTTCTGTGAAAAGTATGCTTTTTTTTCTCTGGATCCTTGGTCTAGGTTTAGGCTCAATCTTTTGAGATTGTCGTTCAGAAGTTTCTTCTTCTGAACTATCAGCTCCCTTTTGAGATACCCTAATCTTCTTGACATATTTTCTGACCTTTTCTAAATTTCTAGAAACAGTGTCAATAAGAGCTTTTTGTTCTTGAGCTTGAGTATCTCTCCTGTCATCTGAGGTAGAAACAGTGGAATAAATTTGACTAGCAATATTTTCTAGTCTCTCACCCGTGGCTTGGATACTAGTAGCCATTGTATGGGTTTGGCTAACCTGGTGGCTTAATGAACCAAAATTGTTCAATGTTGAGGTACATTGTTTATCCACCCTTTTCAGAGTAGTTTCTGAATTATATTGGCTACTTTGTATCTGAAGCATACCGTCATACACAGAGATTGTTCTGTTTATATTATGCTTGACATCAACTGCAATATCATCAATATTATCAGATGTAGTTTTCATCCATGCAGAATGCCAATTTCTCTGTGCTTCAGAGTTCTTTTGTTTGGTCCCTATTTTTGTATGAATTCTAGCCTCATATTTGCCCATTGTTTTGTCATCAGAATTGACAATCTGGAAACTATCTTCTGTTGGCCACCTACCAGGTGTATAGCTGACTAGCTCTGTGGCTGTAGAAGAATCTAATTGGACAACACATTTAGATCTTCTATCTAATCCATATCTGGGCAAGTGTTCTCTCATCATACTAGCATGTTCTCCTAACTTTGCTATTTTAGGACCTTTCCCTTTCTCTTTCTTATCTGAATTATCTTGCTTAGGCGTCAGATGCAGCTTGTCACTAACCCTTTTAGCTAATTCATCAATCTGATCAGGGTGTTGACCAGATAATCTCTGAGATCTAGAAGAGAAGGATGATCGTCCAGGAACAAACCGTTTGGAGGTAGAGCCAGAAGTAGAAGCTTCTTCGGGGTTATAATCTACAAAGGGTTTGTTGTTTGAGCTAGCATAGGAATGAGCCATAGATCTGCTACGAGCTAGAGGTTGTGCACGAGCTTGGGACTCATCAATAATGGGTTGCTCTAATATGGTTTGGCCAGGAATGGCTTGTAAAGCAATGGTTCCTACTCGGCGTGATTGCAACAAGGGTCTGTCAGAGAAGCGATTTCGCTGGATTGGAAGATTTGCAAATTGGGGTTTTTGTTTATCTAAGAGTTGCTCAATGATGGGAAAACCTATTTCAAATCCTGTCGGATCTATGAACCTGCCATAATCTATCAGATTAGATGAGCCGTTTGGAAATGATACCCCCGTAGGTAAGGAAACAGGGGGGGAGACAGTATTCATGATGCGATAAATACAGCGACCACCAATAGTGGCATAGACAGAACCAGGCATTAGGGATACTCCTTTGACTTGCAACAACAAACAGAAAGCAGAAGAAATAAACTTATCAGATAGGCTAAGAGTGAAATTTGGTTGAACTGACAAAATACCATCACCCTTTTCTGCGCTGAGAATACCACGGAATTGGGCAACAACTGCCTGATCCCAAATCTGACAACGGGTATCAATCAGAGTAGCAAAAAACTCAGCACCTATATTGTAGTTAAAGTGTGGGTGAACAATTAAATCTACATGTGGGAAGTGGACATGGAAGAAGCCTTTGCTTCTCCACCTATCAACGTCTTCTGGGACAAGGAAAGGAAGATATATGGGACATATACCAGTACCAGAAACTAAAAGATTTATTTCACTCTGACGGACAGAGTCGCATATTTTAGCTTTGATTCCCTTTTCAGGATAGAATGTATTAATCTTGACATCAGGAAATTTAAAATTACCCTTTTCATCCACTACATGAGTGTTACCGTCTTGGAAGTAATTATGCAGAATATCAGATAGAGCAGAACTTGCATCCATTGATCTCCGTAAAGCCATAAGTGAGAAAATATAACTTACTGGTTACTCGGTTCGCGATATTCCCTGCTACTTTCTTCGACTGACTGCCCTTCACACGGCACTTTCCTTCGGCCTTCACAACGGGTCTTACTGCGATCCTCCACAGGTACTACAACACGCTACTAAGCAGTATTTTCAGCAATATAACTCACCCGGGGCAAAAAAGAGAAAAACAAAGTGCAAATTTCAAAAAGCTCAGCTTATATTATTTTCAGATGATTACAAAGAGTGATTTTACAATTTCTGATTGTTCAGATCGCACTAAGCGCAGAACAATGGTCTAGGTTTAGGCTCAATCTTTTGAGATTGTCGTTCAGAAGTTTCTTCTTCTGAACTATCAGCTCCCTTTTGAGATACCCTAATCTTCTTGACATATTTTCTGACCTTTTCTAAATTTCTAGAAACAGTGTCAATAAGAGCTTTTTGTTCTTGAGCTTGAGTATCTCTCCTGTCATCTGAGGTAGAAACAGTGGAATAAATTTGACTAGCAATATTTTCTAGTCTCTCACCCGTGGCTTGGATACTAGTAGCCATTGTATGGGTTTGGCTAACCTGGTGGCTTAATGAACATAAATTGTTCAATGTTGAGGTACATTGTTTATCCACCCTTTTCAGAGTAGTTTCTGAATTATATTGGCTACTTTGTATCTGAAGCATACCGTCATACACAGAGATTGTTCTGTTTATATTATGCTTGACATCAACTGCAATATCATCAATATTATCAGATGCAGTTTTCATCCATGCAGAATGCCAATTTCTCTGTGCTTCAGAGTTCTTTTTTTTGGTCCCTATTTTTGTATGAATTCTAGCCTCATATTTGCCCATTGTTTTGTCATCAGAATTGACAATCTGGAAACTATCTTCTGTTGGCCACCTACCAGGTGTATAGCTGACTAGCTCTGTGGCTGTAGAAGAATCTAATTGGACAACACATTTAGATCTTCTATCTGATCCATATCTGGGCAAGTGTTCTCTCATCATACTAGCATGTTCTCCTAACTTTGCTATTTTAGGACCTTTCCCTTTCTCTTTCTTATCTGAATTATCTTGCTTAGGCGTCAGATGCAGCCTGTCACTAACCCTTTTAGCTAATTCATCAATCTGATCAGGGTGTTGACCAGATAATCTCTGAGATCTAGAAGAGAAGGATGATCGTCCAGGAACAAACTGTTTGGAGGTAGAGCCAGAAGTAGAAGCTTCTTCGGGGTTATAATCTACAAAGGGTTTGCTGTTTGAGCTAGCATAGGAATGAGCCATAGATCTGCTACGAGCTAGAGGTTGTGCACGAGCTTGGGACTCATCAATAATGGGTTGCTCTAATATGGTTTGGCCAGGAATGGCTTGTAAAGCAATGGTTCCTACTCGGCGTGATTGCAACAAGGGTCTGTCAGAGAAGCGATTTCGCTGGATTGGAAGATTTGCAAATTGGGGTTTTTGTTTATCTAAGAGTTGCTCAATGATGGGAAAACCTATTTCAAATCCTGTCGGATCTATGAACCTGCCATAATCTATCAGATTAGATGAGCCGTTTGGAAATGATACCCCCGTAGGTAAGGAAACAGGGGGGGAGACAGTATTCATGATGCGATAAATACAGCGACCACCAATAGTGGCATAGACAGAACCAGGCATTAGGGATACTCCTTTGACTTGCAACAACAAACAGAAAGCAGAAGAAATAAACTTATCAGATAGGCTAAGAGTGAAATTTGGTTGAACTGACAAAATACCATCACCCTTTTCTGCGCTGAGAATACCACGGAATTGGGCAACAACTGCCTGATCCCAAATCTGACAACGGGTATCAATCAGAGTAGCAAAAAACTCAGCACCTATATTGTAGTTAAAGTGTGGGTGAACAATTAAATCTACATGTGGGAAGTGGACATGGAAGAAGCCTTTGCTTCTCCACCTATCAACGTCTTCTGGGACAAGGAAAGGAAGATATATGGGACATATACCAGTACCAGAAACTAAAAGATTTATTTCACTCTGACGGACAGAGTCGCATATTTTAGCTTTGATTCCCTTTTCAGGATAGAATGTATTAATCTTGACATCAGGAAATTTAAAATTACCCTTTTCATCCACTACATGAGTGTTACCGTCTTGGAAGTAATTATGCAGAATATCAGATAGAGCAGAACTTGCATCCATTGATCTCCGTAAAGCCATAAGTGAGAAAATATAACTTACTGGTTACTCGGTTCGCGATATTCCCTGCTACTTTCTTCGACTGACTGCCCTTCACACGGCACTTTCCTTCGGCCTTCACAACGGGTCTTACTGCGATCCTCCACAGGTACTACAGCACGCTACTAAGCAGTATTTTCAGCAATATAACTCACCCGGGGCAAAAAAGAGAAAAACAAAGTGCAAATTTCAAAAAGCTCAGCTTATATTATTTTCAGATGATTACAAAGAGTGATTTTACAATTTCTGATTGTTCAGATCGCACTAAGCGCAGAACAATGGTCTAGGTTTAGGCTCAATCTTTTGAGATTGTCGTTCAGAAGTTTCTTCTTCTGAACTATCAGCTCCCTTTTGAGATACCCTAATCTTCTTGACATATTTTCTGACCTTTTCTAAATTTCTAGAAACAGTGTCAATAAGAGCTTTTTGTTCTTGAGCTTGAGTATCTCTCCTGTCATCTGAGGTAGAAACAGTGGAATAAATTTGACTAGCAATATTTTCTAGTCTCTCACCCGTGGCTTGGATACTAGTAGCCATTGTATGGGTTTGGCTAACCTGGTGGCTTAATGAACATAAATTGTTCAATGTTGAGGTACATTGTTTATCCACCCTTTTCAGAGTAGTTTCTGAATTATATTGGCTACTTTGTATCTGAAGCATACCGTCATACACAGAGATTGTTCTGTTTATATTATGCTTGACATCAACTGCAATATCATCAATATTATCAGATGCAGTTTTCATCCATGCAGAATGCCAATTTCTCTGTGCTTCAGAGTTCTTTTGTTTGGTCCCTATTTTTGTATGAATTCTAGCCTCATATTTGCCCATTGTTTTGTCATCAGAATTGACAATCTGGAAACTATCTTCTGTTGGCCACCTACCAGGTGTATAGCTGACTAGCTCTGTGGCTGTAGAAGAATCTAATTGGACAACACATTTAGATCTTCTATCTGATCCATATCTGGGCAAGTGTTCTCTCATCATACTAGCATGTTCTCCTAACTTTGCTATTTTAGGACCTTTCCCTTTCTCTTTCTTATCTGAATTATCTTGCTTAGGCGTCAGATGCAGCCTGTCACTAACCCTTTTAGCTAATTCATCAATCTGATCAGGGTGTTGACCAGATAATCTCTGAGATCTAGAAGAGAAGGATGATCGTCCAGGAACAAACCGTTTGGAGGTAGAGCCAGAAGTAGAAGCTTCTTCGGGGTTATAATCTACAAAGGGTTTACTGTTTGAGCTAGCATAGGAATGAGCCATAGATCTGCTACGAGCTAGAGGTTGTGCACGAGCTTGGGACTCATCAATAATGGGTTGCTCTAATATGGTTTGCCCAGGAATGGCTTGTAAAGCAATGGTTCCTACTCGGCGTGATTGCAACAAGGGTCTGTCAGAGAAGCGATTTCGCTGGATTGGAAGATTTGCAAATTGGGGTTTTTGTTTATCTAAGAGTTGCTCAATGATGGGAAAACCTATTTCAAATCCTGTCGGATCTATGAACCTGCCATAATCTATCAGATTAGATGAGCCGTTTGGAAATGATACCCCCGTAGGTAAGGAAACAGGGGGGGAGACAGTATTCATGATGCGATAAATACAGCGACCACCAATAGTGGCATAGACAGAACCAGGCATTAGGGATACTCCTTTGACTTGCAACAACAAACAGAAAGCAGAAGAAATAAACTTATCAGATAGGCTAAGAGTGAAATTTGGTTGAACTGACAAAATACCATCACCCTTTTCTGCGCTGAGAATACCACGGAATTGGGCAACAACTGCCTGATCCCAAATCTGACAACGGGTATCAATCAGAGTAGCAAAAAACTCAGCACCTATATTGTAGTTAAAGTGTGGGTGAACAATTAAATCTACATGTGGGAAGTGGACATGGAAGAAGCCTTTGCTTCTCCACCTATCAACGTCTTCTGGGACAAGGAAAGGAAGATATATGGGACATATACCAGTACCAGAAACTAAAAGATTTATTTCACTCTGACGGACAGAGTCGCATATTTTAGCTTTGATTCCCTTTTCAGGATAGAATGTATTAATCTTGACATCAGGAAATTTAAAATTACCCTTTTCATCCACTACATGAGTGTTACCGTCTTGGAAGTAATTATGCAGAATATCAGATAGAGCAGAACTTGCATCCATTGATCTCCGTAAAGCCATAAGTGAGAAAATATAACTTACTGGTTACTCAGTTCGCGATATTCCCTGCTACTTTCTTCGACTGACTGCCCTTCACACGGCACTTTCCTTCGGCCTTCACAACGGGTCTTACTGCGATCCTCCACAGGTACTACAGCACGCTACTAAGCAGTATTTTCAGCAATATAACTCACCCGGGGCAAAAAAGAGAAAAACAAAGTGCAAACTCATGGCTCTGATACCATTTCAAAAAGCTCTTATTGACACTGTTTCTAGAAATTTAGAAAAGGTCAGAAAATATGTCAAGAAGATTAGGGTATCTCAAAAGGGAGCTGATAGTTCAGAAGAAGAAACTTCTGAACGACAATCTCAAAAGATTGAGCCTAAACCTAGACCAAGGATCCAGAGAAAAAAAAGCATACTTTTCACAGAAGAAGTTGAAGAAGAAAAGCCAGTTGTTACTCGCAGAAGTCATAATCCCCCTATGCCTTCTAAGATTGTTCTTCCTAAGCCTAAAGAAAAAGAACATATGTTGCAAGCAAGTGAACCACTAAGAGACTGGTTAGATGAAAACGAATTAGAAGTTAATGAACCAGTCTATATGGAAGAACCAGCAGCTGCTATGAACTCTTCTGATGAAGAGATTAATGATGTCATATCTCTTGCTATGTCTGAATCAGATCCAGAATCTATTTCTGATCCTGAAGGTAGCTCACCTACTTTTGAAGTAGAAGAAATCTGGGAACCATTATATAAGACAATTGTAGATGATAATTTTGATATTGAAATGAAAGATGTCTTATCAGAAAATTCCCAGCCTGAGAACCTCAGAGCCTATGCTACTTCAGGATATATCCTGAATATAGACAAGATATTGGATCCTTATGACACTATTTGCACATGGTGTGACACTTTAGAGAATTTCTTTGACACTAGAGGTCAAACCTGGTCTGAAGCAAATAAGGTGCTATATGCAGTCCGCCTTATGTCTGGAAAGTTAAGAAATTGGTGGAATTCTCTTCCTGATAATGGAGTCATATCTATTGATGCAGATGGTGATGAATATGTAAAAGAAAAAGATATGGGCCGCAATGATATTTCTGCTGAAGGTTTTGCCACATTAAAACTGTATTTGGTTGGCTTGTTTAGTGGAAATAGAAAAAATGAAGTTCTTGAAGCTGAAAGGATACTGTATTCTTTACAGTTAAAAGACCTAGGGAAACTACACAAATATAATTTGGTGTTTGAAAAATACATGATTGCAGCAGGCAAGTATTATGACACCACTACTAAGAAGTTCTATTTGAATTCTCTTCCCTGTGGTCTAGGAGCTTATGTTGAAGACTATGTTACAGAAAAATACAAGTCTAACATTGGTGCTCATGGTTTTATTGAACTTAGACAGTTGGTCACTCACAAGGTCAATAAAGGATGCATGATGAAAACTTTGAGTGAAAATAATGATCAGTTTAATTCTTCTTGTAATCTTCATGATTACTGCAATCAGCCACCCCACAGTCAGTTAAAAGAATTCAAGTCCCTCAGAAAATTCAGTAGGAATTCTTATGGCAGACATTGCTCTTGTAAAAAGTGTAAATATTCTGGTGATAATGATGACTATAGAAAGCATAAGTATAAGAATAAAAGGTTCAAGAGAAAGAAATATAGGTTTGCTCCTGTAAATAAGTATTCTTTTAAGAATCGCAAACCTCCTAAGTATTTGTTCAAAAAGACTAAGTTTCAGAAAGGCCATAAGAAATCTGTTCAATGCTTTATTTGCAAAGGACCTCATTATGCTACAGAATGTCCGAAGAAATATCATAAGGATAATAAGGTTTATGCCATGTTTGATGAACAGATTAGAACAGATGCATGGAATATAGTTCATTCTTCTGACGTTCTTGGTCTAATCTCTGATAATCTCTTTGAATTAGTTGAGATCCTTCCTGAGCAGTATGCTATGGTTAAAGATAAACATAAAAAGGTTCATGTTTCTACTCCAGAAGATACATCTTCAGAACATTCTTCTGATGAGAAGACAGTGGTTAAGTCTTTAAAAAAGACTCTCAAGGATCTTGATTTTAAGATCAGTATGGCAAAAGCTAAGGATCCTTATCGCATGCCTGGCTCTCTAGATGACCGCAAAGTTGCTGCCAAAAAACAAGTATCTGACTTAAAAGCTTGGACTAAAGAGAAAGATGCTCTTCTCCGCAAGCTCAAACATCCTGCTAAATCATCCTCCTCTAGTTCTTCTCCTCCTCGTCCTCGCAAATCTTCTCATGGCTACACAGTTCCCTCTTGGTCATCCTCTCGTAAGCCATCTCATCGCCACCGTCCTCCCTCTCGGAGTCCCTCTCCAGCTCCATCCTCTTCCCGCTCCTTTGGTCGATGTCTTGATACTTTATGCCTCAAGGTTGACCGCTATACTGAAGCTGTTGATATCCTTTCCCGCCAAGCTGCCATGCAGGCTAAAACTCTCAAACAACTTTCTTCTCGTGTGGGGGATATCTTAGAACTTTTAACCAAAGTAGAAGCTGCTGCTAATCCTGTTTCCTCTTCAACCTCTGATGAAGAACTACTTGGTGAACCTGCAAAAGCCCTGTACATGGTAGAAAACTGTACCTATATCAGAACTAACCTCTGTTTTCTAGGGTATAAGCCAATTACTCTTGATGCTTTTATAGATTCAGGTTCTTCAAGAAGCTTTGCTAAAATAGGTGCCATACCACCTGAATTTTGGAAAGAAAAATCTGATCTTCCAGCTGGTTATGCAATTAATGGGCATGAATTAAATATGGGTAGGTATGCCCAAGATGTCAGGGTTGAAATCCAGGGTAAACAATTTGTTGTAGATTTCATTGAGTTAGATAGTCTCAGAGAAGACATTCTGCTAGGATATACTTTCCTCACTAAGTACCAACCATTTGTGCTTAGAACCCATGAGATTACCCTGAAACATAATAGTGGTCCAGTCAAGGTTCCTTCTTTGAAGGTAGTCACCCATAAACTTTCTGACAAAGCTAAAAAGCTCAAAGAATCTCTAAAATCTCAGGGACCCAAATTGCCCTTGCTCCTAGAACCAGTCAAGGCCAGATTTGAAAAAGAATGCTGTAGCCTAAATCCTCTTCAATTCTGGACTAAAGAACATGAAGAGTGTGAGATAAAGCTAAAACCTGATTGCCAATCAGTAATCCCATTTGAGCCTGCATACTTAATGAGTCCTACTGAAGTCAAAGAAATTGATGAGCATTTGAAAGAACTTGTAGAAGGAAAATTCATCTGTGACAGTAAGAGTCCTTTCAGCTGCCCAGCATTTCTGGTAAACAAAAGGGCTGAACAGATCAGAGGCAAGAAAAGGTTCTGTATCAATTATAAACCTTTAAATGATATTATTCTGCCTTTTAATTATCCCATTCCTTTCAGCACAGATCTGATAATGAGAGCTGCTTCAAAAAAAGTCTTCTCCAAATTCGACTGCAAATCTGGTTTCTGGCAGATCAAAGTTAAGGAAGAAGATAGGTATAAAACAGCCTTTTCAGTTCCTCAAGGCTTGTATGAATGGAATGTTATGCCTTTTGGTTTAAAGACTGCCCCTGCATATTTCCAAAGGCGTATGGATAAAGCTCTAAGAGATTTGAAGAATTTCTGTTCTGTTTATATAGATGATATTATTGTCTATTCTGAAGATGAATCACAGCATTTAAAGCATCTTGAGTCTTTGTATAATGCTATCAAAGAACATGGAATATGTTTGTCTGCAAAGAAAATGGTAATTGGCAAACAGGAAATTGATTTTTTGGGTTTAATTCTATCCAATGGGAAAATCAAACTTCAGCCACATATTTTGAAACATATTTCAGAATTTCCAGATATTTTGGTTGGAACTAAGCAAATACAAAGATTTCTTGGTTGTTTAAATTATGTGAGTCCCTTTTATAATGGACTAGCCAAGGACAGAAAGAAAATCCAAGCACAGCTCAAAGAAGGTGCAGGCCCATGGACGGCAGAATTGACTGAAATTGTTCAAAGAATAAAACAGAAATGCCAGTACCTCCCAACATTACATCTACCAGAAGAAGGTTTTGATTTGCTTCTGTTTACTGATGCCTCTGATGATGTGTGGGGTGCTGTGTTATTACAAGAAATTCCCTCAAAAGGATCTCAAGTCTGTGGTTACCGATCTGGCACTTTTACAGATACAGAATGTAGATATACTATCTACGAGAAAGAAATATTGGCTGTAAAAAAGGAATAGAGAAATTCAAGATTTTCCTGAAACCAGTACATTTCATTGTAAAAACAGACAGCCAGCCTATGAGATCTCTTCTCAGCAAGAAACCAAATAAAGATTTGGCTCATGGTCGCATTGCAAGATGGTATCTTGATTTTACAAGTTATGATTTTGAGATTGAATGGATAAAAGGAGATAATAATCCACTTGCAGATTCTCTCACTAGAGAAATGGCCAAATTAGCTGAACCAGCAAGCATGATGGTCAAGATAGGAGAAACTCTGGTCAGAAATGATGGTATTGAAATTTTTCTCTCTCAGGATGATGCAGGAAATGATTTATGGATCCCTCAGCTACCTCCTGAAATAATTTCTTCCATTTTAGAATGTTATATTTTGAATAAATGGTTAGATCATTTGAGGTCTATAATCAGAGAAAATTATAGCCAAGGTCTTTTGACATCAGAACAGCAGTTTGCATTTTTATCACAGTTTGGATTGCAAAATGCTCCAGTATACTTTGCACTCAGGAATAGCATCATGTTTGATGTTTGTTTTACTTCCATGCTGCCAATGAATTGGCCAGTTAAGATCAAAAGGAATTTTCTTAAATGTGTAAAGTTTGGGTTAATCAACAGTATAACTTTGCTCCAAACTGAGTTTGAAGATTATGCAGACCTCTTCCTCGGCTATTATGGAAAGATCCTCCAAGATGACATGAAGGAGTTTTTCAATCTCTTGCAGCGCAATTTTGCTTGGGCAATTGAAGAAGGAATGAGTGGACCTTCTGGGTACTTACAGATGAGATTTAACTATGCTCTACCAAGAGTTGAATATTATCCTTTAACTCTTGATTGGTTTCCAAAAGCTCATTTGGAAAATTTAGAAGTTGTGTTATTCCCAGCTTTGGTTGCAGCAAGAACAGAGATAGATTTTGCTTCTCCTGATCACATCACTAAAATCATATATACATTCCATCAGCGCTATGATGATCTCAGGATTGCTTTTCAGCCATTACAAATGAACCTTCTACCTCCTACTGATCTTGACTACCATTACGATGAACCAGATCTCCCAGTTGCACCAGTCTCTGACGATTCTTCCGACAATGATAGTGATGGTTATCAGTCCAATGGAAGCTAGCACATGGGCTTGTGTGTGCCGTGATGTCAGCCACGTTAAGCTCTGACAATAGGACGCAACCCTATTCAAAAAGCAAGATCCCCGTAGCTACTTTCAGGTGTAAAGTGGGCCGTGCTCACATGCGGTGTGCTTCATGTGAATCTTTTTACTGTTGACTCCACTATCAATAGTTTGTGATACGCGTCAGTAGTGTATGGTCCCTATCTTCCACTAGCTATAGTGTGGGACGCGTGTTCTTTTCCTATGGTCGGATTCCAAAATCATTCTAA
Organism: Cunninghamia lanceolata; assembly: GCA_027924645.1. NCBI lineage: Eukaryota > Viridiplantae > Streptophyta > Pinopsida > Cupressales > Cupressaceae > Cunninghamia > Cunninghamia lanceolata. The sequence goes on from BSBN01001222.1 coordinate 5,977,103, forward strand.
TATTTTGATATCCGATCTTTTGTATAAATAAGGCCTTCGTTGGTCATTGAAGGCATTGGGTCTTTAGACAAGAATTTAGGAAGTGTCTTAGAAACCAGTCCAGTCATACAAGAGTATGCTCTTGTTCTGCGCTTAGTGCGATCTAAACAATCAGAAATTGTAAAATCACTCTTTGTAATCATCTGAAAATAATATAAGCTGAGCTTTTGAAATGGTATCAGAGCCATGAGTTTGCACTTTGTTTTTCTCTTTTTTGCCCCGGGTGAGTTATATTGCTGAAAATACTGCTTAGTAGCGTGCTGTAGTACCTGTGGAGGATCGCAGTAAGACCCGTTGTGAAGGCCGAAGGAAAGTGCCGTGTGAAGAGACTAGAAAATATTGCTAGTCAAATTTATTCCACTGTTTCTACCTCAGATGACAGGAGAGATACTCAAGCTCAAGAACAAAAAGCTCTTATTGACACTGTTTCTAGAAATTTAGAAAAGGTCAGAAAATATGTCAAGAAGATTAGGGTATCTCAAAAGGGAGCTGATAGTTCAGAAGAAGAAACTTTTGAATGACAATCTCAAAAGATTGAGCCTAAACCTAGACCTTATATGGATGAATGCTCAATGTGCTATATGGATGCCTAAGAATAAATGATCGAAGAGGACTTGTTATGAGATGAGGGGGGTTTATATAGATTTCAATCCACGGGTGAGAGACTAGTATCCAAGCCACGGGTGAGAGACTAGAAAATATTGCTAGTCAAATTTATTCCACTGTTTCTACCTCAGATGACAGGAGAGATACTCAAGCTCAAGAACAAAAAGCTCTTATTGACACTGTTTCTAGAAATTTAGAAAAGGTCAGAAAATATGTCAAGAAGATTAGGGTATCTCAAAAGGGAGCTGATAGTTCAGAAGAAGAAACTTCTGAATGACAATCTCAAAAGATTGAGCCTAAACCTAGACCTTATATGGATGAATGCTCAATGTGCTATATGGATGCCTAAGAATAAATGATCGAAGAGGACTTGTTATGAGATGGGGGGGTTTATATAGATTTCAATCAAGATCGATCAACGGTCTAGATAATTCAATAGAATCAATGGATGAGATAAATCTAGAATTTATGATGAATGTGCATCTGACACGTATCACACAAAAAGATATTTTTGTTTGAGTTAACTGATTGATTTGACATAAAAAAGACATGGAACAGACACATTTTTAGATAGATTTCATAAAAATAGAAATATTTTTTTTAATTTATGAGTGATAAAAACAATAATGATTAAGTCAATTAACTCAACTTATAATTTATTTTTTGCATGATTTGAATTAAAATAATAAATTATTTAATTTTGTGTGCATGATGAAAAAGATTTATTTTTAGAGGAATTGGAAGATTAAAAAGCAAATTAAATAAATAAATTTATTTAATTGTTTGTGCATGATGAAAGACATAGAATAGATTTGAATATTTAAATAAATTAAACAAATAAATTTATTTAATTTATTTTGCATGATGAAGGATAAATAAAATATTTCATTATATATTTTTTTTAGAAGAGATATTCAATTTAAATAAATTTGAATGATTTATTTAAATTTGGATGAATAATTGATTTAATTAAATAATTGAAATTATTTAATTTGGATGGATAAAGAGGAAATTTATTGAAATTAATTAAATAAATAGAATTTATTCAATTAATGTTGAAAATATGTGATTTGGAAGAATTTGATGATTTTGATGAAATTAATTAAACAATTTGATTATTTAATTAACGTTGAAATGCAGGTGATCAGACGGATTTGATGAAATGCAAGTGATGCGATGGCATGGCCATTTTTGGCTGTCTACAAGAAGAAAGGAAGATAAGAATAGCTTTGTGGGAGCTAAGAATAGAGTGATTGGAAGTGGAGGAGAAGTTAAAAATAGACTAGGCTCAGTTAGGGTTGAAGAGCCATGCAAATTAGAGGAAAAACAAAGCTAAATTGGGCCTGAACTAAGGAGAAACTTGCTTGTTTAAACACAACAAGGTCACCTAGTTTAGCATGGTGGGTCACCCCTTAGGGGATTATGGGTCACCCGGGGGAATTCGAAAGACATAACCTGGGAGACCCATAAAGCCAAGGTTTTGCAAGTGGTTTTAGGAGCTAAGAAAGGTCATAAGGGGCTAAAGATGATCTCAAGAACCAGATATTGATTGAAAGACCTGAAGAAGGTGGCTCACCTAGTTTAGTAGGGAAGGTCACCCAAGAGGATCATGGGTCGCCCAAGGGGATCATGGGTCGCCCCCCTCGGGGATCATGGGTTGCCCAAGGGGATCTAGAAATAATAGGGGGTGATCCAAAAAGGAAGACAAAGAGACAAAATTGATGATGGGGAATGATTTGGGAGGTCAATTGGAGGCTTCTACAAGGTTAAAATGGAAGATTGGGGCTTAGGGAAAGTGTATTTCCCATCTTGCGATGCCGAAGGGTCATATTGACAAGGTTGGAAATTGACAAAAATGACTTATTCACAAAGGGGAAATGGGGAAGATGCAAAACTTGAGAAGGTTAGCTAGGAGATAGTGGAAGCACAAACAAGATGAAAAACTTCAATCCACATGTCACCAAGAAGATTATTGCTAAGATGTCATAATTACACCCTTACATGTACATGATTAGGACTATGACTCATCATCAGATTATTTTGTAGGCCCATGCACTTTTTTAGTGCTTATAGTGTCACCATGCACCCTTGCACCTGCAAGATAAGACAAGGTTCCTTGCACACAACTCATTAGAAGAACATTAAATAACTAGTTAGTCATAAAGGTAAGTTACATATTATTTTTCATTAGTATTGGTAAAGGTGGGTTTTTGAAAGGGCCCAAACCCTTTTATACCAAGATAGAATCTCTTATTAGCACAACCAGAACAACAAAACAACTATAAGAGACAACCTAATAAATTAGTACCCCAAATACAAACCATTAACAACACACATGCAAGCCAATCTAGGTAGCCACCCAAACACACGTAAGATTGACTAAAACAATGTAGTAAGAAATCAAATTGCTTTAATGAGTTTTAAGTATGAACACCATCCCTTCCTAAAGCCTTGCAAGAATCCCTCATGATGGAACTCCAAAGATTAGAAGCCAAGAAAAAATACAAAGGGGTCAAAGGGCAAGAGGAAAATAATTCCTCAACCCTTAACTAGCTTCCCAAACTAGGATAGCCCAAGACTGACTCCTTGTGAACCTCCACCCAATCAATCACATTGGGTTGAGTCCTGGCATCTAAAGACAAGCAAACAACACCATAAAAAAGAGCAAAAACCGATGAAGGGGGATCCTCCTTGACACCACACTCTGTAGAAAGAGATTGTGGTTGAGGAGGCACCGGCTGGACCTTCTCTCCCTGAGTATTTTGTTTCCTATTATCCTTTATACAACATGCAACAACATGACCCATTTTGTAGCAATTTGAGCATACTATCAACGAATCTTCATAAATACACTGCTACACCCATGTCCTTAATTTCAAGAATAAAATAATTAAAGAAGGAAGCTTCTTACCAATGTTCATATTAATACAAAATCAAGAAAATAGCAGGCACTCTCTTAATTTTCTAATCAAATCTATAGTACTGGATTGCCTAATCAAGTTAGAAATGCCCACAAACACTTCCTCATCCTAATTTTCCAAGGGCAAACCTGGAAACTTGATCCAAACAAGAACCTATTTTACGAAATCCATCCTCAGATCAAAACCTGAAAACCATCGTTGGAGGAATAACCTACACATCCAAGAAACCATGGCCTACCTGAGAGAATTTAGTCACAATCATCCAGAGCTGAAAAAGACACCAAGAAGAAACCCAAAGGCAAGGCTGAGATAACAATCTGACCACAAAACCTCCAATTTATTTGAGCTCAAGCTCTGAAATCATCAATATTGGGTCTGGCTCCAACAAACTTCCCAACCAAGGATTTCTTCAGTCTATTAGAACCCCTATCCACCATGCAGTTAGGAACATTGAGAGCCACAGAGGAAGGTAGCTCCACATAGCCCTGCCTGACAAACCCATCCTAGACAAAATGTGCAGCCAGAACAGGCCCCAAATCTCGTAGAGCAGATAGAGAAGATGGGCATGAATCAGCCCTAGTGGAGGCCCTAAGGTTAGTAGCAATAAACAGCACCAAAGAAGCTCCACCCTCAACAAGGCACAACCCAACCCCAACAGAGCATCAAAAACTAATGCTTTATTCACAACTAGTTGGCAAGGCTCAGAATAGACAACCCCCGAATGGACTCCTCCATAGGAGCCTGCACAGTTAGAGAGACTGCGGGGCAACCAAATGCGGTAGGGGGAAAGAGAAATCCCTTGTGAAGACCCACCATTGATCTAGGGGGAAGTGGGTCCCCTGAAAGCTCCTTGCAAAATAAACATCGCTAGCAGCCACATGAGATGCACGATGTTCATCTACGATATGATGCACTTCTGCCCAGATGTCCTAGAGGCTTTCGTCCTCCACCTTATCATGCCAACCACAGTTCCAATCTCCCTCAGATTCCTTACACCCATTTCCATTTGTGTCTTCATCCTCCTCCTCTTTACTCGTAGCACCTTGCAACTTCCCCTCTTCCTTCGTTCAAAGCATAGTTTCCCGTTTGAAGCCACCATCAGAAATTAAGGCTATCAGAATCATAACATTCATGATTGTAATCATCATAATTAACAAGTCATCAAATTAGATATCAAAACTATTAGGATTATAACAATTACAATCTGGGTCATCAGGGGCTACAAATATTGTCAAAATGCAATTAGATGTCAAATTAATAAGGTCTCCACCTTAGTCCAAATTACATCGGAACTTTAGGTGTTTAATCTAGGAACACTGTTTGTTTGCAGGGATGTGACAAGCTTGACGATTGAAGATGCATGACCTTGATGAAGGTTCTGAATTTGATTGTCTCTAGTTTGGGAAATGATACCTCTTTGTCAATGTAATGCCTTAGATCCTAAGTAAGACGTGTGCTATATCCTAGGTCAAGTCCACACCTCTAGTTCTTTTCCACATCTATGGATTTATTCTCTATTATGCAAAATATGATCCTACTTAATGTGTGCCTCTACCCTTTGGCTTACCTAGTTTGCCTTCGTATGCTCTACTCTACTCTAAAGACTAGTAGCATATAGATATACCTTTAGAGAGTTGTTGGTATGTCACTAGGGGACATATTATCCTTGGTCAAGCAATTGAAAAAGACTAGTTTTATGATCATATGAATCCAAGACAACAATCTTCAAACTTGCAAATGTTTTAGGATGATTATGCATATCTAGATTTGTTTTATGTGCTCCAATTGAAATGTTCCTACAATAGTGATTTCATAAATGTGAATGACATTCTTGATAAAACAGGATAATAAAAGAAAACATTCAAAAACTTTTAAATACAAACATATAACAACAAATTGCATAAATATATAATTAATTATTTATATATAAGAAGGGATTGAAATTAAAATTAAAATTTTAAAATTTCAGAAATCAAACCCCAAAAAAAATCTATATATTCTTTTAATTATTAATATATATTTTTTCATTTAAAAAAAAATTGACTAACATTGACCACTAAACCTTAAGCTATTATTGAACTAAAGATAGTTAAAAAAATAGTTTTTGGTGCTATATGAACGTGAAGGTTCTAAGACGATTTCAAATCTATTTTTTTAAAATGGAATAATATTGAAAATAATAATAATTGGAAGCTAGCTCCATGAAAGGCACCCAAGTCAGTCAACAAATAAAGCTAAATGCAAAAGAGTAAAGAGGAATAAAGTAGACCCCATGCAGCTGCTTAGCTTATTTTGGCTTTATTTGTAGAGCTAGGGCTCCATAAATATTTAATTTTTCTGCTTATTTTTAATTTAAAATAATTGTATGAGTCTACTCAGCCTAAATTTGACAGTAGATTCTACCTGTCAAACAATTTTTTGTGATAATTATCTATTCAAAATTGTTCTTCAAATGTTAAGACATCTTTTTTAAAAATGTATATCATCAATTATATATATAATTACTTCTAATTCTATAAAAAAATTTATATAGAGTCAAACACATTATATAATTTTTTATATAATGTATATCATAAATTAAATATATATTTTGAACAGTGCATACTAAAATATTTATTAAACAATTGTATGAGTTTACTGGACCTAAATTTTTTATATAATATATCATAAATTAAATATATATTTACTTCTAATTCTATATAAATTTTTTTTATGACTATACAGAATCTTCCCTTTGATATGATACAGTCTTTCCAAAATTTTGATTATATTATAAAACACAAATCTCTAAATAGAGCCATACAGCCATCAAATTTAGTACCAGCAGTGATGAGAGCCTGCTATTAGCTACCTAAAAAAGACAAATAGAAAAGGTAAATTACACCAACAAAAATGATTCACAAAACCAGACTCTCATTCCAAGCTATGTTATTGTAGGGCCTGCACAAAGGCCTGTGTTAGTTAAGACAAGGCTGTAAAAATGAATGGAATCTCAAAAACCATTGCTTTTCTTGCAGTTTTAGTTTCAGATTGGTTTTCCACCTCAACATGGGCTGAAACACCCCAACTCCTTGAATGCTCTACTTCATCTGCTGTCAATTGTGATTCTTTCATTTATCTTCATAATGTTACCGAACCTATCAGCTCTGTTGCATCCAGGTTCAACATTTCTGCCCATGCAATCACATCCTTTATTGGGTCTGACTATTTGGCCAAAATTCCTTGCTCTTGCTCCGATTTGTTTGGTAATCGGGGATTCTCTTACAGAGTGACTTATACAGTGCAACCTTCTGATGTGGGTTTAATGTTGGGAAATATTTCTGACAAGTATTTTAGCCATACTGCATGGACAGATAATCAATCCACAGTATTAAATGAGGGGGATAAAGTAGAGTTAGCTCTGGGTTGTGGATGTCGTATTCCTGGATGGCACTCAATTATTTCTTATGCAGTTGTTAAAGATGATATGCTTTATGAAATAACTCATACATTTCACACCGACATGGACACTATAGTAAAGCTCAACAATATACCGGATAAGAACATGATAGATATAGACAGGGTATACTTTATCCCTTATCAAGAGGGTACGTTGTTTATTTCTTGTTTGTATATCAATATGTATTGACTTGGCTTCTTTTAACATCTTTTCTGAATTCTATAGAAGTAATACTAATCACAGAGGGAGTTGTTGATCATCTAGACAGGAATGATTCAACATATCCATCTCCTGCTCCTCAACCCAGCTCGAGTAATTCTGGTAACAGGAATGTTTTTTTTACCGTAGAAATTAGCCTAAATCAGATTTTACAACAAACATTTTATACTTGTAAAGGATTTTCCATTTCAAGTGATTTATGTGTCATTATAAGTCCTAATGCCATTTCCCCCACTTCATGCTTTTTGGAGCCATTTTAACTTGACAATATCATTTGTGTGTACAGAAAAGCACCATCACAGATCCAAAATCAGAGGACTAGTACTGAAAATTTCTGTTTTGCTTGGTGAGTATCGAAATCTCAGTTTCACTTTCATTTGACTGGTAAATCTCGGCTGTTCTTAAACATAATCCGCTTCAACAGTCAAAAGTTAATTTTGGTCAATAAAAATAGGACAAATATTTACCACTTTTTATTGTGGATGAGGTGTGAAATTACTATCGAGTGTTTGACCATTGAAATGGATGATGTTTAAGTAAAGCTATCCTCTATAGGGGAGAGGACCCAATTGCTGAGCATGTTCCAATAGGTGTGATAGTATTTGTGTATTTTAAGGCCGAATATTTTTAAAAGTTTAGTACTAGTAGTTGTGACTTTAAAGTTGTTAGTGTTAGTATAAGTACTTATAATTGAACAAAATGTGCTCATTAGATTTAAAAAGCAACCAATCATGTGATGCCACATCAGCGCACCAACAAAACATAACTTAATCCACATCTACTGGTCCACCCTTTTTTGGGGGAACTATTTGACACCTCAACAAAAAACGTGCTGATGTGGCATCATATTCCATGATGTGACCCTGAAACCTTAGTTATAAGCAGGGGCCTTGCCAAATAAACTGCTGTAAAAATTTTGGAGTGATTCTACGTATGATTTTTAGGCTTAAAATTAAGGTGCTCAACTACTGAATCCTCTCCCCTAGTCCACTATAGAATTAAACTTGATTCCTATAGCCAAATAACCAACAGACATACCATAACAGCATTTCTGTACGCTTTGTAACTGACAACTTTAGTTAATATAGCCAAATGTATCTATTGATCAATTTGTGTTTTGTTTTTCTTTTTTCAGCTGGAGCAATCCTGCTACTACTGTTGTCAACAATTTTTTTCTACTGTGGCTGCCGCAAAAGAGTTTCATCATTAACTCAATCTTCAACAAGTACCAACAATGGACAAGCTGAGGATTGGGTAAAACAGACAAAACAGGAACTACAGTTGGAGAAAGCTCTATCTGCGTTGACAAATCTTACATGTGAAGAGATCATTCAAATGAAAAGCTATTGTAATCAGTGTTACAAAATTGGGGAAGGAAGCTTTGGAAAAGTGTATAGGGGGAATCTGAGAGATAAAGATGTGGCTATAAAGAAAATAAAACATAGAAGCAAAGATAGCAAGAAATTAGTTGAGAATGAAGTGAGACTTCTCTATGGGAAGGAGCACAAAAATCTAGTCAATCTAATCGCATGGTGTATTGAAGATAACACATTTTATTTGGTGTATGAATATGTTAATGGATGCACTCTGGAGGAATACTTGAGAGAAAATTGTTCAATCCCTTCTCTGAGTTGGAAGCAGTGTCTGAGAGTAATAGCAAGTATTGCTGAGGGTATAGAGTTCTTACATCTCAACAAAATCATACATGTTGATATAAAACCTCAGAACCTAATGTTAGACATTAGGGCTAATGAGGTAAAAATTATAGATTTTGGGTTTTCAAGGCATGTAGACTGGGAAGGAACCCACAAATCAACTGAGAGAGTAACAGGTACTAGAGGATATTGGGCTCCAGAGTATTGCTTCAACCACAATCTCTCCTACAAGCATGATGTTTATAGTTTTGGTATTGTGGTGTTGGAGATGATAACAGGGCAGAGACATGTTGACAATGCACGGGGTTCCAGCCAGTTCCATATTCCAGACTACTTACACTACATGATTGCCAACAATCGTTTTGAACAAGCTTTGGATGAACGGCTGAAACGGGATTGCTGGAGTGAGTCTGATGTAATGAATGCTTTGGCTGTAGCAAAGTTAGCTCTCAAATGTGCTGAGAAGGACAAGGAGGAGAGGCCTGATATGGATTATGTGATGAGAGAACTCTGTTTTTTGAGAAAAGAAAATACTGAAAAGAAGTCTTCTGAGATGGTTCATTGATCATTGGCCATGTATTTAAACTAGATAATATCCCTCCGGTCAAATTTTCCCCTGCGTCTCTACTAACTATAGAGAATGTAATTTAACTCCACCTGACGATATCCTCTTCATCTGTAGCATTTTGTTACTTTTCACCTCTGCATCATATGGTTTATCGTTGTATGGAGCTTAGTGCATTTTTATGTGCTACATTTTCTACATAGCTTGACTTTTTGGTAAATTTTGTCAAAACAAATAGATTGGTAATTGTAGAGATGGAAAACCAAAAAAAAAAATCTTCAAACATAAAATCATTTTAAAAGCACTTCATTCCACTACTATAGGAATTTTGTTTTACTTATGTTAACTAATTTCTAGTCCTTTGGAATTGATGGAACCGGTTCTTCAGACATTTTGCTCTGAGATCCCTTGATGGAAGAATTCACAGATTCAGATTAAAACCCGTTTACAGGAAACAAAAATCAAAAATCAAATCCATATGCAGGAATAATGACAGAAGAATGAAATGATCAGTTCCAGAGAAGTATTGAAATCATTGAGCTCATATCAAAACCGCGACTTCACTCAGAAATTCCCTTGATTTATCAAAACATGAATTACATTTGTTTGCGCATCAGTCTCTACAGCAAGACTCATCCCTCTATCCCAACAATTCTCTATGACTCTCTCTCTAACTGAGACTATTATATTTTGTTTTCCCTCACTCTTCAACCAAACAAGAAGTACATTTCCAACGGCCTGCTATGATCGGCCTTATTATGGGCATAAATCAACCTTCCTACGAACTACAATAACACACCCGTCCATTCCCCATCGAACTCCTTCATTGCTCTTTTTATTCTACTCCCATTATAACCTTCCTCCGTTCCCTCAACTTCTATCAAGCTCAGATAATTTATATGCTCCTCCAGGTAACCGACGCACCCACGGACCATAAGAGTCGCCTCCATGAAGCCGCCATGGACTGCCCACGTTCAGCAGCGGAAATAAATGCAACCAGACGCAGCTAGAAAAAGATAGAGACGCCAGAATAATGAGACCACAACGCATTCAGAGAGGGAAAAAGAAACGTTATTCCCTTCAGCACGACCTCAAAGATAAAATTGGAGTTTTAATGCTTTTTCTATATTGGTCCATTCTTTCCAATGTACGATCTGAGGCTTTTTATTTCTAAAATCTGCAGTTAACTGGCTACCACGACCTCACGATAGCAATTTAATGCCTTAGCAATGGATGACAGAAATAGCAAACAAATTACTGACAGGAGCTGCACAACAAACCCAAAAAACTAAAAATATGTAAAAATATGCAATCCAAAATTAGAAAACGGGATGCCACTGCATCAGGAATAGGAATGCTTGTACTCGTGTCCTTGTAGACAAGGGCACCTGCGCTTGTGTCCTCCTCCACACACATTTATGTCCTCTTATACAAGAGCGCACACATTCTTATCCCCCACAAATCAAAAGCTTTGTTTCCCAGCTAACAATCATCTCCCTTGTGAAATCCATACCCTTGTATTTTTTCCAACAGTCAATTCAGCCTATGAGTGCTTATTTGTGTGAGACTCCACAAAAGGAAAAGGACAAGATCGATCCATCCAAGCTATTTATCTCTGCTTTACATGTATAGGCATGATCTACCAATGTTGCACACATTACCTTAGTGGTGCAACTTCATACATCAATGCTCATAGGATCATATACTTCAACTTTCCAACTTTTTTTATGCTGAAACATATGCAAAGTAGGGGCTTGACTGATGCATGCTCTTAAATGTCTCCTATGCACAACATTTTCCATCTTCTAGATTTGACATATAACAACCTAGGTGTATGGCATTAAATAAACATTATAACTTACATACAATCACAAAAAAAAATAAAGAATCCTGCATCCTAACCAGATAATGAACACCACATGAAACAATTATCTTTTTCATCAACTAAGCACAATAAGTCACTAAATAAGTTGGGAAATGCGCATTTCATTGAGCTTCTAAAGGGATTAGTACAGTCTATTTATGATTAGTAAAAGCTATCGAATATCTAATGTGTAGACAATGTTGCACTTTCCAGATAGATATGTAATTAGGCAAAGGAAGAATATCTCCTAGAGCTTCATTTAGTGGACTATTATTTAAACTGCTAGTTGCAGTTATTATTTAAAAATTTGCAAATTCAATAGAAGTTTGACCTCTTTCCTAATGAATGATTGGTATGGGCATTGGGTCATAAATGAAATATAACATCCCAATCTTGAGCACAATCATCATATGATCTTACAAAAGTTACAGTTAATCGAAGAAAGTCGTATCAAATAAAAAACTGTGCAAGAAACATCAATGGCATTCATGTTTATCTTTTCAAACAAACTCAGACAAGTTGAAGACACATACCCAATCTATAGATAACCATGAGAACATGCATAATCTCCTCTGAAGCCACTTCGAGCCAATTTGTGATTTGTATTCTTATGCATGCATACCACTATTAATTAGCCATAATTATATTAAGGCACCGTAGCAATTGAAGAGTACCTTAGTTAAAATAATGCTTGCACAAACTATGAAGGTAATTTATTCTAACTACATATTTTTTAATCACTTGTACTTTATTCAACTTGGCCTTAAGCCATTAGGTTGGCCGTTATACAGCCAAGGCCCATGTTGAAGTTTTATTAAATACAATTAATAGCCAGTAGTCTGCCATGACTGTGGCAATACCGATTGCAACCACGAATGAAGGGAAGCTTATAAGAATGTATCGATGGGGATGGATACAACCGTTATAGTCGGCCTCCCATGAGGTTGAAACTTCCAATACAATCCTTTATTACTTAGGCTCTCACATCCTACAATTATTTCATATGTTGATATTATAGTTCATCCTTAGTTCAACTATGATATAGGTGCAGAATAAATTGCTACTTTAATTGATACTCCTTGTTTAATATGGGAACAAGTTGTGACTTCTCAATTCTAGGGGTATTGTTAGTTGATGGTATATGAAAAGTTCAGCCTAATTTCACCTTGTCATTAGAATTTCAAAAAGCTCAGCTTATATTATTTTCAAATGATTACAAAGAGTGATTTTACAATTTCTGATTGTTCAGATCGCACTAAGCGCAGAACAAGAGCATACTCTTGTATGACTGGACTGGTTTCTAAGACACTTCCTAAATTCTTGTCTAAAGACCCCATGCCTTCAATAACCAACGAAGGCCTTATTTATACAAAAGATCGGATATCAAAAGATTAGAATGATTTTGGAATCCGACCATAGGAAAAGAACACGCGTCCCACACTATTGCTAGTGGAAGATAGGGACCATACACTACTGACGCGTATCACAAACTGTTGATAGTGGAGTCAACAGTAAAAAGATTCACATGAAGCACACCGCATGTGAGCACGGCCCACTTTACACCCGAAAGTAGCTACGGGGATCTTGCTTTTTGAATAGGGTTGCGTCCTATTGTCAGAGCTTAACGTGGCTGACATCACGGCACACACAAGCCCATGTGCTAGCTTCCATCGGACTGATAACCATCACTATCATTGTCGGAAGAATCGTCAGAGACTGGTGCAACTGGGAGATCTGGTTCATCGTAATGGTAGTCAAGATCAGTAGGAGGTAGAAGGTTCATTTGTAATGGCTGAAAAGCAATCTTGAGATCATCATCTCGCTGATGGAATGTATATATGATTTTAGTGATGTGATCAGGAGAAGCAAAATCTATCTCTGTTCTTGCTGCAACCAAAGCTGGGAATAACACAACTTCTAAATTTTCCAAATGAGCTTTTGGAAACCAATCAAGAGTTAAAGGATAATATTCAACTCTTGGTAGAGCATAGTTAAATCTCATCTGTAAGTACCCAGAAGGTCCACTCATTCCTTCTTCAATTGCCCAAGCAAAATTGCGCTGCAAGAGATTGAAAAACTCCTTCATGTCATCTTGGAGGATCTTTCCATAATAGCCGAGGAAGAGGTCTGCATAATCTTCAAACTCAGTTTGGAGCAAAGTTATACTGTTGATCAACCCAAACTTTACACATTTAAGAAAATTCCTTTTGATCTTAACTGGCCAATTCATTGGCAGCATGGAAGTAAAACAAACATCAAACATGATGCTATTCCTGAGTGCAAAGTATACTGGAGCATTTTGCAATCCAAACTGTGATAAAAATGCAAACTGCTGTTCTGATGTCAGAAGACCTTGGCTATAATTTTCTCTGATTATAGACCTCAAATGATCTAACCATTTATTCAAAATATAACATTCTAAAATGGAAGAAATTATTTCAGGAGGTAGCTGAGGGATCCATAAATCATTTCCTGCATCATCCTGAGAGAGAAAAATTTCAATACCATCATTTCTGACCAGAGTTTCTCCTATCTCGACCATCATGCTTGCTGGTTCAGCTAATTTGGCCATTTCTCTAGTGAGAGAATCTGCAAGTGGATTATTATCTCCTTTTATCCATTCAATCTCAAAATCATAACTTGTAAAATCAAGATACCATCTTGCAATGCGACCATGAGCCAAATCTTTATTTGGTTTCTTGCTGAGAAGAGATCTCATAGGCTGGCTGTCTGTCTTTACAATGAAATGTACTGGTTTCAGGAAAATCTTGAATTTCTCTATTCCTTTTTTTACAGCCAATATTTCTTTCTCGTAGATAGTATATCTACATTCTGTATCTGTAAAAGTGCCAGATCGGTAACCACAGACTTGAGATCCTTTTGAGGGAATTTCCTGTAATAACACAGCACCCCACACATCATCAGAGGCATCAGTAAACAGAAGCAAATCAAAACCTTCTTCTGGTAGATGTAATGTTGGGAGGTACTGGCATTTTTGTTTTATCCTTTGAACAATTTCAGTCAATTCTGCCGTCCATGGGCCTGCACCTTCTTTGAGCTGTGCTTGGATTTTCTTTCTGTCCTTGGCTAGTCCATTATAAAAGGGACTCACATAATTTAAACAACCAAGAAATCTTTGTATTTGCTTAGTTCCAACCAAAATATCTGGAAATTCTGAAATATGTTTCAAAATATGTGGCTGAAGTTTGATTTTCCCATTGGATAGAATTAAACCCAAAAAATCAATTTCCTGTTTGCCAATTACCATTTTCTTTGCAGACAAACATATTCCATGTTCTTTGATAGCATTATACAAAGACTCAAGATGCTTTAAATGCCGTGATTCATCTTCAGAATAGACAATAATATCATCTATATAAACAGAACAGAAATTCTTCAAATCTCTTAGAGCTTTATCCATACGCCTTTGGAAATATGCAGGGGCAGTCTTTAAACCAAAAGGCATAACATTCCATTCATACAAGCCTTGAGGAACTGAAAAGGCTATTTTATACCTGTCTTCTTCCTTAACTTTGATCTGCCAGAAACCAGATTTGCAGTCGAATTTGGAGAAGACTTTTTTTGAAGCAGCTCTCATTATCAGATCTGTGCTGAAAGGAATGGGATAATTAAAAGGTAGAATAATATCATTTAAAGGTTTATAATTGATACAGAACCTTTTCTTGCCTCTGATCTGTTCAGCCCTTTTGTTTACCAGAAATGCTGGGCAGCTGAAAGGACTCTTACTGTCACAGATGAATTTTCCTTCTACAAGTTCTTTCAAATGCTCATCAATTTCTTTGACTTCAGTAGGACTCATTAAGTATGCAGGCTCAAATGGGATTACTGATTGGCAATCAGGTTTTAGCTTTATCTCACACTCTTCATGTTCTTTAGTCCAGAATTGAAGAGGATTTAGGCTACATCATTCTTTTTCAAATCTGGCCTTGACTGGTTCTAGGAGCAAGGGCAATTTGGGTCCCTGAGATTTTAGAGATTCTTTGAGCTTTTTAGCTTTGTCAGAAAGTTTATGAGTGACTACCTTCAAAGAAGGAACCTTGACTGGACCACTATTATGTTTCAGGGTAATCTCATGGGTTCTAAGCACAAATGGTTGGTACTTAGTGAGGAAAGTATATCCTAGCAGAATGTCTTCTCTGAGACTATCTAACTCAATGAAATCTACAACAAATTGTTTACCTTGGATTTCAACCCTGACATCTTGGGCATACCTACCCATATTTAATTCATGCCCATTAATTGCATAACCAGCTGGAAGATCAGATTTTTCTTTCCAAAATTCAGGTGGTATGGCACCTGTTTTAGCAAAGCTTCTTGAAGAACCTGAATCTATAAAAGCATCAAGAGTAATTGGCTTATACCCTGGAAAACAGAGGTTAGTTCTGATATAGGTACAGTTTTCTACCATGTACAGGGCTTTTGCAGGTTCACCAAGTAGTTCTTCATCAGAGGTTGAAGAGGAAACAGGATTAGCAGCAGCTTCTGCTTTGGTTAAAAGTTCTAAGATATCCCCCACATGAGAAGAAAGTTGTTTGAGAGTTTTAGCCTGCATGGCAGCTTGGCGGGAAAGGATATCAACAGCTTCAGTACAGCGGTCAACCTTGAGGCATAAAGTATCAAGACATCGACCAAAGGAGCGGGAAGAGGATGGAGCTGGAGAGGGACTCCGAGAGGGAGGACGGTGGCGATGAGATGGCTTACGAGAGGATGACCAAGAGGGAACTGTGTAGCCATGAGAAGATTTGCGAGGACGAGGAGGAGAAGAACTAGAGGAGGATGATTTAGCAGGATGTTTGAGCTTGCGGAGAAGAGCATCTTTCTCTTTAGTCCAAGCTTTTAAATCAGATACTTGTTTTTTGGCAGCAGCTTTGCGGTCATCTAGAGAGCCAGGCATGCGATAAGGATCCTTAGCTTTTGCCATACTGATCTTAAAATCAAGATCCTTGAGAGTCTTTTTTAAAGACTTAACCACTGTCTTCTCATCAGAAGAATGTTCTGAAGATGTATCTTCTGGAGTAGAAACATGAACCTTTTTATGTTTATCTTTAACCATAGCATACTGCTCAGGAAGGATCTCAACTAATTCAAAGAGATTATCAGAGATTAGACCAAGAACGTCAGAAGAATGAACTGTATTCCATGCATTTGTTCTAATCTATTCATCAAACATGGCATAAACCTTATTATCCTTATGATATTTCTTCGGACATTCTGTAGCATAATGAGGTCCTTTGCAAATAAAGCATTGAACAGATTTCTTATGGCCTTTCTGAAACTTAGTCTTTTTGAACAAATACTTAGGAGGTTTGCGATTCTTAAAAGAATACTTATTTACAGGAGCAAACCTATATTTCTTTCTCTTGAACCTTTTATTCTTATACTTATGCTTTCTATAGTCATCATTATCACCAGAATATTTACACTTTTTACAAGAGCAATGTCTGCCACAAGAATTCCTACTGAATTTTCTGAGGGACTTGAATTCTTTTAACTGACTGTGGGGTGGCTGATTGCAGTAATCATGAAGATTACAAGAAGAATTAAACTGATCATTATTTTCACTCAAAGTTTTCATCATGCATCCTTTATTGACCTTGTGAGTGACCAACTGTCTAAGTTCAATAAAACCATGAGCACCAATGTTAGACTTGTATTTTTCTGTAACATAGTCTTCAACATAAGCTCCTAGACCACAGGGAAGAGAATTCAAATAGAACTTCTTAGTAGTGGTGTCATAATACTTGCCTGCTGCAATCATGTATTTTTCAAACACCAAATTATATTTGTGTAGTTTCCCTAGGTCTTTTAACTGTAAAGAATACAGTATCCTTTCAGCTTCAAGAACTTCATTTTTTCTATTTCCACCAAACAAGCCAACCAAATACAGTTTTAATGTGGCAAAACCTTCAGCAGAAATATCATTGCGGCCCATATCTTTTTCTTTTACATATTCATCACCATCTGCATCAATAGATATGACTCCATTATCAGGAAGAGAATTCCACCAATTTCTTAACTTTCCAGACATAAGGCGGACTGCATATAGCACCTTATTTGCTTCAGACCAGGTTTGACCTCTAGTGTCAAAGAAATTCTCTAAAGTGTCACACCATGTGCAAATAGTGTCATAAGGATCCAATATCTTGTCTATATTCAGGATATATCCTGAAGTAGCATAGGCTCTGAGGTTCTCAGGCTGGGAATTTTCTGATAAGACATCTTTCATTTCAATATCAAAATTATCATCTACAATTGTCTTATATAATGGTTCCCAGATTTCTTCTACTTCAAAAGTAGGTGAGCTACCTTCAGGATCAGAAATAGATTCTGGATCTGATTCAGACATAGCAAGAGATATGACATCATTAATCTCTTCATCAGAAGAGTTCATAGCAGCTGCTGGTTCTTCCATATAGACTGGTTCATTAACTTCTAATTCGTTTTCATCTAACCAGTCTCTTAGTGGTTCACTTGCTTGCAACATATGTTCTTTTTCTTTAGGCTTAGGAAGAACAATCTTAGAAGGCATAGGGGGATTATGACTTCTGCGAGTAACAACTGGCTTTTCTTCTTCAACTTCTTCTGTGAAAAGTATGCTTTTTTTTCTCTGGATCCTTGGTCTAGGTTTAGGCTCAATCTTTTGAGATTGTCGTTCAGAAGTTTCTTCTTCTGAACTATCAGCTCCCTTTTGAGATACCCTAATCTTCTTGACATATTTTCTGACCTTTTCTAAATTTCTAGAAACAGTGTCAATAAGAGCTTTTTGTTCTTGAGCTTGAGTATCTCTCCTGTCATCTGAGGTAGAAACAGTGGAATAAATTTGACTAGCAATATTTTCTAGTCTCTCACCCGTGGCTTGGATACTAGTAGCCATTGTATGGGTTTGGCTAACCTGGTGGCTTAATGAACCAAAATTGTTCAATGTTGAGGTACATTGTTTATCCACCCTTTTCAGAGTAGTTTCTGAATTATATTGGCTACTTTGTATCTGAAGCATACCGTCATACACAGAGATTGTTCTGTTTATATTATGCTTGACATCAACTGCAATATCATCAATATTATCAGATGTAGTTTTCATCCATGCAGAATGCCAATTTCTCTGTGCTTCAGAGTTCTTTTGTTTGGTCCCTATTTTTGTATGAATTCTAGCCTCATATTTGCCCATTGTTTTGTCATCAGAATTGACAATCTGGAAACTATCTTCTGTTGGCCACCTACCAGGTGTATAGCTGACTAGCTCTGTGGCTGTAGAAGAATCTAATTGGACAACACATTTAGATCTTCTATCTGATCCATATCTGGGCAAGTGTTCTCTCATCATACTAGCATGTTCTCCTAACTTTGCTATTTTAGGACCTTTCCCTTTCTCTTTCTTATCTGAATTATCTTGCTTAGGCGTCAGATGCAGCTTGTCACTAACCCTTTTAGCTAATTCATCAATCTGATCAGGGTGTTGACCAGATAATCTCTGAGATCTAGAAGAGAAGGATGATCGTCCAGGAACAAACCGTTTGGAGGTAGAGCCAGAAGTAGAAGCTTCTTCGGGGTTATAATCTACAAAGGGTTTGCTGTTTGAGCTAGCATAGGAATGAGCCATAGATCTGCTACGAGCTAGAGGTTGTGCACGAGCTTGGGACTCATCAATAATGGGTTGCTCTAATATGGTTTGGCCAGGAATGGCTTGTAAAGCAATGGTTCCTACTCAGCGTGATTGCAACAAGGGTCTGTCAGAGAAGCGATTTCGCTGGATTGGAAGATTTGCAAATTGGGGTTTTTGTTTATCTAAGAGTTGCTCAATGATGGGAAAACCTATTTCAAATCCTGTCGGATCTATGAACCTGCCATAATCTATCAGATTAGATGAGCCGTTTGGAAATGATACCCCCGTAGGTAAGGAAACAGGGGGGGAGACAGTATTCATGATGCGATAAATACAGCGACCACCAATAGTGGCATAGACAGAACCAGGCATTAGGGATACTCCTTTGACTTGCAACAACAAACAGAAAGCAGAAGAAATAAACTTATCAGATAGGCTAAGAGTGAAATTTGGTTGAACTGACAAAATACCATCACCCTTTTCTGCGCTGAGAATACCACGGAATTGGGCAACAACTGCCTGATCCCAAATCTGACAACGGGTATCAATCAGAGTAGCAAAAAACTCAGCACCTATATTGTAGTTAAAGTGTGGGTGAACAATTAAATCTACATGTGGGAAGTGGACATGGAAGAAGCCTTTGCTTCTCCACCTATCAACGTCTTCTGGGACAAGGAAAGGAAGATATATGGGACATATACCAGTACCAGAAACTAAAAGATTTATTTCACTCTGACGGACAGAGTCGCATATTTTAGCTTTGATTCCCTTTTCAGGATAGAATGTATTAATCTTGACATCAGGAAATTTAAAATTACCCTTTTCATCCACTACATGAGTGTTACCGTCTTGGAAGTAATTATGCAGAATATCAGATAGAGCAGAACTTGCATCCATTGATCTCCGTAAAGCCATAAGTGAGAAAATATAACTTACTGGTTACTCGGTTCGCGATATTCCCTGCTACTTTCTTCGACTGACTGCCCTTCACACGGCACTTTCCTTCGGCCTTCACAACGGGTCTTACTGCGATCCTCCACAGGTACTACAACACGCTACTAAGCAGTATTTTCAGCAATATAACTCACCCGGGGCAAAAAAGAGAAAAACAAAGTGCAAATTTCAAAAAGCTCAGCTTATATTATTTTCAGATGATTACAAAGAGTGATTTTACAATTTCTGATTGTTCAGATCGCACTAAGCGCAGAACAATGGTCTAGGTTTAGGCTCAATCTTTTGAGATTGTCGTTCAGAAGTTTCTTCTTCTGAACTATCAGCTCCCTTTTGAGATACCCTAATCTTCTTGACATATTTTCTGACCTTTTCTAAATTTCTAGAAACAGTGTCAATAAGAGCTTTTTGTTCTTGAGCTTGAGTATCTCTCCTGTCATCTGAGGTAGAAACAGTGGAATAAATTTGACTAGCAATATTTTCTAGTCTCTCACCCGTGGCTTGGATACTAGTAGCCATTGTATGGGTTTGGCTAACCTGGTGGCTTAATGAACATAAATTGTTCAATGTTGAGGTACATTGTTTATCCACCCTTTTCAGAGTAGTTTCTGAATTATATTGGCTACTTTGTATCTGAAGCATACCGTCATACACAGAGATTGTTCTGTTTATATTATGCTTGACATCAACTGCAATATCATCAATATTATCAGATGCAGTTTTCATCCATGCAGAATGCCAATTTCTCTGTGCTTCAGAGTTCTTTTTTTTGGTCCCTATTTTTGTATGAATTCTAGCCTCATATTTGCCCATTGTTTTGTCATCAGAATTGACAATCTGGAAACTATCTTCTGTTGGCCACCTACCAGGTGTATAGCTGACTAGCTCTGTGGCTGTAGAAGAATCTAATTGGACAACACATTTAGATCTTCTATCTGATCCATATCTGGGCAAGTGTTCTCTCATCATACTAGCATGTTCTCCTAACTTTGCTATTTTAGGACCTTTCCCTTTCTCTTTCTTATCTGAATTATCTTGCTTAGGCGTCAGATGCAGCCTGTCACTAACCCTTTTAGCTAATTCATCAATCTGATCAGGGTGTTGACCAGATAATCTCTGAGATCTAGAAGAGAAGGATGATCGTCCAGGAACAAACTGTTTGGAGGTAGAGCCAGAAGTAGAAGCTTCTTCGGGGTTATAATCTACAAAGGGTTTGCTGTTTGAGCTAGCATAGGAATGAGCCATAGATCTGCTACGAGCTAGAGGTTGTGCACGAGCTTGGGACTCATCAATAATGGGTTGCTCTAATATGGTTTGGCCAGGAATGGCTTGTAAAGCAATGGTTCCTACTCGGCGTGATTGCAACAAGGGTCTGTCAGAGAAGCGATTTCGCTGGATTGGAAGATTTGCAAATTGGGGTTTTTGTTTATCTAAGAGTTGCTCAATGATGGGAAAACCTATTTCAAATCCTGTCGGATCTATGAACCTGCCATAATCTATCAGATTAGATGAGCCGTTTGGAAATGATACCCCCGTAGGTAAGGAAACAGGGGGGGAGACAGTATTCATGATGCGATAAATACAGCGACCACCAATAGTGGCATAGACAGAACCAGGCATTAGGGATACTCCTTTGACTTGCAACAACAAACAGAAAGCAGAAGAAATAAACTTATCAGATAGGCTAAGAGTGAAATTTGGTTGAACTGACAAAATACCATCACCCTTTTCTGCGCTGAGAATACCACGGAATTGGGCAACAACTGCCTGATCCCAAATCTGACAACGGGTATCAATCAGAGTAGCAAAAAACTCAGCACCTATATTGTAGTTAAAGTGTGGGTGAACAATTAAATCTACATGTGGGAAGTGGACATGGAAGAAGCCTTTGCTTCTCCACCTATCAACGTCTTCTGGGACAAGGAAAGGAAGATATATGGGACATATACCAGTACCAGAAACTAAAAGATTTATTTCACTCTGACGGACAGAGTCGCATATTTTAGCTTTGATTCCCTTTTCAGGATAGAATGTATTAATCTTGACATCAGGAAATTTAAAATTACCCTTTTCATCCACTACATGAGTGTTACCGTCTTGGAAGTAATTATGCAGAATATCAGATAGAGCAGAACTTGCATCCATTGATCTCCGTAAAGCCATAAGTGAGAAAATATAACTTACTGGTTACTCGGTTCGCGATATTCCCTGCTACTTTCTTCGACTGACTGCCCTTCACACGGCACTTTCCTTCGGCCTTCACAACGGGTCTTACTGCGATCCTCCACAGGTACTACAGCACGCTACTAAGCAGTATTTTCAGCAATATAACTCACCCGGGGCAAAAAAGAGAAAAACAAAGTGCAAATTTCAAAAAGCTCAGCTTATATTATTTTCAGATGATTACAAAGAGTGATTTTACAATTTCTGATTGTTCAGATCGCACTAAGCGCAGAACAATGGTCTAGGTTTAGGCTCAATCTTTTGAGATTGTCGTTCAGAAGTTTCTTCTTCTGAACTATCAGCTCCCTTTTGAGATACCCTAATCTTCTTGACATATTTTCTGACCTTTTCTAAATTTCTAGAAACAGTGTCAATAAGAGCTTTTTGTTCTTGAGCTTGAGTATCTCTCCTGTCATCTGAGGTAGAAACAGTGGAATAAATTTGACTAGCAATATTTTCTAGTCTCTCACCCGTGGCTTGGATACTAGTAGCCATTGTATGGGTTTGGCTAACCTGGTGGCTTAATGAACATAAATTGTTCAATGTTGAGGTACATTGTTTATCCACCCTTTTCAGAGTAGTTTCTGAATTATATTGGCTACTTTGTATCTGAAGCATACCGTCATACACAGAGATTGTTCTGTTTATATTATGCTTGACATCAACTGCAATATCATCAATATTATCAGATGCAGTTTTCATCCATGCAGAATGCCAATTTCTCTGTGCTTCAGAGTTCTTTTGTTTGGTCCCTATTTTTGTATGAATTCTAGCCTCATATTTGCCCATTGTTTTGTCATCAGAATTGACAATCTGGAAACTATCTTCTGTTGGCCACCTACCAGGTGTATAGCTGACTAGCTCTGTGGCTGTAGAAGAATCTAATTGGACAACACATTTAGATCTTCTATCTGATCCATATCTGGGCAAGTGTTCTCTCATCATACTAGCATGTTCTCCTAACTTTGCTATTTTAGGACCTTTCCCTTTCTCTTTCTTATCTGAATTATCTTGCTTAGGCGTCAGATGCAGCCTGTCACTAACCCTTTTAGCTAATTCATCAATCTGATCAGGGTGTTGACCAGATAATCTCTGAGATCTAGAAGAGAAGGATGATCGTCCAGGAACAAACCGTTTGGAGGTAGAGCCAGAAGTAGAAGCTTCTTCGGGGTTATAATCTACAAAGGGTTTACTGTTTGAGCTAGCATAGGAATGAGCCATAGATCTGCTACGAGCTAGAGGTTGTGCACGAGCTTGGGACTCATCAATAATGGGTTGCTCTAATATGGTTTGCCCAGGAATGGCTTGTAAAGCAATGGTTCCTACTCGGCGTGATTGCAACAAGGGTCTGTCAGAGAAGCGATTTCGCTGGATTGGAAGATTTGCAAATTGGGGTTTTTGTTTATCTAAGAGTTGCTCAATGATGGGAAAACCTATTTCAAATCCTGTCGGATCTATGAACCTGCCATAATCTATCAGATTAGATGAGCCGTTTGGAAATGATACCCCCGTAGGTAAGGAAACAGGGGGGGAGACAGTATTCATGATGCGATAAATACAGCGACCACCAATAGTGGCATAGACAGAACCAGGCATTAGGGATACTCCTTTGACTTGCAACAACAAACAGAAAGCAGAAGAAATAAACTTATCAGATAGGCTAAGAGTGAAATTTGGTTGAACTGACAAAATACCATCACCCTTTTCTGCGCTGAGAATACCACGGAATTGGGCAACAACTGCCTGATCCCAAATCTGACAACGGGTATCAATCAGAGTAGCAAAAAACTCAGCACCTATATTGTAGTTAAAGTGTGGGTGAACAATTAAATCTACATGTGGGAAGTGGACATGGAAGAAGCCTTTGCTTCTCCACCTATCAACGTCTTCTGGGACAAGGAAAGGAAGATATATGGGACATATACCAGTACCAGAAACTAAAAGATTTATTTCACTCTGACGGACAGAGTCGCATATTTTAGCTTTGATTCCCTTTTCAGGATAGAATGTATTAATCTTGACATCAGGAAATTTAAAATTACCCTTTTCATCCACTACATGAGTGTTACCGTCTTGGAAGTAATTATGCAGAATATCAGATAGAGCAGAACTTGCATCCATTGATCTCCGTAAAGCCATAAGTGAGAAAATATAACTTACTGGTTACTCAGTTCGCGATATTCCCTGCTACTTTCTTCGACTGACTGCCCTTCACACGGCACTTTCCTTCGGCCTTCACAACGGGTCTTACTGCGATCCTCCACAGGTACTACAGCACGCTACTAAGCAGTATTTTCAGCAATATAACTCACCCGGGGCAAAAAAGAGAAAAACAAAGTGCAAACTCATGGCTCTGATACCATTTCAAAAAGCTCTTATTGACACTGTTTCTAGAAATTTAGAAAAGGTCAGAAAATATGTCAAGAAGATTAGGGTATCTCAAAAGGGAGCTGATAGTTCAGAAGAAGAAACTTCTGAACGACAATCTCAAAAGATTGAGCCTAAACCTAGACCAAGGATCCAGAGAAAAAAAAGCATACTTTTCACAGAAGAAGTTGAAGAAGAAAAGCCAGTTGTTACTCGCAGAAGTCATAATCCCCCTATGCCTTCTAAGATTGTTCTTCCTAAGCCTAAAGAAAAAGAACATATGTTGCAAGCAAGTGAACCACTAAGAGACTGGTTAGATGAAAACGAATTAGAAGTTAATGAACCAGTCTATATGGAAGAACCAGCAGCTGCTATGAACTCTTCTGATGAAGAGATTAATGATGTCATATCTCTTGCTATGTCTGAATCAGATCCAGAATCTATTTCTGATCCTGAAGGTAGCTCACCTACTTTTGAAGTAGAAGAAATCTGGGAACCATTATATAAGACAATTGTAGATGATAATTTTGATATTGAAATGAAAGATGTCTTATCAGAAAATTCCCAGCCTGAGAACCTCAGAGCCTATGCTACTTCAGGATATATCCTGAATATAGACAAGATATTGGATCCTTATGACACTATTTGCACATGGTGTGACACTTTAGAGAATTTCTTTGACACTAGAGGTCAAACCTGGTCTGAAGCAAATAAGGTGCTATATGCAGTCCGCCTTATGTCTGGAAAGTTAAGAAATTGGTGGAATTCTCTTCCTGATAATGGAGTCATATCTATTGATGCAGATGGTGATGAATATGTAAAAGAAAAAGATATGGGCCGCAATGATATTTCTGCTGAAGGTTTTGCCACATTAAAACTGTATTTGGTTGGCTTGTTTAGTGGAAATAGAAAAAATGAAGTTCTTGAAGCTGAAAGGATACTGTATTCTTTACAGTTAAAAGACCTAGGGAAACTACACAAATATAATTTGGTGTTTGAAAAATACATGATTGCAGCAGGCAAGTATTATGACACCACTACTAAGAAGTTCTATTTGAATTCTCTTCCCTGTGGTCTAGGAGCTTATGTTGAAGACTATGTTACAGAAAAATACAAGTCTAACATTGGTGCTCATGGTTTTATTGAACTTAGACAGTTGGTCACTCACAAGGTCAATAAAGGATGCATGATGAAAACTTTGAGTGAAAATAATGATCAGTTTAATTCTTCTTGTAATCTTCATGATTACTGCAATCAGCCACCCCACAGTCAGTTAAAAGAATTCAAGTCCCTCAGAAAATTCAGTAGGAATTCTTATGGCAGACATTGCTCTTGTAAAAAGTGTAAATATTCTGGTGATAATGATGACTATAGAAAGCATAAGTATAAGAATAAAAGGTTCAAGAGAAAGAAATATAGGTTTGCTCCTGTAAATAAGTATTCTTTTAAGAATCGCAAACCTCCTAAGTATTTGTTCAAAAAGACTAAGTTTCAGAAAGGCCATAAGAAATCTGTTCAATGCTTTATTTGCAAAGGACCTCATTATGCTACAGAATGTCCGAAGAAATATCATAAGGATAATAAGGTTTATGCCATGTTTGATGAACAGATTAGAACAGATGCATGGAATATAGTTCATTCTTCTGACGTTCTTGGTCTAATCTCTGATAATCTCTTTGAATTAGTTGAGATCCTTCCTGAGCAGTATGCTATGGTTAAAGATAAACATAAAAAGGTTCATGTTTCTACTCCAGAAGATACATCTTCAGAACATTCTTCTGATGAGAAGACAGTGGTTAAGTCTTTAAAAAAGACTCTCAAGGATCTTGATTTTAAGATCAGTATGGCAAAAGCTAAGGATCCTTATCGCATGCCTGGCTCTCTAGATGACCGCAAAGTTGCTGCCAAAAAACAAGTATCTGACTTAAAAGCTTGGACTAAAGAGAAAGATGCTCTTCTCCGCAAGCTCAAACATCCTGCTAAATCATCCTCCTCTAGTTCTTCTCCTCCTCGTCCTCGCAAATCTTCTCATGGCTACACAGTTCCCTCTTGGTCATCCTCTCGTAAGCCATCTCATCGCCACCGTCCTCCCTCTCGGAGTCCCTCTCCAGCTCCATCCTCTTCCCGCTCCTTTGGTCGATGTCTTGATACTTTATGCCTCAAGGTTGACCGCTATACTGAAGCTGTTGATATCCTTTCCCGCCAAGCTGCCATGCAGGCTAAAACTCTCAAACAACTTTCTTCTCGTGTGGGGGATATCTTAGAACTTTTAACCAAAGTAGAAGCTGCTGCTAATCCTGTTTCCTCTTCAACCTCTGATGAAGAACTACTTGGTGAACCTGCAAAAGCCCTGTACATGGTAGAAAACTGTACCTATATCAGAACTAACCTCTGTTTTCTAGGGTATAAGCCAATTACTCTTGATGCTTTTATAGATTCAGGTTCTTCAAGAAGCTTTGCTAAAATAGGTGCCATACCACCTGAATTTTGGAAAGAAAAATCTGATCTTCCAGCTGGTTATGCAATTAATGGGCATGAATTAAATATGGGTAGGTATGCCCAAGATGTCAGGGTTGAAATCCAGGGTAAACAATTTGTTGTAGATTTCATTGAGTTAGATAGTCTCAGAGAAGACATTCTGCTAGGATATACTTTCCTCACTAAGTACCAACCATTTGTGCTTAGAACCCATGAGATTACCCTGAAACATAATAGTGGTCCAGTCAAGGTTCCTTCTTTGAAGGTAGTCACCCATAAACTTTCTGACAAAGCTAAAAAGCTCAAAGAATCTCTAAAATCTCAGGGACCCAAATTGCCCTTGCTCCTAGAACCAGTCAAGGCCAGATTTGAAAAAGAATGCTGTAGCCTAAATCCTCTTCAATTCTGGACTAAAGAACATGAAGAGTGTGAGATAAAGCTAAAACCTGATTGCCAATCAGTAATCCCATTTGAGCCTGCATACTTAATGAGTCCTACTGAAGTCAAAGAAATTGATGAGCATTTGAAAGAACTTGTAGAAGGAAAATTCATCTGTGACAGTAAGAGTCCTTTCAGCTGCCCAGCATTTCTGGTAAACAAAAGGGCTGAACAGATCAGAGGCAAGAAAAGGTTCTGTATCAATTATAAACCTTTAAATGATATTATTCTGCCTTTTAATTATCCCATTCCTTTCAGCACAGATCTGATAATGAGAGCTGCTTCAAAAAAAGTCTTCTCCAAATTCGACTGCAAATCTGGTTTCTGGCAGATCAAAGTTAAGGAAGAAGATAGGTATAAAACAGCCTTTTCAGTTCCTCAAGGCTTGTATGAATGGAATGTTATGCCTTTTGGTTTAAAGACTGCCCCTGCATATTTCCAAAGGCGTATGGATAAAGCTCTAAGAGATTTGAAGAATTTCTGTTCTGTTTATATAGATGATATTATTGTCTATTCTGAAGATGAATCACAGCATTTAAAGCATCTTGAGTCTTTGTATAATGCTATCAAAGAACATGGAATATGTTTGTCTGCAAAGAAAATGGTAATTGGCAAACAGGAAATTGATTTTTTGGGTTTAATTCTATCCAATGGGAAAATCAAACTTCAGCCACATATTTTGAAACATATTTCAGAATTTCCAGATATTTTGGTTGGAACTAAGCAAATACAAAGATTTCTTGGTTGTTTAAATTATGTGAGTCCCTTTTATAATGGACTAGCCAAGGACAGAAAGAAAATCCAAGCACAGCTCAAAGAAGGTGCAGGCCCATGGACGGCAGAATTGACTGAAATTGTTCAAAGAATAAAACAGAAATGCCAGTACCTCCCAACATTACATCTACCAGAAGAAGGTTTTGATTTGCTTCTGTTTACTGATGCCTCTGATGATGTGTGGGGTGCTGTGTTATTACAAGAAATTCCCTCAAAAGGATCTCAAGTCTGTGGTTACCGATCTGGCACTTTTACAGATACAGAATGTAGATATACTATCTACGAGAAAGAAATATTGGCTGTAAAAAAGGAATAGAGAAATTCAAGATTTTCCTGAAACCAGTACATTTCATTGTAAAAACAGACAGCCAGCCTATGAGATCTCTTCTCAGCAAGAAACCAAATAAAGATTTGGCTCATGGTCGCATTGCAAGATGGTATCTTGATTTTACAAGTTATGATTTTGAGATTGAATGGATAAAAGGAGATAATAATCCACTTGCAGATTCTCTCACTAGAGAAATGGCCAAATTAGCTGAACCAGCAAGCATGATGGTCAAGATAGGAGAAACTCTGGTCAGAAATGATGGTATTGAAATTTTTCTCTCTCAGGATGATGCAGGAAATGATTTATGGATCCCTCAGCTACCTCCTGAAATAATTTCTTCCATTTTAGAATGTTATATTTTGAATAAATGGTTAGATCATTTGAGGTCTATAATCAGAGAAAATTATAGCCAAGGTCTTTTGACATCAGAACAGCAGTTTGCATTTTTATCACAGTTTGGATTGCAAAATGCTCCAGTATACTTTGCACTCAGGAATAGCATCATGTTTGATGTTTGTTTTACTTCCATGCTGCCAATGAATTGGCCAGTTAAGATCAAAAGGAATTTTCTTAAATGTGTAAAGTTTGGGTTAATCAACAGTATAACTTTGCTCCAAACTGAGTTTGAAGATTATGCAGACCTCTTCCTCGGCTATTATGGAAAGATCCTCCAAGATGACATGAAGGAGTTTTTCAATCTCTTGCAGCGCAATTTTGCTTGGGCAATTGAAGAAGGAATGAGTGGACCTTCTGGGTACTTACAGATGAGATTTAACTATGCTCTACCAAGAGTTGAATATTATCCTTTAACTCTTGATTGGTTTCCAAAAGCTCATTTGGAAAATTTAGAAGTTGTGTTATTCCCAGCTTTGGTTGCAGCAAGAACAGAGATAGATTTTGCTTCTCCTGATCACATCACTAAAATCATATATACATTCCATCAGCGCTATGATGATCTCAGGATTGCTTTTCAGCCATTACAAATGAACCTTCTACCTCCTACTGATCTTGACTACCATTACGATGAACCAGATCTCCCAGTTGCACCAGTCTCTGACGATTCTTCCGACAATGATAGTGATGGTTATCAGTCCAATGGAAGCTAGCACATGGGCTTGTGTGTGCCGTGATGTCAGCCACGTTAAGCTCTGACAATAGGACGCAACCCTATTCAAAAAGCAAGATCCCCGTAGCTACTTTCAGGTGTAAAGTGGGCCGTGCTCACATGCGGTGTGCTTCATGTGAATCTTTTTACTGTTGACTCCACTATCAATAGTTTGTGATACGCGTCAGTAGTGTATGGTCCCTATCTTCCACTAGCTATAGTGTGGGACGCGTGTTCTTTTCCTATGGTCGGATTCCAAAATCATTCTAATATTTTGATATCCGATCTTTTGTATAAATAAGGCCTTCGTTGGTCATTGAAGGCATTGGGTCTTTAGACAAGAATTTAGGAAGTGTCTTAGAAACCAGTCCAGTCATACAAGAGTATGCTCTTGTTCTGCGCTTAGTGCGATCTAAACAATCAGAAATTGTAAAATCACTCTTTGTAATCATCTGAAAATAATATAAGCTGAGCTTTTGAAATGGTATCAGAGCCATGAGTTTGCACTTTGTTTTTCTCTTTTTTGCCCCGGGTGAGTTATATTGCTGAAAATACTGCTTAGTAGCGTGCTGTAGTACCTGTGGAGGATCGCAGTAAGACCCGTTGTGAAGGCCGAAGGAAAGTGCCGTGTGAAGAGACTAGAAAATATTGCTAGTCAAATTTATTCCACTGTTTCTACCTCAGATGACAGGAGAGATACTCAAGCTCAAGAACAAAAAGCTCTTATTGACACTGTTTCTAGAAATTTAGAAAAGGTCAGAAAATATGTCAAGAAGATTAGGGTATCTCAAAAGGGAGCTGATAGTTCAGAAGAAGAAACTTTTGAATGACAATCTCAAAAGATTGAGCCTAAACCTAGACCTTATATGGATGAATGCTCAATGTGCTATATGGATGCCTAAGAATAAATGATCGAAGAGGACTTGTTATGAGATGAGGGGGGTTTATATAGATTTCAATCCACGGGTGAGAGACTAGTATCCAAGCCACGGGTGAGAGACTAGAAAATATTGCTAGTCAAATTTATTCCACTGTTTCTACCTCAGATGACAGGAGAGATACTCAAGCTCAAGAACAAAAAGCTCTTATTGACACTGTTTCTAGAAATTTAGAAAAGGTCAGAAAATATGTCAAGAAGATTAGGGTATCTCAAAAGGGAGCTGATAGTTCAGAAGAAGAAACTTCTGAATGACAATCTCAAAAGATTGAGCCTAAACCTAGACCTTATATGGATGAATGCTCAATGTGCTATATGGATGCCTAAGAATAAATGATCGAAGAGGACTTGTTATGAGATGGGGGGGTTTATATAGATTTCAATCAAGATCGATCAACGGTCTAGATAATTCAATAGAATCAATGGATGAGATAAATCTAGAATTTATGATGAATGTGCATCTGACACGTATCACACAAAAAGATATTTTTGTTTGAGTTAACTGATTGATTTGACATAAAAAAGACATGGAACAGACACATTTTTAGATAGATTTCATAAAAATAGAAATATTTTTTTTAATTTATGAGTGATAAAAACAATAATGATTAAGTCAATTAACTCAACTTATAATTTATTTTTTGCATGATTTGAATTAAAATAATAAATTATTTAATTTTGTGTGCATGATGAAAAAGATTTATTTTTAGAGGAATTGGAAGATTAAAAAGCAAATTAAATAAATAAATTTATTTAATTGTTTGTGCATGATGAAAGACATAGAATAGATTTGAATATTTAAATAAATTAAACAAATAAATTTATTTAATTTATTTTGCATGATGAAGGATAAATAAAATATTTCATTATATATTTTTTTTAGAAGAGATATTCAATTTAAATAAATTTGAATGATTTATTTAAATTTGGATGAATAATTGATTTAATTAAATAATTGAAATTATTTAATTTGGATGGATAAAGAGGAAATTTATTGAAATTAATTAAATAAATAGAATTTATTCAATTAATGTTGAAAATATGTGATTTGGAAGAATTTGATGATTTTGATGAAATTAATTAAACAATTTGATTATTTAATTAACGTTGAAATGCAGGTGATCAGACGGATTTGATGAAATGCAAGTGATGCGATGGCATGGCCATTTTTGGCTGTCTACAAGAAGAAAGGAAGATAAGAATAGCTTTGTGGGAGCTAAGAATAGAGTGATTGGAAGTGGAGGAGAAGTTAAAAATAGACTAGGCTCAGTTAGGGTTGAAGAGCCATGCAAATTAGAGGAAAAACAAAGCTAAATTGGGCCTGAACTAAGGAGAAACTTGCTTGTTTAAACACAACAAGGTCACCTAGTTTAGCATGGTGGGTCACCCCTTAGGGGATTATGGGTCACCCGGGGGAATTCGAAAGACATAACCTGGGAGACCCATAAAGCCAAGGTTTTGCAAGTGGTTTTAGGAGCTAAGAAAGGTCATAAGGGGCTAAAGATGATCTCAAGAACCAGATATTGATTGAAAGACCTGAAGAAGGTGGCTCACCTAGTTTAGTAGGGAAGGTCACCCAAGAGGATCATGGGTCGCCCAAGGGGATCATGGGTCGCCCCCCTCGGGGATCATGGGTTGCCCAAGGGGATCTAGAAATAATAGGGGGTGATCCAAAAAGGAAGACAAAGAGACAAAATTGATGATGGGGAATGATTTGGGAGGTCAATTGGAGGCTTCTACAAGGTTAAAATGGAAGATTGGGGCTTAGGGAAAGTGTATTTCCCATCTTGCGATGCCGAAGGGTCATATTGACAAGGTTGGAAATTGACAAAAATGACTTATTCACAAAGGGGAAATGGGGAAGATGCAAAACTTGAGAAGGTTAGCTAGGAGATAGTGGAAGCACAAACAAGATGAAAAACTTCAATCCACATGTCACCAAGAAGATTATTGCTAAGATGTCATAATTACACCCTTACATGTACATGATTAGGACTATGACTCATCATCAGATTATTTTGTAGGCCCATGCACTTTTTTAGTGCTTATAGTGTCACCATGCACCCTTGCACCTGCAAGATAAGACAAGGTTCCTTGCACACAACTCATTAGAAGAACATTAAATAACTAGTTAGTCATAAAGGTAAGTTACATATTATTTTTCATTAGTATTGGTAAAGGTGGGTTTTTGAAAGGGCCCAAACCCTTTTATACCAAGATAGAATCTCTTATTAGCACAACCAGAACAACAAAACAACTATAAGAGACAACCTAATAAATTAGTACCCCAAATACAAACCATTAACAACACACATGCAAGCCAATCTAGGTAGCCACCCAAACACACGTAAGATTGACTAAAACAATGTAGTAAGAAATCAAATTGCTTTAATGAGTTTTAAGTATGAACACCATCCCTTCCTAAAGCCTTGCAAGAATCCCTCATGATGGAACTCCAAAGATTAGAAGCCAAGAAAAAATACAAAGGGGTCAAAGGGCAAGAGGAAAATAATTCCTCAACCCTTAACTAGCTTCCCAAACTAGGATAGCCCAAGACTGACTCCTTGTGAACCTCCACCCAATCAATCACATTGGGTTGAGTCCTGGCATCTAAAGACAAGCAAACAACACCATAAAAAAGAGCAAAAACCGATGAAGGGGGATCCTCCTTGACACCACACTCTGTAGAAAGAGATTGTGGTTGAGGAGGCACCGGCTGGACCTTCTCTCCCTGAGTATTTTGTTTCCTATTATCCTTTATACAACATGCAACAACATGACCCATTTTGTAGCAATTTGAGCATACTATCAACGAATCTTCATAAATACACTGCTACACCCATGTCCTTAATTTCAAGAATAAAATAATTAAAGAAGGAAGCTTCTTACCAATGTTCATATTAATACAAAATCAAGAAAATAGCAGGCACTCTCTTAATTTTCTAATCAAATCTATAGTACTGGATTGCCTAATCAAGTTAGAAATGCCCACAAACACTTCCTCATCCTAATTTTCCAAGGGCAAACCTGGAAACTTGATCCAAACAAGAACCTATTTTACGAAATCCATCCTCAGATCAAAACCTGAAAACCATCGTTGGAGGAATAACCTACACATCCAAGAAACCATGGCCTACCTGAGAGAATTTAGTCACAATCATCCAGAGCTGAAAAAGACACCAAGAAGAAACCCAAAGGCAAGGCTGAGATAACAATCTGACCACAAAACCTCCAATTTATTTGAGCTCAAGCTCTGAAATCATCAATATTGGGTCTGGCTCCAACAAACTTCCCAACCAAGGATTTCTTCAGTCTATTAGAACCCCTATCCACCATGCAGTTAGGAACATTGAGAGCCACAGAGGAAGGTAGCTCCACATAGCCCTGCCTGACAAACCCATCCTAGACAAAATGTGCAGCCAGAACAGGCCCCAAATCTCGTAGAGCAGATAGAGAAGATGGGCATGAATCAGCCCTAGTGGAGGCCCTAAGGTTAGTAGCAATAAACAGCACCAAAGAAGCTCCACCCTCAACAAGGCACAACCCAACCCCAACAGAGCATCAAAAACTAATGCTTTATTCACAACTAGTTGGCAAGGCTCAGAATAGACAACCCCCGAATGGACTCCTCCATAGGAGCCTGCACAGTTAGAGAGACTGCGGGGCAACCAAATGCGGTAGGGGGAAAGAGAAATCCCTTGTGAAGACCCACCATTGATCTAGGGGGAAGTGGGTCCCCTGAAAGCTCCTTGCAAAATAAACATCGCTAGCAGCCACATGAGATGCACGATGTTCATCTACGATATGATGCACTTCTGCCCAGATGTCCTAGAGGCTTTCGTCCTCCACCTTATCATGCCAACCACAGTTCCAATCTCCCTCAGATTCCTTACACCCATTTCCATTTGTGTCTTCATCCTCCTCCTCTTTACTCGTAGCACCTTGCAACTTCCCCTCTTCCTTCGTTCAAAGCATAGTTTCCCGTTTGAAGCCACCATCAGAAATTAAGGCTATCAGAATCATAACATTCATGATTGTAATCATCATAATTAACAAGTCATCAAATTAGATATCAAAACTATTAGGATTATAACAATTACAATCTGGGTCATCAGGGGCTACAAATATTGTCAAAATGCAATTAGATGTCAAATTAATAAGGTCTCCACCTTAGTCCAAATTACATCGGAACTTTAGGTGTTTAATCTAGGAACACTGTTTGTTTGCAGGGATGTGACAAGCTTGACGATTGAAGATGCATGACCTTGATGAAGGTTCTGAATTTGATTGTCTCTAGTTTGGGAAATGATACCTCTTTGTCAATGTAATGCCTTAGATCCTAAGTAAGACGTGTGCTATATCCTAGGTCAAGTCCACACCTCTAGTTCTTTTCCACATCTATGGATTTATTCTCTATTATGCAAAATATGATCCTACTTAATGTGTGCCTCTACCCTTTGGCTTACCTAGTTTGCCTTCGTATGCTCTACTCTACTCTAAAGACTAGTAGCATATAGATATACCTTTAGAGAGTTGTTGGTATGTCACTAGGGGACATATTATCCTTGGTCAAGCAATTGAAAAAGACTAGTTTTATGATCATATGAATCCAAGACAACAATCTTCAAACTTGCAAATGTTTTAGGATGATTATGCATATCTAGATTTGTTTTATGTGCTCCAATTGAAATGTTCCTACAATAGTGATTTCATAAATGTGAATGACATTCTTGATAAAACAGGATAATAAAAGAAAACATTCAAAAACTTTTAAATACAAACATATAACAACAAATTGCATAAATATATAATTAATTATTTATATATAAGAAGGGATTGAAATTAAAATTAAAATTTTAAAATTTCAGAAATCAAACCCCAAAAAAAATCTATATATTCTTTTAATTATTAATATATATTTTTTCATTTAAAAAAAAATTGACTAACATTGACCACTAAACCTTAAGCTATTATTGAACTAAAGATAGTTAAAAAAATAGTTTTTGGTGCTATATGAACGTGAAGGTTCTAAGACGATTTCAAATCTATTTTTTTAAAATGGAATAATATTGAAAATAATAATAATTGGAAGCTAGCTCCATGAAAGGCACCCAAGTCAGTCAACAAATAAAGCTAAATGCAAAAGAGTAAAGAGGAATAAAGTAGACCCCATGCAGCTGCTTAGCTTATTTTGGCTTTATTTGTAGAGCTAGGGCTCCATAAATATTTAATTTTTCTGCTTATTTTTAATTTAAAATAATTGTATGAGTCTACTCAGCCTAAATTTGACAGTAGATTCTACCTGTCAAACAATTTTTTGTGATAATTATCTATTCAAAATTGTTCTTCAAATGTTAAGACATCTTTTTTAAAAATGTATATCATCAATTATATATATAATTACTTCTAATTCTATAAAAAAATTTATATAGAGTCAAACACATTATATAATTTTTTATATAATGTATATCATAAATTAAATATATATTTTGAACAGTGCATACTAAAATATTTATTAAACAATTGTATGAGTTTACTGGACCTAAATTTTTTATATAATATATCATAAATTAAATATATATTTACTTCTAATTCTATATAAATTTTTTTTATGACTATACAGAATCTTCCCTTTGATATGATACAGTCTTTCCAAAATTTTGATTATATTATAAAACACAAATCTCTAAATAGAGCCATACAGCCATCAAATTTAGTACCAGCAGTGATGAGAGCCTGCTATTAGCTACCTAAAAAAGACAAATAGAAAAGGTAAATTACACCAACAAAAATGATTCACAAAACCAGACTCTCATTCCAAGCTATGTTATTGTAGGGCCTGCACAAAGGCCTGTGTTAGTTAAGACAAGGCTGTAAAAATGAATGGAATCTCAAAAACCATTGCTTTTCTTGCAGTTTTAGTTTCAGATTGGTTTTCCACCTCAACATGGGCTGAAACACCCCAACTCCTTGAATGCTCTACTTCATCTGCTGTCAATTGTGATTCTTTCATTTATCTTCATAATGTTACCGAACCTATCAGCTCTGTTGCATCCAGGTTCAACATTTCTGCCCATGCAATCACATCCTTTATTGGGTCTGACTATTTGGCCAAAATTCCTTGCTCTTGCTCCGATTTGTTTGGTAATCGGGGATTCTCTTACAGAGTGACTTATACAGTGCAACCTTCTGATGTGGGTTTAATGTTGGGAAATATTTCTGACAAGTATTTTAGCCATACTGCATGGACAGATAATCAATCCACAGTATTAAATGAGGGGGATAAAGTAGAGTTAGCTCTGGGTTGTGGATGTCGTATTCCTGGATGGCACTCAATTATTTCTTATGCAGTTGTTAAAGATGATATGCTTTATGAAATAACTCATACATTTCACACCGACATGGACACTATAGTAAAGCTCAACAATATACCGGATAAGAACATGATAGATATAGACAGGGTATACTTTATCCCTTATCAAGAGGGTACGTTGTTTATTTCTTGTTTGTATATCAATATGTATTGACTTGGCTTCTTTTAACATCTTTTCTGAATTCTATAGAAGTAATACTAATCACAGAGGGAGTTGTTGATCATCTAGACAGGAATGATTCAACATATCCATCTCCTGCTCCTCAACCCAGCTCGAGTAATTCTGGTAACAGGAATGTTTTTTTTACCGTAGAAATTAGCCTAAATCAGATTTTACAACAAACATTTTATACTTGTAAAGGATTTTCCATTTCAAGTGATTTATGTGTCATTATAAGTCCTAATGCCATTTCCCCCACTTCATGCTTTTTGGAGCCATTTTAACTTGACAATATCATTTGTGTGTACAGAAAAGCACCATCACAGATCCAAAATCAGAGGACTAGTACTGAAAATTTCTGTTTTGCTTGGTGAGTATCGAAATCTCAGTTTCACTTTCATTTGACTGGTAAATCTCGGCTGTTCTTAAACATAATCCGCTTCAACAGTCAAAAGTTAATTTTGGTCAATAAAAATAGGACAAATATTTACCACTTTTTATTGTGGATGAGGTGTGAAATTACTATCGAGTGTTTGACCATTGAAATGGATGATGTTTAAGTAAAGCTATCCTCTATAGGGGAGAGGACCCAATTGCTGAGCATGTTCCAATAGGTGTGATAGTATTTGTGTATTTTAAGGCCGAATATTTTTAAAAGTTTAGTACTAGTAGTTGTGACTTTAAAGTTGTTAGTGTTAGTATAAGTACTTATAATTGAACAAAATGTGCTCATTAGATTTAAAAAGCAACCAATCATGTGATGCCACATCAGCGCACCAACAAAACATAACTTAATCCACATCTACTGGTCCACCCTTTTTTGGGGGAACTATTTGACACCTCAACAAAAAACGTGCTGATGTGGCATCATATTCCATGATGTGACCCTGAAACCTTAGTTATAAGCAGGGGCCTTGCCAAATAAACTGCTGTAAAAATTTTGGAGTGATTCTACGTATGATTTTTAGGCTTAAAATTAAGGTGCTCAACTACTGAATCCTCTCCCCTAGTCCACTATAGAATTAAACTTGATTCCTATAGCCAAATAACCAACAGACATACCATAACAGCATTTCTGTACGCTTTGTAACTGACAACTTTAGTTAATATAGCCAAATGTATCTATTGATCAATTTGTGTTTTGTTTTTCTTTTTTCAGCTGGAGCAATCCTGCTACTACTGTTGTCAACAATTTTTTTCTACTGTGGCTGCCGCAAAAGAGTTTCATCATTAACTCAATCTTCAACAAGTACCAACAATGGACAAGCTGAGGATTGGGTAAAACAGACAAAACAGGAACTACAGTTGGAGAAAGCTCTATCTGCGTTGACAAATCTTACATGTGAAGAGATCATTCAAATGAAAAGCTATTGTAATCAGTGTTACAAAATTGGGGAAGGAAGCTTTGGAAAAGTGTATAGGGGGAATCTGAGAGATAAAGATGTGGCTATAAAGAAAATAAAACATAGAAGCAAAGATAGCAAGAAATTAGTTGAGAATGAAGTGAGACTTCTCTATGGGAAGGAGCACAAAAATCTAGTCAATCTAATCGCATGGTGTATTGAAGATAACACATTTTATTTGGTGTATGAATATGTTAATGGATGCACTCTGGAGGAATACTTGAGAGAAAATTGTTCAATCCCTTCTCTGAGTTGGAAGCAGTGTCTGAGAGTAATAGCAAGTATTGCTGAGGGTATAGAGTTCTTACATCTCAACAAAATCATACATGTTGATATAAAACCTCAGAACCTAATGTTAGACATTAGGGCTAATGAGGTAAAAATTATAGATTTTG
This sequence comes from Cunninghamia lanceolata, assembly GCA_027924645.1. Classification (NCBI taxonomy): domain Eukaryota; kingdom Viridiplantae; phylum Streptophyta; class Pinopsida; order Cupressales; family Cupressaceae; genus Cunninghamia; species Cunninghamia lanceolata. Next base: position 6,015,967 of record BSBN01001222.1, read on the forward strand.
GGTTTTCAAGGCATGTAGACTGGGAAGGAACCCACAAATCAACTGAGAGAGTAACAGGTACTAGAGGATATTGGGCTCCAGAGTATTGCTTCAACCACAATCTCTCCTACAAGCATGATGTTTATAGTTTTGGTATTGTGGTGTTGGAGATGATAACAGGGCAGAGACATGTTGACAATGCACGGGGTTCCAGCCAGTTCCATATTCCAGACTACTTACACTACATGATTGCCAACAATCGTTTTGAACAAGCTTTGGATGAACGGCTGAAACGGGATTGCTGGAGTGAGTCTGATGTAATGAATGCTTTGGCTGTAGCAAAGTTAGCTCTCAAATGTGCTGAGAAGGACAAGGAGGAGAGGCCTGATATGGATTATGTGATGAGAGAACTCTGTTTTTTGAGAAAAGAAAATACTGAAAAGAAGTCTTCTGAGATGGTTCATTGATCATTGGCCATGTATTTAAACTAGATAATATCCCTCCGGTCAAATTTTCCCCTGCGTCTCTACTAACTATAGAGAATGTAATTTAACTCCACCTGACGATATCCTCTTCATCTGTAGCATTTTGTTACTTTTCACCTCTGCATCATATGGTTTATCGTTGTATGGAGCTTAGTGCATTTTTATGTGCTACATTTTCTACATAGCTTGACTTTTTGGTAAATTTTGTCAAAACAAATAGATTGGTAATTGTAGAGATGGAAAACCAAAAAAAAAAATCTTCAAACATAAAATCATTTTAAAAGCACTTCATTCCACTACTATAGGAATTTTGTTTTACTTATGTTAACTAATTTCTAGTCCTTTGGAATTGATGGAACCGGTTCTTCAGACATTTTGCTCTGAGATCCCTTGATGGAAGAATTCACAGATTCAGATTAAAACCCGTTTACAGGAAACAAAAATCAAAAATCAAATCCATATGCAGGAATAATGACAGAAGAATGAAATGATCAGTTCCAGAGAAGTATTGAAATCATTGAGCTCATATCAAAACCGCGACTTCACTCAGAAATTCCCTTGATTTATCAAAACATGAATTACATTTGTTTGCGCATCAGTCTCTACAGCAAGACTCATCCCTCTATCCCAACAATTCTCTATGACTCTCTCTCTAACTGAGACTATTATATTTTGTTTTCCCTCACTCTTCAACCAAACAAGAAGTACATTTCCAACGGCCTGCTATGATCGGCCTTATTATGGGCATAAATCAACCTTCCTACGAACTACAATAACACACCCGTCCATTCCCCATCGAACTCCTTCATTGCTCTTTTTATTCTACTCCCATTATAACCTTCCTCCGTTCCCTCAACTTCTATCAAGCTCAGATAATTTATATGCTCCTCCAGGTAACCGACGCACCCACGGACCATAAGAGTCGCCTCCATGAAGCCGCCATGGACTGCCCACGTTCAGCAGCGGAAATAAATGCAACCAGACGCAGCTAGAAAAAGATAGAGACGCCAGAATAATGAGACCACAACGCATTCAGAGAGGGAAAAAGAAACGTTATTCCCTTCAGCACGACCTCAAAGATAAAATTGGAGTTTTAATGCTTTTTCTATATTGGTCCATTCTTTCCAATGTACGATCTGAGGCTTTTTATTTCTAAAATCTGCAGTTAACTGGCTACCACGACCTCACGATAGCAATTTAATGCCTTAGCAATGGATGACAGAAATAGCAAACAAATTACTGACAGGAGCTGCACAACAAACCCAAAAAACTAAAAATATGTAAAAATATGCAATCCAAAATTAGAAAACGGGATGCCACTGCATCAGGAATAGGAATGCTTGTACTCGTGTCCTTGTAGACAAGGGCACCTGCGCTTGTGTCCTCCTCCACACACATTTATGTCCTCTTATACAAGAGCGCACACATTCTTATCCCCCACAAATCAAAAGCTTTGTTTCCCAGCTAACAATCATCTCCCTTGTGAAATCCATACCCTTGTATTTTTTCCAACAGTCAATTCAGCCTATGAGTGCTTATTTGTGTGAGACTCCACAAAAGGAAAAGGACAAGATCGATCCATCCAAGCTATTTATCTCTGCTTTACATGTATAGGCATGATCTACCAATGTTGCACACATTACCTTAGTGGTGCAACTTCATACATCAATGCTCATAGGATCATATACTTCAACTTTCCAACTTTTTTTATGCTGAAACATATGCAAAGTAGGGGCTTGACTGATGCATGCTCTTAAATGTCTCCTATGCACAACATTTTCCATCTTCTAGATTTGACATATAACAACCTAGGTGTATGGCATTAAATAAACATTATAACTTACATACAATCACAAAAAAAAATAAAGAATCCTGCATCCTAACCAGATAATGAACACCACATGAAACAATTATCTTTTTCATCAACTAAGCACAATAAGTCACTAAATAAGTTGGGAAATGCGCATTTCATTGAGCTTCTAAAGGGATTAGTACAGTCTATTTATGATTAGTAAAAGCTATCGAATATCTAATGTGTAGACAATGTTGCACTTTCCAGATAGATATGTAATTAGGCAAAGGAAGAATATCTCCTAGAGCTTCATTTAGTGGACTATTATTTAAACTGCTAGTTGCAGTTATTATTTAAAAATTTGCAAATTCAATAGAAGTTTGACCTCTTTCCTAATGAATGATTGGTATGGGCATTGGGTCATAAATGAAATATAACATCCCAATCTTGAGCACAATCATCATATGATCTTACAAAAGTTACAGTTAATCGAAGAAAGTCGTATCAAATAAAAAACTGTGCAAGAAACATCAATGGCATTCATGTTTATCTTTTCAAACAAACTCAGACAAGTTGAAGACACATACCCAATCTATAGATAACCATGAGAACATGCATAATCTCCTCTGAAGCCACTTCGAGCCAATTTGTGATTTGTATTCTTATGCATGCATACCACTATTAATTAGCCTTAATTATATTAAGGCACCGTAGCAATTGAAGAGTACCTTAGTTAAAATAATGCTTGCACAAACTATGAAGGTAATTTATTCTAACTACATATTTTTTAATCACTTGTACTTTATTCAACTTGGCCTTAAGCCATTAGGTTGGCCGTTATACAGCCAAGGCCCATGTTGAAGTTTTATTAAATACAATTAATAGCCAGTAGTCTGCCATGACTGTGGCAATACCGATTGCAACCACGAATGAAGGGAAGCTTATAAGAATGTATCGATGGGGATGGATACAACCGTTATAGTCGGCCTCCCCATGAGGTTGAAACTTCCAATACAATCCTTTATTACTTAGGCTCTCACATCCTACAATTATTTCATATGTTGATATTATAGTTCATCCTTAGTTCAACTATGATATAGGTGCAGAATAAATTGCTACTTTAATTGATACTCCTTGTTTAATATGGGAACAAGTTGTGACTTCTCAATTCTAGGGGTATTGTCAGTTGATGGTATATGAAAAGTTCAGCCTAATTTCACCTTGTCATTAGATGATGAATGTATATGCTTAGCTTTTTGTTTGTTGTTACAAGTTGATGGTGTTGATTTATCCTATGGATCAGTGTATATTACTATTGGTGGATGATGTATTTATAGATTGTTAAATACAATTTTCTTATCATCTAATTTTCTTGCAAAAGTTTCCAAACTTGAAAGTTCTTTCAACCTATTGGATTATGGTAGGCATATTGATCATATTGGTTTTCACATAGGCTTTCCCGTCATTGAATAGTTAATTTACAAAGAAACCCCTCAATTTAGAAAGTTAGGATTTCTATATTCTCCTTTCTTGTGTAGCAGTCCCCGTCTCTAGAGGAGGAGGGCTCTACTATTGATATGATCACACTACTTGACTAAACCATCCAAGAACAAGTGCATGAATAACTAGCTAGAAGATCTATGAGAAAAAAATTCTAAAACTCCTAATATTATGATTCCAAGAATGTCAAATCCAATGCCAAATACAAATTTAAAGCCTTTTGTATATTACCATCCCGATGAAGCCAGCTCTAGTTCAAGCTAGCCATACAAGATAAGTATGAATAGATAAAGTTTTTAAAGTAAAATCTTATCCTTCCAATGCCTTCATGGATACTCTCTTAGAGTTAAGTAGTAATCTTAAGATAACAGATATGCTAGCAAGGTAGGTTAGTTTCAAACTAGCCCTCATTCCAAAAGAAGAAGAACAAGAAGTTAAAATCAAACAAATGAGAGATAAGGTAGGCATGATTAGAGAAAGCTTTCTTAGGAAAAACCAAGAAAAGAAATTTGAACATGAATTAGAAATGGGAAATAAACTAGAAAAGGTAATCAACTATGAACTAGGTAGATGGCCAACCACTAAAATTTTTATTATTCTAAATATAGATAACAAGTTATGGGGAAGATATGTAGCTAGATTCCACATAGGTATTGGAAAAACTTAGAATTCTAAAGCACAAAGGAATTGGATAGCTTAGTGGCAAATTTCTACTTGAGATAGTATAGATGACATTGTTTGTGCTTCTACAAATACACAAGGTAAAGCCTTTTATCAAACTCCCCAAGTGCAAGCATGGTGGGATGTTTTCCTTACATATAACAACCAATGCAAAATCTAGATGAGAAATACTTTGATCTAGTTCAAATTCTAGAAAAATATGTAATGATTAGAAACAAACAAGCAAGAGAAATATTGCTCAAGCCTAAGAGCAAATATTCATCTAAAGAAATATCAGAAGAAAAAGAAGATTTTATTTAGCAACTCATAAGAGTAAAACTAAAAATTGTTGAAACAAAATTAAATTCTTTAGAAAATAAAGGTATTTATAAAAATGTTCTAAGAAATGAAGAAAGAAGGAATAAATCAAATCAAATAGATATCAAAGTTAAAAGATGAAAGAAACAATTGAAAACAAAAGTTAAACAATATCAAAAACATTAGTATTCTATGCAAGGATACAAGGAGATGATATGGTAAAAGAATAAAAAGAAAGTTCTCTCATAAGAAGAAGAATCAAAGGAAGAGTGTCAAGACTCTAGTTTAGAAGAAGAAAGAGATAAAAGGAAAGGAAAAGGTAAATAGAAGAAATCTTCAAATTACATTTCATTCTCTGACATCTCCTACTTGCTAACTCAACATCACTATTACACAATGATTACTACAACATTGGGTGGGAAATATAATTTCAAATAGGGAGTGAACGGGTTCTTCTAGGAAGACATAGAGGATAATGGTGAGGGTGCATACAAGTATGAAGATTTTGTTGCAATTTAAGAGAGGAAGCTTAAACATGAATGGAATCTCCCACTTGACAATGAGGAGGAATAGAAGTTGATCGACCTCTGGCTAGAGCCCTAATGTTCTGCCTTTGCTCATAAGGTGATGCTTGGGTATGTGCACAAAGATGGAGGACCAAAAAGTGGCAAAAAATGTTTTTGAGTCAAAATATGTTATAATGTGATTGCATTACAATTTAAACCATAACACACTTGCATTAAGGTTTGGTAGTGACAAGCCTAAGGCTTAGTCAATACCAATCCATAATGTGAGAGAATTATAACACACTCACATTTTAAGCTGCTTAAAACTAATAAAAGGTAGTCATGACCATTTCTCCCATTTTCTCCAAAATGCGAATTTTTGTGAGTGTGTTTTGAGCTATTTGGAGCAATTTGGTTAAAGGAATCATGTCACATGGATGTGCAAGAGGTATGTTTTGTGAATTTTTTAGCAAATTCAATTAAAATGAAACATTTATGTTTTTCATTTGTGTTGATTCAATTTTTTAAAAAAATTAGAAAATCAAAACCTCTCAACACCTCTAAACCCTCATCCACCTAATGAAATATGTGATGAAACTCCTACTCGAGAGCATGCAAAAAATGACCCCATCAAACTCCTCCATACATCTTGAGGCATCCTCATGATACCCAAGCAAATATAATAGTGAAAATTTAAAAAAATTAAAAAGATCTTCAAACATTAGTAGAAACATTAAAAAATCCAATTGTAATGAATGCACATTAGAGAGCTCTTGCAACATCCTTGGAATCTATAATACCTCACATAGATTCAGTCAGTGGCCAAATAAATACATGGGAAAATCATAGAGAGAATTCTCAACAATATTATTCTTCAAAACTATCATATAAACAAATGAAAGAAAAGAAAATAATGAAAACCAATTTATGTGCATTATTTGTCGACCCTAGAACTAATGAGCCCATGCATACAAGTTGCAACAAATTTTTATTCATTGGTGCCAACATCAAGGAATAAAGGATAACTTTTTTGAATCAAGCTTGGGGTTAAGGTTAGGGTTAGTATTAGAAGTAGGGTTAGGGTTACAATTAGAATTACTTACAATAAGATTTATGGTTAGGGTTAGAATTAGGGTTGCAACAATGGTTAGAATTAGGGTTGGGGTTAGGGTTACAATTAGGGGGAGAATTAGGGTTATCGTTAGAATTACAGTTAGGATTAGAATTAAAGTTAAGGTTAGCATTACTATCATGATTAATGTTAGGGTTATCGTTACAATTTGGGTTCAAATTAGAAGTTAGGGCTATAATTAGGGTTAGGGTTTAGGTTAGAATTAGAGTTTAATATATTATTAGAAATAGGGTTATGGTTTGTTTTAAATTAGGGTTAGGGTTAGGGTTAGATTTCAAATAGGGTTGGAATTATGTTTATGGTTAAAATTAGGTTTAGTGTTAGAATTAGTGTTAGAACTTGAGTTAAGGTTAGGGTTACGGTTAGAATTACTATTAGGATTAATGTTAGGGTTAGGGTTATATTTACAATTTGAGTTCAAATTAAAGGTTAGACCTACAATTAGGGTTAGGGTTATGGTTTAGGTTCAAGTTAGAATTAGGGTTAGAAATATGGTTAGTGTTAGTCTTGGGGATAGAATTAGGCTTAGGGTTATTATTAGAACTAGAGTTAGACTTACAATTAGGGTTGGGATTAGGGTTCAAGTTAGAATTAGAGTTACATTTAGTATTACAATTAGGTCTAGAATTAGGGTCACAACTATGGTTAGAATTAGGGTTGGGCTTAGGGTTAGAATTATAGATAGAATTAGGGTTAGGGTTAGAATTATGGTTATGGATAGAATTGGGGTTATCATTGGGATTATAATTATAGTTAGAATTAGAATTAGTAATAGAATTAGTATTTGTCATGTATTTCATTTTTGGACTTTATTTAGAAATCAAATTATTAGACATTTAATTATGATTGTTTTACTATTGAGTGATTTCATGTGTAAAGATAAAATTGTTGTTATTTTAAAATGCATAAAATTTGAAAGTTGATTTAATAATCAATTATTATTGGTTTGATTATGGATGTATACCTGTTCTTGCTTTGACTATGATTATAATGACTAACCTATTGATGAATATCTAAGTGTGACTGAGTGCAGGAAAAATGTTAAAGACAGGAACATGGTTGAGGTAGAAGTGTCCTAGTCATCTGAAAGATTTGGTATGATAGATAAACCTGATGCATGCACACACTCACTTAGTTTCATGACATATTGCATCATTGAGTGGCTTTATTATGCATCGTTATGTGGTTATATAGTCATGTTTGGGCATTTTATGTGGTTAACGGATATGATTGATGTTTGATGATTAGATAAAAAAGTGATTTTGTTGCAATAGTACATTCATTAAAATTGCATAAGTTAGCCATGTATTTATACGTTCTTTTTGACTTCATAAAAGTTATTTTCCTTGTGATTTATTAATAAATATTAAAGTGTTTATATATATATATACTCTTGCTTGAAAAGATATTTTGAAAGACTTAAAATAAATAAATATATATTATGAAGGATATAAATATATAAATTCAAGAATATGTTAACTGTGTCTACATATAATAATAAATCTTACGGCATGCAATATGGAATGACAGTGTTAAAAGGAGTTGCATTAAAAAGCATAAAGTATGAGGTATCTTGGTGCCCACATAAGTGATAGTTAACTGAAAAATTAAAGAAAAGAGCTAGATCTAAATATATGAATGCCACGATTAGAGGGGGATATTCATAAAAAGAGGGGAGGTAGGGCAAAAAAAATCATTATTAATTAGTCACATAAAGAGGAAAAAAGTATTGTGACCAGTAGTGGTAGAAAGGATAACATCAGCGACAGGGAGGAAGAGTTCGTGGATAACTGAGTACTTTTCCTTTATGAATTACTTTTGCAATGTTATATTGTAATAAACGTGTATCAACCTCTATACACTTCTTGGCCTACATTTTATCTTTCTATCGGCCCATTTTTCATCCTTATCGACCATGCTTTGCTCTTAAGCAGCCTTTGTATTATCAAACTAGCCAGTACACTATCCTATTGGCTTGTGCAAATCCTTCACTCTATTTCATATTCTTTTGGGCTTGTGTATTAACTAAGGTGGCCTATATAAATGTTTTCTATCAACCTATCATGTAGCTAACTATTTGTTTTGTTTTCCAACGGCCCTGGTTTGATAGAATTATTTGTATCTTCCTTTTTAGTAGCATGTGCATTAATTTATTAAAGGTTGTGTAGCATACTTTTTGGTTTGTTTATGAAGATATTGGCTCTTAATATTTATCCTTTATCCTGAACATGATTCCCGTCAAGCTCTTTAGTAACTTGTTGCCCTGTATCTTCTTTTGTTGGCCTCTGTATATGTTTCATTGACCTTTTTCGTAATTGGTTTTGCCCTATAATCTTTTTCTAATAGCCTGTATGCCATTCATTTAAACTCATATTCCTTATAACTACCAAAATGACTTCCTACCTTGTTGGCTTGCATACTATCATCCTTTCGGTTGATATCTCATCTCTCTCAGCTAGTTTTGTTTGTTTCAATAGTGTCTTGTTAAGTTATATCAGACTTTTATATGTGTGTTAATGGCCTATTTTTGATCTTAAACGGCCTATACTTCTTTTTAACGGCCATGTTTTAACTTATCATTGTTGTCGATTAGGATTGCACCTGTGATGCAAAGTTGTGATACTTAGCAATCCTTCGAAACATGGGATCAAACTTAGGCTATGGGTGACCTATGTCGAGTTTGAACTTCTAGATTTTGGGTTGGTTCCCTTAAAATATTCAATTGGATCTATGACTTTGATGTGAAAAAGGGTAAAAGGATCTTTCTAAAAGAAAATAAAACTATAAAAGTATGGTGATGCACCTAATAATGATGAAAACTTGGCAATCTAACTCACAATAGATCTCAAAAAATCTATCCACACAAACCACTTTTAGCAAATTGATCACAAAAATGTTTCTAAGGAAGGCTGGAAAATATTTTCTGTTTGAAGGAAAAGGGATTTTTTCACAACATAAAAGAAAGGTTTTCCAATTGCATAGCCTAAGACCTATGATTTTCAATGCTATCTAACACAAACAAGTACTAATGAGACAATGATTTTAAAGGTTTTGATGTTAAACACAATAAAATCTCATCAAATAACTCATACAAGTTGCATTAATGGAAGGTAGATACTTGATAAAACTAAAAAATAAAGAAAATAATTGCATAGAACAAAGTATAGAACCTATAACCTGATGTAATCTCTATAAATCTGTAAATAAGTGAGTTACAAAACTCCTTCTCTCTCAAAGTGTAAGAGCAAAAAGACAAGAACTAGGAAAAAACTAGGTTTTCCTTAAAATATATAGTTTGCTCTCCCCAAGAGGCATAGAAAAAATCAACTGCAGTCAACTGCCTCTAAAAATAAGCTCTCCAATTTGATCCATGAGAAAACAATGAAATCCCTAAAAATAAGGGTCAAAACTACCTCAAAATAAGCAAAAATAGCTGCAAACTGCTTGTCTCCATATGTTTGACCCAAGAGTTGACCAAAATCCTCTATTTTGTCCTCCAAAACATGCAAAAAGACCCCAAAGTCTTCAGTTAACTCAACTCCTCCATTTTTACATGATTTTGCATGTGTAGATAATGTGGACCATGAATAAAGTAATCTTTTGCATGATTTACTCTATTATGAGTTTCAATTTGTCTAATTTCTTTAATTTCACAACTTGTGACAAATTAATAAAGTAATTTATAAAATATTACTTTATTAATTGTTTACATATTTATAGTTGTAAAATCATGAAGAAATGGAAGAAAAAGAATAACACCTTATTTCTCCCTTTACATTTGAATAATTTGTATGATTTCACTAATCAATGATGTCAAAAATAAAAAGGCCATCATGCATGAAAAATAAAGAATATTCTCTCCTTATGCCTCACATGCAAAAAGAAAAAAAATCCATAGTTGCATTACACATGTATCCAAGGCATAAAAACATCCCCTTATCACTCCATCATTACACAACATCACCACTATACCATCTCTGCCTTGACTTTTGCATTTCTTCATAATGCATTATGTATCATTACATTCAAAAACCACCTTTGACTTGATTTTACCATGCAATGTCACTTTATTCATCTCTCTGCCACCTTTGCTACACTTGATTTCATGATGATTTCACCTTTATCCATATCACCTTGTCTTCATATCACCTTGTCTTCATAATTCCCTTATCCATTTATCTCATAACCTTACCTTTGAATGATCTCTTTGTTTTGACTTTTCATGCATTCAAAATGCATAAGGCAAAAAGGAGTTTCGACTACACTTGGTCTTCATGTGACATAAGGTAGATGACCATCATTTGACAATGGTAAATAAAAGGCATTAAGCCTTACCTTGTAATGATTTACAAATTTGACTTAGTAAAAATCAAATGCAAAAAGAAATGAATATTTGGCCCACGAGCCCTCCTGTGGCTAAATCATTAGGTTTTACCAAGACATAAGTCTTGACCACATCATTGGATAAGGAAATGATTTTATTTTATTTTGTTAAGTCAAAAAAGAAAAGATGAGGTAACTTCATCGACCAAAAGCACTTGGCAAACCCTAAACTTTGTCATTTGATCTATTCACTTTACTTGAATTCTCACTCTGCAACTTTGTGAGCCATCGGCTAGGGTTTGATGAACTATGCTTATCCTTTGGTTTTTTCTGCAAAACTTGGGTTCTTTGGTCGATTTTTTGCATTTTCTGGCATGTGGAAGAAAAAGGTAAGCTTCTGTGTTTGATAAATCAAACCATTTCTTGATTTCCTATGTTTTAGCTGCGGCTACATGAGATCTTTCTGAGCATTTATGAATCTTTTTTTATACCTTTTAACATAGCACTTTATCTCTCTGTGTTTCTTGTGCCGACCTCCAATGTATTTGAAAGGGGTTTCAAAAAAATAGAAAGACCCATGGCCTCTGTGGTTTCTCTCCTTTGCAAAATGAGGTGAGTTCTCTATTTATCTTTCACCATTTGAAATTCCTCTTGACTGTGTATGCATTTTTGGCAAGGGTTTTAAGAAAATGCAAATGGGTCTTTGGTTTCTTTGAAGAAATGAGCTCCTATGTAATGGCCATGTTTGCATTTTCTTTTTGTATCTTCTTTTCATGTTTCTTTTACTCTGCAAACTTGAACATGTAAGGTTTCGAAAGAAAGTTTGAGGGCTTTGAATTTATTGCAGGAAATACCTTTCTCACTCGGCAACCATAATTGTATCTTGATTCTTTCAACCATTTCTTCCTCTGTAGATGAGGGTTTTACATTTCTTGAAGAAATAAGGTCTTTCTTGACATGACCTTCTGTATATTGATTCTTTTACACTTTCTTCCTCTGTATACTAAAACAATGCACTAGGGTTTGAAAGCAAGTTTGAGGGTTTTGAATATTGCAGGAAAATCTCCTCTACTGACTATGGCATGTAGCCTCTCTTTTACAACTGTATTATTTCTTTCACTATAGACAGGAAATATATAACATGGGTTTTATCATCTTTGGAGCAAACCCTTCTGGCTTCGACTTGTAACATCATACATTTCCTTATCTGCATTTTTGTGAAAAACTCATATGGGTTATTCTGTATTTGATTTCTTTACCTTACTTTTGACTGCGACTTCAAAAAACAAAATGATGGTAAGGGTTTTGATATTTTTGTGAGTACTCTGGTGTAAAATGAAGCTGTCCACTTAAATATGTGAAAAGAGAAACATAGAGAACCCTTAATCTTTTATTTCTTTCTCCTTTCATGTATGACATGGTTACTCAGATCTGATTCTTTCTATGCTACCTCCTATAGCATATAAAAATGCTATGGCTGTTGATATTTCACTTCCTTTTATCTGTATCAAATGTACTTTTACTTTATACTGCTTCTCATTTGATACAATCATGGGACTATTGCTCCAGTAGCATTCTTGTTTTCATCTAAAATATCTACTTCTATGCATGATAACTTCCAGAGATCTCTATTGTTCTTGTAACCTAATGATTGTCCTCCTGTAGCAGTTAATGACTACTCTTTAGCTATGATGGCGTCTTGCATAATTGTTTTCATCTTAGACAGAATGGGATCTATTCTTCATGGCTATTTAATGAATACTCTTTTATTAGTGATGCCCATCTTTATTAGATTGTCATGACTCTTCATGTCATCTGTACATATCATAGTTACTCTTCAATCTAGGAGACTGTCATGATGATTGTTTGCATGATGAATTTTGGTTGTATGCATGTCATGTAATCTTCATTGAGGGTTGTCATAACTCCATCTCTAAGAGGCATTGTTTATGGTTTACATGGTTTTTCCATATGCTCACTAGTTTATCTATGAAGTTAATTTTGAACAGTAAAAGACATATTTCAAATATTACAAGAAGATGGGAAAATACCTTTAATGACTATAGTCCTGTCCTTTGCATATTTATCTCTCTTCATCCTGTAACATGTGATAAAGCATTTTGATACAATTGATCTAGTTTTAACAAGTCATTCTTTGAAGTGGGCATAGTTTATAGGAGCAATTGCTCCTCTTCACTTCTATGATGATGATCTCACTCCATTTGCAAGTTGATTGTTCCAATGCATAGTATCTTCTTGAATAATGCATTCTATCTATTACAATCTGATATCCTTTTCAAATGAATAAAAAGGAAACATACTGGGCTCTACCCTTATAGAAGACACATTTTCTCCACATGTTTTAATGTCTTCAAATCAGCAACATTACTTTTTCTATACCTGCACAATGAACAAACAAGTTAGCATAAAAACATACCTCTTGAAGTTGATTGATCTTTCTCGTAATGATCTGATTTATTACATGTGTCTGATTTGATCCATTCACATAAGATGCGTAATGTATGCAAGCTTATATATATGTAGATGAAAACATGTGATGATTTTGAATATTAGGAGCTTCTAATGGGGCTTTTCCCAAATTTTTTGCAGGTGCACTATCTTGATCAGGAGTTGAAGATAAGGACATGAAGATCAGCTGTCAAGACAAGAATATCAACCTTCCAAAAAAGGCAATGATGGATATTCATTATTCTCATATGTTCTTTTCTCTTTCCTTTTATCCTCAGATGTATAGCTTGCACATGTTTGCATTGCTCAGTTTAGTCACTCCCACGGCTTGTGTGGGACACATTTAAACACTTCTTTGAATATGATCAGTTACCTTAACTTATGCAAATGATTTATGTATGTTTACTTTTTTGAATCAAATGCATAGGATAAAATAACTGAAACTGATATGAAACATATGTTCAAAACATGATATGAAATGATAGTTTTATAAATACCTTTCTTTCTCACTGAATTTTGATTACTTGAATAATTCAATCATCTCATACTTGAAAGATAAAACCAGTTAAAACCTTATGTCATTAATTGACTGTCTGATATCTTGTCATAAGATCTTCACTTGTCAGGATGGTTTGATAGTTCTGATTGGACTGTCAGATTATCCCAACAAATAATTTTTCTTTGTCTCTTGCCAATACATCATACGTTCACTGATTGATCATTAACTTAAAATTTTTCTTTTACTCCTTTTGTGAAAACTGCAATTCAGTTCTAACTAAATTAGGTGTGAACATAATTTAGTAACAATCATCCAGTTCGTTACCTTTGGCAGTACTCTCTCTTTACTATAGCCGTTTATCACTCTTCCTGTAACTGTAGTTTGTTATCATGTGGTAGCAGTTTGGATTCCTATAGCTTACTATTTTTCCTATCATAGTAGACTATTTTTTCTATAGTGTTTATGTTCCTGTAGCAGTCAGACCCCATGTTTATGTGACTATGATAATGTATATCCTATATGTCTATGCCTTCAACAATTATGACTTAATTTTATTCTACTTGCTATGTTTTGATCAAATCTTAGGGAATGAATCCCCTACTTAATAGTGTTTATGTCTAATTTTACTCAACCAATATAAAATCTAAAATTGATAGGAGGTATGATTCTTTTAATTCCTTATTATGAATTTAATCATAATGATATTATAAATTTGGTATTTCATGCAAATATGAAATCATAGATCTAACTTTAACCTTTGAAATAGTTGAGCATATTTACCATATAGATATCTATGTAAGTACCATCTTAAACAATATTGGCATCTATTAGTATTTAACTAAATTTTTCTTATCCATGTTGCATGAATCAAGAAAGAGATAGTAAACCTAAGTAAAGATAGAATTGATATTTGAAATAATCATGCATGAAAGCTCATTTTTAAAAGTAGGGTATGCATACATCATTATAGAACTTGTACTTGCTTGAAAAGGTGTATTCATATTGTTTCTGAAAGAAAGTAACTAGTAACTGCTATGTGGAAAAATACATGTGTTACCATAGATTGATTTTTGCAATGGAATTAGTTTAATTTGTTATGTGTGTGTTGGGCTTACCTTCTAGGATAGGGTGCCAAATGTGGGCTAATAGAGAAGGCTGATCTTCTTTTCAGGATTTTGACTGTTATTTTTAAGTGCTTTGGCAAAAGTCATTTCTTCATTAAAATAGATGAATGTATGTATCTAGAAAAATTATATTAATATGTTTCTCTGCCACATCCTATTTGTGAGATATTGCACATTCTATTAGAAAGATATACATTTAGACATTAGGTTGCACCGGTTTGTCCCTCATGCCTTTTGTTTCCAGTTTGCTAGGCACTTCGTGCAGGGTCGCGTATCCTTCATGTTAGGAAGGATTCTGAGGAAGCGTAATGCTTCATGGTTGAATGGAAAAGCGCCTTGGCCATGTTCTTGTCTCTCAACTTGTGGATGACCATGTGGGTTAGTGGCGGCAAGTGATAGTGATTTGATCTATTAATCATTACTTGTATAATTCTAATATTGTGTTTATTTATTGTATTGAGTTGACTATATGGCATGAGAGCCAAAGATGTATCATTGCATATTATATTACTGTGCTAACACCTAGATTTGACACGTGTATTTCTAAGATGTAATTGATATTTCTACATATATGGAAGATGTATCTTATCTATTTTATATTAATGAGAATGAGGTGATTTATTTACTTCGGTGATTATATTTTTGGATTCTATACTTTATAATATTGGGGTAAGAATTAGGGTTAGGGATAAAATCAAGATTAGAATTATAATTGGATTTAGGGTTAGGGTTACACTTATGATTAGAATTAGGGTTAGGATTTAGGTTATAATTAGGGTTAAAATAATGATTAGAATCAGGGTTAGGCTTGAGGTTAGAATTAGGGTTAGTATTGGCCTAAACATTAGGGTTAGGGTTACAATTAGGGTTGGGTTTAGGGTTCATGTTACAATTAGGATTATAGTTATTATTACAATTAGGTCTAGAATTAGGGTTACAACTATGGTTAGAATTAGGGTTGGGATTAGGGTTAGAATTAGGGATAGAATTAGAAATTAACTAGATCTAAGGGTAGAATTAGGGTTAGGGATATTGTTACAGTTAGAATTATGTTTATGGTTAGGCTTACGGTTACAAATAGAGTAATAATTATGGTTCTAACCCTAACCCAAACCCTAATTGTAATCATAACCCTCAATCTAACCCTAATTCTAATTCTAACCATAATCAGATGATTATACTTAACATTGATTTATAAGCCCAACCCTATTTATAAGCTTAATCTTAAACCAATCCCTAAACAAATCCATAATTTTAAATCTAACGTTCATTCGAATTTTTTAAATAGTATATAATTATAATTTTATAATTATTATATAATATATTATAATAATATATCTAACCTATATAATTATATATAATATATAATTATAATTATAATATATAAATATATATAATTATAATTATTATTTTTATATTGTATAATATATTATAATAATATTTAACCTATAATTATATATTATTGGAAGGAAGAAGGCTTGCTTTGGCTATATGGCGGTCCGGGGGATTAGGTTAAGATTAGGCCCACTATTCCCATATCTATAGAGGGGGGGGTAGACCTCTCTCTGTAGAATATATAAGATCTTTGGGACCAACCCCCCTCCAACATAGTTATCATATATAATTATAATTATAATTATTTTATATTTTTTATAATATAATATATAAATATAAATATTATATATTATATTATATAATTATAATAATTTTTAAGATATATAATATAGTTAGAATTAGTCTTGCCTCGGGATGCTACTTTAGATATATTTTTAAATATAGGTATCTCATCAAAAAGAAACACGTTAACTTTATTAGGATGACATATCTATTCCACTCTACTTAAATATCATCCATTTCTATAGTGATGATAACACCAGCATGCCCACCTTTTCCAACGGTTGATGTCTGCACTCTCCAAATTCTGGATGATCTCTATTGATGTCTGCACTCTCCAAATTCTGGATGATCTTGATTTATACAGGTATCATTGCACTTATCATCCCTCCACACGAGGCATTGCCCCTTATGCACCGCTCAAGTTTTGGCATGATGCTAGGTGGTAATCATAACTTGCCATTTATGACCATACTACAAATGATTAACAAGTTCAGAATTTTTTTTCAATATTTTCAACAATAAAAAATAAATTTTCAACGACTAAAACCATGTATTAATCTACTAATTTTGAAGAGAAGAAAGATAAATATAACCAGAAGCTATGAGCAATAAAAACAACAGAAACACATATATACCCTTCGCCATGTAAGAACCTGCAGATGTCCAAAAGTAATGTCTTCTGTGAGGAAGTGATTACTAATTATATCTCACACACCACTTCAACAGCTAACCTCCTTCGTGTGTTCCACGCAATTTTATTTATTTACTGTTATATCGCTTGGACAAATCTGATTCAAAGTTTCTTTTGGAGTATTTAGATATACGAGGATACCAAATATATATGAAATGATTTTAAGCGTTAACAAGGGCTGTGGTGCAGCTGCAGTCCCTGCCTTCCATTGCAAAAGAAATAAGGGGTTGAAACTCAAAATATATGTTGATGCAGGGTGAGCATATTATGCTAGAATTACCCTGTATTTTTATACTAGGTGTACAATCTTGATAACTATATTGAAATTGATTTAAGGGAAAACACAACAGGAGGAAAAATGAGTGCTGCATTGGGAAAACACCATGTTGCTTTATTTTTGGAAAAGCAGTTTCTGAAATTCATTTCATTAGAATTGTAATTGACATAGATATATAGGCTTCCTCCAACACTTAGATCTAGGCAGCTTAGACAATTTTCCAATGCTCAGAAGGGCATTTTTACATGTTACTCTAGATCTATTCAAATAGATCTTATATGTGATCTACCACAACTTTACAGAGCAATGGTTTGTCAATTCACATGCAAGTTGTTATGTCACAGGAAAACTAGCACCAAGACAATTTATTCATTGACAGTCATTGACTACTGAAAGTTGAGATTACCTAATTATTATTTTGCTTTATGATGATAAATTCTCCACAGATACAGTTTATGTAATAATTTGTAAGTTCTGACGAAATTTTTTTCTCATGGAAGCTAAAAGTAGAATTTAAATATGTGATGGGTTTGTTTCTTTTATGTAAGTCTTAAGAGCTTTATCGATCGTTAATTTTTCCTTGAAGAATTGTCTCTAATTTGATAGAAATTCAAGTGCATGACTTTGCGATAGGCAATGGACTGTAATACTCCATTGAACAAAAGCAATTCGACACACATTTTTGTTTAGATTAGGATGTATGCACTAGCTATTGAACTTCGGATCAAGGAGCATTTTAAATGGAAAACTAATACTATAAGCCAGTTTTGTGGTTAATTATTTTATACAGAGCTTAAGAAATAGATGGATGATATTTTAGATTAGTTGGGAGTTACTGATTTCTTTTTTTTAAATTTAAGGAGATTTGGTTAAGAGATTAACTTAGTTAAGAAAATTGAAGAAGTAATTAGGGATTGGGATTCTTATTTAATTTCAGGTAAATCATTTTTCAATGAAGGCTGCCCAAATCAGACCATATACTCAGTTATCACACCACAAAAATAAATTCTATGTGGAACCCAAATGATTTAAATGACTGACTTGCTGGAGCAAGATGTTTATTTTCAATGTTGCAAATTGACTGACGAAGAATTGCTATGCCGTTTCAAATGATTCTGCATTGTATGTGGCACTTCTGGATATGACTACTAAGATGCACATAAATTTTAACAAACTCCCAGATGAGGTCTCAAAGAAGAAAAGAAGGAAAATGTATACACCTTTTTAATTTGAGCTGGTCAGGCTCAGAGCTCAAACTTGAAACCACACTTATTAGGATACCTTATTTCAATTCTCTACCACACAGAATATATAGAGGCTAATAGAGCTATACACAAAATTTTGCAGAGTATGAATTTGAACTAGAACTAGTCTTAAGAGTTTTGAGCATCCTTATTTTTGACAACAGGACTTGCATAATTAACATGAACTAGGTACGGGACTATACAAACTTATCTTAATCGCTCAGTATGTTATGAGTTCGAGCGGAGTTTGGCCTAATAGGCAGTGTTTGCCAATTGGTGGACACAAACATCAAACTAGAGCTAGGGAAGCAATTTTGATTTTGATGTCATGAGATTTGAACACTTAGGCCTCAACCCTGGAGGGACAGCTTCAGGTGTCCTTACTACTTGTTTATACAATGCCGCTAGGTAAAGTTTATGGACATTTCTTCACTATGTTGTCATTTGATGTATATAACTATAAAGAAATGTTCGTGCCAAGTTTGGAGTGTGCTAGACCATGGGAACCATTCTCCATAGCATCAATCATGAGAGAACATGTTTGAAGCAAGTTTGATCTCTACATTTCCCTTACAAGTATTTTTTCTTGAAGCCACCCTTTCAGCTTTGGCTCTTATGAGATATGGCTATGGCAAACTGCTTATTATATGGCATGCAAGTATGGTGACTTGGGGTTTTTTACAGCTATATAGAGGGAAAGATCTTAAATCTAATGGAGTTTGCATGATGCCCACAACATAAATTGTAATTCAAAAAGTGGATTTTACCAATAAGATGGGCTTTCAATGTATCTATATGTTTATGTCTTTGTCACTTCAAGTACTTTAAAGGATTAACTAAGGTTCAAGAGGAATAGTGGATCAACTATAGCTAACTTGGATTAGATATGTAGAAATTCTAGTATTTCTGTCTATTTTACCTTGCATTTCTTTAGTAACTACCAATCTATTTTGCTATTTCTATCATGAACCAAATGGTTATAAAATGTAGATAAAACACAGTACCCAGCACTAGATATTTTTATACATTTTGTTACAATGCACTGACAATATGAACTAACACAATAAGTTCTCGTTGAACCAAGCTAAGGTCTAAACCCTAAAACAAGAAAGCTGCAACCTTTTACCCCCACCCACTAAAATTGGACCCAAAATGTAAAATTTATTACCTCTGCAATTTAGTATCCATATGATGTTTTAAATCCACCACCTCTTACCCTGACAAAACAAATTAAAACATAATCTATGGAATTCAGATCATACATATTGCAGCTCACCCATAAAGTTTTCAGAGGAGAATTATGGCAAGGTATTTCTGAGATGAGATCCGTCCAAAACCACCACTCTGTCATTTTCCATCGTCTATCAAAAGAAGTAAACAACCATCTCAATGGAGGCCAAAGACGCCTATTGCCATGTGGGGGAAACGTCTTGCATTGAGCAGGCATGCGTCAGCTATCAAAAACTAGAAAAAACATTACAAACAATCAAATCCTCAATCAGCTGAATCTAGCAAGATTTAAAAGAAAAAGCATTAGGAAAAGATTTATTTTTACTAGTACACAGTGCGAGGCAGATTAATAGATGGAGGAAAAAACAATAGGCTTCCTTCCTGTGAGTAGCTCGAGGGGAACCACCCCAAATGCATAGATTTTTTACAGTATTGACACATTGAATTGAATTGAAAGGAATGGAATCAGTAAACCAAATATTTTTGCTTTACCCAAATGTTACCTTCACTGTCTTACACAAGAATGGTACTGAAGCTCCCAAAGTCCATGTGGCCAACCCAAAATCACACAACTATACCACAATACATCACAAGCGTAGGTTGTCAATGCTTGTTGAAGAAAATGAGTTTCTGAATAAAAATTGCTTACAGAATTTTGAATTCATCGAAACTAAAAATTTCTTATAGAGTTTTGAATTCCTACAAACAGGAGAAAACAAAAAGTCACAATTTAGGGTGAGAGCAAAATGCCAGAACAAATTTCCTATTTCTATAGTTAACTTGCAAAATTTTCCTTGCCACACATGAAATGCAACCATCCTGGCAATCTGAATAAACCCAACTACAACTGACGGGGATAGGTAAGCGCATATGACTATCATTCTCTAGCCGCATCAGTCCTTAAGCCAGGAAACTTCAATCAACCCTTAGGTTAGATACATAAATTTTTCACACAAATTTGCACTGTTCACACAACCTATGCACTGCCATTATTAATACTACTAAAAGCAAAAAAACAATCTAGTTGAGCTTAGAAGGTTCTTTCTATGTTCTATCATTTCATTAAATTATAAAACTTCACCCAATTTTAGCATTTCATTCACTCACCAATGCACTTGTTTTTGTCGAGAGATACAATGGTTCGATCTCCTCTGTTCCACAGAAACCACCTTTGCTTATGGAATGTGATTAAATGTAAAAGCATGCAGGAAGATTTATGGCAGCAGGGGAATGAAAAAGTGATGATTATATTTCTAGCTGTCAAAGATAGGATACTATGCAGCTCCTATTTCTTCAACAGAAATTCGGCATGTATGCAACATGTGGAAGCCAAAACAAACATCTGTTGAGCCTAGACCGTGAAACTGTTCACACATGTCCAACTCTAGAAAACAAAACAAAATATTAACATTAGAAACACAAAATCTATTCACTCCAAAAAAAATCTATTCGATCAAATTTTTGCCTACCCAAAGTCCGGAGGGAGGATTAATATCTGCAGGAAAACATTAGAAAGAGTAAATTTATTCACTGCAGAAAATCAAAAGATTTTTAGAATGAAAAAAACACTGCCAATGGGCTAAAATTGAATCCTCCAATGAAAAAATGAGAATCGCTAATTTTTGAGAGAAAAAAATTCATTGAAAAGAAAAAACCTTAGGATAAACTGAAATTTTTGTGATTGCACGGTTTTCAAAGCAGATTAATAGTTTGCAGGCAAAAACAATGTAATTACCCTGCCTACGGCAGGGACTAACAACTAAATGGCCGTTACAACCCATAAAGGAGATAGTGAGCTATTTTTTATTTCCTTGTCAATGGACATATTTGTTAACCTATTTTCCTCTGTCTAGAGTTAAATAGTTCACCTTGTATTTTCCTTGAAAATCCTTTAGAAAATAACCCTACAAGGCTTAAATTATTCAAATACTCATGCTATGCCTTACCAAAAATCCCAAAATTTTGCTTAAAGAATCCTTGCAGAAAACCCAGAAAAATCCAGAAATCTTTTAGCTTTAAGTGCCTTCCATTGCAGATTTTTCTCAGTATTATACTTAGTCATTTTATATGCATATGCAATTGTATGTTTCTTTGTATGTATGTTCGCATTGTATTTGCCAATGTACAATCACACATACAAAGAAAAAGATACTAAGGTTAGATGCAAAGAAAAGATGCAAGGCAAATATGCAGAGCTGACATACAAAGGTAAATGTATATCGACGACATACAAGGCCGAGATACAAGGGCGACATACAAGGCCAAGATACAAAGGGGGACATACAAGGAAAAGAGATACAAGGATACATCGGTGGAAAGATGCAAAGAAAAGATGCAAGGAAAATATGCAGAGCTGACATACAAAGGTAAATATATATCGGCGACATACAAAGGCAAATGTATATCAGCGACATACAAGGCCGAGATACAAGGGTGACATACAAGGCCAAGATACAAAGGGGGGCATACAAGGAAAAGAGATACAAGGATACATCGACGGAAAGATGAAAATAAAAGATGCAAGGCAAATATGCAGAGCCGACATACAAAGGCAAATGTATATTAGCGACATACAAAGGCAAATGTATATCGGCGACATACAAGGCCGAGATACAAGGGCGACATACAAGGCTAAGATACAAAGGGGGACATACAAGGAAAAGAGATACAAGGATACATCAGTGAAAACATGCAAGGCACAGATACAAAGGTCACATTCAAAGGGCAGGTACAAGTTAAAATGCATGTTTGTATCTGTAAGTGTTTGCATTTAGTTTTTCCTTTGTATATTTTGCATTGTATATGAGATATACAAAGGGTATATGCAAAGGGAATATACAAGCGGTCGATGAAGATACAAAAGGAAAGATACAAAGGGTGGGGTCCACCAATTATATATATATACAATTGTATGTTTGCACATACAATCGAACATACAAAGGAATATGCAATCCTGAGATGCAAAGCCCAGACCCAAAATAAATATAGATTCTGGTAGATAAAGGTAAAGGTCCAATTGTATGTATGTTTTGCTTGTATATTCTCATTGTATATGCGATATACAAGGCTGATATGCAAAGAAGAAAAGATACAAGGGCCAGACCTATAGCAAAGTTTCAATATGGCCGATAATCGTTTGAGTTCCACATTGTATGTATATTTGCGATTGTATGTTTGCATATACAATCCGATATACAAAGGGTTGCATACAAAGGTTTTTGGCATGACAATGATCATCGGTCGCTCTATTTTTAGTAATTTCGATGGCTAATAAGGAGGATGAATTGCTCAGCGATGGGTCTCAGGCTCAACACAGCGACCAATTAGGTGACGACACGTGGTAGGTGCATACATGCAGAAAGTGATAGAAAAGTAAAGGCCCGTGATTGTATATTGTAATTGTATCTTTACACTTGTATTTGCACATACAAAGCATACATGCAAAGGCAGATTCAAAGGGTCATTCAGATGCTGATTCAAGTCACAGATGCAAAGCGATATACAGATGCAGTTGACCGCAACTTTGACCACCTATATCTCCCTCATTTTTGCAAATTTCAACATGCTTCAAAAGGCAAAAGTGCTTGTTTTTGCCTCCTCTGTCATTTGGCAGGCTTTTGAGGAGGATATTTTCACTTTCAAGATTTGGATCTGGATTTGCATGCTAGATTGACTGGACGTTTCAGTGACCATTTTGACATTTACAGATGTAGATATTTGTTGCATTCATTGCTGCAAATCGATAATTCAGCAGCTCACATTGAAGATAGACATTGAAGCTGCTCACATTCAATGCCCAAAATATCTTCCACCGATTCATTATTGAAGATAGACGATGGAGCTACTCGCATTCAAGACTCAAAATATCTTCCATCTAC
Organism: Cunninghamia lanceolata; assembly: GCA_027924645.1. NCBI lineage: Eukaryota > Viridiplantae > Streptophyta > Pinopsida > Cupressales > Cupressaceae > Cunninghamia > Cunninghamia lanceolata. Next base: position 6,039,691 of record BSBN01001222.1, read on the forward strand.
CCCTATTCCAGATATTTTTATGCCATGAATTCTTGTAGATGGACGTCCCTTCAGACACATATATTTCCCTGATACAGCCCATGGGGCAAATTTATTGTAATTGACTTAGGTCAAATTGTAAATGCTATATATGCATAAGCTTGAGATGTAAAAAAGATTGGAAAATTTTAGTATTCAATCTTTTCTGTTTCCAAATAGAGCTTTCTGCTACTGTAACTATGCCTTCTTATTGAATATATGCAAGTTATTTTACCTCTTTTACTAATTTTTTAGTTCAGTGTGAATCTGCATATGATTGTCTGTGAGCATTTTGTTCCTCTCAACCATTTTTGTTTCTCACCTCTACTAGAATAATTTGAATCTGTGTATGTCTACTTGTTGTATCTGGTTATGTTGTGCATCTTCTCAGTACTGTGAGGGTTCTTTTACTCAACTTGGTGAATCACCCTTTTCTTTTCAAGTTTTTCTGTTTCATCTTTCATTTTAAAAGCGTTCCTTATCCCTTTTCCTCTACAAATTCAGTAGACTTTAGGTGATAACTAGTTAAGGAAGATGGCCTTCTCTGGAGGTCTGATCTCAGTTCGCAAGGTCCCACACTTCGAGATCATTCCCATGTTTCTCTAGATTGCTAAAGTTTTACAACTGCAGCAAGGGTGCAAATCTGAGAGACAACAATTTTTTGCACACTCAGTGGGACTATGGAATTAGAAAAAATAATCATATACTACCTTTTATTATTGGTTTTGATGTGCAGCTAGTGATTTTCAGACCTGTAAGAGGTTAAAACCTGCATATCTGGTGACTCATACTGAGGAAGGACAAGCAAATAAGTGATGATATTACATTTTATGAGAAAAATTCAAACTCAGAATTCAAGTTCCATTGATTATTTGCAGCTATCTCTGCCTAGAAGACAGAGTAGACCTGTGGTAAGGACTTCAGTTTCTAAAAGAATATGATCAATTCCACCAAGTTTCAGGCCAGTAGTACCTGTAGTTCCTGTACTGGTTCAAGCAAACCTACCTCCAGTTGTTCTAATGGCAAGAAATCAGCCATTTGTAGATTTTGATGGGGGGAGCCCATTAAATTTGACAGTGCATGACAATATGCCCATGGCAGCTTTGAAGAGCCTACCCTATTTCACAAGGGAGGATCAAACTACCCCAATCGAGCACATTAGAGATGTAGCTTCTTTATGTGGTGTTCATCATGTAACTCAAGAAAATGTAGCCATCAGGCTATTGGCTGCCTCATTTAAAGGAAAAGTATTACAATGGTTCAAGAGTTTGCCAGTGCAAAGCATTGGAACTTGGGATGATCTGGGTGATAAGTTGAACAAACAATTTGAAGATAGGTCAGATAACTTATCACTGGTTGAGCAGCTGACTACACTCAAGAGAGATTCCCAGGAGCAAATGATGGATTTCAATTTTTAGTTTCAGAGGACATGGAATAGAATTCCTGCCATGGTAAGGCCTTCATCAGAGTATGCATTTCTGTATATTTTAAAATCTCTAAATAGTGACATTTCAGTAATGATACAATCATTGGGAGGTACGAGTTTACCTGCTGCATATGAAATAGCTATTAGAGTGGAAAATAGCTTGATCCAGGCTGGGAAAATAGCACCTAGACCACCAATGCCCATTTTCCCCGAGATTCAAGCTTCAATGCCTTTGCCAATCCCATCTTTTGCCCCTTTACCTACTGCAACAGCATTATCAAGTACTGCTAATTCTAAAAATGTTGTTTCTAGCTCATCTCAAGAGTTAAGAGAGATAAAAAATAGCTAACAGAAAATAGAGAATATCTTGCAAACTTTTGGGAATGAATTGGTGAACATAAAAACGTAGCAGTCCCAGAACAGATAGCCTTATCAGCCACCCAGCCAAGGGCAAAATCAGCCTTATCAGGGGCAAAACCCTCCATACCAAGCTAATAGGCCACCTTATCAAAGCATATACCAAGGTACCAGGCAAAATGTGAACTAGAGGCCTTTCCAACTTTACAACCCTGTACCCATTAATGCAATTAGGGACCTTGTCCCTATCCAGAATAACCTTGTAGCTGAGTATGAATGGTGTTTTCCATGCAATCAGCCACACAGTCAGGCAGCCTGCTCAAATGGCATGATAAATCAGGCTTTAATGGTGTAAAATGTTGCAGTCTCACATCCAAACACACCTAATGATAGGGCTGTGCAATAGCAGGAACAACCTCAGTGATGCAGAGTGGCACAAGGGAAGCACAACACAAAGGTTTACTCTATTATCCTTTGCCCACTCACCCACTTCAACTAGCCTTCAACCAACCAACCAACCAAAGGCACATACAAGGCATATGAAGGATTTGATGTCCAGACTATTGTCCAACCCCTAAGGCTTCTCCAACACCTTAAGACAGATCAACAAACACCTTCTATGCAGTTGGTTTGATCTCCAACTTCCCAAAACTCTTCAACCTATACCTTGACTAGTAAGGCTACTAGCCTTCCAAACTAGGTTTTCTCAACAAAACTTGACAAAATCCCAAAGGTCTAGGCAAACAAATGATGGAATTGAATACCTTTCAGGGGACCCTAACAAACCTCCAAATCTCCTGCTCCAACTCTACTCCAGCAATCCAGAACGCCTACTAGGTCTCTAGGCCTAATTGATCAATTTAGGCTAGGTTACAAAGCAAGTGCTCAAAATTGGGTGCATAGGTTAGGGGCAGGAACTTGGAATGACTCTACCATCCCCAAACAACACAAATCCACCATTCATTCACTCATCCTCTTAGGGTTTTGTCAAATACAACAATAAATTGCATAAATTCAGTCAAATACATAGAGATATTTGACCTAGGGCATCACATTAAAAATAGTAAACTGTATTTTCTCAGAAAATGCTTTTGGAATCAAGTAGTATACACCCCTAGCCTGTATTTCACCGAGTGGCATAAAATTTCATCAGTGGAAATGCATTCTAGGGCCAAATTTGTGGGACTGCCCTAGAAAACAGGGTTTCTAGACTAGTTTTGAAAGAAAATTCAATAACTTTTGACTCCGACCACTTCAAGACCTCAAACTAGTTGCATTGGAACCCTGACTCCAAGAGCTTTCAGAAAAATATCATTTGCACACATGAAAAGTCCGTATAGTCCATACACAGCAAGAAAAATAGTGAAAAATAGTCAGTTTTCTTGAATTTTGTGCCCAAATTCCGTACAAAAACTTCCTCCCCCGTACTCGAGTCAGATATCCACCATATTAACCCATCCAAGTTGGTTTCCAACTTCTACAACAGCATTTAACTGCCCAAAGTGGTTTTTGAACCAACCCAACACATAACACCTTTGACAACTATGGTGTTTTGCATTAACACAAGGAGGTTGATTTGTTTGGCTCATCCAATGGAGTCCAAATGATCAACAAACTCCTTCCAACATACTAAAACATTAAAACAACCAAAAAAAACTCGAAAACCAATCCTTAGACCTTCTAGGCCTAATTGGCACAACAAGGATCCAAGTGGACTAAGCATGATTGAGGTTTATAGGGTCACCTCAATCATCTTGACCACACAAAAGGGACCATACAAACATGGCTAAAGCCTTATTACCACACATACAATCAAAACAAAACATAGCTTATCAAAATGCATAAAAAAAATGCTTGAGGTGTCAGACTGCTCCTAGGTGCCCTGCACCATACACCCACTGTCAAACAGAACTCAAGTCTCTTGAGTTGGAATGCTATCAAATGTGAAACCTGCCTTCTCAATGTCTGCCCTGCTCATCCAAGTGGCATCCTCCTGAGGTTTGTTTAGCCACTTCACCAAATAGTCATGATAGGTGTGCCTTCTAGTTTGTTTTGCAATCCTCTTGTCCAAAATGCACTCAATCTGATTTGGAGATGAAGGAATGAGTTCCTAGAGTGTGTGATCAGTTTGATCTTCTTCAACAACAGTCTGAGGATTAGATCCTTTATAGGGATAAAGGTCTGAAACATTAAAAATTGGAGACAAACCAATGCCATCCGGAAGTCTGATTTTGTAGGCATTGTCTCCACATTTCTTGAGCACTTCACAAGGCCCAATCTTCTTCATGAGTAGCTTAGTGTGTTTACCTGCAGGGAGCCTCTCCTTCTTCAGATGAACCATTACTAAATCACCTTCCTTGAACTGCAAATCCCTTCTTTTTCTGTCAGCAAATTGTTTATATTTCTGAGAAGTGGATAGCAATTTCTGTTGTACTTGTTCATGGACATCTTTCATGACTTGAACGAAGTCTTCAGCCAAGGCACTACTGTTTTCCAGTCCTTTAACCTCCCTTAGTTCCAAAATACCCCTTGGGTGAGTGCCATAAACAATTTGGAAAGGAGACATGCCGGTGCTTCGATTGACAGTGTCATTGTATGAGAACTCTGCCTAAGCCAAAATTGAATCCCAACTAGCACCCTGCTCCTTGGTTAGGCATCTTAGGAGGTTGCCAAGTGACCTATTAATCACCTCTATTTGTCCATCAGACTGAGGGTGATAGGCAGATGATAAGGACAAATTTGTACCTAGTCTCTTCCACAGTGTCCTCCAGAAGTGTCCAATGAACTTGGGCTCTCTGTCTGAGATTATGGACAAAGGTAAACAGTGTAACCTGACTATTTCCTTGAAGAAAAGACCTGCTATGTGTGAGGCATCATGTGTGGTTCTACATGGGATGAAGTGAGCCATTTTTGAGAACCTATCTACAACCACAAAAATGCTGTCATGTCCATTCTTTGTCCTAGGCAAACTAAGTACAAAGTCCATACTTATGGAATCCCAAGGCTTTGAAGGAATAGGTAGAGGAGTGTATAAACCTACATTTGATGTATGCCCCTTTGCTCTTTGGCAAATTTGACAAGTTTCAACAAACTTCCTTACATCGGTTGGTAATTTTGGCCAAAAATAGTACCTCCTAACCAATTCTAGGGTCTTATCAATACCAAAGTGACCTGACATGCTGCCACAATGCTTTTCCTTTATTATATTCTCTCTAATAGATCCTCTTGGGATACACAACATGCTACCCTTGAAAAGATATCCATCTTGCAACAAAAAATCAGAAAAATCAGTATTATACCTTCCTGTCATGGCCTTGCAAGAGAGGTATGGTTCTTTGAAGTCTTCATCTGCTGTATACTGATCTTTAATGGCATGAATACCTATACTTTCCAACTGAATAGTTTGCACAACAAGATTTCTCCTGCTTAAGGCATCGGCTACCTTATTGGCCACTCCTTTCTTATGTTTTATGGAGAAGGTGTATGCTTGGATGTACTCCATCCACTTGACATGTCTGTGATTCAGCTTTTGTTGCCTGTTCAAGAAGCTTAATGCATGGTTGTCAGTAAAAACTATAAATTCCTTTGGCAATAAGTAGTGTTTCCATTTCCTCAATGACTAAACCATGGCATATAACTCTAGATCATAGGTGGAGTAGTTTTGTTTTGCCTCATTTAACTTCTCACTAAAGAATGCTACAGGCCTCCCATCTTGACTTAGGACTCCTCCAACAGCCCTCTTACTTGCATCACATTCTACCACAAAGACCTTGTCAAAATTAGGTAGCACTAGGACTAGTTTTTCTGAAATTTTTTTCTTTAACAGTTCAAAGGCTTGGTTGGCCTCATTTGTCCATAAAAACACACATTTCTTGCCCCCTTTTATGGTGTCAACAAGTGGAGCACAAATGCCACTAAACCCTCTAATGAACTTTCTATAAAAGCTGCATAAACCACGGAAACTCCTTACCTCCAAGGCTGTTGTAGGTGTTGGCCAATTAAGAATGGTTGCAACCTTACTTGGATCCATTTTTAGGCTACCCTTGGAGATGACAAACCCCAAAAATATCAACTCTTCTTGTAGGAAGACACATTTGTCAAGATTGATTCTCAACTTCTCCTCTTGAAGCCTCTTGAGCACTTGATGGATATGCCTTATGTGGTCTTCCTTGCTGTCACTAAAAATCAGTATATCATCCAAATATACAACAACAAACTTGTTAAGGAAAGGTTTTAGCACTTCATTCATCAATCTCATGAAGGTGCTTGGTGCATTTGACAAGCCAAAAGGCATGACAACCCATTCAAATAGTCCTTCATTGGTTTTGAAGGCAGTTTTCCACTCATCCCCTTCCCTTATCCTGATTTGGTGATAACCACTTTTTAGATCTATCTTGGTAAAATACTTAGCCCAACCCAAGCAATCCATTAAATCTTCTATTCTAGGCATTGGAAATCTATACCTGATAGTAATCTTGTTGATGGCCCTGGAATCAGTGCATAGTCTCCATGTTCCTTCCTTCTTAGGTGTAAGCACTGCAGGTACTGCACATGGACTAATACTCCTCCTGATAAGTCCTCTATCCAATAAGTCTTGGATTTGTCTTGCCACTTCAACATTTTGCTCTGGGGTCAACTTGTAGGCTGCTTGGTTTGGTAGGGTGGATCCAGGGATGAGATCAATGCAATGACTAATCTCCCTCTTTGGTGGAAGGGCATCCTTGCCTTCATCGGCTATCACATCCTGAAACTTCTCCAATAGTTCTTCCACTTCCTTCGGTCCAATCCTCCTAAGAGGGTGCTGCACTTTGAACTTCTTGGGATTCACATCCTTGGGCTTGATGACTACTGCAAAACATGGCACTTTCTCTTCCTTGAGGTTAGCCAAAACTCTTTTTCACCTACCAACATAACTGAACTAGAAATGACTTTCTCTTTGCAATCATCAATCAAAGGAGTCATTGTAAACTTTTCACCATTCTTGGACAAATGAATTACATTGTTCTTACCATCATGTTGGGCACTTGTGTCATGTTGCCAAGGCCTTCCAAGAAGAAGGTGGCATGCATCCATATCCACTATCTCACAAAGAACCTTATCATGATATTCACCTATCTTGAATTCAACCCAACATTGCTCTTTCACCACAATTTGTTGTTCCTTGGTTAGCCAAAAGACTCTATAGGGGTTAGGATGAGGCATTCTTTCCAATCCTAACTTAGTCACCATTTCATTAGAAGCCAAATTTTCAGAAGAACCTGAATCAACTATTACCTTGCACACTTTTCCTTTCACCTTGCAAGTGGTTCTGAACAAGTTGTTTCTTTGGGGCTGCTCCTTGGTGGCTGGCATGATGAGTGACCTGTTGAACATGATGCATTCTCCACTCTCAGGTGCTGCAGACTTGGAAGAGGTTGTTTGGTAACTTGTGGTGCTTTGACAGTCCTCTTCTTGAAGGAGTTGTACTCTTCTTTCTTTCTGATTTGCAGCAGTGTTTCCCATCTTCTCCGGGCACCTAAAGGACTGATGTCCAATCTGAATGCAAGAGAAACACCTTCCAGTAAACACATTGGGACCTCTTCCATTACCTCTGCCCCTAAACTGACCCTTATCAGCACTGTTTTTATCAGCCTGCCCTTGGCTGCCTTCTTGTGATCCACCACCTTGGAATCTAGAGAAATTATCTCTGTTTTGAAATCTGCCCCTGCTCCTAAAGTTCTGATTTCCTCTGCCTCTGCTGCTGCTGCATGAATCACCTTTTCTTCTTTGTTTATCCTCAATTCTCAATGCCATTTGAAAACACTTATGGACTGTCTCTGGGTTAAAGAGAGTTAATTCATCTTGAATGGAGAACTTGAGGCCATTAAGATACCTTGCAAGCTTCTGTTTTTCATTCTCAGGCATCTTGGCTTTCAATGTCATCTTGTGAAACTCCTCTGTGTAGGTGCTCACGTCCATGTCCTTTTGTCTCAAGTTGTGCAACTTCTTGTTCAAGTTGACCTCATAATCCTTAGGGACAAATTGCTTCTTGATTTCAAGTACCATCTTCCTCCATGTAGAGATAGGATTCCTATCATCTTCTATCCTTTCATTTTGAATAAAATTCCACCAACTCAAGGCTAGCCCTTTCATTCTTGATTTGGCAATCTTCACTTTTTGATTTTCTGCCACTTCTTCACATTCAAAATAGTTCTCCATTGCCTCAATCCAATCAAGGCACTCCTCTAGATTCATCTTACCAGGAAACATAGGTAAGTCTGCCTTAGTGTCCTTCCTACTCAACTTTCCAAGTGCATCTAGGAATTGTCTCTCTGACATGCCTCCTTGTGGCTCTTCCATAGGCACTTCTTCTTCCTCATCTTGATCCTCTTCATCTGAATCCAAGATGACTTCTGACTTCTTCTTCTTGTCTTTGTCTTTCTTCAACTTTTCTATCTCAACCTCCATCCTTTTGTTCTTGGCTGCTTGCTCTCTCACTATCTTTGCCAATTCGGCATTTGTCACCTTTGAAGGAATTTCCTCCTCTTCTTCTCTATCTCCCATCTCTTTGATGGCTCTGATACCACTTGATGCAGAGTGGCACAAGGGAAGCACAACACAAAGGTTTACTCTATTGTCCTTTGCCCACTCACCCACTTCAACTAGCCTTCAACCAACCAACCAACCAAAGGCACATACAAGGCATATGAAGGATTTGATGTCCAGACTATTGTCCAACCCCTAAGGCTTCTCCAACACCTTAAGACAGATCAACAAACACCTTCTATGCAGTTGGTTTGATCTCCAACTTCCCAAAACTCTTCAACCTATACCTTGACTAGTAAGGCTACTAGCCCTCCAAACTAGGTTTTCTCAACAAAACTTGACAAAATCCCAAAGGTCTAGGCAAACAAATGATGGAATTGAACACCTTTCAGGGGACCCTAACAAACCTCCAAATCTCCTGCTCCAACTCTACTCCAGCAATCCAGAACGCCTACTAGGTCTCTAGGCCTAATTGATCAATTTAGGCTAGGTTACAAAGCAAGTGCTCAAAATTGGGTACATAGGTTAGGGGCAAGAACTTGGAATGACTCTACCATCCCCAAAAAACACAAATCCACCATTCATTCACTCATCCTCTTAGGGTTTTGTCAAATACAACAATAAATTGCATAAATTCAGTCAAATACATAGAGATATTTGACCTAGGGCATCACATTAAAAATAGTAAACTGTATTTTCTCAGAAAATGCTTTTGGAATCAAGTAGTATACACCCCTAGCCTATATTTCACTGAGTGGCATGAAATTTCATTGGTGGAAATGCATTCTAGGGCCAAATTTGTGGGACTGCCCTAGAAAACAGGGTTTCTAGACCAGTTTTGAAAGAAAATTCAATAACTTTTGACTCCGACCACTTCAAGACCTCAAACTAGTTGCATTAGAACCCTGACTCCAAGAGCTTTCAGAAAAATATCATTTGCACACATGAAAAGTCCGTACAGTCTGTACACAGCAAGAAAAATAGTGAAAAATAGTCAGTTTTCTTGAATTTTGTGCCCAAATTCCATACAAAAACTTCCTCCCCCGTATTGGAGTCAGATATCCACCATATTAACCCATCCAAGTTGGTTTCCAACTTCTACAACAGCATTTAACTGCCCAAAGTGGTTTTTGAACCGACCCAACACATAACACCTTTGACAACTATGGTGTTTTGCATTAACACAAGGAGGTTGATTTGTTTGGCTCATCCAATGGAGTCCAAATGATCAACAAACTCCTTCCAACATACTAATACATTAAAACAACCAAAAAAAACTCGAAAACCAATCCTTAGACCTTCTAGGCCTAATTGGCACAACAAGGATCCAAGTGGACTAAGCATGATTGAGGTTTATAGGGTCACCTCAATCATCTTGACCACACAAAAGGGACCATACAAACATGGCTAAAGCCTTATTACCACACATACAATCAAAACAAAACATAGCTTATCAAAATGCATAAAAAAAATGCTTGAGGTGTCAGACTGCTCCTAGGTGCCCTGCACCACTTAGAATGATTTTGCCTTCATAAATTGGCAAGAAGGTGAATTCTATGGTGTAAATAGAGATGATGCCTCAATTGCGGCAAATACAAGAGCTAAAAAGAGGGGTTATGAGATAGATCAAGTAACAAACAAAGGAAAAGGACCTACTGATCCTTCTACATCCCATATTCCCCATATTTTGCAAAGGAATACTCAAGCAACTGCCAGGGAGCAGCCTCAATTGTAGGCTGATATTACTGCTATAAAGTCACACCAGAAGGTAAATGTTACTCCACCTTTTAATATCATTGAAAATATGAAGAAAATGAATGTGACAATATCTATGTGGGATTTCCTAGCCATCCCAGGCCAAAAGGACATGTTGCAATCTGCCTTGTCTGATTTAAAAGTGTCCAATGATGCAACTGTTGACCCAACTAGGGTTGTCCTTACCAATTCATCGCAGGACAATAGAAAACAACTAAACAAAAGTGCTAAACCACTTCCATTTTATGTGTCATTAATAATTGGAGACAAGTTAGTATATAACTGCATAGTGGATAGTGATGCAAGTAGTTCTATAATGCCAAAACAGATTGCAGACCATTTAGGATTGAAATACCAGCCCCTTACGAAGGGTGTACTCCAGCTAGATGGCACAGCTATTAACACTATAGGTGTGATAGAAGATCTAGGTCTCACTTTGCATACCTTCCCAAATGTTTCCATTTCCCAGGAGGTGTTCATCATAGATTTACCTCCCTATTTTGCCATGTGTTTGTCAAGAGAGTTCACAGCCAAGATAGGAGGATATTTATCCTTGGACTGGTCCCACATGTTTTTCAGGACTAGATATGGCACAAAAGTGACCCTAAAATCTGAATTGCTTGCCAAATACCACATAGAGCCTTATACACCAAGTGTTGTTAATGTAAATTGCAATGTTTTTGATGATCCTAAGCTTGTTGTTGCTCAAGAACTGCAAGTTGAGAGTATACCAGAAGTGTTGTTAAAGGATTGGGCCTTGGAAAATGTTGTAGATGATCCTGAGGGGCACATCCAAGAAACTAGTATGGGTGTCTACATATTGCACGGACCTGAAATAGAAGTTCCAAACCTTGTAAAGAGTGCAGAACAACAGATAGAGCAGCAAGATGAGGTCTGGAAAATGTACTTTAATGGCTCTAGGAACAGGAATGGATCTAGTGGTGGTGCAATGCTTGTGTCTCCACAAGGTGAAAGATATTATTCTACTTTCCATTTTTCTTTTTCATGCACAAATAACACTGTTGAGTATGAAGGGTTGATTCAAGGTTTGCAGTGGGCAAGGAAGAGGAAAATTGGTTGTTTGCAGGTGTATGGGGATAGCAAACTCATTGTAAATCAAGTGAGGGGATTACATGTTATGAAGAATGATACTTTGAAATGCTACAAACATAGGGTATGGGATATGATTGAAGAGTTTGATGCTTTCAATCTGATCTCTATTCCAAGAAATCAGAACTATCATGCAGATAGGTTAGCTGCGATTGGGGCTCAGTTTGATATCCCCAGTGATATTCAAAGAGAAAAGGTGTAGCCTCATGTGAAGATAGTTGGTAGGCCCTCTATCCTCGACAATAACATTCATTGGCAAGTTTCTGAGAGTGATGAGCAGATTCTACGTTTTATGTTAGAAGAGGATGAGTTTTTTCTATGATGAATTAGGGTAAACTCAAACAACAATATGATGATGATCAGGTTGTTTAGTTGAGGACTAATAAGCTGCCTAGAGGATTGGTAACCTTGGAATCCATTTTTGGTACTGATGATCAGCTGAAGAAGAGCAAAACTAGTATCCAGGTCAAAGAGGAACATTACGAGGAGCTGAAAATTTTTAAAGGTAAGCTTCTCAAAATTGGTAAAATCTGTTTGCCTGAGGATAGGAAAGCTTTTATTGCTCTTTGTCAAGAGTTTGAGGATTTGTTTGCTTGGGATTACTCAGACCTAAAAGGGTTTGACCCTCATATTGCCCAGCATACTATAGAGTTAGAGCCAGGTGTGAAACCTATGAGGCAGAAGCAAAGACCTATAAATCCAAAGCTTGAGTCTCTAATGATTAAAGAATTAACCAAGCTGATCGAGGGAAACATCATTTTTTCGATCAAGCACACATCTTGGGTCTCGAATCTTGTTCCTATGAGGAAAAAGAATGGGGAGATTAGGCTATGTATTGATTTTAGAGACCTTAATAGAGCTTCCTTGAAGGACCACTACCCGCTGCCCTCAATGGAGCAAATTCTGCAAGTAGTGGCTGGTTCAGAAAGGTTCTCCTTACTTGACGGATTTTCTAGTTATAATCAAGTGTTAGTCAAGGAGGAAGATCAGTTTAAAACTGCTTTTACTACCAAATGGGGCACCATGGCCTACAAAAGGATGCCTTTTGGTCTGTCAAATGCTGGCTCTACTTTTCAGAGGGCCATGGATATGGCTTTTAAAGGTTTGCTTTATAAGTTGGTGCTTGTATACCTTGATGACATCACAATTTTCTCTAAAGATGCAGTTGAACATTTATCTCACCTGAGGCAAGTATTTGAGAGATGTAAAGAGTTTGGGATATCTCTCAATCCCAAGAAATGCATTTTTGTTGTGCATGAAGGCAAGCTTTGAGGACACATTGTGTCAAAAGAGGGAATTACCATTGATGTAGAAAGAGTAAGGGCTATTCTAGAGCTACCTTTACCCAGTCACAAGAAGGGACTGCAGAGTTTTATTGGCAGAATTAATTTTCTGTGAAGATTTATACGACATTGCAGATTTATTGAAGCCATTGACCTCTATGTTAAAGAAAAATATAGTTTTTAGTTGGACAAAAGAGGGCAAACTCAGTTTTGAGTCCATAAAAGAGGCATTATCGGCTGCACCAACTCTGGTAAATCTTGATTTCTCCAAAGATTTTATTTTGTATGCTTATGGTGGTCTAGATACCATTTCTGCAATTCTGGTATAGTAGCAAAGTGAAGGTTTTGAGCAGCCAATCACTTTCTTTAGTCAAGGACTCGAGGAATATGAAAAGAGGTATAGCTTCATTGAAAAACATGTCCTTGTAGTGGGAAGGAGCCTCAAGAAGTTTAGGTATCTTATTTCTAACAATAAGATACATTTGATGGTTGCTCACCCTAGTGTGAAGGAGTTCCTATTAGGTAAGGACGTTAATGAGAAAAGGGTTGGTTGGATTACCAAAGTCATGGAATATGATGTAGATATCAAGATAACCAAGCTCGTCAGAGGTAGAGGACTCAGTGAACAATTTGCTACTAGTTCTGAAAATGAAATAGAGAAGGAAGAAGAGGTGCTTCTAACCTTCGAGGATGAACATCAAGCTGATAGAGCAGCAGTTGGCACAGGTTGGGTTAATGACATGAATCAATTTTTGCAAACTAGTGAATGTCCAGCAAGTCTAGATAGAACCAAAAGAAGATATTTTAGACTGCAGTCTATTCCATATGTTTTAATAAATGATATGCTTTTCATAAAGGATTTTAATGGTGTCTTGTTAAGATGCATTAACAATAATCAAACTGACAAGGTGCTGCATGAGTTTCATGATGGAACAGTAGGGGGTCATTTTGCCCCAAGGAATACTACTTGGAAAATAATGAGAGTTGGATATTAATGGCCTAGCTTATTTAAGGATGCCCATGCATGGGCCAGAAAGTGTGTAAAATGTGCCATTTTTGCAGGCAAAGAAAGGCTGCCAGCTTTACCTCTGTAGCCAATTCAAGTAGAACAACCCTTTATGAGATGGGGCATTGATTTTATAGGTCCCATTAACCCACCATCAAGTGTAGGCCACAGGTGGATACTTACAGCAATAGACTATTTCACAAGGTAGACTGAAGTAGTGGCTCTAAAGGAATCCAATGAGAATGCCTTTTTGAACTTTTATCATGATTTGGTATCTAGATTTGGAGTACCTGAGTCAATTATCTCAGACAACGCTTTAGCCTTTGTTGGATTGAAAATAACTGACTGGACTGTGAAGAATGGAATCTATTTGAACACTTCATCAAATTATTACCCACAGGGTAATGGTTTGGTTGAATCTACAAATAAGAATCTCATAAGGATTATTAAAAGATCATTGGAGGACAACTAGAGGACCTGGCACACCAATTTGAAATCTGCTTTATGGGCAGATAGGATAACTCCTAAGAGGTCTATTGGAAACTCCCCATATATGTTAGTTTATGGGAAAGAGGCAAGATTGCCTGTGTCTGTGGAGCTACCAGCACTTGATATCATGAACTAGCTAGAGATGTTTGAAGAAGAGGATCCCATGGTTGTCAAATATGCTCAGCTTATGGAGCTTGAAGAAATAAGAGATAAGGCTATGAAGGCTATGGGATATCATCAGCTTTAGACAAAAAGAAATTTTGATAAGAAGGCCACTCCTAGAATCTTTAGGGAAGGTGATTTGGTACTCAAATGGAATGAATTGAGAAGTAGGCCAGGGAAACACTCCAAGTTTGACAACATGTGGAGTGGCCCATTTATCATTACTGAATGCAAGGAGCACAATGCATTTCAGTTATCAAACATGGATGGAGAAAATTTGCCTATCCCAGTTAATGGGATACACCTAAAGAGGTGTTTTGAGGTATGACTTACCTTGTAAATCAGTAAATTAAGTTACTTGTTTTCAATAAGTGTTGTTGCACAATAGTTTAGATCCCTTTTATTTTCCCTAAGTGCTGTCTAGCACAGTTAGAGGAGTAGCTTTCAGCATTTTTGTTTTGTTTTGGTCTTTCAGTGCTCTTCATTGTTGATATACTGAGTTACTAAGGTCAAGATTGTTTGTTAAAGGTATATTTTGAGTCTCCGTGTGACTCCATGCCCAATGGATGCTTAAGGCCACTGATCTAATTGTTTAGCAGGAAAACATCCCATAGAAGTCACCAAAATGTTGACCTATTTTACTTTGTCCAAAGTTAAATAGTTCACCTTGTATTTTCCTTGAAAATCCCAGAATCTTGTCTAAAGAATCCTTGCAGAAAACCTAGAAAAACTTAGAAATCTTTTAGCTTTAAGTGCCTTCCATTGCAAATTTTTCTCAGTATTATACTTAGTCATTTTATATGCATATGCAATTGTATGTTTCTTTGTATGTATGTTCGCATTGTATGTGCCAATGTACAATCGCACGTACAAAGAAAAAGATACTAAGGTTAGATGCAAAGAAAAGATGCAAGGCAAATATGCAGAGCCGACGGGTAAGTGCAAAAAGATGGGGGGCCAAATGGTTTTTTTTTTAAAATAATACATAATGCAAGCATGTTATAACGTGCTCGCATTATAACGCTCTCACATTATGGTTTGGTAATGATGAGCCTAAGGCTCGTCAAAACCAAACCATAATGCGCTCACGTTATAATGCGAGTGCATTATGAACTACTATAAATAAATAAAAAAAGGTTGTCATCTCATTTTATTTCTTTTTTCTCAACTATTCCCGCAGTCTGCAAACCCTAGGAAGCGTGCTCGCATTTTAGATTCCTTAATTCAACACAAAAATCTTATCGATTCATCGCCAAAATGCCGCCACGACGTCGAGCACGCCAAAGGAGTGAGTTTATTTATCTTTTTGTTTGAATTTGCTTCTAAATAGGTAGGTTTAAGTTATTTTTTGATGTATATTTCGTTAATTGTCAGGAAATGTTAATGCACCTCCTCCTCTTCCTCAAAATCTACAAAATCCTATGGAACAACAACCTCCTCCATCCATTCCTCGACATGCCCCTGGAACACAAGAAAATATAATGGGGCAAATTGAAAACAACAAAAAAGAAATTGAAGATATAATTGCAAGGTTGAAAGATCCTTCCACTTCAACCTTGCATAGGTCCATGCTTGTTGAATCTCTTGAATCTATGTTATCAAATGTAGATTCAATTAGCAAGCAAATAACTAGTTGGACGAATAAGAGGATAGAGTTTAGAGATTATTATGCAGACAAGCTGTCATACCAAGATGTGAAAAAATTACAAATTACAAAATTAGACTTGTGTTTGATTTTCACAAACCCACAAACAAATCAACCTCCACCCATTACATGCAAGAGGTTCCCTATCCATTGATGCAACAACCAAGTGATAAGGGACAATTTTAGGCAGAGGTGGTGGATGGTTTTTGACCATCCTCCATTGAATAATAATGAGGTCCTGCAATACTTTTTGAGGAAACTCTACTGTGAGTTTGTCCTCAAAAAAGTGCCAAACTATTTTGATATGCAAGACTTCCAGGGTAGAGGTGGGCGGTCAACACAAGATAGACTAGGAGCATGTGTTGACCCACAGTGGGCAGTGAGATGAGTAATCAACAGACCAGCCCATGAGCATGTTTCTATCCCTTCCATTGTGAAGGAGAGTGTTGAGGTCGATACACTTCAGTCCATTAGTGCCTTGACCCAGAGCATCATAGAGCATGCCAGTCCTGCAGCACAGAGTGGGTTGGGAGATAGTGTGAGGAGTAGGGTCCCACCCCATGCTTGTCAGACTTGCAGATCAGCCTGTGGACATAGTTAGGACACAGGTGCACAGGCTACATCTACAGCTGAGTAGATGGTGATGACAGATACCCTCCTGAGTGAGACTTTCGGCCTTGATACTCAGGTAAATATTAGCAAGTTTCTTGAATTTAATTTATTAAATTTCATTTTTGAAATGCAAGATTAACTAATTTAGTTTGATGATTTTAATAAAATTTTAGGGTTATAGCGTTGATGCAATTTTCAGGGGTTCTCCACCCGCATATTACACTAGATCATCTACTGTCAGGGTATGTAACTAGTAAGTGACAATTATAAATATTACATGTGAATAGCATCATTATAAATATGTAACTAGATTTTTGTATGTGACTTGTGTGCTTTATTGTGTGTACTTCCATGTTTAGATGAACGTGTGTGTATGTTAGAAGCCATGATTTGCATCACTATTATAGTTTTCGTAATTGAATAATGTTGTTTTATTTCCAGATGATGCAGGCTGTGGAGACACCTCCCGATGTTCATAGGGCAATGGAGCATGGTGTGACCTCTATGATTCATAGCTCCATGGCATTGACAGGGGTATGAGGCAGATTAGTAAATTTCAATTTACATTCATTGTTATAGTTGTCTATTTTTTAAAAATCAAAAGATTATTGATTTGAAGTTTAATTTCTATCTAGATGGTTTCTATAGGACATGACATCACCACGGCCTATTCCTACTACTGAGGCAAGTGAGGAGACAGATTATATGGTAGCGGTAAGTGATTATTTTGTTAAATGTTTCATTTTTATAACATGTAATTTCTATATATTAATGTCTATACTTTGTATTGTAACAGCTAAAGATGTAGGAAGAACTAAATAGGAGGAGCAGCCCTTGGGTTCATAGTAGACCACCCACATGCATGTCTCCATCTACTAGAAGATCAAAGGCTGCCCGTGATCTATTCTCTTCACCAGCTAGAGGGGAATGACTTTTTATTGTGTTCCTTTGTTGTATGCCTATATGGCATTTGTGGACATATATTTTGTATTGTATATAGTTGACATTGTATGCCTATATGGCTATTTTGTATATATGTTATACTTATATCGACAGATATTGATGTATGCCTATATGGATATTTGGTTAATACAAATCTTTTTTATTGATGGCGTCCATACTTGCATTATAAATCCACGTTTGAATGGATATTTGTAGATGGCTACTTCAAATATTTAAAGTCCAATTGTATTACATAGGATGTTTGTTGATCCAATAAGCTAGCTATTGTTATTCAAGTATCACCTAAACCTCATTTTGGAACTAAAAGATAAAAGTTGTATTTAAAAAAAAAATGAATCATCATGTTGAACAGAAAATATTAATATTCTTTATGAGTAGCATACAATGTCAACTATATGCAATACAAAAAAATGAATCATCATGTTATTCTTTATGTTTGAGATCCTAAAAATGACTAAGTCTGGTAGCCTGATATCTTGAAACACTAGGATGAATATCCAAGTCATTAGGATGATTGCGCCTTGAGAAAAATTCATTAAGATGAGCGCCTAAAGGAGACTTTCTTAAACATTCAAACATTGAGCAACAAGCATGAAGGGTTAAGGCACAATTTGCAACTCATAAAGCCTCAAAAGGGTGCCCAACTTGGAGAGAGCATTCATTTAAGACAAGGTGCCCATTGACACCTATTCCACCATAAAAGTGCGCCTAAGGTGGAAGGAGAACAAGCCTCTAGTAAGTGAAGCACACCTATTGTCTAAACCACTTCATTATGGTGCCCTAGCATGAGGAGGAGTATATAAGTCAATAGGAAATGGTGCCTAGAATGCAAATGAAGGACTAAGTGGTATTTTCAATAAGCATCAATTCACCTTGAGCCTTCAATAAATACATCAAATTGAGCCCCATAAGCCTAGGTGCCCTTTGCCTTCAAAAGAACCTTGTATTGGCGCCTTGGAGGAAATCAACTTACAATGACAAGTCTTGGATGTTTCTCATTTTGGATGATGTCTTTTGAGATTAACTACAATGATTGAAAGTTGAGATGAGTGGAAAGAACCTATCTTGAACCTTAGGTGCCCTTCATGTAATTTCCCACCATCATGAGCACCTAGATCTAAGAAGAAGGAGTGAATGAAGGATCTTAACATCAAGAAGCATGTTATCAATCAACTTGGAGAAGTCTTTGACAATAATTATGATGAATTGAGTACATGGAAGTAAAGGAAGTACATATCAACTCCAAAGTGTGCCTAATGATCAATAAGAAATTCTTCCAAAGCAAAGGCACTCATTGTGAATTTTCCTACTAGTTTTGGCGCCTTGAAGTCTAAGTGCATGAAAATCATGAGGATGAGTGCTTAGGGATGATATAGTCTTCATAAGAGTTTAAATAAGAACATCATCAAAATGCGCCTTGGTAGAGAGACTTGAGACCATCATCAAATAAGACAAAATATCTATCTCCAAGCTAGGCGCAAATTCTAGCTCCTCCCAACTCAAATGAGCACCCAAGTTGAAGTCAACTTTCATCTATACAACCCTCAGATTGTGCCATGATTGAGGAAGGGATTTGAACCTCAAAATTTAATCATCTCAAGATAAAAGATTCCTTAGACACTTGGCATTTGATTGAAATCATTGAGAATTAGAAAGAACCACCTAAGGATGTAAGGTGCACTTGTCACCCATACAAGCCTAAAATTGCACCTAGGGGAAATAACTTGATTTCATATCAATAGGTGAGTGCCTTGAGAGAAAAGATCACTCTAGGTAATTTTCAATTGTTGAAAGCACAAAAATGATAAAGATAAAGGCAATTGAGTTAGGCGCACTTTAGCCTCTGAGGACACCTCAATGAGCACCTTGGGTGAAATTGCATGAGATGACCTTTTGGAGTGAGCGCTTGAAAGATAAAATTCATTCTAAGACATGTCTCATCATTTAGAATTACAAAATTGCAAGTATAAAGACATTTAAATCTAAGTGTACTCTCCATCAGTACAAACCCATTCTGGCACCTAAGGGAGAAATTGCATTGAAAGACACCTTTTGAATGAATCTCTTAAGGGTGATTGATCTCTTTAAGCCATTACAATTGTTTGAAATCATTTAAAGTGATAAATATGGACCAACTTGTGTTAGGCACCCTTTTCTCTTCTTTTTACCTATATATGCACCTAGATTTGTAGTAAGATTATTCCATGTTTAAAGAGGATTCCTTTGTGTTATAAAATGTTTATCATGAAGATAGATGTGTTTCTTGGTTTGTATTGTAGGAAGATTGAAGGAAAAGGTAGGAGTAAGAGCTTGGAGTTGCCTATAGTCATCATGTAGCTGCTCCAAAGGAGCCTTTCACATTCAGTCATGCCAGAGAGTTAAGATGGAAGTGATCACTGCCAAGGAAACACCACTTCAAGAGGTAGCTGCTCCAAGAGGTCACAACAAGATATATTTCAAGTCTTCTTCATCAATGACATCACTAGTTGCATCATGTTCGAAGACTTCCATCTATCACTTCAAGTTCCATTCATCTTCAAGTATCAACTAGATTCTTCATCAATCATTGCTTCAAGATCTGCATGTAGCTGCTCCAAAGGAACTGTTGTGATGTTCACAACATGCCCCATTATGCTCCTTAGCAAAATGGGGACCCCTGCTGATGTTTTGCTTTTTGCTTCTGCTTGTGTTTTTCTGCTTTCTGGCGGTTTGGTAAAAATGAAGGTCAGGTGCATCATCATCATGATATTGGATAAGGTTGGTCATCATCATGAGGTCAGTGTGTCAAAGTTCATATTTTATTGCTGTGACCTAATATTTAGAAAGAGCTTGAAATTCCATGCAGGTTTGCCTTTTACTTCACTTGAAAATTCGTCCATATGTGAAAGTTATGCACGGTCAAAGTTTTGGTCAAACCTGATATTCACAGGAGGATCATCATATTTTTATATCCTAAGTCATGTTGACAGGATCATCATGATCTTGGTCTATCACCCGATAAAAATCATGCAGTCGCAATATCCGGACGTCAATCTTAGGTGGTAGTGCCCTTTACCCGTCAAATGGCCTTATGCGCATTATGCAGCATCATGATATTTTTTAGGAGGGTCATATGTTATAAACTCGGTTTTGGTTACATGAAGAACATCATCATCATGATATTTGAACCCCCCCTGATAATATCCTGAGGTTCAAATATCATGATGACATCAACTTTAAGTCAAGGTAAGTTCCCCCGTCGAGCGGTCTTTGTATCGCGAGCATCATCATGATATCTTTGCATCGCCTAAAATTAAAATATCATGCTGATAGTATAAGATCACCCTGACTTAGCAAATTCATCATCGGCATATTTGCATGCGCATGTTATAAACCTATCGGAGGGTCATCATCATGATATTTGCCTGAAGTTCGCTAAGATGATGATGACGACTTCATATCCTCCTGATCTCTTTTTGCATCATCATGATCATCATCCTGATCTTTCACGAGGGTCATTCGCTGAAATTCGCTAAGTGATGGAGACATCATCATCATAATTCGATGAAGAGGATCATCATGTTCATATCCTCCTGATCGCCTTTTTTGCAATATCATGATGATCACCCTATCTATTCAGAAGAGGGCGATATTTCATTCCTCAAACAGCATGATCATATTTTACAATATCACCCTAGCGCAAATATCATGATGACCTCAACTCATCCTTGTGTTCCGAAAACGAAATATGATGATTATGTCATCATGATAATTCGATGAGGAGGATCATCATGTTTTATCCTGTCCTGTTATCAACATCATCATGATCTTGTTTGTTCACCCGACATTTCGTAAAGTCCTCCTACCGATGAAGTAAGACCTTTTGCAAATATCCTGATGATCCTCATCATCCTGATTTCCCTTCGGCAGGATATTTTCCAAAACATGATCCGGTTAGCGAAACATCCTGATGACGTCATGTTCTAAGTTTAACAAAGGTTCCCGGATATCATGATGACGTCATCCCAATCTGATAAATGAAGAGGCTAATATCCTGATGATCCTCATCATCACATTTTCCTTCAACAGGATATTTTCTGAAGCACGATCCGGTTCCCGAACATGATGAAGTCTTATTCTAAGTTCGACAAAAACAAATATCCTGATGATGATCATCATCATCACATTTTTCCTTCAAACAGGATATTTTCAAGCACGATCCGTTTCCCGAATATGATGATGACGTCTTATTCCAAGTTCGACATAAGCCCCAAATATGATGATGATCATCATCATCCTGATCTTTCGAGAGGGTTACCTTGGCCGTAAAAAGGGTCATATTACATTCATCATCCTGATCATGCTCCTTAGGTGACCTGATATCACAATTATCCCCCTGATCTTAACCGAATATGATGATGACGTCATCCTTAGCATTTCAATGAAGCCCGAATATCATGATGACGTCACCATCATTCTCCTTTCCTTGGCAGCATGATCATATTCATATCCTCCTATTCTTCTTCAACATGATGATGATGATGATGTTGTTCTTTTCTCCAATATGCAGAAGCGAAATATCATGATGACGTCATCTGGAACTTCTCAGAAAGGGAATGCATCATATTTCCCGAATATCATGATGATGAAGTGAATGTCGGCCAACATGTTTTTTTTACACGCCGATAGCGATGATCATGTCGATGGGCGGGAAATGAAGCGGTGGAATTTTAAAGTGTTTTTTTTGGCACCTGTGGCATTTTCCCGGTCAGCGATGGTTGACCCGATGATTTTGAGCAGTCTGAGCACATTTTGGACGCGTTTTGGGAGTTTTCTGGATCCGATTTCCATAATCTTGCGCAGTCACCTGGGTTTAAACGCTTATTTTAATTTCATGCTGTTTATGTGATAAATGAAATACTTATTGCTTGTCTTGTCTTGCAGGCTTGCAGTTGAGGAAGCAGCTGGAAAGTCAACACAGTGACCTCATGGAGGCAGAAGATTTGATCTCAGGAGCAAGAAGATAAGGATGAAGTGCGAAAAGTCAAGGCCATTCAAGTAAAGAACAAGGTTGCAGCTGAAGGTATTACTACAACAGATAAACAGAAGTTATTGCCCAGCTGCCGGAACTTCTCAGAAGGGGCAATATTTCGCCCAGATTTGACACTGCTCAGAGATATTTTTGAGAACTGGTTCACCTGTATTTATTGCTGTAACCAGGGGTTTGAACCAGGGGTTCAGTTAGGTTTTTGCTGTAGTGAGGACGATCAGAATGTCTTTATATTGTGCCTCTCTACACTGTAATACTTTACAACAGGGATTTTAGGAAAGCAACAAGGGTTACAACAGTTTTTTTAGAAGCATACAGTTAGCTTAGCATAGTTTAGAGGTAGAAGAAGGAGGTCGCCTGTTTGTCTGCAGTAAGGTGCGCGTGGAATGTCTGGCTGCCTTACTATATCTGTAAAGCTTGTAAGTTCTCTGTAGTGTGATCAATGAAACTAAGAGTCATTCCTACATTGTAAATCATGTATGACTATTCGTTTCTAATACAATAGAATCTGGAGTTCTGCATCTATCTTCTGAGTGTTCTCCTGCTCTTCTTTGTGTTTTGAAATATCTTCTTTGAGAGCTTGCAATTTTAAATGTATGTTTGTGAAAATGCTCAGAACTTACATTTAGGGTTTTTACTGTGGATTTGATCAAATTACTGTGGTATTTACATAGTGCATAACAGAAACAATTAGATCCTTAGGTAGATTAAATGAGGTATAGATTAGATCTTTCTAACTTTTCCCAACCCATCTGAAATATTTAGCTGAAAACGTAGAAATCTAAAGGAAATTGTCTCAAATTTGAAGAAGCATGCATAACAGAGCTATAAGTAGACAGTTTTCATAAACAGATAAAGAAGAAGGCTGCAAAAAATTCAAGAAAACCATCTAAAACTTGCAGCCCGGTAACACTTGTATGCAAAGGAACAGAATACTTGTTGAAATCTATGACCTTTTTGCATATTCTTAGTCCAGTCAGCCACCAAACAAACCTAAACTACGTAAGGCCCCTTGAACATTACAGCTTCACATTGACCAACTAAACTTGACCAACCGAACCATTGTAGACTTGGGATTAGTTGAATCTCGAATGATTCCTTCTGATCTTTCAAGTATAGTTTCAGTTCATTATATGTGAATTTTAACTTATTGTTATGATTGCATCAAAACAGTCATCAACAGGAACTTCTCATCATCATCAAGCATTCCAAAGACATCCATTCAATTTCAAGTCCCTCTGATACATTCAAGCCTCCTTGAGAAGTCATCTACTTCACATATAAGGGAAAGTGTTATCATCAATATCTACACTTCAAAGGACCTTTCAAGTTGGAACACTTCTTCATCAAACATTTAAAGACATCCATCCAAGCTTCAAGTTCTTTCACAATCTTCAAGTCCAGGAGAAATTGCATCTAGTGAACTCATTAATTGGCACCTAGGAGGAAAAGACCTTAAACTTACATTATTGAGTCAGCACTTTAGAAATTGAGCCATTCCTAGTCAATTGGAGTCATAAAATATCAAATACAAAGTCAAATTGGACTTAGGCACCCCTTCATATAATTTCCCACCATCATGAGCGCCTAGATCTAGGATGATCATCCAATTGCGCCTAGGAATAAGATACAAGTCCAAGACCTCAAATTTGAGTGCCTAGAAGTGTGATGGATTGAAGCAGCTACATTGGCGCCTAAGGGTAAGTTGTATCTAATGACATCACCTAATTGAACACCTAGGAGGTATAAAGCTTAACATTGACATGACGACAAGCGCTTAGTAAAGGAGAGTTTCTCAAACATTTAAACATGTGAATGAAGTCATAGAAATGCACTAAGTCATCTAGGTGCCATTTTTCCCTTGTGTACCCTTAAATTTGTGCCTAAGAAGAAGTTGCTTCAATTCATTGGAGTGTTTGAGTATTGAGGATTTCTTAGCAATGCTTTGCAACTTTACACTGCCTCCTTCTGACGATTTTTGGGGCAGCAGAAAACCTTTCACCATGGGCAAACACCTCAGAGATATAAAAAACTGAGAGAGGTTATTGTAGAGATACTCTACATGATCGCATTTCCTCAGACAAAATGTTTCTAAGTGACACAATTTTTGAGTAACATCTCGTCAAAGATTGCTGCCTATTTGCACTTTGGACTCTTCAGGGATATCGTCGATACAATGTAGCTCAGACTGTTTCAACATGTTTAGGTGAAAAATAGGACCATGCCTAGCATAAATGTAGCCATCCAGACGTGTTGGAACAGTTATTTTGGTCGCATCAGGAGCAGGATGAAAGTTACACCCATTTGTAACTTTACACTACCTCCTTCTGACAATTTTTGGGGCAGCAGAAAAAATTTCGCCATGGGCAAATGTCTCAGAGATATAAAAAATTGAGAGAGGTTATTGTAGAGGCACTCTACATGATCGCTTTGCCTTAGCCATAATGATTTTAAGTGACACAGTTTTCAAGTAACATCTTGTCAAAGATTGCTACCTTTTTGCACTTTTAACTCTTCAGGGATATCGTCAGTACAATGTAGCTCAGACTATTTCGACATGTTTAGGTGAAAAAAAGGACCATACGTTGCGTAAATGTACCCATTCGGATGCGTTGGAATAGTCAGTTTGGTCGCATCAGGAGCAGGACGAAAGTTACACCCCTTTGCAACTTTACACTGCCTCCTTCTGACGATTTTTTGGGTAGCAGAAAACCTTTGACCATGGGCAAATGTCTCAGAGATATAAAAAATTGAGAGAGGTTATTGTAGAGGCACTCTACATGATCGCATTTCCTTAGACGCAATGTTTCTAAGTGACATGGTTTTCAAGTAACATCTTGTCAAAGATTGCTGCCTTTTTGCACTTTGGACTCTTCAGGGATATCGTCGGTACAATGTAGCTCGGACTGTTTTGACATGTTTGGGTGAAAAATAGGACCATGCCTAGTGTAAATGTACCCATCCAGACATGTTGGAATAGTCAGTTTGGTCACATCAGGAGTAGGACGAAAGTTACACCCCTTTGCAACTTTACACTGCCTCCTTCTGATGATTTTTGGGGCAACAAAAAACCTTTCACCACGGGCAAATGTCTCAAAGATATAAAAACTGAGAGAGGTTATTGTAAAGGCACTCTACATGACCGCTTTGCCCTAGATGGAATGTTTCTAAGTGACATGGTTTTTTAGTAACATCTCGTCAAAGATTGTTGTCTTTTTGCACTTTGGACTCTTCAGGGATATCGTCGGTACAATGTAGCTCAGACTGTTTCGACATGTTTGGGTGAAAAATAGGACCATGCCTAGCATAAATGTATCCATCTGGATGCGTTGGAATAGTCAGTTTGGTTGCATCAGGAGCAAGACAAAAGTTACAGCCCTTTGCATCTTTACACTGCCTCCTTCTGACAATTTTTTGGGGCAGCAGAAAACCTTTCACCACGGGCAAATGCCTCAAAGATATAAAAAACCAAGAGAGGTTATTGTAGAGATACTCTACATGATCGCATTTCCTCAGACAAAATGTTTCTAAGTGACACAATTTTTGAGTAACATCTCGTCAAAGATTGCTACCTTTTTGTACTTTGGACTCTTCAGGGATATCATCGATACAATGTAGCTCAGACTGTTTCAACATGTTTAGGTGAAAAATAGGACCATGCCTAGCATAAATGTACCCATCTAGATGCATTGGAATAGTTATTTTGGTCGCATCAGGAGCAGGATGAAAGTTACACCCATTTGTAACTTTACACTGCCTCCTTCTGACGATTTTTGGGGCAGCAGAAAACCTTTCGCCATGGGCAAATGTCTCAGAGATATAAAAATTTGAGAGAGGTTATTGTAGAGGCACTCTACATGATCGCTTTGCCTTAGACATAATATTTTTAAGTGACACGGTTTTCAAGTAACATCTTGTCAAAGATTGCTACCTTTTTGCACTTTTAACTCTTCAGGGATATCGTCGGTACAATGTAGCTCAGACTATTTCAACATGTTTAGGTGAAAAAAAGGACCATACGTTGCGTAAATGTACCTATCCGGATGCGTTGGAATAGTCAGTTTGGTCGCATCAAGAACAGGACGAAAGTTACACCCCTTTGCAACTTTACACTGCCTCCTTCTGACGATTTTTTGGGCAGCAGAAAACCTTTGACCATGGGCAAATGTCTCAGAGATATAAAAAACTGAGAGAGGTTATTGTAGAGGCACTCTACATGATCACATTTCCTTAGACGCAATGTTTCTAAGTGACATGGTTTTCAAGTAACATCTCGTCAAAGATTCCTGCCTTTTTGCACTTTGGACTCTTCAGGGATATCGTCGGTACAATGTAGCTCGGACTGTTTTGACATGTTTGGGTGAAAAATAGGACCATGCCTAGCGTAAATGTACCCATCCAGACATGTTGGAATAGTCAGTTTGGTCATATCAGGAGTAGGACAAAAGTTACACCCCTTTGCAACTTTACACTGCCTCCTGATGATTTTTGGGGCAACAAAAAACCTTTCACCATGGGCAAATGTCTCAGAGATATAAAAACTGAGAGAGGTTATTGTAGAGGCACTCTACATGATCGCTTTGCCCTAGATGGAATGTTTCTAAGTGACATGGTTTTTTAGTAACATCTCATCAAAGATTGTTGTCTTTTTGCACTTTGGACTCTTCAGGGATATCATCAGTACAATGTAGCTCAGACTGTTTCGACATGTTTGGGTGAAAAATAGGACCATGCCTAGCATAAATGTACCCATCTGGATGTGTTAGAATAGTCAGTTTGGTTGCATCAGGAGCAAGACAAAAGTTACAGCCCTTTGCATCTTTACACTGCCTCCTTCTGACGATTTTTGGGGCAGCAGAAAACCTTTCACCACGGGCAAATGCCTCAAAGATATAAAAAACCAAGAGAGGTTATTGTAGAGGTACTTTACATGATCCTGTTGCCTTAGATGGAATGTTTCTAAGTGACACAATTTTTGAGTAACATCTCATCAAAGATTACTGCCTTTTTACACTTTGGACTGTTTAGGGATATTGTCGGTACAATGTAGCTCAGACTGTTTCGACATGTTTGGGTGAAAAATGGAACAATGCCTAGCCTAAATGTACCCATCTGGATGCATTGGAATAGTCAGTTTGGTCACATCAGGAGAAGGACACCAAAAATGAATAACATGATGATGTAAAAATGTGTATATGTGTAAAAATGCAGCAAGAAATAAAAAAAAGACAAACCTTACAAATTAATGTGCATACTTACAACTCAATGTAACATGACTTTACAAAATCAATGTGAATACTTACAAATTAATCCAATGAACCATCCGGGTCTGCTCTACTCTTTATTGTGTCAAGTATTGCTTCATGGTCAGACTCACGCACCTTCCACAAGATTTTGTTCAAAGGTCTACCCCGATACTTTATCAAATGAACATTGGATGCCACGACAAGGTTACAGTAATGAAGAATCTTTTGATGCATGTCAAAGTCCTGAAACAACCAAATATTAACACTCTTATGTGGGTACCTTCTAAGCCATGTTCCAGTAATAACCACTGAGCCTATAGGGTATTCGATATTTTCTCCATCTATAACAGGGGCCTCCAATTTCTTTTTGGCCTCAACAAAATGACATAAGTAATAATATGTTCCCTCTTCATTATCTTCATCTACAATAACTACATATACATGCCCTACATTGATATGTATGGCAAATTAGATGAAATTAGTCAACATTACAAAAACACTACAAAGTAAGATGACATTACCTGGTTGAACTAGATAAAATTAGATGCATATACGTGCCCTATATTACCTGGTTGAACTAAATCTTATATGTTGTCAAAGTCAACTGATGATTCCATCTACATTAGTTCCAGTGCCGTAGGGGGTTGATACGTGTCAAGTGGGCCAAGATAACTTAACTGCCATTCGTCAACCCACTCCTTTGATTCGCACTCATCCCAGACTTGAATTGTACAGGAAGAACAAAAGCATGACATCTTTCACATATGGATACTCCATGAACCTGCAATTGAGCTTCTGAAAGAGTGCATCTCATTTGATCATGTCAATGTACAACAGTCCTCATATGGTGTAATGTTAGTATCATCTATCAACCAAAAAAAATACGAACTGAAGACTTACCTTCATTACTTGGACCCATGGAAGCATTACACCACTCGACAATCAATTTTGCATCTATCAACTTTGCATTGTCTTTATACTTTAACTCTTCTTGTGCTATGGCTCTTTTGATACATGCTCTTGCACCATCATGCTCCCCCTTTCCATGCCCAGCCTCACAAAAGTTCCACATATGCTGAATACCTATAAAATTATGCCTCCTACTTAGCCAATAGAAATTCCATGAGTTCTTGAATTGTGACGTACAATTATCCAACCATATGATATGCTGACTGAACGATATGCCTCTTCTAGCTAAATCATTGTATAACACCTGAAAGCAACCTTGCACGAACTCCGTAGAATGCGTGCGATCATGACTAATATAGAAATTATACTCCCTTATGATCTTTCTATCATCCTTTGTACTATCATTCGCATGGATGAATGCGATGTGCACAAATATAGAAACCTATGTGGAGTTGTAATATTGTGATTGCACCTCACACTGTGGCTATAGACTGTAGTTCTCTGCAAAGTTGACGACTAAAACAATGCTACCAACCAGAAATGTGTCCTTACATAACTTGAATTGCAAGTCCAACCATCGAGCTCTATGGGCATGTCTTGCATACTCATACACTATGCTGTCACAAAATATAGGCATAAACTGATACACTGGAATCTTTTCAATAACCAATTCACACCTCTTTGCTTCTTTACCATCTTTTGTATTGTATGCCACTATTTTATACTTGCCAAACTCTACCAGTTTGTTTCCAACTGCATGTGTTCTTTCCATATGTTCACATATTGGCAAATGTTGCAAGCCACCACAATGATAACATGTGACATCCAAGCATAATTTCTTGTAGAATATTTGACCTTCCTCTCTTTCACATAAAATTCTTGATATGAATTCTCTTGAAGATGTTGGTGGGGCACCTATGGCACAACCCTGCAAATCATTGTTAGTATGCATATCTAAACATATAAACCTATAAGCATCAAAATGGTTAGAAAATTTAATATGTAATCTACAACAACAAGTAGTGCGTGTGTGATTTATCTTGACATAGAAAGGTTTTAGCATTTCAAAATATCTTTGATAAATTTTAATTTGAGGATACTTCTCTAGAAATTTACCATAAAACTGTGTTTGAGTCTCATCCAAAAAATGCTTTAGATGCGGCTCACGGTTCTGACTACTGATTCTCCTTCTTACCACATCCCTTTGATTCGGAGATACCCTTGTGTAATTCTTCCAAAAGTCTTCAATTAGTGATCTCAATGCTTCAACAATTGGTTTATCTTTTTGTGGTAGTCTCCCCGAGAATCCCCATAATTCATTGGCATTAGTGTCCTCAATTCTTTGGCATCTTCCAATGGCTCTTGATAAAGTTTTCCTATTAATTCTCAATTCTTGACTCGTCTTTCTAATGAGACGAGCTTTCCTCATTTGACTACTTACTATAGTCGATGTAATCACACACCGTGTTGCATTACTATCTTTTGTGCATGAGGTGTTACCCACACTCTCATACGCACTCATTAGATTCCTGACAATAGATTTTTCACTTGAAGCCTCTAATGTTCTCAACCCAAGAATCTTCATGATGGACCTATACTTTATACTTCGCATCATTTCAATGAATAGTTGACATCTTGCAGTCTCATTTAACTTTTCAAAGAACAATCTCCAAATCTTATGAGCATATCTTCTACAAGTGTATTTTGGAATCTTACCTTCCATTGGCTGTAAAATATTCTCATCAATATCAATCAAATACTTTGTCTTTCTATGCAAAATTCTAGGTGGTGTTAAGTTAGGTAAATTCATCTCAACATTAGGAATTTCATCAATATTTAAATGAGATGGGCTAGATGGCATACCTTCGATTGAAGATGGAATAGCTGACATACCTTGAGGTTGAGGTGGGAACGATGGCGTACCTCCTTCATCACATGTGAGTGATTATGTACTCTCAACTTGATATGTGGTAGATGGTGTCCCTACATGTTGACTTGCAGTAGTGGACGTGTCTCCAACTATGGTATTCAAATCTCTCATAGCCTAAATTTTTTGTATTTGTTCTCTTTGTGCTGCCAATATCATATCTCTTTGTGATGGTTGTGGTTCCTCTTCAATTGGCATGTCTTCATTTATCGTGTCTAATTTCCTCTTCTCACGAAGTTCCCTCATAGCCACTGCTTACTTTGCATTCTTAGCTTCTATCTCTTCCTGTGTTGGTTTAATTCTTGATCATTTCCTCGGCATGACGGAGAATTTGTCTGTAGCATGATAAAGAGACCAATATTACTTCCTAAGAAATGAATACAAGATAATATTGGGATTGTACTTTTATTATGTTGTAAGGATTTATTCTTGTATAGTTTGACATCATGGTATGTTAAGGTCTGTTTAATACACATAATTATTAAAGAGCCCAAGTGTAGAAAATATACATGGCATCATGTGAGATTGTAGGTTTCTTTCTTGATTGGGAATGTGTCTATTTTAAAAATGTATGATAAAGCATGATAAAGTAATTCAAATAGAATTAAGGAAAATGTAAAGAACATGTATGTAAAGACTTGACATACCTAAAAAACAAAGATTCGAATGGAGAGAGTACCCAATTATGTAGTGTTTTTTTCTTCTTGCATCAAACTCGTCAACAATTTGAGTTTTTCACCACTTGCTTCCTTTTCAATGTTAAATTGAATAACACTCAAATATAATACTAACAAGAATACTATTAACCAATCTATAATGTTAAATTCCTAAAATTGAATCACAATTAACATTGCAACACTACAAAAATTGAAACTTGAATAGATATATATCAAACTTGGTGTGAAAACTATGTTATTTCCTCCTCAAGTTGGCAAAGTAGAAAAGGTGGTGGAAAGATCATGCAAAGGTGGTAGAATGTGTCAAATGCGCATGTGAACTTCCCAACAGCATGAAAGAATTTCTTTTTTGTTGGAGCACGCACAGAATCAGTATGAAAACAAAGCATGTGGGCCTAGATCATGGGGGTCAACACTTTTTTACCATTTCTATAGTAGGACAAAACGCGAGCACGTTATAACTTGCTTGCATTTTGTCCTGCTATAGATTGATCACATCCTATGCATTATCTTCCTTAACACAAGCAGGGATGACCACATCCTGTGCTTCATCAACTGACACTTCCAAGCCTTACAATTCCTCTTAAATACGGGAGGATCCATGACTGGAAGAGCCAAGCCACTTGGTCCCGCCTTGCTGAAGGATGACATTTTGGGAGAATTAGGAGATTTTCCTTTGGAGATCATATAATCTTTAAATGCTTTCCATCTTGGTAGGTCCTCTGCATCAAAGAAAAACCACTGATGGTGTCTAAGAAATAAGAAATTCTTCATCTCTTCAAGGTGATCCATTTCTCTTTCCAAACCTTCCCCTTCAGACTTGAATGACCAGAAGGTTTTTGAGGGAGAACTTTTCCTATTTCCTGCAAGAGCTTGCCAGATGCTCCACCATATGATAGGCATAACAATGAAGGGGCAAGCCCTCATAATCAAGTTCTTGATAGAAAATGCCCATCGAGGAAGAAAGACAGATCTTCTTTGGAAGCAGAAGTTCTAGTTTGTGACAAATCCTTATCCAATCATAAAGAGCAGGGGTTCTGTCAAGGGATTACCAATCCACTTCCATAAAGTCTCCTGAAGACTTCCTGATTGATTCCAAAACATCCACACCCCAAAACTGGAGAGGTAATCAATATAATCGAACCCATAAATCTGCATTTGATGACAAAAACTCTCTTCAGGCTAGATTAAGAGTCCAACATTTTAGCTCAAGTCTAAACCCATCAACATCTAAATAACCTGAATACAAAATCTCTATTTGCCTATCTTTAGAACTCAACCCTCAACATCAAGTCCTAATCCCTCAACACTTAACTCTAATCCCTCGACCCTCAACCCTATCCCTAAACCCTAAACCCTAAAACCTCAACCCTCAACCGTCAACGTCAAATCCTAATCCCTCAACCCTAAACCCTATCCCTAAACCCTCAACACTATACCTCAAACCCTAATACCTCAACCCTCAACCCTAAACCTTATCCCTAAACCCTAATCCCTCAACCCTCAACCCTAATCCATCATCCCTCAACTCTAATCCATCATCCCTAAACCCTAAATGCTATCCCTATTCCTAAACCCTCAACAGACTCGATACTATACCATAAACCCTAATCCCTTATCCCTAAACCTTCCAACCCTATCCCTAATCCTTATACCCTCCACACTCTAATTTAACCCTAATCCCTTGACCCTCAACCCTATCCAAAAACCCGTAACCCTCAAACCTCAATGTACTCAACCCTCAATGTCAAACCCGAATCCCTCAACCCTTAACTCTAATCCCTTGACCCTTAACCCTTAACTTTGATCCCTCAACCCTCAACCCTATCCCTAAACCCTTGACCCTCAAACCTTAACCCTCAAACCTGAACGTCAAACCCTAATCCCTCAACCCTTAACTCTGATCCCCCTCAACCCTATCCCTAAACCCTAAACCCTGAAGCTTCAACCCTCAATGTCAAATCCTAATCCATCAACCCTTCACTCTAATCCTTCAACCCTAAACCCTATCCCTAAACCCTCAACACTATACCTTAAACCCTAATCCCTCAACCCTAAACCTTATCTCTAAACCCTAATCCCTCAACCCTCAACCCTAATCTGACATCCCTCAACTCTAATCCCTCATCCCTAAACCCTAAATGCTATCCCTATTCCTAAACCCTCAACAAACTCGATACTATACCTTAAACCCTAATCCCTTATCCCTAAAACCTCCAACCTTATCCCTAATCCTTATACCCTCCACACTCTACTTTAACCCTAATCCCTCGATCTTAACCCTATCCCTAAACCCTTGACCCTCAAGCCTCAACCCTTAACCCTCAATGTCAAACCCTAATCCCTCAACCCTTAACTCTGATCCCTCGACCCTCAACCCTATCCCTAAACCCTAAAGCCTCAACCCTCAATGTCAAATCCTAATCCCTCAACCCTAAACCCTCAACACTATACCTTAAACCCTAATCTCTCAACCCTCAACCCTAAACCCTAATCCCTCAACCCTAATCCATCATCCCTCAACTCTAATCCCTAATCCCTAAACCCTAAATGCTATCCCCATTCCTAAACCCTCAACAGACTTGATACTATACCTTAAACCCTAATCCCTTATCCCTAAACCCTCCAACCCTATCCCTAATCCTTATACCCTCCACACTCTACTTTAACCCTAATCCCTCGACCCTCAGCCCTATCCCTAAACCCTTGACCCTCAAACCTCAACCCTCAACCCTCAACGTCAAACCCTAATCCCTCAACCCTTAACTCTGATCCCTCGACCCTCAACCCTATCCCTAAACCCTAAAACCTAAAGCCTCAACCCTCAAGGTCAAATCTTGATCCCTCAACCCTTCACTCTAATCCCTCAACCCTAAACCCTCAACACTATACCTTAAACCCTAATCCCTCAACCCTTAACCCTCAACCCTAATCCGTCATCCCTCAACTCTAATCCCTCATCCTTAAACCCTAAATGCTATCCCTATTACTAAACCATTAATAGACTCGATACTATACCTTAAACCCTAATCCCTAAACCCTCCAACCCTATCCCTAATCCTTATACCCTCCACACTCTACTTTAACCCTAATCCCTTGACCCTCAACCCTATCTCTAAACCCTTGACCCTCAAAGCTCAACCCTCAACCCTTAACTATGATCCCTCGACCCTCAACCCTAAACCCTAAAGCCTCAACCCTTAACGTCAAATCCTAATCCCTCGACCCTTCACTCTAATCCCTCAACCCTAAACCCTATCCCTAAACCCTCAACACTATACCTTAAACCCTAATCCCTCAACCCTCAACCCTAAACCTTATCCCTAAACCCTAATACCTCAACCCTCAACCCTAATCTATCATCCCTCAACTCTAATCCCTCATCCCTAAACCCTAAATGCTATCCCTATTCCTAAACCCTCAAAAGACTCGATACTATACCTTAAACCCTAATCCCTTATTCCTAAACCCTCCAACCCTATCCCTAATCCTTATACCCTTCACACTCTACATTAACCCTAATCCCTCAACCCTTAACCCTATCCCTAAACCCTTGAGCCTCAAACCTCAACCCTCAACCCTCAACATCAAACCCTAATCCCTCAACCCTTAACTTTGATCCATCAACCCTCAACCCTATCCCTAAACCCTAAACCCTAAAGCGTCAACCCTCAACATCAAATCCTAATCCCTCAACCCTTCACTCTAATCCCTCAAACCTAAACCCTCAACGCTATACCTTAAACCCTAATCCCTCAACCCTCAACCCTAAACCTTATCCCTAAACCCTAATCCCTCAACCCTCAACCCTAATCCGTCATCCCTCAACTCTAATCCCTCATCCCTAAACCCTAAATGCTATCCCTATTCCTAGGCCCTCAATGGGCTTGATGCTATACCTTAAACCCTAATCCCTTATCCCTAAACCCTCCAACCCTATCCCTAATCCTTATACCCTTGACAGTCTACTTTAACCCTAATCCCTCGACCCTCAACCCTATCCTGAAACCCTTAACCCTCGAACCTCAATGTACTCAACCCTCAACGTCAAACCCTAATCCCTCAACCCTTAACTCTGATCCCTTGACCCTTAACCCTTAAAACTTGAACCCTAAAACCTATCCCTACACGCTTGACACTCGACACTATATCTTAAACCCTAATCCCTTAACCCTCATCCCTAAAGCCTCAACCCTAAATCCTTAAACCTTCAACCCTAAACCCTATCCCTAATCCCTCTACCCTCGACACTCTTATTTAACCCTAATCCCTTGACCATTAACCCTATCCCTCAACCTCAACCCTCAACCCTCAACTCTCAACATTAAACCCTAATTCATCAACCCTAGACCCTAATCCCTCAAACCTAAACCCTATCCCTAAACCATCAACCCTCAACACTATACCTTAATCCCTAATCCCTATCCCTCAACCCTTAACCCTTAAAACTTCAACCCTATCCCTACACCCTCAACACTTGACACTATATATTAAGCCTTAAACCCTCATCCCTAAAGCCTCAACCCTCAATCCTTAAACCTTCATCCCTAAACCCTATCCCTAATCCCTCGACCCTCGACACTCTAACCCTAACCTCGACATTAAACGTTAATCCGTCAACCCTAAACCCTAATCCGTCAACCCTAAACCCTATCCCTAAACCCTCAACCCTCAACACTATACCTTAAACCCTAATCCATCAACCCTATAACCTAATCCCTCAACCCTCAACCCTAAACACTATCAATAAACCCTCAACCCTTGACACTATACCTTAAACCCTAATCCCTCAACCCTCAACCCTAATCCCTCAACCCTTAACCCTAATCCCTCATCCCTAAACTCTAAATGCTATCCCTATTCCTAAATCCTCAACCCTCGACACTATACCTTAAACCCTAATCCCTTATCCCTAAACCCTAAACCCTATCCCTCAACCCTTAACCCTTAAAAATTAAACCCTAAAACCTATCCATAAACCCTTGACACTCAACACTATATTTTAAACCCCAATCCCTTAACCCTCAGCCCTAAAGCCTCAACCCTCAATCGTTAAACCTTCAACCCTAAACCCTATCCCTAATCCCTCTACCCTTAACACTCTACTTTAAACCTAATCCCTTGACCATCAACCCTATCCCTAAACCCTCAACCCTCAACTCTCAATATTAAACCCTAATCCCTCAACCCTAAACCCTAATCCCTCAACCCTAAACCCTATCCCTAAACCCTCAACCCTCAACACTATACCTTAAACCATAATCCCTCAACCCTAAACCCTAATCCCTCAACCCTAAACCCTAATCCCTCAACTCTAAACCCTAAACCCTATCCCTAAACCCAACAAAACTGCTTTGCTTTATGTTAGGTTGTTAAACCCATCATTTTTGACACTCTTCTCTTAAAGGTATTTGAGTTGCAAGAATATGTCACAAAAATGGCTATGAACGTTTTTAATGTTAGTAATGTTATATGGCATGTTTTTCTAGCCCATCTGGGGTTCATTATGCCAATAGGTGTACACACTATGAGAAAAGCTTTGCGTATGGTACATCCACAATGAGTAATTAATAGTTGAAATCAAAAGGATGATCATAATGAGAAAAGATTTGTATTGGGGTACATCTATGTTTCTTGCTGTCCACCCCACACTTAGGGGAGGTATATTGTTATGAAATAGGCAAATAATCTCCTATTATTTACTGGCTATATCCACAAGAACTACTAAACTATACCTTAAACCCTAATCCCTCAACCCTCAACTTTCAACCCTAAACCCTATCCCTAATCCCTCTACCCTCAACACTCTACCTTAACCCTAAATGCTATCCCTAAAGCCTCAACCCTAAACCCTAATCCCTCAAGGTCCTAAACTCTAATCCCTTATCCCTAAACGCTCAATCCTTAACCTTAAACCTTAATCACTCAATCCTTATCCACCCCTCTCCTCCCCTATCTGGTTCACTCCCATTTCTACCCTCCTCTGCCCTCGACACTATACATACATACATATAGGCATACATAGATACATACATACATATAGGCATACATACATACATACATACATACATACATACATACATGCATATATGATGCAGGAGCATCCAGTGGTGTAAGGGCAATCTTGCATCACCCAAAAAGAAGTTAATTCAAAATCATTGTATTTGTTCTCATTTCTTCCCATAATTAGTGTTTTTGGTTCCATAATATCTAGAATAATAATGTAGGACTTTCAGTTTTTCCAAAACTGCTAAAAATAGTGACCTGCCTAATTAGGAAAGTGTACCTGCTATTTTTAGAAAGTTTGCATTTGGGCACGTAATGAAACAAAAAATTTCAAAAAGTTACATAATGGAAATATAAGACCTTTGGCGAAGGAATCAGGCAAAGATCATTTGTGAGCTGAAAGATATTAAAGTTTTTATTTTCTGAAAAGCCCCTAAAAATTTTTGGAACGAGATATGAGGCACTAAAACTTCCCATAACATCCCAAAAAGTTGATAGAAATTGGTTTATGAATTTCCAGCATGATAGTTCACATCGCAAGCTTTCCGGCACTTAAAACGGTTCATCAATCAGACACTCGGATCAAAAGTTATGCTTCCCGAATGTTGACCTACTTTTGGAGGGAATTGCAAATTTTGAAATTCAGCTGGAGGCCGCCAAAAAGTGCTATTTATGACTATTTTGGGAACCCTGGGCAGTAGTAGAGTTAAGGGGGGCCAGTGTTGAGTCAAGAATAGGTGGGAAATAGAAACCCTAGCTGATTTGGGTTACAGAAGGCTGAAGATTCTAGAGTCTTGAGGTTGGGAAAGCTATAATGTGTTGCAGCCAGTAGAGGATTCATCCTCTGATTGTAATTAAGCTTCTGTAATGTAATGAGTTACCCAGTTCATTAAAAGAAAGTTCTATTTGCTATGTTCAATATCTATTATTGTGTGTTTTGTGATTTACCCCCTTCATCAAGTGGTATCAGAGCGAGGGCTCCTGAGTGTGTAGAGAGATCGCCGACCGTGAGGCAGTTTGCACCAGGACCTAAGGTTGTGGGTTTGCTGCGGAGACCAAGATGCCTCCATGAAGAAATCATGTTGGGAGGAATGCTTTGATGGAAGAGGGTTTTAGAGCCCTAAAAAGGCAAATCGATGCATTGCAAGAGGAGCTACGAAGAGGGTTTGAGCCAAGGACAAGAGAAGAAAGTGAAGATGAAGTTGAAGAAGAGCTATCTGAGGAAGAACAAGAAGCTGCCGAAGATGCTACAGAAGTAAGGTTGTTGAGGGTCATTTTGAAGATCAGAAAGAGGCCCAGGATCGAAGTTTCTACATATTCTGGAGATTTGAATCCAGAACAGCTTATTGATTGGATCAATGACATGGAGGAGTATTTTGAGTATGAAGATGTGGAGGACCCAGATCGGGTTAAGTTTGCAAAAAAAAAGTTGAAAGGCCACACCAATATTTGGTGGAAGGAGGTCCAATCAGAGAGGAACAGAAGAGGAAAAGCAAAGATTACCAGATGGGATCGGATGGTGGAGAAACTGAAGAAGCAGTTCATTCCTGTGGACTATGAGATGGAGTTGCTGAAGAAGCTGCAAGGACTAAAGCAAGGTAACAAGTCTGTTAAGGAGTATACAGAAGAGTTTTATAAAATTACTATCAGGATAGGCCATGCAGAGCCCAACAAGGAGAAGGTAGCCCATTACATTAATGGGTTGAGGCCTAGTATTCAAGAGGAGTTGAGCCTAGTCAGAATGACCACCATAGAAGATGCATACCAGTTTTCCCTAAAGGTGGAAGAGAAGCTGAATAAAAGATTTGACAGCAAGCAAAGGGGAAGAGGTCAAGGCAGAAGGACTGGTGGAAGACCCTATGGGGGCCGAAATGAAGATGCAAAGAAAAGTGAAGAAGCTGGTACTAGTTGAAATCAGAGAGGTGATAATACCTACCGCCCTCGTGACTAGAATAATGGTGAGCAAAGAGGAAGAGGAAGAGGAGGTTTCAGAGGAACCTGTTTCCAATGTGGAGAAGAAAGGCATCGAGCATACGAGTGTCCGCAACATCAAGGAAGGATGAATAGAAGACCTGAAGGTAATGCACGAGTTGCATATGTGGATGAAGATGCATAGTCTGAGCACTCTGAAGATGCAGAAAGGGGAGAAACCCTAGTTGTCAGAAGAACTTTGTTGAATGAGGAGAAAGAACCCAATCAGAGGAAGAGTTTATTCTGCACAAGGTGCAAATGTGAAGGTAAGTGTTGTGATATTATTATTGATAGTGGAAGCACTGATAATATTGTTTCAGAGGAGATGGTTGACAAGTTGAAGTTGACAAGAAGAAAGCATCCACATCCATACTAGATTGCATGGTTGCAGAAGGACCATAGAGCTTTGGTCAATGAACAGTGTTTAGTGAAGTTCAAGATTGGTGACTACCATGATGAGGTGCTGTGTGACATCATACCGATGGATGCATGTCATATGTTATTGGGGAGGCCGTGGCAGTATGATAGGAGCGCTGTCCATGATGGCCGTGCAAATACATACTCCCTAATAAAGGATGGAGTCCATCATAAGTTGAAGCCCTTGAAGGAGGTGGAAGAAAAGGTATGTAGTATTGCCAGAATTTGCTTGGTAGATGGTAGAAAGTTTTTGGAGGGTATGAAGCATGAGCGTCATTGCTTTGCATTAATTCCCAAGATTAGTTAAGAGAACTGTGAAGATGTACCAGCAGAAGTTTCAGATATGTTGGAAGAGTTCCAGGACATTATCTCTGATAATGTACCAAAAGGTTTACCACCAGTAAGGAAGATAAGTCATCAAATGGATTTGATACCAGGAGCCAGTTTGCCAAACAAGGCAGCCCACAGAATGACCCCTGCAAAGAATGAAGAGCTGAACAGACAAGTTCAGGAGTTATTGAGGAAGGGACTGATAAGGGAGAGCCTAAGTCCATGTGCAGTACCTACAGTACTAGCACCAAAGAAAGATGGAGAATGGAGGATGTGTACAGACTCTCGAGCCATCAATAAGATAATGATCAAGTATAGATTTCCATTGCCAAGAATGGATGACATAATGGATTGTTTGAGTGGAGCCAAGTACTTCACGAAGATTGATCTGAAGAGTGGGTATCACCAGATTTGAATCAGAGAAGGAGATGAATGGAAGACAGCCTTCAAGACAAAGGAGGGTTTGTATGAGTGGTTAGTCATGCCATTTGGGCTAACCAATGCACCGAGCACATTCATGCGGCTCATGAACGAGTTACTAAAAGAATTTTTGGGAATTTTTGTTATTGTTTATTTGGATGATATTTTGATTTTCACTAAGACTTGGGATGAGCATCTGATGCATATCAGAAAAGTTCTAGAGAAGCTGAGGGAGGAGAAGTTGCTAATTAATCTGAAGAAATGTAGTTTTGCAAAGAAGGAGTTGGTATACTTGGGATTTGTTGTCTCAGAGGAAGGTCTTAAGATGGACCCAGAAAAAGTAAGGGCTATCATTGAATGGCCTACGCCAAGGAGTGCAATGGAGGTAAAATCTTTTCATGGTTTGGCAAGTTTTACAAAAAGTTTATCAGGAATTTTAGTAGTATTTGTGTACCCCTAACTGAGACAATGAGAGGGGATAGAAAAGAGTTTAGATGGACTAAAGGAGTAGACAAGAGCTTTGACACGTTGAAGCAGAAAGTCATAGAACAACCTATTTTGGCACTTCCAGATTTTAATAAAGTATTTTAGGTAGATTGTGATGCTAGTGGTAGTGATATAGGAGCTGTTTTGATCTAAGAAGGTAAGCCCATTGCCTATTTTAGTGAGAAGCTTAATGATGCCAAGAAAAAGTATTCTATTTATGATTAGGAATTTTATGCAATAGTTCAGGCTTTGAAGAAATGGAGACATTATTTGTTGCCAAAAGAGTTTGTTTTATATATTGATCATCAGGCTTTGCAGTATCTTAATAGTCAAGGGAAGTTGAACCAAAGGCACTTAAAATGGGTTGAGTTTTTACAGAGTTATACCTTTGTTTTGAAGCACAGGAGTGGGAAGTCCAACAGAGTTGCAGATGCCTTGAGCAGAAGGCAAAATTTATTGACAGAAATGAAGATAGAGGTTGTTGGGTTCGATGAGCTCAAAAGTTTGTATCCTGAAGATCCAGATTTTGCAGAGGCTTGGAAAGCTTGTCTAAAGCCTGTTACTTTGGATAGGACAAAATGGTTGGATTTCATAATCCAAGATGGCATGTTGTTTAGAGGAAGCCAGTTGTGCATTCCGAGGAGTTCCATGAGAGAGAACCTGATTAAGGAGAAGCACAGTGGAGGATTGGCTGGACACTTTGGTCGAGATAAGACCATTTCTATTGTTGGTGAATATTATTATTGGCCACAGCTACAGCAGGATGTGAAGAAGTTTGTGCAGAGTTGCAGAGTATGTCAGATGGCAAAAGGAACAAGTCAAAATACAGGATTGTATCAACCATTACCTATACCAGAGAAGCCATGAGATGATATTAGTATGGATTTTGTTCTTAGTTTACCAAGGACACAGAGAGGGCATGGTTCTATTTTTGTGGTGGTGGACAGATTCTCAAAGATGGCACATTTTATTCCTTGTAAGAAGACTAATGATGCTATTCATATTGCAGAGTTATTTTTCTGGGAAGTGGTGAGACTACATGGTCTACCAAAGAGCATAGTTTCAAATCAAGATACCAAGTTTGTTGGTTATTTCTAGAGGACATTATGGAAGAAGTTGAAGACAGATTTGAAGTTTAGTTCTGCACACCATCCATAGACTGATGGACAAACTGAAGTGGTGAATAGGAGTTTGGGTAACCTACTACAGTGCTTAGTAGGAGATAAGCCCAAGGGATGGGATTTGATTTTACCACAGGCAGAATTTGCTTATAACAATTCTATCAATTGGAGTACTAGTAAATCACCATTCCAGATTGTATATGGCAATAGCCCAAGAAATGCTTCTGAGTTAAGGAAGTTGGACAATGGAGAAAAGACAAGTGCTGAAGCTGAAGACTTTGCAGAACATCTGAAGAATTTGCATGAAGAGGTGAGAAAGCACATTAATAAAATGAATATTTAGTACAAGGCTAAGGTAGATCAGAAGAGGAGATATATGGAATTCTAGGTAGGAGATGAAGTCATGGTTCACTTAAGAAAAGAGAGGTTCCCAATTGGAACATACAATAAGTTGAAAATGAAGAAATTTGGACCATGCATAATTTTGAAGAAACATGATTCAGGAAATGCATATGAGGTAGAGCTGCCGAGTGGGATCAATATTTCTCCTATTTTCAACATTGCTGATTTATCATAATATCATGAAGGTGGAACAGAGGATGGACCAACAGAAGAACAGTGGAGTATTCCGCCATCTACTT
Organism: Cunninghamia lanceolata; assembly: GCA_027924645.1. Taxonomy (NCBI): domain Eukaryota; kingdom Viridiplantae; phylum Streptophyta; class Pinopsida; order Cupressales; family Cupressaceae; genus Cunninghamia; species Cunninghamia lanceolata. The sequence continues at coordinate 6,082,222 of BSBN01001222.1, forward strand.
CAACAGAGGAGATAGAAGAGATCTTGGATAGCCGTGTGGGAAGAAGTACTCGGAACAAGCAATATGAAGAATATCTGGTAAAATAGAAAGGAAGGCCTGTTGAAGATTCTTCTTGGTTGTCTAAGGCAGAGGTTGACCATTTGGGTTTTCCTCACACAAACACCTGAGATGTGACAGGGTCACTTCTCAAATTACCCTGGATGTCTGATGCAGGAGCATCCAGTGGTGTAAGGGCAATCTTGCATCACCCAAAAAGAAGTTAATTCAAAATCATTGTAGTTGTTCTCATTTCTTCCCATAATTAGTGTTTTTGGTTCCATAATATCTAGAATAATAATGTATGACTTTCAGTTTTTCCAAAACTGCTAAAAATAGTGACTTGCCTAATTAGGAAAGTGTACCTGCTATTTTTAGAAAGTTTGCATTTGGGCACGTAATGAAGAAAAAACTTCTAGAAAGTTACATAATAGAAATATAAGACCTTTGGCAAAGGAATCAGGCAAAGATCATTTGTGAGCTGAAAGATATTAAAGTTTTTATTTTCCAAAAAGCCCCTGAAAATTTCTGGAATGAGATATGAGGCACTAAAACTTCCCATAATGTCCTGAAAAGTTGACAAAAATCTATTTACGAATTTCCGGCATGATAGTTCACATCGCGAGCTTTTCGGCGCTTAAAACGGTTCGTCAATCGGACACCCGGATCAAAAGTGATGCTTCCCAGAAGTTGACCTACTTTTGGAGGGAATTGCAAATTTCAAAATTCAGCTGGAGGCTGCCAAAAAGTGCTATTTATGACTATTTTGGGAACCCTGGGCGGTAGTAGAGTTAAGGGGGGCTAGTGTTGAGTCAAGAATGGGTGGGAAACAGAAACCCTAGCTGATTTGGGGTTACAGAAGGCTGAAGATTCTAGAGTCTTGAGGTTGGGAAAGCTATAATGTGTTGCGGCCAGTAGAGGATTCATCCTCTAATTGTAATTGAGCTTCTGTAATGTAATGAGTTGCCCAGTTCATTAAAAGAAAGTTCTATTTGCTGTGTTCAATATCTGTTATTGTATGTTTTATGATTTACCCCCTTCATCAATATAGGCATACATACATACATACATGATTAATAGCCTTGAACATAAAAAAATTTAAGGAGAACATAACGCGAGCACATTATAATGCGCTCGTATTATTCCAAACATGACAAACAACACAAACTTTTGTGGAAAAGGAAAAATGCAAAGCAAAACATAACACGAGCGCGTTATAACGCACTCGGGTTATGTTTTGCTTTGGGAATCGTAAGCCTTGGGCTTGGGATTTGCTTTGGATTTCCAACCCAAAGGCTTGGAGTGCCTTTTGAATAGCCACAGATGTGTTTTTCCATATTCTTCAAGATTTCACATAATTTCATTTGTGCTAACCCTCAGATTTACACGTGTTTCAAGGTTGCACAAATAGAATACCTAGGTAATGTTAGGCTTTCTCTTAGCTATTTGAGGATGTGATTTTTTTCACATTTTAACAATGTTAAGCCTTTCATCTTTAATTTCTTTTGTTTGTGTGTCCGTTTTTGGGAAAAAACCACTGTTTGGTCTTTTTTTCATTGTAAATTAACTATTCATTGAAATTTCAAAAAAATTACATATTTAGAAACTAGACTCCATTCTACAAATATTAAAAAAAGAAAAAAATGATTATCAATTAGTTTTTAAAATTTATAGGGGTAGCACGGCCAAAATTCTATTCTTTAGGATGTGTCCACTTTGAAAATTAGTAAAAAATCAAATATTCATCAAAAAATTATTAGAAAAATCGGGCATAAATTACATGCTATTAGCTAATTCCTCACTAAAGTGATTTTAAAAATACCAAAAAAAGGTTGACTTTTTGAGGGAGCCACAAAACATGCTATGTTATGTTTTTTTGAAAGAAACAACACCAATTTCTGTGGCTCCCTCTTTTGAACCCCTTAATCTATGCCATTTTCAAAAAAAAAATAGTAGTTTAGAAAGTAGACTCGGAGTACTACGAACATTGTTTTGGTTGCATCTCCAAATTTTGAGTGTAACTATGCTCAATTTCTCATCCAAGGCCAATATTTCTTGATTTCAGAAAAAAATGGCCACTTAAGACTCCTTTTTGGCCCCCCATCTTCTTGCACTTACCCTGACATACAAAGGCAAATGTATATCGGCGACATACAAAGGCAGATGTATATTGGCGACATACAAGGCCGAGATACAAGGGCGACATACAAGGCCAAGATACAAAGGGGGACATACAAGGAAAAGAGATACAAGGACACATCGGCGGAAAGATGCAAAGAAAAGATGCAAGGCAAATATGCAGAGCCGACATACAAAGGCAAATGTATATAGGCGACATACAAAGGCAAATGTATATCGGTGACATACAAAGCCAAGATACAAGGGCGACATACAAGGCCAAGATACAAAGGGGGACATACAAGGAAAAGAGATACAAGGATACATCGACGGAAAGATGCAAAGAAAAGATGCAAGGCAAATATGTAGAGCCGACATACAAAGGCAAATGTATATCAATGACATACAAAGGCAAATGTATATCAGTGACATACAAGGCCGAGATACAAGGGCGACATACAAGGCCAAGATACAAAGGGGGATATACAAGGAAAAGAGATACAAGGATACATCGGCGGAAACATGCAAGGCGCAAATACAAAGGTCACATTCAAAGGGTAGGTACAAGTTCAAATGCATGTTTGTATGTGCAAGTGTTTGCATGCAGTTTTTCCTTTGTATATTTCACATTGTAAATGCGATATACAAAGGGTATATGCAAAGGGAATATACAAGCGGCCGATGAAGATACAAAAGGAAAGATACAAAGGGTGGGGTCCACCAATTTTATATATATACAATTGTATGTTTGCACATACAATCAAACATAAAAGGGAATATGTAATCCTGAGATGCAAAGCTCGGACTCGAAATAAATATACATTCTGGTAGATAAAGGCAGGTGTCCGATTGTATGTATGTTTTGCTTGTATATTCTCATTGTATATGTGATATACAAGGCTGATATGCAAAGAAGAAAAGATGCAAGGGCCGGACCTGTAGCAAAGTTTCAATATGGCTGATAATCGTTTGAGTTCCACATTATATGTATATTTGCGATTGTATGTTTGCATATACAATCCAATATACAAAGGGTTGCATACAAAGGTTTTCGGTGTGACACTCACCATCGGCCGCTGTGTTTTTAGTCATTCCGAAGGCCGATGAATCGCTCAGCGATGGGTCTTAGGCTCAACACAATGACCAATCAGGTGATGACATGTGGCAAGGGCCTACATGCAGAAAGTGATAGAAAATTAAAGGCCCACGATTGTATATTGTAATTGTATCTTTACACTTGCATTTGCACATACAAAGCATACATGCAAACGCAGATCCAAAGGGTCATTTAGATGCTGATTCAGGTCACAGATGCAAAGTGATAAATAGATGTAGTTGACTGCAACTTTGACCGCCTATATCTCCTTCATTCTGGTGAATTTCAACATGCTTCAAAAGGCAAAAGTGCTTGTTTTTACCTCCTCTGTCATTTGGTGAGCTTTTGAGGAGGATATTTTCACTTTCAAGATTTGGATCTAGATTTGCATGGTGGATTGACTGGACGTTTCAGTGACCATTTTGACATTTACATATGCAGATATTTGTTGCATTCATTGCTGCAAATTGATGATTCAGCAGCTTACATTGAAGATAGACATTGAAGCTGCTCACATTAAATGCCCAAAATATCTTCCACCGATTCATTGTTGAAGATAGATGATGGAGTTGCTTGCATTGAAGACTCAAAATATCTTCCATCTACCCCTGTTCCAGATATTTTTATACCATGAATTCTTGTAGATGGACGTCCCTTCAGATACAGATATTTTCTTGATACAGCCCATGGGGCAAATTTATTGTAACCGACTTAGGTCAAATTATAAATGCTATATATGCATAAGCTTGAGATGTAAAAAAAGTTGGAAAATTTTAGTATTCAGTCTTTTCTATTTCCAAACAGAGCTTTCTGCTACTGTAACTATGCCTTCTTATTGAATATATGCAAATTATTTTACCTCTTTTACTGATTTTTAAGTTCAGTGTGAATCTGCATATGATTGTCTATGAACATTTTATTCCTCTCAACCATTTTTGTTTCTCACCTCTGCTAGAATCATTTGAATCTGTGTATGTCTACTTGTTGTATCTGGTTATGTTGTGCATCTTCTCAGTACTGTGAGGGTTCTTTTACTCAACTTGGTGAATCACCCTTTTCTTTTCAAGTTTTTCTGTTTCATCTTTCATTTTAAAAGCATTCCTTCTCCCTTTTCCTCTACAAATTCAGTAGATTTTAGGTGATAACTAGTTAAGGAAGCTGGCCTTCTCTGGAGGTCTGATCTTAGTTCACAAGGTCCCACAGTTTGAGATCATTCCCATGTTTCTCTAGATTGCTAAAGTTTTACAACTGCAGCAAGGGTGCAAATCTAAGAGACAACAATAATAATGGTGCTAACGTTTGAGTGCAATAATTAAGATTGTAGAACAAAGAAGTAGATATTTAATAGTTGAATGATCTTGAGATGGAGGTATTAGAGTAGATGAACTCAAAGTAACGGGATAATAGAAGAATCAAGGATGAACCACCAAAATTGATTACAAAAGAAATACTTTTCACTCTAAAAAAACTAAGAGATGGGATTTCACAATGGAAAGATTAAGTATAGGAAGAAGTATAGCTTAAAGAAGGCTAATAATTCACATGTAGTCCTTGATAGACTCAAGCCAAAGATAATATAATTTTGGAGAAGGTAGAATGTTCCACCAAAGATCTAAAAGGCATCTCACCACCAAAGTTCAATAGGAAAATCTTTGGAATAGAATTTAGAGCTTGTTTTGTCAGAATGTAAAGGTGTTTTCATATTCAAAATTCAAATTAGTAATGAGAAGGCTTAACTTACCATTTACCATCTAATTGATGCAACAACACTATGGTGGGATCACTAAGAGAGCATGATAGCCATCAACAATGACATAGTAATTCGGAAATTGTTTAAAGAATGATTATGCAAATACTACCTAATAGATGCATATTATATTTCTTGAATGAATAAGTTTCACTCTTTAAAGAAACCAAGAATGATTGTGGTAGAATATAATTTCAAATTTCAAAGTATCCTCAAATATATTCATCATATTGAATATAAGAAAAAATAAATTAATACATCAGCGAATCGATCCTAGAAATCAAAGGGAAGGTTGAACCTTGGAACCTAGAACTGTATTTGACATAACATGCAAGGTGCAAATAGATGAGGACAAAGTAACCAAGAGATGTTGTTTTAGGTCCATAAGAGGTGAGAGTAACTAGATTCATCTCAAGGAGCACAAGGAGGATGGTCAATTCCAAGACAATTGACAAAATTTAGATTTGGATCATGCTAGTTTGGGCTAAGGAAAAACTAAGGATTTAGATGAAGGCATGATAGGTTCTAATCAAGAGATCACCAAAAATTTTGGAGGGTACCATCTAGAATGAATTAGTGATTTGAGACCCCAAATATCTCAAACTAAAAATAAATGTAGTTAAATATAGTAGTAGATAGAGCAATTCACCAGTAGCCTATTTCAAGCGCAGACAACTTCACTATGTGAAGTATTATGCTTTGAAGGGTGACAAGTTTTCTACTAAACTAAGATCATTAGATGAAAGTGTCTTGACCAATCATCAGGTTAATGTAGTTATGGAGTGATCCTCAACTAAACACCATGTCAGAATCACCAAGATCTTTGGATAGATTTGCCTGTACTGGATTAAGCTAGGTGAGACAAGAATATGCACTCTTACCTATGAGATTGATAAAAATCATAAAATATGCAAAGTAATGAATTATCACTGAAAATATGAAGCAATAGCTCAATGAATGGATGAATTAACTCACAATATGAAGTACATATACATGTCAATAGTTGTCTAAATTTAGTGAAGCTAAAATAGGCATGTCCACTTAATTAAGACTGGATAAAAATAGTGTGACCAAAAATAGCATGAGGCTAAAGATGGACTCCTACTCAACTAGTAATCCTAAGCAAGCTCAACTTCTATGTGTAATTATCCATGCACATGTAAATACAAGAGATAATATACTCCAACAACCCCCTTAACCATAGCTTAGGTGGGCACAAAGAAAAACATTGGTCCCGACAATGAGGCCTAATGAGGTACCCAAGTACAATGCAATCTTTCATAAATCAGAGAAAAGGAGAAAACCCATTGGGAAAAAACTCCTCCCCAAAAGAGAGAAAAGAAGATGAGCAGTCTGCATCGAGCCTGAAACCATGCCATGTTGACTGAGATGATGCAAAAAAGAGCCTCTCAAAACAGAGAGAGAAAACACCTCCATAGGGGAGAGAAATAGACTATGTAACCTCCCCACAATGAAGTAGCTCATGTGCTAGAAGAGGATGCCCATGTATGAATTCTAAAAAGTTATCCATTTGTAGAAAATGACATTTCTCCCCTTAGGAAGAAACAACTCCAATGGTGAATGTTGAAGTAACTCCAACTCAAAGAAGCACGGTGAGATGGAAAGTCTCATGATGATTCATGTCTCATAACACTGCTCAAATGTCTTCATGTTGATGTCGAAATGAGTCACAACCAAATCAGGATTCCCAGGCTTAACAGAAACAAGTGACCTCTCAAAATCATTTGAAAACTAATGAAGAGAAGGATCCAAATAAGAAATGTGTGGAATGACAATACATTCCATGTGGCTACAAAGCAAATCCCACGTGATGTCCTACTACAAAGAATCTTTGGAAGCCCTTAGTGAAGCCTCTCTAAACTCTATAGTATAAAAAAAACTTTCATCAAAGAGAAACAATAGATCATCGAAAGTGTTATCTAGATCTGAAATGTGGGACTCTACAAACAAGCAAGAGATGTCAAGTAGAAATGTGATTTGATGAGGTGAATTGATAAGACATATAAGACCCTACTGTGGATTGGAGATTGAAGCATATAAGGAATGTGGCACAATCTGATAGTATGACCAAGTATATATGTCATCAACTAACTCTCTATCACTATCCTCACTGTTAGAGGAAGAAGTCTCTACCTTAGGACCAAAGTCCACAATATCAAGAGCAAAGTGAGAGAAGAAGAACAACCTTGCATGTCGATCTACCTTTCCCAAAGCTACGAAATTATTGTTGTGCAACTCTCTAATCTCAACCGATTCTAGGGAGAAATGAAATGTCATGCCCTTCCCTATATGATTAATCTAATACACTGATAGGAGATTAGCTAAAAGAGAAGGTATACTTAGAACATTTGTGAATGTTCCACCTTCAATTTCAACATACCCTCTCCCTGCAACTATTGTTGGAGTGTTATCACCCAAAGTGATGGAAAACTTGCAATAAGGCTCTAAGGTAGAAAACTCAGCCTGTAAAGAACCCATGTGGTGTAAGGCATCTGAGTCAACAATCCAAGATAGAGCTAATGAAGATGCAAATTTTGCAACTAGAGCCTTTCCCTTAGAAGTTTCTTGGGTTGATGAGGACTCTTTGTTGGATTTAGGAACACATATATTGTTCTTCTCAAGTATATGTGTGAGGTGATCAATTTGTTTCTTCATACATTTGTGCTCACCACTCCCAAGTTTCTTGCAATAGGCACACTTAACTTTTACTTTCTTAGGTTTCCCTTGATGTATAAAGTTTTCAGTGTTGGTTTTGGAGGACTCAATTTTGTGATATTCCTTAATCTTCTTGTCCTTTTGATTATTTTGATTCTCTCCTTTGTTGTTTGAAGCCTGTTGTTTTACATTCCCAACAATTAGGGCTTGAGCTTTTGAGAAATTCAATGTGCCCATCTGTATTAACTTGTCTTTCTCCCTAGTCAAGTTGGTAATAGTCATCTAGAGAAGGTATTTTCCATGAGGCTCCAAGAGCCCTTTTGGTGGAGTAAAAGATAGATACAAACATAGAGTAATGAGGACCTAATTTGGAGAGTATGGAAAGAACAAGTTGATCCTCCTTTTCTCTATTCAACATTCTTCCAACTGCAATCTTAGTGATTTGAACTTAGTTAAGTAATCCTCTAGGGTATCAAAGGAATTAGGGCTCAAACTTATGAGCTTATTCTCTAACTCATGACTTCTCATTCATCTACCTTCCCAAAATGTTTTTCTAAGGAAAGCCAAACATTATTAGGTGTTTTCAAGGCTTCTACATGAAAGAAGAGTTTAGGAGAAAGATTAAGACACAGAAACCCAAAGGCTTGATCACATTTTTTAAACCATTTTTCTTTATCTTTAACAATGTAGTAGGTTGAGTTTCAGTACCCATTGTTACCCTCTGTAGGACCCTTTGTTCTTTAGCAGAAGTTTAACCTTAAGTTTCCAATCATGATAATTAAAGGGTGTGAGAGGCGTAATAATTTGATTTGAATCGATTTCTTAAATTAACTTTGTTGCAAAAATTAGATGTCATGCCCACCCTTATGATTACCATAAGAATGGACGTGAACACAAAAAGACTAATTTTTTTGTTTTCTAAGACTATCTTCTTATGGAAAATAACACAAGATTAAATTCTAAATGTTCAATTTACCTAATTGTTTTATGAAACTCCTAAATGTAATGAAGTTCTTGATTGTTTCCTTCTTGTTTGCACAACTAGAGAAGATAAAGTTTAAACTAGTTAGACATTGTTGAAATGATTTACTATAATGATCAAAGTAATATACAGAAATCAATTAAATTCAACAAATGGATTTAGAATAACAATATAATCGCATTCATTAAAGTACAAAAATATAATGAATGATCACTAAAACATCTGATCTTTCATTCTAACATAACAATTTAACTTGCTAACCAAAATTAGAGATTTACAAAATCTACTAATCACCATTTAATAATAGCAAAATCTATCTAGTAAAGTAATTAACAGCATTGGAATACTTCAGTTATATTCAACCATACACATATGCATTCATATATATATATATATATATATATATATATATATATATATATATATATATATATATATATGGTAATACACATACATAAATATGAAAGTATACATACACCAATGTTCATCTTTCTCAAAACAATTACATGAAAAGATAACAATTTTGTTATGTATATATTAGAATTTAATTTTGTGTTATTTTCCATAAGTAGATAGTCTTAGAAAACAAAAAAAAATAGTCTTTTTGTATTCATGTCCATTCTTATCGTAATCATAAGAGTGGGCATGACATTAGAAGTGCAAAAATGAAATACTAATTTTTGCACTTCTAATGTCATGCCCACTCTTATGATTACCATAAGAAAGGACGCGAACACAAAAAAACTAATTTTTTTTGTTTTCTAAGACTATCTACTTACGGAAAATAACACAAAATTAAATTCTAATATATACATAATACTAATTTTTGCACTTCTAATGTCATGCCCACTCTTATGATTAGCATAAGAAAGGACGCAAACACAAAAAAAACTAATTTTTTTTGTTTTCTAAGACTATCTACTTACGGAAAATAACACAAAATTAAATTCTAATATATACATAACAAAATTGTTATCTTTTCATGTAATTGTTTTGAGAAAGATGAACATTGGTGTATGTATACTTTCAGATTTATGTATATATCTAGTAATACACATACATAAATCTGAAAGTATACATACACCAATGTTCATCTTTCTCAAAACAATTACATGAAAAGATAACAATTTTGTTATGTATGTTTCAAGTGTGAGCCTAACTGGTGTTGTCATTGATATCAACATACTCCTGTTGCATTGATGTCAAGGATTGGATGACTCATGTGCTAAGGATATTGAGAAAATTAGTCCTATCAGAAACAGAGAAGAACATTGAAGAACAGTGAAGCTCTATGAAGTGAAGATCCCAGTTAGATGAAGTTCAGAGAAGGTGCATCAAAGGGTTTGTAGATATGTGTTTGAAGATGATCCAGTCAAGATTTGAGAGGTTCGCATGAAAATGTGAAGGAGTTATGGCCATGAGAGTAAAACTAGTTCTAGCAACTATTCAGAGATGACAAAGTGACACAAATAGGTTCGGTGAGATCTGAAAATACAATATCATGTTCTGCGGATCTGGTAGCTTGATTGGGAGGCTAATGTGAATTGAAAACTCAATTGGTTCATGGTTTGGAGGTACACAAGAAATCCTTCTAATGTGACAGAGATGGGCAACTGTGTTCTTGAGGTTCCAGATGAAGATGCAAATGATCACAGTAAGCAGAAGTGGTGCGGATGTTCTTGGTGATTCAAGAAAGCTTGTGGGGGTCTCTAGATTGTGTTCAGTTTGTGTTGGCAGTCCGCATTGAAGATAGAGCTCGTAATTAAAGATTTACCTCCCAGTGATGGTGTTCTTCCTAGTCTTGGCTGACTGGATGTTTTGTACATGTTGCAGATGATCTTGAAGATGTTTTACGTAGCCTGGCATGTTCCTCAAAGAAGATTAAAGTCCCAGCTATGTGTGGCCGATAGTGTAGTAATGTGTATGAAGTTTTTGTAATAAGTCAAGTTGTATTTTTGTATTTGCTTTGTAATAAAATAAGTGTATGTTGTTTCAATTTTGATGATCATTCCAAAGTTGATGTCTTGTATAAATAAGAATTGCGAAGTCATTCAGAGGCATCCTGGTAGTGATGAGAAGGTGATAGGGAAGAAGAGGGAAAAGAAGAGCAGAGGTGTTGAGCTTAAATGGAACTGACTCAAGCATAGTGAAGATGCTAATCTCCAATTCAAGTATGTAAAATTTATATACTTCTGTAGACAGTGTGTCTATTGTAGGCAGTGGACCTCTTGTGAGCAGTGTGCTCGAGTAGTGAGCCCTAACTAGCAAGTGCCATTTTATTCATCTTATTCTTTTAACAGAGAATACAATCTTGGGTCAGTCACCCCATGGTTTTTCCTTTAACCAGGTTTTCTACGTTAAAATATTGGTGTTATATGTTTTGAATTTGTTTCTGCTCTTGAATTATTGCATTATGCTTTCATGATTAAATCTTTGATATGCTATTGAAATATAAGAAGGTTTAAGGAACAGGATTTTGGTCTCAACTGATTCACCCCCACCTCTTAGTTGACTTTCCTAAAGCTAACAATTGGTATCAGAGCTAAGTTCCTCTAGAAGAAGCTTAACCGCTTGAGGAGATCCAGGATGTCGACCTACAAGAAGGATAGTCCAAGGTTTGATGGAACAAACTTCACTGATAGGAAGAACCGCATGGAGTGTCACTTACAATGAATGGGATATCAGTATTGGAACATAACCTCAACTAAATATGTTCCCCCAAGGAATGGGCCAACAACTATAGATGAAGTCAGAGATGTAGAAAATAATCTTTGAGCTAAAGAAGCCCTACTAAGTGCCTTGTCTGATTTAGAGCTAACAAATGTTATGGGATTGAAGACTGCTTATGAAATTTGAACAAATCTTGAAAATCTATATGAAGGAGACAAGTATGTTAAGTGTGCCAAGATGCAAAGTCTGAAAGGAAAGTTTGAAAACTTAAAGATAAGTGAAGATGAGAACATCACTTTATATATGACAAAAGTAAATGAGCTTGTATGTGGCATCAGATGTGCTAGTGGAGTACTGGATGAAGATGAAATTGTTGCTAAAGTTCTCATATCTTTACCTCATGTATATAAACACAAAGTCATTGCTATTGAGGAAATCAGATCTTTAACAACTATCACAAGGGATCAATTGGTTGGTAAGATATCTACATTTGAGTTGGCTGAGTTTGGTGATGCACTTCCCAAGACTAAATCTACTTTTAAAGCTAGTGCCTCTACTAAAGGCAAATAGAGATATGATCCAGGACAAAGTTCCTCAAGAAAATCAACTTGGTATAAGAAAGAAAGAAAAGATCTAGAAGAGGATGAATTAGAAGCTGAACAACTTGAAGCCCTCATTGCAAAGAGATTGCCAAGAGGATCTGGTAAGTATGAAGGAAAATTACCTTTTAAATGCTTTGCCTACAATAAGATTGGTCATTTTGCCTCAAGATGTCTGGAAAGGTTCTTAAGGCCAAACCCTAATAGATCAAGGTTTCAGAAGAAGTGTTACTATGTTCAAGAAGATGATGATGATGAAGGAGTAATAGATGATGAATCTGAGATAGGTAACAAACCTAGAAGTGACTAGGTGTTTATTTCCATCAAGGAAGAAGATCCAATGCCTATTGAATCTACCAATCATAAGATGATAGAAAGTGTCTTGGTTGCTCAGATTGAAGAAAAGGATGAATGGGTTATGTACAATGGATTCTCTCACCATATGACTGGTGACAAGAGTAAGTTCTTAAGCTTGGAAAGATATGAAGGTAGAGTTGTAAAGTTTGGAGATAATTCTACAGGCAAAATTACAGGCAGAGGAACCATTTCCTTTGGTGGAAAGAACAAAACCAGTGATGTTCTATATGTTGAAGGTCTGAATCATAATATTCTTAGTGTTGGATAGTTGGTGGACAAAGGCTATGATCTCCAATTCACAAATGGAAAATGCAAGATCTTTGAAAGCTCTAGAGCTGAGATTGCATCCGGTACATAGAAAAAAGGTAACATCTTCCACTTGGTTGGTACAGGAAAAATTTGTTTATTTGTTCAAATTGATTAGAGTTGGTTGTGGTATAGGAGAATGTGTCTTGTAAATTTTGATAATATCATCAAGATAAACAACATTCGGGCTGTAAGAGATCTTCCAAGATTGGTGAAAACGACTAATAGTTTGTTCAAAGAATGTCAGTTGGGTAAGTAGAACAGAGTCACATTCAAAAGTAAGGAACAATCTTAAACTAGATTGTTAAACTTGATACACACTGATCTCTATGGTTTGACAAAAATCAGGAGTCTGCAAGGAGATAGATATTTCATGTTGCTGATTGATGACCACTCCCAGATGATGTGGGTAACTTTCTTGAAAGAGAAATCTGAAGCACTTGAGAACTTCAAAATATTCAAGGCTATGGTAGAAAATGAAACTAGCATAAACATAAAATGCCTCAGGTCTGATAAAGGTGGAGAATTCACATCTGGTGAGTTCATATCATTCTATGAGGAACATGGGATAAAGAGACAGTTATTTGCTCCAAGGACTCCACAACATAATGGAGTAGTGGAGAGAAAGAACTGGACCATCCAGGAAGCATCTAGGACCATGATGATGGAAGTAAATGTTCCTTAGATCTATTGGAGAGAAGTTGTAAGCACCGTTGTCTATACTCTTAATTGAGTACAAATCAGAGGTAATACTGGTAAGACCCCTTATGAACTTTGGTTTGGCATCACTCCTACTGTGAAGTATTTCAGAGTCTTCTTGGCAAGTTTGATGCTAGAAGTGATGAAGGAATATTCTTGGGATATTCTACTCAAAGCAAAGCATACCGGTGTTATAACAAGAGATTGAGAAAGATTGTAGAAAGTACAAATGTGAAGGTTGATGAAGGCATGGAAAGTCCCTCAAGGTATTATGAGTATGAAGCAAATGATCAGAATGATGTCTCAGACCAAGGAGAACAAGTCCCAACTCCAGTTCAGATTCAAACTGATTTGGAGAATCCTGAAATACAAGAAGAGACAAGTTTGCATGAACCTATCCAAGAATTAGAAGTGCAAGGGCATCCCAAAACTATCAGGTATGTGAGACTGAATCATTCTGAAGATTAGATGATGGGAGATAGAAGTAAAGGTGTTTAAACAAGAAGAAAAATTGCTCAAGATTCATTAAAGTAATGTTTGATTTCAAAGATTGAACCAAAAATAGTAAGTGAAGCATGTAATGATGAAAGTTGGGTAAAAGCAATGGAGGAAGAACATATATAGATTGAAAAGAATCACACTTGGGATCTTGTTCCTAGACCTAAGGACAAAAATGTGATTCAAACTAAATGGGTCTTTCGGAATAAATTGAATGAAGATGGTGAAGTAGTAAGAAACAAAGCCAGATTGGTCTGTAAGGGTTATTCTCAAGTAGGAGTTGAATTTGAAGAAACCTTTGCTCCAGTTGCAAGAATTGAAGTAGTCAGATTATTTCTTTCTTTTGTTGCCTTCAAAGATTTCAAGGTGGATCAGATGGATGTCAAGTCTGCCTTCCTAAATGGTGATTTGGGAGAAGAGGTATACATTGAGCAACCGGATGGATTTCAATTATCTGATCATGGAGATATGGTCTGCAAGCTGAAGAAGGCATTGTATGGACTCAAACAAGCCCCAAGAGCCTAGTATGAAAGATTGGACAAACATCTTTTGAAGATTGGTTTCAACAAAGGTACTATTGATAGTAATCTATATTTTAAGATTGATCATGAAAGTATCTTGATTGTTGAAGTATTTGTTGATGATATCATTTTTAGAGGGAAAGATAGTATGTGCAAGACCTTTACAAATCAAATGCAAAGTGAATTTGAGATGTCTATGTTTGGGGAAATGAATTTCTTCTTAGGTCTACAAATCACTCAAACAAAGAAAGAAATCTTCATATCATAGACCAAGTATGTGAAAGAAATGTTGAAGAAATTTGGGATAGAAGATTCAAAGGCAATGAATACTCCCATGGCAACCAGATGTAAGCTGAGTAAAGATGATGAATCTCCTAAGGCTGATCAGAAAAAGTACAGGTCAATGATTGGAGGACTACTCTACCTTACTCAAACTAGACCTGACATTATGAATGTTGTTTGTCTTGTTGCCAGATTCCAAGTTGATCCTAGAGAGTCTCATGTCATGGCAATCAAGAGAATTCTCAGATATATGAAGGGAACAGTTGAGTATGATTTATGGTATCCTAAGGATCATGATTTCTCTCTTCATGCATATATAGATACTGATTGGGTAGGAGATGTGGATGATCAGAAGAGTACCAGTGGTGGTGCATTCTTTTTGGGAAAAAGATTAGTTTCTTGGCTAAGTAAGAAACAAGAAGCAATATCTCTATCCACTGCAGAAGTAGAGTATATTGCAACAGCAGGTAGTTGCACTCAAGTATTGTGGATGAAGCAAATGCTAAGAGATATTAGAGTGGAGTATGAAGAACCTATCACAATCTTCTGTGATAACTCAAGTGCAATAAATATATCAAAAAATCTGGTGTTGCATTCAAAGACAAAACATATATCCATCAAGTTTCACTTTTTGAGAGAGCAGGTGAACAAGAATGAAGTCAGATTGGAGTTTGTGCCCTCAAAGGATCAGATTGCAGACATTTTTACTAAACCTCTACCTAAGGACTCTTTTGTGTATCTTAGGGAGAAGTTAGGGGTTATTACTGTTGGCAAGAGACACTATATGGATTCATGATTGTTGTCATTGATAGCAACAAAGTTCATCCCACACATCCGTAGGACATGGTGTGTCTCTACCGGAAGTCAGAATGAAGATTGTTGAGGTCCGGTAAACAAGAACAGAGCATATGGCAAGGTCTGACAGACAGGTCCGGATCTCTGAAAGGAAGTATCTTGGTGAAGTGCGGATTTGAGAAAGTCAAGAGGACTACCTTGAGTAATAGATTCCAAGGATTTAGCCTCCGGTGATGGACAAGGAAAAAGATATGAACAGTTGAGTACCAGATTCCTGAGTGACAGTGTGAACAGAGGAAGAACTGACTGACAAAACATCAGATTGCTTTCCAGATGTTTTTCTGACAATGGTAAAGGTTATGAAGACATGAATTATATTTGGCTAACATGATTAATGATTTCTACAAGTATATGCTTGATCCGCATTACTTGATGTGTAAGGATTCAGCCGACAAAACAGATTTTGTGAGAAGATAGACTATTCTGAGTGCCGACTAGAAAGATAATGAAATCACTAGTGCGGATATATATATAGGATGGATTCAGTTGTGAGAGTGTGTGAAAAAGGTAGTTGGATATGCGAAAAAGAGCACAGTAGAGATAAGCAGTAAGAAAGATTCGGTATGTGAAAGGAAAGCAGAATAAAGAGAAGAGGAAAGATGAAGTGCAGCAGATCAGTGTACTAAGCCTAACTGGAACTGAACTCCAGCATATGTGGATGCTTCCAATTAGTTCAAGTATTGTATGACATTCTTTTGTAAATAGTGTGTCTCCTTGTAGGCAGTGAGCCTCTTTGTGAGCAGTGTGCTTAGGCAGTGAGCCCTAATTGGCAAGTGCCATTTTGTAATTCCTTATTCTTCTAATAGAGAATAATCTTTGGGTTAATCACCCCATGGTTTTCTCCCTTAACAGGGTTTCCACGTCAAAAATACTGTGTCATGTGTTTTTCATTTCATAGTAATGTTTGTTTGTTTGATTTAATGCTGCATTGATTAATAAGAAAGTTCAGAAGAAAGAAATTATTAGGATAACTGATTCACCCGCCCTTTCAGTTATCAACAATTGGTACAAAGCAAGGTTCCTCCTAATAGAGCCTAAGAGCTTGAAGAAGATCTGGGAGTTCAAATGGATGCATATGGTTTAAGGGAGCAACTCAAGACTGCCCTTGAGGATCTTGAACAGTCAAACTCTGAAGTCAATGAATTAAAGGAAAGACTCAAACAGGCTGATGAATTCATGAGAGAACTAAAAGACAAATAAAGTCTCTCTATGAAAAAGAGAAAGGAGCTACTCCAGCAATTGGCAAGACAAAGTGAAGAAAGTAATACAAATGAAGAGCTGACTAAGAAAACCAAGTTATGTGAAAAGTTATCAAAAGAAGTCATTATGGTAAGACATGAAATGGAATCAGGAGTTATAAAGTTTACCCAAGAGATTGAAGAGAAAAGAAAAACTGAAGACAATCTAAGACAATCTCTCAAAGAGAAATCAGAAGATTGCCACCAGATGGATAGGATTATCAGACATCTTGAATCTGATCTTGAAGATGCTAAAGATAATGAAGAAAAACTTGACGATCAAATTATCTCTCTCAAAAGGGATCTTCAAACAACAAATGAATATAAAGAGAAATTCAAGATAAGTTCTGCTCAACTTGAAGTTCTTCTTGGAAGTCAAAAGAGGGCAGATGACAAGTGTGGTTTGGGATATGAGAAAGGAGAAAGCTATGGATCTGGTCAGAAGAATTTTGGATCAGAAAATCCAAGGAACAGGCCTAGAAGACCTCTAGTAAGATAGCCCAATGCTCAAAGATATCCATCCTTCAATGGATATTGCCACAGCTGCAATCACTTTGGTCACAAAGCTAATCAGTGCAGAAAGAGAATGAATCAGACTAATCCATCCTTCTTCGGATAGTGCTTTAACTGCAAAAGGTATGGACACAAGTCTCATGAATGTAGAAATATGCAAATGAACAAATCATTCAATGGTAGATGCTTTGCATGCAATAGAGTAGGTCATATGGCTAATCAATGCAGATTAAGAGGTCATCAGTCAAATATGCAAAGAAATATTATCTGCCAAATCTGTAATAGGTCCGGTCATAATGCAAAAGTCTGTAGAAGTAAGAATCAGGACAAAAGAGGTCCGGTATATAATCAGAATCAAGACAAGGGTAAACAAAAAATGAATGCGGATGAAGTTAGGAATGAGATGAACAAGATTTGGGTAAAGAAAAGTTTAGAGAATGTAGAGGTTAGATCCACACCAGACTTTGGTGCTGAGATTCCTTCTGGAAATTAAAAGGTGAGCTCTGGCTCAGGGGGAGACACAAAGAAAACCCTATTCCCCCAGCCAATCAAGTGGTGCCGGATCTGGCACAAGATGCAGAGTAAAGGGTTTGTAGATATGAGTCTTGAGATGATCCAGCTAAGATTTCAGAGGTCCACATGAAGATATGAAGAAGTTGTGATTGATCAAGTAGAACCTATTCTAGGAGATGCTCCAGAATGACAGAGGATTACAAAAAGGTCCAGAGAGATCCGGAAGTGCATTGTCTTATTCTGCGGATTGGACAGAGTGTTTGGGATGTCCTTGTGATGTGTCATCTTAATTTGTTCATGGTCGGAAGATCCACATGATGTTCATAGATCAGGACTGATCCGGTTCTTCAAGTCATTCGAATAAGGCAAACCAGAATAATGTAGGTTGAGCATTTATTGCAATCAGATATTAGGGTTTATAGAGCAATATAAGGGATTTCTCATAAATCACTTGTTCATTCTACACTCAAGAAGAAGTGAAAAGTGGAGCTCTGCAACAAAATTCATCAAGTTCACCGAAGATCACTTGCAGAAATCATTACATACAGAAATCAATCCAACCACTCCATGTAACCGAAGGCGCATAAGGTATTTTCCGTTTTCAATATCTCACTACAAATCTTTTGAAAAATGGCTACTCCGAATATAGTAAAGATCTCAGATAGGCCCCGACCTAAATTTAAGAAACACCCATACAAGTCATTGGAGGTAGATCCCTTAGGAGCATTCTCTAGTGTTCCACATGGCGTTTTACACACAGAAGACATTAGGGTTTACATACATGCAAGTATTGAGGAATTTGGGGAATTCAAATTAAGAGATTTCTATCACAAACAACTGATAGACAATGCTTTTGAGCTTAAACTAGAGTATAAGGGTATCCAGAAGAAACATTTTGATCAATTCATTCATTTCCCCTACTTTGAAGAAGATGAATGGGTCTGGTACGTATTGAGTAGAATGCATGACAACTTCCTATGGCTGGATAGACCCTGCAAGATCACAAAAGAGGCAATTAGGGCAGTAACTGGTCTATACTCTTTCGGAGGGATACCTATCCTCAAATCTGTCAAAAATAACATTGTAACTGAGGCCACTGGATCAAAATTTGATAAGAGGGCAATGACCATTGAAGATATTTCTGATCCGGATATCAAGTTTGCATCTATGATAATAGGATACAAGATTTATCACTCCAGTAGGGAGAATTCTATATCCAGAACTACAGTATATACTACCTATGAGATGCTAAGGAAGAATGCAAATTATGATCTCTGTGAACTTCTTTTAAGCCAATTAATGGAAAATATACAAAAGATCAAAAAGGAGAAAAAAAATTCTTTCAAGTATGGTACTCTTATATTATGTCTATTTTTCTACTTCATGAATGAGCTACCCGGATCAAGTGGATGGGTATGGCAGAATGACAAACCTGTAGCAGTCCAGATTAGAGATTATTTACATGGACTTGGGGATGCCAAAGCAAGAAATACAGCCCTGTGGGGATACTTCAAAAACTTCCAGAGCATGATGCAAGCAAGAGAAAGAATTCCCCAGTCTATTGTTGAAAAATACAAAGACTCAATCTGCTTTATGGTTGATACTGATCAGTGCCTAATGGAGGCAGTAGAGCCAAGGACAGTCTGGATCATGCCCATGGGGTATGAGGTTGATGAACAGATTGTGGAACTGCATGTTCAACATATGCTTAGTCAGCCCAAAGATCCAAAGGCAGAAAGGTTTGGAACCTTTGAGGAGCTGAGTGTGAAGATCCATGTGGAACTTAGAGAACCTGAGATAAAAAGGAAGGTGAGAAAAGAAGTAGAACATATTGCTCAAGGCCTAGGCATCCCAAAGGAGGCACTTGATGCCAACCGGGAAAAGAGGCGAAAGGTTGAGGAAGAGAAGAAAGAGGCAGAAAAGAAAAGCAAGAAAAGTACTCCAGTGGAAACCTCAACCCGGACCAGATTATCAAAAGGATCTACACCTGTCACAACCAAAAGCTCAAAAACATCAAAACTGGAAGGTCAGACATCTGGTAAAGGAGAGAAAAGATCTAAAATAAAAGCCACAAGGGCTTATGCAAGTAAGAAAGATAAAGAGGAAACTGAATCAGATGAAGGGGTAAAGGAAATAAAGAAGCAGAAGAAGAAAGGATCTGGAAAACCCTCCATAGGCCAAGACAAGGAAGAAAAGGCAGAGGAATTTGTTGAAAAGCCCACCCTATCTCTAGAGAGTGTAATCAAATCAGTCACTGTGGATGGAAACCTTCAACCAATGGCCGAATTCTATGATGACTACAATGAGGCTGACCAAAAGATCCTGCAGGAAGCCACAATCGGGTATCTGAACATATACAATAAGGCTTTCATTGAGATTATATCTCTAATTCCTAAAAGCCTAGAAAAGGAGTTAGAAATAAGAAAGAACAATGCCCTGGCAAAAGATCTTGAGATCCGGGAGCAGATAGCTATTCAGCTATATCCTCAAATGGATCCCAAGACAATGAACATAATATTCAAAGATTGCAAAGATGAGTTTAGGAGTAAAGCAAGGATGAATCAACTCATGCTTGGTGAGACTAAAAAGGTGGCCATGGATACAGAAGAGATCCTCTAGAAGGCCTTCAAAAGGTTTAATCTTCCTATTGTAGAGGACTTGGGTACTGATCCCTCATCCACAAGTGTTGCAGAAGAAACTTCTGAGAAAGCAACAGAAGAGATGGGCCCTGAACAAACTAACATTTCTCCTCTGGTTTCCCCTACAGTTTCTGGATCCAAAGGAGAAGACACTATACAGGAGAAAGAAGCAGGAGTGAAAGAAAAAGAAGTTGATAGTACCAAGGTTGCAGAGAAAGAGAAGACTCCAACAGAGAAAACCACAACTAATAGTGGTAAGAATGTAGAAGGAGAGAAAACTCCAAAGGACAGCTCCAAGACTGCAGAAGAGAAGAAACATCTGTCTCCAGCAAGAGACATTGCACAAACTGTCCAAAAATTTCTAAGCAAAGAAACAATAGAGATTGATGAACCGGAGATTCTACAAGGTCCATTCAATTTTGATTCCCTCTCTCTGGTACAGACAATGAAGATAGCTTCATTTGTAAATGCTAAGGCAAATGAAAAACTCCCAAAGTCTCATATGGAAGACTGTGAGTTGATAGAAGCTGCTTCTGAAGTGCTCGAAAAGATTATGCCATCAGTCCAGAAAGATCCCACAACCTCCTCTTCCGGTAATCTCAAAACCTTAGTCAGCAGTGTTAGTACACATTTTGATTCTCTAGAAAAATTAGCTGAAGAAAAGGTCCGGAAGGAGTTTTTGGATAAAAGGTTCTCCAAGGTACAGGGTTTGATCATTAATGATAGGAGAAACATGAACATTGGAATAAAGAGCTTACAAAATGCTCTTAAGGATGGCAGTGAAATATACAAATTTTGTATCTCTTGGTCCAAGATAACAGTGGATATTGAGAAGAAAATAAAAGAGCAAGAGGACACACTACTAAGCTTGTCTCAAAGTTTTGATCCTCTTTCTTCCTCTATAACAAATCAAGAATGTCAGACTATAGCAGTCTTGAGTGAAATCAAGAAATTGGAGAAGGAAAAGAAAAATAGAATAAGCAGGTTGAGTGAGCTCAGGGGGTTAATTGTCCCTAAGCTAGAGGCCATGCATGAGGCTATAACAGAAGCTCAAATCATAGCCTAGACAAATGATCCGACAGATCTAAAAAGGGTAGATGCATTTGCATTCCTATTGAGTGGGCATATCTCAATTTTGGACAGGATGAAACAGAGTTGGGCGACATAAGTTGTAAAGTTGAAGACAACTTTTGCAGACATACTTAAGTATATGTAAGTATGCCATATGTTTATGTGGCTAAGTATAGTAAAATATTTGAAAATTTTGGTGAACAGACCCTACCCTTTGCCATTGATGTCAAAGGGGGAGTGAGGAGCAGTGAAAAATAAGGAATCCAACTAAGGGGGAGCTCTAGAAAATGTATATAAAGATAGAGCATCAGCCAAGGGGGAGCTTAGTGTAAACACTTAGTCATTTTTCATTAAGTGTTGCCATCAATGCCAAAGGGGGAGATTGTTGGCAAGAGACACTATATGGATTCATGATTGTTGTCACTAATGGCAACAAAGTTCATCCCACACATCCGCAGGACATGGTGTGTCTCTATCGGAAGTCAGAATGAAGATTGTTGAGGTCCAGTAAACAAGAACAGAGCATATGGCAAGGTCCGACAGACAGGTCTGGATCTCTCAAAGGAAGTATCTTGGTGAAGTGCGGATTTGCGAAAGTCAAGAGGACTACCTTTAGTAATAGATTCCAAGGATTTAGCCTCTGGTGATGGACAAGGAAAAAGATATGAATAGTTGAGTACCGGATTCTTGAGTGACAGTGTGAACAGAGGAAGAACTGACTGACAGAACATCAGATTGCTTTCCAGATGTGTTTCTGACAGTGGTAAAGGTTATGAAGACATGAATTATGTTTGGCCGACATGATTAATGATTTCTACAAGTATATGCTTGATCTGCATTACTTGATGTGTAAGGATTCAGCCGACAGAACAGAGTTTGTGAGAAGATAGACTGTTCTGGGTGCTGACTAGAAAGATAATGAAATCACTAGTGCGGATATATATATATAGGATGGATTTAGTTGTGAGAGTGTGTGAAAAAGGTAGTTGGATATGTGAAAAAGAGCAAAGTAGAGATAAGCAGTAAGAAAGATTCGGAATGTGAAAGGAAAGCAGAATAAAGAGAAGAGGAAAGATGAAGTGCAGAAGATCAGTGTACTGAGCCTAACTGGAACTGAACTCCAGCATATATGGATGCTTCCAATTAGTTCAAGTATTGTATGACATTCTTTTGTAGACAGTGTCTCCTTGTAGGCAGTGAGCCTCTTTGTGAGTAGTGTGCTTGGGCATTGAGCCCTAATTAGCAAGTGCCATTTTGTAATTCCTTATTCTTCTAATAGAGAATAATCTTTGGGTTAATCACCCCGTGGTTTTCTCCCTTAACAGGGTTTCCACGTCAAAAATATTGTGTCATGTGTTTTTAATTTCATAGTAATGTTTTTTTGTTTGATTTAATGCTGCATTAATTAATAAGAAAGTTCAGAAGAAAGAAATTATTAGGATAACTGATTCACCCCCCCTTCTCTGTTATCAACAATTACCCCTTTAGTTCTGAATTAAGGTGCACTGATGCACATCAGTCTGGTAGATGTCACAATCATATCTTGTGATCTGGATTGATGTTAGGAAGCTGCTACTTAGGGGGAGCAGTCAATATGATTC
Organism: Cunninghamia lanceolata; assembly: GCA_027924645.1. NCBI lineage: Eukaryota > Viridiplantae > Streptophyta > Pinopsida > Cupressales > Cupressaceae > Cunninghamia > Cunninghamia lanceolata. The sequence goes on from BSBN01001222.1 coordinate 6,105,239, forward strand.
TAAAGTATGAGAAGTGGTTGCAAGTATGTGCCCTTTTCCATTGATGTCAAAGGGGGAGAGAAGAATGTGAAAAACAAAAAGTGGTTGCTGATCAAAGGGGGAGTAGTAAAGGAAGAAATGGCATGTGAATGGTTGCTGTTGATAGGGGGAGCTATGTCAGTCAGTGAGGAGAAGTTCTTGTCTTGAAGGTTAAAACAATTTTTCACATTATATGTTGCCATCAATGAAAAAGGGGGAGATTTTTGCAAGTGTCGGCCTAACTAGTGTTGTCATTGATGTCAACATACTCTTATTGCATTGATGTCAAGAATTGGATGAGTTGTGTGATGAGGATATTGAGAAAATTAGTCCTATCAGAAATAGAGAAGAACATTGAAGAACAGTGAAGATCCCAGCTAGATGAAGTTTAGAGAATGCACATCAAAGGGTTTGTAGATATGTGTTTGAAGATGATCTAGTAAATATTTGTAATTGAAGATTTACCTCTTAGTGATGGTGTTCTTCCTAGTTTTGGCCGACCAGATGTTTTGCACATGTTGCAAATGATCTTGAAGATGTTTTGTGAAGCCTGGCGTGTTCCTCAAAGAAGATTAAAGTCCCAGCTATGTGTGGTCGATAGTGTAGTAATGCACATGAAGTTTTTGTAATAAGTCAAGTTGTATTTTTGTATTTGCTCTGTAATAAAATAAGTGTATGTTGTGCCGACTTTGATGATCATTCCAAAGTCAATGTCTTGTATAAATAAGAATTGCAAATTCATTCAAAGACATCTTGGTAGTGATGAGAAGGTGGTAGGGAAGAAGAGGGAAAAACAGAGCAGAGGTGTTGAGCTTAAATGGAACTAACTCAAGCATAGTGAAGATGCTAATCTCCAGTTCAAGTATGTAAAATTTCTATACTTCTGTAGATAGTGTGTCTCCTGTAGGTAGTGGGCCTCTTGTGAGCAGTGTGCTCGAGTAGTGAGCCCTAACTAGCAAGTGCCATTTTATTCATCTTATTCTTTTAATAGAGAATACAATCTTGGGTTAGTCACCCCGTGGTTTTTCCCTTAACCAGGTTTTCCACATTAAAATCTTGGTGTTATATGTGTTGAATTTGTTTCTGCTCTTGAATTATTGCATTATGCTTTCATGATTAAATCTTTGATATGCTGTTGAAATATAAGAAGGTTTAAGGAACAGGATTTTGATGTCAACTGATTCACCCCCCCTCTCAGTTGACTGTCCTAAAGCTAACAATGTATATATTAGAATCTAATTTTGTGTTGTTTTCCGTAAGTAGATAGTCTTAGAAAACCAAAAAAAATAATATTTTTGTGTTCACATCCATTCTTATGGTAATCATAAGAGTGGGCATGACATTAGAAGTACAAAAATTAAATACTAAAGGAAAGTAGGAAGTGTACAAAGACACAACACAAAACACCCCCTTGATTCAATTTGAGATCCCCCTTGAATTTTGACAGTTTATAATTTTAATGCATAGACATGTCCAATTGGAACAAAAAAGGAACTTTATAATTTCAATGTGATAATTTTTCCAATGGATTAGGCATGAAAAAATAATTACTTTAAAAAAACAACACTCAATATTGATTTGCCAATCAAAAGTTACATCAATTTTAATTTTTGCTTAAATTTGCCTAAATTTGCACTCTAAAAATTAAAAAAGGCCTTTCAAGTGAGAAAAATTATTTTCCCTTTTCAACCAATGAATAGTGTGCTCTCTCTTCACATTAGTTTTGATGATTTGGAAGACATAAAAACAATTTTTGGGTTGATTGAGGCTGATTTAGGGCATTGTTTTGGGGGTTTCTAGCCAAGATTGAAATTGATGTGAGTGCGCTACCTCTGCAAGGGATTGACCTACTAGATTTAATGCCTTCACACCTTTCAAACCCTAATCAGCTCTCCTTATGTACACTTCTACTGCAAAACCCAACGATCGACTTGCTTGCATGGAAGAGAAACCAACGATCCCTATTTAGAAACATTTAGCCTTTGTGAATCATGCAAGTGCCTACATTGAGTTTAGCTTGCTTGTGTCGCCTACTTAGTTCCCTTCTCAGAGATGTAGGTCCTTCAGGATCCACTTAATAGGCCCAGGGTTTCTTCCCTAGGTGTAACCAATAAAGAAAACACCCCTCTACATAGATTATGAAAAAAAAAAGGGTGACACAAGGGTTTCAAATGCCTCTGAATCATCCCTTTCAATTGCCTCTCACCTCACACTATAGTCAACCTAGGGATCGACCTAAAAGAAACCTCCTTTCCAGAACACAAAACACATAGCAACCAAAATATGCATGCAACCAGTGTTTTCAAAAAAAAAACTCAACAACCAATACAAACCAACAATCAAATTCTAGATGGCTCTAATGTATCTGGATAGATTTTCTTGTACTCAATTGAGCCATGTGAGACAAGCAAACACAAACTCTTACCTATGAGATTGATAAAGAACACATAATATGAAAAGCAATGAAATAGAACCAAAAATATGAAGCAATATCTCAATGAATGGATGAATTAACTCACAATATGAAGTAAATATATAGGCCAATAGTCATCTAAATTTAGTGTAGCCAAAATAGGCACATTCACTTAATTAAGTCTAGCTAAAAATAGTGTGACCAAAAATAACACAAGGCTAAAGATGGACTCATACTCAACTAGTACTCCTAAGCAAGCTTAAATCCTGTGTAATTATCCAAGTGCATGTAAATGCAAGAGATAATATACACTAACACACCAATCCATGGTAATTAAAGTCTTGGAATTATGATTGAAACTATGTCTATAACTATTCCAATTGACCCTGGTATAAATAGTAATTTTTATTTCTTCTTCTTGTGTTGTGAGGTGTATTTTAACTTAGTTGTCAATCCCCAAATTAGGAATTATATAAATGGCATGGGTAAGTGCAAGAAGATGGGGGGCCAAAAAGGGGTCTTAAGTGGCCACTTTTTTTCTAAAATTAGGAAATGCTGGCCTTGGATGAGAAATTGAGCATAGTTACACTCAAAATTTTAAGATGCAACAAAAACAATGTTCATAGTGCTCTGAGTCTACTTTCTAAACTACAATTTTTTTTTGAAAATGGTATAGATTAAGGGGTTCAAAAGAGGGAGCCACAAAAATTGGTGTTGTTTCTGTCAAAAAAACATAACATAGCATGTTTTGTGGCTCCCTCAAAAGGTTGACTTTTTTTTGGTATTTTTAAAATTGCTTTGGTGATAAATTAGCTAACATGTAGTTTATGCACGATTTTTCTGATAATTTTTTAATGAATATTTGATTTTTTACTAATTTTCAAAGTGGACACATCCTGAAAAATAGAATTTTGACCTTGCTACCCCTATAAATTTTGAAAACTAATTGAAAATCATTTTTTTTAGTATGTGTAGAATGGAGTCTAGTTTCTAAAAATGTAATTTTTTTGAAATTTCAATAAACGGTTAATTTACAATGAAAAAAAGACCAAACACTAGTTTTTGCCCAAAAACAGACACACAAACAAAAGAAATTAAAGATGAAAGGCTTAACATTGTCAAAATGTGAAAAAAATTACATCATTAAATAGCAAAGAGAAAGCCTAACATTACCCAGGTGTTCGATTTGTTCGACCTTGAAACATGTGTAAATCTGAGGGTTAGCACAAACAAAATTATGTGAAATCTTGTAGAATATGCAAAAACACGTCTCTGGATGTTGAGAAGGCACTCCAAGCCTTTGGGTTGGAAATCCAAAGTGAATCCCACTTTCCTAATGCTTGGGATTCCCAAAGCAAAATATAACGCAAGCGCATTATAACACACTCATGTTATGTTTTCTTTTGCATTTTTCCCTTTTCACAAAAGTTTGCCCATTGTTTGTCATGTTTGACATAACGTGAGTGCATTATAATGTGCTCGCGTTATGTCTCCCTTGGAATGTTTTATGTTCAAGGTTATTAAGCATGTATGTATGTATGCTTGTATGTATGTATACTTATATGTATGTATGTATGTATATATATGTATGCTTGTATGTATGTATGTATGTATGGTTGTATGTATGTATGCATGCTTGTATGTATGTATATATGTATGCATGTTTGTTTGTATGTATGTATGTATGCTTGCTTGTATGTATGTATGTATGTATGTATGTATGTATGTATGTATGTAAAGGTTTTGGGTTTAGGGTATAAAAGGACCTGAGCCTGTAGAGTTTTTAGGGTTGAGGGTTGAGGTTTTTGGGTTTAAGGTTTAAGGTATAGGGTTGAGGGTTGAGGGATTAGGGATTAAGTAATAGGTTGAGGGTGTTGGCAAGAAACATTGCTCCAGTATGGTCTTGTATGTTGTCATTGATGGAAACAAGGCTTAGAGATCTCTTCAGCATGATAGGGAGACACAACTCTGGAAGATCACATCAGATTTCAGGTCAGGTTGGAAGAAATGGCTAAGTATGGATGTGCATAGAGTATAGGACAACAAGTTGGATAGTATGCCTCCACAGATGATGATCTGGTAATGTAGTTCAGGTATATTATTCTCAATTGTTTGATAATGTTATGCTTCAGAGATTAAGTCCTAACTTCCTCTGGAAGTCACCTTGAGGAAATGTCTAAGTCTGGGTAAGCAAAGGTATAGCAGGAAGAGTGAACATGGTATAGTGCAGTGGTCTGCATTCTTCCACAAATGAGTATTGTGCTATATGGTTTTGAGGAGTTGTAAACATGTATTTGAAGTGTCTAATTCTAGAGTTGGGAGATCTAAAGTCCACCGGAAGGATAGGTACAAGCTGCTGAGTATCAATACAGTGTTTGCCAGAGTTTGACCAAGACAGAGTCTGAGTTTTGATGGTCCACATTTCTTCGCAAGATGATATCATGCCTTGCGGTTCTGAGGGTAAGTTTGGAAAGGTGTAAAGAATCCTTGATATGGTTTTTGAGGTGTTTGGTGATTCACAGTAAAAGTTGTAAGTCAGCAGATAAACCTGTTAAGCATGCTCTTGAGGAACAGGCCAACTAGTATGATTAATCATTGTGTGGAGAAGAGATAATGTTTGAAGGATCTATCTAAGTGATTGAATGATTAGATCTGACCTATATGAACACGTCTAGGAAAAGTTTTAGGTCTGCATAACATATAGTGCATTGGATTAAGCTGACAAGCTACATCTTTCTATGTACACATCTCATTTCTTGGATGCCGACCTGACTGTTGATCAAATCATGATGCAGATATATAAAGGAGATAAGTTTCAGTTGTGAGGTAGTGAATGAAGAGTGATTGATGTGGGAATGTGAATAATAGAGAAAAGTTAGAAGATCTATAGTGATGAAGACTTGGGATTCAAAATTGAGTTGCTAAATGATTGCACCCTGGCATAGTGACAGATGCTTTTGTAGTATTCAGTTTTCATGTGCAAATTATAGTGAGCTTTCTTCATCAAGGCAGTGAGCCTCCATTAGGGTTTAACAACCCTTATTGTAATCTTGCTAGGTTTAGGGTTGAATTAGTGAGCCTGCTAGACCTAGTTGTACTTCATGGCAGTGAGCCAGCATGTTCCAGGCCCATGGAGTGACCAAGCTTGAACATCATTATTTGTAAAGATTGCAATATGTATTTGAGAACTAATCCTCTCCATGGTTTTTCCCATTTTAGGTTTTCCACGTAAAAATCTTGGTGTCTATGTGTCATGTTTTTATGGTTGTTGTTCATATGCATGTTATGCTTTTGTTTAATTAACTTTGGAAAATGGTTGAAAGTTAAAGTACATCAAAACACTTTTGGAACATTGATTCACTCCCCCCTCTCAGTGTTCCTGACATTCAACAATTGGTATCAGATCCAAGATCCTTAGAAGAAGTCTAACAACTTGAGGAAGATCTAGGATAGTGCAACCATGGTAGCAAGAAGATATGGGAATTATGAAAGCAACAGTGAACTAGAAGCAGCTCTTATGGATCTTGAAAATTTTGAGGCAGAAATCAGGAATCTAAAGAATAACTTGCAAGAAACTAATGAATGCATCACAAAGCTAAAGGGACAAATCAAGAAATTCAAGGGCAAATACAAAGAGGTTGGTGATCAATTAATATCAGCAAATGAAACCCTAAATCTCTTGGAACTAGAAAGAGCAAAAATAGAAGAAGATCTAAACACAATTGTGAAGAACAAATCAGAAGACTATGTCAAACTTGAAAAATAAATTGTGAGTCTAAAAGTAGATCTGGAAAAAGCCAAAAGCTTTGAAGAAAAGTTTAAAATAAGCTCTGCAAAACTTGAGAAATTATTGGTCAGTCAAAAACATCCTGATGACAAGCAAGGTTTGGGATTTGAAAAGGGAGAGAGCTCAAATTCAGGACAAGACAGATCTAAAGAAAGAAGAAGCAGAAACCATCTGGTCAGAAATTAAAGAAGAAGAAGGCCTCCGGTAAGACAACCAAATGCTCAAAGGCATTCATCAATCAATGGTCACTGTTATAAATGCAATAAGTATGGTCATAAACTCAGTGTTGAAGTAGAATGAATCAAAATGTTCCATCTTTCTCTGGTAAATGTTTCAGTTGTAAGAAGATTGGTCATAAAGAAAATGAATGCAGAAGTTTGCCAAACTATTCTAGGAATGGTCAATTCTTCAATGGGAAGTGTTTCACATGCAATAGATTTGGACACATGGCTAATCATTACAGAACAAGGATGAATTCATTCAAAGGAAGAAGCCAAGTATAAGGAAATATTGTATGCTTCAATTGCAACAAACTTGGACATGTTGCAAGATTTTGCAAAAGCAAAAACATAAGAAGAAACTATCCTGAGAAAGGGGGTAAAACAAAATAGAGGAATGAAAAGGGAAAAGAAAAAATTGATGCGATTGGAATTGAGGAAGAGATGGATAAGATCTAGGTCAATAAGGAGGTAATTTTAATTAAGGATAGATCTGCACCAACATCTGATGCAGATACCTTCTTTGAAGAATAAGTTGTAAGCACTGGCTCAGGGGGAGCATGTTAGAATCAAGCAGACAACTAAGAGGGGGGGTGAATCAGTTGTCTCAAAACTTTCTCTACTTATTAATCACTTAAATACTTCTTGTTAATTTAGTAGCATAATCATAAATTAATCATGGAAACATAATACAATCATTCAAGAGTAGAAACACATTAACACATATGACACCAAGATTTTGACGTGGAAAACCTGGTTAAGGGAAAAACCACGGGGTGAATAACCCAAGATTCTATTCTCTATTAGAAGAATAAAAGGAACAAAATGGTACATGCCAATTAGGGCTCACTGCCTGAGCACACTACTCACAAGAGGTCCACTGCCTACAGGAGACACACTATCTACAAAATAATTAAGTATTACATACTTGAACTGAAGAATAGCATCTTCACCATGCTTGAGTCATTTCCATTTAAGCCCAATACTTTTGCTCTATTTTTTGCACCTCTCCTCTCTACCACACTCTCATCTCCACCTAAATACTTTTGAAATGACTTCACAACTTATTTATACAAGACATTTGACTTTGGGATAATCATCCAAGTCGGCATAAATTATAGAGAAAATACATAAATACAACATCAGTAATTACAAAAAGACTTCACATAGATCAATACACTGTCAGTCACACAGATTTGGGACTTCAATCTTCTTTAAGGAACATGCCATGCATCGCAAATCATCTTCAAGATCATCTAGAGGATGTGTAACTCATCCAGTCGGCCACACTTAGGAAGAACATCATCATCTGGAAGTAATTCTTCAATTACAAGCTCAATCTTCAATGCAAACCACCAACACAAACTAGACACAATATAAAGACATCCACAAGCTTGCCTGAATCACCAAGAACATCCACACTACTTATGCTTAATGAAATCATTCTCTCCTTCATCTGGAACCTCAAGAACACAGTTTGTCATCATTGTCATATTGGAATAGATGCTTGTGGACCTCCAGACCGTAAACCAATTGAGTTGTCAATTCACATTGACTTCCTAAACACTCCACCAAATCCACAGAACAAGATATTACATTATTTGTGTCACTCTGTCACCTCTGAACGACTGCCAGAACTGGTTTCACTCAAGTGGCCATAACTTTTTCAGATCTTCGTGCGGATCTCTCAAAACTTAACTAGATCATCTTAAGACACATATCTACAAACCCTTTGATGCACATCCTCTGATCTTCATCTTAGCTGGGATCTTTACCTCACTATCTTCATTGTTCCTCTTTGTTCTTGATAGGACTAATTTTCTCAATATCCTCAGCATACAACTCATCCAATCCTTGACATTAATGCAATAGGAGTATGTTGACATCAATGACAACACTGGTTAGGCCCATACTTGCAACAATCTCCCCCTTTGTCATTGATGGCAACATATGATGTGAAAAATCATTTTAACCATCAAGACAAGAACTTCTCCTTACTGACTAACATAACTCCCCCTATCAACAAAAACCATTCACATGTCTTCTCTTCTTTTACTACTCCACCTTTGATCAACAATCACTTTTTGTTTTTCACATGTCTTCTCTCCCCCTTTGACATCAATGGCAAAGGGGCACATACTTGCATCAATATACCAACTGCTCCCCCTGCGTAGCAGCTTCCCATCATCAATCCAGACCACAAGATATGACTATGAGATCCACCAGACTGATGCACATTAGTGCACCTTAATTTAGAACCAGAGGGGTAATAACCCCTAACTTCTCCCTGAGATACTCAAAAGAGTCCTTAGGTAGAGGTTTGCTAAAGATGTCTACAATCTGATCCTTGGAGGGCACAAACTCCAATCTAACTTCATTTTTGTTCACTTGCTCTCTCAAAAAATGAAACTTGATGGATATATGTTTTGTCTTTGAATGTAACACCAGATTCTTTGAAATGTTTATTACACTTGAGTTGTCACAGAAGATTGCGATAGGTTCCTCATACTCTACTCTAATGTCCCTTAGCATTTGCTTCATCCACAATACTTGAGTGCAACTACCTGCTCCTGCAATATATTCTGCTTCTGCAGTGGACATAGATATTACCTCTTGTTTCTTGATCAGCCAAGAAACCAATCTTTTCCCTAAAAAGAATGCTCCACCACTGGTACTCTTCTAGTCATCCACATCTCCTACCCAATCCGCATCTATATATGCATGAAGTGAGAAATCATGATCTCTAGGATACCATAAACCATACTCAACTGTCCCTTTTAGATATCTGAGAATCCTCTTGATTGCCATGACATGAGATTCTCTAGGATTAGCTTGGAATCTAGCAACAAGACCAACAACATTCATAATGTCAGGTCTAGTTTGAGTAAGATACAATAGTCCTCCAATCATTGACCTGTACTTTTCCTAATCAGCCTTAGGAGAGTCATCATCTTTGCTTAATTTACATCCATTTGCCATAGGAGTACTCATTGGTTTTGAGCTTTCATCCCAAATTTCTTCAACAATTCTTTCACATATTTGGTCTATGAAATGAAGATTCCTTTCTTTGTTTGATTGATTTGTAGACCCAAGAAGAAATTCATTTCCCCAAACATGGACATCTCAAATTCACTTTTCATTTGATTTGCAAAAGTTTTGCACATGCTATCTCTTCCTCCAAAAATGATATCATCAACAAATACTTCAACAATCAAGATATTTTCATGATCAATCTTGAAGTACAAGTTACTGTCAGCAGTACCTTTGTTGAAACCAATCTTCAAAAGATGCTTATCTAGTCATTCATACCAGGCTCTTAGGGCTTGTTTGAGTCCATATAGTGCTTTCTTCAACTTGCAGACCATATCACCATGATCAGACAATTGAAATCCATCCAGTTGCTCAATGTATACTTCTTCTTCCAAGTCACCATTCAAGAAGGCTGACTTGACATCCATTTGATATACTTTGAAATCCTTGAAGGAAGGAAAGGCAAGAAATAATCTGACTGCTTCAATTCTTGCCACCAGAGCAAAAGTCTCTTCAAAATCAACTCCTACTTGGGAATAACCCTTGCAGACCAATCTGGCTTTGTTTCTAACTACTTCACCATCTTCATTTAGTTTCTTTCAGAAGACCCATTTGGTTCCAATCACATTTTTGTTTCTAGGTCTGGGAACAATATCCCAAGTGTGATTTTTCTCAATTTGCATCAATTCTTCCTTCATTGCTTTAGTCCAGCTTTCATCATTGCATGCTTCATTCACTGTCTTTGGTTCAATCTTTGAGATCAGACAATAATTTTCTGAGTCTTGAGCAATCTTTCTTCTTGTTTGAACACCTTTTCTTTTATCACCTATGATCTAATCTTAAGAGTGATTTAGTCTTAAATACCTGTGAATTTTGGGAGTTTCTTGTACTTCTATTTCTTGAACCGGTTCATTCAAACTTATCTCTTCTTCCTGATTCTCTGGATCAGTCTAGATCTGAATTTTAGAAGGAGCTTGGACCAAAACATCATTCTGATCATCTTCATCATATTCATAAAACCTTGAGGGTTTTTCAACACCTTCATTAACCTTCACATTTGTACTTTCTATCATCTTTCTCAATCTCTTGTTATAACACCGGTATGCTTTACTTTGAGTAGAATAACCCAAGAATATTCCTTCATCACTTCTAGCATCAAATTTGCCAAGGTCTTCATCTCTTTTAATATAACATTTGCTATCAAAGACTCTAAAATACTTCACAGTAGGAGTAATGCCAAACCAGAGTTCATAAGGGGTCTTACCAGTATTGCTTATGATTTGTACTTGATTAAGAGTATAGACAATAGTGCTTACAATTTCTCTCTAATAGATCTGAGGAACATTTGCTTCCATCATCATGGTTCTAGATGCTTCCTGGATGGTCCGGTTCTTTCTTTCCACTACTTCATTCTACTGTGGAGTCCTTGGAGCAGACAATTGTCTTTTTATCCCATGTTTCTCACAAAATTCTATGAAATCACTGGATGTGAATTCTGCACCTCTATTAGACCTTAAACATTTTATGTTTAATCCAATTTCATTCTCTACCATAGGTTTGAATATTTTGAATTTCTCAAGAGCCTCAGATTTCTCTTTCACAAAAGTCACTCATATCATCCAAGAGTGGTCATCAATTAATAACATGAAGTATCTATCACCTTGCAAACTCCTGATTCTTGCCAGACTGCATAGATCAGTATGAACTAAGTCCAATAATCCGGTAGAAGATAGTTCCTTACTTTTGAATGTGACTCTGCTTTGCTTACCCAACTAACATTCTTTGCACAAACTATTAGTAGGTTTCACCAGTCTTGGAAGATCTCTTACAGCCTGAGTGTTGCTTATCTTGATGATATTATAAAAATTCACATGACACATTTTTCTATTCCATAACCATCTCTGATCAATTTCAACAAATAAACAACTTTTACTAGCACCAACCAAGTGAAAGATATTACCTTTTGTTTGAGTACCAGATGCAATCTCTGTTCTGAAACTTTCAAAGATCTTACATTTTCCATTTTTGAATATGAGATCATAGCCTTTGTCCACCAACTATCCAACACTAAGAAGATTGTGCTTCAGACCTTCAACATACAGTACATTATTGGTTTTGTTCTTTCCATTGGAAGAAATAATTCCTCTACCACTGATCTTACCAATAGAATTATCACCAAATTTTACAACTCCACCTTCATATCTTTCCAAATCTATAAACTTATTTTTGTCACCTGTCATATGATGGGAGCACCCACTGTCAATGACCCAATCATCCTTTTCTTCAACTTGGGCAGCTAGAGCTCTTACTACCATTTTATGATTGACAGATTCAGAGGGTATTAGATCTTCTTCCCTAATGGCAAAAAAAACCCAGTCGCTTCTAGATTTGTTTCTTGTCTCTGATTCATCATCTGTTACTCTTTCATCATCATCTTCATGAACATAGTAGCACTTCTTTTGAAATCTTGGTTTGTTAGGGTTTGGCCTAGAAAATCTTTTCGGACACCTTGAGACAGAATGACCAATCTTATTGCAGTTAAAACATTTGAAAGGCAATTTTCTTTCATACTTACCAGATCCTCTTGGTAGTCTTTTTGCAATGAGAGCCTCGAGTTGTTCAGCTTCTAATTCATCCTCTTCCAGATCTTTTCTTGCTTTCTCATACCAAGAAGATTTTCTTGAGGAACTTTCTCCTAGATCATATCTTTGTTTGCCTTTTGTAGAGGCACTAGCTTTGAATGTTGATTCAGTCTTGGGAAGTGCATCACCAAACTCATCTAACTCGAATGCAGATATCTTACCAACCAATTGATCCCTTGTGATAGTTTTTAAGGATTTAATTTCCTCAATAGCAGCAACTTTGTGTTTATAAGTAGGAGGTAAGGATCTGATAACCTTAGCAACAATTTCATCCTCATCCAGAACTCCACTAGCACATCTGATGCCACAAACAAGCTCATTAACTTTTGTCATGTAGAAGGTGATATTCTCATCTTCACTCATCTTCAGGTTTTCAAAATTTTGTTTCAGACTCTGTAGCTTGGCACATTTAACATACTTGTCTCCTTCATGCAAAAGTTCTAGTTTTTCCCAAATCTCATATGTTTTTTTTAGATCTATAACATTTGTCAGCTCTGAATTAGATAAGGCACTTAGTAGAGCCACACTTAGGAAGAACATCATCATCCGGAAGTAATTCTTCAATTATGAGCTCAATCTTCAATGCCGACCACCAACACAAACTGGACATAATCTAAAGACCTCCACAAGCTTGCCTGAATCACCAAGACCATCCACACTACTTCTACTTACTGAAATCAGTCTCCCCTTCATCCAGAACCTCAAGAACACAGTCTGTCATCACTGTCATATTGGAATAGATTCTTGCGGACCTCCAGACCACAAACCAATTGAGTTGTCAATTCACATTGACTTCCTAAACACTCCACCAAATTTGCAGAACAAGATATTGCATTTCTGGAGCTCACCAGACCTATTTGTGTCACTCTGTCACCTCTGAACAACTAGCCAAACTAGTTTTACTCAAGTGGCCATAACTTCTTCAAATATTCATGCGGATCTCTCAAAACTTAACTGGATCATCTTAAGACACATATCTACAAACCCTTTGATGCGTATCCTCTGATCTTCATCTTAGCTGGGATCTTTCACTATCTTCACTGTTCTTCTATGTTCCTGATAGGACTAATTTCTAAATATCCTTAGCATACAACTCATCCAATCCTTGACATTAATGCAACATGAGTATGTTGACATCAATGACAACATCGGTTAGGCCCATACTTGCAATAGAGTAGTGTTGAAAATTCAAAAACCCCTAGCCAAAAAGTGGTGCTAGAATCAAACATGAAGGTATATGATGGAATCTGATACGACAAAGCTCTTAAAACAAAAACTGGAAGAAAAGAAGTCAGTACGGCTCATTGCGGAGCAATCCTAATCGACTGTATTCTATAGAAAAGAGTTTAACAGGTTTTTGGAACAAGCATTAATGACGATTAGGTTAAGTTGTGCGAAGGATAAAAGAGAGCTAGTTTGAATTTGAAATCACTTTGCATTTGAAGCTATCAAGAGTTCAGAGAGATTGAAGCTAAGCTTGAGCAGTGACAACTAGGATTTGAAGCAAGTTGAAGAAATTGAAGAAAGGAAACCCTAACACAAGGTGTTTTCATTGAAACCTCATTTGTGAATCTATTAAATTTCTGCAATGGCAAATCTGCAAGTCATTGATGTCGTAAAATGACCTCGGCCTAAATTTAAGAAACACCCATTCAAAGCAACAAAAGTGGATCCAATGGGTGAATTTTCAAACATTCCTCATGGAGTTCTATATGTTGAGGATGTTAGGGCATACATTCATGTTGCCCTAGAAGGACATGGAAGGAGCAAACTCATGGACTTATTTCTAGATCACCTATGTGATGGAGGGTATGATCTAAAAAATGAATACAAGGCATTGGAGACAAAGAAATTTATTCAATACATCAACTTTCCAACTTTCGTAGAGGATGAATGGGTCTAGTATATATTGAGCAGGGTTCATGATTAATTCATGTGGCTCAAGAGACCCTTTAAGATCACTAAGGATGCAATCAGATCAATAACTAGACTTTGCTCAACTAGATTGGTACCAGTTCTGAAAGTTGTAAAGAATGATAAAGTAATGGTGGCCACCAGAGCTAAGTTTGACAAAAGAGCATTAACAATCAATGATATTGAAGACTATGTTGTAAGATTTGTATCCATGGTTATTGGTTAGAATGTTTACTTCTCAAACCATGAAAATTTGGTATCTGGTACAGAAATTTATATAGCCTTTGAGATGGTAAAGGAAGATGCAAAGTATGATCTTTGTGAACTACTGTGGCAACAGCTGACGGAAAATTTAAGGAAAACCAAAGAACAAAAATATTCGTTCAAATATGGTATGTTGATTCTTTGTTTATTCTTCTACTACATACAAGAATTACCAGGTATGAAGAATCTGCTTTGGATAAATGATAGACCTGTAGCAGTTCAAATTAGAAATCATTTGAATAGTATATGAAATATTGATGCTTAGAAATCTGCCCTATGGGGCTATTTCAGAAATTTCCAAAGCATGATGTAGTCTAGGGAAATAATTCCTAAGGTAATTGTTGAGAAATTCAAAGAAACCATCTATTTCATGGTCACTAAGGATTAGTGTTTAATGGAAGCCGTTGAACCCAGAAGGGTTTGGGTTATGCCTATGGGATACAAGGTAGATGGAGTTGTACTAGAAAACTATGCCGAATATATGCTAAGTAAACCCAAAGATCCCAAAGAAAAAAGATTTGGGACTTATAAGGAATTGCATGCCAAAATTCATGTTGAGGTAAGAAAACTTGAAATCTCTAGGAAAATGAGGAAAGTGGCAGAAGAAATTGCCATAAAACATGGATTCACAAAAAAAGAAGTGGCAAAGGCAAGGAAAAGGCATAGGCTATTTGGGAAGCAGAAGGAAAGAGAAAAGGTGAATCATCTGGGGCTTCGAAAGAACCCAAAGATGAGTCAGAAAGGATAAAGAAAGAAAAAAGAAAAACCAGAGCCTCCACTTCTGCTGAAGCCACATCCACTCCCTTCAGTTCCACACCATCTGCAAATGTGGAAACTCTTGCCACCAGCTCCAAAAGAAAGAAGACTAAGGCCAAGAGAATGCATGCAAGTATAGCTATTGATGAAGAAGTAAAAAAATCAAATGAGGAAGTAAAGAAGATGAAGACTTAGACTCAAAAGCCTCAAGAACTAGCAAAAAGGGGCCCTCCAGTAAGAATAGATCTGGGAAAGGGTTAAAGCAAGATGAGCCTCAGATAGAGGAAGCTACTATAAGCCTTGAAGATGTTCTCAAAGCCATAACAGTTGATGGAAATCTAAAACCCATAGCTCAGTTGTATGATGAATACAATGATCTAGATAAGAGGATCATTGAGACTACTATTGTAGAATATCTAAACATCTACAATAAGGCCCTGATTGAAATTATTACTAATCTACCAAACAACCTGGGTAACATAATGAGTACAAGAAAAGAAGCAGCTATGGCAAAAGATGTTGAATTGAGAGAGAACTCATTGATACAATTATGTCCAAGAGTCACACCTAAGGAGAAGATCAAAATCTCAAAATAAATCAATGATGCTTCCAGGACCAAGAAAAGAATGAACTCGTTGATGTTAGGAGAAATTGACAAAGTGGTTAAGGAAATAGAGGAAATCACCCTAGCGGCATTAAAGAAAAATAATATTCCCACTATCTATGACAATAAAGAAGCAAATGATAAAGACATATCTCCACCGAAGATAAGACAAGATCAAGGACCATAACAAAGTAATCATGCCCCCAACACTGATACAGTTGATATGATAGATCAAGCTGAAATTGAAATTGATTTGCCTCCTGAGAAACAGGCTAAGGATGAAGACAATAGGGAACAAATAAGGAGCCCTACACCGAAACAAAACACAGATCAACTAGAAAATATGGACATGGATCCTCTAGAATGATATCAAGAGGAAGAATCTAAGAGAGAAAGAGACACTGCAAATGTCTTAGTTGGCTCTGGGAGTCAACAAGTTGCAGATGAGTTTGAACTCCTTCAAGGACCAATCAACTTGGCCTCATTATCACCTGCACAAAAATTCAAGTTAGTATCTATTGTTTAGGCCAAGGCATAGGAAGAGATGATGAAATCACATGACCAAGACAGTAAATTGATAAATGATACATCCATCATTCTGGAAAAGTTGATGCCAACATTTCAAAAGAATACCTTGTTATCCTCTACTGATCATTTCAAGGAGATATTAAACTCTGTAAGTACACATTTTGAGTCTTTTGAAAAGTATGCAGAAGCAAAAGTTAGAAAAGAATTCAATGAAAAAAGATTGATTGAGTTAAAGGCTATGTCAGCAAAAGATAAAACTACATTAGAAAATGTGATAAAAGGCATACAAAGTGCCATTGAAGAAGCCTATAAATTTTATAAGTTCTGCCTATCTTGGCCAAAAGTTACAAAGGAATTACACGATAAAACCAAAGTTTTGGAACTCAAACTGCTTAATATCTCTGAGACATATAATCTGGCAGTTGAGTCAATAAATGCCAAAGAAGCTCAAGTTGCAAGCATTCACAGTGAGTTAAGCACTTTGATGAAGAAAAGGGGAGAAGTTAGAGACAAGATGTGCCAGTTAAGGGGATTGATAACTCTGAAAATTGATTCCATGACCAATCTGGCAGATGAAGCCATGAAATCACTTGCACTAGTTGATACACCATCAGATGGCAGAGAAGCTAATTTTTCTGATGAATGGACACATCCATATCCTAGAAAGTGCAAGGAATAGATGGATCAGAGAAATAGCTCTGATAAAGACTATCTATAGTGACATTTTGCCTACAGTCACAAATTAAGTTGAAGATTGCACTTGTAAATATGCGGCAGTGTACATAAATCTTTTTGAAGTTTTGACAAATTTTTGGTTCCAAATCACACCCTTTGCCATTGATGTCAATGGGGGAGAAGAAGATTAGTGAAAAATGGATAAACATCTCAGGGGAAGTAGGAGAACAAAGTGTATATAGTAAGGGGGAGCAGTCAAGCATTTTTTCACTAAGTGTTGCCATCAATGCCAAAGGGGGAGATTGTTGGCAAGAGACACTGCTCTGGTATGGTCTTGTATGTTGTCATTGATGGAAACAAGGCTTAGAGATCTCTTCAGCATGACAGGGAGACACAAATCTGAAAGATCACATCAAATTTCAGGTTAGGTTGGAAGAAATGGCTAAGTATGGATGTGCATAGAGTACAGGACAACAAGTTGGATAGTATGCCTCCGTAAATGATGATCTGGTAATACGGTTCAGGTATATTGTTCTCAATTGTTTGGTAATGTTATGCTTCAGAGATTAAGTCTTGACTTCCTCTGAAAGTCACCTTGAAGAAATGTCTAAGTCTAGGTAAGCAAAGGTATAGCAGGAATAGTGAACAGGGTATAGTGCAGTTGTCCGCATTCTTCTGCAAATGAGTATTGTGCTATACGGTTTTGAGAAGTTGTAAACATGTATTTGAAGTGTCTAATTCCAGAGTTGGGAGATGTAAAGTCCACTGGAAGGATAGGTATAAGGTGTTGAGTATTGGTATAGTGTTTGTAGAGTTTGACCAAGACAGAGTCTAAGTTCTGATGGTCCGCATATCTCCACAAGATGATATCATGCCTTGCAGTTCTGAGGGTAAGTTTGGAAAGGTGTAAAGAATCCTTGATATGGGTTTTGAGGTGTTTGGTGATCCGTAGTAAAAGTTGTAAGTTAGCAAATGACCTATTAAGCATGCTCTTGAGGAACAAGCTGACTAGTATGATTAATCATTGTGCAGAGAAGAGATAATGTTTGAAGGATCTACCTAAGTGATTGAATGATTAGAGCCAACCTATATGAACACGTTTGGGAAAAGTTTTGGGTCTGCATAACATATAGTGCATTGGATTGAGCTGACAAGCTGCATCTTTCTATGTACACATCTCATTTCTTGGATGCCAACCTGA
The DNA here is from genome assembly GCA_027924645.1 of Cunninghamia lanceolata. NCBI lineage: Eukaryota > Viridiplantae > Streptophyta > Pinopsida > Cupressales > Cupressaceae > Cunninghamia > Cunninghamia lanceolata. The sequence continues at coordinate 6,123,289 of BSBN01001222.1, forward strand.
CTGTTGATCAAATCATGATGCGGATATATAAAGGTGATAAGTTTCAGTTGAGGCGGTGAATGAAGAGTGATTGATGCGGGAATGTGAATAGCAAAGCAAAGTTAGAATATTAGCAGTGATGAAGACTTGGGATTTAGAAATTAGTTGCTAAATGACTGTACCCTAGCATAGTGACAGATGCTTTTGCAATATTCAGTTTTCATGTGTGAATTACAGTGAGCCTGGTAGTTAGCCTCCATTAGGGTTTAACAACCCTTATTGTAATATTGCTAGGTTTAAGGTTGAGGTAGTGAGCCTGCTAGACCTAGTTGTACTTCATGGCAGTGAGCCAGCATGTTCTAGGCCTGTGGAGTGACCAAGCCTGAACATCATTATTTGTAAAGATTGCAATATATATCTGAGATCTAATCCTCTTCGTGGTTTTTCCCATTTTGGGTTTTCCACGTAAAAATATTGGTGTCTATGTGTCATGTTTTTATGGTTTCTGTTCATATGCATGTTATGCTTTTGTTTAATTAACTTTGGAAAATGGTTGATGCACCCCCCTCTTAATGTTCCTGACATTCAACAAAGGGTAGAGGGTAGAGGGTAGAGGGTAGAGGGTTGAGGGTTGAGGGTTGGGGTTTAAGGGTTGAGGGTTGAGGCTTTAGGGATGAGGGTTAATGGATTAGGGTGTAAGGTATAGTGTTGAGGGTAGAGGAGTGTAGAGATGGGGGTGAGGCAGATAGGGGAGGAGAGGGGTGGATAAGGGTTGAGGGTTTAAGGTCAAGAGGGACTAGGGTTTAGGGTTGAGGGATTAATGTTTAAGGTTGAGGGTTGAGGGTTTAGGGATAGGGTTTAGAGTTTAGGGATAAAGGATTAGGGTTTAGGACCTTAAGGGATTAGGGTTTAGGGTTGAGGCTTTAGGTCCATAGCATTTAGGGCTGAGGGATTAGGGTTGAGGGTCGAGGGATTAGGGTTAAGGTAGAGTGTTGAGGGTAGAGGGATTAGGGATAGGGTTTAGGGTTGAAGGTTTAGGGTTGAGGGTTTAGGGTTTAGGGTTGAGGGTTGAGGGATAAGGGATTAGGGTTTAAGGTATAGTGTTGAGGGTTGAGGGTTTAGGAATAAGGATAACATTTAGGGTTTAGGGTTGAGGAAATAAGGTTTAGGGTTTAGGGATAAGGAATTAGGGTTCATGGTTAAGGGATTAAGGTTTAGGGTTGAGGGATTAAGGTTTAAGGTTGAGGGTTTAAGGATAGGGTTTAGAGTTTAGGGATAAGGGATTAGGGTGTAGGACCTTGAGGGATTAGGGTTGAGGGTTGAGGCTTTAGGGATATCATTTAGGTTTGAGGGATTAGGGTTGAGGATCAAAGGATTAGGGTTAAGGTAGAGTGTTGAGGATAGAGGGATTAGGGATAGGGTTTAGGTTTGAAGGTTTAGGGTTGAGGGATTAGGGTTTAGGGTTGAGGGCTTAGGGATAAGGGATTAGGGTTTAAGGTATAGTGTTGGGGGTTGAGGGTTTAGGAATAGGGATAGTGTTTAGGGTTTAGGGTTGAGGGATGTAAGGGTTTCGGGTTTAGGGATAAGGAATTAGGGTTGAGGGTTGAGGGATTAAGGTTTAACATTGAGGGTTGAGGGTTTAGGGATAGGGTTTAGAGTTTAGGGATAAGGGATTAGGGATTAGGAACTTGAGGGATTAGGGCTTAGGGTTGAGGCTTTAGGGATAACATTTAGGGTTAAGGGATTAGGGTTGATGGTCGATGGATTAGGGTTAAGGTAGAATGTTGAGGGTAGAGGTATTAGAGATAGGGTTTAGGGTTAAAGGTTTAGGGTTGAGGGATTGGGGTTTAGGGTTGAGAGCTTAGGGATAAGGGATTAGGGTTTAAGGTATAGTGTCAAGGGTTGAGGGTTAAGGAATAGGGATAGAGTTTAGGGTTTAGGGTTGAGGGATTAGGGATAAGGAATTACGGTTGAGAGTTGAGGGATTAAGGTTTAGGGTTGAGGGATTAAGGTTTAAGGTTGAGGGTTGAGGGTTTAAAGATAGCATTTAGGGTTGAGGGATTAGAGTTTAGGGATAAGGGATTAGGGTTTAGGATCTTTAGGGATTAGGTTTTAGGTTTGAGGCTTTAGGGATAGCATTTGGGGATGACGGATTAGGGTTGAGGGTTTAGGGATAGGGTTTAGAGTTTAGGGATAAGGGATTAGGGTTTAGGACCTTGAGGGATTAGGGTTTAGGGTTGAGGCTTTAGGGATAGCATTTAGGGTTGAGGGATTAGGGTTAAGGGTTGAGGGATTAGGGTTAAGGTAGAGTGTTGAGGGTAGAGGGATTAGGGATAGGGTTTAGGGTTGAAGGTTTAGGGTTGAGGGATTAGGGTTTAGGGTTTAGGGATAAGGGATTATAGTTAAAAGTATTGTGTTGAGGGTTGAGGTTTTAGGAATAGGGATAGCGTTTAGGGTTTAGGGTTGAGGGATTAGGGTTTAGGGTTTAGGGATAAGAGATTAGGGTTGAGGGTTGAGGGATTAAGGTTTAGGGTTGAGGGATTAAGGTTTGAGGTTGAGGGTTGAGGGTTTAGGGATAGGGTTTAGAGTTTAGGGATAAGGGATTAGGGTTTAGGACCTTGAGGGATTAGGGTTTAGGGTTGAGTCTTTAGGAATATCATTTAGGGTTGAGGGATTAGGGTTGAGTGTCGAGGGATTAGGGTTAATGTAGAGTGTTGAGGGTAGAGGGACTATGGATAGGGTTTAGGGTCGAGGGATTAGGGTTTAGGGTTGAGGGTTTATGGATAAGGGATTAGGGTTTAAGGTATAGTGTCGAGGGTTGAGGATTTATGAATAGAGATAGTGTTTAGGGTTTAGGGTTGAGGGATTAGGGTTTAGGGATAAGGGATAAGGGATTAGGGTTGAGGGTTGAGGGATTAAGGTTTAGGGTTGAGGGATTAAGGTTTAAGGTTGAGGGTTGAGGAATAGGGTTTAGAGTTTAGGGATAAGGGATTAGGGTTTAGGACCTCGAGGGAATAGGGTTTAGGGTTGAGGCTTTAGGGATAGCATTTAGGATTGAGGGATTAGGGTTGAGGGTTTAGGGATAGGGTTTAGAGTTTAGGGATAAGAGATTAGGGTTTAGGACCTTGAGGGATTAGGGTTTAGGGTTGAGGCTTTAGGGATAGCATTTAGGGTTGAGTGTTGAGGGATAGGGTTTAGAGTTTAGGGATAAGGGATTTAGAATTTAGGACCTTGAGGGATTAGGGTTTATGGTTGAGGCTTTAGGGATAGCGTTTAGGATTGAGGGTCGAGGGATTAGGGTTAAGGAAGAGTGCTAAGGGTAGAGGGATTAGGGATAAGGTTAAGGGTTGAAGGTTTAGGGTTGAGGGATTAGGGCTTAGGATTGAGGGTTTAGGGATAAGGGATTAGGGTTTAAGGTATAGTGTCAAGGGTTAAGGGTTTAGGAATAGGGATAAAATTTAGGGTTTAGTGTTGATGGATTAGGGTTTAGGGTTTAGGGATAAGAGATTAGGGTTGAGGGTTGAGGGATTAAGGTTTAGGGTTGAGGGGTTAAGGTTTAAGGTTGAGGGTTGAGGGTTTAGGGATAGGGTTTAGAGTTTAGGGATAATGGATTAGGATTTAGGACCTTGAGGGATTAGGGTTTAGGGTTGAGGCTTTATGGATAACGTTTAGGGTTGAGGGATTCAGGTTAAGGGTCAAGGGATTAGGGTTAAGGTAGAGTGTTGAGGGTAGAGGGATTAGGGATAGGGTTTAGGGTTGAAGTTTAGGGTTGAGGGATTAGGGTTTAGGGTTTAGGGTTTAGGAATAAGGGATTAGGTTTAAGGTATATTGTCGAGGGTTAAGGGTTTAGGAATAGGGATAGAGTTTAGGGTTTAGGGATGATGGATTAGGGTTAAGGGTTGAGGGATTAGGGTTGAGGGATTAGGGTTTTAGGTATAGTTTCGAGGATTGAGGGTTTAGGGATAGGGTTTAGAGTTTAGGGTTGAGGGATTAGCGTTTAGGGTTTAGGGTTTAGGGTTTAGGGTTTAGGGTTGAGGGATTAGGGTTTATGATTGACAGATTAGGGTTTAATGTTGAGAGTTGAGGGTTAAGGGTTTAGGGATAGGGTTGATGGTCAAGGGATTAGGGTTGATCTGAGAAGATCAATATTTATAAATTTCTTGAATCTGCCAATCCATATTTCAGCCTCTACGGCAAATTTATGTCTGTAGTGTGGCCCTTACATATTTATCTGACCAATCTAATTATTCCTCTTGAAAATCATGCTTCCAGATCATTCTTTAAGTTCTCTGATGATGAAGTTAGTGTGTTTCTACTTAGTAGGAAATTGCTATTTTTGAAGAGATTTTTTGATCTGTGAAATAGTGGACAGCTTCTATTTCAAACATCTTCATAGGATTGCTCATTTTAGTAATCTGAATATTTGATGGGATGATAGTCAAAATTTCTGCATGTGAAATTTTCTTGTAGGTGAGAATTATATAGGTAGTTATAATTATTGAATTTAATTTAAATTTGTTTTCTTTGTCTATGTCATCTTTTCATAGTTAATCAAATTATTGGATAGATTTGATATTCATCCTATTTAGTTAAAGTGTAGACAATTTTGTTAATTAGCTTATTTATTCAATTATAATATCTATTAAGTATAAAACTACATTTGTTTATTAGAATTAGAGGTGTTACATAGTCAAATTAGTATAATGATTTAAGATAGCATTATTGTTATACCAAGTTGACTAATTAGATTTATGAAGAAAATGATTTAGAATGCTTTAGTCAAATTTAATTAAATTGTTGAAATTACTAGCTAGTAAGTTAGTGTTTAAAAATTGTTTGCACTTAATATTATTTTCGATTGCTTGTAATCTTATTTTCCTAAGGCCTGGTTATAAAGTGTTTTAGTGTAATAATTATAGAGTCATTTGAATGTTAAATCGATTACAGTAGTATTTATAATTTCTATTTTACCCTCAGTATTAGATCATTTCTCTCTAGTAGATATTTGAACTAGTTTAGTTTGGGTTGTTAACTTTGTTGGCTCCAGAGGCTTAATTGGTGTGTTCCAGGGTTGTCTTGTGATTGAGAAGTGTTCTTGTTACATCTGTTAGTATGAGGATTAAGTTGTCCCATGAATGATGGTTGTTTGAACCTTGGACCTTGTATAATGTTTATGAGTTGGTGTCGATGTGCAAGAAGAGTTGATGTCTTGCTTTTTTAGTGTATGTATGGCAAAGGGGAAAATTCTTGTAAAATTGTGGGGGTTCTAGTTGTATGAAGGAGGGTGGCTTTCATAGGGGGCCGGTGCCCAAAGTGGCTACCTAGATAACCCTATGGAAGTACTAATTAAGTGGAAACATAATAATTTATCTAGGAGGGTTTGGGTAGATAAAACACATAATAAGATAATTTCGATGCCTCACCCATGCCTATAGCGCTCTCTTAGGCTAAGGGTGGGATGAGAAGGCCTGGTTGGCATAATCGACCTCCTTGTCTTCTTGAAAGGATATTTGATTACACATGTGTCACCCTATGGGGCTGGTTGTAATATCCATGTTTTATAAACATAGTAAGAACTAGAAATTTACCATAAAGTAATTTAACAAGGTAAATATGAGATAGAGAATTTTTTTTTAAATATATAATCAAATCACAACAATTACAAGATTTCTCATTACAAAATACAATAGACCATATTGTCTTTCTCAAGTACAATGTTTACAAAAATAAATCAATTACAAATATCTTCTTTAAATAATGCTTCACATGGTCTCAATAATCACAAGTCTCGAAGATATACTGCATCCAAAAATCTGACATCTTTATCACAAGCCTCGGCATGTCTTCTGCTAGAGAGAGAGTATCTTTCCAGTGATTTACCTTCATCCATAGACCAGCGGTCTCCCACACATCTTCCACATAGGAAGTGGCCCTACCCTTCACGAGAAGTATAGACCAAGGTGACCAGTGGTAATTTGCCTTTCCGAGTACATAGTGTTGTATCTTACACAACTCTATCCATCATACAACCCTAGATACTCTCTAGCTAAGTATGATTCCTAATAGGATGTGCAATCCAGATACAGTGAATTGATAATGCATGCAGAGACATATGCATTACTATGGCCATAGTTTTCAATATAAATTGACGTTCGCAATGAACGTTGTCGTAATGTTCACCCACTCCAACTCAACTTGGATACTATCATATTCCTACAGTTTGACTTGGTCAACTATGTTTAACTTGTGAAGTTATGATGATTTCAACAATTTAGTCTTCTCAGCCCATATATGTTTTCTTTCACTGTCTATAATCCATAGACCTATTCAACTTTCTTTTATGAGAACACTCATTGCATCATTGTAATACCTGAGGTCCAGGACTTATTGTCTCATAAGAATTATAGATTGATTTGTAACGACTAAGATGATAACCTTACCCAGGTTAAGCATTATAGTCTAGGAATCTAATTCCCTTCTTACAAGTAAGAATAATTACACATAGTCAGGGTACTTGACCCTTCAATCATGATCTAAATAATGATCGCAATGCCATAATATAATAATTACCATATCTAGGTTAAGTTAAGGTTTAACTAAAGAGTTTTGACTAACTCAAACCTAGTCTTTATGACTTAGGTGGATTCACATGACACTATCATCGCTCCATAATCCTTATGAAATGATTATCCATTCTTAGGTATCCCTTGCATCTTTGCAATCATTTGAGATTCCTTACTTTCAAAAAGTAATAACTAAGAGAAATTGTGACCAAAAGGTATAATAAATTTTATGTTTGATTATCCATTTAATGGTACCTCTTTCATGCTTGCAAAATCTGAGGCTTATGACTTGTATTTCAAGTCTTGTAGACCAACAAATTATTTTTCCCTTCCTAAGGTTAAACATTGTCGACTAGTAACAAATCTCTTTTCAATAATATAGATATGAACATTTACTAAATACATAGTTCTCGACCCTTTAATGTCTACAAAAAAATAGTTTATAACCATAAAAGTGGTCATCAATAATCTTTAACCCTTCTAGGTTATACTAGGGTTTTTACTTGACCCTTGAATAACCCATTATATCCAAAGTACCCCTATCTCAAAACTTCAAGACTAAGGTTTCTAGACAACCTATGGTTTAACTCAACCAAGGTTAAGGATACTATAGTTTTGAAAAAGATAATAACTCCTATACAAGAGGAAAATGAATACTTACAATTTGCTTCTACGTGATGTCATTAACATCACTTCATTTACAATCACATATGATTCTATAAGGTTAGAGACATAATCTTTTTCGACATAATGATGTACTATAAAACTATACTCGCCAAGATTACTTGAATAGACAATATAGGAGGTCTTACGACAAAGCTGTTCTCATTTACCAAAAACATTTGTAAGGATAGTCCTATGGACCTTAATGTCCTTATCATAATATTTCTAAAAAATTATCACTCCATTCAAACATAATGTGGCTTCCCAAGCTTATTAAAATTCCTAAGTTCTTTTTGAAAAGAAACCAATATAGGCATTTTATGAACTTATCAAGAAATGTTATTATATTACCATTGACCCACCTCAAGATTTGAGCCATCTTACTCGACTACATGAAATCCTATCATAGTTCTTCATGGAACTAGTATGTATGAGAGCGGTATAAAATATCTCATAACCATCTCTCAGTCCATCTTAATATTGAACCTTCTCGTATATCACTGTATTTTCTAATAAATTGATAATTTTGAAAAGAGACCCTCTACGGGAATAAAGGAATACAATGATCATGCTTGCAATGTCTAGAAGAGTTACAAACTGGCTTCTAAAGAAATCTTATAAATATGCAATGTATATGTGATTCTCCATACTCAAAGACTCCATATAAGATCTAACCATCTATCTAAAGACCCAAGTTACAATATTCTTCCCAAACAAACAAAGGCTTGCGACACCAAAGAATCAATATCTATTGATAGTAACATGATAAACTCTAAGCTTCAACCCTGATGTTTCTTATGGGAGTTGGCCTTATGAACTTAAAGAAGCAATTTCTATGTTTAGAGAGATAGAAAAACATCAAACCGACATAGAAAAATGATATAAAAACTATTCATGGAGATAAGAACCTGAGTTGACAAGTTTTGGAAGACCCTTTGTTGGTTCAAGTTTGAGTATTCTGAACTATTCTTGCCGGCAGTCAGGTCCTTCTGTCCAAATCTTTAAGCATCTTCAAGCATCTTCATTTCTTTCTCCGGTTTCACTATTAAGCTTTTCCCTTAATCATGTATATCCCCCTCTGCTCACCTCTAATTCTCCCTTAGAACATACCCCTCTAATGATAATCCCTTTGCAAGGTATTCTCCCTCTAAGTTACCACCCTTGACTTAACTTTTGCTAGGCTTACTATGTTACAGACCCTCCTAATTATTAACGGATGGTCTTTTGTCTCATCCTCCATCCTTCCTAAACACATAACGATACCTTTTCTTCACCTTCTGCTGCGTCGTTTTTCCCCCCTCTTTTTCCTATCTATGAGTCCTCCTCAAATTAGTTATCCTCCTTTCTTTTTCAAAACATTCTCCACGACCCAACACTAAGAATCCACTCACACAGTTAGAGTGAGTTTTCCTCACGCCGCGGCATCCTCTCTGGAGTTTTGTTAAAACAACCCCATATCCAACGTGAGGACTCCCCGTTCCCACTACATCCAAAATAACTACTTCCCAAAATAGCAATGACGTGCTACAAGGTAGTGAATAATATGCCGTAAAAGCACAAGAATTATCCAACAAATTGATAGGTGTTCATGGTTTAGAAGTACCACTCAATGCTTATAATGAACTCACAACTATAATATTTAATAACAAATCTAATCAAGCCTAACCACTCTTGTCCACTCAGAGTTTGTTAAAACAATTGCCCACAAATCGTGGACTTCTCAATAAAAGACATGCACTTCTTATGAAGAAAATGAGGGCAGTAATTGCCTCCTAAATGATTAGAGATTCCCTCTTTGAACTTCAAGTCAATTCCATCAACAAACAAGAATAAAGATATACCTCACAACTACTAAAATATAACTTACATAATTTTAGCATATTCCTCTATATTACGACAAAACAAGTTATAACATGCCTTGGTTTCTAATTCGATGTCTGTCAAACTTCGCAAAGAAAAGAGTTTACAACATATGCTCAAAGTGTTTTACGACAATCACGACAGATTGGACTCAACGTAGAACAAGACTGAAGATTTCATTTAGTTATCACATAGCTGTGAAAACCCTCTACCCGAAGTTGTTAAAAACTCCTTTATGTGTCCCATTTTGATCACTAAGGATTACAGATGATGTGAATGGGTCGAGTTTACCTCCCCATCACAATCCGTCAGCAATATTCACGTCATCTAACTTGATGAGAACGTCTTGACATTTAAGAAGTGACAATAAAACCTCAAGTGACTCAAGAAGAATAACACAACCGTTCTACGTTAATGACATTGTTTACTTCACAAATGACTATGTCGACTCACCATCGACTTGACTAGATGATAATCAAGATATCGACTACCTGTCGATTATATTTCAAAAGAAAACTAGCAAGACAAGACTTACCTCTTACAACTCATTGGTTCACATTATCGTTTAACACTAAACTCGTTTGGCAAATAGACCACTCATAATCCAAGGTCTATATCTCTCTTCTCAAAAGATACTCTCTCTCTACTCTGAGAGTCATCTGATAACTTGTAACCTATTTCACTTGTCATCAAACAATATGTGATCAGTGCATCATTATTGAATTAATTCAACTAATAAATCAAATCTCATCATATAGATATTAAATCGACAATAACATAATCATTTCCATGATTTCATAAATGATATTCAATATAATTCCATGTCATATCTTGTCATAAATCTATAACTTCACAATAAATTTACTTATGCCCAAGTAAAAAGTAAAAGTATAGCAAGTCAGAAATTAGGGATGTAACATATCCTTCCCCTAAAGATTCATTGTCCTCGATGATATAAAATATCAAAATGCAACTTAAAAAGCAAATTCATTGCTTAAATGCTATTAGCATAAAATAAATGAGAAATTTTTCTACTAGAATTCATGGTAATTTCCCCCATGTAATGCTATTCTATGCATTCTAGTCCCACTAAACCTTACACTACATAACCTCTACGTTACTCAAGCATTTAAGAAGCTTGATCATAACCTTTCCTAGGTTTTGCACTTGTAAAACATTCATAGTACATAATATTCATATAATATACCTCTCATACATATATCAAAAAAGCATTACACCTCCTAGCAATATCTGGTAATAGATTGATTTCTTGCATTCAATAAAATTTATAACCTTGAATATTTAGAAGAGTCCTTTATACTTATGAACTAGTTTGGAATACATTCCATACTTTTATGAAACTTTTTATGGGGTTTGATCCTTAAAAGAATTTTTCCTTCTCTAAACAAGAATTCTTTATCAATTTCCACTGATCTTTCTTGATTAGCTAAATCTTTTCATCCATTTCTAATAACATTTTAGGACTAATGCTAATCCTATCTTCTAGCTTACCCAGCTTATAGGAGTTCAACATCTTTCTATCCAATGTTTCAATTCAAGCCATCTTAATAGAAAAAGTTAGGTATTGTCAAAAATTTCACATGATAATTAGTCTCCCTACTTGTATTGCTAATCCATGCAACATGTTTGGAACAAATCTTTTAAAACCTGGTTAACTTCCTTAGTTTAACCATCTGTTCACAGGATAATAAATTATACTCTTTTAAATTTTAGTCCTTAGCATAGAGAACAAGTTTGCCAAATTCTTGTCATTACATGCACATTTCTATTTGAGATAACCTTCTCAGGAAACCATGCAATCTAAACACATCATGCACAAATTTGTGAGTTAACACTGATGCTCCATCAGTCCAATTCCCTAGTATATAATGTGCTACCATCGAGAGTTTATCAACCATAAAATGACATCGTGTCTATTCCCAGACATGGGAAGTCTTTGCACAAATTCCATACTAATAACCTGTCATTTCCTCTATGGCACATCGTGTGGGTACATCAATCCTATAGGTGTTGATGTTTTACTTTTTCCCTTTGGCACTCTAGACAATATGTTACAAATCTCGCAACATTCTTCTTTATTCCTTTCAAGCATTAAAGAGGTTTTATATATGTTAGTGGTTGGTTAACCCTAGATGTCCCAGGTATGGTGGAATATGAACTTCTTTCCATACCAATTTTCTTATTTCAAAAGAATTAGAACCACACATTCTTTCTTTGAAACTCAATAGTTTGTGAGACTCAAAATGAAAACCTATCATACCTTGAATCTTTTTAAATTTTACCACAAGATCTTTCTAAATTTACTCATCATATAAAGGTACACCCCTTAAACGATCTCCCGAGGCATCAATTTTTCCCTCAAACTGTCCTTCGGAACAGGAATTCATAGCATTCGTGCTATTGTAATTTCTCTTAACCATTATAGAATCACTTGCACAAAAGGATAAAGTTCTCCTTCATGCTAAAAATAAATAAGTATATCTTCCTAAAGACTTGGAACAAACAAGTATAAACAACCTCTAAACACATTGTTCATGTGTTTCATGAATGCAACAAGGCATTTGTATGTCCAAAGGACATCACTGCAAACTCACAGTGCCCATTCTTGTCTAAAAGTCGTTTCAAGAGTATCCTCATCCTTCAATCTTGATTGATAACATATTGATTGCTAATCAATCACTTCAGTTCTACACATCTAATCAAAGAGGTCATGAATACATGGTGAAAGATATTTATTCTTTATCATTGCTTTAATGAGCATACGACACTAGATACACAATAGCAAAATTATGTCCTTGACAATGATAACTAGTGCACCCCATGGAAAATACTGGATCTAACTCAAACCTTAGCCAATAATTATTATAAAGGGCTTTTGATTCCATTAATCCTATAGTTGTTATAAGGTAAGGTCTTTTCTAGGTAACTCATCTCAAAGTTCTAAGAGGAATAAGATTTTCAGTTGATTCAATCATTGTTCCATCAACTTTGGCAGTATGGCTTTCTTTTCTAAAAAAAATACTAGGTATCTCCTTGGTTTTAAACATGGTTAGGATTGCTCCAGTTTGATCAAGAGATTAACTAGTGGGTTATTCTCTTTTAGACTTTCACCTTGGTTTGGTTCTAGAATAAAACATGCTCTCATTTTCCTCACGCCAGATAAATAAGTTATCTAATAGTTTTATGAACCTAAAGCATCTCAAATCATCAAACATACTTATCTCATAATAATCCAAAGATTGGCATAAAACATTGTCATCCTTATTATAAAGTATTTAGGAGTAACCACATCCTTATTTATATAGTTGATACGACAAGACTATATGTCACTATCATTTTATAATCTTCAAGTTTAACAAACATAGAGGGTGGATGTACACACAAGTACTCCAACACCCTTTTTCCTAAAACAGAAGTATCACATCAACCTTTGAGTGACATGTTGTAATTGGCTACAGTTTACTAGGTTTTTCTACACCAGTAGAATTAGTAGGATTCTTGGTTAGTTTAAAACATTGTTTTCTTTCTAGCTAAATACGCTTAAGCGCATCAGTGAAAGTCTTTGAATCCTCCAGCCATGCACCTTCAGAGTAAATAATATTCTCTTTAAGTTCAACCTCTTCAATAGGTTTCTTCTTAACCACTAATTTAGGCAAATGCTGGGAAACAGACTTCCTAGCTGTTTTCTTGGTTCTTCTCCACGCCATTCTGGCACAAGCAAATCAAACATTAGCTAACCGCATAATGTTGACTACTAATTAGCACAGTGGACTCATAAGCCCTAGTGTCGAACTTGGTAGCTCTGATACCATATGTAACATCCATGTTTTATAAACATAGTAAGAACTAGAAATTTACCATAAAGTAATTTAACAAGGTAAATATGAGATAGAGATTTTTTTTTTTTTAATATATAATCAAATCACAACAATTACAAGATTTCTCATTACAAAATACAATAGACCATATTGTCTTTCTCAAGTACAATGTTTACAAAAATAAATCAATTACAAATATCTTCTTTAAATAATGCTTCACATAGTTTCAATAATCACAAGTCTCGAAGATATACTGCATCTGAAAATCTGACATCTTTATCACAAGCCTCGGAATGTCTTGTGCTAAAGAGAGAGTATCTTTCCAGTGATTTACCTCCATCCACAGACTAGCGGTCTCCCACACATCTTCCACATAGGAAGTGGCCCTACCCTTCATGAGAAGTATAGACCAAGGTGACCAGTGGTAATTTGCCTTTCTGAGTATATAGTGTTGTATCTTACACAACTCTATCCATCATACAACCCTAGATACCCTCTAGCTAAGTATGATTCCCGATAGGATGTGCAATCCAGATACAGTGAACTAACAATGCATGCAAAGACATATGCATTACTATGGCCATAATTTTCAATATAAATTGACGTTCGCAATGAATGTTGTCGTAATGTTCACCCACTCCAACTTGACTTGGATACTATCATATTCCTACAATTTGACTTAGTCAACTATGTTTAACTTGTGAAGTTATGATGATTTCAACAATTTAGTCTTCTCGACCCATATATGTTTTCTTTCATTGTCTATAATCCATAGACCTATTTCACTTTCTTTTATGAGAACACTCATTGCATCATTGCAATACCTGAGGTCCACGACTTATTGTCTCATAAGAATTATAGATTGATTTGTAACGACTAAGATGATAACCTTACCTAGGTTAAGCATTATAGTCTAGGAATCTAATTCCCTTCTTACAAGTAAGAATAATTACACATAGTCAGGGCACTTGACCCTTCAATCATGATCTAAATAATGATCGTAATGCCATAATATAATAATTACCATATCTAGGTTAAGTTAAGGTTTAACTAAAGAGTTTTGACTAACTCAAACCTAGTCTTTATGACTTAGGTGGATTCACACGACACTATCATCACTCCATAATCCTTATGAAATGATTATCCATTCTTAGGTATCCCTTGCATCTTTGCAATCATTTGAGATTCCTTACTTTCAAAAAGTAATAACTAAGAGAAATTGTGACCAAAAGGTATAATAAACCTTATGTTTGATTATCCATTTAATGGTACCTCTTTCATGCTTGCAAAATCTGAGGCTTACAACTTGTATTTCAAGTCGACTTGTAGACCAACAAATTGTTTTTCCCTTCCTAAGGTTAAACATTGTCGACTAGTAACAAATCTCTTTTCAATAATATAGATATGAACATTTACTAAATACATAGTTCTCGACCCTTTAATGTCTACAAAAAAATAGTTTATAACCACTAAAGTGGTCATCAATAATCTTTAACCCTTCTAGGTTATACTAGGGTTTTTACTTGACCCTTGAATAACCCATTATATCCAAAGTACCCCTATCTCAAAACTTCAAGACTAAGGTTTCTAGACAACCTATGGTTTAACTCAACCAAGGTTAAGGATACTATAGTTTTGAAAAAGATAATAACTCCTATACAAGAGGAAAATGAATGCTTACAATTTGCTTCTACGTGATGTCATTACCATCACTTCATTTACAATCACATATGATTCTATAAGGTTAGAGACATAATCTTTTTCGACATAATGATGTACTATAAAACTATACTCGCCAAGATTACTTGAATAGACAATATAGGAGGTCTTACGACAAAGCTGTTCTCATTTACCAAAAACATTTGTAAGGATAGTCCTATGGACCTTAATGTCCTTATCATAATATTTCTAAAAAATTATCACTCCATTCAAACATAATGTGGCTTCCCAAGCTTATTAAAATTCCTAAGTTCTTTTTGAAAAGAAACCAATATAGGCATTTTATGAATTTATCAAGAAATTGTATTATATAACCATTGACCCACCTCAAGATTTGAGCCATCTTACTCGACTACATGAAATCCTATCATAGTTCTTCATGGAACTAGTATGTATGAGAGCGGTATAAAATATCTCATAACTATCTCTCTGTCCATCTTAATATTGAACCTTCTCTTATATCATTGTATTTTCTAATAAATTGACAATGTTGAAAAGAGACCCTCTACAGGAATAAAGGAATACAACGATCATGCTTGCAATGTCTAGAAGAGTTACAAACTGGCTTCTAAAGAAATCTTATAAATATGCAATGTACATGTGATTCTCCATACTCAAAGACTCCATATAAGATCTAACCATCTATCTAAAGACCCAAGTTACAATATTCTTCCCAAACAAACAAAGGCTTGCAACACCAAAGAATCAATATCTATTGATAGTAACATGATAAACTCTAAGCTTCAACCCTGATGTTTCTTATGGGAGTCGGCCTTATGAACTTAAAGAAGCAATTTCTATGTTTAGAGAGATAGAAAAACATCGAACCGACATAGAAAAATGATATAAAAACTATTCATGGAGATAAGAACCTGAGTTGACAAATTTTGGAAGACCCTTTGTTGGTTCAAGTTTGAGTATTCTAAACTATTCTTGTAGGCAGTCGGGTCCTTCTGTCCAAATCTTTAAGCATCTTCAAGCATCTTCATTTCTTTCTTCGGTTTCACTGTCGAGCTTTTCCCTTAATCATGTATATCCCCCTCTGCTCACCTCTAATTCTCCCTTAGAACATACCCCTCCAATGAAAATCCCTTTGCAAGGTATTCTCCCTCTAAATTACCACCCTTGACTTAACTTTCGCCAGGCTTACTATGTTACAGACCGTCCTAATCACTAACAAATGGTCTTTTGTCTCATCCTCCATCCTTCCCAAACACATAATGATACCTTTTCTTCACCTTCTACCGTGTCATTTCCCCCCCCCCCCTCTTTTTCCTGTCTATGAGTCCTCCTCAAATTAGTTATCCTCCTTTCTTTTTCAAAACATTCTCCACGACCCAACACTAAGAATCCACTCACACGGTTAGAGTAAGTTTTCCTCATGCCGCGGCATCCTCTCCAGAGTTTTGTTAAAACAACCCCATATCCAATGTGAGGACTCCCCATTCCCACTACATCCAAAATAACTACTTCCCAAAATAGCAATGACATGCTACAAGGCAGCGAATAATATGCCGTAAAAGCACAAGAATTATCCAACAAATTGATAGGTGTTCATGGTTCAGAAGTACCACTCAATGCTTATAATGAACTAACAACTATAATATTTAATAACAACTTTGATCAAGCCTAACCACTCTTGTCCACTTAGAGTTGGCTAAAACAAGTGCCCACAAATCGTGGACTTCTCTTCAATAAAAGACATGCACTTCTTATGAAGAAAATGAGGGCAGTAATCGCCTCCTAAATGATTAGAGATTCCCTCTTCGAACTTCAAGTCAATTCCATCAACAAAGAAGAATAAAGAAATACCTCATGACTACTAAAATATAACTTACGTAATGTTAGCATATTCCTCTATATTACGACAAAACAAGTTATAACACACCTTGGTTTCTAATTCAACGTCCGTCAAACTTTGCAAAGAAAAGAGTTTACAACATATGCTCAAAGTGTTTTACGACAATCACGACGGATTGGACTCAACGTAGAACAAGACTCAAGATTTCGTTTAGTTATCACATAGTTGTGAAAACCCTCTACCCAAAGTTGTTAAAAACTCGTCTATGTGTCCCATTTTGATCACTAGGGATTATAGATGATGTGAATGGGTCGAGTTTACCTCCCCATCACAATCCATCGGCAATATTTGCGTCATCTAACTTGATGAGAATGTCTTGACGTTTAAGAAGCGACAATAAAACCTCAAGTGACTCAAGAAGAATAACACAACCATTCTACATCAATGACATTGTTTACTTCACAAATGACTATGTCGACTCACCATTGACTTGACTAGATGATAATCAAGATATCGACTACCTATCGATTAGATTTCAAAAGAAAACTAGCAAGACAAGACTTACCTCTTACGACTCATTGGTTCACATTATCGTTTAACACTAAACTCGTTTGGCAAATAGACCACTCGTAATCCAAGGTCTATATCTCTCTTCTCAAAAGATACTCTCTCTCTCTACTCTGAGAGTCATCTGATAACTTGTAACCTGTTTCACTTGTCATCAAACAATATGTGATTAGTGCATCATTACTGAATTAATTCAACTAATAAATCAAATCTCATCATATAGATATTAAATCAACAATAACATAATCATTTCCATGATTTCATAAATGATATTCAATATAATTCCATGTCATATCTTGTCATAAATCTATATCTTCACAATAAATTTACCTATGCCCAAGTAAAAAGTAAAAGTATAGCAAGTCAGAAATTAGGGATGTAACACTAGTGCCTAGAGAGAGGCTACCAGGATAACCATAGATGGGGGCTAGCTTCTAGAGAAAGATAGCCTGGATAACCCATGCTAGGACCATGCGATGACACTCTTCCTACTACAGCATAGTTACCTCCCTAATGTTACCTATTGTTCTTTGCCTCTGGAGTGTGATAAGCTACTATTGGTCAGTGTTTTCAGTGTTGATCCTTGTCTTTGTGGAACCTCATCATTATCTCCTAGCGCAAGGGGTGGACCTTAGGGTTCCACATGGTCAGGTGGAAGAGGTTATTCCATTGGTTTTTCTTTAGGATCTTAGTTCGTGTTCGTGGCAGGTGTGTTTTTTCTGTTCCAGTTTTGCATTTTAATTGAAGAATTGTAATATGCTTCCAAAATTGTATAGCCATGATTTATATTGTAATTTGATGTAATCAGTCAAGAAGCCTTGTAATTGTGTAATCTTGTAATTGATCTCATTTGTACTTTTATACACTTTTGTAAAAGAAATGATGTAATTGTCCTATGATGTAACAAAATGCCAGTGAACATCTATAATGTATTATGTAATTTCTTAATGCAGTTATGTTCCCTAGAGAGGTTAGTTGATTGAATGGTTTAAATGATATAATTAGTTGTTACTTTATCTAGTGATTAATGCATTTTCTTGTTTAAAAAAAAAAATCTATATTTTATTGTTAGTTTTGCCTAACTCTCTAGGGTTGCATGACGGGGCATTACATTTGGTATCAGAGCGAGGTTTAAACACTGGGTACTCTGGTTAATATTGAGCCCATTATGTAACCTAGTGCTTAAACTCTATAGATTAAATTCTATCCCTATAGTTTCCTTCATTGTGAGTACTGAATTGTTCTTCGGTGTTGTACACTTGTGTAGGTAGATGCCTAGGAGTCGAGGTAGAGGTTGAGGTCGGGGTAGAGGATGTGGGATAGGGGATGGTGGTACACCTCCTCCCAGTTCCCCTCATTAGAGTGCTCATGAAGGTGGGGGCCAAAATATGGAGAATCAAGGTCAGCCGAAGGGAGCTCAATTGCGTCAGTTACTTGAGGAGGCCCTTACTCGTCTAGGCCCTAGACAGGAGGTAGATCAGCCAAAGCCTAGGGAAAGAGAGAGATCACCTAGGAGGAGAGAATTGATAGCTGAACAGGAGGCCACCTTAGCCAGCCACATGAGAGATCTTCTAAGGGCACGCCCTCCTACCTTTGATGGTTCTGGTAGTGGCTTGGAGGCAGGGACCTGGTTACTTGATTTAGGCAGGTGTTTCGCCATGCATCCGTATGGTAGCAACACCAAGGCTAGATGTATTGTTTTGCATCTCAGAGGTTTTGCTTCGACTTGATGGATTTTAGAGGAGCAGAAGCTACACTTGGACATTAGTACTATTTCTTGGGAGTTATTCTTAGAGAGATTCAGAGATCAATTTATGTCTGATCATTGGAAACAACACCGCGTAGATGAGTTTGACGAGTTGAGACAGATGGCCATGTTAGTAGAGTAGTATGAGCATAGATTCTATGAGCTCAAGCAGTATGCAGGCATCAGAGATGATGAGACTATGTTAGTGCAGTACTTTATCAGGGGCTTGAATGCCTAAATCAGCGGAGGGGTTCATGTTTTCAAGCCCAAGACTATGGAGGTAGCAGTTGAGAAAGCTTGTTTGGTGGATGAAAATTTGACTATGGCACTTGGAGGGCATACAGGTGTGCATATTGGTAGTGTGCCTTCTACAGGTTTCAGTTCTCATGGTGGTCATACTTAGGCAACAGGTTCTCATAGAGGTTATCATGCACCCTCAAAGGGTGGACAATAGCAGCAGTAGTATTCTCAAGCCAAACCAAAGAATTCTTAGCCTTAGTAGGGTAACAGATTCCAAAATAAGAAGAACTAGAGTTGGCAGCGAGCTATACGTGATCGTGTTGATCAACCAGATCAAAGCATGCAATTAGCTATGAGTAGAGGGAGTTATTAGCAGTCTAATGCTTTTCAGAGTGGTGGAGGGTTTGGTAGGGGCACCAGATGTTTCTCTTGTGGCCAACAGGGCCATATTGCTAGACAATGTCCTCAGAGGAATGCTTCAGGATTTGGACATAGGCCGGTAGCTTTAGAGCCAATGGTAGGTGATGCAGGTAGATCACACAGAGTTTTTGCAGTGGTTGATAACTTCCAGGTAAAGCATTAGGGCACCATGGTGGAGACTTTTGGTTTTTTGCGAGGTATTAGTTTTTCCATTCTTTTTGATTTTGGTGCTTCTAATTTGTTCGTTTCTCCTTCTCTTGTGGAATGTTGTGGGTTGGTGGCAACAAAGCAAGATGCTTGGTGGCAAGTTGAGTTAGCTTCTGGGGCTAAGGTTGCAGTTGAGTCTTTGGTGCATGGTTGTAAGTTGAGGGTTGGTCCTTTATCTACCATAGTAGATCTCCGTATCCTACCCCTTGGTTCATATGATATAGTTTTGGGTATGGATTGGTTAGATGCTCATCAGGCAGTGATAGATTGTCGACATAAGTCAGTAAGGTGTGTGGATGATTCTAGTAGAGAGGTGGAGGTAGTTGGTATCCAGAGACCTATTTCCCTACGTATGATCTCTGCTATGTAGCTTAAGAAGTGTATGCATCAGGGATGTCAGCTGTTTGCAGTGATAGTTAATGACTTGGAGATGGAGAAGAGTCGAGAGACATCTCTTGATGATCATCCACTTCTTAGAGAGTATGCTGATGTTTTTCCTAGTGAGATTTTGGTAATGCCACCTAAGCGTGACATTGACTTCAAGATTGATCTTGTACCCGGCGCAAACCCTATCTCACGAGCTCCATAGCAGATGACCACTCGGGAGCTTAAGAAGCTTCGATTGTAGTTGGAGGAATAAATATATGATTTAATTAAATTTTTTGGGATGTTCTTATCATTCCTTTATATTTATTTTAATTATTTACCCCTTACATGTTATATATGATTTACCCCTATTGTTTAATACTTATTGTTAGACATTAATAGGGTAAATAATATTAATTGTTTAATGTTATTTACACCTATTGTTTAATACTTATTTTTAGACATTAATACACTTAATGTTTAATACTTATTGTGAGACATTAATAAGGGTAAATAATATTAATTGTTTAATATTATTTACCCCTATCATTTATTGCTTATTGTTGGACATTAATACACTTATTGTTTACCCCTATTGTTTAATACTTATTGTTAGACATTAATACACTTATTGTTTAATCCAATAGCAATTAATGTCTAACACTCTTTATAATACCTAATTTTAATATTATTTCTTTTTTCTAGGGCTATTTAATCTTGACGTGTCTTTTCTTTTTATACATTTAATGTCCAACACTTTTCATTTTTTACTATTACTATGCTTTTATTTCATTTGTATGGTTGTTTGTGTTATTTTGTTCTTATTATTTTTAATCATTGGCTCCTTGTCTTTTTCTTAATTTCTCATATTTTCATATTTCTCTTAACCAATTGTTTCCTTATCACAACTAACCCTAATCCCCTCCTCCTCTTCCTTTAAAAAGGGTAAACCTGCAATCCAAATTCATTAGAATCCTCTTCCTGATGATGGATCACAGAGTGTGATCTGAAACTTCAAAGCAAAGAAATACACAGAGTTTAATCCAAAAGCACTCACTGTAGACTTTTGGAAGAATTACACAAGGGTATCTCTGAATCAAAGGGATGTGGTAAGAAGGATAATCGGTAGTCGGAACCATGAACCACATCCAAAGCATTTTTGAAAAGATTCTAGTGTATCAGTTTATGCCTATATTTCATGATAGTATAGTGTATGAGCATGCAAGACATACCCATAGAGCTCAATAGTTGGACTTGCAATTCAAGTCATGCAAGGACACATTTCCAGTTGGTAGCATTGTTTCAATCGTCGACTTTGCAGAGAACTATAATCTACAACCACAATGTGAGGTGCAATCACAATATTACAACTCCACACAGGTTTCTATATTTGTGCATGTATCGCATTCATTCATCCGAATGATAGTACAGAGGATGATAAAAATATCATAAGGGAGATCATTTTTATATTAGTGATGATCGTACGCATTCTACGGAGGTCGTGCAAGGTTGCTTTCAGGTGTTCTACAATGATTTGGCTAGAAGGGGCATATCGTTCAGTCAGCATATCATATGATCGGATAACTATGCATCACAATTCAAGAACTCGCAGAATTTCTATTGGCTGAGCAGGAGGCAAAATATTACAGGTGTTCAACATATGTGGAACTTTTGTGAGGCTGGGCATGGAAAGGGGGAACATGATGGTGCAGCAGCATGCATTAAAAGATCCATAGGACAAGAAGAGTTAAAGTATAAAGACAATGCAAAGTTGATAGATGCAAAATCAATCATCGAGTGGTGTAATGCTTCCATGGGTCCAGGTAATGAAGGTAAGTCTTCAGTTCATAGATTTTTTTGGTTGATAGATGATACTAACATTGTACCATATGAGGACTATTGTACACTGATAGGATCAAGTGAGCTACACACTTTCAAAAGCTCAATTGCAAGTTCATGGAGTATCCATACGTGGAAGATGGCATGCTTTTGTTCTTCATGTACAATTCAAGCCTGGGATGAGTGCGAGTCAAAGGAGTGGGTTGATGAATGGCGGTTAAGTTATCTTAACCCACTTGACACGTATCGACCCCCGATGACACTGGAACTGACAAAGATGGAATCATCAGTTGACTTTGACCACATATCAGATCTAGTTCAACCAGGAAATATATCTACTTGCATAGTTTTTGAAATTCCTAATATTATCTTACTTTGTAGTGTTTTTGTAATGTTGACTAATTTCATCTAATTTTCTACACATATCAATGTAGGGCATGTTTATGTACTTATTGTAGATGAGGATAACAAAGAGGGAACAAATTATTACTTGTGTTGTTGTGTTGAGGCCAAAAAGAAATTGGAGGCCCCAGTTATAGATGGAGAAAACATACAATACCCTACAGGCTCAATGGTTGTTACTGGAACATGGCTTAGAAGGTACCCACATAAGAGTGTTAATGTTTGGTTGTTTCAGGACTTTGAAATGCATCGCAAGATTCTTCATTACTCGAACCTTGTCATCGAATCCAATGTTCATTTGATACAATTTCAGGGTAGACCTTTGAACAAGACCTTGTGGAAGGTGTGTGAGTCTGACCATGAGGCAATACTTGACACAATAAAGAGTAGAGCAGACCCAGATGGTTCATTGGATTAATTTGTAAGTATTCACATTGATTTTGTAAAGTCATGCTACATTGATTTGTAAGTATGCACATTAATTTGTAAGTTTACATAGGTTTGTCTTTTTTTATTTGCTGCTGCATTTTTACACATATACAGTGAATATTGTGATGAATATGTTTTTCATTGATGTCAAAGTGCTTGGATGTTAGTAATTGAGTAAGGAATGCATAATTGTGCAGGTCTATTGGTTGTCTATTGTTTGATGATACCATTATGCTTTCAGGATATGTTGTTGGGTTTTGTGATGTAAAGACACTTGTTTCTTCATAGATTATGTGATGTGATGCACAGAGTTGTAGTGCTTCAAGACAAGGCATGAACTTGAATAGTGAAGATCTCACTCAAGTAGTGGTATAAACTTGACAAGCAGTGGCATGAACTTGATTTTTTTACTAACCTTTTATGTTCTTCATATGGTCTTCAACACTTAGGTTGTATTATGTTTAGGGTTATCTAGTCCTCAACCTCCTAAAAACACTAGTCTTTATTTTTCTCTAAAATCTAAGTTAATACCTTACACTCGTACCGGCAATATCCATGAAGAGTCCAAAGTGCAAAAAGGAAGCAATCTTTGACAAGTTGTTACTTGAAAACCCTAACACTTAGAAACATTCCTTTTGAGGCAACACGATTAGGTAGAACCCCTCTACAATAACCTCTCTCAGTTTTTGATATATCTAGGGTGTTTACCCATGGTGAAAGGTTTTCTGCTGCCCCAAAAATCGTCAAAAGGAGGTAGTGTAAAGTTGCAAAGGGGTGTAATGTTCATCCTACTCTTGATGCAACTAAACTGAGAGTTCCAATGCATCCAGATGATTATGTTTAGGCTAATCATGGTCTTGTTTTGCACCCAAACATGTCGAAACAGTTTGAACTACATTGTATCGGCGATATCCCTGAAGAGTCCAAAGTGCAAAAATATAGCAATCTTTGACGAGCTATTACTCAGAAACCATGACATTTAGAAACATTATTTCTAAGATAACATGATCATGTAAAACTCCTCTACAATAACCTCTCTCAGTTTTTGATATCTCTAAGGCATTTTCCCGTGGTGAAAGGTTTTATGCTGCCCCAAAAATCATCAGAAGGAGGTAGTGTAAATTTGCAAAGGGAAGTAACTTACGTCTTGCTCCTGATATGACCAAACTAACAATTCCAACACATCTGGATGGGTATGTTTAGGTTAGGTATGGTCTTATTTTGCACCCAAACATGCTGAAATAGTTCAAGCTACATTGTATTGGCAATATCCCTGAAGAGTCCAAAGTGCAAAAAGGCAGCAATCTTTGACAAGCTGTTACTGGAACCCATGTCACTTAGAAACATTTCATTTGAGGCTATGGGATCACATAGAACCTCTCTATAACAACCTCTCTCAATTTTTGATATCTCTGAAGCATTTTCCCGTGGTGAATGATTTTCTGCTGCCCCAAAAATCGTCAAAAGGAGGTAGTGTAAAGTTGCAAAGGGGTGTAACTTTCGTCCTGCTCCTAATACGACCAAACTAATAGTTCCAATGCATTTGGATAGGTATTTTTAGGCTAGACATGGTCCTATTTTGCATCCAAACATGTCGAAACAGTTCAAGCTACATTGTACCGGCGATATCCCTGAAGAGTCCAAAGTGCAAAAAGGCAACAATTTTTGACGAGCTGTTACTCAGAAACCATGTCACTTAGAAATATTATGTTTGAGGCTACATGATCATGTAGGGTCCCTCTACAATAACCTCTTTTGGTTTTTTGTATCTCTCAGGCATTTTCCCGTGGTGAAAGGTGTTCTGCTGCCCCAAAAATCATCAGAAGGAGGTAGTGTAAAGTTGCAAAGGGGTGTAACTTTCATCCTGCTCCTGATGCAACTAAACTGACAGTTCCAACGCATCCAAATGGGTACATTTAGGCTAGGCATGGTCCTTTTTGCACCCAAACATGCCGAAATAGTTTGAGCTACATTATACCAGCGATATCCCTGAAGAGTCCAAAGTGTAAAAAGGTAGCAATCTTTGATGAGATGTTACTCAGAAACCATGTCACTTAGAAACATTTTGTTTAAAGCTACGGGATCACGTAGGGTTCCTCTACAATAACCTCTCTCAGTTTTTTATACCTCTGAGGTGTTTGCCCATGGTGAAAGTTTTTTTGTTTCCCTCAAAATGGTCAGATGCATGCAGTGTAAAGTTGTAAAGGGGTGTAACTTTCATCCTACTCATGAAGCGACCAAACTGATAGTTCCAACGCTTCTGGATGGGTACGTTCAGGCTAGACATGGTCCTATTTTGCACCCAAACATGCCAAAACAGTTCGAGCTACATTGTACCGGTGATATCCTCACACATTGCCTTTGCTATAACTGTTATAGTCTTCACATGTCAACATGCATCTTATGGATGTTAATATACTTGTTCTAGCAGTCAACATAGTCATATATGAACTGCTTAGTCTTTTATCTTGGTTCACCTTGACTTTGTTCTCTAGTACTATCTCTGTAGGGTTTATTTTAGTCCTTCAAGGCATTGTTCCATCACTACAATCTTAGACCCCTATTAGGCTTGAAATAAACCTTTGTTAGGCTACTCTCCTAAACCTTAATATCATCTTCATATTGTCATATCCATGTTGTTCAACCCTCATCTTCTTCCACCTTTAGGTCACTTTGTTATTAGGCTTGAACTTAGACTTCTGTGATATTTGAAACCCTCTACACTTCATGGCTCTATCATTATGTAATGATCTACACTATCATTATGTAATGATCTACACTGCACCTATCTTGCTTATCCTATTTCATAGCAATCTTGCAAAGAGTTGGGGTAATGGTATA
The DNA here is from genome assembly GCA_027924645.1 of Cunninghamia lanceolata. Taxonomy (NCBI): domain Eukaryota; kingdom Viridiplantae; phylum Streptophyta; class Pinopsida; order Cupressales; family Cupressaceae; genus Cunninghamia; species Cunninghamia lanceolata. The sequence goes on from BSBN01001222.1 coordinate 6,148,771, forward strand.
TAACCTTTTGTGAGATCAATACAATGTCGTAACAAGGCTTTCAAGCTTAACAAGTTTTTGGGTAGGGAATTGCTTTATGGAATTAGTGTCAAATTGGTAAATGTGATGACATGATACATATTAACATGGTGAGATGCAAAATATACATTTATAATATTAACCACATTCTCAAAGGGATTGTTGATGACTTATGGAAGCCTATAGCCCCAATGTTATGTTGCAAATTATACTCAAATTAGGTAAGACTCAATGTACTCTCTTAACCTTGCCTTATATGCAAGAGGAATTACATTTAACAAACACAATGGTCATCAAGTGGTCATAAGTATATGATTTAGACTATCTTATTCAAGACAACAAACATACTCGTTGCATCCCAATATGGTATAATAACAAGGAATTAAGAAATATTTTCAATTGAGCAACTCATAAAGAATATGGATCAGAATACCAAGGAGCAACCATAAGAACATCCTTTTGGAACATAGGGAATTGCAATATCCCCTTAGTCACTTGCAAAATTAGATAGAGTTGTTTGTGAAACTATGAGACATGATCCTTAGTGTTGTGCAAATGGCACATGATCCAAAGGGTTGTGTAAGAATTATAGGGTGTCTTTTGAGTTGCACAAAATGATTCCTATCACTATGTGAATTATGCACGGTGCAAGGAACCATGAACTTTGTGTTGGATCAAGTGGCATTGTTTAGGTGGCACACGATGCAAGGACTTATGCACGAGGTTGTACATCGCTATCTGAGTGACTAAGGATAACATGCAAGATTGTGCAATAGCATATAGATCATGATGTGAACAAAAAAACTTGTTTTCCATTTATCCATTTAACCAATCTTCCTTTCTCTATTTTCTCGAGCATGTATAGTTTTGAGAGACTAAAACTTTCAAGCCAAAACTCAAATTCTCTTATCATCAATTGGGATGGATTCTTTGACAATTAAACTTTGAAACCTAGAGGCATACAAAATTGATCTACACTGCACCATTCCATATTACATAATGATCAACAAAAATGATTTGTATTAACCAAATATCCATATAGGCATACATCAATATCTATCAATATAAGTATAACATATATACAAAATAGCCATATAGGCTTACAAGAATGTCATATAGGCATACAATGTCAACTATATGTAATACAAAATATATGTCCACAAATTCCATATAGGCATACAACAAAGGAACACAATAAAAAGTCATTCCCCTCTGTCCAGTGAAGAGAATAGATCACGAGAAGTCTTTGATCTTCGAGGGGATGGAGACGCATATGAGGCTAGTCTACTACGAACTTGAGAGCTACTCCTATTTAGTTGTTCATGGATCTGTAGTTGTTACAATAAAAAGTATGGACATTAATATATAGAAATTACATTATAAAAAATTAAACATTTAATAAAATAATCACTTACCACTATCCAAAAATCTATCTCCTCATTTGCCTCAGTACCACGATTAGGTTGTGGCGATGTCATGTCCTATAGAAACCATCCAAATAGAAATTAAACTTAAAATCAATAATCATTTGATTTTTCATCTGAAATTTACTAATCTGCCTCATACCCCCGTCAAAGGCATGGAGCTATGAATCATAGAGGACACACCATGCTCCATTGCCCTATGAACATCGGGAGGTGTCTTCGTAGCCTGCATCATCTGAAAATAAAACAACATTATTCAATTACGAAAACTATAATAGCGATGCAAGTCATGGATCCTAACATACACACATGTTCACCTAAAAATGGACGTACACACAATAAATCACATAAGTCACATGCATATATACAAATTAGATGATGATTCATGACTATTGTGTGGTATAAGGGTCAACAAAGGAGGGACCATAGTAGCATCAAATTTTAGGTTTAAGAAGTCAGAGAGGGAGTGAAGGTGTTAGTTTAGGTTTAGGTTGGTGGTAGGGTGGGGTAGGGTTGTGCTCAATTTTTTGTTTGTTTGGTAGTCATGGAGCTAGGACAATGCCTAAGGTAGAGTTTGTGGGTTTATGAGACAATGCCTAAACTAGAAATCACATAGACATTAGGTAATTTTATGGGTTTACGCAAAGGAGGAATATCAAGAGTTTGTGGGATAATAGGAGGGAGGAAAGATACTAGATAGGAGAAGAAAAACCTTATTTTAAAAATTTCTTATCATTTTCTTTGTCTTGAGGTTTGTCAAGGGGTGGGTTGGAAGCAAACTAGGTTTGGGACATCTTGTAGGGGTATATTAGGAAATAGGTAGGGTAGATATGGGTTGGTTAGTAGGTTGGGTGTAGTGTTGGGGAAGTTTCTTTGGCCTACTTTTAGAAGTGGATGGGGAAAGGTCCTACACTTTTTCTTTTACTTTATCTTGGAGGGGTGTTAGAGGGGAGATACAAGTCAATGAGGAAGGTGAAGTAGTAATAGGTGGATATATGGTGGGAAAGATAGGGGCATAGCTAGTGGAGTAGGTGAATTAATAGAAAGAGGTTGTGGGGTTGGGGCAGCAATGTGTTTAGAAGCATAAGATAGGTAAAGGTGAAAGAGGGAATTGGTATGAGGTTGAGGTGGACCAGAAGGGGTTGACAAAAAATAATCTAAGGAGAAGTGTCTTAAGGTAACAACTAGTTGGTATGGGCTATGAGAAATGGTGAAGACATTACCATCATGGGGAATTTTAGAGTCAATAAAGGAGGGAACTAGATGATGTTGGAGTCAATCATATGCTATATAAGATGTCATAGGCTTATACCCCTCTCTGGTGTCATGTCCTGGGGTCTAATTGGGGGTAATTGGATGAGTTTATTAGAGAGAATTTATCGAAGAATAGTGTGGAGCGGATCAACAAGATTTGGTAGACATGTATGGAAAATGTGGTAGCATAGACAAGACAGTGAGCTATTTGAAAAGATGCCTCAAAGAAATGTGGTCTCATGGTGATGTCCTTGTCTATGCATCTCCTTTTCATGGCATTCCATGAGATCACATCTCTTTGAGGCATTTTTTCAAATAACTATATTGTAATTGAAATTTTGTCATCTATCAACATCTAGTTATTAGTTATGCAATGTCTAGTAATGCTTTGAGTTTGAAAGATGTGCAATGAAAGGTAACCAATGATATGAATATAAAATACAAAAATCTAGTAAGTACAATTCATTAATTAAACTGTTTATTTTATTACCTCCGTGAAGCTTTGAAGTCCACCACCGCTAGCAGGTGTTGCCGTGAAATCTCCAATATTAACCTATTCAACATCCAAAATCAGATATTAGAATACCATTCATATAATGATGCTATTCACATGTAATATTTATAATTGTTTACTAGTTACATAACTCGACAATAGATGTCGTAGTGTAATATGTAGGTGGAGAACCACTGAAAATTGCATCAATGCTATGACCCTGAAATTTCATTAAAATCATCAAACTAAATTACTTAATCTTGCATTTAAAAAATGAAATTTAATAAATAAAATTCAATGAATTTGCTAAGATTTACCTAAGTATCAAGGCTGAAAGTCTCACTTAGGAGGTCATCTGTCATCACCATCTGTTTAGCTACAAATGTAGCCTGCGCACTTGCATCCCGACTATTTGTGGGGTCATAACCACAAGCTGACCTGCAAGCCTAACAAGTGTGGGGTGGAATCCTCCTCGAACTCTCCCCTGGCCCACGTTGTACTACAGGATTGGCATGCTCTATGATGCTCTGGGTCAAGGCACTAATGGACTGAAGTGTCTTGACCTCAACACTTTCCTTCACAATAGAAGGGATAGACACATGCTCATGTGCTAGTCTGGCAAGTGCTCATCTCGCTAACCGCTGTGGGTCAACACGTGCCCCTGGTCTATCCTGTGCTGACCCCCCATGTCTACCCTAGAACTCCTGCATATCAAAATAATTTGGCACTTTATTTTTGACAAACTCACAGTAGAGTTTCTTCGAAAAATATTGTGGGACCTCATTATTGTTGCATGGAGGATGGTCAAAAACCATCCACCACCTCTGCCCAAAATTGTTCCTTATCGCTTGGTTGTTGCACCAATAGATAGGGAACCTCTTGCATGTAAGGGGTAGAGGTTGATTTGTATGTGGGTCTGTGAAAATAGAACACAAGTCCAATTTTGTAATTTGTTCATTTTTAACTTGTTAATAGGACAACTTATCTCCATAGAACTCTCTAAATTCTCTCCTCTTTTCTAACCAACTAGAGATTTGCTTGCTAATTGAATCTACATTTGATAACATAGATTCAAGAGATTGAGAAAGCATGGATCTATGCAAGGTTGAAGTTGCAAGTTCTTTCAACCTTCCAATTATGTCCTCAATTTGTTTTTTATTGTTTTCAATTTGCCCCATTATATTTTCTTGTGTTCCAGGGGCATATTGAGGAATGAATGGAGGTGTTTGTTGTTGTGGTTGTTCTTTAGTAGGTATTTGTTGTTCAGGTGATGGAGGATTTTATGGATTTTCAGGAGGAGGAGGAGGTGCATTATCAATCCCTGTAAATTAAAGAAATTTACATCAAAAAACTATTTGAACCTACCTATTTAGCAACAAATTCACACAAGAAAGCAAATAGAACTTACTCCTTCGGCCTCCCCGATGTCGTGGTAGCATTTTGACGATGGATTGATGACAAATTGTTGACGATATGCCCTTTGATAAAGCGAGCACGCTCTCCTTTGTCTCCAAATTACAGGTTTACTGTGAAATGTTGTGAAATAATGAAATGAAATGCAGGTTTTTTTTATATAGCAGAGCATAATGCAATAGCGTTATGGCTTAAATTTTTTTATAAAAAAGTTGGCCACTTTTTGGCCCCCCAACTTTTTGCACCCACCCGCATCTAGTCCAATAGAATTGATTATTACCTAAACCAAGAATTGTATCCTTAGGATCAGAACTTTAGTAACCCAAGTTACACTTCTTATCACTTAACTAGGTCCTTATGTTTTGGTAGTTGGAATGGATTGGTTAGAATGGCATAAAGCTAGTGTAAATTTCCATTTAAAGTTAGTAAGATTTTTGCATGATGGAGTCACTATAGACATTCTAGAATATAATGGAAGATTTTATTACAACCTATGTCTACTACCAAGGTGAGAAAGCAATTACAACATTAAAACTAGTAGTGTAAGTAATAACTATAGTAGTGTAGAACCAATTCTATATCCAAAAATAATATGCCTTCTAGATCATCACCCCATCCTTCTCTTTATGTAATTTTGAAATGATTTTCCTATATTCATATCCTTTTCATATAGTGCATAGTGATATTCCACCTTTAGTGAGCTACATTGCATACATTATGGAGCAACATTAGAACCCATCCAAGTGTGTATTTGGAGTTAAAGAAGTATAATACCTAGGTCATATTGTGTCACATGAGGGATTCAAGGTGGACCCATATAAGATTTGGGCTATTGTAGAGTGGAAAATTCATAGGACCCTCAAGAACCTATGGGGTTTCTTAGATTAAAGGTTATTATCATTGATTTACAAAGAATTATGGTAGCATAGTATCACCTCTTACATCTTTATTGAAGAGGGATTCCTTCTAGTGGAATGAGGTAGCTACACAGGTATTTGAGCAACTAAAGGAATCCATGTACATAACTCTAGTCCTAACTACCCAAGAATTTTCTAAAACATTCATTGTCAAATGTGATGATTTAGAACATGGAATAGGAGTAATACTCATGCAAGAAGGAAGACCCATAACATTTGAGAGTCGCCAACTCAAAGATATGAACTTTTTGAAGCTAGTTTATGAGAAGGAAATGTTGTCTATCTTGCACATAGTAAAACAATGGAGACCTTATCTAATGTGATGACACTTTAAGGTAAAGATAGATCATGATAGTCTCAAATATTTCTTGGAACATAGGTTTTCATCTAAAGAATACAAAAATGGGTCACAAAGATGTTGGGATATGACTTTGAGATCATATATAAGAAAGGAAAGGAGAATGTTGTGGTTGATGCTCTATTGAGGAGGGATGAAACTACATAGTCACTTTTGTATGCCATTTCTATATTACAAGTAGGTTTGGTAAATGAGGAAAGCAAAGGGTGGAAGAAGGACATGGACACTCAAACTCTCATTGAGAAACTAGAATAGGATTCAAGTGTGTTAGACAAATCTGCATGGAAAGGAAATGTTTTATGGTACAATGATAGGTTGTACCTTTGTAGGAATTCAAACCTTAAGTTTAAGGTATTGAAAGAACTACATGTTTCTCTAGTAGGAGAGCACTTTGGATTCCTGAAAACTTATCATAGAATCAAGAAAGTTTTCTTTTGGGAGGGGCTAAAATGGGATGTTTAGAAATTTGTAGCAAAATCCATGGTATGTCAACAAAATAAAGGGGAGACAATTGAGATTCTAGGCCTTCTGCAACCCTTATCTATCCCAAGTCAATGGTGGGAGGAGGTAGCTATGGGTTTCATCATATATTTACCCAAATCAGGAGGAAAAAATGTAATCATGGTTGTTCTGGACTGTCTCACCAAATCTGCACACTTTTGTGCTTTAGTACACTCATTGGTAGCAAGCACTATAGCAACAAACTTCATGAATACTATTCAAAAAATACACGAGACTTCAAAATTTATAGTAAGTGATCACAATCCTATATTTACAAGTAAATTTTGGATGACTTATTTTCATGTTTGGGAAGTCATCTTGCTTGTGGTTCATCATATCATCCCCAATTTGATAGATACATTGAGGTGGTCAACAAATTCTTGTAAGGATATCTTTGATGTTTGTGTCAAATAAACAAGAGAGATTGGTGCAATGACTACCACTAGCAGAATGGTGGTATAACACATCTTTCCATACTTCTTCCATGATGTCTCCATTTTTAGCACTATATGGGTACTAGCCACCATCAATCACCTCTTCATTGTAGACGCAAACAAAGGTTTGAATAGTTGAAGAACACATTCATCACCGACAAGAGGTACTTTCTAGTCTCTAAGAGAACCAAACAATGACACATTTAATAGAATGAAGCAATAGGCTAATCAACATCATAGTGAAAGGAATTTTCAACTGGGTGATTGAGTCTTTCTATAATTACTACCATATTTAAGAAATTGTCTCTAAAAAAATAGAAAGATAACAAGTTTGTACCCAAGTACTATGGTCCTTATTAGGTGTTGCAAAAGATTGGCAGTGTAGCATATAAATTGGAGTTACCTATGTCAACAAATATTCATCCATTTTTTCATGTTTCATACTTGAAGAAGGTTATTGGGAAACAAGTTGTAGCATAGACTAGTTTACCAGAGCTTGATGAGGAGGGAAGAATAGTTTTAGATCCTAAGGGGATTCTTCAAACATGTACCAAGAGGTTGCAGACAAATGAAATCGTCGAGTATTTGATAAAATGGAAGAACTTGCCAGTTGGATAAGATACATGGGAAAATGATGATTTATGCAAAAGCATCCATAGTTGATTAGCACTAAGGACAATGCTTCTCTAAAGAGGGGGCCATGCTACACCCTTAATCATATAGTGTGTATAGGGTTACGAGTAGTCATCTTATGGCTACCTTAACTCTTAATTAATTTATATAATCACTATTATAGTAAAATATAGGTAGTTAGGTCATCCTAGGTGTTATATTTAAGTATCTAAGTTAGCTTGGGTGGTAGCCATGGCATAATTAGGTATATATAGGAGCTAAAGAAATTTGGTTCATCTTTTGAATCTTTTCAGTGCAAAGTTAAAGAAACAAAGAGCCTAAAGCATTGAACTGGACATTTCACTAACCCGTGTTGATTAGGAGAGAGGCTTGCAGGGTAGTGCAACCTAACTATCAGGTTCTACTTGGGCTTGTATGTGACATGTAGAGAAATTATGTTTATTCAGGCATGCATGCAGTGAGATTGATAGTGTAAACTCTCTGCAACAAGATAACAATGAAGGGCAACAATTAACTTTAACAATATTAATAATATATTTCACAAACAATACAACATTTTTCATAGACCATTTTCTCCATCTTTGTAATTGTAGTTTGTAACTTGAGTTTGTAAGTTCAGTCAGAGATTTCACAGTGATGCTCTGAACAAAAGATTTGTGATGTTCTATGTTTGATTTTACAGTTTGTCATTTTGATGTTGAAAGATTGGTAATTTGATGTTTACAATTTGACATTTATATGTTCAAATTTTTACTATTTAATTCCTATAGAATGTAATTGTTATGTTACCCTTGTTTCAATATTGTAGAATAACAAGTCTTAACAAGCTTGTTGCACAACTTGATTTGACTTTTATGCAAACAGATCTTCTTTCTAAGTAGGTAGTTGTTTGAAAAGGCTAAGCTATGATAACATCTTAAAATGAATGGATATAGACTCTAAGAAGTTGTGTACTCTTAAACTATTATGTTATGTTATGTCATTGAAGTGTAGTGTGAATATGTATTGTATTGTCTAGTGTATGATTAGTTAGTGAACAGTATGAAGGGCTATGTGGTTGTTTTGTTCTTGACTGATGGTAGTGCCTTGGTGATTACATAGATGGTTGTTTCTATTTTTACATGATTTCAAAAGGATTGTTCAGATTCACATCCCCATGACTCCATCTTAGAATTAGACATGACATATTGTTGCCTTTTGTAATTAATGAATTTCATGGTAAGTAAAAATGCAAAGTATTGATGATTATATGTATATGCTATTTCAATTAAAAATAAACATCCTTAATTCTAATCTACTCCATATGCTACTACAATTAAAAATAAACCAAAGTAATAATTGTAGGAGTAATTAGGGAGCAGATCATGACCTATATGCTACTACAATTTAAAATAAACACCCTTAATTCTAAGTGTGTTTCTTTAATTACTAAGATTGCACTAATCTACTCCCTAATATAAATTTTGAATAAGAAGTAATAATGAAAACCATGTTTAGATTAAACTAAACGAATTAAGTAATAGTTCATTTTGAACAAGAAACATGTAAGGATAGAGGAAAGGGTAAGGGAATGTTTGTGTGTTAGATATGCAATAGTCTTAAGAGTCCATAAACAGTTGGAGAGAAGGTGTGGGGAGCTCCTAGACATACATAAAGTGTTATAGGAAGATTAGTAAATGATCATGTCTCCCTGCTAATGCTTGTGACCTCTTTTAGATGCTAGAGGGTTTGTAGGAGTAATTGCAGTAGCATATGGGTCATGATCTGCTCCCTAATTACTCCCTAATTCTAATCTAATCTAGTCATAGGATAGTTGTAGGAGTAATTAGTGCTAGCTAAGAAAACATCTAATTTATCCTTTGTTGGTTCATTTCTATATGGTATTACATCATACAGGGGCAACATCTAGGGTTGTACATGATGATTACAAGTGTTGTATATGAATGATTTTTTTATCAGTCATCTAGAAGTTTTTCCCATTTAAGGGTTTACTCTAGCAACAACTTGTTTTCTAGTAATGTGTGACTTCATTCTATCTGCTTTGTTATTATTATTTATTACATGTTTAAGGTATAAAACGAACTACAAATATTTCTATGTTTTCTATTGTTGGTGGGATAGTCTATGTTTGAAGATGGTTTATATTGTTGGTGGAATAGTCTATGTTTGAAGATGGTAGAACAGTCTATTATAGATGCATGTTAGCCGAAGCAATATACAATGCAAAACAGTTCACCACTAACATGCATTCTAGGCCCTACTAACAAACAATTCACCTTTCATTCTACTATAATGGATTTATTTACTTTGTAGTGGTTGATCGCTGCTTGTCCTCTTGGAAGAAAGTACTGTAGGCCCTATTTATGTTTTGCAAATCCTTGTAAATCATTTGTGTATGCCACCTAATATGATTAATAAAATACTAACGAATAAACAAATATGATGTGTACATCGATTGGTGCCTATTTGTGCTCCTTTTAGAAATATTTTTAATATTAATTGGATCAATAAAAAATAACTGCTAGCCCAACTTTGGTGAACTCCTATACCACGTATAGGAGCCGACCCACTATGGGGCCCTCTCCCCTATGATTGTTGGGTGGCGAAAAAATGATTTTCAATTGTAGGAGATAGGAGTGTGTGCACTCTTGTCTAGGAGGATAAAGGGTTGTGGGTGCTCCTATCTAGAGGCAATGAGCTTGGACACTCCTTTCTAGGAGAACACGAGCATGGGTGCATGTTTAGGAGGACACGAACTCATGCACTCCTATTGAGAACGAGTGTGGATGCTCTTGTCTTGAGAGACTGGAAGTCAAGTGATATTGATAGAACAAAATCCTTGCAGCAAAATAAATCTTGTTTAAATGTGGCAAAATATTTAAGAATAAATATGATTAAAAGTATACTTATTATAAGTGAAAATAGCCCATAAATAAAAGGCTAATCCTCATACATTGATAAACCATATGATGCATAGGTAAAAAGTAACAAAATGCTACAGTTGAAGAAAACATCAATTACACCATCTATAGTTAGTAGAGAGGCAGTGGAGGATTTGGCCGGAGGGATATTATCTAGTTTAAATACATTGCTATACATTTGAATTCAACCACTGCCCAGAAGCCATTGCAATATCTCATCATTGCCATGGATCAATGGACCATCTCAGAAGACTCTTTTTTAGCATTTTCTCTTCTCACAAACAAAAGTTCTCTCATCACATAATCCATATCAGGTCTTTCCTCCTTGTCCTTCTCAGCACATTTGAGGGCTAACTCTGCTACTGCCAAAGCATTCATTAAATCATGCTCACTCCAGCAATCCCCTTTCAGCCGTTCATCCAAAGCTTGTTCAAAACGATTGTTGGCCATCATGTAGCGTAAGTAGTCTGGAATATGGAACTGGCTGGAGCCACGTGCATTGTCAACATGCCTCTGCCCTGTTATCACCTCCAACACCACAATACCAAAACTGTAAATATCATGTTTGTAGGAAAGATTGTGGTTGAAGCAATACTCTGGAGACCAATATCCTTTAGTACCTGTTATTCTCTCAGTGGATTTGTGGGTTCCTTCCCAGTGCACATGCCTTGAAAACCCAAAATCTATAATTTTTGCCTCACTAGCCTCAATGTCTAACATTAGGTTCTGAGGTTTTATATCAACATGTATGATTTTGCTGAGATGTAAGAACTCTATTCCCTCAGCTATACTTGCTATTACCCTCAAACACTGCTTCCAACTCAGAGAAGGGATTGAACAATTTTCTCTCAAGTATTCATCCAGAGTGCATCCATTAACATATTCATACACCAAATAAAATGTGTTTTCTTCAATACACCATGCAATTAGGCTGACTAGATTTTTGTGCTCCTTCCCATGGAGAAGTCTCACTTCATTCTCCACCAGTTTCTTGCTGTCTTTGTCTCTTTGTTTTATTTTCTTTATAGCCACATCTTTATCTTTCAGATTGCCCCTATACACTTTTCCAAAGCTTCCTTCCCCAATTTTATAAAACTGATTACAATAGCTTTTCATTAGAATTTTCTCTTTATATGTAAGGTTTGTCGAGGGAGGAGATAGAGCTCTCTCCAAGTCTTGTTCCTGTTTTGTCTCTTCTACCCAATCCTCAGCATGTCCATTTTCTGTATATGTTGAAGGCTGAATTAATGATGAAACTCTTTTGCGGCAGGCATAGTAGGAAAGAATTATTGACAACAGTAGTAGCAGGATTGCTCCAGCTGAAAAAAAGAAACAAAACACATTTGGCTATGATAACTAAAAATTGCCATTTGCCTATATTAACTAAAATTCTCAGTCAGAAAGTGTACAGACAGTGTCTAACTGATATATCTATCGCTTGTTTGGTTACAGACTTACAAGTATCAAGTTTAATTCCATAGTGGACTACATGTACAGGAATGAGATCCCTTGTTATCCCAGATTTACCAGTGAAATGATAACGAAACAGAGATTTAGATACTCACCAAGCGAAACAGAAACTTTGAGTTTTTGTCCTCTGATTTTGGATCTGTCATGATGCTTTTCTGTACAGACAAAATATTGTAAAATTAAATTGACTCCAAAAAGCATGAAGTGGGGAAAATGGCATTAGGACTTATAATCACACAAACCATTAGATGATTACTACTCCCTCTGCTATTCTCATTACTTTTATATAATTCAGAAGAGAAGTTAAGAGGAGGCAAGTCAATACATATTGATATACAGACAAGCAATAAACAACTTACCCTCTTGATAAGGTATAAAGTATACCCTGTCTTTCATTATCATGTTCTTATCTGGTATGTTGTTGAGCTTCACTATAGCCTCCATGTCGGTGTGAAATTTATTAGTTATTCGTAAAAGATAATCACCTTGGAGAACTGCATAAGAAATAAGTGAGTGCCATCCAGGAATAGGACATCCACAACCCAGAGCTAACTCTACTTTATCCCCCTCATTTAATTGTCTGGATTGATTATCTGTCCATGCAGTATGGCTAAAATATTTGTCAGAAATCTCTTCTAACACTAAACCCACATCAGAAGATTCAACTGTATAATTTACCCTGTAAGAGAATGTGAAATTATAAGAGCAAGAGCAAGGAATTTTGGCCAAATAGTCAGACCCATTAAAGGATGTGATTGCATGGGCAGAAATGTTAAGCCTGGATGCAACAGAGTCAATGGGTTCAGTAACATTCTGAAGATAAATGAAAGAATCGCAATTGACAGCAGATGAAGTAGAGCAATTAAGGAGTTGGGATGTTTCAGCCCAAGTTGAGGTGGAAAACCAATCTAAAACTAAAACTGCAAGAAAAACAATGGTTTTTGAGATTTCATTCATTTTTACAAGCCTTATCTTAACTAATACAGGCCTTTGTGCATGCTGCCTCCTTCCCTCCCTACCCCCAAAAAGAGAACTTGAAATTATAGTCTGGTTGTGTAAGCCTTGTGGGTGCAATTTACCTTTTTTTTATTTAGTTTATTTAGTTAAATAAATCCTTTTTAGGAAACTAACAGTGAGTCTTATGCAGCTGTCTAATTAATTCTTTAATAGGTATTCCTGAATTTTTTTTAGGTATTTGCTAAAAATTTCTAGGAGTTTTCAACAGTAGGTATTTTTTTTTTTGGTCATATAAATTTAAATTGAAAAAGGAAAGAAAAATAACATTTCATGCTGTTACTGGTTGCCCCACAAGAAGGACCATTCCTTTGGAGGAAAAAGGAACAAGCGTAAACTGTAGATTTTAGGGATTTGGGGTTGGATGATGGGTTTGTTTGTGGACTTATGAATATTTCTTGTTCCAAAAAAAGAAGTTCAGTGCAAAAGGATTTTTGCATATGAAACAAAAATCATTGGAACAATTTGGATTTAAACCACCCTGAGTTTGAGTTGGTGGTCTGATTGGTTTTGTACTGTCATGTTTTATTTTTGTTTTGTTGTTAGTTTTCTTGGTTGTCCTTTGTCGTTTTTTGTTGAGCTTTAATGCGCCTTATGTTTCTTCCTATATAAGGTCTGGCCCTTTCAAAATCACTGCTTACCTTAATCAAAAATATAATTATAAGATACATTTTAATTCATAAACTGTAATTACTCTATTATTTTAAATTATACATTTTACTAATTAAAAAATTACATGAAATTATTTGTAACAAGTAGTTTAATAAAACCATATGTTTTTGTTGATTGTTAATTGAACATAGATAACGGAATCTTTAATTGTCAAATTCATATTACTCTTAAATACCATAATTTATATATATTTTATATTTAGAAGAATACACTAATTTCATTATTTTTTAATTTTTATTTTTACAGAAACGATTGAATTATATTAATGTCCGCATCATTACCTTTACAATAGTTGGATTACAACTGGCCTCAATTAATTTGATTGCCAATGACGTAAGTACAAGTCTTTGGCTTTTATTAAAACAATTTTAAAATCTCAGATTTCTTTAGTGATAATTATAAATAATAAACTAGATCCGTGATAATTATATTCTATTTTAAAAGTATTAGATTGGAAACCTTCTTAGCACGTTCATGTTTATATAACACTAAACACTACTCTTTAACTGTCTTAAGTCCAATGATAGCTAAGGTTTATGGGTCAATGCTACATCATCCTAGTTACTTAATTAACGTTTTTAACCTTCCCTTTATGAGAAACTTCATCAAATCAACTTATTATGGTATTTTTTATTGTTTTATATTGTTTTTGTATACACATGTTTCTATACATTAAGTATACATGTTTGATTATCATGTTTATCCATACATTGATTTTTGGATAGCTTCTATCATATATGATCCAATATGTCTTTTGATCTCAAGTTAGGTCTAGGTCGTGAGGTCATCCTTGTGAGCATGAACTTAACTTGCCTAAAAATAAATTCAAAAAATCATATTTGGCAATTGGTCCCTTTACCTTTCATACCTAGAGCTAACCAAACACATGTTTATGTGATTTGTTGCCATGTGACAATATTGAAAGACATTTATTACATTCATTGTAATCACCAAATAAGGATATCTCATTCATGTCTTCTGTCATCCTAGAGCATTGAAATCAAAATTGATAGTGAAACACTTGGACTTGGTGTACTAAAACAAGTACCAAATTGACATTTTAAGTGTTTGTCTATTGTCTTCAATCTTATTGCTATTAGGGAGTTGATTGAGGGGTAGTACCCACACAACTTCAATCATACAACAACCTAGCAAATGTACTTATCAATATCATCTATCCCACAAGCTAATAGACCATGCAGAATGGAAACTCATCATTAGAGTGAGTAAAAGGGAAGTCTGCATGAAAATGGAAACAGGAACATGAACTTGATAGAGGCAAACATAGAAACACACATGTCCAAGAAGACCCAAACTCACACCATGAATGCAAGTTGATCACAGGGGAGCATGAAATTTCTAGAGCACAAAATGCAAGAGTAAATAATAAAATGATTAAAGATAATTGGAAAAAATGAACACAAAAGAAAAAGCATTGATGAGTGGGAAAATCATAATAAATGTAGAGTTGAGGGTAGGTCAGAGCTAGGTCTAATCCCATTCCAAGTGTTAGAGATTAACAATTACGCATACCTGTAACTCATGTTATATTGGTAGTTTGATAGAGGAAACATTGATGAGGGTGACCACCTACAACCACTTAGGCACAATGGACAGTGTCAGAGTTGTAGAGATTCCTTTACTATCGTGCTAGCATAAAAAACTCCTAAAGTTTGACAAGGCATGAAACACACAAAACAAAGGGGAAACAAAATACCAAGATCAAAAGAAACTTTAAATCAAAGAAAGGAAGCAAGCAAAGAATCAAAACAAAAAGAAATGGGTTCCTTATTTTGCTAAGGCAAAATGGGCCGTGTGTGCAAGGCACAACTGGTAGGTTGTTTAATGCTACTAGAGATGTCAACGGACTACCTAGACATTTCAATGCTTCCAATATGCTACATTGGTCTAGCAAAGTCTCTTAAGAGCCACATATGTATAGAATTTGATTTATTGTCAACTAGTTAAATTGACTATGTGCATTACTATAGACCTTATAAGGTCTTATATGACCTTAATTGTCACTATTCTTCTACTATGATAGCCATATAAACCTTTATCAATCACTATTTGGCATTTTGATAGCTTTGAATGAATTGATCTCTCACTATGCTACACATTTGTAGTATTATAGCTTGCTTATAATTCATTATTGTAGAGGATTTATAGCCTCACATAGGCTCCCTTATTACTATCCATGTGCATATAAGCATTATTCAAGCTCTAAAGTTACCAAACAAAGGTAGATAGAGAGAGAGGAAGAGATACATATATAGAGAGAGATAGAGAGAGATAGAGAGTGTGAGAGAGATCTAGAGAGAGAGGGAGAGAGAGAATAAATTCTATAAACTTCCAAATATAAAATATATTAATTTATTAACAAACCAAGGTAGGTAGGGTATACAAGAATATTATTTCAATTTTACATATCAGTAATGAAGGAAATCTTAAGTTTGAAATGAGAATTAAAACCATTTAAACTATTTACAATTGCTCTCAACAATGACTAATTTTAAGCCTTATTATTCAAATGATTCAAACCATTTAAACCATTTAAGCCATGAATACATACAAAATACCTATATATTATTCCCAATAAGGTCAAGAAGGAATATATAATGTAATAAAAAATTCATATACTACCAATGCGAAATACAAATCTATACCTACATGCCATGAAGGCATATAACAAAATATCTATACATAATAACTCGAGAGTGTCATCTAACAATTAGTGACTCTTGTTGCACTAAGAAGATGAAGAATGACTATCATAATTAAAAGCTACCATCTATCGATCAAACCTCCTATGCTCATAACTAGCTTGTAGCTCCACCTATGAATACAATTAGACAATATACACATTAGTGTAAAAATATGACATATAAATTAACATAAGTAAATAATCACTTACCACAATCTCATGATCCCTCCAAATCATCCTTTGCTTCTCATCATCATCATCAAGGACAAATATAGGAACTAGAGTTCTCACGTCCTCCTGTGACAATAATAAAGTAGTTTAGAGTAAAGATGAATATTAATACAAGAAATTCATAATGACATTTACATTACCAGCTCATACCTATGTAAGAGGCATATAAGATAATACTATTGCAATAACACCCATCTTTAATGATCCATGGAGACAGGGGAGGACTCTGTAATGAAGTCATGAATTGAAAAACAAGAACAAGGTTTTCTAACTAAAATAATCAAACTTACACAAATACAATACATAAACATGATGATTAAAAATTCTAAAAATTACCTCAGTAAAACTAGAGAAATGACTACTGCTACCAACATGTTTCGATGTTGAAGGTATAAGATCAACTTGTTTAACACCAAATTATAAATTTTTGATCAACATTGCTATATGAAAAATAAATTGACACCTAATATGCTTACTAATTTATTAAAAATAAACTTGGATTTTTTAGGCCTATAGAAGTATGTGATGAAGTGGCACTATTAGATGTACAATGAATTGATTGACCCTAAAATTTTATAATAAATACACAATTTCTCATTAATTTTCATTCATAATGGATTAATATAGTTAATTATAAAATTTAAATAAAAAATATAATAAATTGCATGACTTTATTTAAAGTTACATGTGAGTTAATAATAGAGGTCTCCTCTATTAATGCACCTATGATGACCATATTCTCCAACATACTAGCATGATGTGGCTCATCATGTGTGGCATACTCAGTGTGTAGAACATTCTAGTCTATTGGTTGATCATCCTTATAAACATAAATGTCATGTTCTCTATGCCTCATAAATTCATGTGACTCATAATTGAATAAAGCTCCATAAGATTGAAAAATGTGTGGTGATACCTCATGCCATGAGGGCTCACCCTCATCATCTTAGATAGATGCATGCTATGCTCAAACAAGGTTTGTTTCAAGGAACTAATAGATTGCAATCTCTTAACCTCTACACTATCCTTCATAGGTGAAGGGATTGTGATAGGGTGAATAGAGATCCAACCAAGGTTTCTCACTAGCTAGTTCTATTCACAATGTGCTCCATCTTTGTCTTTAGTAGAGCTTTACCCCTACCTTAGAAATCATGATGATCAAAATAGTTTGGGATCTCATTGAGGGTAAACTCAAAATATAACTTTTGCAATAAATATTGAGGTACCTCATAGTTATTTCATGGAGGTTAGTCAAACACCATCCACCACCTATCCCAAAAGTTACTTTTAATCTACTAGTGGGTGCACCAATGGATTGGGAAATATTTGCAACTTATTTCTAATGGTGTATTAGTTCTTAGATCGATAAACAATTCACATAATTTTATTTGCTTATTTTTTCCTTCACCATACCATAAGATAGTTTTGTTGCATAATATTCCCAAAAACTTTCTCTATAGGTTGCCCATACGTTAATGTGTCTAGTGATGAAATCAATGTGAGCATCTAGGGACTCTAAGGAAGTTTCTAGAGCTTGCTAGTGGTTTCTTGTGGCATTAGGATTTGTTAAGGTTTGTTTCAACATTTGAAGCTCATTTTTATTGTTTTTGATTTGTCCTATAATATTTTCTTAATTTTGGAGGATGGATGGGAATTGTAGGAGGGGTTTGAGGGGGGGTTTTGTTCATCAGGCTGTTAATTATATGAATGAGTGTTTTGAGGTAAAGAAGGAGGGTTTTAAGGTGGATGAGGAGAGTTTTAATTAACTAAAAACAAAAATATAACCAATCGGCATCAATTTAAGAAAAAATTGTTTCACCTTAGCAATTTATCTACTAAAAATTTGATAAAAAATTACCTCTTCAATGTTGAATAATCATTAATGGTATTTGTTGACTATGAAATGCACACATGTAATTCCACACTCATGTTATGCTCTATGTATGTAGGATAAAATGAAAATGAGGTTGCAGACTTGTAGTTTTACTTTGTTTTTTAATCAGTACCTAAATGCACTCACATTATAATGTGTGTTATAATGCAAGCCCATTTAGGCTCAAATTAACCACACCTAAATGCACTCATGTTTATAACATGTTTGAGCCTTAACATGAAAGCATTATAATGTGATCATGTTATCCTTTATTTCACCTCCTAAATGTTTTTTCCCACTTTTTGGCTCCCCATCTATGTGCACATACTCATATGGTCTTTTCAAATATTGTACGCATCTATTGAATGCACTATCTAGTTTGTAAATGCACTAAAATAAACTTCTATATAATTTATTTGTCTTTTGGGAATCTTTCACATCATATCATGCCTTTTCTATACTCCACTACTTATAAAGTTCCATGGATGGTTTGTTGTGTGCACCTTGTATTTGCAATCACAACCTTATCTACATTCGTGTGTGTGCCTTGTTTTTGCACACCCTTTATAATGGTGTCATGGGTTTTTTTTATGTGTGCCTTTTTCTTTCAGTCACAATCTTGTCTACCTTCATGTGAGTGTTCCTTGTTTATGTACACCCTATTGTAGTTGCAACTACTTCTTCATGCATCTTTTGTTGTTACTTCTTCACCTTCTTACACTACATTGTGACACACTGTTTTGATGGAGTTTCCATACCTCTTGTTGGCAAGAGACACTATATGGATTCATGGTTGTTGTCATTGATGGCAACAAAGGTCATCCCACATATCCACAAGTCATGGTGTGTCTCTACCGGAAGTCAGAATGAAGATTGTTGTGGTCCGGTGAACAAGAACAGAGCATGTGGCAAGGTCTGACAGATTGGTCCGGATCTCTCAGAGGAAGTGTCTTGGTGCAGTGCAGATTTGGGGAAGTCAAGAGGACTACCTTGAGTAGTATATTCCAAGGATTTAGCCTCCGGTGATGAACAAAGAAAAAGATATGAATAGTTGAGTACCGGATTCCTGAGAGACAGTGAAAACAGAGGAAGAACTGACTGACAGAGTATCAAACTATTTTCTGGATGTGTTACTGTTGATGGTAAAGGTTGTGAAGGTATGAATCATGTTTGGCCGACATGATTAATGATATCTACAAGTATATGCTTGATCCGCATTGCTTGGTGAGCAAGGATTCAGCTGACAGAACAGAGTTTGTAAGAAACTAGACTATTCCGGATGCCGACTAGAAAGGTGATGAAATTACTTGTGCGGATATATATAGAGGATGGATTTAGTTGTGAAAACAAGTATGGTGTGAAGGTATATGCGAATAAGTGCAGAACAGAGCAGAAGTAGTAAGAAAGATCCGGTATGTGAAAGGATAGCAGAATAAAGAACAGAGGAAAGATGAAGTGCAGCAGATTAGTGTACTGAGCCTAACTGGAACTGAACTCCAGCATATGTAGATGCTTCCAATCAGTTCAAGACTGTGATTCTTATCACTTTGTAGACAATGTGTCTCCTTGTAGGCAGTGGGCCTCTTTGTGAGCAGTGTGCTCGGGCAGTGAGCCCTAATTGGCAAGTGCCATTTTGTAATTCCTTATTCTTCTAACAGAGAATAATCTTTGGGTTAATCACCCTGTGGTTTTCTCCCTTAATAGGGTTTCCACGTCAAAAATACTGTGTTATGTGTTTTTCATTTCATGGTAATGTTTGTTTGTTTGATTCAATGCTGCATTGTTTAATAAGAAAGTTCAAAAGAAGAAATAATTAGGATAACTGATTCACCCCCCCTCTCAGTTATCAACAATTGGTATCAGAGCTAAGTTCCTCCTAATAGAGCCTAACAGCTTGAGGAAGATCTGGGAGTTCAAATGGATGCATATGGTTTGAGGGAGCAACTCAAGACTGCCCTTGAGGATCTTGAACAGTCAAATTCTGAAGTCAATGAATTAAAGGAAAGACTTAAACAGGCTGATGAATTCATGAGAGAATTAAAAGACAAATTAAGTCTCTCTATGAAAAAGAGAAAGGAGCTGCTCCAACAATTGGCAAGACAAAGTGAAGAAAGCAATACAAATGAAGAATTGACTGAGCAAACCAAGTTATGTGAAAAGTTATCAAAAGAAGTCATTATGTTAAGACATGAAATGGAATCAGGAACTATAAAGTTTACTCAAGAGATTGAAGAAAAAAGAAAAGTTGAAGACAATCTAAGACAATCTCTTAAAGAAAAATCAGAAGAATGCCACCAGATGGACATGATTATTAGACATCTTGAATCTGATCTTGAAGATGCCAAAGATAATGAAGAAAAACTTGAGGATCAAATTGCCTCTCTCAAAAGAGATCTTCAAACAGCAAATGAATATAAAGAAAAATTCAAGATAAGTTCTGCCCAACTTGAAGTACTTCTTGGAAGTCAAAAGAGGACAGATGACAAGTATGGTTTGGGATATGAGAAAGGAGAAAGCTCCGGATCCGGTCAAAAGAATTTTGGATCAGAAAATCCAAGGAATAGGCCTAGAAGACCTCCGTTAAGACAGCCCAATGCTCAAAGATATCCATCTTTCAATGGATACTGCCACAGCTGCAACCACTTTGGTCACAAAGCTAATCAGTGCAGAAAGAGAATGAATCAGATTAATTCATCCTTCTCCGGACAGTGCTTTAACTGCAAAAGGTATGGACACAAATCCCATGAATGCAGAAATATGCAAGTAAACAAATCATTCAAAGGTAGATGCTTTACATGCAATAGAGTAGGTCATATGGCTAATCAATGCAGATCAAGAGGTTATCAGTCAAATATGCAAAGAAATGTTATTTGCCAAATCTGTAATAGGTCCAGTCATAATGCTAAAGTCTGCAGAAGCAAGAATCAGGACAAAAGAGGTCCGGTGTATAATCAGAATCAAGACAAGGGTAAACAAAAGATGAATGCGGATGAAGTTAGGAATCAGATGAGCAAGATTTGGGTGAAGAAAAGTTCAGAGAATGTAGAGGTTGGATCCGCACCAGACTCTGGTGCTGATATTTCTTCCAGAAATTAAAAAGTGAGCTCTGGCTCAGGGGGAGACTCAAAGAAAATCCTATTCCCCCAGCCAATCAAGTGGTGCTGGATGTGACACAAGATGCGGAGTAAAGGGTTTGAAGATACCAGTCCTGAGATGATCCAGACAAGATTTCAGAGGTCCGCATGAAGATATAAAGAAGTTGTGATCGATCAAGTAAAGACCTGTTCCGGGAGATGCTCCGGAATGACAGAGGACTACAAAAGGGTCCGGAGAGATCCGGAAGTACATTATTTTACTCTGCGGACTGGACAGAATGTTTGGGATGTTCTTGTAATGTGTCATCTCGATTTATTCATGATTGAAAGATCCGCATGATGTTCATAGATCAGGACTGATCCGGGATACTCCAAGCTATCCGGACAAGGCAAACCGGAATAATATAGGTGAAGCATTTATTGCAAACAGATATTAGGGTTTGCGAAATGATATAAGGGATTTCTCAACAATCATTTGATCATTCCACATCCAAGAAGAAGCGAAAAGCGGAGCTCTGAAACAAAATTCATCAAGATCACCGAAGATCTCCTGCCGAAGTCATTACATACAAAAATCAATCCAGCTACTCCGTGCAACCGAAGACGCAAAAGGTATTTTCCACTTTCGATATCTTGCTACAAATCTTTTGAAGAAACGGCTACTCCAAATATAGTAAAAATCTCAGATAGGCCCTGACCTGAATTTAAGAAACATCCATACAAGTCGTTGGAGGTAGATCCCTTAGGAGCATTTTCCAGTGTTCCTCACGGAGTTTTACACACAGAAGACATTAGGGTTTACATACATGCAAGCATTGAGGAATTTGGGGAATTCAAATTGAGAGATCTCTATCACAAACAACTGATAGACAATGCTTTTGAGCTTAAACCAGAGTATAAGGGTATCCAGAAGAAACAATTTGATCAATTCATTCATTTCCCCTACTTTGAAGAAGATGAATGGGTCCGGTATGTACTGAGCAGGATACATGACAACTTCCTATGGCTGGATAGACCCTGCAAGATCACAAAAGAGGCAATTAGAGCAGTAACTGGTCTATACTCTTCCGGAGGGATACCTATCCTCAAATCTGTCAAAAATAACATTGTAACTGAGGCCACCGGATCAAAATTTGATAAGAGGGCAATGACCATTGAAGATATTTCTGATCCGGATATCAAGTATGCGTCCATGATAATAGGATACAAGATCTATCACTCCAGCAGGGAGAATTCTGTATCTGGAACTGCAGTATATACTGCCTATGAAATGCTAAGGAAGAATGCAGAATATGATCTCTGCGAACTACTCTTAAGCCAATTAATGGAAAATATACAGAAAATCAAGAAGGACAAGAAGAATTCCTTTAAGTATGGTACTCTTATATTATGTCTATTCTTCTACTTCATGAATGAGCTACCCGGATCAAGTGGATGGGCATGGCAGAATGACAAACCTGTTGCAGTACAAATAAGAGACTATCTACATGGGCTTGGGGATGCCAAAGCAAGAAATACAGCCCTATGGGGATACTTCAAAAACTTCCAAAGCATGATGCAAGCAAGAGAAAGAATTCCCCAGTCTCTTGTTGAAAAATACAAAGACTCAATGTGCTTTATGGTGGACACTGATCAGTGCCTAATGGAGGCAGTGGAGCCAAGGACTGTCTGGATCATGCCCATGGGGTATGAAGTGGATGAACAGATAGTGGAGCTGCATGTTCAACACATGCTAAGTCAGCCCAAAGATCCAAAGGCAGAAAGGTTTGGAACCTTTGAGGAGCTGAGTGTAAAGATCCATGTAGAACTCAGGGAACCTGAGATAAAGAGGAAGGTGAGAAAAGAAGTAGAGCATATTGCTCAAGGCCTAGGCATCTCAAAAGAGGCACTTGATGCCAGCCGGGAAAAGAGGAGAAAGGCTGAGGAAGAAAAGAAAAGTAAAGAAAGTGTTCCGGTTGAAACTTCCACCCAGACCAGATCATCAAAAAGATCTGCACCTCCCACAACCAAAAGTTCAAAACTGGAAGTCCAGGCATCCGGTAAAAGATCCAAGACAAAAGCCACAAGGGCTTATGAAAGCCAAAAGGATGAAGAGGAAACTGAGTCAGATGAGGGAGTAAAAGAAATAAAGAAGCAGAAGAAGAAAGGATCTGGTAAACCCTCCACAGGCCAAGACAAGGATGAAATGGCAGAGGTATTTGTTGAAAACCCCACTCTGTCTCTAGAGAGTGTAATCAAGTCGGTTACGGTGGATGGAAACCTTTAACCAATGACTGAATTTTATGATGACTACAATGAGGCTGACCAAAAGATTCTGCAGGAAGCCACAATCAAGTATCTGAACATATACAATAAGGCTTTCATTAAGATCATATCTCTAATTCCTAAAAGCCTAGAAAAGGAATTAGAAATAAGAAAGAATAATGCTCATGCAAAAGATCTTGAGATCCGGGAGCAGATAGCTATTCAGCTATATCCTCAAATTGATCCCAAGACAATGAACATAATATTCAAAGACTGTAAAGATGAGTTCAGAAGTAAAGCCAGGATGAATCAACTCATGCTTGGTGAGACTAACAAGGTGGCCAAAGAGACAGAAGAGATCCTCTGGAGGACCTTCAAAAGGTTCAATCTTCCTGTTGTAGAGGACTTAGGTGCAGAAACAGCTGTGGACTTGGAACCCTCTGCTCCAGAAGAAGTGGCCTATGAACAAGCTAGCATCTCTCCTCCGGTTTCCCCTACAGTCTCTGGATCCAAAGAAGAAGAGAAATTACAGGAGAAGGAAGCAGTGGTGAAAGATAAAGAGGTTGACAGTACCAAGGGTGCAGAGAAAGAGAAGACTCCATCAGAGAAGACCATGACTGATAGTGGTAAGAATGTGGAAGGAGAGAAAATCCCAAAGGATAGTTCCAAGACTGCAGAAGAAAAGAAACATCTGTCTCCGGCAAGAGACACTGCACAAACTGTTCAACAATTTTTGAGCAAAGAAACAATAGAGATCGATGAACCGGAGCTACTACAAGGCCCATTCAACTTTGATTCCCTCTCTCCGGTGCAGACAATGAAGATAGCCTCATTTGCAAATGCTAAGGCAAATGAAAAGCTCCTAAAGTCTCATATTGAAGACTGTGAGTTGATAGAGGCTGCCTCCAGAGTGCTTGAGAAGATTATGCCATCGGTCCAGATAGATCCGGCAGCCTCCTCTTCCGGTAATCTCAAAACCTTAGTCAGCAGTGTTAGTACACATTTTGAATCTCTAGAAAAATCAGCTGAAGAAAAGGTCCGGAAGGAGTTTTTGGATAAAAGGTTCTCTGAGGTTCAGGGTTTGATCATTAATGATAGGAGAAACATGAACATTGGGATAAAGAGCTTAGAAAATGCTCTTAAGGATGGCGGTGAAATATACAAATTTTGTATCTCCTGGTCCAAGGTAACAGTGGACATTGAGAAGAAAATAAAAGCGCAAGAGGACACACTACTAAGCTTGTCTCAAAGTTTTGATCCTCTTTCTTCCTCTATAACAAATCGAGAATGTCAAACTATTGCAGTCTTGAGTGAAATCAAGAAACTGGAGAAGGAAAGGAAAATAAGAATAAGCAGGTTGAGTGAGCTCAGGGGGTTAATTGTCCCTAAGCTAGAGGCCATGCATGAGGCCATAGCAGAAGCTCAAATCACAGCCCAGACAAGTGATCCGAAAGATCTAAAAAGGGCAGATGCATTTGCATTTTTGTTGAGTGGTCACATTTCAATTTTGGATAGAATGAAGCAAAGTTGGGCTACAGAACTGATCCAACTGAAGACATCTTTTGCAGACATTCTTCAGTATATGTGAGTATGTAAATATGCGGCTATGTATAGAAAGTTTTTGAAAATTTTGGTGTGCGGACCCTACCCTTTGCCATTGATGCCAAAGGGGAGTGAGGAGCAGTGAAAAATGAGGAATCCAACTAAGGGGGAGTTCCAGAAATTGTATATAAAGACAGAGCATCAGCAAAGGGGGAGCATAGTGTAAACACTTAGTCATTTTTCACTAAGTGTTGCCATCAATGCCAAAGGGGGAGATTGTTGGCAAGAGGCACTATATGGATTCATGGTTGTTGTCATTGATGGCAACAAAGGTCATCCCACATATCTGCAAGTCATGGTGTGTCTCTATCGGAAGTCAGAATGAAGATTGTTGTGGTCCGGTGAACAAGAACAGAGCATGTGGCAAGGTCCAACAGATTGGTCCGGATCTCTCAGAGGAAGTGTCTTGGTGCAGTGCGGATTTGGGGAAGTCAAGAGGACTACCTTGAGTAGTATATTCCAAGGATTTAGCCTCCGGTGATGAACAAAGAAAAAGATATGAATAGTTGAGTACCAGATTCCTGAGAGACAGTGAAAACAGAGGAAGAACTGACTGACAGAGTATCAGACTATTTTCCGGATGTGTTACTGTTGATGGTAAAGGTTGTGAAGGTATGAATCATGTTTGGCTGACATGATTAATGATATCTACAAGTATATGCTTGATCCGCATTGCTTGGTGAGCAAGGATTCAGCCGACAGAACAGAGTTTGTAAGAAACTAGACTGTTCCGGATGCCGACTAGAAAGGTGATGAAATTACTTGTGCGGATATATATAGAGAGGATGGATTTAGTTGTGAAAACAAGTATGGTGTGAAGGTATATGCGAATAAGTGCAGAACAGAGCAGAAGTAGTAAGAAAGATCCGGTATGTGAAAGGATAGCAGAATAAAGAACAGAGGAAAGATGAAGTGCAGCAGATCAGTGTACTGAGCCTAACCGGAACTGAACTCCAACATATGTAGATGCTTCCAATCAGTTCAAGACTGTGATTCTTATCACTTTGTAGACAGTGTGTCTCCTTGTAGGTAGTGGGCCTCTTTGTGAGTAGTGTGCTCGGGCAGTGAGCCCTAATTGGCAAGTGCCATTTTGTAATTCCTTATTCTTCTAACAGAGAATAATCTTTGGGTTAATCACCCCATGGTTTTCTCCCTTAACAGGGTTTCCACGTCAAAAATATTGTATTATGTGTTTTTCATTTCATGGTAATGTTTGTTTGTTTGATTCAATGCTGCATTGTTTAATAAGAAAGTTCAAAAGAAGAAATAATTAGGATAACTGATTCACCCCCCCTCTCAGTTATCAACACCTCTCCCTTTTCAACATTATGGAGGATATAATATTATCTGTACTAGTACTAATTCCTCCTTGGTTTCACTTTGAATTGAGCTATGTTTCTAGTTTCTTTGCTATATACTAGGTGGATGCAACAATTGGTTACCCATGCATTTTAGTGAGATGGAACACATATTGTCTGTAAACTCTTGTATACTTGTTTATGGAGGCCACCTTCCATATATTCTTCAATTGATAAGATTTCTTGAGGCTCTTAGTACTTTTTGGTGTACCATCTACTTTTTTTACTATTAGATTGTTTCCTTGTTTTCCATCTATGCATTGTTTATGTAGTCTCATTTTGGTCACTCATGTAGATTTGTGTGTCTTTGATCTTGATTTCCATGGAGGTTCTTCAATTTCAATACTATAACATTTTTTCTTTGGCAATTGTTTGCAACTTCTATATGCTTTAATGGATTTCTTCATTTTCATGTTCATGTTCCTACTCTTTTAGGGACAAGTTTTATGGAAGATTTTTTTCCTATGTACTTTCTCCCTTTCTCCATTTGTGACAGATATTTTGTACAGGGGTGCCTCATTAGTCCTTGTTTCTAGGACCCATCTTTGAGTCTTTTTCTCTTTTATTTTTTCTCCCTATGTTTCACTTAAGGGGGAGTTTTGGTTTGAATTAGGTATATTACCCAACCAATTTCCTTTTTAGGTCCTTTTCACACCTAGTTGGTTAAGTTTATTTAGGGCATTTGTACTTTCCTAGTCTAGTGGAGATGTGCACACATGTGACTCCATATCCTTTATCCCACGTTGATTGTACATTTAATTCTCTTAGTGGTGTATTCTATATATACCCACCTCTTTCTCTCATATGAGAACTCCACACTCTCTCTTTTATGCACATTACATCCTTTGTATAGATTATTGCTATTCTATCATGTTAATCTTCTTCTCTTTTTGTGAGTAGCTCTTAGGAATCTTGATCTTGGGATAAGTACCTCCATATCCAATGCTAACATTCTTTAGGTACATGAGTGAAATCCAAACAACCAAATACCCTTAAATGAGAAACAAAAGGTTTCTTACCTAACCACACTTCATAAGGTGTTTTTCTACAAGATCCAAAGAAGGAGATTTATTAATCAAGTAATTTAAGTAGTACTCAACCTCTACCCCAAAGCATGAATATAAATATGTACCACTTAACATACTTATGGATCTTTCCATTAGAGTTTAGTTCATTCTCTCTGCAACCTTATTTTTGTGTGGCGTATAGGGGGTTGTATTGTACTAAATAATACCTACAAGTTTACAAGAACCATTGAATTTCCTAGAACAATATTCACCACCATTGTCATATCTCAACACCTTTATTTTCTTATTTTTCATCTCTACAAGTTTATTAAATTGATTCAACTTGGAGAAATCTTTATATGTAGAATGAAGAAAATAAACCCAAGTGTATCTAGAACAATTGTAAATAAAAGTGACAATACTAAGATTTACCCATAGAACCCACATCCACTCCAAACACATTTGAATGAATGATTTCTAATAATCCCTTAGCATTATAGATTCTAGAGGGAAAATATGATTTGTTGCATTTTCCAAACACATAATGTTCATAGAAATAAAAATGCTCATTAGAGTAAATAGAAAAACCAAAAACCATCAACTATGTTTTTATCAATAAAGTTTTGAAGACTTTTTTCACCATTGTGGTATAAACATTAGTGCCACAACATACATGCATTTTCAAAATTTCTAGTTACATTAGCAAAGTTACAAAAATTCAAGGCATCAAGCCTACACAAAGTCCCACATTGTGAGCCTCACTACTACTAGATTTCCTTAGTCTATAGCTATTTTTGTCAAATGTCACATGCACTTCAGAATCATTCAACTTGGATACAAAAAGTAAGTTTTTCACAAGTCCTAGAATATACAAAACATTATTGAGATTTTTCCATCCCACCACAAAAACACAACTATACTTTTCCCTAACGAACAATTAGATTTGCACTATTGTCAGCAAGGAAAAATTCTCCTCTATCATAATCTCCAAATGACAAGAACCACTACTTTTGGGGAGTCATGGTAGGATCAACTTGAGTCAATGAGCCAAACATCATCACTAATAGTGCAAGTAGAAGTAAACAATACATGATTATTAGGGGTGGGTGCAAAAAGATGGGGGGCCAAAAAGTGGCCAAATTCTTAATTTTTTTAAAAAAGGAAAAACATGAGTGGGTGCTCTCGTTATTGGAGGCTAGTTTCTTCAGCAAATTCTCATTGATTCTTCATCAAAATGTCAACACGACGTCGGGAAGGCCAAAGGAGTGAGTTTTGCTTTTTTTGTGTGTGAATTTGTTACTAAATAGGTAGATTTAAGTGGGTTTTTTAATGTAAATTTCTTTAATTTACAAGAATTCATAATCCACCTCCTCCTGAAAATCCTCAATCACCTAAACACCAAATATCTGATGAAGAACACCTCCAACAAAAAACACCTCCAGTAATTCCTTAATATGCCCTAGGAACACAAGAAAATTTAATGGGGCAAATTGAAAATAATAAAAAATAAATTGAGGACATAATTGCAAGGTTGAAAGATTTTGCAACTTCAATCTCGTATAGAACCGCGCTTGCTCAATCTCTTGAATCTATGTTATCAAATGTAGATTCAATTAGCAAGCAAATCTATTGTTGGTTGGATAAGAGGAGAGAATTTAGAGAATTCTATGTAGATAAATTATCTTAGGAACAAGTCAAAAAAGAACAAATTACAAAATTGGACTTGTGTTCCCATTTCATAGACCCACGAACAAATCAACCTCTACCCTTACATACAAGAGGTTCTCTATCCATTGGTGCAACAACCAAGCGATAAAGGACCATTTTGGGTAGAGGTATTGGATGGTTTTTGACCATCCTCCATGCAAAAATAATGAGGTCCCACAATATTTTTGAGGAAACTCTACTGTGAGTTTGTCCTCAATAAAGTGCCAAACTATTTTGATATGCGAGACTTCCAGGATAGAGGTGGGGGTTAGAATAGGATAGACCAGGTGCACACATTGACCCACAATGGCCAGAGAGACAAGCACTCACCAGACTAGTCCATGAGCATGTGTCTATCCCTTCCATTGTGAAGGAGAGTGCTGAGGTCGAGACACTACAGTCCATTAGTTCCTTGACCCAGAGCATCATAGAGCATGCTAGTCCTGCAACACAGCGTGAGCTAGGGGAGACTTCGAGGAGTAGGGTTCCACCCCATACTTGTCAGGCTTGTAGATCAGCCTGTGGTTATGACCCCGTAAATAGTCAGGACACAGGTTCACAGGCTACATCTATAGCTGAGTAGATGGTGATGATAGATGCCCTCCTTGATGAGATTTTTGGCCTTGATACTCAAGTAAATGTTAGCAAGTTCATTGAATTTAATTTATTAAATTTTTTTTTTGAAATGCAAGATTAACTAATTTAGTTTAATGATTGTAATGAAATTTTAGGGTTATATCATTCATTTAGTTTTTAGTGGTTCTCCACCTCCATATTACACTACAACAAGTATGGCCAAGGTATATAACTAGTAAACAATTATAAATATTACATGTGAATATCATTGTTATATGGATGGTATTCTAATATTTGATTTTGGATGTTGAATAAGTTAATCTTGAAGATTTCACAGCAATACCTCCCAGTGGAGGTGGAGTTAAAAGCTTCACTCAGGTAATAAAATAAAGAGTTTAACTAATGAATTGTAATTACTAGATTTTTGTAGTTTATATTCATATCGTTGATTACATTACATTGCACATCTTTCAAACTCAAAGCATTACTACACATTGCATAACTAATAAGTAGATGTTGATAGATGACACAATTTCAATTACAATATATCTTTTTAGAAAGTCAACATAAATAGTTGTGCAATTACTTCACATTGCATAACTAATAACTAGGAGCAGCTGCCAATTACATTTTCTTGTCATGGCATTCCATGAGACCACATTTTATTGAGGCATTTTTCTAAATAGTTCACTACCTTGTCTATGCTATGGATGCTTGGAAAAAATCTATCAAAGCATAATAGTAAGCTATAGCATAGACAAGGCAATGAGCTGTTTGAAAAAATGCCTCAAAGAAATGTGGTCTCATGGAATGCCATGACAAGAAAATGCATAGACAAGGACATCACCATGATACCACATTTCTTTGAGGCATTTTTTCAAACAACTCACTGCCTTGTCTATGCTACCACATTTTC
Source organism: Cunninghamia lanceolata (assembly GCA_027924645.1). Lineage (NCBI taxonomy): Eukaryota > Viridiplantae > Streptophyta > Pinopsida > Cupressales > Cupressaceae > Cunninghamia > Cunninghamia lanceolata. Next base: position 6,179,606 of record BSBN01001222.1, read on the forward strand.
CATACATGTCTACTAAAGCTTGTTGATCCCCTCCACACCATTCTTTGACAAGTTCTCTCTAATAAACTCATCCATTTACCACCAATTAGACCCCTTGAAACAAATATTCCCCTTTTAAAGATATATGATCCTAAAGGTTTTTTCTAGTATCAACATGCCCTAGGACATGACACCAGAGAGATGCATAAGCCTATGACATATTCTATAACATATGATTGACTCCAACATCATCTAGGTTTTAGGTATTAATTATGGAGCAACACTTCACCCCTAACCAAGATCTTCAAATCTACACTAACCCATTCCCCTACAAACTATGTCAATCCTATTGCCTCAATTTCTTCCATTCCTACTTTTGATCCTACATCTAACCCACCTAAGTCTAATGAGGACCCTTCCTTTAATATTACTATATTATTTGAGATGATAGGCACATTAGACATTCAACCATTTCATTGTTGAACCCACTCCTGTACCTACCATCACCTTCTTTCTTGACAATGTGCCTACTGATGATTATAACGATCCTTTGTAGGGTAAGTGTAAAAAGTTGGGGAGCCAAAAAGTGGCCAACATTTTTTCAAAAAAAAATAAGACATAACGCGAGCGCATTAAAACGCACTTGCGTTATGGTTTGGTAATGACGAGCCTAAGGCTTGGTAAAACCAAACCATAACGTGCTCGCGTTATAACGCGAGTGCATTCTGTTTAATTATATATTAAAAAAAGAGCATTTCTGCTCATTCATTTCTTTTATTCTCTCTACACCCGCAGCCTACAAACCCTAAGGAGCGCACTTGCATTTTTGAAAACCTAATTCGACACCAAAATCTTGCTAATTCATCGCCAAAATGCTGCCATGATGTCGAGCAGGCCAAAGGAGTGAGTTTTATTTATTTATTTTATCTAAATTTGTTTCTAAATAGGTAGTTTTGAGTTGATTTTTGATGTAAATTTTCCTTAATTTTTAGGAAATGTTAATGCACCTCCTCCTCCTCCTCCTCAAAATCCACAAAATCCTGAATAGGAAATACCCACCGAAGAACAACCTGAACAACAAACTCCTCCATCCATTCCTCAACATGCCCTTGGAACACAAGAAAATCTAATGGGGCAAATTGAAAACAATAAAAAAGAAATTGAAGACATAATTGCAAGGTTGAAAGATCCTTCAACTTCAACCTTGCATAGATCCACGCTTGCTCAATCTCTTGAATCTATGTTATCAAATGTAGATTCAATTAGCAAGCAAATATCTAGTTGGTTGGATAAGAGGAGAGAGTTTAGAGAGTATTATGCAGACAAACTATCATATGAAGAAGTAAAAAAATTACAAATTACAAAATTGGACTTGTGTTCCATTTTCACAAACCCACAAACAAATCAACCTCCACCCATTACATGCAAGAGGTTCCCTATCCATTGGTGTAACAACCAAACAATAAGGGACAATTTTAGGTAGAGGTGGTGGAAGGTTTTTGACCATTCTCCATGCAACAATAATGAGGCCCCGCAGTACTTTCTGAGGAAACTCTACTGCGAGTTTGTCCTCAATAAAGTGTCAAACTATTTTGATATGCAAGAGTTTCAGGGTAGAGGTGGGGGGTCAACACAAGATAGACCAGGGGCACGTGTTGACCCACAGTAGCCAGTGAGATGAGTAATCAGTAGACCAGCCCATGAGCACATGTCTATCCCTTCCATTGTGAAGGAGTGTTGAGGTTGAGACACTTCAGTCCATTAGTGCCTTGACCCAGAGCATCATAGAGCATGCCAATCCTGCAACACAGTGTGGGTTGGGAGATAGTATGAGGAGTAGGTTTCCACCCCATACTTGTCAAACTTGTGGGTCAGCCTGTGGTTATGACCCCATGGATAGGCAGGACGCAGGTGTGCAGGCTACATCTACAGCTGAGCAGATGGTGATGACAGATACCCTCCTGAGTGAGACTTTCAGCCTTGATACTCAGGTAAATATTAGCAAGTTCATTGAATTTAGTTTATTAAATTTCATTTTTGAAATGCAAGATTAACTAATTTAGTTTGATGATTTTGATGAAATTTCAGGGTCATAGCATTGATGCAGTTCTCAGCAGTACTCCACCTGCATTTTACACTACGACATCTACTGCCAGGGTATGTAACTAGTAAACAATTATAAATATTACATGTGAATAGCATTGTTATATGAATGGTATTATAATATCTAATTTTGGATGTTGAATAGGTTAATCTAGGAGATTTCACGACAACACCTACCAGTGGTGGTGTAGTTCAAAGCTTCACTGAGGTAATAAAATAAACAGTTTAACTAATAAATTGTACTTATCAAATTTTTGTATTTTATATTCACATCGTTGATTACATTGCATTGCACATGTTTCAAACTCAAAGCATTATTAGAAATTGCATAACTAATAGCTAGATGTTGATAGATGACAAAATTTCAATTATAATATAGTTAAATTTGAAAAAATGCCTCAAAGAAATGTGCTCTCATGGAATGCCATGAGAAGCAGATGCATAGACAAGGACATCACCATGAGACCACTTTTCTTTGAGGCATCTTTTCAAACAGCTCACTACCTTTTCTATGGTACCACATTTTCCATACATGTCTACCAAAGCTTGTTGATCCCCTCCACACTATTCTTTGACAAATTCTCTCTAATAATCTCATCCAATTACCACTAATTAGACCCCAGGACATGACACCAGAGAGGGGCATTAGCCTATGACATCTTATATAGCATATGATTGACTCGAACATCATCTAGGTTTTAGGTATTAATTATGGGGGCAACAAGTCACCCCTAACCAAAATCTTCAAATCTACACTAACCCTTTCCCCTACAAACTTATGTCAATCCTATTGGCTCAATTTCTTCCATCCCTACATCTATAAGAAAGAGCTATAGTATATCACCAAGAGAGCAAAATCTTCACTGTGATTATGTGTATTATGTGTCGAGTTGTATCATAGTGATACATTGTTGATAATGAATATCATAGTGTGTTTTATTGTGTGTACTTCCATGTTTAGGTGAACATGTGTGTATATTAGGAACCATGACTTGAATCACTATTCTAGTTTTGTAATTGAATAATGTTGTTTTATTTTCAGATGATGCAAGCTGCCAAGATAGCTCCCAAAGTTCATAGGGCAATGGAGCATGGTGTGTCCACTGTGATTCATAGCTCCATGCCATTGACGGGGGTATGAGGCAGATTAGTAAATTTTAATTTACATTCATTGTTATAGTTGTTTATTTTTGAAAAATCAAATGATTATTGATTTGAAGTTTAATTTCTATCTGGATGGTTTCTATAGGACATGACATCACCACAACCTAATCCTGCTACTAAGGCAAATGAGGAGGCAGATTATATGGTAGCGGTAAGTGATTATTTTGTTAAATGTTTCATTTTTTATAACATGTAATTTCTATATAGTAATGTCTATACTTTTTATTGTAACAACTACAGATCCACGAAGAACAAAATAGGAGGAGCAGCCCTTAGATTCATAGTAGACCACCCTCATACACGTCTCCATCCTCCTGAAGATCAAAGGCTGCTCGTGATCTATTCCCTTCACCGAATAGAGGGGAATGAATGCTTATTGGGGTCCTTTATTGTATACCTTTATGACATTTGTGGATATATATTTTGTATTGCATATAGGAGACATTATATGCCTATATGGCTATTTTGTATATATGTTATACTTATATCGACATATATTGATGTATGCCTATATGGATATTTGGTTAATACAAATCTTTTTTATTGATGGCGTCCATATTTGCATTATAAATCCATGTTTCAATGGATATTTATAGATGGTTACTTCAAATATTTAAAGTCCAATTGTATTACATAGGATGTTTGTTGATCCAATAAGCCAGCTATTGTTATTCAAATATCACCTAAACCTCATTCTGGAACTAAAAGATAAAAGTTGTATTTAAAATATAAATGAATCATCATGTTGAATAGAAAATATTCATATTCTTTATGAGTTGCTCAATTGAATATATTCAAATGAGTATGCTGATCCATATTCTTTATGAGTTGCTTAATTGAAAATATTTCTTAATTTCTTGTTATTATACCATATTGGGATGCAAAGAGTATGTTTGTTGTTTTGAATAAGATAGTCAAAATCATATGCTTATGAGCACCTGATGACCATTGTCATTATTAAATTTAATTTCTCTTGCATATAAGGAGAGGTTATGAGAGTACATTGAGTCTTACCTAATTTTAGTATGCAACATAACATTGGGGCTATAGGCTTCCATAAGTCATCAACAATCAAGGTTCAAGGTTGTCATTGAAGTCAAAGGGTCAAGGTTGTTTGTCATTGATGTCAAGGTTGATGCCATGATGTTGATAAGGTGATACAGTGATTCAAGGTATGTGATGGTCACGAGGTGCATGATGTTGTGAATATGGTTTTCATGATAAGGTCTCTTAGTTCATGTTGATGCTGCACAAGACAAACATGGTTCATATGATGCAAGGTTCATGTTCATGGTGGATGTGGTTTTGTTCATGCAAGGTTTTGTTGTGAATATGGTTTTCATGATAAGGTCTATCTTGGAAGGTTGATATGATGCAAGGTTCAAGTTCATGGTGGATGTGGTTTTGTTCATGCAATAAGAAGTCAGAGAAGACACAAGCTTTCATAATCATAATTCAATGTCATCATCAAGGGGAGTCATGAGTTTGATTCAGATGTGAATTTGTTCATGTCTTAGAACCCTAAGCCTATGATAAGTGTCATACTCTAATGTCTTTCTTTTGATGTCCTTGAGTTCTCTGAAATGTCCTAGTGTAATGTCAGAAAATGTCCCTTTGGGGGCTTTTCCCTCATAAGGTTTAGCTCCCGGGTCTTTAGTATGCATTTAGGACATCTTAGTTCATATTTTGGCATCCCGATGGCATGAGACATAGGTTCCATGCCAAATGGGACCTAGGTGGACCCCTTGAGTTGTACCCTACCCAAAATAGGGGGGAGGACTTGGGCACCCACGCCCTAGTCTTGCCCTATTTTGGGGTAGCCCTAATTTTTGGGTGTCGGTTTATGACCGTTATTTGGTCCTTTTGCCGACATGGTAAGTTTTGATTTTTAAAATCTTGGAGGGAGTGCTTGTAGTTACATATATAAGTATGCTTAGGCATTCATTTAGAGACTAGATGATCATTGTGAACTCTAGGCATTCTCAAGGTGATTGAAGGCTTTCATTGTGTTGCAAGAGTAGACTTGTGTGTTTTATGTGTTGATATTTGTAAATTTGAGCATCAATTTCCTCATGGCATGAAGAGCATCTTCCTCCCATGAGAGCTTCACTACAAGGGGACATAATATTGTGTTGTCATCATTGATTCCTTTGGTTTTTGCCTCTACCTCACAAGGGCACACACTCTCTTATCTAACAACAGTGTTCAGAGACTTAAGTGTCCTCTGAGGCTTAACTAAGGCAAGCCTCTAAACACCACAACCCCCAAACCAAGTCTTGTGATTGCAAGTTATAGGTGTCGCATTTGGGAGAAGTGGAGTTGCAAGGAGGATTGGCAGGCATCAAGGATTTAGGATCTAAAGAAAAGGACACAGGAGCACTTCCAGGACTTGGGCGCTCGCTCTAGTGTCCTCTGCATTTGAGTTTCAGAAAATAGAAGTTACAAGGCTGATCAGTGTCAGAAGGAGGTCTATATCCCATGAAGAAATCGATACCTTGGACTTGGGCACCCGCTCCAGTGTCCCCAACTGTTTCATTTCAGAACCCCAAAAATAGGTATTCTATAATTTGGTATTTTACTCCTGTCTGCAAGAGCTTTTTCTGTCATTTGTCAATTTGTTGTTGTATTTGCATAATTATGGTTTTAATGGTTAGTTAAGCATAAGAGAAGGAAAATTAATAATTAAATTCCCTAATCCAAGTTTGCTTACATCTGCAAGTGACCTAGGGTATGATAGTGCTTGTCACTCAACCCTAGGTCCTTGAATGTAAGGTGGAAAGGAGGATTTAAACATCTAAAATTTAGAGCATTAACAAATCCAATTTTCCCCTAAACATTTTGGTGAACCTGTGTTTTTGGACTTAAATTAGAACTCACTAAGTGTTTGTCTTTAGATTTGGATTTCATTCATTCATTCATATAGTCATTCATTTTATTGCATTGAGGAAAATTTAAAAAATTGAAAAATTCAGGAAATATAAAAAAATTGCATTGTTTGGCTTACTAAATTGCATCAATTCTTTCTAAATTTTCTTAATTCATGATTTTTGCATCAGATCTGATATAAAATACAGAAAAATCCAAAAATTCAGAAATTTGCATTGCATTTTCATCATTTAATTGATAGGGTTTTGTGGAAATTTTGACAATTTGATATAACCTAGTAATTCCAAAATCTAGGGTTAGTAGGCAAAATCTTTTCTTAGATTTTTCTACTGATTTTAAAGCCTTATTCAAATTTTCATTTGGCTGTAGTCTTGCATTTTAGTGTAAATTTGCATTTAGATTTAAAATATTTGCATTTTTGCATAGAAAGTTTCAACAAAAACTAGCAATTTTGATGCATTTTCATTAAATTTGCATGGGCATTTTGCATGTTCGAGCTTGAAAATCATTTTTAGATCTGAAAGTAAGTCAATTTAATCATAAATTAGACTTCAAAACATTCACATAGTATTTTGTCCCAAGATCTCAAGCCTAGGGCTTCAAAACAACGATTTTCACTAAATTTGGCCTTATCGACTCTCCAAACTTGCACCATAGGTGTGTTGTGAAAGGTATTTTTACATTAATTTTATTTTATCAAGGTAATCATTTTCTTTCCCTCATAAAAATCTTCACAACACCCTTTTAACGGGCTTTTGTAGTGAAAATTCGGTGGAAAACTACACATTTTGGCTATTTTTGCCCTAGGGTTTGACCTAGTTTGCACTCCAAGCATGTTGTGATCAATTTTCTAGATTTAGGTGACTAATATTATTGATATTATTTTCTGTACCTCTTGAAATTCATTACAACACTTCCTTTGCTAGGTCTTGGAATTGAAAAACCGTGAAAAATAGCCTATTTTTGCTATATTTTCACTAGGGTTTTACCTTAAGTGGCACTAAAAGCATGTTGTGTTAGGTATTTTTGCATCAAGTGGCTTTTATTACTGATATTATTTTCTTTCCATCATCATTTTCCTCACAACACCCTTTCTTATGCCCTTTTACATTGAATTTTGGTGAAAAAAGTGCCTATTTTGACATGTTTTCACTATATTTCGACTTGGCATTAACTTAAAATTGCATCAAGAGTGTGTTGAGAAGGATATTTTTTCTGTTTTGGACTGATATCAAACATATAACTTGCTTCCCTTGACTAAAATCCTTACAGAACCCTTTGGTTCATTCATTTGCATTGAAAAAGTATCAAAAAATCAAGCATTTTAGGGCATTTTTGCATGTAGTTTTGCACTTATCTTTTGCATGCTTCTGAAAAACTTTCAAAATCTGATTTTACATTGATTTAGAAGAGTTGTTTGCATACATTGTATGTTGGCAAGAGACACATTGGAGCTTCATGATTGTTGTCATTGATGGCAACAAAGTTCATCCCACACATCCGCAGGACATGGTGTGCCTATACCAGAAGTCAGATTGAAGAGTGGTGTGGTCTGGTAAGCAAGAACAGAGCATGTGGCAAGGTCCAATAGTCAAGTCCAGATCTCTCAGAGGAAGTATCTTTGGAAAGTGCAGACTTTGGGAAGTCAAGAGGAGCACCTTGATTGATAGATTCCAGGAATTGAGCCTCCGGTGATGAAAGAGTAAAGAGATATGAGCATTCAAGTATTGGGTTCCTATTTGGCAGAGCAGAAAGGGGAAGAACTAACCAGCAGAGCATTAGACATTATTCCAGATGAGATGTTGATAGTGATCAAGACTCTTAAGGTATCATTCTTGATTGGCTGACTTGTTAGATGACTTTTATAAGTATCTGTTTGATCTGCATCACTTGGTAAGCAAGGATTCAGCCGACAAACCAAAGTTTGGGAAATACTGACTATTCCAGATGCCGACTAGAAAGAGGATGAAATCTCTTGTGTGGATATATATATCAAATGGATTTCAATGAGAAGGTGTGTGTTGTATGTGAAGTGCAAAGAAAAGCAGAAGAGCAGAGTAAAAGTAGTAAGGAAGGTTCAGTATGTGAAAGGATAGCAACACAAAAGAAGAGGAAGGATGAAGTGCAGTAGATCAGTGTATTGAGCCTAATCGGAACTGAACCTCTGCATATGTGGATGCTTCTAATCAGTTCAAGGATCTTGTTATTCTTCTTACAACTTGTAGATAGTGAGTCTCTTATAGGTAGTGAGCCTCTTTTGAGCAGTGTACTCGGGCAGTGAGCCCTAATTAGCAAGTGCCATTTTGTATTTCTATTCTTCTAATAGAGAATATATTCTTGGGTTAATCACCCTGTGGTTTTCTCCCTTAATAGGGTTTCCACATCAAAAATATTGTGTCATGTGTATTTCCATTTCATGGTTATGTTTGCTTATTTGAATTGATGCTACATTAATTAATAAGAAAGTTTAGAAAGCTGAAATAATTAAGATGACTGATTCACCCCCCCTCTCAGTTATCAACAATTGGTAACAGAGCCAAGTTCCTCCCAATAGAGCCTAACAGCTTGAGGAAGATCTGGGAATTCAAATGGATGTGTATGGTATGAGGGAGCAACTTAAGTCTACCCTTGATGATCTTGAGTAGTCAAATTATGAAGTCAATGAATTGAAGGAAAGACTCAAACAGGCTAATGATTTCATAAAAGAACTAAAAGAGAAACCGAGTCTCTCTATGAAAAAGAGAAAGGAGCTACTTCAGCAATTGGCAAGTCAAGGTGAAACTAATGATACAAATGGAGATCTGAAAGAGAAAACCAATTTATGTGAAAAGTTATCAAAAGAAATCATCATGGTAAGACATGAAATGGAATCAGGAGTTATGAAGTTTACCTAATAAATTGAAGAGAAAAGAAAATCTGAAGATGATCTAAGACAATCTCTCAAGGAAAAATCAGAAGACTTCCACAAGATGGATAGAATAATCAAACATCTTGAATCTGATCTTGAAGATGCTAAAGATAATGAAGAAAAACTTGAGGATCAAATTGTCTCTCTTAAAAGGGATCTTCAAATAGCAAATGAATACAAAGAGAAATTCAAGATAAGCTCTGCTCAACTTGAAGTTCTTCTTGAAAGCCAAAAGAGGGTAGATGACAAGTGTGCCCTGGGATATCAAAAAGGTGAAAGCTCCGGACTGGTCAGAAGAATTTTGGATCAGAAAATCTAAGGAATAGGCCTAGAAGACCTCCGGTAAGGTAGCCTAATGCTCAAAGATATCCATCCTTCAATGGATATTGCCACAACTGCAATAACTTTGGTCATAAAGCCAATCAGTGCAAAAAGAGAATGAATCAGACTAATACATCTTTCTCCGGACAGTGTTTCAACTACAAAAGGTATGGTCACAAATCTCATGAATGCAGAAATATGCAAATGAACAATTCATTCAATGGTAGATGCTTTGCATGCAATAGAATGGATCATATGGCTAATCAATGCAGATCAAGAGGATATCAATCAAATATGCAAAGAAATGTTGTTTGTCAAATTTGCAATAGATCCGGTCATATTGCCAAATTCTGTAGAAGTAAGAATCATGACAAAAGAGGTCCGATACATCATAATTAGAATCAAGACAAGGGAAAAAGAAAAGTGAATGCAGATGAATTTCAAAGTGAGATGAACAAGATTTGGGTGAAGAAAAGTACAAAGAATGTACGGGATGGATCCGCACCAGACTCTGGTGCTGATATTCCTTCCGAAAATTAAAAAGTGAGCTCTAGCTCAGGGGGAGACACAAAGAAAATCATTTTCCCCCAGCCAGTTAATTGGTGTCGGAATTGGCACAAGGAGAGTTACAGATTAAAGGATTCACAAAGAGACATCCAAATAAGGTTTTGTTAAGAGATGAAAGATCTGCAATAAGTTTTGAACAGGCTGAAGACTAATCCGGTTCATCAATCATCCGGTGAGAAGTAGGTTTGTCACAGTTAAATTTGACATGATTCAAGCTTTGAAATCTTGACCTGCGGATAGATCAAATGATTAAGGAAAGGAAAATGGATTATCACTATTCTCCAAGAATAACTCTAAGTATATCTCAGTGATCCAGAAAAGATCTGTCTCAAAATAAGAAGAACAAGGCAACCAAAATGACTTAGGTTACACATTTATTGCGGTGTGAAATTAGGGCTTTCCCAGAAATAAAAGAGTTCATTCATTCATCATTTACACATTTGCACTCAAGAAGAAAAGAAAAGGAGCTCTGCAACAAATTGTCTCAAACTCTCAAAGATCAATCATTGAAGTCAATTCATCTAGCAAATTAATCCGGCTCATTCAGCGAACCCTAGAAGCATAAAAGGTATTTTCCATTGCTGAATATCTCTCTATAAAGCTTTTGAAAATGGCTACACCAAATGTGGTAAAGATTTCTGATAGGCCACGACCTAAATTTAAGAAGCACCCATACAAATCTCTAGAAGTAGATCCCTTAGGTGCATTTTCTAGCATTTCGCATGGTATTTTGCATGTAGAAGATGTTAGGGTTTATATTCATGTGAATATTGAAGAATTTGGGGAATCTAAGCTAGTTGATATCTATCACAAGCATTTGATAGATGACTCATTTGAACTCAAAACTCAGTATAAAGCTATCCAGGACAAACATTTTTCACAGTGCATTCATTTCCCCTATTTTTTGGAAGATGAATGGGTCCGGTATATTCTAAGCCGAATGCATGACAACTTCATGTGGTTGAACATGCCATTTAAAATCACTAAGGATGCATTAGGGCTATAACCGGATTACACTCAACTGGTGAGATGCCTATTCTCAAATCTATTAAAAACCATATTGTAAGTGAGGCTACCGGATCGAAGTTTGATAAAAGAGTAATGACAATTGAGGATATCATAGATCCAGATATCAAGTTTGCATCACTGATAATTGGATACAAGATATATCACTCCAGCAAGGAGAATTCTGTATCCAGAACTGCCATATATATTGCTTATGAAATGTTAAGGAATAATGTAGACTATGATCTTTGTGAGCTCCTTCTAAACCAACTTTTGGAAAATCTACAAAAGATAAAGAAGGATAAGAAGAACTCCTTCAAGTATGGTGGCTTGATACTCTGCCTGTTCTTTTATTACATGAATGAGCTTCCCGGATCCATTGGCTGGGTATGGTAAAATGATAGACCAGTAGAAATTCAAATCAGAGATTATATACATGGGCTTGGTGATGCCAAGGCACAGAATACAGTTCTCTGGGGCTATTTCAAGAATTTTCAGAACATGATGCAAGCAAGAGAAAGAATCCCCAAATCTCTAGTTGAAAAGTATAAGGATATAGTTTGTTTTATGGTTGAAACTGATCAGTGCCTAATGGAAGCTGTGGAACCAAGAACAGTATGGATCATGCTTATGGGGTATGAAGTGGATGAGAAAATTGTGGAACTACATGTTCAGCACATGCTAAGTCAGCCCAAGGATCCCAAAGTAGAAAGGTTTGGAACCTTTGAAGAATTAAGTGTGAAGATCTATGTGGAGTTAAGACAACCGGAGATAAAGACAAAAGTGAGAAAAGAAGTAGAGAATGTTGCTAAAAGATTTGGCATATCAAAAGAAGCACTTGATGCTAATAGGGAGAAGAGGGAAAAAGCAGAGAAAGAGAAGGAAGGTACTAAAAAGGGAAGTGGTCTGGTAGAAGCCCCCACCCGGACAAGATCCTCTAAGAGGTCCACTCCTACCACTGACAAGAGCTCAAAGACATCAAAATCGGAAGCAAAATCATTTGGTAAAGCAGAGAAAAGAACTAAGACAAAGGCCACAAGGTCTTACATCAGTCAGAAAGATGAAGAAGAGACAGAATCTGATGAAGAGATCAAGAAGATGAAGAGGAAGAATAAAGTGTCTAGTAAAGATAAGGAGGAAGAGGTAGAAGAGTTTGTTGAAAGGCCCACTTTGTCCCTAGATGATGTAGTCAAAGCTATTACTATGGATGGGAATCTACAACCAATAACAGAATTCTATGATGCATATAATGATGCAGATAGAAAAATCTTAGAGGAAGCCACAGTTAAGTACTTGAACATATACAGTAAAGCTTTGATTGAAATAATTTCTCTAATTCCTAAAAGTTTAGAAAAGGAACTTGAAATGAGAAAAGAAAATGCTAAGGCTAAGGACTTAGAGATTAGAGAATAGATAGCTATTTAGCTCTACCCTTCAATTACTCCAAAACAAATGGATATGATCTTCAAAGATTGCAAGGATGAGTTCTGGAGTAAGACTAGAATGAATAAGCTCATGCTTGGAGAAACTGATAAAGTGGCAAAAGAAACAGAAGAAATCTTGTGGAATGCCTATAAAAGATTCAATATTCTTGTTATATAGGATTTAGGTAATGATCCCTCGAGAATAGATAACAAAGAAGAATCTACTGAGATGGTAGCAGAAGAGGTAAAGGAAAAGGATTCCTTTGTTCCAGAAGAGGAAGTTCAACAAGAAGTAAACTCGAATTCCCCAGCAGTCTCTGAATCTAAAGGAGAAGTAAGAATAGAGGAGAAAGTAGAAGAAGTGAAGGAAAAAGAAGATCAAACAGAAAAGACCACAAATAACAATGCTAAGGCTGTAGAAGAGAAGAAAACCTTATCACTGGCAAGAGACACAACAGATGTAGTCAAAGATTTCTTGACCAAGGAGTTGTTGGAATTTGATGAACCGGAGTTGCTTCAAGGTCCATTCATTTTTTATTCCCTCTCTCCGACGCAAACCATGAAGCTAGCATCCTTCACCTAGGCAAAGGTAAAAGAAAAAAATTCTGAAGTCTCACTTGGTAGACTGTGAGCTCATAGAAGTTGCATCCGGTGTATTAGAGAAGATCATGCCATCTTTTCAAAAAGATCCCTCAGCCTCCTCATCCAGTAATCTCAAATCTCTAGTAAATAGTGTTAGTACACATTTTGAATCTCTAAAGAAATCAGCTGAGGAGAAGGTCCAGAAAGAGTTTCTGGATAAGAGATTCTGGGAGTTACAAGGCATAATAACAAATGATAGGAATAAAGAGCTTGGAAAATGCTCTCACAAAGAGCTTGGAAAATGCTCTCAAAGATGGTGGAGATATCTACAAATTTTGTTTATCCTAGCCTAAAGTGACCAAGGATATTGAGAAGAAAGTAAAGGAACAAGAGGATAAATTGTCAAATCTCTCACAGAATTTTGATCCTCTCACTGTATCCATAGTAAACTAGGAATGTCAAATTATTGTAGTCATGAATGAGATTAAGAAACTTGAAAAGGAGAGGAAGAACATAATAAATAGTATGGGTGAGCTTAGAGGGGTGATTATCTCCAAATTAGAGGCCATGCATGAGGCCCTAATAGATGCTCAGACCACAGCCCAGACTAGTGATCTGACAGATCTCAAGAGGGTAGAATCTTTTGCATTCCTGCTGAGTGGTCATATCTCAATTTTGGATAGGATGAAGCAAAGTTGGGCAACACAAGTTGTACAGCTGAAGACAACCTTTGCAGACATATTATAGTATATGTAAGTAAAACCTGTCTATATACTTATGCGGCTAAGTATAGTTGAATTTTTGGGCAATTTTGGTGTGCGAACCCTACCCTTTGCCATTGGTGTCAAAGGGAGAGTGAGGAACAGTGAAAAATGTGGAATCCAGCTAAGGGGGAGCTCCGGTAAAATGTACATTAGAAGAGAGCATCAACAAAGGGGGGGTATAGTATAACACTTACTCATTTTTCACTAAGTGTTGCCATCAATGCCAAAGGGGGAGATTGTTGGCAAGAGACACGTTGGAGCTTCATGATTGTTGTCATTGATAGAAACAAAGTTCATCCCACACATCCGCAGGACATGGTGTGCCTATACCGGAAGTCAGATTGAAGAGTGGTGTGGTCTGGTAAGCAAGAACAAAGCATGTGGCAAGGTCCGACAGTTAGGTCCGGATCTCTCAGAGGAAGTATCTTTGGAAAGTACAGACTTGGGGAAGTCAAGAGGAGCACCTTGACTAATAGATTCCAGGAATTGAGCCTCCGGTGATGAAAGAGTAAAGAGATATGAGCATTCAAGTATTGGGGTCTTGTTTGGCAGAGTAGACAGAGGAAGAACTGACTGGCAGAGCATCAGACATTATTCTGGATGAGATGTTGATAGTGATCAAGACTCTTAAGGTATCATTGTTGATTGGCCAACTTGTTAGATGACTTCTATAAGTATCTCTTTGATCCACATCACTTGGTAAGCAAGGATTCAGCTAACAGACCAAAGTTTGGGAAATACTGACTATTCTGGATGCTGACTAGAAAGAGGATGAAATCTCTTGTGCGGATATATATATATATATCAAATGGATTTTGATGAGAAGGTGTGTGTTGTATGTGAAGTGCGAAGAAAAGTAGAAGTGTAGAGTAAAAGTAGTAAGGAAGGTCCGGTATGTGAAAGGATAGCAACACAAAAGAAGAGGAAGGATGAAGTGCAGCAGATCAGTGTATTGAGCCTAACTGGAACTGAACCCCTGCATATGTGGATGCTTCTCATCAATTCAAGGATCTTGTTATTCTTCTTACAACTTGTAGACATTGAGTCTCTTGTAGGTAGTGAGCCTATTGTGAGCAGTGTGCTGGGGCAGTGAGCCCTAATTGGCAAGTGCCATTTTGTATTTCTATTCTTCTAACAGAGAATATATTCTTGGGTTAATCACCTTGTGGTTTTCTCCCTTAATAGGGTTTCCAAGTCAAAAATATTGTGTCATGTGTATTTCCATTTCATGGTTATGTTTGCTTATTTGAATTGATGTTGCATTAATTAATAAGAAAGTTTAGAAAGTTGAAATAATTAAGATAACTGATTCATCCCCTCCTCTCAGTTATCAACATCGTATACATTGGTCATTTCTCTAAATTCACTGATAAACATCCTCAAGTTTTGGAACAAATACCACACATTCATGATGTTGATCTCTTTATGTACTCTACATATGAAATCCTTTGTTATATATCTGATTTTGATAGCTTCAAAAATCTCATGGGAATATACCCTTGGATATTGGATGATCTCACTAAATGCATGATCAATAATATATATACTAGTGATGACCTCAAGATGTTGGATGAAGTCTTAGATGACTTTTTGGAACATTCCCCTATGGTACCTATTGCTAAAACATATGATGATAACTTTGGTTTACATTATGATCCCTCTCTTAAGATTGTTCCTCCCCATGATGACACTTTGCTACAAGAGTATGATTTCATTGACACATCTCTTAACATCATACCATCAAATCTTCATTCTAATGCCCACTCTGGCCACGATGAAGCGTCAGCAAATGAAGAGCCATCATCAGTTTTCCATTCCAATGCTCTCCCTGGCCAAGATGAAGCATTAGTGAATGAAGAGATCCCTCTAACAAAGAGCATTCCATGGGTAGAATATGAGCATTCATTTAACAATAATCAAATTCCTACCTCTGTGGATCATCCCACCAACCTTCTTCCTTTAGTTGATTGTCCACATACCTTGGATTTCACTAAGGAAGAGAAGACCTTTAATGTCCCTCCTTTGTTTGATTATTCAAGTCATTTGGACATCACTTAGGATGTAACACTAGTGGATGAGGAGAAGTCTCTCACATTGAATCCCTCAAGGATGGGTGTTGAGATCACTCAAAATAATTTTCTTCTCCCACCACCTAAGAGGATAGAAAATATGTGTACTAATTAACTTCAACAAGAAAACATCGATCCCAACATTTAACCAAACAATAATGATCCTAATGATGAACAACATGATGAACAAGATATGCATTTGTCTATGGTACCGTATGTCCCACTGTCTTCCAACATTAGGGAGTGGGAAGATGATGATGATGATTGGCTTATAGACAACTTCTAGCTAGGAAGGGGCCCTACAGGTAAGTATCTCTAACCCTTTATCTCTCTCTCTCTCGTGATGTGCTTCCCCCTATGATGTGTTATGTGTTGTTTATGCCTCCTGGAATGACCTCAGATTCTCTTATAAGGCTTGGGCTACCAGGAGACCGCCTCTATTGTGAACTTCTACTATTTTTGTCATCATTCTTCTAAAATTGCCTCTCTCTGATTTCATTGGTGTGTGTTGTGTCTTACGGACATAGCGTCACAGTTGGTAACCTAAGGGCACCCTCCTATGTGACTGTCCCTAAGACACTTGTTTCTCCTCTCTTATTTATTGTTTCCCTTCCTCTAGTGTTTCCACCTAGCAGGCAGATGATGACAAACATTTATACTGATGCAAACCTAGTGTCCCTTTCGAGAGCAATAAAAAAATGGACTTAGTTCCTAATATGACTGTGGGGTTGTATATCGTATTCGACGCTTGGCTAGTGGAAGCACTCATGCTTTCTGCATAGTGAATTTGATGATGTTTCTATCATGTTTACAAACCTTAACAATACTGCTGCTCTATGCACCTTTGTTTGCCTTTGAATCTGGCCTTGGTGGTACTCGATTCAGAGAGCTTCATGATATACCCCTGCAGTTATCCTCTAACTCTGAATTCATGGTATAACCTTGGCTCTTTGTGTGGTTAATCATATGCATCGATGTTGTAGACACTAACATGTTTCTTGCAGGGATGTGTTTGTGGGAACATTTGGCGATCATAAAGTACATGTCACCTCTGGGGGGCATGGGCTTTGCAAAAGTCAGTGTTCCCTTGTGTGTTTTCTTCCTACCTTAATGTGCTTTATATCAATAACTGATATCAACCACCTTAAGGTGGGGGCATATATAAGGTAAGCTGTCTATTGTAGATGTTAGCTATGTGCTTGTCCTCAGGTGCAGTCTAAAGACTTGCTCGATGAGTGTATCCTGCATCCTAAGTTTGTTTGCAATCAATCAATCAATCAATCATGTAAGCCAGCTATGGAGGTGGGATATCGCGTATATCCTTTTTATCTTAAGCCCTCTACGGAGGTGAGGATGGTGTATTTCTTGGAGTAGATTGCATCATCCTATCATTTTTAAAACTACTCTACGGAGGCGGGGAGCAGTTCTATGACTAACTCAACCCTTAAGCGTGTCTTTAGTGATTGTTGTGGCAAAGCCCAATTCTCGGTGTGTGCCTGTAATGTGCCTGAGATGGTGATGAGCCTAGCAATAGGGAACACACCATCGCTTGTCTGCCATGTTTTCTCCATGTCTTCAAGTGTGTGTGTTTGGTGTCCTTGTTTTGTGTGGTGTGTTTGTTACCCCATATGCAGTCTAAAGACTTGTTCGTTGAGTGCATCTTGCATTTTGGGAGGTTTTGCATGTCTTGCATGTGTGTTGCCCCATATATACAATCTAAAGACTTGCTCGATGAGTGCATCCTGTATTTAGGAGGTTTGTTTACTTTCTAGTACTTGCATCTGCATTTTATATATATGAGAAAAAGAAAAGAAAAAATATCATTTCTATCTTCCATGCATTAATGTGTCTTCTATGCATTGACTATCTTCTCTGCATTTTGCGTGATTGTAACTATCTTCTCTGTGTTTTGTGTGCCTCTTACTATCTTCTATGTGATTGGCGTGTCTTCTCCATGCTTGATGTGTTTGCTGTGTTTGTGACCTTACTTTAATGCATGTATTAGCCTCGTGTTTATACATACATTAAAGTGGGGGCTAAATGGAACATCAAAAAATGTCCCCTTTGGGGCTTTTCCCTCATAAGGTTTAGCTCTCGAGTCTTTAGTATGCATTTAGGACATCTTAGTTCATATTTTGGCATCCTGATGGAATAAGACCTAGGTTCTATGGCAAATTGGACCTAGGTGGACCCCTTGAGTTGTACCCTACCCAAAATAAGGGGGAGGACTTGGGCACCCATGCCCTAGTCCTGCCCTATTTTGGGGCAGCCCTAATTTTTGGGTGTCAGTTTATGACCGTTATTTGGTCCTTTTGCTGACACGGTAAGTTTTAATTTTTAAAATCTTGGCGGGAGTGCTTGTAGTTGCATATATAAGCATGCTTAGGCACTCACTTAGAGAGTAGATGATCATTTTGAACTCTAAGAATTCTCAAGGTGATTCAAGGCTTTCATTGTGTTGCAAGAGTAGACTTGTGTGTTTTGTGTGTTGATATTTACAGATTTGAGCATCAATTTCCTCATGGCATGAAGAGCATCTTCTTCCCATGAGAGCTTCACTACAAGGTGACATAATATTGTCTTTCCATCATTGATTCCTTTGGTTTTTGCCTCTGCCTCAAAAGGGTACGCACTCTCTTATCTGACAACGGTGTTCAGAGACTTAAGTGTCCTCCAGGGCTTGACTGAGGTAAGCCTCCAAACACCACAACCCCCAAACCAAGTCTTGTGATTGTAGGTTACAAGTGTCACATTTGGGAAAAGTGGAGTTGCAGGGAGGATTAGTAGGCATAAAGGATTTAGGATCTGAAGAAAAGGACATAGGAGCACTTCTAGGACTTGGGTGCTCGCTCTAGTTTCCTCCACATCTAAGTTTCAGAAAATAGACATTACAGGGCTGATCAGTATCGGAAGGAGGTCCAGATCCCGTGAAGAAACTGGCACCTTGGACTTGGGTGCCCGCTCCAATGTCTCCTATTGTTCCGCTTCATAACCTCAAAAATAGTTATTTTGTAATTTGGTATTTTACTCCTGTCTGCAAGAGCTTTTTCTGTCATTCATCAATTTGTTGTTGTATTTGCATAATTAGGGTTTTAATGGTTAATTGGGCATAAGAGAAGGAAAATTAATAATTAAATTCCCTAATCCAAGTTTCCCTACATCTGCAAGTGACCTAGGGTATGATAGTGCTCGTCACTGGACCCTAGGTCCTTGAATGTAAGGTGGAAAGGAGGAT
This sequence comes from Cunninghamia lanceolata, assembly GCA_027924645.1. Classification (NCBI taxonomy): domain Eukaryota; kingdom Viridiplantae; phylum Streptophyta; class Pinopsida; order Cupressales; family Cupressaceae; genus Cunninghamia; species Cunninghamia lanceolata. Next base: position 6,198,613 of record BSBN01001222.1, read on the forward strand.
TTAAACATCTAAAATTTAGAGCATTAACAAATCCAATTTTCCCCTAAACACTTAGATATCTCTTGATGAAAGTTAGAATGTTTAGTTCTTTCTTATTGATAATTAGGGTTTGCATATTAGGCATTAAACCTTAAAAAGAATCTACTTTTCTTAAGACTTTTAAACCCTCAATTGCCTGTCATGTGTAAAGTACACTTTGTTTTAATTTAATATTGACTTATAATCACATGTTACTATCACTTAAGTCAACCTACTAAAGGGTCTTTAAGTCATTAGTTGACTGGCCCTTCAACCTAACTCAACCGGCCTCTCCGGCAAACACTCATAAGCCTGAGCGCGAAATCATAATCGAAGGTCATATTTAATTGATATGAGGGCAGGAAAAAGGATTGGAAGGTCAATATTTAAAAGGAATTTGGAATACAAATAGTCATATCTATGCGGTTGAATTTGATGGGCATGCCTTTATAAAAGGCTAAAAGATAGCTTTATGCAAGATATCATGGTATTTGTAGTGTTTGAAGATTGAAGACTAGTTAGTGTTTGTAGCTCGGACTATCTTGGCATGTTTGGGTGTGAAATAGGACCATGCCTAGCCTAAACATACCCATCCAGACACATTGGAACTGTCAGTTTGGCCACACGAGGAGAGGAACAAAAGTTACACCCCTTTGCAACTTTACACTACCTCCTTTTGATAATTTTTGGGGTAGCAGATAACCTTTCGCCACGGGAAAATGCCTGAGAGATATAAAAAAATGAGAGGTTATTGTAAAGGGACCCTACGTGATCGCGTTGCCTCGAACTGTTTCGGCATGTTTGGGTGAAAAACAAGACCATACCTAGCCTAAACGTACCCATTCAGACGCGTTGGAATAGTCAGTTTGGTCGTATCAGGAGTAGGATGAAAGTTACACCCCTTTGCAACTTTACACTACCTCCTTCTGACGATTTTTGGGGTAGCAGAAAACCTTTCACCATGGGTAAATACCTCATAGATATAAAAAACTGAGATAGGTTATTGTAGAGAGACCCTATATGATCGTGTTTCCTCAGATGAAATGTCTCTAAGTGACACAGTTTCTGAGTAACATCTCGTCAAAGATTGCTACCTTTTTGCACTTTGGACTCTTCAGGGATATTGTCGGTGCAATGTAGCTCGGACTATTCTGGTATGTTTGGGTGAAAAACAAGACCATGCCTAGCCTATATGTACCCATCCGAACACGTTGGAACAGTCAGTTTGGTTGCATCAAGAGTAGGATGAAAGTTACACCTCTTTGCAACTTTACACAACCTCCTTCTGATGATTTTTGGGGCAGCAGAAAACCTTTCACCACGGGAAAATTCCTCACAGTTATAAAAACTGAGAGAGGTTATTGTAGAGGAACCCTACATGATCACGTTGCATTAGACAAAATGTTTCTAAGTGACACGGTTTCCAAGTAACATCTTGTCAAAGATTGCTATCTTTTTGCACTTTGGACTCTTTAGGGATATCGTCGGTACAATGTAGCTTGAACTATTTCGACATGTTTGGGTAAAAAATAGGACTATGCCTAGCCTAAATGTACCCATATGGACATGTTGGAATAGTCATTTTGGTCATATTAGGAGCAGGATGAAAGTTACACCCCTTTGCAACTTTACACTACCTCCTTCTGATGATTTTTGGGGCAGTAGAAAACCTTTCACCATGGGAAAATGCCTCAGAAATATAAAAAATCAAGAGAGGTTATTGTAGAGGAACCCTACAAGATCGTGTTGCCTTAGACAAAATGTTTCTAAGTGACATAGTTTCTGAATAACATCTCTTCAAATATTGCTGCCTTTTTGCACTTTAGACTCTTTAGGGATATCATCAATACAATGTAGCTCAGACTGTTTTGGCATGTTTGGGTGAAAAATAGGACTATGCCTAGCCTAAATGTACCCATATAGATGCATTGGAATAGTCAGTTTGGTCGCATCAGGAGCAGGATGAAGGTTACCCTTTGCAACTTTACACTACCTCCTTCTGACGATTTTTGGGGCAGCAGAAAACCTTTCACCATGGGAAAACACCTCAAAGATATAAAAACCTGAGAGAGGTTATTGTAGAGGAACCCTACATGATCATGTTGCCTTAGACAGAATGTTTCTAAGTGATATGGTTTTTGAGTAACAACTCATCAAAAATTGTTGTCTTTTTGCACTTTGGACTCTTCAGGGATATCGTCGATACAATGTAGCTCGAACTGTTTCGGCATGTTTGGGTGAAAATAAGACCATGCCTAGCCTAAACGTACCCATCTGGACACATTGGAATTATTAGTTTGGTCGCATAAGGAGCAGGACACCAAAAATGCAAAAATGCAAAAGTTGCTTTGTGCAACTTGACAACATTGACACTTTTTTGCAACAAGACTCAAAGACTCAAATTGACCCCAAATGACTCAAACTAACTCAAAAACATATGAAATGGTCTTAGAAGACCTTATTACATACAATTGACTCAATCAAAACAAAATTTCACTTTTTGACTCCTCTTGGAGGGATGACAACCTGGGTGCCCCTGTACCATTAGTGCAACTGAAGTCAATAAAGTTTTCGTATTAAGAAAAAGAGCTTCCCTTAGCTTCAAGAAATATAAATATTCTATACTGACAAGGCCAACCATGTGAAGGTGGAAGCTCATGTGGCCTCACCTAAGACCTAAGACACATGTATTCTTGTAGACGTAGGACACCTAAGACACCTATTGTATAGTATGTATCTAGATTTTATAAACATAGTAGACTTAAGACACCTAATCTTTATACCTTATCGTAGTCTACACCTAAGTCAACTAGACACCTAGATTATAGTTCTACCTAAGACACCTATTATAGTAGACCTAGTTGACATATAGTACCTACCTAAGACACCTAGATTAAATTATAGAAGAGACCTAGCTAGAAGACACCTAGATCATTCTAGATTATACCTTATTCTAGTCTCTAGACAGGTCGTTGATATATAGTATCTACCTAAGACACCTAGATTAGATTAAATACCTTTTTTCTAGTCTCTATCTACCTAGTTGACATATCGTATATACGTAAGACATAATTAGAGACACCTCTCTATTTAGAAACCAAGACACCTAGAGACACCTATATTTTATACATTACTCTCAGGATCAACTTCATCCATCACTTAGATCTAACCCCATGAAGCATAACATGATGATGTAAAAATGTGTATATGTGTAAAAATGCAGCAGCAAATAAAAAAATACAAAGCTAAGTAAACTTACAAATTAATGTGCATACTTACAACTCAATGTAACATGACTTTACAAAATCAGTGTGAATACTTAGAAATTAATCCAATGAACCATCTAGGTTTGCTCTACTCTTTATTGTGTTAAGTATTGCCTCATGGTCAGACTCATGCATCTTTGTTCAACGGTCTACCTCGATATTGTATCAAATGAACATTGGATGCCATGACAAGATTTGAGTAATGAAGAATCTTCTGATGCATGTCAAAGTCCTGAAACAGCCAAACATTAACACTCTTATGAGGGTACCTTCTAATCCATGTTCCAGTAATAACCATTGAGCCTGTAGGGTATTTGATGTTTTCTCCATCTGTAACTGGGGCCTCCAATTTCTTTTTGGCCTCAACACAATGACACAAGTAATAATTTGTTCCCTCTTCATTATCTCCATCTGCAATAACTGTATATACATGCCCTACATTGATATGTGTAGCAAATTAGATGAAATTAGTAAACACTACAAAGTAAGATAACATTAGGAATTTTAAAAACTATGCAAATAGATATATTACGTTGTTGAACTAGATCTGATATGTGGTCAAAGTCAACTGATGTTTCCATCTATGTTAGTTCTAGTGCCGTCGGGGGTCGATATGTGTTAAGTGGGCTAAGATAACTTAACTACCATTCGTCAACCCACTCCTTTGACTCGCACTCATCCTAGGCTTGAATTGTACAGGAAGAACAAAAGCATGACATCTTTCGCATATGGATACTCCATGAACCTGCAATTGAGCTTCTGAAAGAGTACATCTCACTTGATCCTGTTAGTGTAGAATAGTCCTCATATGGTGCAATGTTAGTATCATCTATCAACCAAAAAATATATGAACTGAAGACTTACCTTCATTACCTAGACCCATGGAAGCATTACACCACTCGACAATCGATTTTGCATCTGTCAAATTTGCATTGTCTTTATGCTTTAACTCTTCTTGTGCTATGGCTCTTTTGATGCATGCTCCTGCACCATCATGCTCCCCCTTTCCATACCCGGCCTCACAAAAGTTCCACATATGATGAACACCTGTAAAATTATGCCTCTTGTTCAACCAATATAAATTATGTGAGTTCTTGAATCGTGATGCATAGTTATCTGACCATATGATATGTTGACTGAACGATATGCCCCTTCTAGCCAAATCATTGTAGAACACCTGAAAGCAACCTTGCACAAACTCCGTAGAATGCATGCAATCATCACTGATATAGAAATGATACTCCCTTATGATCTTTCTATTATCCTCTATACTATCATTCACATGAATGAATGTGATGTGCACAAATATAGAAACCTGTGTGGAGTTGTAATATTGTGATTGTACCTCATGTTGTGGCTGTAGACCGTAGTTCTCTGCAAAGTCGATGACTGAAACAATGCTACCAACTAGAAATGTGTCCTTGCATAACTTGAATTGCAAGTCCAACCATCGAGCTCTATGGGCATGTCTTGCATACTCATACACTATGCTATCATGAAATATAGACATAAACTAATACACTAGAATCTTTTCAATAACCAATTCACACCTCTTTTCTTCTTTACTATCTTTTGTATTGTATGCCACTGTTTTATACTTGTTGGACTCTACTATTTCATTTCCAACCGCATGTGTTCTTTCCATATGTTCACATATTGGCATATGTTGCAAGCCACCGCAATGCTAACATGTGCCATCCAAGCATAATTTCTTGTAAAATATTTGACCTTCCTCTCTTTGACATAAAATTCTTGATATGAAGTCTCTTGAAGATGTTGGTGGGGCATGTATGCCACAACCCTGCAAAACATTGTTAGTATGCAAATCTAAACATATAGACCGATAAACGTCAAAATGGTTAGAAAATTCAATATGTAATCTACAACAACAAGTAGTGCATGTGTGATTTATCTTGACATAGAAAAGTTTTAGCATTTCAAAATATCTTTGACAGATTTTAATTTGAGGACACTTCTCTAGAAATTTACCAAAAAATTGTGTTTGAGTCATATCCAAAAAATCTTTGGATGTGGCTCATGGTTCTGACTACCGATTCTCCTTTTTACCACATCCCTTTGATTCAGAGATACCCTTGTGTAATTCTTCCAAAAGTCTTCAATTAGTGATATCAATGCTTCAGCAATTGGTTTATCTTTTCATGGTAGTCTCCCTGAGAACATCCATTATTCATTGGAATTAGTGTCCTCAATTCTTTGGCATCTTCCAATGGCTCTTGATAAAGTTTTCCTATTAATTCTCAATTCTTGACTCATCTTTCTAATGAGACAAGCTTTCCTCATTTGACTACTTACTATGGTCGATGTAATCGCATGCCATGTTGCATTACTATCTTTTGTGCATGAGGTGTTACCCACACTCTCATACGCACTTATTAGATTCTTGACAATAGATTTTTCACTTGAAGCCTCTGATGTTCTCAACCCAAGAATCTTCATGGATCTATACTTTATACTTCGCATCATTTCAACGAATAGTTGACATCTTGTGGTCTCACTTAACTTTTCAAAGAACAATCTCCAAATCTTATGAGCATATCTTCTACAAGTGCATTTTGGAATCTTACCTTCCATTGGCTACAAAATATTCTCATCAATATCAATCAAATACTTTGGCTTTCTATGCAAAATTCTAGGCAGTGTTAAGTTAGGTAAATTCATCTCAACATTAGGAATTTCATCAATATTTAAATGAGATGGGCTAGATGGCATACCTTCGATCGAAGATGGTATAGATAACATACCTTGAGGTTGAGGTGGGACCGATGATGTACCTCCATCACATGTGAGTGATGATGTACTCTCAACTTGAGATGCGGTAGATGGTGTCCCTACATGTTGACTTGCGGTAGAGGACGTGTCTCCAACTATGGTATTCAAATCTCTCATAGCACGAAGTTTTTGCATTCATTCTCTTTGTGCCGCCAATACCATATCTCTTTGTGATGGTTGTGATTCCTCTTCAATTGGCATGTCTTCATTTATCATGTCCAATTTTCTCTTCTCACGAAGTTCCCTCATAGCCACTGCTTTCTTTGCATTCTTAGCTTTTATCTCTTCCTGTGTTGGTTTAATTCTTGATCGTTTCCTCAGCATGACATAGAATTTGTCTGTAGCATGATAAAGAGACCAATATTAGTTCCTAAGAAATGAATCCATACAAATAACTAAAATATATGTCATTCAACCCTTCATAGTAAATGTACATACAATGATCATGTAGAAGAGTAAATGTCACTCAACCAAAATAGGTACAAAGCATACAAAGCATTATTGCACAATGTTATTGCAGACATACAAAGCATTATGGTACAAAGTTCACTTCAGTCCTAGATGAGGATAAGGTCAAAGGAGAGTCACCTATTGAGGCTACAAGTGAAGAGTACATGGGACTTCATGTTGACTACTTGTTGATAACCATCTAGTCATGAAAGGATATGTGATTGAGATCATGGGAGACATCACACTAGGGCATGATTTGGATTAGTGTAGAGGGTTAAGAAGGGATATCAAGAGACAATTATTAAAGTCAAGGCTCATTAATATGGAAATGCCAAACTCAAGTGAAGAAGGGATATCAAGAGACAATTATTAAAGTCAAGGCTCATTAATATGGCACAAGCCTAATTAGGCCTCTTGTCAAGTGGGACAGTTAATTATGGAATGATGAAGGCACTATAACATGATGAATTATATGATTCATAAAGACAATGATGGAGATCCATGGAGAAAACCAAGGAGGACAAGATAAGACACCAAATTTGTGAAGTTGCCAATGGCAACAAATTTACCACCTAGTTGTCCTTAACTAATCCATGATTGCAAATGGATGTATTTTGGCTTTTATTGACTAAAAGTGACTTATTTATGATGAATATAATGCTCAGAATTGTTAAATGTTAAATTCCTAAAATTAAATCACAATTAACATTGCAACACTACAATCTATAATTGTTAAATCACATGTCTTCTTTCGGTGAAAAGTGATGCTTTCAAGTAGGGTTTTGATGAAGTAGCATTGTTAAAATGTGGATGACGGTTTAGGAAGCATAAGCAGACATATTATGATGCACTGGAAGCATTGGTAAGGTGAAACAGAGCCTAAGGTATTGAGTTCCAATAAACCCACCTTGAGCATGCCTAGAATGGCCTAAATGAGGGTTTAATGATTTGGTGAATAGGGAAGTGATCTAGAGGATAATTTTTTTTTATTCTGGCTATTTGGGACTTGGTTGAGATCAAGAAGTTGAAATTTGGAACTGAGAAGGTGTTTTGTTGGTACTAGACCTACTAGGATTTGGGCGGCTTGTGAAGGAATAGACAATTGAAGAGTGTAGACTTGAGTAAGGGTTTAGAATTGTTGTGTCTGAGTTCCTAAGGGGTAAGAAGACCTATAGTAACCTTGTTAGGTTTTGAATTATTGAAGACCCTCTTTGTGCCTTTGTATAGGGAGATTGCTTGAGATGAAAGCTAATGAAATTTGAAGAAACTGTTGGTATGAACCCATTGTTGTGAAATATGCCCCCTTTGGATTGAGTTGAACCCTACCTCTACATCACATACCTAGGAATGTCATAAAAATAATTAGACTAATCTTTGTAATTCAGGGTATTGAATGGTATATAGTCGATCAAGGTAACCACCATCATGTGCTAACAAAGGACAATTAGGAAATTTTGAAATATTGTTGTGTCGTGCATACAAATCATCATGAATAGGTGCATAAGGAATGTCCTAGCCCAAGATATGTGCATACAAATCATCATGTCATGTGCATACTTGTATGATCTTGGAACCTATTCATTTGTATTTTAACTTGTTAATATGACAAGATAATAGTGGGATTGTATTTTTATTATGTTGTAAGGATTTTTTCTTGTATAGTTTGACATCATGGTATGTTAAGGTCTGTTTATTACACATAATTATTAAAGAGCCCAAGTGTAGAAAATATACATGGCATCATGTGAGATTGTAGACTGCTTTCTTGATTGGGAATGTGTCTATTTTAATTAATGTTGACCTTTGAGATATCTTTTATTATGTATACCATGAACTAATTTAAAACATAGTCTATTATATAAACACAAGATATGTATACATAGTCTTTTATTATGCATACTGGATACAAGTGATATAAACATGTATGATAAAGCGTGATAAAGTAATTCAAATAGAATTAAGGAAAATGTAAAGAACATGCATGTAAAGACTTGACCTACCTAAAAAATAGAGATTCGAATGGAGAGAGTACCCAATTATGTAGTGTTTTTTTCTTCTTGCATCAAACTCCTCAACAATTTGAGTTTTTCACCACTTGCTTTCTTTTCAATGTTAAATTGAATAACACTCAAATATAATTAGTAACAACAATACTATTAACCAATATATAATGTTAAATTCCTAAAATTCAATCACAATTAACATTGCAACACTACAAAAATTGAAACTTGAATAGATATATATCAAATTTGATGTGAAAACTATGTTATTTCCTCCTTCTCAAGTTTGCAAAGGAGAAAAGGTAATGGAAAGATACTGCAAAGGTGGTAGAATGTTTAAAATGTACATGTGAACTTCTCAATAGCATGAAAACACTTTTTTTTGTCAGAACATGCGCATATTCAGCATGAAAACAGAGCATGTGGGCCTGGATCACGAGGGTCAAGGCCTTTTTACTGTTATAACGCACTTGCATTTTGTCCTGCTATAGATTGATCCATAAATATTTGTGCCTCTCTCACCTTTGATAGCACCTTTGCAATATCTCACCTCTTGTTCCATTAGCTCATGTTCTATCTCTCACCTCTTTATATCTCACTTATCTCTCCCCCTCACGTATCTACCTCTCCCCTCTCTATGTCTCTCAGTCACTCCTTGTCTACCTCTCCATCCATCCTTACCCATCTAGGTCTCACTTAACCCTAAACCCTAAAGCCTCAACCCTCAACCTTTAAACCTTAAATCCTAAACCCTATCCCTAAACCCTCAACACTTTACCTTAAACCCTATTCCCTCAACCATAAAACCTAATCCCTCAACCCTAAACCCTATACCCTATCACTAAACCCTAATCCCTTAACCCTTAGCCCTAAATCCTCAACCCTCAATCCTTAAACCTTCAACCCTAAACTCTATCCCTAATCCCTATACCCTTGACACTCTACTTTAACCCTAATCCCTCGACCCTCAACACTTGAACCTCAACCCTCAACCCTCAACGTCAAACCCTAATCCCTCAACCCTTAACCCTAATCCCTCAACCCTAAACCCTATACCTAAACCCTCAACACTATACCTTCAACCCTAATCCCTCAACCCTCAACCATAATCCCTTAAACCCTAAACCCTAATCCCTTATCCTTAAACCCTCCAACCCTATCCCTAATCCCTATACCCTCGACACTCTACTTTAACCCTAATCCCTCAACCCTCAACCCTATCCCTAAACCATCAACCCTCAAACCTCAACCCTCAACCCTCAACGTCAAACCCTAATCGCTCAACCCTTAACCCTAATCCCTCAACCCTAAACCCTATCCCTAAAACCTCAACACTATACCCTAAACCCTAATCCCTCAACCCTAAACCCTATCCCTAAAGCCTCTCTCATTTTATTGTATCTTTCCCCTCACCTCTCTATCTTTCACCTTTGTTTCCCCTCACCTCTCTACCTATCCGTAAACCCTAAACCCTATCCATGAACCCTCTACCCTTGACACTATACATTAAACCATAATCCCTTAACCCTCAACCCTCAATCCTTAAACCTTCAACCCTAAACCCTATCCCTAACATGCCTCTACCCTAAAATCTATCCCTATTCCTAAACCCTCCACCCTCGACACTATACCTTAAACCCTAATCCCTTATCCCTAAACCCTAATCTCTTAACCCTCATCCCTAAAGCCTCAACCCTCAATCTTTAAACCTTCAACCTTAAACTCTATCCCTAATCCCTCTACCCTCGACACTCTACTTTAACCGTAATCCCTCGACCCTCAACCCTATCCCTAAACCCCCAACCCTCGAACCTCAACCCTCAACGTCAAACCCTAATCCCTCAACCCTTAACCCTAATCCCTCAACCCTAAACCCTATCCCTAAACCCTCAACCCTCAACACTATACCTTAAACCCTAATCCCTATCCCTCAATCCTTAACCCTTAAAACTTAAACCCTAAAACCTATCCTTACACCCTCAACACTCGACATTATATCTTAAGCCTTAAACCCTAAACCCTCATCCCTAAAGCCTCAACCATCAATCCTTAAAACTTCAACCCTAAACCCTATCCCTAATCCCTTAACCCTCAACCCTATCCCTAAACCCTCAACCCTCAAACTTCAACCCTCAACCCTTAACTCTAAACCATCAAACCTAAACCCTCAACACTATACCCTAAACCCTAATCCCTCAACCCTAAACCCTATCCCTAAACCCTATCCCCAAAGCCTCTCTTATTTTATTATATCTTTCCCCTCACCTCTCTATCTCTCACCTTTATTTCTCCTCACATCTCTACCTATCTGTAAACCCTAAACCCTATCCATAAACCCTCTACCCTTGACACTATATGTTAAACCATAATCCCTTAACCCTCAGCCCTAAAGCCTCAACCCTCAATCCTTAAACCTTCAACCCTAAACCCTATCCCTAATGCCTCTACCCTAAACTCTATCCCTATTCCTAAACCCTCAACCCTCGACACTATACCTTAAACCCTAATCCCTTATCCCTAAACCCTAAACCCTATCCCTTAACCCTTAACCCTATTGTTCTCAAAATCAGCTACACTCGTTTTTGTAGATAACCCCTACAAAACTTGTCCATTTCGTAATCTACACTCTAAGTTCACAAATTGAGAAAAGATTCTCTTGACGTCATGCGAAGTCATATGGCATCCTAAACTTGTCTACGACATTTCTTCGAATCGATTTCTCAAAGTTTGTGCAAATCGATTAAGTCGTAAACTAACCAAAATATCAATTTTGATCATTTTGGGGGTGTTAGTGAAATTTTGAATCTGAATATGTAAAGGCGGCCAAATTTGCCACTATTACATATTCTGAGTGTTTTCTTGTGTTAAGTCGGTAGTTTTTACAAATTTTACATGGTTTTTCCTTTTAACATGCTCAAGCGGCACTTTTTGCCGCCATTACATGTTCTCGGACATGAGTTACGTGTAAGATTGGAGGTTTTTACCACTTTTGCATTTTTATGAAGCATGTGTCATGTCGGCTGAAATTACCACTTGAGCAAGATCTTCAAGATCTCAAACTTCAGTGGCATTAATGGCCACTCATGCTAAGCATTAAGGGCTTGTTTTTAAGTTTCTTAAATGTGTTATTTCATTGTTTTTTGTCATTTATTTTCTTCTAATGCTTTCTAGTTAGTTCTTGAACTCTCCTCACACCATTCGACTGCGTTGTTTTAGATTCTAACAAATTTCAAGCTGCCCTTGTTCGCTTAGGGTTTTCCCCTTTTTAAACAAGTAAGTCTTTTCAACCGCTTTCACTTTTTAGGGTTTTCATTAATATAATTGTTTAATGGCTTTATTAGTTTAAATTTATCAAAAACCTTTGTAGAATGTTGCGTTCCTATTTTTTATTGTCATTTTTGTCTTGATCTTTTACTTTGAGTTTGTTCTTCCAACGTGCGTTAATTGGGTCCTCAAATAGGTCTTATTGTTTTGTGCCCTAGATTGTAAACTAGTAATTCCAAACGGCGAAAATCTCTAATCAATGTTTGTGTCCTAGGTTTTATGGTAACATGTGTTCTTGGTGGTTTATCATGGTAAAGCACCAAAACCAACTCACAATTCATAACCCTTGCATGTGTATTGTAGTATCGGTATTATTTGCCACTCGAACATGCTCATTATTCTTGTTCTTGTGTAGCGATGGTTATATTTACCATCTAAGTTCCATAAACTTGTGATCAGATGAGAAGTCGGTAGCTTTTGTTGCTTATGCATTTGAAGATATCAAAATGCAAGTGTATGGGTGGCAAAATTCGCTGCTCCTACACGAAACCCTTGAAACTCCTATCACATGCAGTGTCAGTATTATTTGCCGCCCGAACATCAAAGGCAATTCATACCAATATGTAATAGCGGTGAATTTAACCACTCTGACACTTGTGAAATATCCCTCATATGCAAGAGCAGCAAATTTTTCCGCCCATGCAAACATTCTCTCAAATTTTCCTAACTCTGGGATATTTTCAATTTTACTTTTCTGAGCCCGCTTTCCTTCGTTCATCAACCCACTCGCACTCTAGCTATTTCAAGCGTGTTCCCTTAGTCGTGATTGTTGACATGCAATTTTCCTAGATTACCAATATTTCCCCTAATTGCATGATCATGACTTTTTGTTGTAGCTTCTTCTGCGGATCGTCTTTCTCCATCGACATCCTTCTGGTGATACTTGTTCAGATGATTGAATTGTCTCTGAAGAAGTCAAAGATGATGAAGTATAAATATCAAGGTATTTTCCCAATCACCTCAGTCACTTCTAATGTTGTTAACATTAGGGATACAGAGATTGGCCATGTGGACATGGCTAAATTTGTGGAAAGAACCAAGTCAAATAATCCCAGCTTGGCAATGAAGAAGATTATTGACAGTAACATCCATTTGGTGTCATCTTTCCCAGTGGCAGCACATAACACAGAATTTGTTCTTCAATGTGTCAGTTTTATAACAGAGATACAAGGGCAATGGGGGACACAAGTGGCAATGTGATAATCAAAGTAGATCCTAAATTCAATGATAAGGTTTTTATGTGCCCTCCTGCTACAAAAGTGATAAAACTGGATTTTGTAGAAGCATAGAACGAGTATGACAAAAATCTTGAGAAGGCAAAGAAGGTGATCAATACAAAATGGCTCAAGACTTCAAGGTCCAACTTGTCCAGGTGGCCACAAAGTGTTCCTAGGAGTAACTTTATAGAAGAAGTTGGTGATCTGATAACTCTTCTCAGCAGGATAAGGGGATTGGCTTCATCTTCACTATTTCATGAGTGGATGTATCCTTTCATCAAGGTAAAACTCCAAGGCAAACAAGCTATCTTCTGGGGTGAACAAATCAGCAATGCTCTGCACGAGCAATTGAAAAAGGAGAGTAAATGATGCTTTCTTTGCAGTATTCTTGTGTCTTTTTGACCCTCAGCTAGAACAAAGGAGAGTGTCAGATGAGGCTTGGATAGTGGTAAATGATTTTGGATGCATGTTCTTACAGTTCCCTTCTTTCTCATATCTAAGGGATGGCTATTTCCAAGGTCATCCCTATATGTTGCCAAGGTTCCCCTCAGACAAACTTGTCTTAATGGAGTTATGTAGACAAATGATTGTCATGCATAATAAACAAATGGAGCTCAAGAAACCAGGTTTCAGGTTTCTAGTTGAAATTGGCAGGTTCTCAGTATTAACTACTACAAAGGCTAGGGCCATGGAAACTAAGATGCAACTTGTAACTATGAAGCAATTCAAGAGAAGGCCAAAGTTTGACTACAGGGGCGTGAAGGACAAAATCAAGAGGAAAACCTAGTTCCATGAACCTATGGTTGAAGATGTCTGGGTAGATTTGAGAACAGAAGAAGATGTCCGGAAGTTAGATTATAGCATGTTATCTTTGGACCAGATTGAATATCTAGGACTTGCTAATATTCCTGAAGATCTAGTGGATGATAGAGAGTTGATCGATGATAGGTATAACACTGAGTAGATTGCTGATACTCCTCTTCCTCCAATCCAATGGTCTCAAAAAGAGTTGACATCTCTGAGGAAAAGATTTGAGCCTATATTGGCTAATACCAATAATTGGCTAGCAGATAAGGGAATTACTTTGAAAGAATTCCTTAGAGGATCAGAGACTGAGATCCAAGAGCAAATAGGTAAAAAGGTTAAAAATATGACAAAGAACAAAAGTGATGTCCCCTCTTCTTCCAAGCCACATAAGCCCAAAATCAAATTTGTGATGAAGAAGTCAAAAGATGCGGAGAAAGAGTCTGAAATAGAAGATATGGAAGTTAAGAAATAGAACACTGAGGAGCCAGCCACTGAGGAAATGGAGATTGAAGATAGACCTATAGATCAGCAAGAAATGGAAGCTTTGTCTCCACAGGAGAATGCACAACAAGAGATGGGAGTCTCTTCTCCCTTGCCTGACACACCTATTGCAGTTCCTTTGTCTATTTCCCCTATTGATATTCCCTCTTCTGAATCTCCCTCCCCTTCCAAAACATTTTTTGAGAATCCTCATAATACTTTTGAAGATGTTCTCCGTTCTTCAGAGTCTATTCCTAGCTTGTCTTCTTCATCTTTTGATATTGGGGATGCTTCCATATTTGATCACTTTGTAATGAATACTGAACAGGTTTCTAATGTAAATATAACAGGTGCATTTTTTACTAACACTTCACCTATTATTTGCACTACCAGTGCAAGTGTAGTTCCGGTGACACCAACAATGGGAGCAGATCCTAATGTCAGTACTTCTGTGCTTCCACCATGGTTGTTAGCTTATACACCGAAAAGGAAGAAACAAGCCATCTCCCCAGATGACTTTGATTTTAGTAAGCTGGTGCCTGTAAAAGCCAAGACCCTGAAGAAGCCAAAGATTCTTTCAAGAATGCTTGGGGATAAGGGACACAAATTTCTGGAGATTGTAAAACCTCCACATGATGCAACAATGGAAAATTTTAGTATGAGTGATTACTCTATCTCTAGAGTTGAGTTAGGCAAGATAACTCATGAAAGTGCGAAGAATGATATGCAGTCAGCAATGGACATCCTGATTTAGAAATTTGATAAAGAGAAAGAAATGAAAGATCACTACAAAGCAATGGTTGAACAGTTGACTGCAGTAGTAAGGAAAATCACTTTGAATTCAGAAGCAGTCACTCCCGAGGCCATTTCTATAGAAGACCCCATCATCCAGAAAGTAGAAACGACTCATCTCAAGGGAAAGGTACTTGAAGAATATCTAGAAAGGATGCGCACCCAAGGAATCTCTCTACTTACAAAGCTATTTGAGAAGTCAGACAAGATGGAGAAAATAAGAGCAGAACTTGATTATTTGATCGATGTTATTTCTCAAGATATCAAGCGCATAGAAAAGAATCATGATAAGTGGGTGGAAAGGAGAAAGCTGAAAATAAGCCCTCTGATATCAATTAGTGCCATTCCTAGTAGGGATTCTTATATATAGACCAAAGAGGCATTGACATATAGGAGCCGTGTGCTGAAAGATTTGCTCAATGACCTAGAAGCTGCAAGGAAACTCAATGAATAGAGTGATGTTAGTCTTTTGCATAAATTGTAGGAGCTGTCATGTAAGCTTGTGTCACAGGATAACCAATTTCTCTCTGCAGAAGAAATGGTTCAGGAATTTGAAGAGATGTTTCAGAAAGAGTTTGAGGATAAAACATTCTCAATGGCCTCCGTGGACAATATTCTTGACAATCAATTAACTTTGGATAATCTGAAAACCAAGTTAACTAGTCATGCAAAATCAGTCACCACAGTCAGAGATGCGATAGTTAGAGCCAAGATGATTTTCAGGAACACAATTAGTCCAGACAATATTGGGATGCAAGCAGCTTTCACCATGTATGAAGAAAGATGGTGAGACAAGTTGAAGCAATTTTTCCCAATACTTAGTTTATTTTTCTGCTTTTCAGATGTACTTTTGAAACAATTTTGGACATATTTACATGTACTTTTCTGATATGTAATTACATGTAAAAACATAGGAAGTCCCAAATCAAAAAGGACTCCTTTATTGAATAAGTCATAGTTAGTTTTTCTTTTTCTATTTTTGCTCTCAGTTCCTCTTATTAATAAAGAGGACCCTCATTATAAATATGATCTTTTAGTTATTGAAGCGAAACTTTGCCAAATTGAAGAGCATTTTGACACTTTGTGTTCAAATTGTAAATCAAGTTTTATCAAGAGAATAAGAAAGCAAGTGATCATTCAATCTTTAATTTGGAATACCTTGTGGTGTATTGGAAATTGTTCTTATGTCCTTTTCCTAATACTATCTTATCCTTTTGATCAAATTGTAGTGTGAGTGAGAATAATCTGGGAGATGTTTTAAAGTTGATTGTGGAGACTTTGGGCTACAACAATTATCTTTAGTTTGTGATTTTAGTGTTTTAGAGTAAAATATATTGGAAAGGCTTTGAACTACTATTATCTTTTGTGATCATTTATTTTGTTGTAGTTTTTGGTGAAGACTTTGGGCTGCACCTTATTCTAGTAAAAGAAGCAATGATAGACTTTGTGCTCTCGTGGGTTTCTTGGTTATTTCAATTTGTATCAAGAAAGTGCTATTTCATTTTGTAAACATCATTTCTGAAAAAAGAGAAATAGATGATATGGTCTTACCCCCAAGTTAATTTTTAGTTTAAATAAGTTTGTGATAATTGATAGGGAACCTCCCCTTGCTGAGAGGAGAGATTTATCTCATTACACTGTGGTCGATATAACCATTTTGCCTTCAGTTAGTTGAAGATAAAATATTCACCCAATAGTTATTAGTGACTCCACTGGGGAAGGAACGCACAACTTGAAGCCTCACACTCCGAGTTGAAGCATTTCAGTTCTTTTCCGTTGTTTCGAGATTTTTGAAAATTTTCTTGAGTACACTACATTCTGGCAGATTCACGGTATACAAGAAGCAAGAGAGCTCAAGGAATTATTGATCCTGTATTTGAGTTGATGTAGAAAAATAACTTTGGTCTTTTGCCTCCATGACCTCGACTTCAACGAACTAGGAGTTTTCCTCCTACCAACGCCAGGTCTCCAATACTAGGTGAAGCTTCTAGTTCTATTACTAGTAGAGTTTTGTCTGTTCATACTCCACAGAGGTTTGTTATCCCACCCTTTAATTAGCACATCATGGTAGCTCAAGGCCCTTGGGGTAACACTTTTGGTCCTTTGAATTTAACTCCACCTTTGCATGAACTACCTCATAGTTCGAGGAAGAATTTTCCTAAGTTCTATGGTGATGGGAAAGTTCATCCGGATGAACACATTGCAGCTTTCTGCATAGCTTGTGGTGTAATAGGTGTTGAACATGAAGATGTAGCAGTAAGGATTTTTGTGGAAACACTGTAAGGCACTGCTGCAGATTGGTTTTACCATCTTCAAGCTCAAACTATAACCAATTGGAACACTCTCAAGACCGAGTTTGAGGCTAGGTTCAAACCTGCAGAAGATGTACATGCCTTGTTAGCATAGCTAACATAGATGAAGAAAGAGCCTCATGAACCCATGCGAGACTTCATCACCAAGTTCAATAAGCTAAGCAATAGGATTCCTGCAACCACCCAACCAACAGCAGAAAATCTTAAGTGTTTCTTTATCAATACTCAGCTTCCCGAAGTGAGTTTTCTACTAAGACGAGCTGGTCCTGTGGATCTTCCAGCAGCACAAATTTTGGCTACTGAAGTGGAAGATGATCTTATCCTTGTAGGTAAGATAAGAAGAGATTCTAATAGAAATAAAGGTCCCTCTTCTACTGAGAATTCTTCCACAAGCACCACGGACCCTATGGTGCAAAAGTTAGCAAATGAATTGCTAGCTCTGAAAAGGCAAATGTCACAAGGTATGTCTGCCGCTCCTTTTTATCGGGATATACCAAGGAGGACATTTCCCAACAATTCATATCAAGGTAATGCTACCAAAAATCAAGGGCAACCCAATCATTTTCCACCTATACAGGGGAAGCTTGCCATTGAAGCAGCGCTGGTCAACTCAGCAGTTGGCTATTATGAAGCAAAACATGATCATTCTTTCCAACTCAAGTTAGACTAGGAGAATGATGCTAATCTCTTTGCAGAAGGAGAAGATGAATTAGCTGGCAACTCTACCATTGGCTTTCTGAACTACCAAGATGAAGCCAAAAAAGAGGAAGTGTATGATGGAGCATATGTTGTTTTTACTAGGTCCCAAAATCAGCCAAATCAACAAGCTGATAAAGGAAAAGAAAGAGAAGAACCTCAACCAGTGATCTCGATTGCTAAACGGGGAACTCCATTGCCTTTTCAACCAAAGGACCCAGTGGGCAATAAGCAAGTAAGTACATCTAACAATCCTGTATCTTCTACTTCTGTCCCTCAGACTGGTACTACCCCTAATAAAACTCAGAATGATGGATTCCCTTCCTCTGTCTCTAGTTCATTTCAGCTATTTGATATAATAGATCATGCTAGGAAGACCAAAATCCAAATGTCTGAGGTTGAGTATTTACAAGCTAATCCTAAACAGTTTGATAGGTTAGCTAAATACGTCAAAAACAAGACCATCCCTACAGGACAAGATTTTCCAAAAGTTTCCCATGATTCCTCAAAGAACAAATCCACTCAAAATAATCTTGTCACTACTCCTTTTGTCACCTCTAGAAAAATAGAACCTTTCTATGTTTCCTTATTGGTAAATGGTCATAAGTTGAGCAATTGCATAATAGATTATGGAGCCTCTAATAATGTTATGCCCACCAAAGTAGCAGACTCCCTTGGCCTCACCTTAACTAATACCTTTGCGAGATGTTTCTCCATGGAAAATAAACAAGTACCATTATTGGGTCAAATCAAAGATGCCCAATTTGCATTTGCAGCCTTTCTAGACAAAAGGATTAAAATGACCGTCCTAGTAGTTGATGTTCCAGCTTCTTATGGCATCTTGCTTGGGCATAATTTCTGTAAGGATATAGGTGGGGAGTTGAACATGGATCTATCTGAAGCAAGGATACTTGTTAAAGGTGTCATGCAGAAGTTGCTTCCTGAGAAAGAGGCAAAATACATCGTTACCCAAACGGCAAATCCCAAAGCTTAAATTTTGTTTGAATCTTCGGGAATGGGTAATTATTTCCTATCCACTGAAGATATTCCTAGTTCATCAGATGAGAGCTTATCTGGTGAGAGCTCAGATAATTCAGATGGAGAATTAGAAGAGTATTCAGATGAAAGTTCAGGTGAAGGTATAGTAATGCCAGATTCTTCCCTCACTGATGATGAAGAATCTTCTAGTCAAAGAAATTCCAAAAAATCAAATTCTAATGAGGTCTGGGTTTTAGAATTTGATGGAAATTGTTCTTCTACCAGTTCTGGAGCCAGTGTTGTTTTGATATCTCCACAAGGTGATATCTTACCTTACTCATACAAGTTGAAATTTGACAATACCAACAACACCGCTGAATATGAGTCATTGTTGCTCAGATTAGAAGCTGGTCATGCTAGAGGTGTTAAAAATCTTCATGCTCAAGGAGATGCCGAATTAGTGGTTTGTCAAGTGAGAAATTTGTATCAAACCAAGAATGAAAGATTAAGACATTATCGTAATCGCGTGTGGGATTGCATTGAAGGTTTTGATGCTTTCAATATTTTTGCGGTACCAAGAGAGTTTAATGATCGTGTAGATTCATTAGCTGTCTCCACAACCCTTATGGTTCCCCATAAGGATTTTAAAGGAAACAAGTGCACTATTGAGCTAGTCTTTTGACCAAGTGTACCTGATAATGTTGACCATTGGTAGGTGTTCAATGGTGATAACCAAATCATAGCTTTCTTGGAAAAGATGGATAGCTTTGATGAGCTCTATTTTGAAGGTAGTGAATCTCCACCACGGGAATACGTTTCCGAAATAGATTCACAAACTGGTGAAGAGCTTCTTCAATTGAAAGGGAATAAGATTCCAAAAGGTTTGGTTTCCCTTGAAAATCTATTTGATAAGTATGACAGATATATCAAGCAGCAATAACAACAGGATTCAAGTTCCTCTATGGAATTTGAGCAAGTAAATTTGAGTTCGGAGGTGGATCCCAAAATGGTCAACATTGGGAAATGTTGCACTGCCGATGAGAAGTTCAAATTCATAACACTCCTTCACCATTACATTGATGTCTTGGCATATTCCTATGATGACCTGAAATCCTTCAGGCTAAAGGAAATTCAGCATGAAATTCCCCTCAAAGTTGGGTCCTTGCCTCACAAGCAGAAACAAAGGCAATACAACCCCAAAATATCACGTACTATCCTTTCTGAGATTTAGAAGATGTTGAATGCAAGGATAATTTTTCCAATTCATTATTCCACCTGTATCGCAAACATAGTTCTTGTAAGGAAGAAGAACGGAGAAATCTGTATCTGCGTTGATTTCAGGAATCTCAACCAGTCTTCTCTAAAGGATAACTACCCCTTACGCATCATGGATCAAGTGTTGCAAATAGTAACTGGTTTAGAAATGTTGTCTATGTTAGATGGTTTTTCAGGGTATAATCAAGTGGAAGTCAATGAAGCAGATCAATACAAGACTGCTTTTACAACACCATGGGGCACATTTGCATATCGCAAGATGCCTTTTGGTCTGATCAATGCTGGCACCACATTCCAGAGAGCAATGGACCTCACCTTCAGAGATGAAATGGGGAAGTTCATCATGGTGTATCTTGATGACTTGACTATTTTCTCCAAACACCGTCATGATCATGCGTACCATTTATGACAAGTGCTGGAACGATGTCGGTAAAATGGTATCTCTCTCAACCCTAAGAAATTAGTTTTTGGGGTTACAGAAGGTAAACTTCTTGGTCACATTGTATCCCGAGAAGGCACTAAGATTGATTCTGAAAGAGTCAAATCCATTCAAAGTCTTACTCTGCCTGCTAGTAAGATTGCAGTTCATTCTTTCTTCAGAAAGGTGAATTTTCTGCAAAGGTTCATTCCTAAATTTGCAGAGAAAACCTGTCACATCGTCAACATGATGAAGGGTAAGGCTACTTTCTGTTGGAGTGCAGAAGGTAAAGTGGCATTTGAGGATATTGAGAGGACTATTGCTCATGCTCCAGTCCTTGTTTGTCCTAACTATACCAAAGATTTCGTAGTTTATAGCTACGCTTCTGAACATACACTTTCAACCATTCTTGTTCAATAGAATGAAGAAGGTGTGGAATCCCCCATATCATTTATGAGTTGTCCTCTCAAATCTCATGAATTGAAATATTCAAATATGGAGAAGCATGCTTATGCTATGTTCAAAGTGGTAAAGCATTTCTGGTTCTATATTCTGAATTCACATACTGTTGTCCTGGTGCCTGATACAACAATAAAGTCTGTTCTGACTCAACAGGAGTTCAAAACAAAAAAAGGTAATTGGATTGCTAAGATCCAAGAGTTTGATCTTGATATCAAACCGACCAAGCTTGTGCGTGGTAGAGGTTTGTGTCAATTGATCGCTGATAATGTACCAAAGCAGATAGGGGATGAAGAAGAAGTTGAAGATATGCCAACTGTTCTTTTTGTCACTACTAGTGATGAGTGGTATTCAAATATTGCTCATTTTCTTACCTATGGTGAGTGTCCTTCCCATCTGTCTTATAAAGAGAAAAGAACTGTTAAGTTGAAGGCTGCTAACTATGTCTTATGGGACAATGGTTTGTACAAAAGAAGCCTTGATGGAGTATTTCTTTGTTGCATGGATAAAGCGCAACAAAGTAGACTTCTGGAGTCTTTCCACAATTTGGCCTGTGGAGGACATTTTTCTGCACCCATGACAACTCACAAGATTCTGTGGGCTAGATACTATTGGCCCACACTATTTCAAGATGCGTACAATTGGGTACGTAGGTGTGAGTTGTGTCAGTAGTTTGTTGGGAAACATAAGTTGGTCGCACTACCTCTCAAGCCGGTGGTGATTGAAGAACCTTTTCAGCAATGGGGCATTGACTTCATTGGCGTTGTGAACCCACCATCAACTGTAGGACACAACTATGTTCTCACCACGACAGATTATTTTACCAAGTGGGTGGAAGCCATCCCAATTAAGCATGCTACTTCTGAAGTGGTATGTAATTTCCTTAAGGAAAACATTATTTCCCAGTTTGGAGTTCCAAACAAGATTGTAGTAGATAATGCTACTTGTTTCTCTTCCCATGAGATTACTAACTTTTTCTACAAGCATGGGATCATTCTTTCCCACTCTTCAGACTATTATCCGCAAGGAAATGGTCAGGCGTAATCAAGTAACAAAAATCTGGTTACTATTATCAGGAAGCTGGTGGAAGAGAATCAGAGAACTTGGCATAAAGCGTTGTTTGATGCTTTATGGGCAGACAAGATTACCCCTAAAAGGGCAATAGGTATGTCACCATTTCAACTTCTATATGGTCTGAATATAGAAATACCTATCACCTTGGAATTGCCGACACTGAGGTTGGCAAAGGCAGTGGAAGATAGAACTTTTGAAAGTTCTATTGACAAAAGGATCATGTACCTAACTGAACTTGAGGAGCAATGAACTATGGTGGTAGATTGTATCGCTGAACATCAAAGTTAGGTGAAGAAACTCTTTGACAAAAAAGCAAGGGCTCATGAGTTTCAGATTGGAGATCAAGTCTTGTTATGGGACAAGAGGAGAGAACCAAAAGGAATGCATGGGAAGTTTGATTCCTTGTGGAGAGGTCCATTCACCATTCATCAGTTCTATGGTGAAAATAGATTCTTGCTGGAGTATCTGGATGGGACACCATTCTTGTTTCCTCACAGTGGAAAACATCTGAAACACTTCAATCCTTGAAGTATCAGATAAGTTCATTTGTACGTTTGTATAGTTTTGTGTTTTTGTTTAGTCTTTTGTGTCTTTTTATTTTTGGTGGCTTGACTCTATAGCCCAATGGCATGGATGAAGGCACTTAGAGACTGGATTCTCCTCCCTTCGATCATTTCAAAGTTTGATTGATGGAAGTTCCCCAGTTAGAGCCAACTGCTGTTCTCAAAATCAGCTACGCTTGTTTTTATAGACAACCCCTATGAAACTTGTCCGTTTTGTAATCTACACTCTAAGTTCACAAATCAAGACAAGATTCTCTTGACCTCGTGCGAAGTCGTATGGCATCCTAAACTTGTTTGCGACATTTCCTTGAATCGATTTCTCAAAGTTTGTGCAAATCGATTAAGTCGTAAACTGACTAAAATATCAATTTTGATCATTTTGGGGGTGTTAGTGAAATTTTGAATCTGAATATGTAAAGGCAGCCAAATTCACTGCTATTACATATTCTAAGTGTTTTCTTGTGTTAAGTCAGTAGTTTTTGCCATTTTTACATGGTTTTTCCTTTTAACATGCTCAAGCGGCACTTTTTGCCACAAATTACATGTTCTCAGACATGAGTTACGTGTAAGGTCGGTGGTTTTTACCACTTTTGCATTTTTATGAAGCATGTGTCATGTCAGCTGAAATTGCCACTTGAGAAAGATCTTCAAGTTCTCAAACTTTAGTGGCATTAATGGCCACTCGTGCTAAGCATTAAGGGCTTGTTTTTAAGTTTCTTAAATGTGTTATTTCATTTTTTTGTCATTTCTTTTCTTCTAATGCTTTCTAGTCAGTTCTTGAACTCTCCTCACACCATTCGACTGCATTGTTTTAGATTCTATCAAATGTCAAGCTGCCCTCGTTCACTTAGGGTTTTCTCCTTTTTAAACAAGGAAGTCTTTTCAACCGCTTTCACTTTTTAGGGTTTTCATTAATATAATTGTTTAATGACTTTATTAGTTTGAATTTATCTAAAACCTTTGTAGAATGTTGCGTTCCTGTTTGTTATTTTCATTTTTGTCCTAATCTTTTACTTTGAGTTCGTTCTTCAAACGTGCATTAACTAGGTCCTCAAATAGGTGTTATTGTTTTGTGCCCTAGATTGTAAACTGGTAATTCCAAACAGTGAAAATCTCTGATCAATGTTTGTGTCCCAGGTTTTATGGTAACATGTGTTGTTGGTGGTTTATCCCAATCAAGCACCAAAACCAACTCGCAATTCATAACCCTTGCATTTGTATTGCAATATCGGTATTATTTGCCACTTGGACATATTCATTGTTCTTGTTCTTGTGTAGCGATGGTTATATTTACCGTTCGAGTTCCATAAACTTGTGATCAGATGAGAAGTCGACAGTTTTTGCCACTTATGCATTTGAAGATATCAAAATGCAAGTGTATGGGCGGCAAAATTTGTTGCTCCTACACAAAAACCTTGAAACTCCTATCACATGTACTGTCGGTATTATTTGCCGCTTGAACATCAAACACAAATCATACCAATATGTAATAGCGGTGAATTTAACCGCTCTGACACTTGTGAAATATCCCTCATATGAAAGGGTGGCAAAATTTGCTGCCTATGCAAACATTCTCTCAAATTTTCCTAACTCTAGGATATTTTCAATTTTGCTTTTCTGAGCCCACTTTCCTCCGTTCTTTGACCCGCTCGCACTCTAGCCATTTCAAGCATGTTCCCATAGTCATGATCGTCGACATGCAATTTTCCCAGATTACCAGTATTTCCCTTAATTGCATGATCATGACTTTTTGTTGTAGCTTCTTCTGTGGATCTTCTTTCTCCATTGACATCCTTCTAGTGATAGTTGTTCAGATGACTGAATTGTCTCTGAAGAAGTCAAAGACGATGAAGTATAAATATCAAGGTGTTTTCCCAATCACCTTAGTTACTTCTAATGTTGATGACATTAGGGATACAGAGATTGGCTATGTGGACATGGCTAAATTTGTGGAAAGAACCAAGTCAAATAATCCCAGCTTGGCAATGAAGAAGATTATTGACAGTAACATCCATTTGGTGTCATCTTTCCCAGTGGCAGCACATAACATAGAATTTGTTCTTTAATGTGCTCAGTTTTATAACAGAGATACAAGGGCAGTGGTGGATGCAAGTGGCAATGTGATAATCAGACTAGATCCTAAATTCATTGATAAGGTTTTTATGTGCCCTCCTACTACAGAAGTGATAAAGATGGATTTTGTAGAAGCACAGAAAGAGTACGACAAAAATCCTGAGAAGGCAAAGAAGGTGATCAATACTAAATGGCTCAAGACTTCAAGGTCCAACTTGTCCAGGTGGCTACAGAGTTTTCCTAGGAGTGACTTTATAGAAGAAGTTGGTGATCTGATAACTCTTCTCAGTAGGATAAGGGGATTGGCTTCATCTTCACTATTTCATGAGTGGATGTATCCTTTCATCAAGGTAATACTCCAAGGGAAACAAGCTATCTTCTGGGGTGAACAAATTAGCAATGCTCTACACGAGCAATTGACAAAGGAGAGTAAATGATGCTTTCTTTGTAGTATTCTTATGTCTTTTTGACCCTCAACTAGAAGAAAGAAGAGTGTCAGATGAGGCTTGGACAGTGGTAAATGATTTTGGATGCATGTACTTACAGTTCCCTTCTTTCTCATATCTAAGGGTTGGCTTTTTCCAAGGTCATCCCTATATGTTGCCAAGGTTCCCCTCAGACAAACTTGTCTTAATGGAGTTATGTAGACAAATGATTGTCGTGTATAATAAACAAATGGAGCTCAAGAAACCAAGTTTCAGGTTTCCAGTTGAAATTGGCAGGTTCTTAGTATTAACTGTCGCAAAGGCTAGGGCCATGGAAACTAAGATGCAGCTTGTAACTATGAAGCAATTCAAGAGAAGGCCAAAGTTTGACTACAGGGGCGTGAAGGACAAAATCAAGAGGAAAACCCAATTCCATGAACCTATGGTTGAAGATGTCTAGGTAGATTTGAGAATAGAAGAAGATGTCCGGAAGTTGGATTATAGCCGGTTATCTTTGGAGCAGATTGAATATCTGGGACTTGCTGATATTCCTGAAGATCTAGTGGATGATGGAGAGTTGATCGATGACAGGTATAACACTGAGCAGATTGTTGATACTCCTCTTCCTCCAATCCAATGGTCTCAAAAAGAGTTGACATCTCTGAGGAAAAGATTTGAGCCTATATTGGCTAATACCAATAACTGGCTAGCAGATAAGGGAATTACTTTGAAAGAATTCCTTACAGGATCAGAGACTGAGATCCAAGAGCGAACAAGTAAAAAGGTTGAAAACAGGACGAAGAAGAAAAGTGATGTTCCCTCTTCTTCCAAGCCACATAAGCCCAGAATCAAATTTGTGATGAAGAAGTCAAAAGCTATGGAGAAAGAGCCTGAAATAGAAGATATGGAAGTTGAGAAACAGAACACTGAGGAGCCAGCCACTAAGGAAATGGAGATTGAAGACAGACCTACAAATCAACAAGAAGAGGAAGCTTTGTCTCCACAGAAGAATGCACAACAAGAAACGAGAGTCTCTATTGCAAGTATGAGGATAACTAGTGTTGTCATTGATGTCAACATACTCATATTGCATTAATGAGAAGGATTGGATGAGCTGTGTGCTGAGGATATTGAGGAAATTAGTCTCAATCAGGAATAGTGAAGAACAGTGATGACAGTAAGATAAAAGTCCAAGATAAGATGAAGATCAGAGGATGCGGTTTAAAGGGTTTGTAGATATAAGTCTTGACATGATTTAGTCAAGTTTTTAGAGGTCTGCATAATGATATAAAGAAGTTATGATTGCTTTAGTAGAACTGGTTCCGGCAGATGTTCAGTGGTGACAGAGTGTCACAGTTTGGTTCGGTGAGCTCCGGAATTGCATTATCTCATTCTATGGATTGGAGGTAGTGTTGAAGAAGTCCATGTGAAGTGAGAACTAGATCTGTTCATGGGTTTGAGGTTTGGAAGCACCTTTTTCATTATGACAGTGATGACAAACTGTGTTCTTGAAGTTTCGGATGAAGAAGAGAAGAATTCCAGAAAGATGATAAAGTGTGGATGTTCTTGGTGACTCAGGAAAGGTTTTGGTGATCATTGGATCATGTACAATTCTTATTGATGGTCCACATTGAAGTTAGAATTTGGATTTGATGTAAAGACCACTGGTTGTTGGTGTTCTTCCTGAGACAGGCTGACCGAATGTATTACACGTCTTCCGGATGATCTTAAAGTGTTTGCCAACTTAGATGATTGTTCCTAAGTTGATGCCTTGTATAAATAAAGGATTGTGAAGTCATTCCAAAGTGTGAAGTGTGCGGATGAGTGTGGCATAGCGAAGAAGAAGAATGAAAGGCAGAGCAAGAGTTTTTGGGCTTAAATGGAACTGATCTAGGCATGGTAAAGATGTCAATCTCTAGTTCAAGTTTGTGATACTTGATTACTTTGTAGACAGTGTGTCTCTTGTAGGCAGTGTGCCTCTTGTAGGCAGTGTGCCTCTTGTGAGCAGTGTGCTCAGGCAGTGAGCCCTAATTGGCATGTGCCATCTATTTTTCTTATTCTTCTAATAGAGAATAATCCTTGGGTTAATCACCTCGTGGTTTTTCCCTTAACCGGGTTTTCCATGTCAAAATCTTGGTGTCTCATGTATTGATGTGTATCTACTCTGGTGTTTATGCTTTATGCTTCATGAATGATTAATTACTATGTTATTGAATAACAAAGTGGATTTAAGTGTTTGAATTGGAAGCAAGTTTAGGATAACTGATTCACCCTCCCTCTCAGTTATCAACAGTCTCTTCTCCCTTGCCTGACACACCTATTGCAGTTCCTTTGTCTGTTTCCCCTATTGATATTCCCTCTTCTGAATCTCCCTCCCCTTCCAAAACAATTTTTGAGAATCCTCATAATACTTTTGAAGATGTTGTCTGTTCTTCAAAGTCTATTCCTAGCTTGTCTTCTTCATCTTTTGATATTGGGGATGCTTCCATATTTAATCACTTTGTAATAAATACTGAACAGGTTTCTAATTTAAATATAACAGATGCAGTTTTTACTAACACCTCACCTATTGTTTCCACTACCAGTGCAGTTCCAGTGACACCAACAATGGGAGCAGATCCTAATGTGAGTACTTCTATGCTTCCACCATGGTTGTCAGCTTATACACTGAAAAGGAAGAACCAAGCCATCTCCCCAGATGACTTTGATTTTAGTAAGCTAGTGCCTATAAAAGCCAAGACCCTGAAGAAGCCAAAGATTCTTTCAAGAATGCTTGGGAATAAGGGACACAAATTTCTTGAGATTGCAAAACCTCCACAGGATGCAACAATGGAAAATTTTATTATGAGTGATTACTCTATCTCTAGAGTTGAGATAGGCATGATAACTCATGAAAGTGTGAAGAATGATATGCAGTCAGTGATGGACATCCTGATTCAGAAATTTGATAAAGAGAAAAAATGAAAGATCACTACAAAGCAATGGTTGAACAGTTGACTGCAGTAGTAAGGAAAATCACTTTGAATTCAGAAGTAGTCACTCCCGAGGCCGTTTCTGTAGAAGACCCCATCATCTAGAAAGTAGAAAAGACTCATCTCAAAGGAAAGGTACTTGAAGAATATCTGGAATGGATGCACACCCAAGGAATCTCTCTTCTTATAGAGCTATCTGAGAAGGCAGACAAGATGGAGAAAATAAGAGCAGAACTTGATGATCTGATCGATGTTATTTCTCAAGATATCAAGTGCATAGAAAAGAATCATGATAAGTGGGTGGAAATGAGAAAGCTGAAAATAAGTGCTCTGATATCAATTGGTGCCATTCCTAATAGGGATTCTTATATAGAGACTAAAGAGGCATTGACATATAGGAGCCGTGTGCTGAAAGATTTGCTCAATGACCCGGAAGCTGCAAGGAAGCTCAGTGAACAGAGTGATGTTAGTCTTCTGCATAAATTGGAGGAGCTGTCGTGTAAGCTTGTGTCACAGGATAACCAATTTCTCTCTGCAGAAGAAATGGTTCAGGAATTTGAAGAGATGTTCTAGAAAGAGTTTGAGGATAAAACATTCTCAATGGCCTCCGTGGACAATATTCTTGATAATCAATTAACTTTGGATAATCTAAAAACCAAGTTTACTAGTCATGCAAAATCAGTCACCACATTTAGAGATGCCATAGTTAGAGCCAAGATGATTTCCAAGAACACAGTTAGTCTAGACAGTATTGGGATGCAAGCAACTTTCACCATGTATGATTGTCATATGAAGAAAGATGGCGATACAAGTTGAAGCAGTTTTTCCCAATACTTAGTTTATTTTTATGAATTTTAGATGTACTTTTGAAACAATTTTGGACATATTTACATGTACTTTTTTGATATGTAATTACATGTAAAAACATAGGAAGTCCCAAATTAAAAAGGACTCCTTTGTTGAATAAGTCATAGTTAGTTTTTCTTTTCCTATTTTTGCTCTCAGTTCCTCTTATAAATAAAGAGGACCCTCATTGTAAATATGATCTTTTAGTTATTGAAGCGAAACTCTGCCAAATTGAAGAGCATTTTGACACTTTGTGTTCAAATTGTAAATCAAGTTTTATCAAGAGAATAAGAAAGAAAGTGATCATTCAATCTTTGTGTTGGAATACCTTGTGGTGTATTGGAAATTGTTCTTATGTCCTTTTCCTAATACTATCTTATCCTTTTGATCAAATTGTAGTGTGAGTGAGAATAATCTGGGAGATGTTCTAAAGTTGATTGTGGAGACTTTGTGCTACAATAATTATTTTTAGTTTGTGATTTTAGTGTTTTCGAGTAAAAGATATTGGAAAGGCTTTGAACTACTATTATCTTTTGTGATCATTTATTTTGTCATAGTTTTCGGTGAAGACTTTGGGCTGCACCTTATTCTAGTAAAAGAAGCAATGATAGACTTTGTGCTCTCATGGGTTTCTTGGTTATTTCAATTTGTATCAAGAAAGTGCTATTTCATTTTGTAAACATCATTTCTGAAAAAAGAGAAATGGATGATATGGTCTCACCCCCAAGTTAATTTTTAGTTTAAATAAGTTTGTGATAATTGATAGGGAACCTCCCCTTGCTGAGAGGAGAGATTTATCTCACTAAACTGTGGTTGATATAACCATTTTGCCTTCAGTTAGTTGAAGACAAAATATTCACCCAACAAACCCTTCAAACTTAAACCCTAAAACCTATCCCTAAACCATCAGCGCTCAACACTATATCTTAAACCCCAATCCCTTAACCCTCAACCCTAAAGCCTCAACCCTCAATCGTTAAACTTTCAACCCTAAACCCTATCCCTAATCCCTCTACCCTCAACACTCTACTTTAACCCTAATCCCTTGACCATCAACCCTATCCCTAAACCAACTCTACTTTAGATTTAATACTCTACTATTTAATACTCTACTATTGCATTGATTTAATACTCTACTATTAAAGCTTAGCATTCACACAAATGTAGATGTTCATATTATAGAAGACTGCATTATATTAGACTATTAGAGATCCCTCAGAAAAATGTAATAACAAAACTACTTTGCCTTTTGTTAGCTTACAATTAAACCCATTCTTTTTGACACTCTTCTCTTAATAAAGTAAGAGTAATAAGAATATAAGGCAGAGAATTTGATCTTACTAGTATGCATGGTCAATTTACATTCCGTGACTTCATTTTAATTGAATAAAAATGTTTATCTAATTTGAAATGTGGGGCAGAGTTCACTATCATGTGCTTTTCTAGATGATAGGGTCTATAATGTCCAGGGTTCTTCAAAGAAAGGCCTATAAAATAATTAAGTTTTTGTTATACCAATCCTCCTGGTAAAGCTACAATTCAAATGCCTACTTTGAAAGTTGAAATAAATTAAATTAGACTTACAATTTTGATTTTCTTCCATTGTTTCAACAACATCATTGTTTTCTTCATTAGAAACCAATTCAATCAGCAACTTGCTACCCATTGGTTGACTTGAGCTGCATACTCTGTTAGAAGAAGGGTATCTTTTATCTATATCAATGTTGGTATTCATAAGCCGAAGAGCATTGATATTTTTTGCACACCCCGTTCTTTGAAATATCTTAACCTTAAAATATGACTTGGATATGTACTTGAACACAACAAAATCTCCAATCTCTAGCCCATGATGATTCACAAATTTTTTCCAACCCTGCCTAAATTCCAGTTTATTTATGGTAC
Source organism: Cunninghamia lanceolata (assembly GCA_027924645.1). Lineage (NCBI taxonomy): Eukaryota > Viridiplantae > Streptophyta > Pinopsida > Cupressales > Cupressaceae > Cunninghamia > Cunninghamia lanceolata. Next base: position 6,229,750 of record BSBN01001222.1, read on the forward strand.
CCCCTAATTGTACATCCCACTCCTGCCCACCTGGGCATTGCAACACCATACGTTCATCTATGTTGTCTATAAACTGTGAAACAAATGTAGGAGGAATGCACTGCCATAAACACATTACACAATTAGATTTTACAAGTTCTTAATAGTGTACAGGAAATAAAAGAATGAAACATAATGTATAGAGTTACCAGTTTTTGTGTAAAGTCTCCAAGCATAACTTTGAAGAAGGAGGCATGCCCATTCAACCAATTCATTCAACAACTTGTTGCCCATTGGTTGACTTGAATTACATATTATGTTAGAAGAAGGACATCTTTTATCTGTATCAATGTTGGTATTCATAAGCCGAAGAGCATTGATATTTTTCACACACCCTATTCTTTCAAATATCTTAACCTTAAAATATTACTTGGATATGTACTTGAACACAACCAAATCTCCAATCTCTAGCCCATGATGATTCACAAAATTTTCCCAACCCTACATAAATTCTAGTTTATTTATGGTACCCCCTAATTACACATCCCACTCCTGCCCACCTGGGCCTTGCAACACCATATGTTCATCTATTTTGTCTATAAACTATGAAACAAATGCAAGAGGAATACGCTGCCATAAACACATTACATAATTAGATTTTACAAGTTCTTAACAGTGTATAGAAAATAAAAGAATGATAAATAATGTATAGAGTTACCAGTTTTTGTGTAAAGTCTCCAAGCCTAACTTTGAAGAAGGAAGCACGCCCATTAAACCAATTTATTCAACAACTTGCTTCCCATTGGTTGACTTGAAATACATACTCTGTTAGAAGAATGGCATCTTTTATCTGTATCAATGTTGGTATTCATAAGCTGAAGAGCATTGATGTTTTTCACACACCCTATTCTTTGAAATATCTTAACCTTAAAATATGACTTGGATATGTAATTGAACACAATAAAATCTCCAATCTCCAACCCATGATGATTCACAAAATGTTCCCAACCCTGCCTAAATTCTAGTTTATTAATGGTAGCCCCTAATTGTACATCCCTAAACCCTAAACCCTAATCCCTAATCCCTAAACCATAAACCCTAATCCCTAATTATAATTTATGGTACCCTAAACCCTAAACCATTAACCTATCCCTAAATCCTCAACCATCAACACTTAAACCTTAAATCCTAAACCCTATCCCTAATGCCTCCACCCTAAATGCTATCCCTATTCCTAAACCCTCAACCCTTGACACCATACCTTAAACCCTAATCCCTATCCCTTAACCCTTAAAACTTGAACCCTAAAACATATCCCTACACCCTCAACACTCTACTTTAACCCTAATCCCTTGACCATCAATCCTATCCCTAAACCCTCAACCCTCAACCCTCAACTCTCAACATTAAACCCTAATCCGTCAACCTTAAACCCTAATCCCTCAACCCTAAACCCTATCCCTAAACCCTCAACCCTCAACACTATACCTAAACCCTAATCCCTATCCCTCAACCCTAAACCCTTAAAACTTAAACCTATCCCTACACCCTCAACACTTGACACTATATCTTAAGCCTTAAACCCTCACCCCTAAAGCCTCAACCCTCGATCCTTAAACCTTCAACCCTAAACCCTATCCCTAATCCCTCTACCCTCGACACTCTAACGCTAATCCCTTGACCATCAACCCTATCTCTAAACCCTCAATCCTCAACCCTCAACTCTCAACTCTCAACATTAAAACCTAATCCCTCAACCCTAAACCCTAATCCCTCAACCCTAAACCCTCAACCTTCAACACTATACCTTAAACCCTAATCCATCAACCCTAAAACCTAATCCCTCAACCCTCAACCCTAATCCCTCATCCCTAAACCCTAAATGCTATCCCTATTCCTAAACCCTCGACACTATACCTTAAACCATAATCCCTTCTCCCTAAACCCTAAACCCTATCCCTCAACCCTTAACCCTTAATTTACTTAAACCCTAAAACCTATCCCTAAACCCTTGACGCTTAACACTATATCTTAAACCCCAATCCCTTAACCCTCAGCCCTAAAGCCTCAACCCTAAACCCTATCCCTAATCCCTCTACCCTCGACACTCTACTTTAACCCTAATCCATTGACCATCAACCCTATCCCTAAAAACTAAACCCTCAACTCTCAACATTAAACCCTAATCCATCAACCCTAAACCCTAATCCCTAAACCCTAAACCCTATTCCTAAACCCTCAACCCTCAACACTATTCCTTAAACCCTAATCCATCAACCCTAAACCCTAATCCCTCAACCCTAAACCCTATCCCTAAACCCTCAACACTATTCCTTAAACCCTAATCCCTCAGCTCTAAACCCTAATCCCTCAACCCTATCCCTAAACACTCAACCCTTAGCACTATACCTTAAACCTTAATCCCTCAATCCTCAACCCTCACCCTAATCCCTCATCCCTAAACCCTAAATACTATCCCTATTCCTAAACCCTCAACCCAAGTCACTATACCTTAAACCCTATCCCTCAACCCTTAACCATTAAATGTTAAACCCTAAAACCTATCCCTAAACCCTCAACCCTGAACCCTCAACCATATACTTAAGCCCTAATCCCTCAATCATCAACCCTATACCTTAAACCTTAAAGCCTACACCCACAAACCCTCATCCCTAGACCATATAACCTCACCCCTATATCCTAAACCCCAAATATTGTGCCTCATCCCTATACTTAAATTAACCCTAAACCATATGTGCTATCAAACCAAGTCACCCTATGCGTTATATACCCTCAATCCATATCATAAACCCTAAACCTAATATACTAAGCCCTAATCCTCACACCTTACACACTTAATCTTATACACTCAACAACTTGAATATTAACCCTCAACTGTAACCCTCAACCCTCTAATCTCTACCCTCTACCTATTACTTAAGCCCTAATCCCTCAACCCTCAACCCTCAAAACTATACAGGCTTAGGTCCTTATATACCCTAAACCTAAAACACATACATACATACATACATACATGCATGCATACATACAAACATACATACATACATACAAACATGCATACATACATGTACATACATACAAGCATGTATACATACCTACAAGCATACATATATACATCCATGAAACATACTTATTAAACTTGAACATAACTAATTCAAAGGAAGACATAATGTGAGCACATTATAATGCACTCGCATTATGTCGAACTGGGAAAACAGTGACAAACATGCAAAAAGAGAAAAAACACAATATAACGCGAGCACGTTATAACACACTCACATTATAACGTGCTCGTGTTATATTGTGCTTTGGGAATCCCAAGCCTTAGGCTTGGGATTTGCTTTGGATTTCCAACCCAAAGGCTTGGAGTGCCTTTTCAACATCCACATACGTGTTTTTGCAAATTCTACAAGATTTCACATAATTTTGTTCATGCTAACCCTTAGATTTGCACGTGTTTCAAGGTCGAACAAATCAAACACCTAGGTAATGTTAGGCTTTCTCTTAGCTATTTAACGATGTAATTTTTTTTACATTTTGACAATGTTAAACCTTTCACCTTTAATTTCTTTTGTTTGTGTGTCTATTTTTTTGGCAAAAACCGTTGTTTGGTCTTTTTTTCAATGTAAATTATCTATTTGTTGAAATTTCAAAAAAATTACATATTTAGAAACTAGACTCCATTCTACACATATTAAAAAAAAAAGATTTTCAATTAGTTTTCAAAATGTATAGGGGTAGCATGGCCAAAATTCTATTTTTTAGGATTGTCCACTTTGAAAATTAGTAAAAAATCAAATATTCATCAAAACATTATCAAAAAAATTGGGCATAAACTACATGCTATTAGATAATTTCTCACTGAAGCAATTTTAAAAATACCAAAAAAAAGTTAACCTTTTGAGGGAGCCACAAAACATGCTATGTTATGTTTTTTTGACAGAAACAACACCAATTTGTGTGGCTCCCTCTTTTGAACCCCTTAATCTATACCATTTTAAAAAAAAATTAGTAGTTTAGAAAGTAGACTCGGAGCACTATGAACATTGTTTTAGTTGCATCTCCAAAATTTGAGTGTAACTATGCTCAATTTCTCATCCAAGGCTAGTATTTCCTGATTTCAGAAAAAAAGTGGCCACTTAAGACCCCTTTTTGTTCTCCCATCTTCTTGCACTTACCCTATAGATTGAAGCACAAGCACACTATAAAATGATAGTTGAATCAAAGTGGATATTTTGAGCCTTATTAATGCAGTTATAAAGGAACACTTATACATCACTAGGTTGCAAAGAGATTCTTATCCTCCTCATATATCTCCTAGTGTACACATAATGACACTTCTACACCTACTTTTGGCTCTCTCACCCTACTAATCTAGGTATGACCTAAATGCCTAGATGTCTCATGTCATATCATCCCCACCTCAGACCACTATCTATTCTCTTAGGTGATCCTTGGCTCATTGCAATGTGGGTTGTCCATGAACTGTCATCCACTAGTACCTTAAATTCCCCATGATGGTCATGTCTTCATAATTTCTCATAGCCCATACCAACTAGCTGTTACCTTAAGACAATTCTCCTTAGATTATTTTTTGTCAACCCCTTCTGGTCCACCTCAACCTCATACCAATACCCTCTTTCACCTTTACCTATCTTATGCCTCTAAACACATTTACCCCCCACCCCACAACCTCTTTCTATTATTTCACCTACTCCACTAGCTATGCCCCTATCTTCCCCACCATATATCCCACCTATTACTACTTCACCTTCCTCATTAACTTCTATCTCCCCTCTAATGCCCCTCCAAGATAAAGTAAAAGAAAAAGTGTAGGATATTTCCCCAACCACTTCTAAAAGTAGGCCTAAGAAACTTCCCCAAAACTACACCTAACCTACTAACCAACCCATATTTATCCTACCTATTTCCTAATCTACCCCTACGAGACGCTCCAAACCAAGAAATTTTGCTTCTAACCCACTCCTGACAAACCTCAAGACAAAGAAAATGATAAGAAATTTTTAAAATAAGGTTTTTCTTGTCCTATCTTTCCTCCCTCCTATTATCCCACAAACTCTTGATATTCCCCTTTCCCGTAAACCCATAAACTTACCTAATTTCTATGTGTTTTCTAGTTCCATTCTTGTATCCCTTGTTCTGCCCCTCATTCCCATCACCAATCTTTTCTTGACATCTTAAAACCCTCTAGATTAGGCATTGTCCTACCTCCATCACTACCAAACAAACAAAAATTTGAGCACTATCCTACCCTATCCTACCACCAACCTAAACCTAAACTAATACCTTCACTCCCTCTTTAACTTCTTCTACAACTACTATCTCTCTAATTGAGGTGGTTCCTCTTCTAAAGCCTCATTATCCTAGTATGCTCATGTCTACTAGAATCATAGAGGATCAGAGATTAGTGGAATATTCTCTACCTGAGCCATCAACCCATGTAGTTGGTGGGTGACTCTTTGACTTAATTGTTTATTTTCACATGTTATTAGTAATATTCACTTGTTTAGTGACCATCATTCCTTCTATAGACTTTTAGGAGGGCATTGATCTTGTTGCATCTAAAAAATGTCCCCTTTCTACTTCTCTTGATGCTATTATGGTCCCTCCTTTGTTGACCCTTATACCACACAATAGTCATGAATCCTCATATGACCATGATTGGGATAAGGATGACTTATTGGATGAGGAGTTTAATGAGTAGGCATTGTATATTCATCTAATTTGTATATATGCATGTGACTTGTGTTCTTTATTGTGTGTACTTCCATGTTTAGGTGAACATGTGTATGTTAGTTCCCCTTTAAGGACCCATGCTACTCTTATAAGTACATCACCATGTTATTATTTTATAATTGAATAATGTTATTTTATTTTCAGATGATGTAGGCGAAGACACCTCCTGATGTTTAGATGGAAATGGAGCATGGTGTGTCTTCCATAATCGATAGCTCCATGCCTTTGATGATAGTATGAGGTAGATTAGTAAATTTCAAATTACATTCATTGTTATAGTTGTTTATTATTTAAAAATCAAATGATTATGGTGCAGTCACGGTAGGAGGGTTCACAAAATGAGTAATCTGGACCATGCAACAGGAGTAAACACAATGGAAACAACTCAAGAAATAAAGAAAATGTAGATTCAGTCATTTAGTTTATCATAGAATTCAAATAGAGATCGGTCGGCATCATGCGGGCCTACAATTGGGCTCACAGGCCTGATTACATACAAGCGCAAGATAAAGCTTTGAAGTCCTCTCTCACAAACCTAAACTGTTAGCTATCACTATGTTATGAACTTCCTAACTTCTTTCTTAAGGATCTATTACATCAATATATATCTAATCTGGATCAATAGATTCCTCTGCGTCAGCCGAGGAAGATCACAAATTCCAAAGAAGAGATGTAACGTGTACACACAGATAGGTCAAACCTAAATGCATAGAACACTTCTGGTAAATGAATGGAATGAAGTATGGATCTCCAAGGAAGGTTGGCCACGAACCAAAGATCATTGACTAATGTGTCATTAGGCTCCAAAGATCAGGAAATGCTTCTACAAGTTTCTCCTTTAGCTGATTACCAGTGAATATCGGGATGCTCTACTCTCAAAAACAACCAACTTCTGATAGCAATATCTTTCCAGTAACTAATCCAAATTCTCTGAATTCTTGATATGATGTAGATGAATGAATGTATATGCTAAGTCCAGATCCGCAAGGTGTGAAATGCCAAAACTGGACCACAAGCTGAAACTGCTTCTGACTAAACTGAACCGAACTAGAAAATGAAAAGAAACAAACTGAACTACAAACAAACTGAAATACAAATGTTTTTGGTTGATGCAAGATTACTCTTGAACAAGGGATGCTCCTGCATCAGACATCCAAGGTTATTGAAAAAGTGAGTCCCTCACTTTGCTGGGGCTAGGGGAGAACCAAGACAGTCCACCTCAGCCTAAGAAATCCATGATGAATCTTCTTTTGGTCTGCCTTTCCACTTCACAAGGTATTCTTAGTATTGTTAGCCTCTAGTGCTACGTCCAACTCTGCTGTTAAAAATGTCTTCAATCTTCTCTAGTGCTTGTTGTGGAAACTACTTCTGCAAGTCTTCATCCATACTATCACTGAACTCTACTTCATGATACTGATGCAAGTCTTCAATGTTGAAAATAGGTGGAATAACTAATGTTTCTGGTAATTCTACTCATACGCATTTACTGAATCAAAATTTCTGAGTATCCTACAAGGTCCAAACTTCATCATCTTCAACTTGTTATATGTCCCAACATGAAATATTTCTTTTCTCAAGTACACCATCACTTCTTCTCCAACTTCAAATTCATTATGTCTTCTCTTCTCATCTGCCTTCTCTTTGTACTTATTGTTCATATCCTCCAAATGCTTCTTAACCTGATTATGCACTATCTTCATATGATCTACAAATTATTCTGCTTCCGCACTCCTCCTTTCTTCTATACTGATATCTCTTAGTTCTGCTACTCCTCTAGGATTCACTCTAGTCACAATCTCAAAAGGTGTTCTTCCGGTACTCTTGTTCACTGAATTATTGTATGAAAACTCTGCTTGTGAAAGAATCAAATCCCAACTTCTAGTTTTCTCTCCAACCAAACACCTAAATAAGTTTCCCAAATTCCTATTCACTACCTTTGTCTATCCATCTGTCTATGGATGAAAAGTTGAACTAAACTTCAAATTTGTCTTCATCTTCTTCCAAAGTATCCTCCAAAAGTATCCAACAAACTTTGTGTCTCTGTTTGAAAATATACTCTTAGGTAATCCATGCAATCTCACAATCTCCTTGAAAAATAGGTCTTCTACATGCACTGCATCAGTTGTCTTCTTACAAAGTATGAAATGAGCCATCTTTGAAAATCTGTCAACCACTACAAATATTGAATCATGTCCTCTCTGTGTCTTCGGCAATCCCATTACAAAATCCATGCTTGTGTCTTCCCAAGGTCTCTCTGGTATTGTCAAAGGTTTATACAATCCAGTATTTTGACTACTTCCTTTTGCAACTTGACAAACTCTACAACTTTGCACAAATCTCTGAACATCCTTATGTATCTGAGGCCAAAAGTAGTTTTCACTCACCAAAGCCACTGTCTTGTCAATGCCAAAATGTCCTGCCAATCCACCACTATACTTCTCCTTCATCAAATTATCTCTCATTGAATTTCTAGGTATGCACAATTGACTTCCCTTGAACAACATATCTTTTTGAATGAAATAGTCCAACCACTTACTCCTATCTATCACAATAGGTTCCTTACATGCTTTCCAAGGTTCTGCAAAATTAGTGTCTCCCTCATACATGTTCTTCAACTCATCAAAACCCAACACTTCAACTCTCATCTCTATCAACAAGTTTCTTCTTCTACTTAATGCATCAACAACTTTGTTTGATTTTCCACTCCTATGCTTCAACACAAAAGTATAACTCTGCATGAACTCTACCCACCTCATATGTCTCTGATTCAACTTACCTTAACTATTCAAATACTACACAACTTAATGATTTGTATACAACACAAACTCCTTAGAAAACAAGTAATGTCTCCACTTCTTCAAGGCTTGAATTATGGCATAGAACTCTTGATCATAAACTAAATATCATCTCCTTGCATCATTCAACTTCTCACTAAAATAAGCTACAAGTCTACCTTCTTGACTTAACACTGCTCCAATTGCATTTCCACTTGCATCACAATCAACTTGAAATACCTTAGTGAAATCTGGTAATGCCAAAACGGGTTGCTCTGTCACTTTCTACTTCAACAACTCAAAACTTTTATCTTCTCTAGATGTCCACTTAAAATCTTTTCTATCACCTCTCATTGTCTCTGTCATAGGGTTGCAAACTAAACTAAAATTTCTGATGAACTTCCAGTAGAAACTAGCCAATCCATGAAATGATCTAACCTCTCTAATGCTCTCTGGTGTAGGCCATCCAACAATTACTTTCACTTTCTCAGGGTCCATCTTCAATCCTTCCTCAGAAGTCACAAATCCCAAATATACCAACTCTTCCCTCATGAAACTACACTTCTTGATGTTTATCAACAATTTCTCTTATCTCAATCTCTATAAAACTTGTCTAATATGCCACAAATGTTCCTCTTTTGTCTTACTAAAAATCAAAATATCATCCAAGTACACAATAACAAACTTACCCAAGAATTTCTTCAAGACTTCATTCATTAATCTTGTTAGCACTCATTTTGACCTGGGGTTGATTTTCATGATCAGGGGGTTTCTTCATTTGAACCCTTTATCTTCTTGCCCATTTTCCTAAGTGTTGGACCTCCTCAGCATTTTTCAGCTGCAGCATCATATTTTCCTAAGGAGGAGGTCATCATCATCATCTTGTCTTCGATTATGGTCTGCATCATCGTGTTCTCCATCGACCGGTTTCTCATCGTCATCATCATATTTTATTATTGGGTGATGTCTGGATATCATCCTGATCCTGCTGATGAGCTACAGTGCGCCCTGATTTGCTTGCGGGGGTGATTTTTCAAGTATCCGATGATCTTCCATTTATCACCTTGCCCAAACATGATGATGATGTTGCCCTGATATTCTGAAGGGGTTATTCTCTAAGTTGTTCGACCTGACTTGTTTTTTCTTAAGGGTCGTCATCATCATCATCATATTTCCAGTTATCACCGTGTTGCTTGCGAGGGTCATCATATTTACTGCCTTCATGATATCTCGCCGGGGTGATATTTTTATCATCGGGTGATCTTGGTTATGATCATCCTGATGATGTTGTTGAAGATTTCTAAGTGTGACCCGATATTCACTAGGGTCATCATATTTTGAACGTCAGGATGATCTTAGTCAATATCATCCTGATGATGTTGTATCACTTCGTGTTCGTTGTTTTATCATCCTGATGATGCTGACGTCATTCTTATGACCGGGTGATATCTATTTCTCTGCCTATCTGCATCATGATATTTCCGAAGGAGGGGGTGATATTTTCATATCACCCAGGTGTATGTTTGTTCCAGCGTCATGATGATGCTGATATCAAGGAGATATCCGCCTGCCGGCTTCGTGCATTATCTAGTGGGGGTGATCTTTTCAAGCATCATCATATTCATCTATCGCCCCGATCTTATAGTGGAGCTACAGTGCAACCTGATATTTGTGCATCAGGATGATATTTCCAAATATCCGGTTGTCTTCCGAATATCATCCTGATGTCAACATGACGATGACGTCATCAAGGTCCGGGGGGGTCACGTTTCTAACACTGATCATCTTGTGGAGATCCCCTGATATTTGCAAACATGATGATGACATCATCCGGATATGAGGAGGTGCGCAACGGGCGGATATGATGATGACGTCATCAGGATGTTCATCGGCCAGACTTTTGGTATAGGCTCAGCAGGAGGATGTTCCTCCGATGGATCAGGTTGTGCGGATGAAGGCAATTATCATGCAGGTTATATTGCGATATGATGCTGATGTCAGGGTGATATTTCAGGCAACAGGATATCATGCTGCTGGAGGATGATGATGATGAAGTCTTATACTAGTGTCGTCAAGAGCAAAAGCACTAACATGATATATGCTCATGACCTAGTATATAAAGTGTTAATGAGGTTGCTGCGGGGTGCATGTGGGATAATTGATATCCTGCATATTCGAAATATCATGATGATGAATCTCGGCGGGAAATGGTTGCGATCGACTGTTAGATGTTCTTCCCAAGGCCGCGGGTTGGTGCGCCATTAATGGCGAAGGTTGCAGAGGTATGGGCGGATCTGGTACCCGATTGAAGGTGTACATCAGCGGACAGTGGCGCAGGGCTCGAGATATCTTCCTGTCTCCTCCCCTACCTACTGCATTCATGTTTGGGCGCCAATCTGGTAGTGTTTGAGCGCCATTTTCCTGATACTGTGTATCTGGTGGGATTTGTGGTCAACCATGTAATTAATTGCTTTGGTACACTACCTGGCTGTTATAAGCAGGAAGTGTTACTCATTTGTGGTTGTTGAAAGTTGAAGATTTTTGGCTCTGTAATTCATAACAAGCTGATCTGGTTGCTCTATACAGCTTAACCTGTGAGTTTATGTATCTCTTGTTGTATGTTTTTGGCATGAACCCACTGATTTCATGATTAATCTCATATGAGAAATGCTATCTTAGCATGTGTTGTGTTAATTCTGTCTCCAGTATTGCATGTATTCTTCTTCTGAATCTGGATATTTGGGTAATGTTTAGATTCTAGAGCATAGAATTCCTATGTTGAATGTCTGATCTTTTAACTTCTGCTCAATGGGTAGATTAAACTATTTTCAGGTTGAACATTGGGAAGGGTATACTGCAGTAGGGATACCATAAGTAGAGATAACTTAACACTCTTTATTGGGAGATATCTGTAAGACAGGTATCACATATATCCCCTTGAAATCCAGTTTTAGCTGTTCATGCTGATCATTCACAGGTGTATGTCTACTGACTCCAGGCCCTGGATAGGCACCAATCTTGCTTTGTGTTTGTGTTACAACCATGTCCAGCTTTGCATCCAAACTTAAAATCCAAATCAAAATCTAAAACAACCATTAGGACATTAGAGTTAGTTTTAGGATCCTCAGTCCTCTGTCTACAACTGCAAATAGGCCCAAAGCTAGCCCCTTTGCTCTTATCTTTCAGTTTTGGTCTACTTACAGGAGGACTTATCTGCTTTCTGTCAGCATCCCAGCCTTGTATGCATATCCTCATGGATGTTGAGTAGGGAATACCCCCCTAGGTCTTGCAGAGCCTGAAGAAGAAGAGGAGATAAAATATAGAGTCTATCTCCTACACTGTTGGCCCCTGGCCCAGAGATCCTGTTGATCACTGATGGCTACCTTGTAGGGAAATCTGGGAATAAGCATCCAGTCTGGGAAAAAACCAACAGAAATTGGCGACTCCGCTGGGGAACCTTGTGAAAGAACCCTGGTTTTCAAAAGAAAATAGTTCCTAGTAATAGGTGGCGACTCCGAAGTAATCTCCCAACCGGTCAAAGTAAAATTTATATGCAGGGGAGAAGATCCCAACAAAATCCTTTATTTGAAGAGTTACCAGTAACAAAAAGAATGATGTACAGAAGAAAGGGAACTGTCTCAGTTAGTCATGAGAGTTCCCCCAGAAAAGGTGATGATATACAAGATAACCCTAGGCCATTAGGACAGCATGCGCCTTATTTTTCAAATGCAGAAGCTGATATTCAAGGTGCATATGAGAGGCAATAGGGTGGTAGCATGAGAATGAGGTCAGAGGTGTTCAGAAGTCTAAGAGCAGAACTAGAATATCTACAAGCCATGAAAATCAGAGATGATATGAAGCAGAAAGTGCAAGCCTTAAGAACTGCCCAAAATGATTCAGTTCCTACCCTAGAGAATGCAAATGTGCAAAGACATCAGCAAAGATATGAAGTGCAACATCAGCATCATGATGAGAGACAAAATGTGAATGATGCTAGGATACCACTGAATAATGCAGGAAACCAGAATGCAAACAGAAATGTTAATGTTAATCAGTTAAACAGACAGCCCATGCAGTTAGATAGATTCAGGCAGCTGGTGTTTGATGGTATTCCTGGGTATCCTAACCCCATTGATAAGCATCTGAGGCTGCAAGTGCCTAAATTTTCAGGAAACAACACAGTGTTAGGAGAAGATCATCTAAAGGCCTTTCAAAATGTCATGGATAATTTTGAGGTTGAGCATGAGGATGTTTTCATGAAGTCATTCATGCAATCCTTAATAGATGAGGCAAGAGAATGGTACAGGAATCTGCCTGACCGGAGTATTTCATCATGGGATGATTTTAAAAGGATGTTCAAGGAGCAATATGGTGATAAAACTGACCCTAGCTTTTTTGTAAATGAGTTCACCAGTATCACTAAAGGGTCAAATGAGCAGGTTGCAGATTTTAATGCAAGATTTACTAAAGTGTTGAACAAATTGCCACATCACATGAGGCCAAATGAACCAATGTGCATAATTCTGTATATCAATGCCTTTGATGCAAAGACTACATATGGACTAAGAGATAAAGGTCCTTCTACTCTCAGGGATGCTTTCAGAATTGCAGTAAATATTGAAAACAATAGGAAAGCATCGGGCAAGACAAATAGAAGGGATGATGTAAAAATTCTGCAGAACCCAAACAAGCCTCAGAACACTCAAGGTAGTACATCTGCCCCTGAAGATAAGATAGACAAATTGGCAAATGTTGTTAAGGACCTAAGCTATAGATTAGCTAGAAGTGAAAAAGGGATGGGTCCTGATAGGCAAGTCTATCAAAGGCAGGAAAAGAGGCCATCATTACATGATATGCCTTATAACACCAATTGGCATGATGGTAAGCCTGTATTCCCACGTAACAACACAAATCAGAGGGCTCAACATGTCAAAGAAACTCCTGATCCTCTAAAGAAAGCTATAAATATTGCTGATGATGCTCCGTGGTGTATAATTTGTTAGATGCCACATTCACAGTCACAGTGTATGATTGCTCAATCCTTGTATGATAATGCTACATCTTGTAATGAATGCAATGAGCCACATCATGTGCAGGATGATGACGTTAATATGATGTCCATAGGCAATGGATATACTCTTTATGATGCTGATGAGAATACAGATCATCAAATTCAGGCCTACCAACAGTTCTCATATGATGAAGATAATGAAGATAACTATGTGCATGCTCAGAACTCACACAATTTTCTGAGCAACCTACAACGACCTTTTGATGAGGAAATTAGAGCCTTCACAGCTGCAGCAGTTGCTCAAGTCAAAAGCAACTACAATCTCAGAGGTAAAAATCAAGTAGGCAGCCCACATCAGCCAGAGGATATTTCTGCAGGTCAGCTAATGCATGGTCATAAAGGAACTGAACCACAAAAAAGGCAGTGGGTAAATAATAAACAGAACTTTAGACACAGAACAGGTCATGAATTTCAAGGACCAGAAATCAAAATCCCTCAGGCTGAAGATCAAAGTAAAGGTTCCCAAGACAAGAATGATGATCAGGGAACTATGAAAGTGAAAGCTAAATCAGCTCAGGATAAAAGCAAGATTGTGGAGCAAGCTACAACTGTTGTACAAAACTATGCTCCATTTGATATAGCTCAGGTCCTCTCTCAGGTAAAGGTCTCTGTTCCACTTATGGAACTCATGAAAATGGAAGAGATCAAGAATAGGACAATATCCCTAATCTCAGGGGTACCTTTTCAAGCTAAACAAAATGTTCAGACCTAGGGTGAGAAACATATCATGTGTAATGAAGAAGATGAGACTCCTGAAGTCTATTTAGGAGTGACTATGACAAAGTGTCCTTCACAAGTGGAACCATTTTATGTTTCCCTGGTTATAAATGGAAAAATAATTAGAAATTGTATGCTTGACTCTGGAGCATCTACAAATGTCATGCCTTTGGCTATCATGCAACAAACTGGATTGAAAATTGACAAGGCATGTGGAAAATGTTATGCTATGGATGCTAGAGAGGTACCAGTTATCGGAATCATGAAGGATGTAGATTTCAAACTGGCAGCATTTCCTGAAAAAAGATATAAAATGAATATAACAGTGGTTGACATCAAGCCACAATATGGTATGTTGTTGTCAAGAAGATGGGCAGCACTAATTGGTGGAAGTATGCAGCTGGACCTGTCATATGCCATGATTCCAATGAATGGCAGGGATGTCAAGCTAATCAGAGAACAAAGATCATCCGAGACAGTGGAAGACCAAGAAGCAAATGAACAAGTATGCTTTGTAGACACTGACTGTGATAACTTCAAGGTTGTCTCAGATGATACTGAAGATAAAGAAAAAAATGTATGCATTGGAGAGCTGGATCAGCAAGGCTTATGGACCATGTTTTTTGATGGAGCTTGTGCAAAAGAAGGCTCTGGAGCTGGAGTTGTTTTCCTATCTCCAACTGGTAAGCTCCTCAAGTTCTCTTTCTTGCTGAAGTTTGATTGCACAAACAATATTGCAGAATATGAGGCTTTACTCTTAGGCCTAAATATTGCTCTCAAACATGGAATTAAGATGTTAAGAGTATTTGGAGATTCTGAGCTGATTGTATCCCAAATTAGAAATAAGTATGCTGCAAAAAATAAAAGACTGAAACAATACAAGCATGCTGTTTGGGATACCATTGAATTATTTGATGCATTTTCAATAGGCTGGGTAGAGAGGTCAAAAAATGTTATGGCAGATTTCTTAGCCAATGTAGCAATAAGGCCAGATGACATCACTCTGTTAGGTGTTACAAATGTAGAAATTAAAATTAGGCCTGCAGTACCAGAAAATATATGCAGTTGGCAAGTGTTCAATGATGATAGGGATTTGTTGAAATTTTTGCACTGCATAGATGAATATGAGAATCAACAAATTGATTTCCAAGCTTTTGTAGAGACTGTAGATGGAAAAGAAACTCTTGTGGGAAAAGAGATAATTCAATTGAAGACTAATAAAATCCCTAGAGGGTTGGTAGCTTTGGAAAGAGCTTTTGACAGTAGAGATAAAATGGTCACAAGGACATCTCCCACAAATAAGGAAGATTTAGAGGAGATAAATTTGGGGACATCTCAGGCCCCTCAGAAGGTATACATTGGTAAACAGCTCAAACCACACATTAGAAGTATGCTGATTGCATTACTGAAAAAGTATAAACATGTTTTTGCTTGGTCATATGAGGACCTAAAAGCCTATAGGGAAGATTTGTTCCAGCATGAGATCCCATTGAAGCCTGGAGCTAAGCCATTTAGACAAAAGCAAAGACCTATTAATCCTACCTTAGCTCCCAAGATGCAAGAAGAACTCAAAAGGCTCAGGGAAGCTGGAATAATTGTGCCAATCAGACATTCAACTTGGGTGTCTAACCTTGTCCCAGTCAGAAAAAAGAATGGTGATATTAGGCTTTGTGTTGACTTCAAGAACTTGAATGTATCCTCTTTAAAGGATAACTATCCACTGCCTAATATGGAAGCTATGTTGCAGAGAGTGACTGGTTGTGAACTCCTATCCATGATGGATGGATTTTCAGGATATAATCAGGTGAAGGTAAAGGAATCAGAACAGTATAAAACCGCCTTTACTACTCCATGGGGAACTTATGTGTATGTTAGAATGCCATTTGGACTAACAAATGCAGGTGCTACATTTCAAAGAGCAATGGATGTTGCTTTTGCAGGGCTGATTGATTCAATCCTGGCTGTATATCAGGATGACCTGACTGCTTACTCAAAGAAAGAAGAGCAGCATTGTTTGCATCTGGAGTAGATTTTCATAAGAGCACTAGAGTATGGTATTTCTTTGAATCCAAAGAAGTGTGCCTTTGGAGTAATTGAAGGAAAGCTTCTGGGACATATTGTTTCCAAGGATGGAGTCAGGATAGATCCAGAGAGAGTGGCAGCCATTGACAGGATTCAAATGCCAAAAACTGTAAAAGGAGTTCAGTCCTTCTTTGGACAGATAAATTTTGTTAGGAGATTTGTTCCCAACTTTGCAGAAACCACAAGGAACATTTCCAAGATGATGAAGAAGGATGCAACTGTCAACTGGGAAAGGGAAGCAATAGAATCATTTCAGAGTATCAAAGAGGTAATCAAGATGGCCCCTGTTCTCAAATCTCCTGATTTTTCTAAGCCATTCCAAGTATTTTCATTTGCTTCCTTTCATACTGTTGCTGCATGTTTGCTACAGAAAAACGAAGATGGTTTTGAACAGCCCATCGCTTTCTTCAGTATGTCCTTGCAGGCCTCTGAGTTGAAGTATGATATTATGGAAAAACAGGCATATGCACTTGTCAGGGCCATCAAAAGTTTCAGACCATACTTGGTAGGATCATATATAATTGCATATGTACCTCATGCAGCAGTCAAAGACATATTCACTCAGCAGGAGGTGACTGGAAGAAGGTGCAGATGGATAAACAAGCTGCAAGAGTTCAACATAGACATACAAGTTACTAAGTTGATAAGAGGACAAGGATTAGCCAAGATGATGGCACAGTCAAACTTGGAAGCATGCCAAGTTAATGCAGTCCAAGATGAGAGTATAAATGTATCAGGATCTGAATGGTACAAGGATATTATCTATTACTTGCAAAATCTGAATTGTCCTTCCCATTTCAGTGACAGTCAAAAGAGGACTTTAAAGTTACATGCAATCAGGTATGTTATTGTTCAAGGTGAGCTGTACTGGAAAAACCCTGATGGTGTGCTGCTGAAATGTGTGGATGAGGATGTGGCTAACAATATTTTGATTGATATGCATAAAGGATTGTGCGGTGGACATTATACTACCCAAACAACAGCTCATAAAATTCTCAGAGCAGGATATTGGTGGCCCACTCTCTTTTCAGATGCACAAAGGTTAGTGAGAAAGTGTGACCCTTGCCAAAGATTTTCAGGAAAGCTGAAATATAATGGTGCTTTACCCCTCAGAACTGTAACTGTGGATGCTCCATTCCAGCAATGGGGAATTGACTTCATAGGGGAAATTGCAGACAAATCAAGTGGGGGACACAGTTGGATTTTGGTGGCAACTGATTACTTTACCAAATGGATTGAGGCCATTCCAACTAAGAGAGCTACAAGTAAGGTGGTGATAGATTTCATACTAGAAAACATCATCATCAGGTTTGGAGTACCATTTAAGATAGTCACTGATAATGCTATGTGCTTCAGATCAGGTGAATTTGTTGATTTTTGCAACAGGTATGGGATAAATCTGTCATATACATCACCATATCACCCACAAGGAAATGGTCAAGCAGAATCAAGCAATAAGAGCATCATGAAAATTATCAAGAGGATACTAGACAAGAACAAGAGAGCTTGGGACTCAAAGTTGAACTTAGCAATATGGGCTGACAGAGTGACAGTGAAAAGGGCTATTGGGAAGTCACCTTTTGAGCTAGTATATGGTGCATCAGCTAGACTACCCATAAACAATCTCCTACCAGTTTACAGATTCATTCAGGAAAATGATGAGGAGATTGAAGATTCCATGACAGAAAGAGTGAATCAGCTGGTTGCATTGGATGAAAACAGAAGGAAAGCCCACCAGATCAATCTCAAAAGACAACAAAATGTGAAATATCAGTTTGACAGGAGAACTACAAAAAGGAAGTTTCAAGTCAATGATCTGGTGCTCATTTGGAATGCTAAAGGTCAGGAAAAGGGTAAACATGGTAAATTTGAACCCTTATGGATGGGCCCATATCAGGTTTGCAATACTCATGGGGAGGATTCTTATTTCCTCCAGGCCCTAGATGGTGAAGTTCTGGAATTGCCTGTGCATGGCCAATTCCTTAAGTTCTATTTTGCATAAATGACTTGTTGCTGTGCACATTTGTAAAAATATGTATGTAGTGTAAATGCCTTGTACAGCTCGTGCTTTTTGGCTTTTTGTCTGGTCTGCCCGGAGATCTGGTTCTCGCTGCAGGCTTTCACCTGCACGTCCCCATTCGGAGCCACTGTTAGCACTCATTTTGACCTGGGGTTGATTTTCATGATCAGGGGGTTTCTTCATTTGAACCCTTTATCTTCTTGCCCATTTTCCTAAGTGTTGGACCTCCTCAGCATTTTTCAGCTGCACCATCATATTTTCCTGAGGAGGAGGTCATCATCATCATCTTGTCTTCGATGATGGTCTGCATCATCATGTTCTCCGTCGACCGGTTTCTCATCGTCATCATCATATTTTATTATCGGGTGATGTCTGGATATCATCCTGATCCTGCTGATGAGCTACAGTGTGCCCTGATTTGCTTGCGGGGGTGATTTTTCAAGTATCCGGTGATCTTCCATTTATCACCTTGCCCAAACATGATGATGATGTTGCCCCGATATTCTGAAGGGGTTATTCTCTAAGTTGTTCGACCTGACTTGTTTTTTCTTAAGGGTCGTCATCATCATCATCATATTTCCAGTTATCACCGTGTTGCTTGCGAGGGTCATCATATTTTCTACCTTCATGATATCTCGCCGGGGTGATATTTTTATCATCGGGTGATCTTGGTTATGATCATCCTGATGATGTTGTTGAAGATTTCTAAGTGTGACCCGATATTCACTAGGGTCATCATATTTTGAACGTCAGGATGATCTTAGTCAATATCATCCTGATGATGTTGTATCACTTCGTGTTCCTTGTTTTATCATCCTGATGATGCTGACATCATTCTTATGACCGGGTGATATCTATTTCTCTGCCTATCTGCATCATGATATTTCCGAAGGAGGGGGTGATATTTTCATATCACCTGGGTGTATGTTTGTTCCAGCGTCATGATGATGCTGATATTAAGGAGATGTCCGCCTGCCGGCTTCGTGCATTATCTAGTAGGGGTGATCTTTTCGAGCATCATCATATTCATCTATCGCCCCGATCTTATAGTGGAGCTACAGTGCAACCTGATATTTGTGCATCAGGATGATATTTCCAAATATCTGGTTGTCTTCCGAATATCATCCTGATGTCAATATGATGATGACGTCATCAAGGTCCGGGGGGGTCATATTTCTAACACAGATCATCTTGTGGAGATCTCCCGATATTTGCAAACATGATGATGACGTCAGCAGGATATGATGATGACGTCATCAGGATGTTCATCGGCCAGACTTTTGGTATAAGCTCAGCAGGAGGATGTTCCTCCGATGGATCAGGTTGTGCGGATGAAGGCGATTATCATGCAGTTATATTGCGATATGATGCTGACGTCAGGGTGATATTTCAAGCGACAGGATATCATGCTGCTGGAGGATGATGATGATGAAGTTTTATACTAGTGTCGTCAGGAGCAAAAGCACCGACATCATATATGCTCATGACCTAGTATATAAAGTGTTAAAGAGGTTGCTGCGGGGTGCATGTGGGATAATTGATATCCTGCATTTTCAAATATCATGATGATGAATCTCGGCGGGAAATGGTTGCGATCGACTGTTAGATGTTTTTCCCAAGGCCATGGGTTGGTGCGCCATTAATGGCGAAGGTTGCAGAGGTATGGGCGGATCTGGTACCCGATTGAAGGTGTACATCAGCGGACAGTGGCGCAGGGCTCGAGATATCTTCCTGTCTCCTCCCCTACCTGCTACATTCATGTTTGGGTGCCAATCTGGTAGTGTTTGAGCGCCATTTTCCTGATACTGTATATCTGGCAGGATTTTTGGTCAACCATGTAATTAATTGCTGTGGTACACTACCTGGCTGTTATAAGCAGGAAGTGTTACTCATTTGTTGTTGTTGAAAGTTGAAGATTTTTGGCTCTGTAACTCATAACAAGCTGATCTGGTTGCTCTGTACAGCTTAACCTGTGAGTTTATGTATCTCTTGTTGTATGTTTTTGGCATGAACCCACTGATTTCATGATTAATCTTATATGAGAAATGCTATCTTAGCATGTGTTGTGTTAATTCTGTCTCCAGTATTGCATGTATTCTTCTTCTGAATCTGGATATTTGAGTAATGTTTAGATTCTAGAGCATAGAATTCCTATGTTGAATGTCTGATCTTTTAACTTCTGCTCAAGGGGTAGATTAAACTGTTTTCAGGTTGAACATTGGGAAGGGTATACTGCAGTAGGGATGCCATAAGTAGAGATAACTCAACACTCTGTATTGGGAGATATCTGTAAGGCAGATATCACATATATCCCCTTGAAATCCAGTTCTAGCTGTTCATGCTGATCATTCACAGGTGTATGTCTACTGACTCCAGGCCCTGGATAGGCACCAATCTTGCTTTGTGTCTGTGTTACAACCATGTCCAGCTTTGCATCCAAACTTAAAATCCAAATCAAAATCTAAAACAACCATTAGGACATTAGAGTTAGTTTTAGGATCCTCAGTCCTCTGTCTACAACTGCAAATAGGCCCAAAGCTAGCCCCTTTGCTCTTATCTTTCAGTTTTGGTCTACTTACAGAAGGACTTATCTGCTTTCTGTCAGCATCCCAGCCTTGTATGCATATCCTCATGGATGTTGAGTAGGGAATACCCCCCTAGGTCTTGCAGAGCCTGAAGAAGAAGAGGAGATAAAATATAGAGTCTATCTCCTACACTGTTGGCCCCTGGCCCAGAGATCCTGTTGATCACTGATGGCTACCTTGTAGGGAAATCTGGGAATAAGCATCCAGTCTGGGAAAAAACCAACAAATCTCATGAAAGTACTCGGTGCATTTGTCAATCCAAAAGGCATCACCAGCCACTCATACAATCCTTCATTTGTCTTAAAAGCAGTCTTCCATTCATCTCCTTCTCTGATTCTAATCTGATGGTATCCACTTTTCAAGTCTATCTTTGTGAAATATTTTGCTCCACTCAAACAATCCATGATATCATCCATCCTAGGTAAAGGAAATCTATACTTAACTGTAATCTTGTTTATTACTCTAGAACCGGTGCACATTCTCCATTCTCCATCCTTCTTAGGTGCTAACACAGCAGGCACTACACAAGGACTCAAGCTTTCTCTGATCAAACCTTTCCTCAACAATTCTTGTATCTGTCTATTCAATTCTTCATTCTCTACCAGTGTCATCCGATGTGCTGCTTTATTAGTCAAACTTGCTCCTGGTATAAGATCCATGTGATGACTGATACTCCTTATAGGTGGTAATCCATCAGGTGCATTGTCTGATATGATGTCTTCATACTCTATCAACAACTTTCTTATCTCCTCTGGTTCAGTGTCTTCAAATTCTTTCTTTAATGCTTCAGGCTTTTTAGGAATCAAGGCATAACACATATTCTCATGTCTCAAACCATCCAAAAATTTTCTTCCATCTACCAAACAGATTCTAGTATTCCCACATACCACATCTTTAGGATCATCCTCCAAAGGGATCAAAGTCATTCTCTTTCCATTTGCTGTTATAGTATATGTATTCTTTCTCCCATCACCAATAGCTTTTCTATCAAATTGCCAAGGTCTACCCAACAAAATATGACAAACATCCATAGGCATAATATCACACAAGACTTCATCATGATAAGATCCAAATGAAATTTCACCAAACATTATTCACTCACCAGTACCTTATGGTCATCTTGAATCCATGCTATCTGATAGGGCTTAGGGTGTTCCAATCTTTCCAACTTTAGCTTAGTCACCATTTCCTCTGAAACTAGGTTATCTGAACTACCACTGTCAATCACTCTCCTCATCACAAGTGATTCTCCTTTCTCTGGTTTACCAAATGAACAGGGGTCATCTAATTCAATAGGTTCTTCTTCAAAATAGGCTGCTCTTCCACTACTTTATGTCCTCTTAATTGTACTACCCTGATTACATTCAAATGCTCTATGTCCTTCACCTCCACACTTGAAACAAGTACCTCTGAATGCCTTCTTATCAAAACCTCTTCCTTCTCTTATGTATCCTTCATTCTGATATGCACTAGGGTTTCCTCTTTGGTAAAATTTTCTATCATCTCTCCAGTAAGCATTGTTATCTCTGTCATCCTTCTTAAATGGGCTATCAAACTTGTTCTGCTCCAAAAATCATCTATCTCCTCTAGAATAAGTCCTACCTCTCTGAAATTTACCTCATCTTCCTCTTTGTCTTTGATCATGTCTTTTATTCAGCTTCTCTTCAACCTTCAGGGAAAACTAATATGCTTCCTCCAAAGATGTCATCCTTACCAAGCTTAGTTCTTCTTGAATGTTCAATCTTAGTCCATTGATGTATCTAGCCACTTTCTCCATGCTTGCTTCACTATGTCCAGTCCTTATGATCATCTTGTGTACTTCACAGATTTCTCCTTTTGTCTTAGGTTTTGCAATCTTTTCAATAACTCCAACTCATAGTCTGCAGGTATAAATTAGTTCTTCAACTTTGTCACCATCGTATCCCATTTTGTAATCTTTTATTTCCCTCTTCTAATTCTTTCCAACTGAACTTCTTTCCACCATATAGTGGCATGTCCTTTCAACTTTGTCTTTGCAAATTTCACCTTCTCCAAATCTTCAATTTCCTCATAGTCAAAATATTCTTCCATGTCATTTATCCAGTCAATCAGTTCTTCTAGATTCAAATTACCAGTATAATTTGGCACATCAATTCTAGGTCTCTTTCCAATCTTTAAAATAGCTCATAACATTTTACCTAATCTGATTCTTCTTCTTCATCACCTCCTAGGGTTTCACCAGTGTGTTCAACAGATTGAAATTCTTCCTCATCATCGCTTTCAACATAGGTCTCAGTGTCAATCCTCCTCGCCTATCTTCTTCAACAACATCCAATCAGATTCGATTTGTTTTCATTATCTCCATCAGCTCATCTATTCTACCATCCATTGTTCCAACATCAACAACTCTCCTCAACAGCATTCTTCCTAGGATCAAGTGTAAACTACCTCAGGTTCAGTGATCGGGCTACAAGGTGACAACTACCTCACAATCGGTGATCGGTTGCAACACAAGTAACCTACCTCAATTTGGCAATCTATCCACAATAAGATCTTTACAAAATTCCCTCGCCAAATTTGCTCAATTCTCTCCAAAGATTCAAACTTTACCTCTGATACCACTTGGTGTAGTCACGGTAGGAGGGTTCACAGAATGATTAATCTGGACCAGGCAACAAGAGTAAACACAATAGAAACAACTCAAGAAATAAAGAAAATGCAGATTCAGTCATTCGGTGTATCATAGAATTCAAATAGAGATCAGTCGGCATCATGCGGGCTTACAATTGGGCTCACAGGCCTGATTACATACAAGCACAAGATAAAGCTTTGAAGTCCTCTCACACAAACCCAAACTGTCATCTATCACTATGTTATGAACTCCTAACTTCTTTCTTAAGGATCTATTACATCAATATATATCTAATTCGGATCAATAGATTCCTTCGCATCAGCCAAGGAAGATCACAAATTCCAAAGAAGAGATGTAACATGTACACACAGATAGGTTAGACCTAAATGCATAGAACACTTCCAGTAAATGAATGGAATGAAGTGCGGATCTCCAAGGAAGGTTGGCCACAAACCAAAGATCATTGACTGGTGTGTCATTAGGATCCAAAGATCAGGAAATGCTTCTACAAGTTTCTCCTTCAGCTAATTACCAGTGAATATCAGGATGCTCTACTCTGAGAAACAACCAACTTCTGATAGCGATATCTTTCTGGTAACTAATCCAAATGCTTTGAATTCTTGATATGATGTAGATGAATGAATGCATATGCTAAGTCCAGATCTGCAAGGTGTGAAATGCCAAAACTGGACCACAAGATGAAATTGCTTCTGACTGAACTACCTGAACTGAACCGAACTAGAAAATGAAAAGAAACAAACTAATCTACAAACAAACTAAAATGCAAATGTTTTTGGTTGATGCAAGATTACTTTTGAACCAGGGATGCTCATGCATCAAATTATTGATTTGAAGTTTAATTTCTATCTGGATGGTTTCTATAGGACATTACAACACCATAGCCTAATCCTACTACTGTGGCAAATAAGGAGAGAGATTATTTGGCAATGGTAAGTGATTATTTTGTTAAATATTTTATTTTTTATAATGTAATTTCTATATATTAATGTCTATACTTTTTATTTTAATAGCTAAAGATCCATGATGAACTAAATAGGAGGAGCAACCCTTGGGTTTGAAGTAGACCACTCTCATATGCGTCTCCATCCCATCAAAAATAAAAGGCCACTTGTGATCTTATTTTAATCACCCAGAGGGGAATGACTTTTTATTGGGTTCCTTTGTTGTATGCCTATATGGCATTTGTGGACATATATCTTGTATTTCATATAGTTGACATTGTATGCCTATATGGTATTTTTGTAAGCCTATATGGCTATTTTGTATATATGTTATACTTATATCGACAGATATTGATGTATGCCTATATGGCTATTTGGATAATACACATCTTTTTATTTGATGGTGTCCATATTTGCATTATAAATCCACGCTTCAGTAGATATTTGTAAATGGTTTACATCATATATTTAAAGTCCAATTGTATTACATGCACTCTTCCTTTATATAATTGTAAATATATAAAGTTTGAACATTATTCTCCTCTAAGATTATAGAACATTAAATCAATCATATGAATATAATAATACATGATGCAATCTAACACCTAGGTCTCTCTACCACTACACATCTAAGCCCATACTCTATAGGATCATTATAGCATGGTAAGGAAATTCATGTAATTATACAACACACTTTGAAGTATGCAACTAAAAATGAGCAAGACATTATTACATGTGACCTCATACCTCTAGAAGTTTGTCATATAATTCTTGGAAGACATCTACCATTCCACGTGTATGCTTCATGCTACCATTCCACGTGTATGCTTCATGCTACCATTCACATGTATGATTCATGCTTCTTGTGTATACTTCACATGTTCACATGTATGATTCATGGTTCCTGTGTATACTTCATGTTTTCACGTGTATGCTTCATGCTTCTTGTGTAGACTTCATGTATTACGTGTATTCACATATATGCTTCATGCTTCCTATGTATACTTCACATATTACATGTATTCACGTGTATGCCTCACACTTCATGTATTAGGTTGATAAGCACTAACATAAAAGGGAGAGAAATTTATCATTGAGAAAGACATCCATAACATCCTTGAAGAATACAATTAAGAATACAACCTTAGGCAATATTTTAAATAAATGAATTTAGGCTCTCATGAATAGTGATGATATGATTTAGGTTCTGACATTTCAAAGGCAAAAGTTGTGACCCTTCGACAGGAAAGACTATGAACTTTTTATAATGAAGGGTAGTGACCATGCCTAGCATAGATGTGCCCAACTGGATGTGTTGGCACTAACTATTTGGCCCCACGAAGAACAAAAAAAAAGTAGCCTACCTTGCAACTTTACATTACATGCATCTAACAATTTTTAGAGCATTAGAAAAACTTTCATCATAGGAAAATGCCTTAGAGATATCAAAAATTGAGAGAGGTTATTGTAGAGGGGCCCTATGTGATCCTGTATCCTTAGACAAATTGTTTCTAAGTTGTATGGTTTCTAATTAACAACTCATCAAAAATTGCTGCCTTTTTTGCAGTTTGGACTCTTATAGGATATCACCGATACAATGTAGCTCAAACTATTTTAGCATGTTTGGGTGTGAAAAA
This sequence comes from Cunninghamia lanceolata, assembly GCA_027924645.1. Taxonomy (NCBI): domain Eukaryota; kingdom Viridiplantae; phylum Streptophyta; class Pinopsida; order Cupressales; family Cupressaceae; genus Cunninghamia; species Cunninghamia lanceolata. The sequence continues at coordinate 6,255,966 of BSBN01001222.1, forward strand.
AGACCATGCCAAGCCTAAATGTACCCATCTAGATGTGTTGGAACTGTCAGTTTGGTCGCACGAGGAGCATAATGAAAGTTACACCCCTTTGCAACTTTACACTGCATGCATTTGACACTTTTTCCATCAACTGACAACTGGACACCACGGGCAAACGCCTCAAAGATATCAAAAACTGAGAGATGTAATTGTAGAGGGGCCCTACATGATCCCATAGCCTCAGACAAATTATTTCTAATTCACATGCTTCCTGAGTAATAGCTCGTCAAAGATTGCTACCTTTTTGCACTTTGGAGTCTTAAGGGATATCGCCGGTACAATCTAGCTTGGACTATTTCAGTGTGTTTGGGTGTGAAACATGACCATTCCTAGCATAAACCCACCAATCCAGATGTGTTGAAACAATCAGTTTGGTTGCATGAGGAGAAAAATGAAAGTTACACCCCTTTGCAACTTTACACTGCATGCATATGACCCTTTTTCCATCAATTGAAAACTCAACACCACGGGTAAACGCATCAGAGATATCAAAAACCAAGACAAGTTATTGTAGAGGGCCCATACATGATCCTATAACCTTAGACTAAATCTTTCTATGTGACAAAGTTTCTGAGTAATGACTCATCAAAGATTCTTGCGTTTTTGCACTTTGGACTCTTAAGGGATATCGCCGGTACAATGTAGCTCAGACTGTTTCGGCATGTTTGGGTGCAAAACAAGATCATGCTTAGCATCAAACCACCAATCCATATGTGTTGGAACTATTGGTTTGGTCACATGAGGAGCATAATGAAAGTTACACCCCTTTGTAACTTTACATTGCATGCATCTGACCCTTTTTCCATCAATTAAAAACTTGACACCATGTGCAAACGCCTCAGAGATATAAAAAATTGAGAGAGATTATTGTAGAGGAGCCCTATGTGATCATGTGGTCTTAGACAAAATGTTTCTAAGTGACATGGTTTCCAAGTAATAGCTCATCAAAGATTTATACCTTTTTGCACTTTGGACTCTTAAGGGATATCACCAGTACAATGTAGCTCAAACCGTTTCATCATGTTTGGGTGTGAAATAGGACCATGCCTAGCATAAACCCACTAATCTAGATGTGTTAGAATCACCAGTTTGGTGGCATGAAGAGTAGAACAAAAGTTACACCCCTTTGCAACTTTACACTGCATGCATTTGACACTTTTTCCATCAACTGAAAACTAGACACCACGGGCAAACGCCTCAAAGATATCAAAAACTGAGAGAGGTTATTGTAGAGGGGCCCTACATGATCTTGTAACCTTAGATAGAATGTTTCTAATTGACATGGTTTTCGAGTAATAGCTCATCAAAGATTGTTTCCTTTTTACACTTTGGACTCTTAAGGGATATCACTGGTACAATGTAGCTCGAACTGTTTCGGCATGTTTGGGTGCGAAACAAGACCATGCCTAGCACTTTTTCAGGTGAGATGATGGAAATGGTTGATGTTTTAGGTGAGATGATGGTTGGGGAAGGGTCTCCCAAGTCTGATCTAGGGCTGCAAAGGTCAAGTTTACAAATTGAGGTCTCTAGATGATCAAATGGTGAAACAATAAATATGCATATAATCTGACCAATATTCACTATATATGTGTAAAAATGCAACAACAAAAAAATACAAACATATGTAAATTTAGAACCAAAACATATGTAAACTTGAAATATAGAAACGAAATGTTTAACTATCAACTACAATACATTAATATCAATAACATGACTTTACAAAATTAATGTGCATACTTACAAATTAATCCAACAAACCATTTGGGTTTGCTCTACTATTTATTATGTCAAGTATTGCCTCATGGTCAGACTCACACACCTTCCACAAGGTCTTGTTCAAAGGTCTAACTTGATATTGTATCAAATGAACATTGGATGCCATGACAAGGTTCGAGTAATGAAGAATCTTCTGAGGCGTGTCAGCCTTGAAACAACCAAACATTAACACTCTTATGTGGGTACCTTCTAAGCCATGTTCTAGTAACAACCACCAAGCCTGTAGGGTATTCAATGTTTTCTCCATTTGTAATTGGGGCCTCTAATTTTTTTTGGCCTCAACATAATGACACAAGTAATAATCTCTTCCCTCTTCATTGTCTTCATCTGCAATAAATGCATAAACATGCCCTACATTGATATGTGCAACAAATTAGGTGAAATTAGTCAACATTACAAAAACACTACAAAGTAAGATAACATTAGGAATTTTAAAAACTATGCAAGTAGATATATTACTTGGTTGAACTAGATCTAATATGTGGTCAAAGTCAACCAATGAATCCATCTATGTCAGTTCGAATGTTGTCGGGGGTCGATACATGTCAAGTGGGCTAAGATAACTTAACAACCATTCGTCAACCCACTCCTTTGACTCACACTCATTCTAGGCTTGAATTGTACATGAAGAACAAAAGCATGCCATCTTTCGCATATGGATACTCCATGAACCTACATTTGAGCTTCTGAAAGGGTGTAACTCACTTGATCCTATTAGTGTCCAACAATCCTCATATGGTGCAATGTTAGTATCATCTATCAAACAAAAAAATCTATGAACTAAAGACTTACCTTCATTACATGGACCCATCAAAGCATTACACCACTTGACGATTGATTTTGCATTTGTCAACTTTGCATTGTCTTTAAATACTTTAACTATTCTCATGCTATGGCTCTTTTAATACATGCTCTTGCACCATTATTCTCCCCCTTTCCATTCTCGACCTCATAAAAGTTCCACATATGCTGAACACCTATAATATTATGCATCCTGCTCAACTAATAGAAGATCTACGAGTTCTTGAATTGTGATGCACAATTATTCGACCATATGATATGCTAATTGAATGATATGCCCCTTCTATCCAAATCATTGTAGAACACCTAAAAGCAACCTTGCATGAACTCCGTAGAATGCGTACGATCATTACTAATATAAAAATGATGCTCCCTTATGATTTTTCTTTCATCCTCTGTACTATCATTCACACGAATGAATGTGATGTGCACAAATATAGAAACCTGTGTGGAGTTGTAATATTGTGATTGCACCTCACATTGTGGATGTAGACTATAGTTCTCTACAAAATTGATGATTGAAACAATGCTACCAAGTGGAAATGTGTCCTTGCATAACTTAAATTGCAAGTCCAACCATCAAGCTCTATGGGTACGCCTTGCATACTCATACACTATATTGTCACGAAATGTTGACATAAAATGATACACTAGAATCTTTTCTATAACCAAATCACACCTCTTTTCTTCTATGCCACTATTTTATACTTGCCAAACTCTACTAGTTCTTTTCCAACTGCATGTGTGCTTTCCATATGTTCACATATTGGCATACGTTACAAGCCACCATAATGCTAACATGTGCCATCCAAGCATAATTTCCTATAGAATATTTGACCTTCCTCTTTTTCACATAAAATTGTTGATATGAAGTCTCTTGAAGATGTTGGTGGGGCATGTATGCCACAATTCTGTAAAACATTGTTAGTATGCAAATCTAAACATATAGACCAATAAACATCCAAATGGTTAGAAAATTCAATATGTAATCTACAACAACAAGTAGTGCATGTGTGATTTATTTTGACATAGAAAAGTTTTAGCATTTCAAAATATCTTTGACAAATTTTAATTTGAGGATACATCTCTAGAAATTTACCAAAAAAACTGTGTTTGAGTTGTATCAAAAAAATGCTTTGGATGTGGCTAACAATTTTGACTACCGATTCTCCTTCTTACCACATCCCTTTGGTTCGGAGATACCCTTGTGTAATTCTTCCAAAAGTCTTCAATTAGTGATCTCAATGCTTCAACAATTGGTTTACCTTTTTGTGGTAGTCCCCCTTAGAATTCCCATAATTCATTGGCATCGGTGTCCTCAATACTTTGGTGCCTTCAAATGGCTCTTGATAAAGTTTTTTCTATTAATTCTCAATGCTTGACTCATCTTTCTAATGAGACAAGATTTCTTCATTTGATTACTTACTATTGTCGATGTAATGACACATCATGTGATATTACTATCTTTTGTGTGTGAGGTGTTATCCACACTCTCATATGCACTCATTAGATTCTTGACAATAGATTTTTCACTTGAAGCCTCTGATGTTCTCAACCCAAGAATCTTCATGATGGACCTATACTTTATGCTTTGCATCATTTCAACGAATAGTTAACTTTTCATAGAGCACTCTCCAAATCTTATGACCATAACTTCTACAAGTGCGTTTTGGAATCTTACCTTCCATTGGCTACAAAATATTATCATCAATATCAATCAAATACTTTGGCTTTCTATGCAAAATTATAGGTGGTGTTGTGAAAGGTATATTCATCTCAACATTAGGAATTTCATCAATATTTAAATGAGATGGGCTAGATGGCATACCTTTGATCGGAGATAGAATAGATGACGTACCTTGAGGTTGAAGTGGGAACAATGGCATACCTCCTTCGTCACATGTGAGTGATTATGTACTCTCAACTTGAGATGCGATAGATGGTGTCCCTCCATCTTGACTTGCGGTAGAGGACATGTCTCCAACTATGGTATTCAAATCTTTCATAGCATGAAATTTTTGCATTCATTCCCTTTGTGCCGCCAATACCATATCTCTTGTTGATGGTTGAGGTTCCTCTTCAACTAGCATGTCTTCAAAAATCATGTCCAATTTCCTCTTCTCATGAAGTTCCCTCATACCTACTACTTTCTTTGCATTATGAGCTTCTTTCTCTTCCTATGTTGGTTTAATCCTTGACCGTTTCCTTGGCATGACAAAGAATTTATCTGTAGCATGATAAAGAGACAAATATTATTTCCTAAAAAATGAATCCATACAAATAAATGAAATATATGTCATTCAACCCCTCATACAAAATGTACATACAATCATCATGTAGAAGAGTAAATGTCACACAACCATGATGAATAAACAAGTGCACTAAGAACACAAGGAAAATAGAAAGAAAAATATTTTGATGTATTTCTACCTTGCAAGAATTTATCATGTGACTTTTCTCTAGCCATTTTCTAATGTATGACCTACCAATATAATGTCCATAAATAGACATGTATGCAAAATGTGGTAGCATAGACAAAGCATGTGAATTTTTTTATGGAATGCCTTAAATAAATGGGGTCTCCTGGAATGCCATGATTGCAAGATAAGCACACAATAGATTTTTTAAAAGACATTACAAACTTTCAAGAAAATACAACTGGCTTGAGTATAAATCCAAATTCCACAACTTTTGTCAACACCCTACCTTTGGAACTATTGCAAGTATGGGCCTAACCGGAGTTGTCATTGATGTCAACATACTTCTGTTGCATTGATGATAAGGATTGGATGAGCTATGTGCTGAGGATATTGAGAAAATTAGTCATATCAGGAACAAAGAAGAACAATGAAGACAACAAGGTAAAGATCCAAGATAAGATGAATTTCAGAGGATGCGGTTAAAAGGGTTTGTAGATATATGTCTTAAGATGATCCAGTAAAGATTTCAGAGGTCTGCATGAAGATCTAAAGAAGTTATGGTCGCTCAAGTAAAACTGGTTCCGGTAGATGTTCAGAGGTGATAGAGTGACAGAGATAGGTCCAGTGGGATCTAGAAATGCAATATCCTATTCTACGGATTTGGTGGAGTGTTTAGGAAGTCCATGAGAAGTGATAACTCAATTGGTTAGTGGTCTAGAGGTCTGCAAGCATCTATTCCATTGTGACAATGATGACAGTCTGTGTTCTTGAGGTTTCAGATGAAGGGAATAAGGATTTCAGTAAGCAGATGAAGTATGGATGCTCTTGGTGATTTAGGAAATCTTGTGGTGGTCTTTGGATCATGTCCAATTCATGTTGGTTGTCCGCATTAGAGTTTGAGCCCGTAATTGAAGAATAACTTCTAGATGATGGTGTTCTTCCTAAGTTTGGCTGACCGGATGAATTACACATCTTGTGGATGTTCTTGTAGATGTTTGCTGACTTAGATGACTATTCCTAAGTCGATGTCTTGTATAAATGAGGATTTGTAAAGTTATTTCAAAAAGAGGTTGTGTGGAGATGTGAGTGGTATAGTGAGGAAGAGAGCGAAAGACAGAGCAGAAGTTTTTGGGCTTAAATGGAACTGATTCAAGCATGGTGAAGATGTTATTTTCTAGTTCAAGTATGTGATACTTATTATCTTTAGACAGTGTGTCTCTTGTAGGCAGTGAGCCTCTTGTGAGTAGTGTGCTCGGGTAGTGAGCCCTAATTGGCATGTGCCATTTTGTTCTTTCTATTCTTCTAATAGAGAATACAATCTTGGGTTAATCACCCCATGGTTTTTCCCTTAACCAGGTTTTGCACGTCAAAATCTTGGTGTCTTATGTGTTGATGTGTTTCTGCTCTTGATTTAATGGATTATGTTTACATGATTGATTTATTAATATGATGCTAGATCAAAGTGAATTTAAGTGTTTAACTGCAAGAAAGTTTTTGACAACTGATTCACCCCCCCTCTCAGTTGTCTGTCCTGAATCTAACAGGAACAAGGTATGGGCATCAATCAAATCATTGAAAGAAAGGGGGATTTTTGTCAAATGTTATAATTGCAACTCCCTTCACAGCAATGCATGAGAATTGTGGAAGCATGGACAAGGCATGTGAATTGTTTTACAAAATGCATCAAAGAGATATGTCATGGATTGCAATGATTGCAGGATATGCACAAAATAGATTTGTTGAAAAGGTTTTTAGAATATTTCAAGCTAATGCAATTGGAAAGTGTAAATCCAAAATCAACAACCTTTGATAGCATCCCCCTACATTTTCCAAAATGGGCTATTTCAAACAAGGTATGGGCATCCCTCAAAGCATAATGGAAGGGGGATTTTTGTCAAATGTTATAGTTGCAGATTCCCTATTAGACATGTATACAAAATGTGGAAGCATAGACAAGACACATGAACTATTTGACATATAATTGCTCAAAGAAATGTGCTCTCATGCAATACCATGATATTATAATATGAACAAAATGATTTGGTAGACATATATGTAAAATGTCATAGCATAGACAATGCCCAATGAGCTATTTGAAAAAATGCCTCAAAGAAATGTGGTCTCATGGTGATGGACATTCTTTTTTATTAGTCATTCCAAACCATAAAGAAACAAAACTTAAAACCATATAAAAACAACATTTTTCACAACAGGGGCAACAAATTACTACATACTACAACTCAATGCATAGATTGATTCTGAGCCATCCCTTGCAAAGCTCTTTCCACCACTGCATCTGATGACAAATACACATCAAATAAATGAATACTAATATACATATAAAACATACAACTGATATAAACACAAAATATATGCAAATCTACATCAAAGAACAACAAAAATAGAAAAAAATTAAAAAAATGCTAAAGCTTTAAAATCCACCAAGAAAAAAGATGCTAGTGTGTAAAAGCCAACCAATCTAACATAAGGTGTCCAATTACTAGATTATCTTCTCTTCTTTATTTTTCATGTAAAATTTATAATTCAGACGACATTTCTTTGAGGTATTTTTTCAAACAATTGGCAAGTGTAAAGAATTGTGTAGTTTAAAATGTGCCAAGAGGGGCAAAGGTTATAATGAGAAAGAAACAATGATGAACATGGAATATGCATAATAAAAAAATCAAAGCATTATATTAAGCATGTATGATAAGGGATGATAAAGAAACATAATAGAATTGTAACATCAGAAAATGTCCCCTTGGGGGCTTTCCCTCATAAGGTTTAGCTCCCGGGTCTTTTAGCTACATTTAGGACATCTTACATCATATTTCAACATCCCAATGGAATGAAATCTGGGTATCATGTCAAATGGGACCTAAGGGGACCCCTTGAACCTAACCCTACCCAAAATAGGAGGGCAGGACTTGGGCGCCCATGCCCTAGTCCTACCCTATTTTAGGTTAGTCCCAAATTTTGGGTGTCAGCTTGTGATCGTTATTTGGGTCCTTTGCCAACACAGTAAGTTTGAATTTTGAAATTCTTGGTGGGAGTGTTTGTAGTTGCATATAAAAGCATGTTTAGGCATTCATTTGTAAACTTGATTTCAACTAGAGCATTACTAGATGAGCATTGGCATTCTAAAGGTGATTCAAGGCTTTCATTGTATTGCAAGAGCAGATTTGTGTTGTCCATGTGTTTGTATTTGCAGATTTGAGCATTTATCTCCTCATGGCATGAAGAGCTTCTTCCTCTCATGAGATCTTCACTACAAGGTGATATCATTTGTATTTTTTAGCATTTATCATTTAGTTTTTGCCTCTCCGTCACAAGGGCACACACTCCCTATCTGACAATGGTGTTTGGAAGACTTGAATGTCTCTCTAGGGCTTGATTGAGGCAAGCCTCTAAACACCACAACCCCCTCCCAAAGTTTTCATGATTGCAGGTCACAAGTTGAAGATACAGACAAAGAAAAGTTGCAGGAGGGTACAACGAAGTGTCAAAATTACAGATTAGAGAAGAAAATAGCTCCCTCAACTAGGGTGCTCACTCATTATTCCTCAAAGTTTCGTGACAGGAAAACCTTTAGTACAACAGGAACAGGTTGCAAATCTTGTTTGCAAATCCTAACAAAAAGTAGGGCCTTGGACTTGGGTACCCACTCTTTAGTCCCTGACTATTCTGCTTCTGAACCCCGAAAATAGGTGTACAATTATTTGTTATTTTACATCTTTTTGTAGTAGCATTTTCTATTATTCGTCTGTTTGCTGTCGTATTTGCATAATTAGAATTTTAAGGTATAATTAAGCATAAGAGAAGATAATTGTCAATCAAATCATAAAAATCCAAGTTTCCCTACATTCCCATAGTGACCTAGGGTATGATAGTACATTACAACTTGACCCTAGGTCCTTGAATGAAAGGGTGAAAGGAGGATACACATACACAAAACTACCAAAAACTCAACTATCCAAATTCCACCCTTTACATTTTACTAAATCCATGTTATTGGACTTATTTGCACCTTGCTGAATTTTTTGCTTCAGATTTATAGTAATTTCATTCATTCATATAGTCCTTCATCTTATTGCATTGAAAAACTTACAAAAAAATTGAAAAATTTGGAAAAATTGGAAAAAATTGCATGCTAGGGTTTTTCATGTTGCATCAATTAATTTGAATTTCATAAAATTTATGATTTTTCCATTAGATCTGAATTAAATTGCAGAAAATTACAAAAATTCATTAGTTTGCATTGCATTTTCATCATAAAATTGTTAGGGTTTTGTTGAAAATTGTGAATTTTGCATATAACCTAGTAATTCCAAAATCTAGGGTTTGTAGGTAAAATCATGTTTTAGATTTTTCTACTGATTTTAGAGGCTAATTCAAATTTTCATTGGGCTGTAGTCTTGCATTTTAGAAAAAATTTGCATTTAGATTTCAAAAATTTGCATTTTCGCGTAGAAAATTTCAACAAAAACTAGCATTTTCATTGATTTTTCATTAGATTTGCACTTGCATTTTGTATGTTAGAGCATGGAAATCATTTTAATACCTTAGAGAATGTAATTTTAATCATATATCAGCTTTCAAAACATTCATATAGCATTTTACATCAAGATCTCAAACCTAGAGCTTGAAAAACATTGATTTTCACTAGATTTAGCCTTAACAACTGTCTAAATTTGCACTATAGGCATGTTGTAAAGAATATTTTTCCACTAATTGAATACTATCAGGGGTATTATCTACTTTCCTACCTAAAAATATTTACAACACCTTTCTATTGGCCTCTTGTATTGAAAATTTGGTGAAAAATTGCCTATTTTTGCTATTTTTGCCCTAGGGTTTGGCCTAGTTTGCACCCTAAGCATGTTGTAAAAAATTTTATGGATTGAGGAAACTGATATAATTTATATTATTTACTTCACCTCCTAAAATTCTTTACAACACCCCTTTTTCTAGGTCTTGGAATTGAAAAATCGTGAAAAATTGCCTATTTTTGCTATATTTTCACTAGGGTTTGATCTTGAGTGGCACTATAAGTGTGTTGTGATGGATATTTTGGAATTAGGTGGCTTTTATTACTAATATAATTTTCTATTCATCATAATTTTCCTCACAACACCCTTTGTCATGTTCTTTTACATTGAGATTTGGTGAAAAAATCACATATTTTAGTGCATTTTCACTATATTTTGACTTGTCATCATCTTAGATTTGCATCAAGAGTGTGTTGTGAAGGATCTTATTTCTGTATTAGACTAATATCAGACATATAATTTTATTCCCCTAATCAAAATCCTTACAACACCTTTGCTTTCACTTATTTAGATTGAAAAAGTACAAAAAATAATTATTTTAGGTCACTTTTGCATATAGTTTTACACTTGTCTTTTGCATACTTTTGGAAAATTGTTAAAATCTGATTTTTCATTGATCTGAGCATATACACAATGGCCTCTAATCACAACAACAATAACAAGTTCCCTCCTAGACCTTACATGAAGAGAAAGGTCCCTGAACCTGAAATTGTGTTTACACCTCATGATAGAACAATCGGAGACACTGACGAACCTCTTTACATCACTGTGAAAATAATGGGAAACCCCATGGATGGAACCTGTATTGATCCTAATTGCATGACTAATGTTTCCATGGAAGAGTTCCTCTATTTACATAATTTGATGCAAGGATCTTATAACCCTTCGGACATGGTGATTAAAACACATAAGGGAACCTTTGTAAAACCTTTGGGTAAGATATCATTGTTGGTAACTATATTTGAAAAACACATAGAACAATGGTTTGATGTTGTCCCCATTTCTGACCATTTTTGCATTAAATTGGGAAACCCTTGGTTAAAGGAAATGAAATATGTCCCTTCAACAATTCATAATTGTCTAAAATTTCCTTTTGAGGGACATGTGATTACCATCCCCCGAAATAAATATAAACCTTTGGTTGAAAGAAAACATTGCACACTAGATTACTTTTGGGATAAATCTAAAGATAAACCTAAACCATGAATAGAATTTAACTTCTTGAGCTATAGAAATTACAAAGCAAAACTATTACATCCAATGACCGATCCTTCTAGACAAGAAATAACAAAAGACAAGCAACCCGCATTTGAAGAGAACCATAGACTGAAAGGACAAGGTCCCTATGCTGAGGTTCCTCCCCCACCATCCTTACAAGGATTGGGAGGTAAGTGTCGACAATAGAACATTCCACCTAGACAAATGAGATTTGACCCTGGTGCATCTTCGAGAATGAAAAACCCTATGAGAGATCAAAGCCCTATCCTACAAGAGATAAGTGGTAAGACAAAAAGAAATAGAAAAGCGAGAGAAAGATGAAGAAGAAGACAAGCTTATGTCATAAACCTTGCATCTCAACAAGAAAACATTGATCCAAACATTGAACAAAACAAAGATGATCCTAACAAAGACAAGAAATGGGCTATGGTACCTTATGCCCCACTTTCCTCTAAAATTTGAGAGTGGGAGGATGACGATGATTTACTTGATGACCGCTAGCCTGGGAGATCCTACCAGGTAAGTATCTCTAACCCTTTATCTCTCTCATGATGTACTTCCCTTGTGATGTGTTATGTGTTCTTTAGGCCTCCTGGGATGACCCCTAATTCTCTTGTAAGGTCTAGGATACTAGGAGACCACCTCTGTTGTGACCTTCTATTTGTATCATCATTTACTCTATATTGCCTCTCTCTCTTATTTCATTGTTGTGTGTTGTGTCTTACATACATAGCATTGTGGTTGGTGACTTTGGGGCACCCTCCTACATGACTATCCCTAAGACACTTGTTTCTCCTCTCTTACTTATTGTTTCCCTTTAGTGTTTCTATCTACCTGGCGGATGATGAAAAACCATTTATACTGATGCAGACCTAGCATCCCTTTAGCGAGAAATAAAAAATTGGACTTAGTTCCTAATATGACGATGGGGTTGTATATCTTATCCGATGCTTGGCTAGTAGAAGCACTCGTGCTTTCTGCGTAGTGATTTTGATGATGTTTTTATCTCATTTACAAATCATTAACAATACTAATGTTCTGCGCACTTTGTTTGTCTTTGAATCTAGCCTTGGTGGTACTCGATTTGAGATATTCATGATATAGCCCCACGGTTATCCTCAAACTCTAAATTTGTAGCATAACCTTGGCTCTTTGTGTGGTTAATCATATGCATTGATGTTGTCATTTATCATGATTATTTGGATACTAACATGTTTCTTGCAGGGATGTGTTTGTGGGAACATTTGGCGATTGTAAAGTACATGTCACCTCCGAGGGGCATGGGCTTTGTGAAAGTCTATGTTCCCTTGTGTTTTTTCTTCCTACCTTAACATGCTTGATATCGATACCTGATATTAACCATCTTAAGGTGGGGGCATATATAAGGTAAGTTGTCTGTTGTATATGTTAGAAATGTGCTTGTCCTTAGGTGTAGTTTAAAGACCAGTGTGATGAGTACTTCTTGCACTTTGAGTTTGTTTGCAATCAATCAATCAATCAATTAAGCCCTCTATGGAGGTGGGATATCGCGTATATCCTTTTTATTTTAAGCCCTTTGCGAAGGAAGGGGTGGTGTATTTGTCAGAGCAGATTGCACCATCCTATCATTTTTAAAAAGTCCTCTACAGAGGAAGGGAGTGGTTCTATGACTAACTCAACCCTTAAGCGTGTCTTCGGTGATTGTTGTGGTGAAGCCCAATCATCGGTGTGTTCCTGTAATGTGCCTGAGATGGTGTTGGACGTAGAAATAGGAACACTCCATCGCTTTTCTGTCGTGTTTTCTCTGTGTCTTCAAAGTGTGTGTTTTGGTGTGCTTGCTTTGTTTGGTGTGTCTATTGCCCCATACACAGTCTAAAGACCTGCGCAATGAGTGCATCCTGTGTTATGGGAGGTTTGGTGTGTCTTGTGTGCATGTTGCCCCATATGTAGTTGAAAGACCTGTGTGATGAGTACATCCTACATTATGGGAGGTTTGTTTACTTTCTTGTACTTGCATTTGCATTTCATATATATGAGAAAAATAAAAGAAAATAAATCATTCCTGTCTTCTATGCATTAATGTGTCTTCTATGCATTCAATGTATTCTCTGTGTTCTGTGTGACTATAACTGTCTTCTCCGTGTTTTGCATGCATGTCATTGTTTTCAATGTATCTGGTGTGTCTTCTCCGTGCTTGGCATCTTTATTGTGTTTGTTGACCATACTTTAATGCATGTATTGGCCTCATGTTTATACATACATTAAAGTGGGGGCTAAATGTAACATCAGAAAATGTCCCCTTGGGGGCTTTTCCCTCATAAGGTTTATCTCCCGGGTCTTTTAGCTACATTTAGGACATCTTACATCATATTTCAACATCCCGATGGAATGAACCCTAGGTATCATGTCAAATGGGACCTATGAGGACCCCTTGAACCTAACCCTACCCAAAATAGAGGGGGAGGACTTGGGCGCCCGTGCCCTAGTCCTACCCTATTTTGGGTTAGTCCCAAATTTTGGGTGTCAACTTGTGACCGTTATTTGGGTCCTATGCTGACATGGTAAGTTTAAATTTCAAAATTCTTGGTGGGAGCGTTTGTAGTTGCATATAAAATCATGTTTAGGCATTCATTTGTAAACTAGATTTCAACTAGAGCATTACTAGATGAGCATTGGCATTCTAAAGGTGTTTCAAGGCTTTCATTGTGTTGCAAGAGCAGATTTGTGTTGTCTATGTGTTTGTATTTGCAGATTTGAACATCTATCTCCTCATGGCATGAAGAGCTTCTTCCTCCCATGAGATCTTCATCACAAAGTGATATCATTTGTGTTTCTAAGCATTTATCATTTGGTTTTTGCCTTTGCCTCACAAGGGGACGCACTCCTTGTCTAACAATGGTGTTCAGAAGACTTGAATGTGTCTCCGGGGCTTGACTGAGGCAAGCCTCTAAACACCACAACCCCCTCCCAAAGTTTTCATGATTTCAAGTCACAGGTTGAAGCTACAAACAAAGTGAAGTTGTAGGAGGGTACAACAAAGTGTCAGAATTGCAGATTAGAGAAGAAAATAGCTCCATGGACTAGGGCACCTGCTCAATAGTCCTCAAAGTTTTGTGATGGGAAAATCTTTGGTACACTAGGAACAGGTTGCAAATCTTATTTGCAGATCCTGACAAAAAGCAAGGCCTTGGACTTGGGCACCCACTCTTTAGTCCTCGACTATTCCACTTCTGAATCCTGAAAATAGGTGCACAATTATTTGTTATTTTACATCTTTCTGTAGCAACATTTTCTGTTATTCATCTGTTTGCTGTTGTATTTGCATAATTAGGGTTTTAAGGTATAATTGAGCATAAGAGAAGATAATTGTCAATCAAATCATAAAAATCCAAGTTTCCCTACATTACCATAGTGACCTAGGGTATGATAGTACATTGCAACTTGACCCTAGGTCCTTGAATGAAAGGGTGAAAGGAGGATACACATCAACAAAACTACCAAAAACTCAACTATCCAAATTCCACCCTTTACAAGAATTAAGGAAAATATAAAGAACATGTGTAAGGACTTGACATACCTAAAAAATAGAGATTTGAATGGAGAGACTACCCAATTATGTAGTATTTTTTTTCTTCTTGCATCAAACTCCTCAACAATTTGAGTTTTTCATAAACTTGCTTCCTTTTCAATGTTCAATTGTATATCACTCAAATAGAATTACTAACAACAATACATTTAACCAATGTATAATGTTAAATTCCTATAATTCAATCACAATTAACATTGTAACCCTAGAAAAAATAAAACTTGAATTGATATATATCAAATTCCATGTGAAAACTATGTTATTTCCTCCTTCCTCAGTTGGAAAACTAGAAAAAGGTGGTGGAAAATTCATGCAAAGGTGGTAGAATGTGAAAATTTTCCATGTACACTTCCCAATAGCATCAAAAAGCTTTTTTTGTCGAAACATGTGCATAACCAGCATAATAACATAGCATGTGGACTTGGATCATGGGTATATTTTACTGTTTGTATAGTAGGCCAAAACATGCTCATGTTATAACACGAGCTCATTATAATGCAAGTGCGTTATAACACAAGCACATTTTGGCTTGCTATAAAAAATGGCCATATTTCAACTTCTTCAAAAAGTTGATTTCCTAAAGGTTTCCTAACTCATTGTCTCATTGCCCACCCCTCTCCCCCTCTATGTCTCTCACACCTATCTTTCCGCCTATGTATCTCACCCATCTCTCCCTAGGCTATAGGTCTCTCACCTCTATATCTCTCAAATGGATCTCTAGTCATTTCCCTTCCTCTCCACCTCTCTCCCTCATCCTTACCCATATTTCCCTCAAGTTGTCAACTTCACTCCCTCATTTTCTTCTATATCTCCCTCACCCCTCTATCTCTCACATCTGTCTCCCCCTCACATCTCTACCTCTCCCTTCTCTAGGTCTCTCAGTCACTCCTTGTCTATCTCTCCATCTATCCTTAGCCATCTAGGTCTCTCACTTAACCCTAAACCCTAAACCCTCAATCCTTAAACCTTAAATCCTAAACCCTGTCCCTAAACCCTCAACCCTCAACATTATACCTTAAACCCTAATCCCTAAACCCTAAACCCTTCCCTAAAGCCTCAGCCCTCAACCCTTAAATCTTAAATCCTAAACCCTATCTGTAAATCCTCAACCCTTGACACTATACCTTAAACCCTAATCCCTTAACCCTAAACCCTAAACCCTATCCCTAAAGCCTCAACCTTCAACCCTTAAACCTTAAATCCTAAACCCTATCCCTAAACCTTCAACCCTTGACAATATACCTTAAAACCTAATCCCTTAACCCTAAACCCTAATCCCTCAACCCTTAAATGCTTAATACCTCAAACCTTAAACCCTCAACCCTTAAACCCTAAAGCCTTAAACGCTCAACCCTTATCCACCCCTCTCCTCCCCTATTTGCCTCACCCCCATCACTCTCCTATCTCTGATGTAGGAGCATCCTTGGTTCAAGTGTAATCTTGCATCAACCAAAAATATTTACATTTTAGTTTGTTTCCATTTCAATTTGTTTCTTTTCATTTCCTAGTTCAGTATAGTCAGTTCAGTTAGTAACAATTTCTATATTTTGGTCCACATTCTACCATAGTTGCATTTCAGACCTTGTGGAGATGGACTTAACATCTAGATTCATTCATGCACATCATATCCAAAATTTAAATCATTTGGATTAGGTACTAGAAATCTATCGCTATCAGAAGATCAACTATTTTCTTAGAATAGAGCATCCTGACAGTCTCAGAAAATTAGCTAAAGGAGAAGACTTGTAGAGTATTTCATGACTTGTGAAGCTAAATTACACACCATTCAATGTTATTTGGTTCATGGCTGACCTTTCCTAAGATTTGCACATCATTCCATTCATTTGTCAAGGAATTCTTCATGATTAGGTTTGACCTATTTATGTACACACATTACAGCTCTTCATTGGAGTTTGGGATCTTCCTTGGCTAATGCAGAGGAATATTCGGTTTTAGAGATGATATAAAATATGTAATTGATTCCTAGGAAAGTAGAATTTGATAGTTGATCATTAGTATCTAGTTGGTAGTTGAATTTTGTGCGAAGGGACTTCAACGTTGTATCTTGTGTATATTTTGTAATCATGCCTATGAGCCCTAATTGTAAGCCCACATGTTGCTAGCCAATTTGTATTTGAATTCTATGATATATTAAATGACTGAATCTGGATTGGTTTCATATCTTTGAGTTCTTTCCTTTGTGTTTACTCTAGCTGCATGGCCTAGACAGTTCACTTTGTGGACCCTCCTATTTGTGACTGCACCAAGCGGTATCAAAGTGAATGTTTGAATCTTTGGGAGTGAATTGAGTGAAGTTGGTGAAGGAATTTTGTAAGATCTTGTTGTGAATAGATCGCCGAATCTGAGGTAGGTTACTTGTGTTGAAACTGATCACCGATTATGAGGCAGTTGTCACCTTATAGCCCGATCGCTGAAACTGAGTCAGTTACACTTAATACTAGGAAGAATGTTGCCGAGGAGAATCCCTATTTTTAGAACAATGGCTGGAAGAATGGATGAGATGATGGAAATGATGAAAACCATGCAAGTACGCTTAGATGCTATTGAAGAAGATAGGTGAAGAGGACTTACACCTAGACCTAATGTTGAAAGTGATGATGATGAATAATTTCAATCTACTGATTAAAATTGTGAAACCCTAAGAGGTGAAGAAGAAGAAGAAGAATTAGACCAAGTCAAGATGTTGCAAGCTATTTCAAAGATTGGGAAAAGACCTAGAGTTGATTTACCAAGCTACATTGGCAATTTGAAACTTGAAGAGTTGATTGATTGTATAAATGACATGGAAGAATACTTTGAATAAGACAAAATTGGAGATCCAGAGAAGGTGAAATTTGCAAAGACAAAGTTGAAAGGACATGCTATTATATGGTGGAAAGAAGTTCAATTAGATAGAAACAGAAGAGGAAAATAAAAGATTACTAAGTGGGACAAAATGGTGACAAAATTGAAGAACCAATTTATACCTACTGACTATGAGTTGGAACTACTAAAGAGATTGCAAAACCTGAGACAAAAGAAGAAATCTGTGAAGGAGTACACTGAATAATTTCATAAGATGATCATAAGGACAAGACATAGTGAAGCAAGCAAGGAGAAGGTGGATAGATACATCAATGGATTGATATTGAACATTTAAGAAGAACTGAGTTTGGTAAGGATGACAACCTTGGAAGAAGCATACTAGTTTGCCCTGAAAGTTGAAGAGAAGTTGGATAAGAGACACGATCAAAGATAGAGAGGCAAAGGATGTAATTTCAGAGAGGTAGAACATTTTTCGAAGGAGAGAGATCAATTGCGGAGCAAAATAGACAAGAGAACACATTCAAGAAGGAGGACAGATATAACAATGCATACCGGAGAGATGATAGAACTTTCTACTGCAGAGGAAACCCTAGTCCATACCTAAGTGGAGGATACAGAAGAGAAGGAAGAGGACCTGATAGGAGAACATTCAAAGAACTTGTTTTAAATGTGGAGGAGAAGGACATAGAGAATTTGCATGTAATCAAGGGAGTACAAGCAAGAGAACATAGAACAATGGAAGAACAACCTATGTGGAAGAATAACATGTTGGATCACCTAGTTCAATTGGTAAACCTGAGAATGGAGAATCACTTGTCATGAGGAGAGCACTATTTCAAGCAGAGACAAATGAAGAACCAACACAAAGGAAAAGTTTGTTCAGAACCAGATGCAAATTAGGAGGTAAATGTTGTAAAGTTGTAATTGATAGTGGTAGTTTAGATAATTTGGTTTCAGAGGAGATGGTGACTAAGATGAAGGTGGAAAGATTGAAACACCTTAAGCCGTATCAGATAGCATGGATTTAGGATGAACATAAGGTACTGGTGAGTGGACAATGTTTGGTGAAATTTCATATTGGATCTTATCATGATGAAGTATTGTGTGATATGATGCCTATGGATGTATGTCATATTTTTTTGGGTAGACCTTAGAAGTATGATAGGAAAGCTATACATGATGGGAGAAAGAATACATACACTATAACCTCTAATGGAAAGAGAATTACTTTGATTCCTTTGGAGGATGATCCTAAGAGTGAAGTATGTGGGAATGCTAGAATCTGTTTGGTAGATGGAAGGAAATTTTTGGATGGTTTGAGACATGATAATATGTGTTATGCATTGATCCCTAAGAAGCTAAAAACCATGATGATTGAATAATCACAACTGGGGGAGATAACTGATTTGCTAATAGAGTATGAAGACATCATATTAGATAATGTACCTAAAGGATTGCCACCAATCAAGAGTATCAGTCATCACATGGATCTTATACCTAGAGCTAGTTTGCCTAACAAAGTAGAACACATAATGACACCAGTAGAGAATGAAGAATTGAATAGATAGATATAGGAATTGTTGAGGAAGGGTTTGATCAGAGAAAGTTTGAGTCCTTGTGTAGTACCTACAGTGTTAGTACCAAAGAAGGATGGAGAAGGGAGAATGTGTATAGACTCTAGAGCAATAAACAAGATCATATTTAAGTATAGATTCCCTTTTACCTAGGATGGATGATATCCTAGAGTGTTTAAGTTGAGCAAAATATTTTACAAAGATAGATTTGAAGAGTGGATACCATTAGATCAGAATCAGAGAAGGAGATGAATGGAAGTCTTCTTTCAAGAAAAATAAAGGATTGTATGAATGGTTATTGATTTCTTTTGGATTGACAAATGCACTGAGTACTTTCATGAGATTGATGAATGAAGTCTTGAAGAAATTCTTGGGTAAGTTTGTTATTGTAGATTTGGATGACATTCTAATTTTCAGTAAGACAAAAGAGGAACATTTGCAACACCTTAGACAAGTTTTGCAGAGACTAAGAGAAGAGAAATTGTTGACAAACATCAAGAAATGTAGTTTTATGAAGGAAGAATTGGTATACTTGGGATTTGTGATTTCTATAGAAGGATTGAAGATGGACCCTAAGAAAGTAAGAGAAATTGTTGAATGGCCTACACCAGAGAGCATTGGAGAAGTCATATCATTTCATGGATTGGCTAGTTTCTACCGTTTAGTTCAGTTTGTAACCTTATGATAGAGACAATGAGAGGTGACAGAAAAAACTTTAAGTGGACATCATGAGTAGATAAAAGTTTTGAATTGTTGAAGCAAAAAGTTACAGAGAAACCTATTTTGGCATTACAATATTTCAATAAGGTATTTCAAGTAGATTGTGATGCAAGTGGGAATGCAATAGGAGTAGTATTATGTCAAGAAGGTAGAACTGTAGCATATTTCACTAAGAAGTTGGATGATGCAAGGAGGAGATATTTAGTTTATGATCAAGAATTCTATGCCATAATTCAAGCCTTGAAGAAGTGGAGACATTACTTGTTGCCTAAGGAGTTTGTGTTGTATACAGATCATCAATCTTCGCAATATCTGAATAGTCAAGGAAAGTTGAATCAGAGACATATGAGATGGGTAGAGTTCATGTAGAGTTACACTTTTGTATTGAAGCATAGGAGTGGAAAATCAAATAAAGTTGCAAATGCATTGAGTAGGAGAAGGAACTTGTTGATAGAGATGAG
Organism: Cunninghamia lanceolata; assembly: GCA_027924645.1. Classification (NCBI taxonomy): domain Eukaryota; kingdom Viridiplantae; phylum Streptophyta; class Pinopsida; order Cupressales; family Cupressaceae; genus Cunninghamia; species Cunninghamia lanceolata. Next base: position 6,276,195 of record BSBN01001222.1, read on the forward strand.
AGTTGAAGTGTTGGGATTTGATGAATTGAAGAACATGTATGAAGAAGATATTGATTTTGCAAAACCTTGGAAAGCATGTAAGGAACCTATTGTGATAGATAGGAGTAAGTGGTTAGACTATTTCATTCAAGAAGATATGTTATTTAGAGGAAGTCATTTATGCATACCTAGAAGTTCCATGAGAGATAATTTGATCAAGGAGAAACATAGTGGTGGATTGGCAAGACATTTTGGTATTGATAAAATAGTGGCTTTGGTGAGTGAGAATTAATTTTGGCCTCAAATACATAAGGGTGTTAGGAAATTTGTGCAGAGTTGTAGAGTTTTTCAAGTTGTAAAAGGGAGTAGTCAGAATACTGGATTGTATAAACCTTTGACAGTACCAAAGAGACCTTGGGAAGAGATAAGTATGGATTTTGTAATGGGATTGCCAAAGACATAGAGAGGACATGATTCTATATTTGTAATGGTGGACAGATTTTCAAAGATGGCACATTTCATACCTTGTAAGAAGACAATTGATGCAATGCATGTAGCTGACCTATTTTTCAAGGAGATTGTGAGATTGCATGGATTACCTAAGAGCATAATTTCAAACAAAGACACAAGATTTCTTGGATATTTTTGGAAGACACTTTGGAAGAAGATGAAGATAGATTTGAAGTTCAGTTCAACATTTCATCCACAGAATGATGGATAGACAGAGGTAGTGAATAGGAGTTTGGGAAACTTGTTGAGACGTTTGGTTGGAGAGAAGGTAGGAAGTTGGGATTTGATTCTTTCATGAGTAGAGTTTTCATACAATAATTCAGTAAATAGGAGTACCGAAAGAACACCTTTTGAAATTTTTACCGAAGTAAACCCTAGAGGAGTACCAAAGTTAACAGATATTAGTATGGAAGATAAGAGAAGTGCAGAAGCCGAAGAATTTGAAAGACATATGGAGATAGTACATAAGTAGGTGAAGAAGCATTTGGAGGAGATGAACATCAAGTATAAGGAGCAAGAAGATGAGAAGAGGAAACATAAGGAATTTACAGTTGGAGATGAAGTGATGGTGTACTTAAGAAATAGAGATTTCCAGTTGGAACATATAACAAATTGAAGATGAAGAAGTTTGGGCCATGTAGGATACTAAGAAAGTTTAATTCAAGAAATGCATATGAAGTGGAGTTACTAGAGACATTGGGTATATCACCTATTTTCAATATTGTAGACCTATATCAATACCATGAAACAAAGTTCAATGACAACATTGAAGAAGGCTTGAAGAAGCAGTTACGACAACAAGCACCAGAGCAGATTGTGTTAGATTTAGGGTAGTCAACTGAGAGGGGGGGGTGAATCAGTTGATAAAAACTTTCTTCCAATTAAGCACTTAATTCCACTTTGTGATTAAGCAACACATTAACATATCAATCACAGAAACATAAAGCATTGAATCAATAGCAGAAACAAATCAACACATGAGACACCAAGATTTTGACATGGAAAACCCAGTTAAGGGAAAAACCATAGGGTGATTAACCCAAGAATGTATTCTCTGTTAGAAGAATAGAAAGAACAAAATGGTACTTGCCAATTAGGGCTCACTGCTCGAGTACACTGTTCACAAGAGGCTCACTGCCTACAAAAGACACACTATCTACAAGATCGCATACTTGAATTGGAGAATAGCATCTTCACCATGCTTGAAATAGTTCCATTTAAGCCCATAAGCTTTTGCTCTGCCTTTCTCTCCTTTCCTCGCTACCACACTCACATCTCCACAAGACACACTTTGGAATGACTTCACAATCCCTTATTTATACAAGGCATCGACTTAGGAATAATCATCTAACTTAGTAAACATCCACAAGAACATCTGCAAGATGTGTAACTCATCTGGTCAGCCAGTCTCAAGAAGAACACCATCATCCAAGAGTTATTCTTCAATTGAGAGCTCCAACTCCAATGTGGACCACCAACACAAACTAGACATGATCCAAAGACCTCCATAAGTTTGCTTGAATCACCAAGAACATCTGCACTTCATCTTCTTACTGGAATTCTTCTCTCCTTCATCCGGAACCTCAAGAACACACTCTGTCATCACTGTCACAAAGGAATAGATGCTTCTAGATCTTCAAGCCATGAACCAAACTAGTTGATACTTCACAAAGACTTCCTCAACACTTCCTCAAAACCACAGAATAGGACAATGCATTTTCAGATCTCACCAGACCTATCTGTGTTACTTTGTCACCTCTGAACACCTGCTGGAACCGGTTCTACTTGAGCAGCCATAACTTCTTTAGATCTTCATGCGGACCTTTGAAATCTTGACTAGATCATCTCAAGACTTATATCTACAAACCCTTTGAACCGCAACCTCTAATAGTCATCTTATCTTGGATCTTTGCCTTACTGTCTTCACTGTTCTTCTCTGTTACTAATTTTCTCAGTATCCTCAGCACATAGCTCATCCAATCCTTGTCATTACTACAACAGGAGTATGTTGACATCAATGACAATATCGGTTAGACCCATACTTGCAGTAATCTCCTACTTTGTCATTGATGGCAACATATGATGTGAAAAACCATCAAGACAAGAACTCCTTACTGTCACATTCGGAACCTCTATCAACAACAACCATTCACATGTCTTCTCTTCCTTTACTGCTCCCCCTTTGATTAGCAACCACTTGTTTTTCACATGTCTTCTCTCCCCCTTTGACATCAATGGCCAAGGGCTCATACTTGCAACTCCAACACTTCAGAATCATACCAGCTACTCCCCCTGAGTAGCAGCTCCCAATCACCAGTCTGGATCACAAGATATGACTATGATATCCATCAAACTGATGCACATCAGTGCACCTTAGTTCATCACTGGAGGGGCAATAACCCCTAACTTCTCCCTGAGATACTCAAAAGAGTCCTTAGGTAGAGGTTTAGTAAAGATGTCTGCAATCTGATCCTTGGAAGGCACAAACTCCAATCTGACTTCATTCTTATTCACTTGCTCTCTCAGAAAGTGAAACTTGATAGAAATATGCTTAGTCTTTGAATGCAACACTAGATTCTTCGATATATTTATTGCACTTGAATTATCACAGAAGATTGTGATAGGCTCCTCATACTCCACTCTTATGTCTCTTAGCATTTGCTTCATCCACAAAACTTGAGTGCAACTACTTGCTGCTGCAATATATTCTACTTCTGCAGTGGACAGAGATATTGCCTCTTGTTTCTTGCTCAGCCAAGAAACTAATCTCTTCCCCAAAAAGAATGCTCCACCACTGGTACTCTTCTAGTCATCCAAATCTCTTGCCCAATCCGCATCAGTGGATGCATGAAGAGAGAAATCATGATCTCTAGGATAACACAAACCATACTCAATTGTTCCTTTTAGATATCTAAAAATCCTTTTGATTGCCATGATATGAGATTCTCTAGGATCATCTTGAAATCTAGCAACAAGACCCACAACATTCATAATGTCAAGTCTAGTTTGAGTGAGATACAATAATCCTCCAATCATTGACCTATACTTTTTTTGATCAGTCTTAGGAGAGTCATCATCTTTGCCCAACTTACATCTAGTTGCCATAGGAGTATTCATTGGTTTTGAATCTTCCATCCCAAATTTCTTCAATAATTCTTTCACATATTTGGTCTGAGAAATGAAGATTCATTTCTTTGTTTGGGTGATTTGTAGACCCAAGAAGAAATTCATTTCCCCAAGCATGGACATCTCAAATTCACTTTTCATTTGATTTGCAAAAGTTTTACACATACTATCTCCTCCTCCAAAGATGATATCATCAACAAACACTTCAACAATCAAGATGTTTTCATGATCAATTTTGAAATACAAATTACTGTCAGCAGTACCTTTGTTGAAACCAATCTTCAAAAGATGCTTATCCAACCTTTCATACCAGGATCTTGGGGCTTGCTTGAGTCCATACAATGCTTTCTTCAACTTGTAGACCATATCACCTTGATCAGACAATTGAAATCCATCTGGTTACTCAATGTAAACTTCTTCTTCCAAGTCACCATTCAGAAAGGTAGATATGACATCCATCTGATATACTTTGAAATCCTTGAAGGCAGCAAAGGCAAGAAATAATCTGACTACTTCAATTCTTACCACTAGAGAAAAAGTTTCTTCAAAATCAATTCCTTCTATTTGAGAGTAACCCTTGCAGACCAATCTAGCTTTATTTCTAATTACTTCACCAATTTCATTTAGTTTATTCTAGAAGACCCATTTTGTACCAATCACATTCTTGTTCTTAGGTCTGAGAACAAGATCCCGAGTGTGATTTTTCTCAATTTGCATCAACTCTTCCTCCATTTCTTTAGTCTAGCTATCATCATTGCAAGATTCATACACTGACTTAGGTTCAATCTTTGAAATCAAACAATATTCATCTAAATCTTGAGCAATCCTCCTTCTTGTTTGTACTCCTTTGCTTTTATCACCTATGATCTGATCTTTAGAGTGGTTTAGTCTTACATACCTGGGAACTTTGGGAGTTTCCCGCATTTCTAATTCTTGATCAGGCTCATTATGACTCATCTCTTCTTCCTAATTTATGGGATCTGTTTGATTTTGCATACTGGGAGGAGTTTGGGCTCCTTGAATCAGAACACCATTCTGATCATCTTCATCATATTCATAAAATCTTGAAGGTTTTTCAATTCCTTCATCAACCTTCACATTTGTACTTTCTATAATCTTTCACAGTCTCTTATTATAACACTGGTATGCTTTTCTTTGAGTGGAGTAACCCAAGAATATTCCTTCATCACTTCTAGCATCAAACTTGCCTAGATCTTCATCTCTTTTAATGTAACATTTGCTACCAAAGACTCTGAAATACCTCATAGTAGGAGTAATGCCAAACCAAAGTTCATAAGGAGTCTTACCGGTATTGCTTTTGATTTGAACTAAATTGAGAGTATAGACTGTAGTGCTGATAGCTTCTCTCCAATAGATTTGAGGAACATTTGCTTCCATCATCATTGTCCTAGAAGCTTCTTGGATGGTCCGGTTCTTTCTCTCCACTACTCCATTCTGTTGTGGAGTCCTAGGAGCAGACAACTGTCTCTTTATTCCATGTTTCTTACAGAATTCTATGAACTCACCAGATGTGAACTCTCCACCTCTATCAAACCTCAGACACTTTAATTTCAATCCAGTTTCATTCTCTACCATAGCCTTGAAAATTTTGAACTTCTCAAGAGCCTCTAATTTCTCTCTTAGAAAAGTAACCCACATCATCTGGGAATGGTCATCAATTAGTAACATGCAGTATCTATCACCTTGCACACTCCTGATTCTTGCCAAACCACAGAGATCAGTATGAACTAAGTCCAATAATCCGGTAGAAGATTGTTCCTTACTTTTGAATGAGACCTTGCTTTGTTTCCCTAACTAACATTCTTTGTACAAACTATTTATAGGTTTCACCAATTTTGGAAGATCTCTTACAGCCTGAGTGTTGCTTATCTTGATGATATTATCAAAATTCACATGACACATCCTCCTATGCCATAACCAACTCTGATCAACTTGCACAAATAGACAACTCTTACTAGTACCAACTAGATGGAAGATATTACCTTTTGTCTGAGTAATAGATGCAATCTCTATTATGAAACTTTCAAAGATCTTGCACTTTCCATTCTTGAATTGGAGATCATAACCCTTGTCCACCAGCTATCCAACACTAAGAAGATTGTGCTTCAATCCTTCAACATACAGAACATTACTAGTTTTGTTCTTTCCATCAAAAGAAATAGTTCCTCTACCTCTGATTCTACTAGCAGAATTATCACCGAACTTTACCACTCCTCCTTCATACCTTTCCAAATCTAAGAACTTATTTTTATCACCTGTCATATGATGAGAGCATCCACTGTCAATGACCTAATCATCCTTTTCTTCAACTTGGGCAGCCAGAGATCTTTCTACAGCTTTATGATTGACAGATTCAGAGGGCATTGGATCTTCTTCCTTGATGGCAAAAAACACCCAATCACTTTTCAATTTGTTTCCTATCTCTGATTCATCATCTGTTACTCCTTCATTATCATCCTCTTCATGGACATAGTAACAATTCTTTTGGAACCTTGACCTGTTAGGATTTGGCCTTGAAAATCTTTTCAGACACTTTGAGGCAAAATGACCAATCTTGTTGCAGTTAAAACACTTAAAAGCCAATTTCCCTTCATACTTATTGGAACCTCTTGGCAGTCTTTTTGCAATAAGGGCTTCAAGCTGAGCAGTTTCAGTGTCTTCTTCTTCCAAGTCCCTTTTTGCTTTTTCATACCATGATAGTTTCCTTGAAGAGTTTTGTCCCAGATCAAACCTTTCTTTTCCTTTTACAGAGGCACTGGCTTTGAATGCAGATTCAGTCTTGGGGAGGTCTTCTCCAAACTTGGTCATTTCAAATGCAGCCAATTTACCAGCCAATTGATCTCTTGTGACAACTGTATGGGCTTTGAATTCTTCAATGGCAGCAGCGTTGATTTTATAAGAAGCAGGAAGGGATCTGAGAATTTTGCCAACAATCTCATCTTCATTCAAGACTCCACCAGCATTTCTAATACCACAAACAAGCTCATTTACTCTTGGCATAAAAGTAGTGATATTTTCATCTTCTCTCCTCTTCAAATTCTCAAATTTTCCTTTTAGACTTTGCAACCTTGCACATTTAACATACTTGTCTCCTTTATGTAGAAGTTTTAGTTTTTCTCAAATCTCAAAAGTAGTTGGTAGGTCAACAACATTTGAAATCTCTAAATCAGATAATGCACTTAGAAGAGATTTTATAGTCCGCAGATTATTTTGAGCATCTGTGATTTCATTTGGTGCTTTCGGACCACCCTGTGGAGGAGTATACTTTGTTGAAGCCATGTTCCAGTACTGCATTCCCATACATTGCAAGTGACATTTCATGCGACTTTTCCAGAGATTAAAATTTGTTCCTTCAAACTTTAGACTATCTTTCTTGTAGGACGACATCCTGGATCTTCTCAAGTGATTAAGCTCCTTTTAGAGGAACTTAGCTCTGATACCAATTGTTAGATTTAGGGCAGTCAACTGAGAGGGGGGCTGAATCAGTTGACAAAAACTTTCTTCCAATTAAGCACTTAATTCCACTTTATTATTAAGCAACACATTAACAAATCAATCACAGAAACGTAAAGCATTGAATCAATAGCAGAAACAAATCAACACATGAGACACCAAGATTTTGACGTGGAAAACCCAGTTAAGGGAAAAACCATGGGGTGATTAACCCAAGAATGTATTCTCTTTCAGAAGAATAGAAAGAACAAAATGACACCTACCAATTAGGGCTCACTGCTTGACCACACTGCTCACAAGAGGCTCACTACCTACAAAAGACACACTGTCTACAAGATCACATACATGAACTGGAGAATAGCATCTTCACCATGCTTGAAATAGTTCCGTTTAAGCCCATAAGCTTTTTCTCTGCCTTTCTCTCCTTTTCTCACTACCACACTCACATCTCCACAAGACACACTTTGGAATGACTTCACAATCGCTTATTTATACAAGGCATCGACTTAGGAATAATCATCTAAGTTAGAAAACATCCACAAGAACATCTGCAAGATGTGTAACTCATTCGGTCAGCCAGTCTCAAGAAGAACACCATCATCCAGGAGTTATTCTTCAATTGAGAGCTCTAACTCCAATGCGGACCACCAACATGAACTGGACACGATCCAGAGACCTCCATAAGATTGCCTGAATCACCAAGAACATCCACACTTCATCTTCTTATTGGAATTCTTCTCTCCTTCATCTGAACCTTAAGAACACAGTCTGTCATCACTATCACAAAGGAATAGATGCTTCCAGATCTTCAAGACACAAACCAAACTAGTTGATACTTTACAAAGACTTACTTAACACTTCCTCAAAATTGCAAAATAGGACAATGCATTTTAAAATCTCACCGGACCTATCTGTGTTACTTTGTCACCTTTGAACACCTGCCGGAACTGATTCTACTTGAGTGGCCATAACTTCTTCAGATCTTCATGCGGACCTATGAAATCTTGACTGGATCATCTCAAGACTTATATCTACAAACCCTTTGAACTACAACCTCTGATAGTCATCTTATCTTGGATCTTTGCCTTACTGTCTTCACTATTCTTCTTTGTTACTAATTTTCTCAGTATCCTCAGCACATAGCTCATCCAATCCTTGTCATTACTGCAACAGGAGTATGTTGACATCAATGACAATACCAGTTAGACCCATACTTGCAATAGATTGAAGACATTTTGGATAGAAGAGTTGGACCCAACACTAGAGGAAGACAATACAAAGAATACCTTGTGATGTGGAAAGACAGACCAGAAGAAGATTCATCATGGGTTTCTTACACTGAGGTTGTCTGATTTGGTTTGCCTCTAGCCCCAACAAAGTGAGGGACTCACTTTTTTCAATAACCTGGATGTCTAATGTAGGAGCATCCCTATTTCAAAAGCAATCTTGCATCAACCAAAAACATTTGTATTTCAGTTTGTTTCTTTTCATTTTCCAGTTTAGTACAGTCAGTAGCAGTTTCTATATTTTGGTTTACATTCTACCGCAGTTGTATTTTAGAACTTGTGGAGTTGGACTTAACATCTAGATTCATTCATGCACATCATATCCAAAATTTAGATCATTTGGATTAGGTACCGGGAAGTTATCACTATCAGATTGACTATTTTCTCATAACAGAGCATCCTGACAGTCTCAGACAATTAGCTAAAGGAGAAGACTTGTGAATCATTTCATGACTTTTGAAGCTAAATTACACACCATTAAATGTTATTTGGTTCATGGATGACCTTTCTCGAGATCTATAGATCATTCCATTCATTTACGAGGGAGTTATTCATGATTAGGTCTAACCTATCTGTGTACACAAGTTACAACTCTTCATTGGAGTTTACGATCTTCCTTGGCCAATATGGAGGAATCTTAGGTTCCAGAGATGATATAAAAGATGTAATTGATGCCTAGTAAAGTAGAATTTGATAGTTGATCATTAGTATCTAGTTGGTAGTTGAATTGTGTACAAAGGGACTTCAACACCATATCTTGTGTATATTTTGTAATTAGGCTTGTGAGCCCTAATTGTAAGCCCGCATGTTGCCAGCCAATTTGTATTTGAATTATATGATATACTGTATGACTGAATCTATATTGGTTTCATATCTTTGAGTTGTTTTCATTGTGTTTACTCTAGATGCACAGCCTAGATAGTTCACTTTGTGGACCCTCCTAACCGTGACTACACCAATCTCTCTCACCCCTCTCTCCCTAGGTAGTAGGTCTCTCACTTGTATATCTCTTAGGGATCTCTAGCTATTTTCCTTCCTCTCCACCTCTCTCCCTCCTCCTTATTCCTCTTTCCCTCAAGTTGTCAACTTCACTCTCTCATTTTATTCTATCTCTCCCCTCACCTCTCTATCTCTCACCTCTATCTCCCCCTCACCTCTCTACATCTCCCCTCTCTAGGTCTCCTAGTCACTCCTTGTCTTCCTCTCCATCCATCCTTAGACATCTAGGTCTCTCACTTAACCCTAAATCCTATCCCTAAAGCCTCAACCCTCAACCCTTAAACCTTTAATCCTAAACCTTATCCCTAAACCCTCAACCCTCGACACTATACCTTAAACCCTAATCCCTAAACCCCGAACCATAAACCCTACCTTAAAGCCTCAACCCTTAACCCTTAAACATTAAATCCTAAACCCTATCCCTAAACCCTTAACCCTCGACACTATACCTTAAACCCTAATCCCTTAACCCTAAACCCTAAACCCTATCCCTAAAGCCTCACCCCTCAACCCTCAAATCCTAAACCCTATCCCTAAACTCTCAACCCTCGACACTATAACTTAAACCCTAATCCATTAACCCTAAACCCTAATCCCTCAACCCTTAAACCCTTAATACCTCAACCCTTAAACCCTAAACCCTTGACCCTTAAACCCTAAAGTCTTCAACCCTCAACCCTTATCCACTCCTCTCCTCCCCTATCTGTCTCACCCCTCTCTCCCTAGGTTTTAGGTCTCTAACTTGTATATCTCTCAGGGCTCTCTAGATATTTTCCTTCCTCTCCACCTCTCTCCCTCCTCCTTACCCATCTTTCTCTCAAGTTGTCAATTTCATTCTCTCATTTTATTTTATCTCTCTCCTAACCTCTCTATCTCTCACCTCTCTACCTCTCCCCTTTCTAGGTCTCTCAGTCACTCCTTGTCTACCTCTCCATCCATCCTTAGCCATCTACGTCTCTCACTTAACCCTAAACCCTAAACCCTATCCCTAAAGCCTCAACCCTCAACCCTTAAACCTTAAATCCTAAACCCTGTCTCTAAACCCTTAACCCTTGACACTAAACCTTAAACCCTAATCCATTAACCCTAAACCCTATCCCTAAAGCCTAAACCCTCAAACCTTAAACCTTAAATCCTAAACTCTATCCCTAAACCCTCAACCCTACACACTATACCTTAAAACTTAATCCTTTAACCCTAAACCCTAATCCCTCAACCTGTAAACCCTTAATACCTCAACCCTTAAACCCTAAAACCTTGACCCTTAAACCCCAAAGCCTTAAACCCTTAACCCTTATCCCACCCTCTCCTCCCATATATACCTCACCCCATCTCTCCCCTATCTCTCTGACCCCTCTCTCCCTAGGTTGTAGGTCTCTCACTTGTATATCTCTCAGGGCTCTCTAGATATTCCCTTCCTCTCCACCTCTCTCCCTCTTCCTTACCCATTTTTCCCTCAAGTTGTCAACTTTAGTCTCTAATTTTATTCTATCTCTCCCCTCACCTCTCTATCTCTCACCTCTGTCTTCCCCTCACCTCTCTACCTCTCTCCTCTCTAGGTCTCTCAGTAACTCCTTGTTTTCCTCTCCATCCATCTTTAGCCATCTAACATTATCCATCAACCTTTAAACCTCTACCCTATACCCTATATCCTCAACCCTATACGTATGCCTTAAACCCTCAACCCTCATCCATATGCCTTATACCCTCAACCTTAAACCCTAAACCCTATATCTTAAACAATCAACCTTGAACATTATCCCTCAATTGTAAACTCTCAACCCTCTATTTTATACCCTCAACCATATACTTAAGCCTTAATCCCTCAATCCTCAACCCTATACCTTAAACCCTAAAACCTACACCCACAAACCCTCATCCCTATACCCTATAACCTCATCATTATACCCTAAACCATGAATATTGTGCCTCAACCCTATACTTCAAACCTAAACCATACACTCTCAACCCAAGTCACCCTATGCCTTATATACCCTCAATATCCTAAACCCTAATCCCCATACCTTACACATTTAATCTTATATACTCAACAAGCTAAATATTATCCCTCAATTATAACCCTCTACCCTCAACCTATTACTTAATCCCTAATCCCTCAACCCTCAACCCTATACCTTAAACCCTAAAAACTATACAAGCTTAGGTCCTTATATACCCTAAACCCAAAACCCTTACATACATACATACAAGCATACATACATACATACAAGCACACATACATGCATAAATACATATATACATACATACAAACATGCATACATATATACATACATACAAGCATGCATACATACATACATGGTATACATACGTACAGACACACATACATACATACAACCATACATACATACATACATACATACATACAAGCATACATACAATTTGGCATTCATATATACATACATACATAAATACAAATATATATATATATATATATATATATATATATATATATATATATATATATATACAAACATACATACATCAAAATACTTAAAAAACTTGAACATAACACATTCCAAGAGAGACATAACGCGAGTGCATTATAATGCACTTGCGTTATACAACTGTCAAACTTGACAAACATTGGACAAACTTTTACAAAAAAGAAAAAAATGCAAAACAAAACATAACATGAGCACAATATAACACGCTCGAGTTATATGTTACTTTGGGAATCCCAAGCCTTAGGCTCAGGATTTTCTTTGGATTTCCAACCCAAACGCTTGGAGTGCCTTCCTAATGTCCAAAGACTTGTTTTTGCATATTCTATAGGATTTCACATAATCTCATTCGTGCTAACCATCAGGTTTGTATGTGTTTCAAGGTCAAATAAATCAAACACCTAGGTAATGTTAGGCTTTCTCTTAGCTATCCAACGATGTTTTTTTTTCACATTTTGACAATGTTAAGCATTTCATCTTTAATTTCTTTTGTTTGTGTGTCTATTTTTTGGCAAAAACTAGTGTTTGGTATTTTTTTCTTTATAAATTAACCATTAATTGAAATTTCAAATAAATTACATTTTTATAAACTAGACTCCATTCTACACATATTAAAAAAATTTGATTTTCAATTAGTTTTCAAAATTTATAGGGGTAGCACAACCAAAATTCTATTTTTCAGGATGTGTCCACTTTAAAAACTAGTAAAAAATCAAATATTTGTTAAAAAATTATCAGAAAAATTGAGCATAAACTACATGCTGTTAGCTAATTTCTCACTGAAGTGATTTTAAAAATATCAAAAAAAGTTAACCTTTTGAGGGAGCCAGAAAACATGCTATGTTATGTTTTTTGACAGAAAAAACACCAATTTATGTGGCTCCCTTTTTTGAACCCCTTAATCTATACCGTTTTAAAAAAAAATAGTACTTTAGAAAGTAGACTCAGATCACTACAAACATTGTTTTTGTTGCATCTTAAAATTTTGAGTGTAACTATGCTCAATTTCTCATCCAAGGTAAGTATTTCCTGATTTCAGAAAAAAAAAAGTGGCCACTTAAGACCCCTTTTTGGCCCCCTATCTTCCTGCACTTACCCTTGGTATTATTATACAATTTCTCTTGGATGAATCATCATAGGATTTCTTTTTGTTTCTACATTCCTTCTTCACATGTCCTCTCTTCCAACAATTCCAACACTTTACTTTGCTCTTCCTAGGGGTTGTTGACATTCTTTGAATCAGCATTAGGATTTGCCACTTCTAATGCACAGGCAGATTCAGCCAACTGAATACAGGAGGTTGCGTGAGCTCTTCCCCTTCACTTCTGGTTCTGCCGCACCAAGGGGGGTATCCCTATAACTCAAGATGTAACCTTGACTAGCTCAAAGATAGAAAGATCTAACTTGACAACAACAGGCAGAATACTCTCATGTATGGACCAAGATCTGTATGATAGATCACAAGGCTGGCAACATTCTTGGACATGATGTCTGGTTGGGTATGAGAGCATGCAGGGGGTTCCTAATCCTACTCCTACAACTAACAGGTGGAAGTATGAAATGTTTTAGTTTGAATTTTGGATGCAAAGCTGGACATGGTGTATAACACAAGAACACAGCATGATTGGTGCCTATCCAGGGTTTGGAGTCGGTAGACATACACCTGTGAATGATCAGCATGAATAGCTAAAACTGGATTTCAGGGGGATACACATGATATCTGCCTTACAGATATCTCCCAATGAAGAGTGTTAAGTTATCTCTACTTATGGCATCCCTACTGCAGTATACCCTTCCCAATGCTCAACCTGAAAACAGTTTAATCTGCCCCTTGGGCAGAAGTTAAAAGATCAGACATTCAACATAGGAATTCTATGCTCTAGAATCTAAACATTACCCAAATATCCAGATCCAGAAGAAGAATACATGCAATACTGGAGACAGAATTAACACAACACATGCTAAGATAGCATTACTCATATAAGATCAACCATGAAATCAGTGGATTCATGCCAAGTCGTACAACAAGAGATACATAAACTCACAAGTTAGACTGTACAGAGCAACCAGATCAGCTGGTTATGGATTACAGAGCCAAAAATCCACAACTTTCAACAACCTGAATGAATAACACCGTCTGCATTATAAAGTAGGAGGGTGTATTCAGCATTAACTACTAGGTTGACCAAAACTCCCGCCAGATATACAGTATCATGAAAATGGCGCTCAAACACATTAATGCAGCAGGTAAGGGAGGAGACAGGAAGATTTTTCGAGCCCTGCGCCACCGCCTAGGGATCCAGATCTTCAACCGGGTACTAGATCAGCCCACGCCATCACCCATACCTCTGCAACAATCGCCATTAATGGCGCACCAATCCGCGGCCTTGGGAAGAACATCAGACAGTTAATCGCAACCACTTCCCGCCGAGATTCATCATCATGATATTTCGAATATGCAGGATATCAATATCCCACATGCACCCCGCAGCAACCCCCTTAACACTTTATATACTAGGTCATGAGCATATATCATGTCGGTGCTTTTGCTCCTGACGACACTAGTATAAGACTTCATCATCATCATCCTCCAGCAGCATGATATCCTGTTGCCCGAAATATCACCCTGACGTCATCATCATATCGCAATACAACCACATGATAATCGCCTTCATCGGCACAACCTGATCCATCGGAGGAACATCCTCCTGCTGAGCCTATACCCAAAGTCTGGCCGATGAACATCCTGATGACGTCATCATCATATCCTGCTAACGTCATCATCATATCTGCCTACTGCGCACCTCCTCATATCCGGATGACGTCATCATCATGTTTGCAAATATCGGGAGATCTCCTCAAGATGATCAGTGTTAGAAATATGACCCCCCCGGACCTCGATGACGTCATCATCATATCGACATCAGGATGATATTCGGAAGACAACCGGATATTTGGAAATATCATCCTGATGCACTAACATCATGCTGCACTGTAGCTCCGCTATAAGATCGGGGCGATTGATGAATATGATGATGCTTGAAAAGATCACCCCCCACTAGATAATGCACGAAGCTGACAGGCGGATATCTCCTTGATATCAGCATCATCATGATGCTGGAACAAACATACACTCGAGTGATATGAAAATATCACCCCCTCCTTCAGAAATATCATGATGCAGATAGGCAGAAAGAAAGATATCACCCTGATATAAGGATGACGTCAGCATCATCAGGATGACAAAACTACGAACAAGAAGTGATACAACATCATCAGGATGATATTGACTAAGATCATCCTGACGTTCATGATGACCCCAGTGAATATCGGGTCGCACTTAGAAATCTTCAACAACATCATCAGGATGATCATAACCAAGATCACCCGATGATAAAAATATCACCCCGGCGAGATATCATGATGCAGAAAATATGATGACCCTCGCAAGCAACACGGTGATAACTGAAAATATGATGATGATGATGACGACCCTTAAGAAAAAGCAAGTCAGGTCGAACAACTCAAAGAATAACCCCTTCAGAATATCAGGGCAACATCATCATCATGTTCGCGCAAGGTGATAAATGGAAGATCACCGGAGACTTTGAAAAATCACCCTCGCAAGCAGATCAGGGCGCACTGTAGCTCATCAGCATCATCAGGATAAAAACCAAACATCACCCGATATTTCAATATGATGATGACGATGAGAGACCGGTCGACGGAGAACATGATGATGCTAACCTTCATCGAAACAAACATGATGATGATGACCTCCTCCTCAAGAAATTATGATGATGCAGCTGAAAACTGCTGAGGAGGTCCAACACTTAGAACATTTTTTGGATACTTAGGGAGAGTGCCTGAATGAAGATTGCTCAAAAAACTACCAGTCAATTCAGGCACTAATAGTGGCTCTGTCTGGGGATGTGCAGGTGAAAACCTGCAGCGAGAACCCCTGATCTCTGGGATGCAGACCAGTCCCTTATCCATTGGGCACAGAGTCAAATACTGCACTGACCTGCATCACCAAACACACTTGATGGCCTAAGGCCACCAAGAAAAGAAAAACATGTATCTCCCTTTGTCAAATATCTTGTTTTCATCTGCATGCACTGGGTCAAGCTTGGAGATACCACAAAGATCTACCCATAAACAAATCTTGTCATCTGCATATTCAACCCTCTGATTTGGCTTGTCATCATCATATCCTGTGCAGATAACCTTCAACATCATGTGCCATGTGGGTGTAGAATTTATCAAGCAATGCATACTCAAATGGTATAGAACACAGGTTATCATCTGTATCATCATCATGCATTGCAACATGATCTCCTAGCTGGACTGCAAATAGGAAACACTCAGAGTCCACCACACAACTAGGAAGATCAGGGCTCATTGTATTATATGCTGGCACATCAAAAGAAAAGCTTTCAAAATCACAATTGTGCACATCATGTACACAACAATCAGCAGCACCAAGCTGGAAAAGATCAGGCTCTGGCACCTCTTTACAATCAGGCACATTTTCACAGTCACTTACCTGATGTATGTTGTTTCTTCTTTCATCAGGATGAGAAACAGAATCCAAGCCAAAAATAGCGTCTAGGTCCTCACCATACTCAGACAGATCCTCATCACCATATGTGTCATAAATGGGTGACCCAGGTGCATCAGTTTCATCATAGTATGCCATTTGTTCATGGGCAGCAGAGCACATCTCTTCATCACCAATGGATTCACTCTGTGGAGGAGTATCAGCCTGTGTGTCATAAGTAAAACAGCCATCAAATGAAAAACAATCATGCTCTGAACTAGCACTTATTTCAATTTCTGACTGCTCTTCATGGTCTCCATGTGTTTGAAAGGTAGGCAATGGGTCACACATAGGATTGCTTCTTTGTTTGCTTATATCTTCTCTGTCTTGAGTACAATACTCACAATTGTCTCCACAGGTCCATTCCAAAAATTGCTCATTGCTGTCCACAACCTCGTTATTGTTTTCATGGTCAGCTGCCTCATCATTGCAATGGGAATCCTCACTAGTCCTTTCACTGGCATCCTCAACTGGTGAACAATCTAGTTGAGCAGTAATGTTAGCATTATGTTCAAACACAGCAGTCTCAACCTCTATGCTTTTATTTTCATTTTTATCTGCACATGATGCCATAATCATTTGGTCATTTGCAGCTTCATAACCATTATTCACACCAAGGCCTGGGGACAGGGGTTTCAGCAGGTGCACATTTCTCATTTCTTCTACATTTTCTAAAAATTTGTATGCCATCTGCATACTTGTCACCTTGAAATCCCTCAGTAATGCACTAGAGCCCTCCTCAAAAGCTTCAAAGAATATGCCAACACAGGCTGAAATATCAGGTCTGAAACTTTCAGGGACATGTGAAAGGGCTACTGCAAACCTATGACTGAAATCAACACATGGCTCTTCATCTTGTTTTCTGATTCTCATCAATTCTGCAACAAGATCAGCCGGTTCTTTTGCAAATTCTTCCTTGAAACAGTCAGCAAGCTCATCCCAACAGGCAAAGGATTTCTTTGGAAAGCTCAAATACCAGTCTTTTGCTTTTGCATCCAAGGACCTAACAAGAAACCTCATCCACATATCCTCATCTCTAAATGAATATTTTCCCATAAAACTTTGAAAATTTTGGATATGTGCATTCCCATCACATACACTGTGACCACCAAATCTAGGCATCTGACAGTATATCCTAGCAGGCATAGTTTCTACTTTGTAATCCACCCATGACAAATCCAGTTGGTCATACAAAGGATCAAAAGGGCTGACAGGAGGTTTAGCTTTTTGACAGGCAGACACAACAGGGTTACTGCTTTTTAACTGGGCTTGCTCAGCCTCTAAGAATATCAACCTATTTCTTATCTCTTCTATTCCTTTATCCAACATTTTACCACTGAGTATGGGATAATTCATACTTGGATTCATAAAAATCTTACTCTTAGACATCCTCTGTCTGTCTAAGACCCAAGGCTTCCCCTGGCATCTAACTTATGCAGTAAAACAGCAAATATAAAGGAGAAGGAACAAGGTACCTTTTCTCATACAGATGCAGAAATATGTACAACACATTTTTGTCACATCACATACATCCATCCTTCATGTGCATTTGGATCTTTTTTGCAGAGTCGCCACCTCTCCAGAGAGGACAAAATTTTCAATAGCTGAAAGCTACTTTTCCAGGTTCATTCCACCAGCAGAGCATCATTTTGTTAGTGACTCGGATGGGCCACAAGTATATCACTGGAGATGATTAGATAATACTTTTACTGTTCAATCCCCAGCGGAGTCGCCATTTTGTTGACATTCTTTGAATCAGCATTAGGATTTGCCACTTCTAATGCACAGGCAGATTCAGCCAACTGAATACAGGAGGTTGCGTGAGCTCCTCCCCTTCACTTCTGGTTCTGCCGCACCAAGGGGGGTATCCCTATAACTCAAGATGTAACCTTGACTAGCTCAAAGATAGAAAGATCTAACTTGACAACAACAGGCAGAATACTCTCATGTATGGACCAAGATCTGTATGATAGATCACAAGGCTGGCAACATTCTTGGACATGATGTCTGGTTGGGTATGAGAGCATGCAGGGGGTTCCTAATCCTACTCCTACAACTAACAGGTGGAAGTATGAAATGTTTTAGTTTGAATTTTGGATGCAAAGCTGGACATGGTGTATAACACAAGAACACAGCATGATTGGTGCCTATCCAGGGTTTGGAGTCGGTAGACATACACCTGTGAATGATCAGCATGAATAGCTAAAACTAGATTTCAGGGGGATACACATGATATCTGCCTTACAGATATCTCCCAATGAAGAGTGTTAAGTTATCTCTACTTATGGCATCCCTACTGCAGTATACCCTTCCCAATGCTCAACCTGAAAACAGTTTAATCTACCCCTTGGGCAGAAGCTAAAAGATCAGACATTCAACATAGGAATTCTATGCTCTAGAATCTAAACATTACCCAAATATCCAGATCCAGAAGAAGAATACATGCAATACTGGAGACAGAATTAACACAACACATGCTAAGATAGCATTACTCATATAAGATCAACCATGAAATCAGTGGATTCATGCCAAGTCGTACAACAGGAGATACATAAACTCACAAGTTAGACTGTACAGAGCAACCAGATCAGCTAGTTATGGATTACAGAGCCAAAAATCCACAACTTTCAACAACCTGAATGAATAACACCGTCTGCATTATAAAGCAGGAGGGTGTATTCAGCATTAACTACCAGGTTGACCAAAACTCCCGCCAGATATACAGTATCATGAAAATGGCGCTCAAACACATTAATGCAGCAGGTAAGGGAGGAGACAGGAAGATTTTTTGAGCCCTGCACCACCGCCTAGGGATCCAGATCTTCAACCGGGTACTAGATCAGCCCACGCCATCGCCCATACCTCTGCAACAATCGCCATTAATGGCACACCAACCCGCGGGCTTGGGAAGAACATCAGATAGTTAATCGCAACCACTTCCCGCCGAGATTCATCATCATGATATTTCGAATATGCAGGATATCAATATCCCACATGCACCCCGCAGCAACCCCCTTAACACTTTATATACTAGGTCATGAGCATATATCATGTCGGTGCTTTTGCTCCTGAAGACACTAGTATAAGACTTCATCATCATCATCCTCCAGCAGCATGATATCCTGTTGCCCGAAATATCACCCTGACGTCATCATCATATCGCAATACAACCGCATGATAATCGCCTTCATCGGCACAACCTGATCCATCGGAGGAACATCCTCCTGCTGAGCCTATACCCAAAGTCTGGCCGATGAACATCCTGATGACGTCATCATCATATCCTGCTGACGTCATCATCATATCTGCCTACTGCACACCTCCTCATATCCGGATGACGTCATCATCATGTTTGCAAATATCGGGAGATCTCCTCAAGATGATCAGTGTTAGAAATATGACCCCCCCCGGACCTCGATGACGTCATCATCATATCAACATCAGGATGATATTCGGAAGACAACCAGATATTTGGAAATATCATCCTGATGCACTAACATCATGCTGCACTGTAGCTCCGCTATAAGATCGGGGTGATTGATGAATATGATGATGCTTGAAAAGATCACCCCCCACTAGATAATGCACGAAGCCGACAGGCGGATATCTCCTTGATATCAGCATCATCATGATGCTGGAACAAACATACACTCGAGTGATATGAAAATATCACCCCCTCCTTCAGAAATATCATGATGCAGATAGGCAGAAAGAAAGATATCACCCTGATATAAGGATGACGTCAACATCATCAGGATGACAAAACTACGAACAAGAAGTGATACAACATCATCAGGATGATATTGACTAAGATCATCCTGACGTTCAAAATATGATGACCCCAGTGAATATCGGGTCGCACTTAGAAATCTTCAACAACATCATCAGGATGATCATAACCAAGATCACCCGATGATAAAAATATCACCCCGGCGAGATATCATGATGCAGAAAATATGATGACCCTCGCAAGCAACACGGTGATAACTGAAAATATGATGATGATGATGACGACCCTTAAGAAAAAGCAAGTCAGGTCGAACAACTCAAAGAATAACCCCTTCAGAATATCAGGGCAACATCATCATCATGTTCGCGCAAGGTGATAAATGGAAGATCACCGGAGACTTTGAAAAATCACCCTTGCAAGCAGATCAGGGCGCACTGTAGCTCGTCAGCATCATCAGGATAAAAACCAAACATCACCCGATATTTCAATATGATGATGACGATGAGAGACCGGTCGACGGAGAACATGATGATGTTGACCTTCATCGAAACAAACATGATGATGATGACCTCCTCCTCAAGAAATTATGATGATGCAGCTGAAAACTGCTAAGGAGGTCCAACACTTAGAACATTTTTTGGATACTTAGGGAGAGTGCCTGAATGAAGATTGCTCAAAAAACTACCAGTCAATTCAGGCACTAACAGGGGTTTTAGACCATCATTTTGACTTGGACCTATCTTTTAATTTCTTTCAATCCTCTTTAGACCCACTATTTCCCTTGGGCCTTCATCAAACATGCAAGGAAACATTTGATCCCTCATCCATTGATTTTCTCCACATTTCCTCTAAAAGAAAGGTAGCAATATACAAGTCCATATTTATCTTTGTAGCACTAAAATTAATATCACCAATTAAATTTTCTCAAGATTGAGACAAATAGTGATGTAACAAGATACATTTATTTTCTTCCTAAAGCTTAACATCTACTAAATATAGCTAACTCAAAATTAAGTTAAAAAAATTTAAATTTTCTACAATAGAATTACCATCCTTCATTTTAAAAGAATAAAAATGTCTTTTAAGATACAATTTATTTGTTAGGACATTTGGTTTGGTAAATATGACCTATCCTCTTCCACAATGTAAATGTGATGTTCTCCTCTGAGACATTCAAGAGGATAGAATCTACAAGACATAATTTAATGGTTCCTCATTCCTTCTTGTCCAACATTTTCCAATCTTCATTAGACATTCTATCAATATTTCCTTCCTTTGCAACAATTTTCCACTAATCTTCTCTTTGGGAAGATATCCTCCATCTTTAACTTCCACAACTCATACCTAGTTCCATTGAATTTATCAATCCTTGAACAAGGTTTCAATCACTTAAAAACCTACAAATCCATTTAGGTCAAAAGCTCCCATTATAGAGAAAAAACCCACAACACTTCAAGAAAGGTGTTCCCTTCTCAACAAAACCAAGGCTTTGATATTAAATGTTATAAATAGGGTAAACTACTATAAATTATTATTTTTTAATAGATAATGTAAATCTAAAATTTTGATTAACCATAAAATAAATTTATTGATGTATAAACTAACAAATAAGAAACTAACAAACCATATGATTTAAACACATGACTCCTGATGTACATAGAGAAACCCTTTAAATATAAAACCTCCACCACTAAAGAGACCACAAGTCCATATTAATTTTTAAACCAAGAGTACATAATCAACAAAATTCTTCCTTCAATTTGATAACATTTTGGTAGCACTTATGTACCTATAAAATAAACATAAAATATCTTTCCAATGCATACAATATGTAGAGAAGAGTTCAGAGGAAATCACAAGTAGATTCTTGAAATCAAAATCACCCTGTTGGTTTTTTCCCAGACTGGATGCTTATTCCCAGATTTCCCTACAAGGTAGCCATCAGTGATCAACAGGATCTCTGGGCCAGGGGCCAACAGTGTAGGAGATAGACTCTATATTTTATCTCCTCTTCTTCTTCAGGCTCTGCAAGACCTAGGGGGTATTCCCTACTCAACATCCATGAGGATATGCATACAAGGCTGGGATGCTGACAGAAAGCAGATAAGTCCTCCTGTAAGTAGACCAAAACTGAAAGATAAGAGCAAAGGGGCTAGCTTTGGGCCTATTTGCAGTTGTAGACAGAGGACTGAGGATCCTAAAACTAACTCTAATGTCCTAATGGTTGTTTTAGATTTTGATTTGGATTTTAAGTTTGGATGCAAAGCTGGACATGGTTGTAACACAGACACAAAGCAAGATTGGTGCCTATCCAGGGCCTGGAGTCAGTAGACATACACCTGTGAATGATCAGCATGAACAGCTAGAACTGGATTTCAAGGGGATATATGTGATATCTGCCTTACAGATATCTCCCAATACAGAGTGTTGAGTTATCTCTACTTATGGCATCCCTACTGCAGTATACCCTTCCCAATGTTCAACCTGAAAACAGTTTAATCTACCCCTTGAGCAGAAGTTAAAAGATCAGACATTCAACATAGGAATTCTATGCTCTAGAATCTAAACATTACTCAAATATCCAGATTCAGAAGAAGAATACATGCAATACTGGAGACAGAATTAACACAACACATGCTAAGATAGCATTTCTCATATAAGATTAATCATGAAATCAGTGGGTTCATGCCAAAAACATACAACAAGAGATACATAAACTCACAGGTTAAGCTGTACAGAGCAACCAGATCAGCTTGTTATGAGTTACAGAGCCAAAAATCTTCAACTTTCAACAACAACAAATGAGTAACACTTCCTGCTTATAACAGCCAGGTAGTGTACCACAGCAATTAATTACATGGTTGACCAAAAATCCTGCCAGATATACAGTATCAGGAAAATGGCGCTTAAACACTACCAGATTGGCGCCCAAACATGAATGTAGCAGGTAGGGGAGGAGACAGGAAGATATCTCGAGCCTTGCGCCACTGTCCGCTGATGTACACCTTCAATCGGGTACCAGATCCGCCCATACCTCTGCAACCTTCGCCATTAATGGCGCACCAACCCGTGGCCTTGGGAAAAACATCTAACAGTCGATCGCAACCATTTCCCGCCGAGATTCATCATCATGATATTTGAAAATGCAGGATATCAATTATCCCACATGCACCCCGCAGCAACCTCTTTAACACTTTATATACTAGGTCATGAGCATATATGATGTCGGTGCTTTTGCTCCTGACGACACTAGTATAAAACTTCATCATCATCATCCTCCAGCAGCATGATATCCTGTCGCTTGAAATATCACCCTGACGTCAGCATCATATCGCAATATAACTGCATGATAATCGCCTTCATCCGCACAACCTGATCCATCGGAGGAACATCCTCCTGCTGAGCTTATACCAAAAGTCTGGCCGATGAACATCCTGATGACATCATCATCATATCCTGCTGACGTCATCATCATGTTTGCAAATATCGGGAGATCTCCACAAGATGATCTGTGTTAGAAATATGACCCCCCCGGACCTTGATGACGTCATCATCATATTGACATCAGGATGATATTCGGAAGACAACCGGATATTTGGAAATATCATCCTGATGCACAAATATCAGGTTGCACTGTAGCTCCACTATAAGATCGGGGTGATAGATGAATATGATGATGCTCAAAAAGATCACCCCTACTAGATAATGCACGAAGCCGGCAGGCGGACATCTCCTTAATATCAGCATCATCATGACGCTGGAACAAACATACACCCAGGTGATATGAAAATATCACCCCCTCCTTCGGAAATATCATGATGCAGAGAGGCAGAAAGATATCACCCTGTCATAAGAATGACGTCAGCATCGTCAGGATGATAAAACAGCGAACATGAAGTGATACAACATCATCAGGATGATATTGACTAAGATCATCCTGACATTCAAAATATGATGACCCCAGTGAATATCGGGTCGCACTTAGAACTCTTCAACAACATCATCAGGATGATCATAACCAAGATCACCCAATGATAAAAATATCACCCCGGCGAAATATCATGAAGGCAGAAAATATGATGACCCTCGCAAGCAACACGGTGATAACTGGAAATATGATGATGATGATGACGACCCTTAAGAAAAAACAAGTCAGGTCGAACAACTTAGAGAATAACCCCTTCAGAATATCGGGGCAACATCATCATCATGTTTGGGCAAGGTGATAAATGGAAGATCACCGGATACTTGAAAAAATCACCGCCGCAAGCAAATCAGGGCGCACTGTAGCTCATCAGCAGGATCAGGATGATATCCAGACATCACCCGATATTGAAATATGATGATGACGATGAAAAGCAAGTCGAAGCAAACATGTTAATGCAGACCATCATCGAAGACAAGATGATGATGATGACCTCCTCCTCAGGAAAAAATGATGCTGCAGTTGAAAAATGCCGAGGAGGTCCAACACTTAGGAAAAATGGGCAAGAAGATAAAGGGTTCAAATGAAGAAACCCCCTGATCATGAAAATCAACCCCAGGTCAAAATGAGTGCTAACAGTGGCTCCGAATGGGGACGTGCAGGTGAAAACCTGCAGCGAGAACCAGATCTCCGGGCAGACCAGACAAAAAGCCAAAAAATGCGAGCTGTACAAGGCATTTACACTACATACATATTTTTTACAAATGTGCACAGCAACCAGTTATTCATGCAAAATAGAACTTAAGGAATTGGCCATGCACAGGCAATTCCAGAACTTCACCATCTAGGGCCTAGAGGAAATAAGAATCCTCCCCATGAGTATTGCAAACCTGATATGGGCCCATCCATAAGGGTTCAAATTTACCATGTTTACCCTTTTCCTGACCTTTAGCATTCCAAATGAGCACCAGATCATTGACTTGAAACTTCCTTTTTGTAGTTCTCCTGTCAAACTGATATTTCACATCTTGTTGTCTTTTGAGATTGATCTGGTGGGCTTTCCTTCTGTCTTCATCCAATGCAACCAGCTGATTCACCCTTTCTGTCATGGAATCTTCAATCTCCTCATCATTTTCCTGAATGAATCTGTAAACTGGTAGGAGATTATTTATGGGCAATCTAGCTGATGCACCATATACTAGCTCAAAAGGTGACTTCCCAATAGCCCTTTTCACTGTCACTCTGTCAGCCCATATTGCTAAGTTCAACTTTGAGTCCCAAGCTCTCTTGTTCTTGTCCAGTATCCTCTTGATAATTTTCATGATGCTTTTATTGCTTGATTCTGCTTGACCATTTCCTTGTGGGTGATATGGTGATGTATATGACAGATTTATCCCATACCTGTTGCAAAACTTAACAAATTCACCTGATCTGAAGCACATAGCATTATCAGTGACTATCTTAAATGGTACTCCAAACCTGATGATGATGTTTTCTAGTATGAAATCTGTCACCACCTTACTTGTAGCTCTCTTAGTTGGAATGGCCTCAATCCATTTGGTAAAGTAATCAGTTGCCACCAAAATCCAACTGTGTCCCCCACTTGATTTGTCTGCAATTTCCCCTATGAAGTCAATTCCCCATTGCTGGAATGGAGCATCCACAGTTACAGTTCTGAGGGGTAAAGCACCATCATATTTCAGCTTTCCTGAAAATCTTTGGCAAGGGTCACACTTCCTCACTAACCTTTGTGCATCTGAAAAGAGAGTGGGCCACCAATATCCTACTCTGAGAATTTTATGAGCTGTTGTTTGGGCAGTATAATGTCCACCACACAATCCTTTATGCATATCAATCAAAACATTGTTAGCCATATCCTCATCCACACATCTCAGCAGCACACCATCAGGGTTTTTCCAGTACAGCTCACCTTGAACAATAACATACCTGATTGCATGTAACTTTAGAGTCCTCTTTTGACTGTCACTGAAATGGGAAGGACAATTCAGATTTTGCAAGTAGTAGATAATATCCTTGTACCATTCAGATCCTGATACATTTACACTCTCGTCTTGGACTGCATTAACTTGGCATGCTTCCAAGTTTGACTGTGCCATCATC
The DNA here is from genome assembly GCA_027924645.1 of Cunninghamia lanceolata. Classification (NCBI taxonomy): domain Eukaryota; kingdom Viridiplantae; phylum Streptophyta; class Pinopsida; order Cupressales; family Cupressaceae; genus Cunninghamia; species Cunninghamia lanceolata. The sequence continues at coordinate 6,302,407 of BSBN01001222.1, forward strand.
TTGGCTAATCCTTGTCCTCTTATCAACTTAGTAACTTGTATGTCTATGTTGAACTCTTGCAGTTTGTTTATCCATCTGCACCTTCTTCCAGTCACCTCCTGCTGAGTGAATATGTCTTTGACTGCTGCATGAGGTACATATGCAATTATATATGATCCTACCAAGTAAGGTCTGAAACTTTTGATGGCTCTGACTAGTGCATATGCTTGTTTTTCCATAATATCATACTTCAACTCAGAGGGCTGCAAGGACATACTGAAGAAAGCGATGGGCTGTTCAAAACCATCTTCATTTTTCTGTAACAAACATGCAGCAACAGTATGAAAGGAAGCAAATGAAAATACTTGGAATGGCCTAGAAAAATCAGGAGATTTAAGAACAGGGGCCATCTTGATTGCCTCTTTGATATTCTGAAATGATTCTATTGCTTCCCTTTCCTAGTTGACAGTTGCATCCTTCTTCATCATCTTGGAAATGTTCCTTGTGGTTTCTGCAAAGTTGGGAACAAATCTCCTAACAAAATTTATCTGTCCAAAGAAGGACTGAACTCCTTTCACAGTTTTTGGCATTTGAATCCTATCAATAGCAGCCACTCTCTCTGGATCTATCCTGACTCCATCCTTGGAAACAATATGTCCCAGAAGTTTTCCTTCAACTACCCCAAAGGCACACTTCTTTGGATTTAAAGAAATACCATACTCTAGTGCTCTTATGAAAATCTGCTCCAGATGCAAACAATGCTGCTCTTCTTTCTTTGAGTAAGCAGTCAAGTCATCCTGATATACAGCCAGGATTGAATCAATCAACCCTGCAAAAGCAACATCCATTGCTCTTTGAAATGTAGCACCTGCATTTGTTAGTCCAAATGGCATTCTAACATACACATAAGTTCCCCATGGAGTGGTAAAGGCAGTTTTATACTGTTCTGATTCCTTTACCTTTACCTGATTATATCCTGAAAATCCATCCATCATGGATAGGAGTTCACAACCAGTCACTCTCTGCAACATAGCTTCCATATTAGGCAGTGGATAGTTATCCTTCAAAGAGGATACATTCAAGTTCCTGAAATCAACACAAAGCCTAATATCACCATTCTTTTTTCTGACTGGGACAAGGTTAGACACCCAAGTTGAATGTCTGATTGGCACAATTATTCCAGCTTCCCTGAGCCTTTTGAGTTCTTCTTGCATCTTGGGAGCTAAGGTAGGGTTAATAGGTCTTTGCTTTTGTCTAAATGGCTTAGCTCCAGGCTTCAATGGGATCTCATGCTGGAATAAATCTTCCCTATAGGCTTTTAGGTCCTCATATGACCAAGCAAAAACATGTTTATACTTTTTCAGTAATGCAATCAGCATACTCCTAATGTGTGGTTTTAGCTGTTTACCAATGTATACCTTCTGAGGGGCCTGAGATGTCCCCAAATTTATCTCCTCTAAATCTTCCTTATTTGTGGGAGATGTCCTTGTGACCATTTTATCTCTACTGTCAAAAACTCTTTCCAAAGCTACCAACCCTCTAGGGATTTTATTAGTCTTCAATTGAATTATCTCTTTTCCCACAAGAGTTTCTTTTCCATCTACAGTCTCTACAAAAGCTTGGAAATCAATCTGTTGATTCTCATATTCATCTATGCAGTGCAAAAATTTCAACAAATCCCTATCATCATTAAACACTTGCCAACTGCATATATTTTCTGGTATTGCAGGCCTAATTTTAACTTCTACATTTGTAACACCTGACAGAGTGATGTCATCTGGCCTTATTGCAACATTGGCTAAGAAATCAGCCATAACATTTTTTGACCTTTCTACCCAGCCTATTGAAAATGTGTCAAATAATTCAATGGTATCCCAAACAGCATGCTTGTATTGTTTCAATCTTTTATTTTTTGCAGCATACTTATTTCTGATTTGGGATACAATCAGCTCAGAATCCCCAAATACTCTTAACATCTTAATTCCATGTTTGAGAGCAATATTTAGGCCTAAGAGTAAAGCCTCATATTCTGCAATGTTGTTTGTGCAATCAAACCTCAGAAAGAAAGAGAATTTGAGGAGCTTACCAGTTGGGGACAGGAAAACAACTCCAGCTCCAGAGCCTTCTTTTGCACAAGCTCCATCAAAAAACATGGTCCATAAGCCTTGCTGATCTAGCTCTTCAATGCAGACATTTTTCTTTTTACCTTCTGTATCATCTGAGACAACCTTGAAGTTATCACAGTTAGTGTCTACAAAGCATACCTGTTCATTTGCTTCTTGGTCTTCCACTGTCTCTGATGATCTTTGCTCTCTGATTAGCTTGACATCCCTGCCATTCATTGGAATCATGGCATATGACAGGTCCAGCTGCATACTTCCACCAATTAGTGCTGCCCATCTCCTTGACAACAACATACCATATTGTGGCTTGATGTCAACCACTGCTATATTCATTTTATATCTTTTTTCAGGAAATGCTGCCAGTTTGAAATCTACATCCTTCATGATTCCAATAATTGGTACCTCTCTGGCATCCATAGCATAACATTTTCCACATGCCTTGTCAATTTTTAATCCAGTTTGTTGCATGACGGCCAAAGGCATGACATTTGTGGATGCTCCAGAGTCAAGCATACAATTTCTAATTATTTTTCCATTTATAACCAGGGAAACATAAAATGGTTCCACTTGTGAAGGACACTTTGTCATGGTCACTCCTAAATAGACTTCAGGAGTCTCATCTTCTTCATTACACATGATATGTTTCTCACCCTGGGTCTGATCATTTTGTTTAACTTGAAAAGGTACCCCTCAGATTAGGGATATTGTCCTATTCTTGATCTCTTCCACTTTCATGAGTTCCATAAGTGGAACAGAGACTTTTACCTGAGAGAGGATCTGGGCTATATCAAATGGAGCACAATTTTGTATAACAGTTGTAGCTTACTCCAGAATCTTGCTTTTATCCTGAGCTGATTTAGCTTTCATTTTCATAGTTCCCTGATCATCATTCCTGTCTTGGGAACCTTTACTTTGATCTTCAGCCTGAGGGTTTTTGTTTTCTGGTCCTTGAAATTCATGACCTATTCTGTGTCTAAAGTTCTATTTATTATTTACCCACTACCTTTTTTGTGGTTCAGTTTCTTTATGACCATGCACCAGCTGACCTGCAGAAATATATTCTGGCTGATGTGGGTTGCCTACTTGATTTTTACCTCTGAGATTGTAGTTGCTTTTGACTTGAGCAACTGCTGCAGCTGTGAAGGCTCTAATTTCCTCATCAGAAGGTCGTTGTAAGTTACTCAGAAAATTGTGTGAGTTCTGAGCATACACATAGTTATCTTCATTATCTTCATCATATGGGAACTGTTGGCAGGCCTGAATTTGATGATCTGTATTCTCATCAGCATCATAAAGAGTGTATCCATTGCCTATGGACATCATATTAACATCATCATCCTGCACATGATGTGGCTCATTGCATTCATTACAAGATGTAGCATTATCATACAAGGATTGAGCAATCATACACTGTGACTGTGAATGCGGCATCTGACAAATTATACACCACGGAGCATCATCAGCAATATTTATAGCTTTCTTTAGAGGATCAGGAGTTTCTTTGACATGTTGAGCCCTCTAATTTGTGTTGTTACGTGGGAATACAGGCTTACCATCATGCCAATTGGTGTTATAAGGCATATCATGTAATGATGGCCTCTTTTCCTGCCTTTGATAGACTTGCCTATCAGGACCCATCCCTTTTTCACTTCTAGCTAATCTATAGCTTAGGTCCTTAACAACATTTGCCAATTTTTCTATCTTATCTTCAGGGGCAGATGTACTACCTTGAGTGTTCTGAGGCTTGTTTGGATTCTGTAGAATTTTTATATCATCCCTTCTATTTGTCTTGCCTGATGCTTTCCTATTGTTTTCAATATTTACTGCAATTCTGAAAGCATCCCTGAGAGTGGCAGGACCTTTATCTCTTAGTCCATATGCAGTCTTTGCATCAAAGGCATTGATATACAGAATTATGCACATTGGTTCATTTGGCCTCATGTGATGTGGCAATTTGTTCAACACTTTAGTAAATCTTGCATTAAAGTCTGCAACCTGCTCATTTGACCCTTTGGTGATACTGGTGAACTCATTTACAAAAAAGCTAGGGTCAGTTTTATCACCATATTGCTCCTTGAATATCCTTTTAAAATCATCCCATGATGAAATACTCCGGTCAGGCAGATTCCTGTACCATTCTCTTGCCTCATCTATTAAGGATTGCATGAATGACTTCATGAAAACATCCTCATGCTCAACCTCAAAATTATCCATGACATTTTGAAAGGCCTTTAGATGATCTTCTCCTGACACTGTGTTGTTTCCTGAAAATTTAGGCACTTGCAGCCTCAGATGCTTATCAATGGGGTTAGGATACCCGGGAATACCATCAAACACCAGCTGCCTGAATCTATCTAACTGCATAGGCTGTCTATTTAATTGATTAACATTAACATTTCTGTTCGCATTCTGGTTTCCTGCATTGTTCAGTGGTATCCTAGCATCATTCACATTTTGTCTCTCATCATGATGCTGATGTTGTACTTCATATCTTTGCTGATGTCTCTGCACATTTGCATTCTCTAGGGTAGGAACTGAATCATTTTGGGCAGTTCTTAAGGCTTGCACTTTCTGCTTCATATCATCTCTGATTTTCATGGCTTGTAGGTATTCTAGTTCTGCTCTTAGACTTCTGATTTCTTCAGCTAACTGCTCATCCTTAGGTCTGGAGGTAGACGGTCTCATACCATTCTGGTCATCATCTTCATCATCCCTCAGAGACTCTGCCTCTTCAAACCTTTCACTTGGGTCTAGAAAAGGGCGTTCTTGGAACACCTCTGACCTCATTCTCATGCTACCACCCTGTTGCCTCTCATATGCACCTTGAATATCAGCTTCTGCATTTGAAAAATAAGGCGCATGCTATCCTGATGGCCTAGGGTTATCTTGTATATCATCACCTTTTCTGGGGGAGCTCTCATGACTAACTGAGACAGTTCCCTTTCTTCTGTACATCATTCTTTTTGTTTCTGGTAACTCTTCAAATAAAGGATTTTGCTGGGATCTTCTCCCCTGCATATAAATTTTACTTTGACCGGTTGGGAGATTACTTCGAAATCGCCACCTATTACTAGGAACTGTTTTCTTCTGAAAACCAAGGTTCTTTCACAAGGTTCCCCAGCGGAGTCACCAATTTCTGTTGGATTTTTCCCAAACTGGATGCTTATTCCCAGATTTCCCTACAAGGTAGCCATCAGTGATCAACAGGATCTCTGGGCCAGGGGCCAACAGTGTAGGAGATAGACTCTATATTTTATCTCCTCTTCTTCTTCAGGCTCTGCAAGACCTAGGGGGGTATTCCCTACTCAACATCCATGAGGATATGCATACAAGGCTGGGATGCTGACAGAAAGCAGATAAGTCCTCCTGTAAGTAGACCAAAACTGAAAGATAAGAGCAAAGGGGCTAGCTTTGGGCCTATTTGCAGTTGTAGACAGAGGACTGAGGATCCTAAAACTAACTCTAATGTCCTAATGGTTGTTTTAGATTTTGATTTGGATTTTAAGTTTGGATGCAAAGCTGGACATGGTTGTAACACAGACACAAAGCAAGATTGGTGCCTATCCAGGGCCTGGAGTCAGTAGACATACACCTGTGAATGATCAGCATGAACAGCTAGAACTGGATTTCAAGGGGATATATGTGATATCTGCCTTACAGATATCTCCCAATACAGAGTGTTGAGTTATCTCTACTTATGGCATCCCTACTGCAGTATACCCTTCCCAATGTTCAACCTGAAAATAGTTTAATCTACCCCTTGAGCAGAAGTTAAAAGATCAGACATTCAACATAGGAATTCTATGCTCTAGAATCTAAACATTACTCAAATATCCAGATTCAGAAGAAGAATACATGCAATACTGGAGACAGAATTAACACAACACATGCTAAGATAGCATTTCTCATATAAGATTAATCATGAAATCAGTGGGTTCATGCCAAAAACATACAACAAGAGATACATAAACTCACAGGTTAAGCTGTACAGAGCAACCAGATCAGCTTGTTATGAGTTACAGAGCCAAAAATCTTCAACTTTCAACAACAACAAATGAGTAAGACTTCCTGCTTATAACAGCCAGGTAGTGTACCACAGCAATTAATTACATGGTTGACCAAAAATCCCGCCAGATATACAGTATCAGGAAAATGGCGCTCAAACACTACCAGATTGGCGCCCAAACATGAATGCAGCAGGTAGGGGAGGAGACAGGAAGATATCTCGAGCCCTGCGCCACTATCCGCTGATGTACACCTTCAATCGGGTACCAGATCCGCCCATACCTCTGCAACCTTCACCATTAATGGCGCACCAACCCGCGGCCTTGGGAAAAACATCTAACAGTCGATCGCAACCATTTCCCGCCGAGATTCATCATCATGATATTTGAAAATGCAGGATATCAATTATCCCACATGCACCCCGCAGCAACCTCTTTAACACTTTATATACTAGGTCATGAGCATATATGATGTCGGTGCTTTTGCTCCTGATGACACTAGTATAAAACTTCATCATCATCATCCTCCAGCAGCATGATATCCTGTCGCTTGAAATATCACCCTGACGTCAGCATCATATCGCAATATAACTGCATGATAATCGCCTTCATCCGCACAACCTGATCCATCGGAGGAACATCCTCCTGCTGAGCTTATACCAAAAGTCTGGCCGATGAACATCCTGATGACGTCATCATCATATCCTGCTGACGTCATCATCATGTTTGCAAATATCGGGAGATCTCCATAAGATGATCTGTGTTAGAAATATGACCCCCCCGGACCTTGATGACGTCATGATCATATTGACATCAGGATGATATTCGGAAGACAACCGGATATTTGGAAATATCATCCTGATGCACAAATATCAGGTTGCACTGTAGCTCCACTATAAGATCAGGGCGATAGATGAATATGATGATGCTCGAAAAGATCACCCCTACTAGATAATGCACGAAGCCGGCAGGCGGACATCTCCTTAATATCAGCATCATCATGACGCTGGAACAAACATACACCTGGGTGATATGAAAATATCACCCCCTCCTTCGGAAATATCATGATGCAGAGAGGCAGAAAGATATCACCCTGTCATAAGAATGACGTCAGCATTGTCAGGATGATAAAACAGCGAACATGAAGTGATACAACATCATCAGGATGATATTGACTAAGATCATCCTGACGTTCAAAATATGATGACCCCAGTGAATATCGGGTCGCACTTAGAACTCTTCAACAACATCATCAGGATGATCATAACCAAGATCACCCGATGATAAAAATATCACCCCGGCGAAATATCATGAAGGCAGAAAATATGATGACCCTCGCAAGCAACACGGTGATAACTGGAAATATGATGATGATGATGACGACCCTTAAGAAAAAACAAGTCAGGTCAAACAACTTAGAGAATAACCCCTTCAGAATATCGGGGCAACATCATCATCATGTTTGGGCAAGGTGATAAATGGAAGATCACCGGATACTTGAAAAAATCACCCCCGCAAGCAAATCAGGGCGCACTGTAGCTCATCAACAGGATCAGGATGATATCCAGACATCACCCGATATTGAAATATGATGATGACGATGAAAAACAAGTCGAAGCAAACATGTTAATGCAGACCATCATTGAAGACAAGATGATGATGATGACCTCCTCCTCAGGAAAAAATGATGCTGCAGTTGAAAAATGCTGAGGAGGTCCAACACTTAGGAAAAATGGGCAAGAAGATAAAGGGTTCAAATGAAGAAACCCCCTGATCATGAAAATCAACCCCAGGTCAAAATGAGTGCTAACACACCCAAAGCCATGTTATGTCACAAAAACAATGTTGCCATGTGACAAATCAATGCATCCATGAATAGTAATCATAGCTCTCAAGTATCTTTGACCACTTCACTTCACATAGAATTGCACCTAGCTTGGAGAGAGTCCAAGCATTGTAGTGACACAATGGGAATGATCTCAAGGTGTGGGACCTTGAAAGTTGAGATTAGACCTCCAGAGAAGTCTGGTTCCTTATTCTAAGCCTAATGCTTAGAGAAAACTATCTAAACCTAGTGCTAATACTACAGGGGAAAAGGATTAGGAAGGAACTGAATGGAAATAGAGGTGATGCACCAGATTTAATGAGTAATAGTAAGCCTAGAAGAGACACAACAATGATCTCAATCACAAGGGAAGGTTCACACAAACTTATAGATCTGATTGAGGCTTTGGGATGAAGACCTAACCTATAGAGGAGCCATTTTACTCATGGAATAGATCAATGCTTCAAGTAAAACACAGAAATTAGAGCATAAGAGAGGCAAAATATTGTGAATATATTAATCATGAAGGCCATAAACTATTACAATGCAAAATAAATTATAGCAGGAAAAGACACAGTATAGTCAATTACATTCATGGGTGGATCAACAAGAAGACAACAAAGGCCAAGCTATAGGCACAGTGAGTCAAATTCTGATAATCCTGCAATTGTACTAAGAGGTCTGACTACAAGGAATTTGGCAGCACAATAGCCCATAAGTTACTAACTCTTCTACTGAAGATTATAATGCTTTTATATATCAAATCCTTGTGCAAAAGGCGTTGAGGTAGGTCCATAGGATCCAAGATCACCAATGTTGTCATCAATGCAGGGTCAGGAACAAGCATCGATAGGAACAAAACCCATGCCGCTAGCAGATTTGCATCCTAAGAAAGGTTGCCCACATGCAAGAGGGGATAGAGCATTGAAGAGGGGAGCCCAAATGTCATCACCGACCATAGGAAGATATGCCACCGAGCCACCGAAGTCCCTTCACATTGAAGAATCAAGCCATCCCTCTTGAATTTCTCCTATAGAGCTCACCAACTTGAATGAATGCCCTTGGTGCCATCAAAATGTTTAAAAGATCAAAATTTAAATCAGAACCATTGGATGAACAAATAGTTATAAGATTGATAGCTCTGATTCGTGCTGCATAATGCTTTCCTTTTAATTCCTCATTGAGGTCTATTGTCCTAGCATACGTGGTGCTAAGGGTGCAGGTGAGTCATTTTCTTTCAATAGTTGTTGGTGTATAAGGGCCCACCTAAGAGATCAAGAAGAGAAGGTACCAACATGCTATGTATCGACATCTCATGGTCACACACAAAATCTTCCCTGTGGGCAAGATTCACTTGTGACACCATGCCACTGTCTGATCTTTAAAGTTGCGGCCACAGTGGTAAATCCCTTGACACCTAGTTCTATCTTCCACGTTCGATGGAGTCATCGATCCATGGCCATGGCCCCCAATATACTTTACATCTATCCCTATTTGATAGCCACATGAAAAGAATGTGACGTTAACTTCGGCAGTCTACGGGCTTGCAAGATACTGCCATGTGGCATCTTTGGGCTTGAAAGGACTTAAGGTTTAAGAAATGATGCTGACAGGTGATAAAAGGTAAGCCTTAGGACTTGGGGCTGGTCACTTCATGACATAAAAGGCTCAAAGTCATAACTTAAGTGAACGGTAACCTAGGCTAGATAGTCAACAACATATTATAACATAAAGGGAGATGACCGTAAAAACCTAGGGGTTTAAAAGAGGAAGGAAAATACTTAGGGTTTAAGGGTTTGGACTATTTGGCTATGAAACAAAATAGGCCAACATTTTGGTGACTTCTCAGGGGTGTTTGCCTGACTAAACACTAGGATTCAGAGGCATTATCAATTCATTGGGCACAGAGTCAAAAGAGACTACAACAAGAACAGAGGATCTAGAACAACCAGGGTGAGCTACCAAGGCAAAAGAAAACAATGAGCAAGCATGTTTCCTCTTAATGAGAAGACAACAGGGTGCAAAGGTACTTATTGAAATGAAGCCTAACCTATTTACAAGTCTCACAACCATGCTAAAAGTAAGGTTTGAGATGAATCCCATTGACTGGGATTGGCAAAAGCTCTCCATTTAGCCTAGAAAGTTGAAATGCATTAGCCTATTTACAATTGGTAATAATGTAGGGGCCACTCTGTTGGTATGTGGCGACTGATCATGCAAGTACTATACACAAGTTATGTATCCTCGCCAGGGTTTAGGGTTGGGCTGGGCCCCGAGCAGGGGTTCGGGGGTGGCAGCCCCCGAGAAGTAGGGGTTCAGGGGCGCATCCCCTGAGAAATTTTTTTCCCTCTTTTTTGCACGATCAAAGTTAGTTGTTAATTTTTGTTAACCGACAAAAGAAAAATGACATTGCAAAACCCTAATTCTAGAAGCTTCTAAAAAGCTTGTTATAAGCGGCTAGGATGTATGGTACAGCTATGGATTCGCGAGATTGTAATATGTTTTGCACTGGATAATAAAATCATTGGATGGCTGAGTTTCTGTGGATGTAGCCCATATTGGGTGAACCACGTTAAATTTCTATGTTGATCTCTTTTGTGTTATTCCTCATTGTTATATTTGGGTTATTTAATCTACATATAATTGTTAGTGTTTATTGCTTTGATATGCCCTAACCCTAACAACTGGTATCAGAGTGGGTTGTGTTTGATTATCATCTGCAGGAAGGTCTCACAGTTGAGTGGGAGTCTCATGGTTAAGTGGGAGCAATGCAAGACGAGGGTAAATTGAAGGTAGATAAATTCAATGGGTAGAACTATCAATTATGGAAGATGCAGATGGAGGATTATCTCTATCAAAAGGATTTATGGAGGCCATTGGAAGGAGTAGCCAAGAAACCAGCAGCAATGACTGATGAGGATTGGGAACTTCTGGACAGAAAGGCACTGGGAACCATTCGGTTGTCTCTGGCACCATCTGTGGCATTCAATATAACAGAAGTGAAGACAACAAATGAATTGATGAAAGCTTTGGTCAAATTGTATGAAAAACTGGTGCAGGAGCACCTAACACAAGGTGGCCTCCATGAGGCATTTAAATTCATGTTTGTTTGGAAAATCAAGTTTTGTGTTGTAATAAGGTCTATTCGACCAATGCATGTCATTTTTGTTTTGTATCTAGACTTAGAACAAACTTTGTAAGTCCCAAGTAATTAGGGTGCATCATTATTGGTAAGACGGTTGGTCTCCCAGCCGCTTGGAATAGGGTTGGTGTTCCTTTGGTGAGTTTATAAAACCAGGGAAATGAACAGAATCAAGCATCAAGGATATTGTAATCAGATCGAAGAGGAGATTGAATGTAATTGTGCATTTTGTTAAGGAGAAATTGAACTATTCTGTGTCACCAATTTGTCTTCCATTCACTGTAATTACAAACTACATAGATGTAGATTTCTTTTCCTTTCTGTAATTCCGTTGTTGCAAAATGTCAATGTGAAGCATTCCACTGGTGAGATTTCTATCAAAATCAGTAGAATGGCTTTGTTGTATCATATTCGTTTGTTTCCTGTGTTGTTTCATTATTTGGTAGGGTAGAGGATCCGGATAGTGCGAGGTGCATAGTAGGTTGACCTAGCATCTCCATGTGCTAGGGTTTGGATTGGAGGAGTTGGAGCTATTATTGGTGAGACAGAGGCCATCGACGAAACATTCCTCACTCAGAGTGACAAGGATAGTTTGTCCAAAGGGAGGTTTGAGCCACTGAATGGAAGTCGTGGCCTAAGATTCAGATCGAGGTGACAAAGCACATTGGCTAGAAGTTGTGTGTGCTTGCTGACGAGTAGGGTCTCACCGAGGATAACACATATCGGCATATCGAGAGAACAAACAAGGAGTTCACCGATGATCTAGGTCTTACGATGAGATTTTGGCGATGGCTAAATTGACTATCGGCCCGAGCAAAGAGGGAGTAAGTCTTACCATATGAGGCTCCCCATCATATTGGTATCAGAGATAGCGAAAGCTCTAGGTAGAGGTGTTGTGTATTTGATTTCTATCACTAAGAAGGCAGATGACGATTTGCTCGTGCCACCTAGTTGCAGGAAGGAATAGGACTCCTATAGCGTGTGGGAAGATGATGATGAGGACTGTCAAGACCATTCACTAATAAAGGTTTAGCTGGAAGAGGGTGTAGAGTGAGGCCATTGAGAGAGAAAGTGGTAGTGCATCTCCAGGATCTACTGTTGGATGAGAGGAATGGGTCTGTGAAGCAATGTGTAGGATGGACAGCTAATTGAGCATTGTGTTGTAGTCAAATTGAGGATTTGCAAAAGTGTTGGCATTGTCTGTGAATGTTTATGTTAGACAAAGAGAGTGAAGGAGAGGCTAGTGATATGCCTCTAAAGGGGATGACCACTGAAGTGGTCAAGAAATTTCAAGAGATGGAAGAGATGACCAAAACTAGAGTCAGGGAAGCACTCTAGGTAGAATTGAAAGCAATGAAGATAGGTAAAAGGGTAGATGAAGATTCAGATGAAGAAGAGGAACAAGAAGAGGCAAAGATACCAGCTGAACAAAAATAATTCCTAGAAGCCATCAAGGCAATTCGCAAGGACTCTTCGGAGGCTTGGATAGATGTCCCCATGTTCAGTGGGAAGATGAATGCTGAGGAAGTCATGGAGTGGATTGAGGCTCTAAACAACTACTTCGAATACAAGGAAGTTCCTGAAAGTAAGAGGGTTAAGTTTGCAAAAACTAAACTCAAAGGTGCTACCCTTACATAGTGGAATTACACCCAAGGAGAGAGGGTAAATAATGGGAAGAGTATGATATCTTTGTGGAGAAGAATGCTGGAGAAGATCAAGTCTCAGTTCTTTCCATCTGACTATGAGGTACAGGTTTACAAGAAAATGCAGAACCTCAAGCAAAAGGATATGGATGTGGCTACTTACATCGAGGAGTTTCACAAATACACTCTTCGTTGTGGGTACATGGAGGATGAAAAAGCCAAGGTAGCAAGGTATCTAAATGGTCTGAGGATCAATATTCAAGATGAGATAAGTTTATTTACCCCTAAAACTGTGGAAAAATGCTTTCAAGTAGCATTAAGAGCTAAAGAGAAGCTGAAGAGGAAAGGTGAGCAGCAAAGTAAAGGAAGAGGTGACAAAAATTTTAGAGGCAGTTTTGGAGGAAGAAGTCCTAACCAGATGCCTAGTGGTGAGTCTAGCCAAGAAGAGCAAGTTGGAGACTCAAGCAGCAGAGGAGGCTACCAAGGAAGAAGGCCAAATGAAAGAGGTGGGACAAATGGATCAGACAGAGGATCCAAGTTCTCCAACATGAGATGCTATAATTGTAATCAGATAGGGCATCCGACTTATAAGTGTCTAGAGAAGGCCTCAACTTCTCATGGCAATGAGAGAAGAACCACATTGACTCAAGAGGATGTAGAGAGTGTGGCATCAGAAGTGGGATAAAATCTAATGATCAAGAGGACACTACTCAAAGAACCAATGCAGATTGAACCATCACAAAGGAGAGCACTTTTCAGGATCAATTGCAAAAGCAAGGGTAAAATATGCAAGGTAGTCATAGATTCTAGTTCAACAGATAATATGGTGTCTAGGGAAATGATGGATAAATTGAACATAGAAAGGATTCCTCATCAAACTCCTTACAGAGAATCTTGGGTAAGTGATAGCCAATCACTTTTGGTAGATGAACAGGCATATGCTGATTTTTAGATTGGAGAATATAAGGAGAGAATTTTATGTGACATTTTTCCCATGGAGTGTTGTCACCTACTTTTGCGTAGGCCCTGTCAATTTGATAGGCAAGCATTATATGATGGATATGCTAACACATACACCATCAAGAAGGATGGAAAGACTTTTGTGATGACACCATTACAAGAGGGTGTTGCAACACAGTAGGCAACCTAGATCATTTTGGTGGGTCAGAAAGAGTTTGTGAAGATGCATGAAGAAGAGACAAGGAAAGTTGAGGATACCTCATGGAGTGAGGTTACCAAAGATCACAGTTTAAAGGTGATTTCCATTTTGAATGGTGGTGATTAGATGGTAATGTCTGAGATGGATCAGACGAAGGTCAAAGAGCAGGCCTGCAAGTAGCCACAAGTTGATTGGAAAGAAGATGATGATATCATAGTAGGGACCATTGTTTGTCCTCTGGAGCCAACAAGAGTTGGAAGGCAAACATATTCTACCATAGCAGCAGTACAAGAAGAATCAAACATGGTTTTGAATGTAGGTGTTTAGGTAGATATGACAGTAAGCAATCACGACGTACAACATCCATGTTTGGTTGCAAGCACTCACTCATGGGAAGGTGTGAGTAGAGCCTACAATGCTAGGCATGAATTTTTGATTCCATGGAAGCAAGTTACAGTCCAGTGATCGTGGGGAAGGCATGATGCAGTGAAGGATGACGGTGGTGCAAGACACAGACTCAACTCATGGGACATGAATTCTTTTCTAGGTGGGGTGTATGGTGCAGGAGCACCTAACACAAGGTGGCCTCCATGAGGCATTTAAATTCATGTTTGTTTGGAAAATCAAGTTTTGTGTTGTAATAAGGTCTATTTGACCAATGCATGTCATTTATGTTTTGTATCTAGACTTAGAACAAACTTTGTAAGTCCCATGTAATTAGGGTGCATCGTTATTGGTAAGACGGTTGTTCTCCCAGCCACTTGGAGATGGTTAAATTTCTCCCAGTCACTCAGAATCATTCTCCTAGCCGCTTGGAATAGGGTTGGTGTTCCTCTGGTGAGTTTATAAAACCATGGAAATGAACAGAATCAAGCATCAAGGATATTGTAATTAGATCGAAAAGGAGATTGAATGTAATTGTGCAAATGTAATTGTGCATTTTGTTAAGGAGAAATTGAACTATTCTATGTCATCAATTTGTCTTCCATTCACTGTAATTACAAACTACATAGCTATAGATTTCTTTTCCTTTCTGTAATTCTGTTGTTGCAAAATGTCGATGTGAAGCATTCCACTGGTGAGATTTCTATCAAAATCGGTGGAATGGCTTCATTGTATCATATTCGTTTGTTTCCTGTGTTGTTTCATTGTTTGGCGGGGTAGAGGATCCGGACAGTGTGAGGTGCACAGTAGGTTGACCTAGCATCTCCATGTGCTAGGGTTTGGTTTAGAGGAGTTGGAGCTGTTATCAGTGAGATAGAGGCCATCGACGAAACATTCCTCGCTCAGAGTGATGAGGATAGTCTGGCTGAAGGGAGGTTCGAGCTGTTGAACGAAAGTCACGGCCTAAGATTTAGATCGGGGTGACAAAGCACATCGGCCAGAAGTTGTGTGTGCTTGCCGATGAGTAGGGTCTCACCGAAGATAACACATATTGGCATATCCAGAGAACAAACAAGGAGTTTGCTGATGATCTAGGTCTTGCGATGAGAGTTTGGCAATGATTAAATTGACTATCAGCCTGAGCGAAGAGGGAGTAAGTCTTACCATATGAGGCTCCCCATCACAAACCCTCAGCCTCTAATAAGGTATTTCTCATGAAGCATTTGTTTAATCTAAAAATGATTGAAGGTGGATTTGTGCTAGATCATTTAAATGAGTTTAATATGATTACCATTCAGTTAACTTCTGTAAAAGTGAAATTTGATGAAGAGGTAAGGGCTCTCTTGGTTCTATGTTCTTTGCTAGAAAGATGGAATAGCTTGGTAATGGTTGTAAGTAACTCTGTCTCTGGTTTAAATACTTTGAAATTTGATGATGTTGTTGGTGTTATCCTTAGCGAGGAAATGCGATGGAAAACCATAGGTAAGACTTCAACATTTGGTAATGCTTTGACTGTAGAGAATAGGGGAAGAACAAAGGAAAGAGGAAAAAGCCCTACAAATCGTGGGAAGTCACAAGGAAAGTCGAGGAAGGCATATCTAAATCTAGAGGAAGAATGGATTGCTGGCACTATGGAAAGCCAGGACACTTGAAGAAGGATTGCTGGTCTCGAAAGGGCAAACAAGGAGATGGACAACATGATGACAGTAAGGAAGCTAATGTTGCAAGTAATAAATTACAGGATGCTTTAATTCTGTGTTTAGATAATGCTAATGATTCCTAGGTAATAGATTCAGGGGCTTCATTTCATGCCACACCCCATAGGAACTATTTTGTAGATTATGTTCAAGGTGATTTTGGACATGTATATCTAGGTGATGATGAACCTTGTCAGATTATTGGAAAAGGAAAAATAAAAATTAAGTTGCAGAATGGAAATGAATGGTTGCTACAGGAGGTAAGACATGTTCCAAATTTGAGAAGGAATTTAATTTCTACAGGACAACTGGGTAGTGAAGGCTGTATAGTTACCTTTTCAGACAAAATCTGGAAGGTCACTAAAGGTGCATTAGTAGTAGCTAAAGGTGAAAAGGTAGGCACATTGTACTTGTGTACTGGTAATACTTATTCTACCTTAGCTGCTACAGAAATAGTTGCTACTGAGACAGTTATAACACTTGCTGCAGGGACAGAAATAGAATTATGGCACCATAGACTTGGGCACATGAGTGAGAAAGGGATGAAGATTCTTCACTCCAGAAAGTTGCTACCAGGTCTAAAGAAGATTGACTTGGAGTTCTACAAAAATTGTGTTTATGGAAAGAGTCTGATTTCTCAAAGTTGGGAAAGAGAAGAAGAGTGAGAAATTAGAGCTTGTGCATTCAGATGTATGGGGACCAGCTCAGGTATCTTCTTTTGGTGGCTCTTGCTATTATGTTACTTTTATTGATGATGCAACTAGGAAAACATGGGTGTATTTCCTAAAACAAAAATTAGAAGTATTTGAAACTTTAAAAGGTGGAAAGCTTTGGTTGAGAATGAGACAAGAAAAAAGTTGAAGTGTCTCAGATCTGATAATGGAGGTGAGTATTGCAGCAAAGAATTTGAGAATTACTATTCATATAATGGAATCTATGGTAGAAAATAGTTCCTGGAACCCCACAAGAAAATGGTGTGTCTAAGAGGATGAATAGGACCATTATGGTGCATGCAAGGAGCATGAGATTGCGTACTGGACTACCCTTACATTTTTGGGTAGATCCTGTACATACTACTATTTATTTAATAAATAGGGGACCTTCAAATCCTTTGGATGGTGGCATTCCAGAGGAGGCATGGATGGGCAAAAAGGTAAACTATTCATTTCTGAAAACCTTTGGTTGTGAAGCTTTTGTCTATGTTGATATTGAAAATAGAACCAAGCTTGAGGCTAAGTCTAAAAAATGTACCTTCATTGGATATGGAGTAGATGAATTTGGTTATCGGTTATGGGATTATGAAAATCATAAAATCATTAGGAGCAGAGATGTTATATTCAATGAGAAGGTCATGTATAAGGATCAGTTGCAGGAAAAGAAGCATGAACATGCCAAAAAGGAATATGTGGTACTGGATGAGATTCCAGAAAATAAAATGCTAGTGGTACCTGATGCTCAACAACAACAAGTTATCCCACAAACTCTTGCAAGTATTAGATGTTCTACAAGGATAACTAGACCTCCTAAAAGATTTTCTCCATCATTATATTCTATATTATTAATTAATTCTGGTGAACCTGAAGGTTATGAAGAAGTAATGCAGGTAGATACCAAAAAGCAGTGGGAGCTAGGCATGAAAGAGGAAATGGATTCCTTGTTGTAGAATTAGACTTGGGACTTAGTTCAATTACCTACAAGTAAAAGAGCATTGCCAAATAAATGGGTTTACAGGTTGAAGGAAGAAGATGGAGGTAAGAAAAGATATAAGGCCAGACTCGTGGTAAAAGGTTTTGCACAGAAAAAAGGTATAGATTTTGTTGAAATATTTTCTCTGGTTGTAAAGATGACTTCTATTAGAACAATTCTAAGTCTTGTAGCTGTGGAAGACTTGCATCTTGAATAGCTAGATGTGAAAATGACTTTTCTACATGGGGATCTGGAAGAGGAAATATACATGTAGCAACCACAGGGATATGAGGTCAAGGGTAAGGATGATTTTGTGTGCAGGTTAAAGAAGAGTTTGTATGGCCTGAAGCAAGCACCTTGGCAATGGTATTTGAAATTTGATAGTTTTATGGATGAACAAGGTTACAAAAGATGTCATTTTGGTTATTATGTTTATTTCAAGAAATTGGGTAATGGCAGCTATATTATCCTGTTGCTTTATGTTGATGACATGCTTGTTGCCGAGTCTAACATGCAGCATATTAATGAACTTAAGCAGAAATTAGCAAATTCATTTGCTATGAAGGATTTGGGTGTAGCAAAATAAATCCTTGGTATGAGGATCACACGGGATAGGACAAACAAAAAAATATTTTTGTCCCAAAGTGAGTATATAGAGAAGGTGTTGAAAAGGTTTAACATGCAGAATGCAAAAGCAGTTAGTACACCTTTGCCTAGTCATTTTAAGTTGACTAAGGAGATGTGTCCAAAGACAAAGAGGAGGAAGACAAAATGTCTAAGATACCATATGCATTAGCAGTTGGCAGCTTGATGTATGCAATGGTATGCACAAGGCTAGATATTCCACATGCAGTGGGAGTTGTGAGCAAGTATATGAGAAATCTGGGAATGGAACATTGGAATGATGTATAATGGGTTCTCTAATATTTGAGAGGTACTACTTCCAAGAAACTATGTTTTGGAGAACAAATTCTGCTCTAAAAGGATATGTTGACTCTGATATGGCTGGTGATATTGATAGTAGGAGGAGTACTATAGGGTATGTTTTTACTATAGGAGGTACTGTAGTTAGTTGGATTTCAAGGCTACAAAAGGTTGTTGCACTTTCAACCACTGAAGCTGAGTATGTTGCTGCTATAGAAGCTAGCAAGCAGATGATTTGGTTACAACATTTTCTGGACGAATTGGGGAAATAACAAGAAGATAGCCCTTTGTACATTGATAGCTAGAGTGCCATTCATCTTGCTAAGAACTTAGCTTTGCATTCAAAAACTAAGCATATACAGCTCAGATATCACTTCATCCAGCCAGTTTTGGAGGATGGGTAGTTGAAGCTAGAGAAAATTCACACAAGTGAAAATCCTATAGATATGTTCACAAAAGCAGTTACATGGGAGAAACTAATTTCCTCAATCAGTTTCTGTTGGCCTTCATGAATGATAATGGTGGACTTAAGAAACCAGCCAGGCCTGTAATCCAGTGGGAGTTGCAAGCACAGTGGTGTCATCCAGGATTAGTCTCCAAGTGGGAGATTGTTGGTATGTGGCAACTAATCCTACAAGTACTGTACACAAGTTATGTATCCTCACCAGGGTTCAGGGCCGGGCCGGGCCCCGAGCGGCAGTTTGGGGGCAGCAGCCCCCGAGAAGCAGGGGTTCAGGGGCACATCCCCTGAGAAAATTTTTTCCCTCTTTTTACACGATCGGAGTCGGTTGTTAATTTTTGTTAACCGACAAAAGAAAAATGACATTGCAAAACCCTAATTATAGAAGCTTCCAAAAAGCTTGTTATAAGCAGCTGGGATGTATGGTATAGCTATGGATTCGTGAGATTGTAATATGTTTTGCACTAGATAATAAAATCATTGGATGGCTGAGTTTCTATGGATGTAGCCCATACTGGGTGAACCACGTTAAATTTTTATGTTGATCTCTTTTGTGTTATTCGTCATTGTTATATTTGGGTTATTTAATCTGCATATAATTGTTAGTGTTTATTGCTTTGATCTACCCTAACCCTAACACAATCCACATGGCATCAAACATTGAATGTCTTCCAGCTTTGGCCCTATCTGCATCCCATTTCGGCACTATATCTCCTTCACTGAATGTTTTGTCAGTAGGTTTCCTGTCAAAGCTTCTCTTGACATGATCTTGGTGGGCTTCAAGGGTCTTCATAGCAGTATCCCTCTTTTCCTCAAGTTCCAACAACTCTGTAAACCTGATTGTCAGGGAATCATTCTCCATTAATTCCAACTTATGTGCCAACTCAAGAGAAGGCAATTCCAATGATAATGGAACCTTTGCTTCCCTGAACCCCGGTGAGGATACATGGCTAGTGTACAGTACTTTCCTGATTAGTCACCACCTACCAACAATCTCCCACTTGGAGACTGATCAGGCTCCACACCAAACAATCTCCCACTTGGAGACTGATCCTGGACGACACCACTGCGCGTGCAGCTCCCACTGGAAATAAGCACCCTGGACTCTACTATTCTATTTTTATGGTTTTCAGTCTAGAAGACCAACCGAAGCTGAAGAGGAGCTCAGCTTCTCCCTTGTCACTACCTTTGTAAAAATATCCGCTGGATTTTCATCTGTATGTATCTTTTCCAGCCTTAACTATCCATTATCCAACATTGACCGAATAAAGTGATACGTCAACTGTACGTGTTTGGTCTTTGAATGCAAGGTAGAATTCTTTGCAAGATGTATGGCACTCTAACTATCAGTATACAAAGAACTGTTAGCCTGTTGTTTGCCCAATTCTTCCATAAAAGATTGCATCCATATCATCTCCTTGCTTGCCTCTATTGTAGCTACATATTCTACCTCTATGGTGGATAAAGTAACCACCTTTTGCAACCGTGAGATCCAACTCACTGCTGTCCCACCTACAGTAAAGACATAACCTATAGTACTCTGCCTGGTATCAATATCCCCTGCCAAATCTGAGTCTACATAGCCTGCTAAATTAGTATTAGAGCCCCCAAAACATAAATGTGTATTGGATGTACCTCTCAAATATCAGAGAATCCATTTTATCGCATTCCAATGCTCCAAACCAGGATGACTCATATACTTGCTAACAACTCCTACAACATGTGCAATATCTGGTCTCGTGCATACCATGGCATACATTAAACTTCCTACAGCTGAAGCATATGGTACCTTGGACATTTTCTCTTCCTCCTCTTATGTCTTGGGACACATCTCCTTAGTCAATTTTAAATGACTAGGCAAAGGTGTGCTGACAGCTTTTGTATTCTCCATATGGAATCTCTGCAACACATTTTCAACATAAGCAGCTTGAGATAGAGTCAATTTTCTATTCTTCCTATCTCTACAAATTTTCATACCAAGGATTTGTTTTGCTGTCCCCAAATCCATCATATCAAATGACTGTGCTAACTGTTGTTTTAACTCTCTTATGTGATCCATGTTAGACCCAGCTACAAGCATGTCATCAACATATAAACATAAAATAATGTAGCTGTCATTATCTAACCTCTTAAAATAAACACAATGGTCAAAATTACACCTGCTGTAGCCTTGCTCAGCCATAAAACTATCAAATTTCAAATACCATTGCCGAGGTGCTTGTTTTAGGCCATACAAACTCTTCTTCAATCTACACACCTGGTTCTCCTTACCTCTGACCTCAAATCCTTGGGGCCGTTCCATATATATCTCCTCCTCCAAATCACCATGGAGAAAGGCAGTTTTCACATCTAGTTGTTCCAAATGCAAATCTTCAACAGCCACAATACTTAAAACAGTACGAATAGAAGTCATCTTGACAACTGGAGAAAAAATCTCATCAAAATCAATGCCATGTTTCTGTGCAAATCCTTTTATTACTAACCTGGCTTTAAATCTTTTCTTACCTCCATATTCCTCTTTCATCCAGTAAACCCATTTGTTTGGTAAAGCCTTTTTACCTATAGGTAACTTACATAATTTCCAAGTCTAATTTTTTAGCAAGGAGTCCAATTCTTCTTTCATAGCAAGCTCCCACTGAACCTGTGTATCCACCTACATAGCTTCATCATACCCTTCTGGTTCACCAGCATCTGTTAACAAAATAGAATACAAAGAGGGAGAAAACCTTTTAGGAGGTCTACTTAGCCTTGTTGACCATCTAACATTTACTGGAGTTTGTGGTATTTCTGGTTGTTGTTGTGGAGCATGAGGAACCATTGGAACATCACTATTTGGAGTATCATCCAACACCACATAATCTTTTGCTTTCTTCTCATGCTGCTGCAACTAATCTTTGTACAACACCTTCTCATTGAATATGACATCCCTACTTCTCACAATTTTTTGATTTTCAAAATCCCAAAGCCTATAACCAAATTCATCAATGCCATATCCAACAAAGGTATGCTTTTTTGATTTTGCATCCAGCTTGGTTCTATTTTCATAATCTACATGTGCAAATGCTTCACATCTGAAGGTTTTGAGAAAAGAATAACTCACCTTCTTACCTGTCCATGCTTCCTCTGGAATACCACAGCCCAAAGGAACTGAAGGACCTCTATTAATTAAATATACAATAGTGTTGACAGCCTCTGTCCACATGTTTAAAGGCAGCCCAGCATGCAATCTCATGGTCCTTGCATGCTCCATTATTGTCCTATTCATGCGTTCAGCCACTCCATTTTCCTATGGAGTCCCTAGAACCATTTTCTACCTACGAATTCCACTAAAGGAACAATAATCCTCAAATTCTTTGCTGCAATACTCACCACCGTTATTAGATCTGAGATATTCTAATCTTTTACCTGTCTCATTCTCAACCAAGCTTCTCGATTTCTTAAACATTTCAAATACATCAGATTTCTGCCTAAGGAAATAAATCCATACCTTCCTAGTTGCATCATCTATGAATGTAACATAATACCAAGAGCCACCGAGAGAAGATACCTGAGCTGGTCCCCATACATCTGTATGTACAAGCTCCAACTTTTCATTTTTCTTTTGCTTCCCATCTCTGAGAAAATTGACTCTCTTTTGTTTTCCATACAAATAACTTTCATAGAAATCCATATTATTACATTTTAGACCTGGTAAAACTTTTTTAGAATGAAGTACCTTCATACCTTTTTCACTCATATGCCCAAGTCTATTATGCCACAGTGTTGTCTCAGAACCTGCAATAACTTTTCCAGTCTCTTCCTACAAACCTATAGCAATTGTTCCTGAACCTGTTTGTTTTTTCTTTGTAACAGCTAAAGTAGAAGGAACAGTATGACCTGTACAAAGATATAAGGTGCCTACTTTCACACCTTTTTCTACTACTAAGACACCTTTTGAAACCTTCCAATTTTTATCAGTAAATGTAACAGTGCAACCTTGTTCAGTTAGCTGCCCTGCTGAAATTAAATTCCTACTGAGCCTTGGAATATGCCTTACCTCTTGTAGTAGCCAATGAGTCCCATTCTGCAACTTAATATTGATTCTTCCCTTTTCAACAATCTAACAGGGTTCGTTATATCCCAAATAAACTAGCCCAAAATCCCCTTAGACATAATCAAGAAAATAACTTTTATGGGGTGTAGCATGAAATGAGGCCCCTGAATCTAAAACCCATGAATCATCAGCATTATCTAGGGAAAGAATCAAAGCATCATCTTCAGATTTATTGCTTACCACATTTGCCTCCTTATTGCCTTCTTGTTTGTCTCCTTCTTTATTTTTCTGAGACCAACAATCTTTCTTCGGATGACCTGGTTTCCCATAGTACCAACAATTCTTTTATCCTCCGGTTTGGGATCTTTTGTCCTTTGATTTTCCTCGTGACTTCCCATGACCTCCAGAACCTTTTCCTCTCTCCTTTGGTCTACCTCTACTCTCTGCATTCAAAACACTGCCTGATGTGGATCCACCTGAGCTTTTCTTACGAATTTCCTCACTCAGAATAACACCAATAACATCATCAAATTTTAGGGTATTTGAACCAGAAACAAAGTTACTAATTGCCATTACCAAACTATCCTAGCTTTCAGGCAACGAACATAATATCGAGAGAGCTCTAACTTCTTCATCAAATTTTACATTTAAAGAAGTCAATTGACTGACAATCGTATTAAATTCATTTAAATGACCTATCACAGATCCACCTTCAACCATTTTCAAATTAAACAAATGCTTCATGAGAAATACCTTATTTGAGGCTGAGGGTTTTTCATACAATTTAGCCAAAGCTTTCATCAGACCATCTATTGTCTTCGCTTTCGTTATATTGAATGCCACTGATGGTGCCAGGCACAACCGAATGGTTCCCAGTGCCTTTCTGTCAAGAAGATTCTAATCCTCATTAGACATTATTGTCAGTTTCTTGGCTACTCCTTCCAACGGCATCCATAAATCCTTTTGATAGAGGTAATCCTCCATCTGCATCTTCCATAACTGATAGTTCTGCCCATTGAATTTATTGACCTTCAATTTTTCCTCGTTTGCCATTGCTCCCATTGAATCGTGAGACCTTCTTGCAGATGATAATCAAACACAACTTGGCTCTGATACCACTTGTTAGGGTTAGTCGATAGAAGATATCAATTAAATGCAAATAAAGATTAAACAGAGGAATGGAAATACATAGAAATAATAACAGTGAGAGACAAGTTTTAACGTGGTTCACCCAAACTCGGGCTACATCCACCAAACAGAGAGTCCAATATTATTATCCAGTAAATCAAACTGATTACAACCAGCAATCCTTGCAACTCAATACTGTTGCAAATGCTACAATACAATATATCAAAACCCTAACCCTTAGCCACTTTTTATCAAGCCTTTTTTGTCAGTTACAAAAATAGGGTTTTCTTATGTCGGTCACAAAAAATATGTTTTTTATGTCGGCTCGAACCTCGGCAAGGATACATGGCTAGTGTACAGTACTTTCCTGATTAGTCACTACCTACCAACACTTTTCTCATTAATGGTTCTACTTTTGGATTGATAGGTCTTTGCTTATGGTGGACTAGTTTGGCCTTAGAGTCTAGATCAATAGTAAGTTTGATTAAACTAGGATCAAAGCATCTTAAATCTCCATAATCCCAAGCTATCAAGTCAT
Source organism: Cunninghamia lanceolata (assembly GCA_027924645.1). NCBI lineage: Eukaryota > Viridiplantae > Streptophyta > Pinopsida > Cupressales > Cupressaceae > Cunninghamia > Cunninghamia lanceolata. The sequence goes on from BSBN01001222.1 coordinate 6,327,132, forward strand.
TAAATTCATTACAAAGCTCAACGAAACCTTGTCTTTCAGCTTGACTACATACCTTGCCATGTTTTAAGAACTTGCCCTGTGCAATGTCTAGTTCTTCATAGTCTTATTTTTTGACTGTCATATTCCATTTTTCTTTCTTTTGCTGATCGTCAACACCAAATATGCTCTCTAAAGTGATCAGCCCTCTAGGTAACTTGTTAGTCTTTAGCTAGATTACTTGGTCACCATATTGCTCTTGCAACATGGACTAATTTTTGATAGCAAACTTTGTCTCATTTTGTAAGAAATTCACTTTTTGCTGGTCACTTTCAAACACTTGCCAACTTATCACATTGTGAAGCACAACAGGTTTGATAACAATCCTAACATGTTGATCTAAAACTTGTTTGACATTCAAAGGAACATCAAACTAGCTAACCTATCAACATCCTTATTTCTCTGTCTGGGAACTACCTAAATACTGAAGGCATCAAAGTCTTCAATTAGATCCTAGACCCTATGTTTGTATGACTTTAGCAAGTCAATCTTTGAAGCACTTAGTTTTATGATTTGGTGGACAACCAGTTCACTGTCACCAAATACTTGTAAAAAATTTATTCCTCTTTTTTGAGCTAGCTGTATGCCCTGAATCAAGGCTTCATACTCAGGTACATTTTCAATATAACTAAACTACAATCTCAATGAAGGGAAATAACTTTCCTTTTGAGGTGAAATCAGTACAACCCCAACACCTACTCCATTTTTGCTTCTGGAGCCATCAAAGTACATCTGCCATATCCCACTTAGGTCTAATTTTTTCTTTTCAAGATTGGCGATAGTAACATCCTCCTCATGGATACAATAAGTACCCAACCCCATTTCCTTTATGTGATTAGGAGTGTCAAATTGAAAACAATTAGCCCACTCATCAAGTAGTATATCAGGTATATCCTCCACAGGCATGGTAGCTTCATGCCTACTGCTATAATCCTCTTCTAACTCATGTATTGTACAATTCATGTTGTTTGGGTTAGGAGAGTAGGGTTATATATGATCATTTGCAATAGCCTCAGCCTTAATGGTCACTTTGGTGCCATATCTAGTTCTAAACAACACGTGGGACCAATTAGAAGATAAATACCCACCAATTTTAGTAATGTAGATAAACATATGCCAAAGTAAGTAGGGAGATCTATAACAGATATATCTTGTAAAACAAAGTAGCCAGGACATGCATGTAGAGTGAGTTCCAAACCTTTAACAACTCCTACTATCTTGAGAGCAGTACGATCTAATTGAGCCACTCCTTTGTTCACAGGCTCATACTCTATACCCAACCTATCAGCAATATTTTTAGGCATGACAGAGGTACCCGCCTTAGAATCTATCATACAGTTATGCAACAATTTATCACCCATGATTAGGGAAACATAAAATGGAGGGGGATTACTAGTTTTTCTTATACTTACTTCTTTGGGCTGACATAAGTTTGTTGGGGTAGTTGTCCTTTATTTTGTTGTTTCTGCAGTAGGCTGAATGAATTTTGTTAGGGCCTCTTGAAGAAGATTTCTTTGAGCTGGGATTGATAAAGCATCACAAATAGTAACATTTAGATTTGTCTTCTTCATCTAATCCACTATACTAAAGGGTATTTGACTGCCCTTTTGTGACATTTTAGTGATAGTTAGGTCACTTTTTGGTTACTGACTGGATTGGGGTTGTGTTGTTGAAATTGTATCTGCCTTTTCAACTGCTTGATCTATTTTCCTTGAAGGAACCTCAATCATTTTCTCTTTAGTTGTAACTGTTAGAGACACTTTGAGTATAGGTGTATGACCAACCACATCTACTGAAGTATCTTCAGTAGTTATCCTCTTTGCTCTTGTATTGAATTCTATAGGGTCAGCACCTTGATCGTCACCACAATATTCATCAGGGATCTAGTTTATCAAGGTAGCATTATGTTGCATTTGTTCTTGACCTCCAACGATTCCTTGATCAGTTCTAACTTGTTGCTCTAAAATTGTTGGTTGTTCTTGGACTGTCAGAGCATGACTAAACTATCCACCTTGACATAATTTTTGGTCATGTGGCTGATTGCAAGGATAACACCAGTCGCTATCTTGGGCTAAGTTGTTTTGAATTGGAACAAGAGGCCTTGAAGTGCTAGAAGCATTAGGGTTAACACCATTTAACTGTCTAATATAACTAGGTCACCCTTGCCTTTGCATGTTACTTTGGTATGGTGGCCTATTTTTTTGATAACCCTAATTGAAGGGTTGATATGTCTAGTTGGAGGGCTGATAAAGCCTGTTTGATTATGCATTCTATCTCCTTAGTGCCACTAACTCATTACCAAAAATTTGTAATAGGCTTTTAACTTCATGTAGTTCATTTGGAGGCACAGATAAAGGAGCTATGGAGATGGTTGATATAGGAATTAGAGTTACAATAGGCTAAATAATAGGAGCCTCTGGAAATATAGGCATGGGTGGCCTTGGAGCAATCTTTCCTACCTAAATTAAGTAATTTTTGGCCCTTATGGTTGCATCATAGGCATCAAGTAATACACTCCCACCCATAGACTGAATCATGACAGTAATATATGGGTTCAAGGACCTTAGGTAGTAGGTAAATACTATGTTTGGAGAGGGCTTCACTAACAAGGGGATTCTATCCCATGTCTTCTAAAATCTATAGTTGAAATCCACCATATATTCATGAGGGGCTCTCTTGATTGTGATAATTATTCCATAAGTGATAAATGATCACTCTTGTCTTCAAAGTGTTGGCATAGTTTAGTGCCCAAATCATCCTAGTTGTGTATATAGATGGATTGAAGACCCCTATACCACTATAGGGCCTTTCCCTTGAATGAAGAAGCTAGCAATCTCACAGCCACATTATTAGCAGTGACATTGTGGACATAGCAGACACTAGCAACATCTTGAATGTGTTCAACAAGAATAGTAGAGTCTTCACCAGTAAAGAATGCCAGGATAGCCTTTAAGGCTGAAGTAGGGACATCATCATACTATGCTAGGTCTAGAGGACTACCCCCATTAAAAGAAACAAATCAAAGATTTCTATCCATATTAGGTATATTTAGGTTAATTACTAGTATACGTAGGCTGGAGGAGGAGTAGATTAAGCTCTTGAATGGTATGAATTATTCTTCTACTTGCTCTCTTAGGGGATCTAGACAATCTTCTTCTTCTAGACTCAGTAAATGAAAATTCTCTGAATTGGAAATTACCTCTAGAAGATGACCTTGTCTGCACTCCAGGCATGAAATGTTGAATTGCCATGTAGGAACTGGATCAACTGAGTTGCTAGGTGCCTTATGAATACTTCCATAGTGGTAAATGAACCAAGAACAACACCAAAATCCTTAGTCCAACTCTTACTCAGAGTAGAGTGTCTCACTAAGCGTGCCAGAAACTATTATCACATAGAATTGCACCCAACTTGGAGAGAGTCCAAGCATTCTAATGACACAATGGGAATGATCTCAAGGTGTGGGTCCTTGCAACTTGAGATCAGACCTCAAAAGAAGGTTGGTTCCTCATTCTAAGCCTAATTCTTAGAGAAAACTATCTAAACCTAGTGCTAATACTATAGCGGAAAAGGGTTAGGAAGAAACTGAATGGAAATAGAGGTGATGCACTAGATTTGATGAGTAATAGTAAGCCTAGAAGAGACACAACAATGATCTCAATCACAAGGGAAGGTTCACATAGACTTATAGAACTGATTGAAGCTTTGGGATGAAGACCTAACCTATAGAGGAGCCATTTTACTCACAGAATAGATCACTGCTTCAAGTAAAACATAGAAATCAAAGCATAATAGAGGCAAAATATTGTGAATATATTAATCATGAAGGCCAGAAACTCTTACAATGCAAAAATAAATCATAGCAGGAAAATACATAGTATAGTCAATTACATTCATGGGTGGTATAACTAGAAAACAATAGAGGCCAAGCTATAGGCACAGTGAGCCAAATTCTGTTAATCCTACAATTGCATTAAGAGGTCTGACTACAAGGAATTTGATAGCATAACAACCTAGAAATTACTAACTCTTCTTACTAAAGATTACAATGCTTTTATATATCAAATCCTTGTGTAGAGGGCATTAAGGTAGGTCCATGGGATCCAAGATCACCAATGTTTTCATCAATGAAGGGTCAGGAAAAGTGTCGATGGGAACAAAACCCATGTTGCTGGTAGATCTACATCCTAAGAAAGGTTGCCCACATGCAAGAGGGGATAGATCATTGAAGGGGAGAGCCCAAAAGTTGTCACTGACCACAAGAAAATCTTCCACCGAGCCATCCCTCTTGAATTTCTCCTATGGAGCTCACCAAATCGAATGAATGCCCTTGGCACCATCAGAACATTTAAAAGATTAGAATTTAAATCGGAAGCATTGGATAAACAAATGGTTATAAGAATGATGGCTCTGATTCACACTGTATAATGCTTTCCTTTTAATTCCTCGTTGAGGCCTACTGCCATGGGATACATGGCGTTGAGGGTATAGGTGAGTCATTTTCTTTTAATAGTTGTCAGCATATAAAGGCCCACCTAAGAGATCTAGAAGAGAAGGTGCTGACATTCCACATGTCGACATCTCATGGTCATGCACAAAATCTTCCATGTGGGTAAGATTCACCTGCGACACTACACCATCGTCTGATCTTCAAAGCTGCAACCCCACTGGTAAATCCATTGACACCTAGCACTATCTTCCTCATCTGACAGAGTCATCGATCCTATGGCCATGGGCCCCCGGTATACTTTACAACTGTCCTCATTTCACAGTCATGTGGAAGGAATGTGACATCAGCTTCAGCAGTCTGCGGGCTCATGAGATACCACCATGTGGCATATTAAGGCCTGAAAGGACTTAAGGCTTAAGAAATGATGTCGATGGGCAATAAAATGTAAGCCTTAGGACTCAGGGCCAGTCACTTCATGACATAAAAGGCTCAAATTCATAACTTAAGTGACCAACAACCTAGGCTAGACAGTCAACAATGGATTATAACATAAAGGGAGATGACCGTAAAAACCTAGGGGTTTAAGGGGAAGGAAAATACTTAGGGTTTAAGGGTTTGGACTATTTGGTTGTGAAACAAAATAGGCCAACAGGAACATTCCCCAAAAATGATACTCCAATATGAGACCACTACACATGTGGGACCTACCCAATAAGGATGAAGATGCTCAACTTCTCTTAGCACTCAGGAAGGAGAAAGTAGCATAAATGAACTATAATCAATTTCTAACTACCATAGTTATACTCCACCTTACTTCTTGAATGACATTATAACTAATATTCCATGTCAAGTGGGAGAATAATAATAAAACAATATCTCTCAGTTACATGGACATCCAAGTACCCATTTGAAGGAAGTTGTAGATATAACATTATACATTAGGATTTCTTAAATACCTCACTATTTGAACACTTACACAGTATTCAAAAGTATCTCAAAGAATAAATAATAAATAATGTCCCAACCCTCACATGGGCATCCCTTTTTGGCCCACTCCATGATGTGTGGAGATTCTATATTATATATTTTCTACATAATTAAATTTAATTTACAACAATTAGGGTTTGCAAAGTTAATTATATATCTAACCCTAACATTCTTCAACTTGATATTTATAGTCCTAATAAATAAAGGGATAGTAAAAATAAATTATTAGAAGAGGCAAGGTTCATGGCCTCTCTTGAACAATTAAATTATTTTGCTCATAGGCTTAGTGAGAGAATTTACAACATTAACCAAGGTGTCAACCTTCTATATCTTGACTTTCCCATCCTTAACCATCTCAAGAACAAAGTGATTCTAAACATCAATATTCTTCATATGATCATGGTACATTAGGTTATTGACCAAATAGATAGCACTTTGATTATCTTTTCTAATCCTAACATGTCTACACTTAAAGCCACTACCTAAACATAATCTCTATAACAACACTACCTCCTTATAGGCATGTGATACAACCATGCACTCTAATTCTATAGTGGAAAACTTAACTGTACATTTTGACTTACTCATTCAACTAATATCTCCTCCAAATAGAGTGAACACAACCATTTTTAGACATGCTTTTGTCTAAATTACTAGCTTAATCTGAATCAACAAGGCCTTGTATGTCAAGTAACATACCCACATCATCAGTCTTATGATAGTAGATACAATAATTATAAATAAGTCTATCAAAAATATCTAAAAAACCTTTTCACATAATTCTAATAATCTCTACTAGGGTTACACATAAACCTTGGTAGTGTCTAGTCTGGTATATACCATAACATGCATTAGGATACCTATGGAACTATCATAAGTAACTTTAAACATATAATCCAAATCATCATCTAACTTAAGATACTAATCCAATGATAACTTAGTACCAATAGGTAAAGGAATACTCATTGGTTTATAGTTTTGCATAATAAATTTTTCCAAACTAGTCAAAACATACTTACCGTAACTAAGCCAAACATTTATGCCTACTTAATCTCTATTGATCTCCACACCCATTATGCATTTTCTTTCTCCCAAATACTTCATGTCAAATGAACTATACAACTAATTTTTGAGCTCCCTAATCATACCCTTACTAATTCTAGTTAACATGTCATTAACATATAAAACAATGATTAGAAACTAATCATCTATCAATTTGAAAAAAATAATGATCACATGAACTCCTAACAAACCCAAGTTCCAATGTGAAATAATTGAACTTCTAATACCATATCTAAGGTGATTTATTTAGACCATACACTAATAATTTTAAATTTCAAACCATATTTTCCTTCGCATTTACCATGAAACTAACAAGTTGTTTATATAAATTTCTTCCTCAACATTCCCATAAAGAAATATAGTATTAACATCTATTTTCTCTACTTATAAATTAGAAGTAGAAACAATAGAAATTAGGAAACTAGTAGAAGTTAGTTTTGTAATAGGATAATAAATTTCATTAAGATGAACTCCAACCTAAGAGCAACCTTTTTACACCAACCTTACCTTATACCTTTCCAACTATCCATATTCAAATTTCTTCTTAAACACCCACTTGCAACCAATGAGTTTCCTTCCCTAGATTAACTCAAATGGATCCCAAGTCTCATCCCTATCCAAGGCAATCATCTCCTCCTATATGGCCTCCATCCAAGACTCATGCCCCTTCGAATAAATAACTTTCTTCATAGTTCTAGGTTAATTACTAGTACAAGATAAAGCAAGTAGATACTAAAAATATAGTGCCTGAAATACATGTCAACTAGTTTCGAATGCCTCATGGAACTTATGAAGGGTGTAGTAAAAGGCCCTTCTCATTATTTCTCTAAAGTCTTTGAATCTAAAACTTCTTCTTCCTCTACATCCTCCTTCTAACATATTTTTCTTTGACCTATGCATCTTCATGCTTCTCTTTTTTGGTTTCCAAATGCATGGTTTTCCTTTTCTCTTCTTTTGGCAATACCTAATTAGAATTAACTCTAAGTTTCATGAAACATCAGATCTCTAGAATATACCATTTTCAAGGTCAGAGGATTCCAAAGGTTGTAATACTTAACATGATCACCATAATGAACAAAACTACATTTATTATCCTTGAAATATAAATTAGACTATTTTTCTTTAGCAGATTAACAAAATCCTTAGAGCTAAAAACTCTAGTGTGCAAAATATAGGGTTTCTAACCCATCCACACCCCATGTAATGTTTTATCAACCATAGAAAAACATGAAGATCTATTAATCAAATAACAAGCAATAATTACAACCTCAACCCTAAAACTCTAATCCAACTAAGCACTACTCAACATACTTTTGGCTCTATCTATTAATCTCGTGTTAATCCTCTCTATGATGCCTTTTTGTTATGGCATATATGGAGTTGTTTTCTTCCTCACAACACTACATGTCTACATAAGCCATGAAATTGTCTAAAGAAATAGCCCCCCATTATCTAACCTTAATACATTTATTTTTTGATCCATCTAATTTAAATAAGAAATTTAAAATCTTAAACTTTCTAAAAAGTTAAGATTTATCCCTTAGAAAATAAATCCAAATATAACATGAGTAGTCATCAATAAAGGAAACATGATATTGATATTTTCAGTTGAAGTAACATTCATAGGACCAAAAAAATTACTATAAATAACCTCCAATAATCTCTTTGTTCAACTGCTAGTAGAATTAAACTTTACTACATTTTCCAAACACAGTAATCACAAAAGTTAAAATCCACAAAATAACTAGATAAACCATGCACCATATTTTTATTGGTTGTGGTCTTAAGATTATTTTCACCAATTATGTGACCCAACTTGTGGTGCCACAACATACATGAATCTGAGTTTCTAGTTACATGGGTCGAGTTACAATAAGTAGATGCATTAGTCTTAAACAAAATACTGCACTAGGATCCCTTAGATAGCACAAGATTCTCTCTATCCAAGTTGTAACCACTCTTGTCAAATGTGACATGTTATCTAAAACCATTTATCTTAGAAACTAAAAGAAATTTTTATGCTAATCTTGGAATGTGCAACACATCTATTAGAGATTTTACTATCCCATCATAGCTAGAAACAAGTTTTACTTTTCCTTTGCCAACAATCTGATGTGAATTGATTGTTACCAAGGAACACCTCACCACCATCATATGCTCTATATGAAGAGAATCATTCCTTGTGAGGAGTCATGTGATAAGAGGAACCTAAATCAATCAACCATGTGTCATCACTAGCAATGTTAGTAGAAATTTTTGGTGTGAGCAAGGTACATTACCTAACCAATTTACTTTTAGGTCCTTTTCACACCTAATTAGTTAAGTTTACGTAGGGAATTTACATTTTTCATCTCAAGTCATATGACTATGAAACTTGTCGTAATCATATGTTGTACTATGTCTCATCCTTGCATATATATAAAGGTCCTCTATGTATAGTGCCAACTGTATTGCATCCTTTGTATAGATTATTGTTATTCTATAATGTTGATCTTATTTGATTCTTATGATTAGCTCCTAGGAATCATTATATTGGGATATCTACCTCCATAGATAATCCTAACATGGCATTAAAGTAGATCATAGTCTAGAGTTAGTCCATTTTTGGAAGATCTAGGATTGTATTTTTTTTCTTTCTTGAAATTGAGTTTCCACTTCTCTTGCATCCTAGGAAGATTTGGAGAATTTGAAAAGTTGAGAGAGAGTAGATTCTATGGGTTCCTATTTGAGGATTTATTTTGTGAGTTGTTTTTGGTAATTTATGAAGTAGATTCAATATAATCATTAGATATAGATTATTCGAGAAAGTTTTTCATTTTGTTTCATCCAAATCAGACATAGGTGGCATGGTTTACAAGGGTTTGAAGGAAGGATGTTTTATTGGGCATTATATATCACTCATCATTCAAACTATTTTGGGGAAAATTCAACTTTTCCATTATGTTTGAGAGGCCCAAAAAGCCATAGACCCTCAACTATATGGATCATAGAGAATATGCTTTATACCATGGCTTATTATATGGATCAATCTATCTAAATATTAAAATACTCTATTGGCATCAATGCTACATAGGAAAATCTAAATATTTTTAAATAATTAAGGTCTCTACACATTGTATGTGTAGGGTACTTGTGTAGCAAGTATGTAGACCTACAATGTATGCAACCATCATGGGGGCACCATGTGGAACAAAACCCAACACTCTCCATTTCCATAGACATAAAATTGTGGGATTTTGTTTATTGCTTGCCAACTCCTAATACTTCCCACTATTTAAAAATAGCCCATAAAATGACCTTTCTACCCAATAAGTGGTTTCCTATCATAAATTGGTGATTTTTAGACTCTAAAATTTATTTCAAAGAAATATATATAGTGGTTTTGGGACTGAAAATAATATTCTAACATCCTAGAGAATATTTTGTTTACTACAAATTGATAACATTATCTTTATATCCATTTACATCACCTTTTTTCTTGATGATGCCATTGTTTGGGCTATCATTTACTGGCATCACTTTTGTGTCAACTAATTTCAACAAACCATCATGCACATTGCTTCATCTACTAGTGTCAACATTTTGTCAACAATCCATTTTCAATTTGGCCCCCCTTCATAATTTCCATTTTGTTTTTTACACTCCATATTTAGAGGCTTTGTTTTGGGTCATATTGGCTTCTTTTTTCAACAATCTTTTTTGATTTGGCCTAAATTTTATAGAGCTTTATGATGGTACAAGTGATTTTTAGTTTTGATACCTAGTTTTTCCTAACATTTAGTTTTCTCTATGATCTTGCTATATGTAGTTGTCATTTTGGGAACATGGAAGGGCCATATCTTGTATATATGGACTCCTTTTTGGGTCCAATTTTTTGAAAGTGTGTATTTTTGTGTACTTTGAAATGGTTACTTTTATTTCCTCTCATTTTATAATAGAATTGAATTTTCAACATTTATCATTTTTAGACATTGTAAGCATCTATGAAATCTACTATTTATTCTGTAAATTCATTGAAACAAATTGCCACATTGTACTTGTATTTTGAGGATTTTACACATCATCTTGTGCGTTTATTGTATTTATACTACTTATAAAATGTAATGAGGGTTTTTGTGTACATTGTATTTGAAATCACAACCTTATTGTTATGAACCCCATTCCACCATATGTTAGCTAGCATTAGTTGGGTGCATATGCTTTGTAAATCACCCTTAAGTAGTATTAAATAAAGGAGGATGCATATACTTTGTAAATCACCCTTAGGTAGTATTAAATAAATGACGATACATATTATTTTTAAGTCATCCCACTAGTTGTTAGAATAAAATATTTATCCCATATGGATGGGATAGTAGTACTTGTCTCTGGGAAAACTCTATGGGTGATGCCACAATAATGGGTTACACTTTCTGGGACATCTTTATTTTTGTTGAAATCACATATTTTTAGAAAATATAATGATTTAAGCCTTGAAAGGTTCCATTTAAAAGATTTTAATTAAAGAGGGTTTGATCAAACCCCCTTAGATTCTAACCCCCATGGATAGAACCCCGCTAGTTTTAAACCATACCTATAATGGAGTCTCCTCTACACTTATCAGAATGCTGATAAAAAACCACTTTTGATTTACCTTTTGGGGGATCAAATGAATTCATTTAAAATTTATGTTTTTTAAGTATGTAGTCCTTATTATAAGCTTCCCAAAAAGTATAATTTTAAATATATTTATTTTTTATTTCTTATGAATGTAGATTTTTCAATGAACATCAAGGTCTTTGTTTCACACATATGAAAAAATAGGAAAATAGAGAAAAAAAATTCTAAAAAATACATGTCGTCTAGGTATTGATGTCCTTATTCCAAGAAAAAAAATTGAATTTTGATACATACAAAAAAAGTTATGTTGGACAAAATATGCCTATGTCTAAATTATAATTGGTTTGACATCAAAACTTAATTTAAAAAAATATATTCAACAAAATATTATGAAACTAAATGCATCCTCTAGATATTGGTGTTACCAATCTAAATTCAAAAGAATCAAAATTTTATCCTTTGTAGAAAAAAATTTATGTGCGACAAAATACACATCACTTTAAAAAATTGTTGTTTACTATTAAAAACTGCTTATCAAAGGAGACACAAAAAAAAATTACAATTTAACTCAATTTCAAAAAAAAAAAAATTTAGAATCTACAGACAAAATCTCACAAATCACTAGTTCACATCATCTTCAAATTCCTAATAGTTTAGTGGTTATAGGTGTCAGAAAGTGAAGATTTAGTTCAAAATGTTGATTTCAATGTCAAGTTTGACCAAAAATTGTAACCCATTATTGTGGGATGATCCCTATATATTGCAATGAATTCCTAAATGGAAGGCATCTTTGATATTTATAATTAGAGTTTATGCTCCATTTGGAGGTTTTTACAATGAAGTGGCACTTTGAAGATAATAAAAGCGTTTTGTTTCTCTAATTTATGCATTCTTTTATGTGTTCAATTTATTTTATCTTGCATGTTCATTACAAGTGGTATAGTGGCTCTTTCCAGGATTGTTTTTGTAGAAAACTATATTTTTTAGAATTTGACTTAGACACAATAAGAATGAGTCAAACCCCAACGTCAAAAATGAACCATATCCTTGATATGGGTGACCTCCTAGTCACTTTTTCTCTCATGGAAAGAGCTAGATGAGTGGAGGTATAATTGGGGGGTTGATCCATTTGTGAGGGAGCATAATGTTGCAAATCATGGTTGGGTTATTTGTGTGACGTGTTTGTTTATACATCCAATTAATTTTTTGATGAAAACATTGTTGTTTTGATAATAATATGACCCAAATGGTCACTTGTCCCAAGTCAAGTGCGAAGACTATTTTTCTTGTTCAAGATGTAGAGGTGATCTAACCCCCTCTCTTCATTTTGAATTTATTATTTTATGAGTTCTTGGTTATTGATGATTCTCTATTGATGTTATTCATCTTCTCTTATCTATTCTTTGTTTTGTTAAATTTAAATTGGCTAGGGAAGTTCTCCCTAATCTTGTCTAAGATGAATTTTATCCAATCTTTTCTAATGCCTAGGAACTGTTATCACATGAAATTGTACCCTGCTTGAAGCCTATTCAAGCATTCCAATAACAAAATGGGATTGATCTCAAGGTGTGGGACCTTACAGATGAGATCAGACCTCTAGAGAAGGTTGGTTCCTCTTTTTGAACTTAAGGTTCAAAGTAATTAGCTAAACCTATGGTAATGATCACCAAGGAAAAGGGAGAGAAGGAGACTGAAATTAAAAGGGAGGTGATACACCAAGATTTAGGAATGTTAGCTGGGACTGACATAACATAGTAATGATCTCAAACACTAAAGGCGAATCACACAGACTCATGCAGGTTTAAATAGAGGTTAAAGCAGAGAGATGAAAGTATGAAAGGGACCATTTTATTCATAATACATAGCTTACATCTATCAAATAAACACAATGTAAGAACAATGAAAGAGGTAGAATTTAGTTTATATTAATCATAGAGGCTAAATAGCCATTACTAAAGAAAGATACTTGTTACAAAGAAGTAGACACAAAATAACCAGCCTCATTAATTGGTGAACCACTATCAGAGATGTCAAAGGCTCAACTTCAAGCACAATGCATGAAATCTAACTAGTTCTTGTAGATGCATTACAAGGTCTATGATAACAGAATATTTAACTAGTATAAAAGCCCAAAATAACAACTAAACAACAACCCATTTACATATTTTTTACATGTATATATAGCTTTTACAAATCACTGGTGCAATAATAGGCACTGAAAATTAGTAAACTACCTTGTCCAAGCATCCACGCTGCATTGAATTTGGTCTAGAAGAACTGCTAGAAGACCTGTAGAATGGGATGGTAGCCATGCCTTGTCAAGTCTGCGAAATGGTAGAAGAAGATCACCAACATGCATCGGGACTTGACACATTGAATAAGGAAGGTCTGAAATCCTTCTATGTACCTATAAATTCATTTTTCTCCTTTGTACAATCACATTGAATATTTTAACTATTTAAACCACCTGAATCTAACCATTCGACAACATTTGTCCTTCAGGCATTAAACTAACCCTGCAACAAAGGTGTGATGCAGAGAAATGCGTCCTCCAAGCTTTTACAACACTTTAAAATATTTCATATTTTAATCTATCCTTTTGCGCCTTTACTTTCTTCATTGTCAGTGAATTTGTCTCATGTCGAACTCTTCAACCTTGTCTTTTATCTTGCTCACCTTGATTTCTCTTTGGTCAGCAAAATCTACATTTCACAAACCATCGGGCTCTCCTCTTTATCCTTTTGGGCTCATTAGTCAATAAATAGCCCTATCAGTGAACATCTAAAATCATGAATTAGTTAGCGGGTTTGTATTTTCGCTAATTCCCTGACTGGCCTCTCTTCATCACCTTTTCGCCTTATCGGTGAATTCTCCTTTTCTTGAACTTGCTTTGTCTCTATCTTTCCTTCAGTCGGCAATCGTCCTATCGGAAAACTTCTTTTCCATGGATTCCTTTCTGCTTTGGTTCCTTTATCAATGAATTCACCAATCAGTGAACTTACCGGTAAGCCAACTAGCCAGTTTGCTAACTTGACTTTTTGTTGACAAAGGCATCTCTTCTATCTCTTTTTTTCTTAGTCAGCGATTTCTCCAATTGGTGAACTTGTTGATCGATGAACCTTTGGTTCTCAAATCTTGAAATTCACTAACTAAGGATTCCCTTAGTCTTTTCCTTTGCCTTAGAATATTTGAAGAAGATGTCAGAGGTTGGGCCTCAGGCCTTCCATTTGTTGCCTTCAGAAAAGAAGAAGGAAGAAGGAACTCCCAACCTTCACTTTCCAAAAGACAGAAAATTTTGCAACTAGTGGACTTCAGGCTTTGAGCCTTTCATCTTCTATCTTTTGCAAGAGAAAAAGAAAGGAGAAACCCTAAACCTCCACCTCCCAAGTGACTTTGCCACTTGAAGAAGGTTTCAATGGAAGTTGGGCTTTGAGCCTTCCACCTTCTGCCTACCAAAAGGAGGAAGAATGAAATCCTGACCCCTGATGCTTAAAACACTTAAGAAATATTTTTCTATGGATTAATGGATCCTTAGGCTATTTGGCTGGAAGGAAAAATAGTATAACATTTTGGTGACTATGCAGGGGTGTTTGCCTACTGTAGACACCCAAATTTGTCCCAACTTTGTTCATGTCTAGCAACACCTAGTCAAAAACATCACTTAGACATCATGTAGCATTTTGTCCTAAATCCCACTCTTAACCCCACTTATTCCATTAGCCAATTAATTAAATAAATTTTATTTATTTAATTAAAATCCCATTCAATCCTACTATCCAATTAATTAAATAAATTTTATTTATTTAATTAATAGCCAATCCCAACTAATTCAAATATTTTATTTGAATTATGTTCCCCATTATCCAATTAATTAAATAAATCTTATTTATTTAATTAATATCCAATTCATATCCCAACTAATTCAAATATTTTATTTGAATTAAGTTCTCATTATAAGCCGACTATCCAATTAATTAAATAAATTTTATTTATTTAATTAATATCCAACTCATATCCCAACTAATTCGAATATTTTATTTGAATTAAGTCCTCACCTTTCGTCATTTAGCCGACATGTGTGCCTCTTTCATTTAAAAAAGATAAGTGGTACTACAGCCTTTTATTTAATATCTTTCATATGTAGTACTTTTTATGTACACAAGCACACATGAGCCCTATCCTCCCTCCACTTGTCAAATGACTACAACTCCCTTGAAGAGTGGGATAACCTAATCAATTCTAGCCGTCCACATCAATCATTTAGCTTTTTAATCTCAACCATCCATTTGAACCAAGCCTTTTCTATAAATCAACCCCCTCATAAGCCATTAGCATGCATTGAGCCTCAAGTACCCTTATTCTGTTGAAATATCATTAGAGCCTTTGCATCCTTCATCTATCATTCATTCTAGCATCTTCCTTATCAACGTTATGCTGCGGAATCGAGCAATCAACACAACAAATTGATCAATCAAGCTCATCTTGCATCTTCGAGGTATTGAATTATTTGGGTTTAGGTTATGCATTTCAATTATTTGATCATTTCCATTTATAAATCCAAATTTTTTGATATACACCTACTAAACACTAGGATCTAGAGGCCTTATAAATCCATTGGGCATAGAATCAAAGGTCACAAAAACAAGAACATGGGTTGGTTAGACCAACACAAAACTGAACACTGCCTCTGGAAAACAAGACAAAGAAAAACAAACAAGGCATGCACCCTCCTAAAGAGAATACAACATAGTGCAAGGGCACTTATTGAAAGGAAACACCTAACATATTTACAAAATCCCACAACCATGCTAAAATCAAGGTTTGAGATGAATCTGATTGATGGGGATTGGCAGAACCTCTCCATTCAACTTGGAAAGTTGAAATGCATTGGCCTATTTGCAAATTGTAATATTATAAGGATCACTCCACATGGCATAAAAGTTTGAATGTCTCCCAGCTTTAGCTCTGTCTTCATCCCATTTCAAAATCAAATCTCCCTCACTGAATATTCTACTAGTTAATTTTATGTCAAAAGTCATTTTGACTTGATCTTGGTAGGCCTCAAGAGTCTTCATGGAGGCATCTCTTTTTCCTTCAAGATCCATTAGCTTAGTAAACCTGACAGTCATATCATCACTCTCTAGTAGTTCCAGCTATTGTGCCAGCTTAAGGGAAGGTAACTCTGATGTTAATGGAACTTTTCCTTCCCTTCCATAGACAAGCATGAAAGGGGAATTACCTATGGCCATCTTGGGTGTAATTCTATTAGCCTATAGAGTTGTCTTCAACTTGGAATGCCAAGTTCTCTAATTGTCATCCACTGTCCTTTTGATAATCTTGATTAGGTTTTTATTTGTGGACTCAGTAAGACCATTGCCTTGAGGATAGTAATTGGATTATGTATTCAAGTAAATCCATAGTTAAGTGCCCACTCACTGATTTTTGTGCCTATAAAGGCCTTGGCATTGTCAGAAATAATGGTGAATGGAACACCAAACCTGGTAACTATACCCTCAAGAAAATCTAAAATGGAGGCCTCTATGGCATCCTTCATGCAACTGCCTCTATCCACCTTGTGAAATAATCAATGGCTATTAAAATCCACTTGTGACCAACACTGGAGGGTGGATTGATCATTCCAATGAAGTCCAAACCCCATTGGGAAAATGGTTGATCAGTCTAAATTGGGCACAAAGGAAGAGAAACCAACCTTTGTTTACCTGTAAATAATGTACATTCTTTACAGCTTCTTGCCTATCCATGGGCATCTCTGAATAAATTGTACTAGTAATAACTAGCCCTCATGACCTTAATAGTAGTTTTTCTTAGTGAATAACAGTCTCCAGTAGGGCCATTATGAAACTTATTTTAGCACCCTTGAGGTCTGATCTTGTGCAATGCATCTAAGAACTCCATTGATGTCTTTCCTATACAAGACACCATCAACAAGAACATAGGGGATGGACAACAATCTACCTACTCCATTACAACAACAAGTCATCCAATTACAACAAGTCGTCCAATAGAAACCAATCACAACACAACACCATTTGAACCTCCAACCCATGCTATCTCAATCCTATGTGACACCTTCGCCATCATGTCAACCTAACCCATCTACCTATTATGTAAATTCCACATCAACCCAAGACCATCCAATTCCTTCTTCCAACATGCCAACACACCATCAAATCCATGCCCAAGATAAACAAGTGTCCTCACAAAAGGTACATGCAATCCCAAATGGCCCCTTGTACATAAGTCAAACATCCTTAAGTCCACTTTTGGAGAAAGATGTAATATCCTTTGACGAGGGAGATACCTATGTGTCACCTAATCCTACTCCAAGTGGCCCCTTGTATATAAATCAAGTATCCTTAACTCAATATTTGGAGCAAGATTTGATATTCTTTTGATGAGGGAGATACCAACCTAGCCAATGCACCCTATGAGCATCCTCCATCACCATCCATTCCAATGCCAATCCATGAGTCTACTAGTCCTATCTCGACACCTTCATGTAATCCTAATTCTAATCCAAGTCCTAATTCATCCAACCCTAGCATTCCTCCATCTAATCCTAGTCCCAATCCAAACCCTAATATGTCCAATCCATCTAACCCCAATCTAAACCATCCACCAAATCCTAATCTGAAGCCTACAACACTATCCACCGTTATCGTCCATCCATTATATTATCCATTCACACATACCCTAATGAAGGATGTGATCCAATGGCTGCTAGCACGGAATAGACCATCCCCATGTAAAATCCCCATTCATGAGCCTCTTAAAGAGCCCTCCAGTAATATGCCTAGCCCTTTAAGCCCATCATGTGACCCACAAGCCATTGAGCCAATTGAAGAGCCTCCATCATGAGCCCAAGTCAAAGTTCATCATACTCTCTTATGGATGAATATCAAGAACCTATCAAACTCATCCAAGAGCCTCCCACTTTCACTTTTATGAAACCACAAGAGTTATGTCAAGAGTATGATCCTAAGCATGTAGAAATGTCAAGTCCTAGTCCTAAGCAAGATCAACTCCTTTCCATTCACCCCATTCATAACATCTATATTTTATATGATCAAGATGATATCCATGAAGAAGCCATCTATGAACACCTTGATCCTATCCATATTCCCATACCCATCCATAAGCAAGATATCCAAATTGCTCCTATCCATCCTCCACCTAGCCCCATCTATAATCTACAAACATCCACTTGTCAGGGTGAGACACTTGCCTCCTAAGCGAGCATTGAGGATCAAACCAATAAATTGGATCCTAATGAACATAAGAAAGATCTTAATGATCCTTCCACATCCACCATTGACCATATTTTAAATCCATCACATCCAATTGTTTTTTCCACTTTCATTCATGAATGTTCCTCCCTAGTCCAACACAACAACCTTTGTCCACCACCTCACCTTCTCCATCACATAATGAACTCATATCTAAAGTTCAGCCCACACATAGTCCCATTGTCCATTGCATCCTCCAAAACATGAACTACCAAGGAAAAGACCTAGGCCTTCATGAACAAGGTATTTTGGAGCCTATCCATGTCAAGGTCCCTTCGTACTCATTTGGCCTTGGATACACACCCCAAGGTAAACAATGTAAAGATGTTGGTATTTATTCCATGCCTCCTAAGTCCACCTCTTTTTACCACAAAGCTTATCATACCCCCAAAACATGTGTTTCCATTCCACCTCCATCATCCTACAAATGTAAAAAGCATGTGACCGTACACCTTTCACCATCCACTCTACCTCTATTACTACCAACTCCTAATATCCCTCCATCTACTTTACTACCACTTCTACCAACACCTAATTATCCTTTTACCCATAAGACCTCTAAAAATCCCAATCATGGCCAACAAATGTACACATCATGTAAACATGAAGATTCCATGCATTCCACCCATCCCATGGGATTCAAAAGTAAAAATTTGGATGCCTCTACCTATAAAATCAAAAATCCTAAAAATCCTAATGTCTTAGGGTACAAATGCAAAGAATCAAAGAAAAATCCATCCAAAAAGTTATCCAAACCCATACCTTCACAAGCAAAGTCAAAAACTAAAATGTTATGGGTCCCTAAGCAAAAAGAAGCAATCAAGTCAAGCAAGGTATCCACTTCCTCTTCTCAAAAATCCTAACCATCCACTTCCATCCAAAATTCTCATTCCATCCAAAAGTTCCAAACATCCCACAAACAAAGCAAATATCTTAAAAATACTGAATATATGTGGGTACCTAAGTTACTCCATCAACCATCTCCTAAGCAAATAACACCATTGCTTCCCACATCACCATCCACTCAAAAGCTTCATTGCTTATCATGGTGTGTGCAACCGTTGGTCATGATTCCCTTCCATCCCACAACATTTCCACATACCTCCATCTCCCCACCTTTCATTCATTATCCTACATATTTCACCCATCACCTCCCTATGGTCCATGCTTTTGCATAAGCCTTTCATCCATCCTTTTGCATAAGTCCTACATAATTCACATCATAATCTGCTATCCTTTCTTTCATAATCCACTATCATTCCCTCCATAATCTGCTATCTACCTACTCCATCTAACTTTCATGCAATCTCCCATACCAACATCTACGAGCACACTTGACATGGTCCATGCAATGACATCCACCTAGTGGGACTATCACCTTTCATGGAACTAGACACTTGAGTCCCTCCCATCCATATCCACTTTCTCCTATCTAAATATTCAAAAAGTCAAAAAAAAAAAAAAAAGTAAAGATAAATCCCTTCATCCAACGGTGAAAACCTGGTAAACATGCGCCTTGGATAAGTACCATGATGAAAACCTAGAAAATAGGAATCATGTGTAAGTTGATCTTCTATGTCACCTACACTTGGGGGCACCTTGTCTCATCCACCATATCATTTTCAACCTATCTTACCATACCATTTCCTACCATCCTTATCCATTCCACATACATACACCTATCCCATTGCACTTCCCTTCCTCATCTTGATCTTGATAAATATTGGGGACAAAAATGTTGAAACATGCTTTGGGTATCTCTTGATATACCTCCATCCTATCCATTCATCCTACTTAATCATAGACCTTGTCATGAAAAATCGTAAGTACTATACCTAGAATGGGGCATGTTATTCCTATGCGACATAGTCTTTGGAGATCACATCCTATCTCCATTATGAGGCATTCATCCATACACTATAGCTTATCCTTGTATCTTTCCATTTATCATGAGTCTTCTATCCCATCTACTATTGCATATCTTTTTATCCATTCATCTATCATGAGTCTTCCATCCCACCTACCTCATTGCACCTAGACTTGGTTTTCCCTTGTCATTGGTATCTAGCACAAAGGCTACCCCAATTGTAAATCCATTTCCATCTCCATCAACATTCCAAAAACACAAAAAAATAAAAACATTCCAAAAACACAAAAAAATCAAAACATTCCAAAAACACAAAAAAATCAAAACATGTCAAAAAACCCAAAAAAATCAAAACATATCAAAATCCAAAAAAATCAAAACATTTTCAAAAATCCAAAAAAATCAAAACATTTTCAAAAATCCAAAAAAATCAAAACATTTCAAAATCCAAAAAACATCATAAAATTCAAAATCCAAAAAAATCAAAATATTCCCAAAAAATATGAAAAAAATCATAAAAAGTCCTGAAAAAATACAAAAAAACAATCATAAAAAGTCCTGAAAAAATACAAAAAAATTATAACATCGAAAATCCAAAAAATTTATAACATCCAAAATCCAAACACATCATAACATTCCAAACATTCAAGCAATCAATCCAAAGGCACATCATCTTTAATCCATACCAATCCAATCAAGTAATCTAGCCAACCATGCGAAAACATATTTTGGTTTTGTTCCAACCTTGCTGTCAAACCAATCAATCGATCATTTATCGAATCATCATCAATGGGATATATCGTTCCCCACAATGACAACACTATCATCATCAATCCAATCAATCCTTGATCAATCAATCACTGGTTTACAGCTTGACAGGGGCAATATCTTGTTTGTTTTTGAATCATTTGCACATGCTTTCTTTCTTGCTTGTGTGTGTTATCATATATGTGTCTTTTATCTTGATTTATCTTTAGCTCTCATTTCTACAAGGACTCAAAATCTCTAGGATCAATGTCCTAGTAGGTGGTGAATAGTAGAATGGGGTATTGTTAGTCCATTTCATTTGATGTGTTTGCAGAGTTGTTAGTCCCTACAATGGACACCAAAGGTACTATGGTCCGTCATACCTAGTATGCATATATCCATCTTTCAAAATAAATTTTCTATGATGATAGAAAAACAAGCACAAAATACCAAGCACTATCCATGCTTGTTTGTCTCTATCCATACATCTCTCATCAAACTAACTTTCTTCTTGTTCTGTATCTTTCCTTTTCTTCTTCCTTCACCTCTATCCTATCTTTCTTCTTCCTATTGTGAGTTTCTCCTTCACAATTTCATCCTTCTATCATCTTGTCGTGATTCAACCCAGCCTTTTCCTATAGCCTAGTTTTCCTCCCGACGAGGCATCATTTGCCAGTTTCACTGGGGCATAGCCTATTTACTCAGCATATCATATCTTGTTTGAAACAACATCCTAATGGACATTGTCTCAAAGAGGGGAAAAATGTAGACACTAAAAATTGTCCTAGCATCCTTCTTCTAAATTAAATAAATATTTAATATTTATTTAATCGTTCATCTTTTAATCATTCCTCCGAATCCCACTTATAATTAAATAAATACATAAGACTGTTTCTTTAATTATCTAAGCCCTTTCTTCTATGATTAAATAAATAGTTATTATTTATTTAATCATTCATGCCACTAATTAATTAAAATCTTATTTTAATTAATTAAAATAACTTACCATATCCATCTTTCTCTTTTCTCTCTCTCCTTTTGGCATTTCCATTTCCATGTTCTCTCCATCTCCTCTTCATAGTGGAAACCTTCCCCAACCCACATCACTTAACTTGAGAGGATCTTCCATTTCAAAATGGAAACCTTCCCAACTCCTCTTCCACCAAAAAATTATTTAAACCCCTCTTTTTTCTTTTTCCAAGGATGCCACCACGAACAATGCAACGAAACTATGTCAAAATTTTAATGTGAATGTGCTACAAGAAATCTGAGAGCAAAGATTAATCATGCAAGCCATTTCTCCTAAGGAAAAAGAAAGGAGAGTAATGGAGTTTTATTAAGATGAATTGGTTTACGTTCTATTGATGTTTTTGATTGTCTTTGATTTCATCTTCTTGATTCGATTGTTGTAGCTATTTTGATATCTTAATAGGTTTTGAATAATTTTCACAGTTACAAACTAAAGTTTGAAATACCTCCTTTTGGCTTGATCCAGTCCATTTGGGCATCTACCTAACTATAGAAATTTGACCATATCATGGTACCAGTCAGTCAGAGCATGGGAACTAGCTGGCTATGCCTACCCAAGGACACATACAACATCATTTCTATCTTTGAACTCTATGGCCATCTTCTCAAATAGGTCTTTGCCTCACACTAGCTTGGTGATGTTGATGTTAACATCATACTCCATTACTTTTGTGATCCACCCAACCCTCTTTTCATTGACATCTCTGCTCAAAAGGAATTCTTTCATGCCAAGGGAGCTCACCATCAATTGTATCTTGTTGTTTGAAAGCATATGCCTAAACTTTTTTAGTAATTTCACCACAACAAACACCTGCTTCTCAAAAAATCATACTTCAGCTCATACTCTTTGAGAGGCTAGCTAAAGAAAGCAATTGGCTGCTCCAACTTCTCTTCATTATGTTGTGTTAAAATTGTTGATATACCCTCTTTGCCTCCAAAGGCATAAAGGATAAAATCCTTCTCATAGTTAGGGTTTATCAGTGTGGGAGCCTATGCAATGGCTTGTTTGACAACTTCAAAATTATCCCTGCCTTCTTTTGACCATGTGAAGGCAACATTCTTCTTAAGCATGGTGGTGAGGGGTTTTTCTATTGAAGAAAAATTAGGTATGAACCTCCTCACAAAGTTGATCTTACCCAAGAAGCTTTGCAAACCTTTCTTGTGATTGGGAAGGGGAAGAGATAGAATGGCATTGGTTATTTTAGGATCAATGGTGAGCCCTTCCTTTGAAACTACATGTCACTAAAATTTGCCTTCTAGGAGAGAAAACACACATTTCTATGGATTCAATGATATGCCATATTCCCTACATCTCTCAAAGACTTTTCTCAAATGACCCAAATGGTCATATGCATGCTTGGAATATATAGTCAACTTATCAAGATACACTAGAATAATATCATTGATCAAGCCTTTAAAGGCCAAATCTATTTCTCTTTGGAAGGTTCCCCCAACATTGGTCAACCTAAATGGCATTTTCTAATAAGCCAAGGTTCCTCATTTGGTGATAATGGTTATCTTGAACTGGTCTGATTATTTTACAAGAATCTAATTGTACCCTAAGTAGCCATCTAGAAGTGAAAACCTTTCATCTCCTGCTACTGTCTGTAAGATCTACTCCACGGAAGGATGTGGATAGTGGTCTTGAGAGAGGCCTTATTTAGGTCTCTAAAATCCACACACAGTCTGATTTCCCCATTCTTCTTCTTGACTAGAACAATGTTAGCCACCCAAGAGGAATGTTTAATTGGATAGATAATTTTGGCCTATATGAGCTTGGATAGTTCCTTCCTCATTAATGGCTCAATTTTGGGATTGACTGGCCTTTGTTTTTGGTGGATAGGTTTTGCATTGTGATCTAGATCAATGGTATACTGGATTAAACCAAGGTCAAAAAATTTTAGATCCATATAATCCTGGAAGTAATCAAATCATCAAATTTATTACAAAGTTCAACAAAACCTTGCCTTTCAACTTGATCACATACCTTGTCATGTTTTATAAATCTACTCTATGCAATTTCTACCTCTTCATGGTCCTCTTTCTTGATTGTCATGTCTATTTTCTCCTTCTTTGGTTGATCATCATGACCAAATATTTTTTCCAAAGTAATTAATCCTTTGGGTAGTTTGTTGGTCTTCAGCTGAAGCACCTAGTCACCATACTGCTCCTACAACTTGGACTAATTATTGGCAGCAAATTCTACCTCATCTTGCAAGAAATTTATAATTTGCTGGTCATTCTCAAATACTTACCAGCTCGTAACATTCTCAGGCATGGCATGCCTCACAATGATCTTCACATGCTGATCTGAGTTTTGTTTGACATTCTTGGGAATGTCAAACTAAGCACCAATTGTAGCTAGCCTATCAGCATCTTTGTTTCTCAGTCTGGGCATTGCCTAGATATTGAAGGCATCAAAGTCTTCAATTAGGTCCTAGACCTTGTGTTTGCATGACTTCAGTATGTCATTCCTTAAAGCACTTAGTGATCTGATTTGATGAACAACTAGCTCACTGTCAACAAATACTTGTAAAATGTTTATTCCCCTCTTTTGTGCTAGTTGCATACCCTGAATTAAGGCTTCATACTCAACCACATTATTGATATAGCTGAATTGTAATCTAAAAGCAGAGAAATAACTTTCCTTTTGGGGTGAAATCAGTACAACCCCAACACCTGCTCCATTTTTACTTTCAGAGACATCAAAATATAACTGACATATCCCACTTGGATAGGTTGTTGGCTTCACAAGATTAGGAAAAAAAGAATCCTCATCATGGATACAATAAGTACCCAACCCTTTTTGTTCTATATGTTTAGGAGTATCAAACTAAAAACAATTTTCCCACTCATCAAGAGAAATATCAGGGATTGCCTCCATAGGTGTGCCAGCCTCATGCATGTTGTTGTCATCCTCCTCTAAGTCATGGATTGTATAGTTCATATTGGTACGGTTAGAAGAGTAGGGCTCTACATGGTCATTGGTAATAGGTTCAGCCTTAATGGTTACTTTAGTACCATATCTTGTTCTAAACAACATGTGCGACCAATCAGAAGAAAGGTACCCACCAATTTTTGTAGTGAAATCCCTAGATAGGCATATGCCAAAGTATGCGGGGAGGTTGATGACTGAGATATCTTGTAAAACAAAGCAGCCAAGGCATGCATGTAGAGTGAACTTCAAATCCTTGACTACACCTACTATTTTGATAGCAGTGCCATCTAACTGCACTAACCCTTTACTCATAGGCTCATATTCTATGCCTAATTGATCAACTATATTTTTTGGCATAACAAAGGTACCCACCCTTGAATCTATCATATAATTATGCAACAATTTGTCACCAATGATTAGGGAAACATAGAAGGGAGGGGGCTTACTAGTTTTACTTGTGCTTACCTCCTCTTTTGGTTGATACAGGTTTTCTAGGGTGGTTGTATTTTTTTTTGTTATCTCCATAGCAGGCTAACTAAAAGCTTGTAAGGGCTACCTAAAGTAAATCCCTTTGAGCTGGGATTAATAGGGTATCCCATATAGTGACACTCAGATTAGTATTTTTCATCTGATCAACTATGCTGAAGGGAATTTGACTAATCTTCTGGGATACCTTTGTGGACAAAATGTCAACCTTTGACTGTTGACTGATTTGAGGCTACTGTTCTAGCAATAAATTTACCTTACCGACAACCTGACCTGCTTGTTTTGAAGGAGTCCTGGTTGCTACTCCTTCATTTGTAGCCACTTGGGATGCATGAGGGGAAGATGTATATTGACTAACTGTAGGTACTAATGCATCCTTAGTGGCTCTTCTTTTGGCCCTTATGATGTGTGCTAGTGGTCCTGCACCTTAATTAACACCACAAAAATCATCCTCTGTCCAATTCATCAAGGTAGAATTGTTCTATATTTGTTCCTACTCTCCTACCATCTATTGGATAGAACTAGCTTATTCTTTTGGTAGGGTTGATTGGCTTTGCACTGTCAAAGCTTGACTAAAATGGCCACCTTGGCACAAATTTTGATCATGTGGCTAATTATAGGGATAGCACCAATCGTTGTCTTGAGCCATGTTGTTCTGTAAGGGCACCAAAGGTCTAGATGTGCTTGCAACACTAGGATGAATAACATTGAGTGGCCTGATGTAACTAGGTTGATTTTGTCTCTACACATTACCCTCATATGGCAGCTTGTTTTGATGATAAGCTTGATTGAAAGGTTAATATGGTCTACTAGGTTGTGTATTTTGTCTTCTCACCAACACCAATTCATTGTTCAATCTTCTTATTGTAGCATCCTTATCCTCTGACTGCTCAATTGAAGGTGTAATTAGAAAAGTAGCAGGGATGACTATTGTAGGAATGGGAGCCACAATAAGCTAAATGACAGGAGCCTCTAGAAATAAGGGCATTGCTAGCCTTGGAGCAACTTTTTTGGTCTAAATTAGGAAATTCTTTGCCCTTATTGCTATGTCATATGCTCTTGGTAACACATCTCCTCCCATAGACTAAATCATGACAATAATGTTAGGATTCAAAGACTTCAAATAGTATATAAATATTGTGTTTGGAGAGGGATTCACCAACAATGGAATCATGTCGCATGTCTTCTGAAACCTGTAATTGAAGTCCACCATGTATTCATGGGGAGCTCTTTTGATTGTGGCTAACTATTCCATCAAAGATAGGTAATCACTCTTGTCTTCAAAATGCTCGGAGAGCTTTGCTCCTAAGTCATCCCAAGTGTGGATGGAATTATCAGGCATACCTCTTTACCACTGGAGGGCTTTTCCCTTAAAGGAAGAGGCCAAAAGTCTCACAACAACATTGTTAGTGGTGACATTGTGGATAGAGCACACGCTGGCAATATCTTGGATATGCTCAATAGGGGTGGTAGAGTTTTCACCAATGAAGAATGGGATTGCTTTTAGAGATGAGGTAGGAATATCATCATATTGGGCTAGGTCAAGAGGGCTTCCTCCATTGAAAGAAACAAAATGGAAGTTCCTTGCCCTGTTGGTGATATTCAAATTAAAATTAGGTATATGTAAGGTCCTTCTTGAATATTGAAATCTAATTGGAGGAGGTGTAGATGAGATCTTAAAGGAAGTGGAACAACACTCCTATTTTCTCTCATGGGAGACCTAGATAGTCTACATCTTCTTCTTGAATCAATAAAAGATAGTTCTATGAATAAAGAATTACCTCTAGAAGATCTTTTCTGCACTCCAGGCATGAAATGTTAGATTGATTTGAATACTGGACCAACATAGTCTCTAGGTGCTTGTTGAATACTTCCACAACAACAAATGAATCAAAAACAAAACCAATTCTTCTTAGTTCAGCTCTTACTCTAAACAGAGTTGTCCCACCGAGCGTACCACAAACTATTATCATGTAAAATTGCACCTTGCTTGAAGCCTGTTCAAGCATTCCAATGATACAATGGGACTGATCTCAAGGTGTGGGACCTTGCAGATGAGATCAGACCTCTAGAGAAGGTTGGTTCCTCTTTCTAAACTTAAGGTTCAGAGTAGTTGACTAAACCTATGCTAATGATCACCAAGGAAAAGGGAGATAAGGAGATTGAAATTAAAAGAGAGGTGATACACCAAGATTTAGGAATGTTAGCTGGGAGTGACATAACATAGTAATGATCTCAAACACTGAAGGGGAATCGCATAGACTCATGTAGGTTCAAACAAAGGTTAATGCAGAGAGATGAAAGTATGAAAGAGATTGTTTTATCCACAATACACAACTTACATCTATCAAATAAACACAGTGCAAGAATAATGAGATAGATAGAACTTAGTTTATATTGATCATAAATGATAAATAGTCATCACAAAAGAAATATACTTGTTACAGAGAAGTAGACACAAAATAACTATCCACATTTAATGGTGAACCACTATTAGAGATGGCAAAGGCTCAGCTTCAAGCACAATGCATCATATCTAACTAGTATAAAATCCTAGAAGAACTACTAAACAACAACCCATTTACATCTTTTTTATATGTATATATAGCTTTTACAAATTGTTGGTGCAACAATAGGTGCTAAAAATTAGTCAACTACCTTGTCCAGGTGCCCATGTTGCATTGAATTTGGTTCAGAAGAATTACCAGAAGACCTGCAGAATGGGACGATAGCCATGCCTTGTTAGATCTGTGAAATTGTAGAAGAAGATCAATTGCATGCATGAGGACCTGATGTATTGAAGAAGGAAGGTCTAAAATCCTTCTATGTACCTACAAATTCATTTTGCTACTTCTTTGTATAATCAAATTAAAGATTTGAACTATTTCAACCACCTGAATCTAACCCTTCTGTAGTATTTGTCCTTCAAGCATTAAATTAACCTTGCAACAATGGCATGATGCAGAGAAATGTGTCCTCCAAGCTTTTCCAACACTTTAAAATATTTCATATTTTAATCTACTCTTTGGCACCTTTACTTTCTTTATTGTCGGTGAATTTGTCTCATGCCGAACTCTTCAACCTTGCCTTTTATCTTACTTACCTTGATTTCCCTTTGTATTCCTGGAAATTTGTAGATAAATGTCTTAGGCTAGCAAAAGGGATCATGATTACAAGAAGAAAGGATATTCTTTTCCATGGCAATTAACTCATTAAACCTTTAACAAGCACAAGGATGAAAGGCATGTTGATAGGATTCTATCTAAATTCAATTTTCACTCATATGTTGCAAGCCCCACTTTGATAGCAAAGGTTTTGTGAAGGATGATCTATATACACCTTTGGTACATGAACACCCTCCTCACATTGAAGATTATTGGGAGGATTGCACAGATGAACATGAGGTTAGAAGGAGGAATTGGATGAGATTAACAATTGACCAGATGAAAGCTTTTAATCTAGGATAAAATCTCACACACATTGTTGATGACTTTTCTAACACAATTGATGGTGGATATTATGTGGAAGAGGCCAAACCTTTACCAATATTGAGGTGGTCAAAAAGGGAAATCATAGATATATTAGTTAGGTATTCCTTTGTATTGGTAAAGAGCAAGAGATGGGTAAGGGGAAATGTTGCTAGCCATACTACAGGAACTTCTTCACCTAAAGGGCAAGAAACAAAAGGACAACAATCTACCATCCCAACTATCTCCCAAAGATCAGATTCCAATGTTCATATCACCAAGTTCAAGATAACTTCCCAAGGAGGAAATGATGGTGATGGGGATGACCCCAACAATGATGGTAGGTTTAAAGGTCAATGTGAAAGAGATGTTGAACAACCTAGACAAAAGTTGAATATCAAAAGGGCCCCCAAATTGGATGCAACAGGGACATCAAAGGCTGAGCAAGGGTAGAAAACAGAGAATCAAGACATCTCTTCACCTGTTAAAGGTAATGTACCTATAAGTTTAGCACAAACCCCTCCATTTATTTCTCATGTGATGTTAGTGCTTCTCCACCTTGTTCTCCACCACAACAAGAGAATGTGCATAATCTTATGCTCAACTCTATGCATTCTCCAACATTGTTGGAAGATGATGTGAATAAGAAGAGGAAATATGCACAAATGATAGTTTTAGGAATTGACTCAATAGCCAAGATGCTACAATGAGACAATCAACCAAAAAAGGTTAAAATGATGTCAAGATTAATGTTAGATCATGCCACCAAACATCAGTTTGTATAAATTGTAGAAACCATGGTTGATAAAATTGAAAAGGATATCTCTATTGATGATTTTAATGTTAACAAAATTGATCTTGTCCCTCCTACTGTAGAAGGAGATATTCATAATGCCAAGTTATATATGGATATTTTGGCTAAAAGACTGGAAGAAAAGAAGAAAGAGACAAATTTGCTAGAAAATAGCTAGAGGTACTTACCTCATATATCAAATCCATTGTAGATACTTCTACATAGCCCCTAGATGCAATGATGGACACCCCATGAAAGCTCCAAAGGGGGTAAGCCCAGATGTAATTGTTGAAGGCACAAGACAACTGAGAGGAGGGGGGATGAATTA
Organism: Cunninghamia lanceolata; assembly: GCA_027924645.1. Lineage (NCBI taxonomy): Eukaryota > Viridiplantae > Streptophyta > Pinopsida > Cupressales > Cupressaceae > Cunninghamia > Cunninghamia lanceolata. The sequence goes on from BSBN01001222.1 coordinate 6,357,228, forward strand.
GTTGTATAAAAAACTTTAACTCTTCTTAAACAAGATCACATCCACATTCACTTACTTTAATTCCTTAATCTATTATGAAGATTAAACATGAAGTGTAGAAACAAAACTTAAACACATCAACACAATACACACATGAACACTAGATTTTTATATGGAAAAACCTAAAAGGGAAAAACCACGATGAGTGTTAGCTCATAATATAATGTAGTAACAATACTAGAAAATAAATGAGGCTCACTACCAGAGGGCTCACTACCCAAGGACTCACTATCCAAAGAAATGTTCACTGCAAATAGGGCTCACTACCATTGGGTGGCTCATTTCTAAGGGTTGGCTTACTGCCTAGAGTGGTGGCTCACTGCCATGAACTGATATAATAGCATCTACAACATGCCTGAGTTCAATTCCATTGAAGCACAATACAAATCACCTTCGCTTCCCTTAGAACACACACACTCTCATCTACACATCTTCGCATCCCCTACTCAAACATATGAATTCATTACATATATTTATACCAGTCATCAACCTTGGAACACACATCAAGGTTAGCAATTGATACAATTTACAACCTTTGGAACAATCTCCAAAGTTGACAAACATACATAATTCAAATTAGGTCTAGACCTAAACAAACTTGCAGAGAAAATGAATGAAAGAAGAACACTTCATGGCTTAGCTCAGACCCAAATACATCTTCACATGCTTCAACATGCTTCTACAATCCACAAACCACATCCGTAAAGGACTTTTAGCATCCAAGTCGACCAAACTTGTGCAAACACCAAGAATGCTTAAACACACACTTCCAAGAGCTCAATCATTGCTTACAGATCAAGAACAATCATTTACCATGATCTGGAGACATCCACAAACAACATAATATCACCTGGGAGCTAACAAATCCATCCGCAATAGATCTCACTTGAAGACAACAAATATTACTTGAAGACAGATCACATACTGCTCTCAACAAAAACTGTCAAACTCTGCTAATCAATAACTTACTTTCTAGAGCACCAAATCACAAATCCTTTAGAATGAAGATAGATAAGGACCTTATAAACATAAGTCCATAACTGTAAGACCAAAAACTAAACTGCAGAGAAATGTGGAGAAAAATACTTTCTCCCTATCACACTACAAATGCTACCAGGCATAGTCTTCAAACTGGTGAATAGAACTTCTACTGCACAATGATATGGACCACCAAATTCTGGATTTAGCATCTTCAAACACTTCTATAAAACATATCCAAATATTACACTCTGGTCTTCAACATAGAAGAAATGCGGAGTAAAAATCTCAGGCACTATCTTGTTAGTTAATTTAATACATCTTCACAACTCTATCTTTAATATGAACCAAATTTTCTCAAAAGCACTTAGATATTCAATATAAGGAACATATTCTTATCATCTTTAGCACATATATAGTACAACACAAAGAAACTAACTCATCACAATCAAGTAACAAAACAAGAGCACAGTTGACACCAATGACAACACTAGTTAGCACATACTTGCAACAATCTCCCCCTTTGTCATTGATGGCAACATATGATGTGAAAAACAAAACAACCTGTTACACCATCAAGACACAACTCTGCATCAAAACTCCCCCTTTCTCTTTACACATCAGAACTCTCTTTTTCTCTATGTTTTTCACATGAACTCTCTCCCTCTTTGACATCAATGGCAAAGGGAAACACATCTCTTTCCACTACACATACTTGCACTTGTTCTTAACTACCTTGAATGCTTCCTTCAGTCTACAACATTCTTCAATATCACTATGTGCTCCCCTTGAGAGGTAGACTCCATCATCAATCCAAAAAAGAATGACTCCTGAACCATACTAGATTAGTGCACTTCCTTATGTATCTAGTTCCTGGAGGAAACATCTGTACTAGAGGCTGGCATACACTTATTCTTATCTTCTTTTATATCCTTGTTGATCCATGTCTTGTTCATTTCCTTCTTGGTTTCTACCAGATCGTCCTTTTGCACTGTTTTCTTCTTTTTTGCCAGGTTATCCTTCTTCATGTTCTTGCTTTTGCAGAATTTTCCAATATGTCCAGGCCTATTACAATTATAGCACACAACATTTCTTTGACCATTGTTCCTTCCATTCATTCTGGTCTTGTATTGATTAGCCTTGTGTCCAAATCTATTACATGTAAAGCAACTACAACTAAAGAATTGAGTATTCCTTTCACCAGTATAACCCTTCCTTATCTGACTTCTACATTCATTGGCTTTATGACCAATTTTCTTGCAAGTGAAATACTAACTGGAGAAAGATGGAACATTTTGATTCATTATGCTCCTACATTGAGTAGCCTTATGACCAAATTTATTGCATGAATGACAATAACCATTGAAATATGGATACCTTTGAGGATTTGGTTGCCTAACCAATGGTCTTCATGATCTACTCCTTTGATTCTAGATATGCTTGCCTTTGTCCTCCTTGTTCTCAGCATTCATTACTTGACCCAATTTGGAGCATTACAACTTTCTCAAATCCCAAGCCTTCTTTGTCATCAGAGCTCTTCTGACTGTTAATCATCTCATCAAGTTTAGCAGATCTTATTTTGAATTTTTCTTCATAGTTCTTTGTCTTCTCCAAGTCTAACTTTAGGTTTACAAATTCTTGCTCAAGATTTTTGTAGTCTTTAGTTTTGTCTTTCAAACATTCCTCAATTCTTGCTTTTCTTCATTTGCTATTCTCAAATTTTCACTATCCTCTTTATGTATTTGTTTAAGCTTCTTGACTTGCTCTCTTAACTTTTTGATGTATTCATTTGCTTCTGTGATATTCTCCTTTAAGTGCATGTTTTCTTCTTCAGAACTTTCTAGGTCTTTAAGAGCAATTTTGAGTTCTTCAATGTCAGCGGACAAAAATTATTCTTTTGAAGATCTGATATCATTGCAGGCCTTAGTCACTATTTTAGGTTCACCTTTAGAAATTAAACACAAGTTTATTTGTTCTTTAGTAGCTTTGTATCCTATCACTTCACATTTTCTTTTATCACTAATGATCTAACACTCTTCTTGTACTTCATCATGCATTTCCTTTTCTTCAGTCTCTTCTTCTTCTCTAGTCTGTACTTGCCCTTTTGTAGTATATTATTTTTCTTTGCAAGGGAACCCATCTGAATCTAATACATATTCATTAACTTCTGAATAATTTTGTATGTATTCATCAACTTTGACATTGGTAATTTCAACAATCTTCCCTAGTCTCTTATTATAGCACTGGTAAGCTTTGCTCCAAGATGAATATCTGAGAAAAATACCTTCATCATGTTGCAAGTATGGTCCTAACCAGTGTTGTCATTGATGTCAACATACTCCTATTGCATTGATGTCAAGGATTGGATGAGTTGTGTGCTGAGGATATTGAGAAAATTAGCCTATCAAAAATAGAGAAGAACAGTAAAGACAATGAAGTTCTATGAAGTAAAGATTCCAGTCAGTTGAAGATCTAAGTATGTGCATCAAAGGGTTTTTAGATATGTGTCTAAATGTGTTCCTGTAAAGATTTCAGAGATCTACATGAAGATTTGGAGAAGTTATGGCCATATGAGTAAAACTGGTTCTGGCAGCTGTTCAAAGGTGACAGAGTGACACAAATAGGTCCAGTGAGATCTAGAAATGCAATATCTTGTTCTGCAGATCTAGTGACATGTTTGGGAAGCCAATGTGAGTTGACAACTAAATTTTTTCGTGGTCTAGAAGTCCGCAAGAAATCATTCTAATATGACAGTGATGACCAACTGTGTTCTTGAGGTTCTGGATGAAGATACAAATGATTACAGTAAGCAGAAGTGGTACAGATGTTCTTGGTGATTCAAGCAAGCTTGTGGGGGTCTCTAGATTGTGTCCAATTCATGTTGGTGGTCCACATTGAAGATTGAGCTCGTAATTGAAGATTTACCTTCAGGTGATGGCATTCTTCCTAATCTTGGCTGACCAGATGTTCTACACATGTTGCGGATGATCTTGAAGATGTTTTGCGAAGCATGGCATGTTCCTCGAAGAAGATTGAAGTCCCAGATATGTGTGGTTGACAGGGTTGTGACGCGCATGAAGTTTTTGTAATAATTCAAGTTGTATTTTTGTAATTTCTCTGTAATGAAATAAAGTATGTGTTGTGCTGACTTTAATGATCATCCCAACGTCGATGTCATGTATAAATAAGATTTGTGAAGTCATTTAAAAATATATGTAGTAGTGATGAGAAAGTGATAGAGAGAAGAGGAGAGAAAAGTAGAGCAGAAGTGTTGATCTTAAATGGAACTGTCTCAAGCATGGTGAAGATGCTAATCTCTAGTTCCAGTATGTAATATTTATATTATTTTGTAGATAGTGTGTCTCCTATAGTGTGCTCAGGTAGTGAGCCCTAATTGGCAAGTGCCATTTTTGTTCTTCTTATTTTTTTAATAGAGAATACAATCTTGGGTTAGTCATCCCGTGGTTTTTCCCTTAACTGAGTTTTCCACATTAAAATCTTGGTGTCATACGTGTTGAATGTGTTTCTTTTCTTGAGTTATTGCATTTTGCTTCCATGATTGAATAATTATTATGCTATTTAAATATAAGAAGGATTTAAGGATTTCAAGAACAAAAGGTTTGGTGACAACTGATTCACCCCCCCTCTTAGTTGTCTGTCCTAAAACCAACAATTGGTATCAGAGCTAATTTCCTCTAAAAGAGCTTAACTGCTTGAGGAGATCCAGGATGTCTTCCTACAAGAAGGATAGTCTAAGGTTTGATGGAACAAACTACACTCTTTGGAAAAGCCACATGGAACGTCACTTGCAATGTATGTGAATTCAATATTGGAACATGACTATAAAAGAGTATATTCCTCCAAAGAATGGTCCGACAACTCTAGATGAAATCAGAAATATTGAAGATAATCTTCAAGCTAAAGAAGCCTTACTAAGTGCCTTATCTGATACAGAGCTAACAAATGTTATGGATTTAAAAAAGGCATATGAAATTTGGTCAAAGCTGGAAATTCTACATGAAGGAGACAAATATGTTAAATGTGCCAAGTTACAAAGTCTGAAAGGAAAATTTGAAAACCTGAAGATGAATGAAGATGAGAATATCACTACATTTATGCAAAAAGTAAATAAGCTTGTTTGTGGCATTAGATGTGCTGGTGGAACTTTGGATGAAGATGTGATTGTTGCCAAAGTTCTCATATCCTTACCTCCTGCTTACAAACACAAGGTTGCTGCTATTGAGGAATTCAGATCTTTATCAAATATTACAAGGGATCAATTGGTTGGGAAGTTAGCTACATTTGAATTGGCTGAGTTTGGAAATGCTCCTCCCAAGACTAGATCTACATTCAAAGCTAGTGCCTCTACAAAAGGTAAACAAAGGTATGATCTAGGAGAGAGTTCCTAAAAGAAATTATCATGGTATGCAAAAGCAAGAAAAGATTTGGAAGAAGATGAAGCAGAAGCTTCTCAACTTGAAGCCCTTATTGCAGAAAGACTGCTAGGAGGATCTAGTAAGTATGAAGGAAAATTGCCCTTCAAATGTTTCAACTGCAACAAGATTGGTCATTTTTCCTTAAGATGTCTGGAAAGATTTTCAAGGCCAAATCCTAATAGATCAAGATTCTAAAAGAAATGTTACTATGTTCAAGAAGATGATGATGATGAAGGAGTAACAGATGATGAATATGAGATAGGAAACAAATCTAGAAGTGACTGGGTGTTTATTGCCATCAAGGAAGAAGATCCAATGCCCATTGAATCTGTCAATCATAAAATGGTAGAAAGGGCTTTGGCTGCTCAAGTTGAAGAAAAGGATGAATGGGTCATTGACAGTGGATGCTCTCACCATATGACTAGTGACAAGAATAAGTTCATAAATCTGGAAAGATATGGAGGAATTTTAAAATTTGGTGATAATTCTGTTGGTAGAATCTGAGGCAGAGGAACTATTTCTTTTGATGGAAAGAACAAAACCAGTGATGCTCTGTATGTTGAAGGTCTGAAGCATAATCTTCTCAGTGTTGAACAGTTGGTGGACAAAGGCTATGATCTTTGATTCAAAAATGGAAAATGCAAGATCTTTGAAAGCTCTGGAACTGAGATTGCATCTGCTACTCAGACAAAAGGTAACATCTTCCACTTGGTTGGTACTGACAAAAGTTGTTTATTTGTTCAAATTGATTAGAGTTGGTTGTGGCATAGGAGAATGTGTCATGTAAATTTTGATAATATCATCAAGATAAGAAACACTTAGGCTATAAGAGATCTTCCAAGACTGGTGAAACCTACTAACAGTTTGTGCAAAGAATGTCAGTTGGGTAAGTAGAACAGAGTCACATTTAAAAGTAAGGAACAATCTTCTACTGGATTGTTAGACTTGGTACACATTGATCTATGTGGACCGGCAAGAATCAAGAGTCTATAAGGTGATAGATATTTCATGTTACTGATTGATGACCACTCCCGGATGATGTGGGTGACTTTCCTAAAAGAGAAATCTAAAGCACTTGAGAAGTTCAAAATATTCAAGGCTATGGTAGAAAATGAAACTGGGTTAAACATAAAATGTCTCAGGTCTGATAGAGATGGTGAATTCACATCCAAAGAGTTCATAGAATTCTGTGAGAAACATGGGATAAAGAGATAGTTATCTGCTCCAAGGACTCCACAGTAGAATGGAGTAGTGGAGAGAAAGAACTGGACCATCCAGGAAGCATCTAGAACCATGATGATGGAAGCAAATGTCCCTCAGATCTACTAGAGGGAAGCTATAAGCACTATTGTCTATACTCTTAATCGAGTACAAATCAGAAGCAATGTTTTACATCACTCCTACTATAAAGTATTTCAGAGTCTTTAGTAGTAAATGTTATATCAAAAGAGATGAAGACCTTGGAAAATTTGATGCTAGAAGTGATGAAGGAATATTCTTGGGTTATTCTACTCAAAGAAAAGCATATCGGTGTTATAACAAGAGATTGAGAAAGATTGTAGAAAGTACAAATGTGAAGGTTGATGAAGGCATTGAAAATCCCTCAAGGTTTTATGAGTATGAAGCAGATGATCAGAATGATGTTTTGGTCCAAGAAGAACAAGCCCCAAATGCAGTTTAGATTCAGACTGATCCGGAGAATCTTGAAATACAGGAAGAAGAAATAAGTTTGAATGAACCTGTCTAAGAAATAGAAGTGCAAGAAATTCCCAAAACTCCTAGGTACGTAATACTGAATCATTCTAAAGACTAGATCATAGGAGAAAAGGTGTTCAAACAAGAAGAAAGATTTCTCAAGATTCAGTGAAGTATTGTCTGATTTCAAAGGTTGAACCAAAAATAGTAAGTGAAGCATGCAATGATGAAAGCTGGGCTAAAGCAATGGAGGAAGAGTTGATGTAGATTGAAAAAAATCACACTTGGGATCTTGTTCTCAGACCTAAAGACAAAAATGTGATTGGGACTAAGTGGGTCTTCTGGAATAGACTGAATGAAGATGGTGAAGTAGTGAGAAACAAAGCCAGATTGATCTGTAAGGGTTATTCTCAAGTAGAAGGAGCTAACTTTGAAGAAACTTTTGCTCTAGTGGCAAGAATTGAAGTAGTTAGATTATTTCTTTATTTTGCTGCCTTCAAGGATTTCAAAGTATATCAGATGGATGTCAAGTCTACCTTCCTGAATGGTGATTTGGAAGAAGAGGTATACATTGAGCAACCAGATGGATTTCAATTGTCTGATCATGGTGATATGGTCTGCAAGTTAAAGAAAGCATTGTATGGACTCAAAGAAGTCCCAAGAGCCTAGTATGAAAGATTGGATAAACATCTTTTGAAGATTGGTTTCAACAAAGGTACTGTTGATAGTAACTTCTACTTCAAGATTGATCATGAAAATATCTTGATTGTTGAAGTATTTGTTGATGATATCATTTTTGGAGGAAAAGATAGTATGTGCAAGACTTTTACAAATCAAATGAAAAGTGAATTTGAGATGTCTATGTTTGGGGAAATGAATTTCTTCTTGGGTCTGCAAATCACTCAAAAAAAGAAAGGAATCTTCATATCACAGACCAAATATGTGAAAGAATTGTTGAAGAAATTAGGTATGGAAGATTCAAAGCTAATGAATACTCTCATGGAAACTGGGTGTAAACTGAGAAAAGATGAATCTCCTAAGGCTAATCAAAAAAAGTATAGTTCAATGATTGGTGGACTACTCTACCTTACTCAAACTAGACCTGACATTATGAATGTTGTTGGTCTTGCTGCCAGATTCCAGGCTGATCCTAGAGAGTCACATGTCATGGTAATCAAGAGAATTCTCAGATATCCAAAGGGAATAGTTGAGTATGGTTTATGGTATCTTAGGGATCATGATTTCTCTCTTCATGCATATATAGATGTTGATTGGGTAGGAGATGTGGATGACCAAAACAGTACAAGTGGTGGTGCATTCTTTTTGGGGAAAAGATTGGTTTCTTGGCTGAGCAAGAAACAAGAGGCAATATCTCTGTCCACTGCAGAAGCAGAGTATATTGCAGCAGTAGGTAGTTGCATTCAAGTATTGTGGATGAAGCAAATGCTAAGAGACATCAAAGTGGAGTATGAAGAACCTATCACAATCTTCTGTGATAACTCAATTGCAATAATATATCAAAAAATCTAGTGTTGCATTCAAAGAGAAAACATATATCCATCAAGTTTCACTTTTTGAGAGAGGAGGTGAACAAGAATGAAACTAGATTGGAGTTTGTACCCTCAAAGGATCAGATTGTAGACATTTTTACTAAACCTCTACCTAAGGACTCTTTTGAGTATCTCAGGGAGAAGTTAGGGGTTATTATCGCTCTGGTTCTGAATTAAGGTACACTAATGTGCATCAGTCTGGTGGATCTCACAGTCATATCTTGTGGTCCGGATTGATGATAGGAAGTTGCTACTTAGGGGGAGCAGTCTATATGATTCTGAAGTATTGATGCAAGTATGTGCCCTTTGCCATTGATGTCAAAGGGGGAGAAATGAAGAAAGAAAAGATATGTGAATGATTGATGTTGATTAGGGGGAGCCAATGAGGAGTTCTTATCTTGATGGTCAAAACAGTTTTTCACATCATATGTTGCCATCAATGACAAAGGGGGAGATTGTTGCAAGTATGGGCCTAACCGGTGTTGTCATTGATGTCAACATACTCATGTTGCATTGATGTCAAGGATTGGATGAGTTGTGTGCTAAGGATATTGAGAAAATTAGCCCTATCAGAAATAGAGAAAAATAGTAAAGGTAGTGAAGTTCTATGAAGTAAAGATTCCAGTCAGTTGAAGATCTGAGTATGTGCATCAAAGGGTTTGTAGATATGTGTCTGAAGGTGCTACTGTAAATATTTCAGAGATCCGCATGAAGATTTGGAGAAGTTATGGCCATATGAGTAAAACTGGTTCTGGTAGTTGTTCAGAGGTGACAAAGTGACACAAATAGGTCCAGTGAGATCCAGAAATGCAATATCTTGTTCTACGGATCTAGTGGCATATTTGGGAAGCCAATGTGAGTTGACAAGTAAATTGGTTCATGGTCTAGAAGTCCGCAAGAAATCATTCTAATATGATAGTGATGACCGACTATGTTCTTGAGGTTCTGGATGAAGATGTGAATGATTATAGTAAGCAGAAGTGGTGCGGATGTTCTTGGTGATTCAAGCAAGCTTGTGGGGGTCTCTAGATTGTGTCCAGTTAGTGTTGGTGGTCCACATTGAAGATTGAGCTTGTAATTGAAGATTTACCTTCAGGTGATGGTGTTCTTCCTAATCTTGGCCGATCGGATGTTCTACACATGTTGCTGATGATCTTGAAGATGTTTTGTGAAGCATGGCGTGTTCCTCAAAGAAGATTGAAGTCCCAGATATGCATGGCCGATAGAGTAGTGACGTGCATGAAGTTTTTGTAAAAAGTCAAGTTGTATTTTTGTAATTGCTCTGTAATGAAATAAAGTATGTGTTGTGCCGACTTTGATGATCATCCCAAAGTCGATGTCATGTATAAATAAGATTTGTGAAGTCATTTAAAAATATATGTAGTAGTGATGAGAAAGTGATAGAGAGGAGAGGAGCGAAAAGCGGAGCAAAAGTGTTGAGCTTAAATGGAACTGTCTCAAGTGTGGTGAATATGCTAATCTCTAGTTCAAGTATGTAATATTTATATTATTCTATAGACAATGTGTCTCCTGTAGGCAGTGGGCTTCTTGTGAGCAGTGTGCTTAGGTAGTGAGACCTAATTGGCAAGTGTCATTTTTGTTCTTCTTATTCTTTTAACAGAGAATACAATCTTGGGTTAGTCACCCTGTGGTTTTTCCCTTAATTGGGTTTTCCATGTTAAAATCTTGGTGTCATATGTGTTGAATGTGTTTCTCCTCTTGAGTTATTGCATTTTTCTTCCATGATTGAATAATTATTATGCTACTGAAATATAAGAAGGATTTAAGGATTTAAAGAACAGAAGATTTGGTGACAATTGATTCACCCCCCACCCCCCCGCTCTCAGTTGTCTATCCTAAAACCAACACATCATACTTTGTATCATCCTTTCCTATTTCTTCCTTTCTTCTGATAAAACATTTGCTTCCAAAAATTTTGAAATAATTAACAGTGGGAGTCTTTCCATACCATAGTTCAAAGGGAGTTATTTCATTATTTGCTTTCACCTATACTCTATATTGTGTGTAGACAACAGTCTGAATTGCTTCTTTCAAAAATATTTCCAGTAGATTTGCTTCCTCTATCATTGTCCTTGAAGCTTCTTGAACAATCATGTTCTTTATTTCCATCACTCTATTTTGATGTGGAGTTCTAGGATTAGATAGTTGTCTCTTTATCCCATGATTCTCATAGAACATATTAAACTTATTAGAAGTAAACTCTTCTCCTCTGTCAGACCTCAAACATTTGATCTTCATATCCAACTCATTTTCAACCATTGCTTCAAAAACTTTAAACCCATCTAGGGCTTCTGATTTTTCTTTAAGAAAAGTAACCCAAGTCATCTAGAATAATCATCAATGAAGAACATAAAATACTTGTCATCATGGAAACTTCTTACTCTTGTAGGACCACAAAGGTTTATATGGACCAACTCCAATAGTTCAATAGAGAATTTTTATTCATCTTATAAGCTTCCTCTTGCTTGCTTTTCATCTTGACACTCTTTGCAAATGATACTTTTAGGTTTTGTAATCTCTGGCAGATCTTTCACAACTTGAGCTGAACTTATTCTTACTAGATCATCAAGATTGATATGACACAATCTCCTATGCCAGAGCCAACTTTCATTGATCTGAGTCATAGAGTAACAAATATCACCTTCTCTAAGATGATAAAGGTTTTCTTCTGTCCTCTTTCCAGCAACTATCACATCTCCAAATTTCTCTCTGATTTCAAAAACATCATCCTAAAATACAAGATTGTATCCTTTTCTACACAATTGTCGAACACTTGAGATTTTTCCATAAACTTTCAACATAAAGAACATCATTATAACATTGTTTTCCATCGAGACTAATTGATCCTCTTCTGCATATCTTAGCAGTACAGTTATCTCCAAAGCTCTAAATAATCCTTCATCACATTCCTCAAAATTAATAAACTTACTTCTATCACTAGTCATATGATTTGAGCAACTACTGTTGAAATAACCCAATAATTCTTTTCTTGAAAAGTATCTTCACTATCAGGACTTACCTTTGGATCAAAACATCCTTCAACACCACAAATGGCATCATTTGAATTAGTGAGCAAGTAGTCATCATCTTCATTGTCTTCAACATCATAATAGGTTCTCTTAGACATTCTACTTTTATTTTCTTCTTTCTTACTTCTCAAATTTCTCTTTGGACATCTAGATGCATAATGACCAATTTCACCACACTTGAAACACTTGAGAGGTAACTTATCCCTGTGCATCATCCCAGATCTACCTTAAGCTATTAGACTTTCTTCCAAGGAACCAAACCCTCTGATACCAATTGTTGAAGGCACAAGACAACTAAGGGGGGGTGAATTAGTTGTATCAGAAACTTTAACTCTTCTTAAACAAGATCACATCCACATTTACTTACTTTAATTCCTTAATATGTTATGAAGATTAAAAATGAAGTGCAGAAACAAAACTTAAACACATCAACACCATACACACATGAACACTAGATTTTTACATGGAAAACCCTAAAAGGGAAAAAACATGGTGAGTATTAGCTCATAATATAATGTAGTAACAATACCAAAAAACAAATGAGGCCCACTACCAGAGGGCTCACTGTCTAAGGACTCATTTTCCAAAGAAATTATCACTATTAGGTGGCTCACTACTGAGGGGTGTGATGCAGAGTAAGGGATCATGAAACTAATCATTTGATTGTTGTCTTGGCTGAGGCTGCATAGTATGGACTGTCTCCTTACTCTCATTCTGGTTTCAAGGCTTGGAAAGGGTAACCAATATGGTTTTGAATGCATGGTTGACTTTCTATACCTTTCAAGGAAATTGAGACCCCCTTAGAAATGACTAATTACACCTCTCAAAGGTAGACAAGAAGGGTTCTCAAGACCCACTAATTGACTGTCCCAACATGGCAATTTTCTCCTCCAATGAATATGGTATCAAAAGATGAAATATGCATAAACTAATGACAGAAGGGCTAACTAATTGAATGACATGCAACTACACCTTAGACTATCTCAATATGACCAATAGACTCTTATGAGACTCAACAAGTAACTAGGCAACTCACTTTTCCTATCATTCCTTCATTATTTGCCTTAACTCTTTGTAGCCCTATCAATGAGGTTTTTGAGAGATAACTTGCATAAAACATAACAAACCCATGAACACATTAGTTTTATAAATACCCATTAAGGGATTACATAACATATCTAACATACAATGGATTTTGTTTTGGAACATATGCCAAAAAAAATGATTGTCCCTGCTACTCTAGAGGGCAATTAGCCCTATTTTGCAAAGGAAGTATGATGAATACTTCAACCAAGACTGAAAACCCACTTTTACAATCTTCCACACATCATAAATAGACTAATTTTGTAGGTTTTAACATTTGTGTACATGGGTTTCTTATCAAACCAATACCCACCTATGCTACCTAGCCTTCTTTGCCCAATACATGGAGATATTAGGCATTTATGGATTCAAACACTGATCTTATGCAATCCCCTACTCCTGCAATAACATAACCAAATAAATCTAACATAATTAAGTCCATTCCACTTATTTTATGCCTATGAAACAGGAGGAATGGAGTGGAAACACATCGTTTTCCCAAAAACCCTTAAAACTAGGGTATGACAACTAGTTTCAGAAATCCATCTCTATAATGCTTTGAGATCAATGATATTCCTTCCAAAATGACTCAAATTAAATTTAATAACATGCATCAAATAATTTCAGAGATTTGTCACCATGATAGTGTTGTACGGTTTCGTACTAGTGCTGAGAACACAAAAAATAATGAAAATGTAGGAAATTGTGTATTGCAGTCTTATTTCTCCTCTAAAACTTCAACAAGAAAACCTTGCACAACCTCTCAGAGGTTTATATACATTATTACCATGAAATTCCACCATTTTCTCCCACTCTCATCATGGGCAAAGCCTTCATTAAGCCAAAAAAAGATAATTGTCCACCACTAAAACTGACTGTCCACTAAAAACTGAAATTAGACAGTCCTATTTTAGACTCCACTATAATAAAAATGCCTTTCTAAAAACCACCACTACATGGTCATGCCCCTAGTGGGATTTATTACATTATTTAAAATCAAACACCACTTGTTATCTCATTAATGAGACTACACAAAACAAAAAATTCAAAAAAAAATTATACTAGGAAACAGTCTAGGTGCCCTGCACCAGGGTGGCTCACTACCGAGGGTTGGCTCACTTCCTAGAGGGATGAATCACTTCCATAAACTGATATAATAGAATCTACAACATGCCTGAGTTCAATTCCATTGAAGCACAATACAAATCACCTTCACTACCCTTACAACACACACACTCTCATTTGTACATCTTTGCATCTCCACTCAAACACATGAATTCATTACATATTTTTATAACAATAATCAACCTTGGAACACACATCAAGGTCAGCAATACAATTTACAACCTTTGGAACAAGATCTCCAAAGTTAGCACATACATAATTGGAATTACGTCTAGACTTAAACAAACTTGCAGAGCAAATGAATGAAAGAAGAACACTTCACGGCTTAGTTTGGACCCAAATAGATATTCACACACTTCAACATGCTTCTACAATCCACGAACCACATCTGTAAGGAGTGTTAGCATCCAAGTCAGCCAAACTTATGCAAATACCAAGAATTCTTAACACATGTTTCCAAGAGCTCAATCATTTCTTGCAGATCAAGAACAAGCCTTTGCCACAATCTGGAGGCATCCACGAACAACATAAAATCACCTAGGAGCTGACAAATCCATCTACAACATATCTCACTTGAAGACAACAAATATCACTTGAAGACAGATCACAGACTGCTCTCAACAGACATTGTCAAACTCTGCTAATCAATAACTTGCTTTCTAGAGCACCAAATTACAAATCCTTTGGAAGGAAAATAGCTAAGGATCTTATAAACATAAGTCCAGAATCGCAAGACCAAAAACTAAATGCGAGGCAAAATATTTTCTCCCTGTCACACTGCAAATGCTTCCAGGCATAGTCTTCAAACTAGTGAATAGAACTTCTACTGTACAATGATCCAGACCACCAAATTCTAGATTTAGAATCTTCAAACATTTCTATAAAACATATCCAAATCACACTCCAGTCTTCAACATAGAAGAAATGTGGATTAAAAAGCTTAGACAGTATCCTATAAGTCAGAATACATCTTCACAACTATGTCTTCAGTATAAACCAAAGTTTCTCAAAAGCACTTAGATATTCAATATCAAGAACATATTCTTATCATCTTCAGAACTTATACAACACAATACAAAGAAACTAACTCATCACAATCAAGTAACAAAACAAGAGCACAGTTGACACTAATGACAACACAAACATGTTGACATGAATAACAACACTGATTAGCACATACTTGCAACAGTAATGGACCAGATAAGTAAGTACCAAAATCTCTGAAAGGAAACTGAGTCATGGGTGGAAAAATTAACTATTGAAGGGATGCTCTATCTAGGAGAGATAATTCTTTTGTATGAAAATATATTACTTTAACATAAAGAAGTATACTTTGAGATTAAAGTCATAAAGAAATATGAAAGTCTATTTTTTGTAGAGAAAAATGATTTACAAGAGATGATCAAAGTAGATTCAAGTATTTTAATCTTAGAGAATGTCATTGGCAAGGCTAAGGAGAATAAATTGTCAAAGTGGTTAAATGCCCTTGATTGGAAGTTGCTAATGGTTAAGCAATGTTTAACATATTTGAATAATATTTTGAAAAGTTATAAATCTTATTTGATGGATTTAAAGAGAAATGATATAACATTAGGGGTTGATATACTGGTAGAAAGTGAAGATAATTTATTGGATGTTGGCATCATCAAGTAGAGTTTTAAGGACTTATTGGTAGCGGAGTTGAGTGATAAAGACTCGGTTGATGGAAATTCAGTCAATAGGATTTACAGTGCTACTGCTCACCTTATGGATTTCAAGAAGGAAATGACATAATTCCACAGGAAATTTGAAGAGTCAAACAATATCCTTTCCATGTGGAGGATATTCCTAAACGTGACAACCATACCAAATGGAAAGGCTATTGCACCTATTGTAAATAAATTTAGAGCTTTCAAGGCTAAGATGAGCACTTCACAGACACATGACAACCAAGTAGCTAAATTTGGTCAAGGTGGCCAAGAGGATGAAAATGAAGAGGCAAACTTCAATGAAGGTGATAAAAGAGACTGTGCTATAATGATTCATTATTTGCTTCTTTTTATTTTATATTTTTGTGTTTGTTAAGACTTAATTAAACTTTACTCCAGTTAAGAAATATCAAATAGAGTAAAAGTTTATTTTTAATATTTTGTTGGACAAGAAATAGTTATGATCTCAATTTAGTTTCGATGTTTCTCCTATATAAGGAACAAACTAAGATAATTTTGCGATATTTTTGGTGAAATTACTTCATGAAGAGATCACTGATATATATTAGTTCTTAATTTTTGTGAAGGAAAAGGTGACATTTTGCACAAATTGTGTGAGATTTTCTTTGGAGAATAGAGTATTATAGTCTATCCTACTCATTAATACAAGAGGAAGGTGGACATTGGGTTGATCATCTCTGTGTTGCTATTGATTCTTCTTATGTTGAATGTGTGGCATTTTGAGTATAGAAAGTTTACATATTTCTGTGTGAAGTATCAATAACCTACCTTTGTTGTATCTATATTGCCATTGGATGTGTCTTCATCCTTATGTTTAAATTTGATGAAAGTGGTTGTACAATAATTGGTTATTCATTCATTAGTTCTTTCCATTCTTACATTTGGAGCAGATTCTAGTGATTTTGTTATTATAATTTGTATTTAGTTTTTCTTGTAGTGCACTGGGCATTGGAGAATTTATTTCAATTTCAAATTACCAGAGAATGTTCTTCCTACTTTCATGTTAAAAGCATACTAGAAAATTTATAAATCCAATCATATGAAGGAAGTTGGACCTTCTAAAAAATTCAAAGGGCAATATATGAAATAGTCCAATTGTTAGTGAGATTTTTATTATAAATTGGGTGAGTCATACATATTATAAATAGTAAAAAATCTATTCACTAACAATATGCAAGTTGGGGTCACCCTCTCCTTTGAATTTTGGAAGTTTAGTGAGGCGATATGGTAGTATGACATTATAAATATTGTAGTCAAGAGGCTCCTTTATATACTCAAGGTATTTTCCTGGGATGTTATGTGTAGAGGGTTTTATTCCTCTAAATATTAACCCTAGAAGTGGAGATTATTGTTCTTGTTGAAGGAGTATGCTAGACTATTGATATCTGGAGAAAGTTTGATAACTAGACAACATCATGTTTATGTTTTGAAAATTGGTAGGGATTGTTTGTGGTTGACTTTGCATCATAGAAATTCCACCTTCTTGATTCAAACTTGTCATGTTGAATGATGAGGTAAAGGGAGGCATGAATGTTTCATTACTTATGTTGTAGGAGTGGAAGTTTAGATGAGGGGAGTTTTGAATTGCCCCCTGGTTTGATCTTTTTATTGAAGTTGATGTGCCATAAATATTTTAGTTTCATAAGCTATGTGGAGGGCTTCTCATGCCTCCTGAGATTCTTTTAAGTTCTTCTCTAGATGGTTCACCTCGTTGTCTATTTGGGTAGTCATTTTCCTATAGTTTAATGTGGGTTAATCTTGTTGAGGGATCTTAGAATACATGGTCACTTGGTGTGCCTTGACTTGCTCAATTTGAATGTCTATGTCTTCAAATATTGGATTGTGAAAAACTAAGAATTTATGGGGGTTTTCTTGAATTCCCTTCAAATTTGAGTCTTCAGAGTCTAATTGATTTAAGATTAAAACTATTGGATCTATAAGTGTGTTAGTTTCATTAGAGGGGAAGTTTCCTTGAGCTTTATGTGACTTTGTCCTAGTTTGGGGGTGTAGGAAACACTACAAAATGAATGAGATGAACATGGAAGCATAAGATGTTCAAGAGGGATGGAAGAAATGTGTGTAAATGTGCAAGATCCCATCCCAAAAGGATTTGTAAAGAGTTAGATGAAAAATTGATGGAAACATGGAAGAGAATCTATCATAAGTTTGTGTACTTCATGTCAAGCTCATGAAAATATGGTGAATCTAACATCAAAAGAAATATGGAGATGAAAATTGGATCAAAGAAATGAAAGTGCAAAAAGCTTGACCAGAAGTTTTTGTACTTCACATCAACTTCACCAAAATATGTGATAACTAGAATGTAACTCAGACACAATGTGGGTGAGATAGACTCTAGATAATGCATGCATTATTCCCTTGCTAAAGGTTTTATCAAAATAAGTCCTACCTTTCCAAGAGAATCTAGTGAGGAAGGGGTGATTGGGATGATTACTCTCATCATCTGGTAGAAGAGTGTCGTGGGTGTGAGTGGAGTTGTGTGAATATTTAAATGTTGAATTTGTTGATTTTTTGAGTTTGTATACCTTGTGATGAGACTAAGGGCTTCCTTTATGTTTTCCTATGTTTTTATTTAAATGTTAAAAATGTTGTTGAATTTCTATGTCTTGTGATAAAACTAACAACTTCTTTGATGTTTGTTTTTGAAAGAAAGTTGAAAATTTTATGCCTTGTGATCAAATTGAGAGCTTGTTCATGTTGTGAGTATTTTAATGTTTAAAATGAAGTTCTAATGCAATTAAGACTAAATGAATGAAATCTCTTCTTTTCCCAATTTTATGATGATCTAATTACTATTGAAAGGAAATATGTATACAATTTTATATGACTTTATCTAATGCAATGTAACTATTTGTTTTGATGTTTTCTATGTTTTGAGATTTCTAATCTAATTAAACAAATTTGAGATTACTCTAAGAAAAACAAGAAATTTATTGTAAAAAAGTAAATAACTCTTTAAAATCTAAATCCTATCAAGAGAAAGACAAAATAATGTTTTACTTCCTTAAGAGAAAAATGTGAACTAATTACTATGAAAGCAATAAAGAACCTATAAAAATAGGAAATAGGTCTAGGCTATATCCTTAGAGGTCCATGTAACAACCATCTCCTCCTCTAAAACAACATGGTCCTCCTCTTGCCAATATGGATAAAAACAAGGATGTGAGGGAGTAAAAAAGTAGCTTAGAAGAAATGACAAATTTGAAGAAAGAAGGTGTGATTCTTGTGTAACCATAAAAGATAGAGGGGATGTTATGTATAAGCTTGTCTAAGGAAATAATACATGAAAACAGACTCCTAAGGGAAAACTTAGATGCTTTGCAAAATAAGAAAACTAAAACTAAACTAGGAAGATTGAATAAGCATGTCAAGAAGCTTGTATTCTTGAAATAAAAAGCTTGGATGAGAAATAATGAAGAGGTGAGGGGTATTTATAGGTAAAAATAGAAGGGAATGAGAGAAGAGATAAGATCAAAAGAAAGTAAAACTCAAGAATAAATAGAAACAAACTCATAAATAGCCAAAGAGATAACAAGAGAACTCAATAAAACTAAAAGAAAACTAAAGTGAATTGAAAGAAAATTAGGAAACAAATTTAAAGAGATATAAATTTATTATGATTTCACAATAGAAATAAAACTAGGAAAAGCATGAGTTGGCATGAAAATGGGAATTCAAACACGTTAAAAATGAAGGAGAAAGGCCAAAAATATGTGTTGTTTCACATATGTAAAAATAACACAGGGTTGCCCCTTTTACCAATCAGGATCACTCGGATGACCCAAGAACACTAGGGATGACCTTAAGGGTGACCTAGAGACACTAGGGGTGACCCTAGATAGGAAAAATGAAAGTGTGACTAGGCAAAACACAAGGCAAGGAAAATCAATTTGGAGTTAAAATAGATGGTCAAAGAGGTGAAAAACACAAGGGAAAGGTCACTAAGAGTAAAACCTACTGATAGGAATGTAATTCACACCTACACAACCATGATTAGGACCTATTTATCATCATTGGACTACCATGTAGGCTTGACTCAATTTTAATACTTACAAGAACCACCTTGGCTCTAATACCAAATGTTGAGAAAATACCTAGTATGCACCTCAAGTGCCATAAAATTTACTAGACAAAAGGCTTAATTTAAGTGTAAAAAAGCTATGCCCATAAAGAGAAATCAAGACATAGATTCATTTCCCACATTAACCTTAGAGGAAGGTAATGCAAATCTTAGATCTATATTAAAATTCTAGTAGCATAATGGTATACAAAATAACACTTTAGGAAAAGGAATGAGAAAAGAAAAAGCATAGACAAAAGAGAAGAGACATTAATATACATGGAAAAAACCCTTTTGGGTATAAAACCCACCTTCCAAAGCATAGAACAAATATATTATTCAAAAACACATAACCATTATAATACATTTTCAAGATCTTTCCTTAACATAGATATTATCATCCTAGTCTAGAGGAAATGTAATAACATAACCCTGCAATGAAGACTCCTCAATGCCTCCATCTCAAGCCCTTAATATATAGACTCAAAAAGGCCCAAAAAACTACCAAAATGCATTACCATGGGCCGAAACAAGGTCCAAAAATAGCATGGTAAGAGTTCTCATGACCCACACTACAATTGGACTCATTGTTTGTCATTTACCTCCATTATAAAGATGCTTTATGTCATGTGTCATAACATGTATCATAAGTGAATCAAAATTCCTAGCCCACTTTGTAACTCCCTATAATCATGCTCTTACATTTGCTACAAAATCTATCATAAGTAACTCCCATATGCTACAATGATATAATGACAATAGATGCTCTTACAACTTATTACATACATTCCAATATAGTTGACATGTGGCTAAAAGTGCCACCTCAAATTGGGAAATGCCTCATTTCTCTAATGAGTACAAAATAATTAATAAATACAAATAAATAAATTTTTCAAATATTAGGAGTTGGAAGGTGTATGGAACACTTAATCCCAACAATATTTGCCTCCTCTCTGTTCTATTTATGCATATACTCCTTTAGATTATTTATTTATTCATTCTTGTGAGATTTTGGTTAATGCATTTTATGTTGAGCTAGCTCTCGTCATGCAATCTTGTGACATTCTCTCTCAATCTTGGAAGCTATCCTTATTCTACTAGTTTGATTCTTTAGTCATTTGTTAAATAAGGGTTTGAGTGTCTATTGTGCACTAAATCTAGGCTATCAATGCTTTTTGCATACTCTAACAATGCTTTTTTATGTAACCAACTGGAGGGTGAATATATCACAATAACATTCCTTGATGTTTATGATTACAATGACACGATTCATGCTATTCTAACTTCATGGTGTTTTATTGGCTTCATGTCACATTTAAAGCTCCATGCTATTTTATAAGATTTGCGCCATTTACAACATCATTCTCTTTATGGATTCATTCCATGTTTACAACTTCATGCTCATGGCTCTTACCTTGTCCAACAGATGTATGCCCCCTTCATTCCTCAATAAATATTTGTTTCCATTTTCTTTTTTTACTTTAATGTTCATGGATAGTATTGAGTAATTATTGTTTATGCCTATTTAAATGAATGCCAAATGCTACTCATTGGAACCTTTTTTTGTGTTGCTAGGTTTCAAGATGGAGTGTTCATTGCAAGGATAATGTGCAAAATTCATCATTCTTCTCTGTATCCTTTTTCTAGTGTCTAAATATTTACTTCTATGTTGACTACTTGTTTACTTTATCATACATCTTCATAGTAGTTCAAATGCAAGTCAAAGTGAAGGAAAGATATGTAAAGACGAAAATTACAAATCTTCCACTTTTCCCTTTTGTTTGTACTCACTTTGACTATGTTGGAGCTCTAATACAATGGCTAGTGTACAAGTGACATATTTTGTATAAAAGTGGGCAAAACCTTGAACCTAACCTAATCCTATCCTCATGCATCCCAGGAGTCTAAAATTGAAATATATTTTATCCATTCCTTCATTTAGTTCAAATTTACATGGTCATGAAAATGACCCTATAACTTTCAAATTCAAATATGAATTTTGGGCCCAAGACAACTCCCTCCTTACTAACCATTATTTTCTAACCTTAACATGAAATGGATTATTTTGTTTTTGATATGGTGTTGCTTCAATGGATAAACTCTAATTCATTATTAAGAATTCATCATTTAGGACCCATACTTCATCAATTATCTAGAGGCCTCTATTACACATTGCATTGCCTTTAGAGGGTATCATCAACATGACATTAACATTACACATGACGGGGCATATTTTATGATTGGTTGGCATGTCTTCAATCTTATAAAAACCATTCAATTGAATCTATGGATTTGACATAAGAATAAGATTCCACTGGAAACTGGAGAGCAAGTACTAGAGTTTAGTAAAGATCAAATCTACAAATCAAAGTTCATATTCATGGGCTTGGGTTAGATCCACAATCACAAAGATTATTTCTACATTCACAAAAGTGGCCTAGACATATAGATAGTAAGCTTTCAAATTCTAAAGCATTTGCCAAAGCATTCCTAATTTTTCTACATATTGATGAATTACTTCTAGACATCTTTTATAGCATGTCTTTAGTCAAAATCCAATTAAATACCATGATTTTTCATTTAATTTGTATATTTATTTGAATACCTTATTTCAAATAACTACTATCTCAACTCTTTATTCCTAAAATAATTATCTTGTTATTATTACTTAATTTTTTTATCCTAAATTTTTATGAAAATTATTTTTATCTCCTATTTTATTATGAAAAGAGTATATTTATCCATTTTAATATAAAAAATTGTAATTAAGAATATTCAAATCAATGTTATAAATTATATCTAATATGAAAAAGTTGATTACCATAACATTTTTTTGTTTTTGATTAATGTAAGCGCTTTTAACAGGAGCTATGAACTGGAAAGGGTTTTGAAAGGGTCCCGAAACCTTGTACAACAAGAATAAGCAACAACCTCAAGAACCAACATCAGCAAGCAAGAACCAAACAATGGAACATGCCTAAAAATAACAAGGCCACATCAAAAGAATAGCACTAAGCATAATCAAGGAGGTTTAAAACCAAACCTCACCAAATAACTCTGAGGTGGAGTAAGAGCTTGACTCAAAATAGTCTTACCCTTTTTTTAAGATCCGGACTCATTCAAAGGACACCTATTCTTATCCTTCAATAAAGCCCTTGGGTCATCCCCAATACACCTATTCTTATCTTTCAAAGGAAACCCCTGCTCGTTCCCAATAGGATTCTTATCTTTCAAAGGAAACCCCTGCTCATTCCCAACATGATCCACAACAATGCCTTTTTCTTTACCTTCATTTCTAGTAGCATCAACAATCTGACCCTATTTTCCATGCTCAGGACAGGAAAGGGAGAAGTGTCCATCTTTATGACAAAGCATACAAACCTGCGAAGAAGTCTCATAATAAATTCGCTGCTCCCAAATGCCGAATTTGGAGCAAAGTCTCATAACATTTTTTTTGTTACACAAGGAAATAGGTTGCAATTCTTCATCATCTCCACCTAGGTGAGGGAATCGACTTTAGTATCTAACACCTTCATTGTTTCATCCAACAACATTTCAACTTATTAGGTTTCTAATTTTAGTTAACAACCACTAGAATCCTCCCTCTTCTCAATAAAGTTTAGCTAGAACAAAAAACACCCCTCAAAACATAGGCTTCATCATAACTTTCATCTACATGATATTTTTCATAATTGAAACATATATTTTATTTAAAATTTAACTTTAAATAAAAATTCATTTAATTGTATACAAAGAAGACATGTTAATTCAATACTGGTGGAAATGTTTTATTGAGACCAAAATCTCAAATGATATTCTCTTGCTCCCATAAAATAGTTTCTTCAATTTTAATATGGTAATACACATAAATAAATCCGCTTTATGTCTCCAGTGTTTGTCATGGCATCAATATAGGCGGCATTGCCCGTTCTTTCATGCATTTCAATTTATAGAAACTGTTCTAATTGTTAAGCAAAAATTCTGTGCAAAGCCAAACATGAAATTATATACTTCCAGCAAGAAACTGATAAAGGAGTCTGCTTATTCTGATTTAACAACAATATAAGACAACCACTTAAAATATTTTAACTGTTCTTAAATTTATATTAAGGATGAAACAAAATAAATTTCTATTAAAGAGGAATCATTGACTTCATATCCTGTTACTGTGTACCATGACGCCTTAAACACGTCGGGAACAAACAGATTTTATATTGATACTACCGACACCTTTCGGAATGGGAGGATACAAACAGATTGTACATGCATTGAAATTAACTTCAGAACTTTGGGTCTCCCACCACTCACGGTATCAGCGTTGGATTTCTATGGGCTTTCGTTATCTGTAAAGATTTGATCATAGTCACTACATGCCTTAACAAAATCTTGTGTATGGGCTGTCCTCCACTCTTGCTTTCGGCCAGGGTATACATATTTCAACTCTATATATAATTGAATAATATTGAATTACAATAAAATAAGTAGTTACAAAGATTGTGAGGAAACAAAATATTGATTAAGACAAAATAGATATTAATATATAAAATAGCTTTTAATTAAAAGGATGATAAAGATAACATATACAACAAGTTGTTCACAAGAACTATAGAGACTTTATTATGATATTAGCACTATACATAACTCTCTTATTTACAATGCCTTGATTGATTTGGAGTTTACTCATTTGTAACTTGATTTGCTCTAGCAAGTAGGTGATCTCTTTGTTTATTTTTAGCATTACGTGTAATTGAGAAGATAGTAACACAATTGAGAAGAATATGTTAAAGTGAAGCCTTGAAATTGCAGTTTTCAAACGAATATAAGAATTAAAAGACACATCCAAACTTGATTCTTCGTAAGTGCAAAAGGATAATGATGATGTGTGTTTTGACATACCAACATGTTGTAACAAAAGTTGCTCCCCTACTTGGAAGGTGTTAAGGTTCCTCGAGAGTCTTCTATATGCATTCACGTGAGTTAAAAAAGATGCTTAAGTAACTTGGTAGATGAATGGTTTGGTTGTCCCATTCAAGAGGCTCCAACAAAATCCCAATGCAAAATCACTAGTTACATTCTATTTTGGTCATAAAATGATTTGTACGCAACTCATGAATACATTTAGCTCCATAGCAATAATCAATAACATGGCATAATCTAATTTTAAATATTGAATTCAAGCTCATTCAAAAAACATATAAATTCTTCATGATCTCAACTTGTAAAAGTGTATGTAGAGGTGCAAAAAAATTATACAAATTAGCAAAATCCCATCTGTGATCACTAATTAATATGTAGTTTTAGATTTATAAATTTGTGGCTTATCAAAAATTTATCACTTTATGTACACATTGCTGAAATCTTAAATTAAACCCTACACTAATCTTATTCTAACTAATGTGATTAAAAAAATGTAAAAGTAGAGTGAGAGAGAAAAGGGTTAGGATAAGCCTAGGGAGTCTCATTCTCTAGTAGAATTTCATGAGTACATAAAATCAATTATAACTATTCTTTTGCTTGACCCTAGGATGTTCAGAATCAACCCAAGCACAACACGAGTGAGTCAGACCCTAATGTAACACATGGAACCACACCCTTAATGGAGGCACCTGTCTAGTCACTCCCACTCCTATGCTAGGAGTTAGTTAAGCGGTGGTGGAACAGAGGAGTTGTTCTATTTGTGGGGAAGTAGAACATCAAAAAAGGCAATTGCATTATTTGTGTGAGCTATTTGTGTGCATAGTTGATGTTTGTGATTCCCATTGTTTAGTTGTTGTTGGTGAAGAACTTGAAGTGGTGTTGTTGTAGTTAT
This sequence comes from Cunninghamia lanceolata, assembly GCA_027924645.1. Taxonomy (NCBI): domain Eukaryota; kingdom Viridiplantae; phylum Streptophyta; class Pinopsida; order Cupressales; family Cupressaceae; genus Cunninghamia; species Cunninghamia lanceolata. The sequence goes on from BSBN01001222.1 coordinate 6,382,783, forward strand.
TTGTCTATGACCCAAAGGGTCACTTGCCCTTATCATATTTAATTCATTTTCCACAATTAGGTGAAATGTCTTCAACCTTCACCCTTCTAACTCAATGAGTTCTTTGAGGAGTCTAAGTTCTTTGTTAGGGAGCTCCTATCTTTGTTGTCATTGTTGGTTTAGTTTCTCAATTTGCCTCAATTTTCCTATTTATTCTTGGGCTTGTTATTCTATAGGGTTTTCTTGAGCTCCTAGGTTTTCCCTTATCATGTCCAAGATTGATTTGATCAAATCTTCTCTCATTCCAAGTAACATCGTGTGTGAACACTAAGTTGAGGAAGATGGAAGACTTGGTCTTTTTTAAAAAGTTTTGTGTGTTTCGTGCTTGTGATGAAATCAAGGGATTTTTTTCTTAAATGTTGTTGATTGATTGTTTTGTTTAATCTAGTGTGCCTCATGTTGAAATTGAGGGCTTTCTCATTTGATTGAATTGAAGTTTGAAAGTTGTTTGCATCGTGATGGGATTGAGGGTTTCCTTCTTTGTTTAATGTTTTCGAAATGTAATGATTCTCTAAATGGAATTATTTTATATGAATATAGCTTTTCTTTTTTGTTTTTATCAACTTTTAAGTATGATCTAATTACTACTTGCATGAAATTGAAATCTCTTATGGATGCAAAACTAAAATAACTTTTTCCTATGTTAAATTTTACTAATGTTTTGGTCTTTTGTGGTTTGATTTTGGATGTTAATTACTCCGAAGAAAGAAAAATGTATCTATTCTACAATAAAAAGAAATAAAATCCAAAGCTAGCAAAGCAATGAAATCTAATCTAACTAAGAAAAATTAGAATTTTACTTCGACAATGGTAAGAGAATTTGCTAATTACTACTATAAACTACTATTTTAAAGAATAAAGAACTTGTAAATGGATGATGTGTGCTGGTGCTATGCTTTTGTCCGCAAAGATCTTGTATCATATATCTCCTTCTCTGCAACAATTAGGTCCTCCACTTGATGATAGGAAAAGATAGGGATGAGAGGGAATTAGGATTAGTTGAATCTTTGAAGCTTGTTAATATAAAGGGAAAAGGTTCATAGGGTCTTGTGTGAGCATAAAAATGTTATGGGGTCTATAATGCAAATAAGAAAATTAGTCTTCTCTAAAACGAGAGAGGCGTGGGGTATTTATAGTTCAAGAGCAACAACAATAGTGGGGTTGATTAGGAGTGAACTGGAGAGTTGATTAGAAGATTATAGAGGCTAATGCGGAGAGGAAAAGAGATTCATTGAGAGATCACTATGAATTTGATTAGGAGTGATTAATAGATTGATTGGGAGAAGAGAAATAGTTAGGGGAGTGGTGATTTATTTGGATAGGAGATAACTCTCAATCAAAAACAAAAATGGAAGTAAACTAGATGGAAGTGAAAGAAATCACACATGCCAAAACATAAAAGGGTCACCCCTTTTATAAGGTAGGTCACATAGGCGACCCTGTAACTTAAGGATAAGTCACCTAGGTAACCCTAGCATCTCTCAGAAGACCCTCTAGTTGAGGATCTACAAAAGGTTCATTGACAAGAATGGAGTCTCAGAACTTAGTTCAGAGGTTGGAAAAGATGGTAAAAGGGATACATAGGATAGAGAATATGTCATCAAGTGTAACAATGCTAAGAGAAGTGTAATTCATGCCTTTGAGGATCATGAGTTGGACTACCAAATCATCATCAGACTACCATGTAGGCTCCTACACTTTTTAAGTGCTTACATATTTTCCCCCTTGGGGATGGTAGTCTACATAGAAGGTAGGTACCATTCCCAAAGAATGGCCTTGTGGGACTTGCATTTACCTGTATTTACCTTTGTTGTTGTCTTACATCTAGACCTAGAGATTGATAAAATGATTCATATGTAACAATCAATTAGATCATAGTAAGTTTAAAAAGAATATGAGAGATGGACCTTGGATGCATGATCATGGTGTTTACCTATATCACTTCACCTTTCCATGATGACCCACCAAGATGGTGAAAGAAAGTGCAAAACAAGGACAGAAGCCTACTCCATAAAAATAAACTGAACAACACCAAAGCTACCACAAAAGCAAAACTAAAGGGGAGAGAAGAGCAGAAAGAGGAAAAATGAGATAAATAAATGAAATGGCAACAAAAATAAGTGAGGGAGTAGTTGACGGAAAAATTAGAATGATAGGATCAAGATCATAGTTATTGTTTAGCCTCCTATAGATCCTAGAGTATGAGAAACGAGAAAAATCCTCTTCAAAACCCTAGTTTCGTTTTCATAGGATTTGGTTTGAAATCATCAATTAAACTTGAAATTCATCATTGCATTTGAGTAGGTTTTAGCCTTTTACCATTTTTCTTTCTTTTTTCTTATTTTTTCCTAACTTTTGCAATTTCTAGGCTAGTTAGGGCACATTAGGGTGTGGCCCTAGGTCACCCATTTTAGTAGGATAGGTAACCCAAGCAACCCTACCATTTCATCTTGGGTTGCTTTGGAGATCGGTGAGGTTTCCTAAGAGACCTTACTAGAAGGTCTTGTTGATAGGATCGAAGGCAAACTTGATTATTTTGAGGCCAAAACTAACCATTTTCTCTAATTTAATATTGAAATATCCTTTTAATGCTATTTTTTTGAAGATTTTATTCAATGTTTTTGGATTTTTAAGAGTTTTATGACTTTTTATTATTTTTCAATTTTTTTAATTTTAAGGGTTTTTAAAAGTTTTACGAAGGTCTAACTTTACACAATCCTTTTGCAAGACACCTACATATGGTGGAATTCCACATGTGAGAAAGATTTGTATATAAATTCATAGAGGCATTATTCATTGCAAACCATGCTACTCTTTAGAGGATCAGGTTAGCTCAAGTAGCATATATATTGATTGTCCATCATTCATCCTACATATGATATGACATCTTAACTTTATGAGACACTGATCAAAACATATTTTTATTTCCATCAATTTCTATAGAGTGGATGATCAGTCTCCATGACATCTACCACATCCTTGGTGTTCCAATCAGAGAAGAAACAACTTACACTACCAGAGAGGGAGTTTGAGTGAGAGAGTCTAACTTGGGAATCTATTATAGGAGAGACTCTACCTAGTGATATGCTTAGAATTCAACATGCTTCTATCCCTAGACTTTCCATATGAAAGGTTCTGATAGGCTTGATTGCCACTCACTTGTTAGGAGGCAGAAAGGTTCTAATTCTTAGATGGTGTTGGGAACCAATCATTCAATATCTTGAGAGAAGCATAGTTTTTCTTGGGGCATTGACATACTAGCCTTGGTCTATCAAGCCTTGCATCACATTTCATGATGAGGAGCCCTTTCTTTCAACAACCCTTCACTTGTTATGATGTGGATCCTTGAGCACATTATACTTTATTAGCAAGAGATATCCCCTTTGGACTTGAGACTATTGAGAGCTATGAGATGCAGTTGACTTGGGAACATTTTATGCTTCTACATGAGTTGTAGCCACTTTGATGCTTCTACTTTATTGAGACTCGTCCTATTACATGAGTACTTCAATAGTTAGGAAATGAGTTTCCTAAAGATTTCCCCCATGCTATAGATCTATTTAGGAGGTGACTGATGGACAACATGGATCACTTTTATGGATCTCACTTGTTCTAGGAGTTCTAATTACACAACCACTTTAAGGACCAGGTGCTAGGCAACAACAATCTCATGGATTTCAAAGACTTATTATGGTGGAGTATGATGAGACTGATAATGAGACTAATGAGGAATATGATCCTAAGGGGGACGTAGATGAGATAGCATTAGAGGGAAATGGATGAGGGCTATAGGATGAGGAGGTGGCAATAGGGGAGGCCACAACTGCACATTGAAAAATCCCCTTTACAAAGATGACAAAGGAGGATATGAGGCATGGTGATTCTTCATGGTATCCTAGAGACCCTCAAGAGTACTATTCTAATCTACTCTTTTAACCTTTTTTCACTTGTTTGTCTAGAAAATAATTATGCTCTTGTCACTAGACTAGCACTCTTTTACTCTTGCACTTTGATGTAGGCATTGCTAACAGATGGAGGGATCTTTTTAGGGTTGTTTCATTAGATGTCATGATCCCTACCATAAGATGAGCTAGAGAGGCACTTTTGGTTGATGTTGGGGTGCCTACACTAGTAGGTCAACATATAGATGTTCTTGCTCTTACCTACCATGCTAGCCAGGACATAACATCCCAAGGGACTAGATTTTCTACATTAGAGATAGAAGTCACTTTGTTGTGAGAGATGGCCAGCCTTGAGGTCTATAGATGGTCATAGTCACAAATTTGTAGCCACATGCCATCATAGGCACACACTCAAAACCTATAGGACTCCAAATTTTTGACATGGAAAATAGTAGGAGGAGACCATGTAGAGTAGGATCCTTGGAGGTTCTATGAGTCAAAGCCAACCTTGAGATCTTTGAGAGACATACTTTCTTATTGTAGAGATTTTTTAACTTGCCCCCTTGCATGAGGTGACTTTGCACACTTGACTGCAACTTTTAGCTGTTTTAACTCCCTTAATGGATTGAATTGTACTCAGAGATTACTTAGAACTTATTATAGTGACTTTCATTGGTTTAAATTTATATGTAGTTGTAGTCAATATCTTTTACTTTTCTTTCTCTCTTGTGCACATGGTTGGTTGTAGAACTTATGTTTTGAAACCATGGATGCTCATATGATGATAATATGATTGTTCTATTTTTGTTATCTTTTTTGTTTATAAATGAAATGTATGCAATGTGAATATGGATGCATTTGATACACATATGGATGAAAATGCAAAACACTTGTCTACTTCCTTTATTATGAATTTTAGTTTTCTATGACATGATTTATTGCTTGTTTTGTATAATATGCATATGGAACTAACTATGTGGTTTCTCTTTAGTAGGATTTTGAACCTAGGTGATTTCAAGTTGACTTAGGATAGGGTGACTTAGTAAAATTTAAAGATAGAATTTATTATGGGATCACATGGGAACATAGAAGGTAATGGAATAAATTTTAGATTAAGCTTCACAAAAAGATGAATAGTGATCCTTATCTATACTGACCACTTAGATTAGATTTTGATTGAGACACACAACAAAATTTATTAGTATACTCTAGACTTAGATCAAAAGATGTCCAATGGGATAGACTTGGGGTAAAGGAAAAGCTCCTTAAAATGGATGGCCTTAGAAAACAACTATACTACCTACATGACTCAATGTTATGCCCTATTGAGTTCTGAAATGAGAAAAAACAATTGGGCTCATATGGTTGACAATATTTATCATTCTTGTTATCATTAGCAATTGCCTTGTTGTTGATTATCCCTTTGATGATAATCATTGTTGTAGTGTGGAGGATAATCAATGGTGTTAAAATTTTGATGGTTTTAAGGAATATAATATCTCTCACTATAACTCTTACTGGAATTGTTATGTGTGGGAGATATGTTAGTAACCCCATCTATCATTGCATTTCAATCATTCTTTAGGATCTTAATGTGCTTTCTAGAGTTTCTTTATAGGACTTGTAAGGCAACTTTTGGACTTCATCTCTCATGTCCCTATTTGAGGGCATGCAAGAAGAGGTCACAAAGTTATTAATGGTCCATGTTCAAGGTTCTAGCTAATGAATAGAGGACTTGAATCTAATGTGTCATAAAATGTGCCACCGATTCATCTATGTCCCATTTAATACTTAAGAACTCTCCAATTCCTATCCTTACTAGTTTATTCATCTTGAAGGTAGTGACAAATTCATTGACAAGTTGTTGAAAGGAATGTTTAGAGGCTTTAGGAAGATAAAAATACTAATCTAGGGTGAGTCCTTTAAGGGTATTTTGAAATATTTAGGCTACAACTCCATCCCAGGGGAGGAGTTCCCTTATAGCTATTATGTATACCTTGATGTGTGTGTTTGGGTCTCCCCCCCTTAAATTTTAGTAGGTTAGGGAGGGAATGCACTAACAAAATGTTGTGAAGGTTGAAATCTAGAGGTTTCTTTAAGTATTTGAGATAAGTCCTTGAAAATGGGTTTTGTAAAGTGGACATTACTCCTACAAACATAAGCCCCATGGGTGGGACATGTGAACCAAGTTGGTTTCTCATTTGAATTATTATTTGATATCCAAGTATGGCTAAATAAGTTGGTTATGCATTCATTGGTTGATACATTAGAGGGGTCATGAAATTTTATGCCATTTAGACTCCAATAGGTTGTGTGTTAAAAATGTTTTAGTGTTGCAGAGGTGAAAAAGCTACGTTACTAGTGTTATGAGAATAGAAGTTTAGATGGGTTTTTGGGTTGCCCCCTAGTTTTGTTCAAACCTAGTAGTAAAAGGATTTGTTTGGATTATAGGTTTTTCTTCAATCTTATATTTTTGAATTTGTTTGGTTCCTCTGGCCTCAAGCATCCTGATCCATTGGACCAAGGTCGATATAGGGTTAGCTAATGTCACAACCTCTATTCTTTGGGTTTCACCACTTTGAGATGGGTTGTCTTACATTTGGTTAGCCCCATTTGTTTGTTCTTTGATATGTTTTTTGATAGAGCTTAGAGAATTGGGGATAACTTAGCTTGATAGGCTACATGAAGGGCTTATTGATCCTCATAAGATTCTTTCCAAGTGGCACACCTCATTGTCCATTTAGGTGGTTGTGTCCCTATAAATTGTAATAGGATGATCATGTTGAATTCTACATTGAATGAGAACTTGGCATTCTCTACCTTGGTTAGGATGGTTGGGTTGGATGACTATGTTATGATTCCAAGTTGGGTTGTTAAAAATTAAGAAAATGTGAGACTCTTATCAAGCCCCCTCTGAATCAAAGTCTTCATAGTGATAATGGTTTGAAATTGGAGCTAGTGGGTTTGGTGGGATGTACCTATCAAATGGAGGCATAAGAGGTTCATTGGAAGGGACCTTCCCCTATACCATGTCTAATTCTTCCATAGTCTAGTGGTACAAAAATCACTACAAAATAAGTGGAATGATTATGAAAGAGAGAGATGATGAAGAAAAATGGAAAACATAGAAATGTGAAAAAGCTTACCTAGAAGGATTTGCTCATCACACTAGGTTCACCAAAATATGTGATGCTCAAAACTAACCCAAGCATGAAAAAAGTGAGTTAGACCTTGACACACCACATGGAACCGCACCCTTATTAGAGGCACCTACCTAATCACTCTTTCTCTCATGGTAGGAGCTAGTAGAATTATGGTGGGACTGAGGGGCTATTCTATTTAAGGGGAAGTAGAACATCATAGATGGTGTTTGCATTATTGGTGTGGCCTATTTGTGTGCATGGTTGATGGTTTTGATTCTCATTTTTTAATTGTTGTTAGCAAAGACATTAAATTGGTTTTATTATAGTTATTCATATATGAATCGAAGGGTCACTTGCCCTTATCCTATTTAATTTATTTGCTACGAAGAGGTAAAATGTGTTCAATCTTCACTCTTATAACTCAATGAGTTATTTTAGGAGTATAAATTCTATATTATGGATCTCCTCTCTTTTTAATTCAGATCTTCAAGGGTCATGAGATAGACCACCAAATCATCATTGAACTTCCATGTAGGGTTGTGTGCTTTTAAGTGCTTGTAAACTTCAAGAATCACAATCAACAACATAAAAGGTGTAATCATCTGAGGAAAGAGAATTATTAGAATAAATAATGTGTAACCACCCTATTCTAGGTGTAGATGGAAAACATATTGAACACATCCAGAGATTGAGAGGGGGGTGAATCAGTCTCTTCTTAAACTTTAAATCAATTCCATTTACATCTTAAACATCAAATCGCTTTAATCAAAAGAAGAACAAAAAGAAAAGCATGCAGGTCACAAAAAGACACCAAGATTTTTTATGTGGAAAACCTAATGAAGGAAAAACCACGGTGAGGATTAACTCACAATATATGAAGCTCACTACTTATAAAAATTACAATTTTGTTTTAAGGCTCACTTCCTAAGGAAACTCACTTCTCCTTGATGGACTTATAGACTAAGGCTCACAATCTTAGGGCAAGATATAAGGACCTATTGAAGATACTCATTGTTTGATAGTAGGATACATGAAAATTACAGTGAAAACATGAACATGAACTGCTGTAAAGAAGGCATCTAACATATGCTAATGTTGCAGTCCCTTATTTTGCACAATTAATCCATTACTCTGACTTTGCACACTTCATGCTTAACACAATCCTCGATCCATCCTCTACTCTTCCACAAATGATTTTTTTCTTCTATAAATACCCTTTGCAACAACCCAAAAGCTCAATTAGGTTGAAACCAAGATGACCTTTAGATGAAACATGTGATACTATATAGGTAGGCTCCAAACAGATACATTAAGAAGAGAAAATGAGTTGCGGATCACTAAACATAGCATAATAGGGTCAAATACATCACAAAACATCCTTCAAAGAAAAATTAATTAATCAAGATCAACCACAAATGAAGTCAACCAGACTGTTAGCCCAAACAACATCAACATTGCCAACTATTCATCTTTACACCACCGAGGAGAGACCAAAAACATCATGCAGACCAAGATGTGAGCAATATATTTTATCAATAGTTTCCTTACAACCTTCTCTTGAAGTATCTAATCATAATATGCTACTGCAAGAAGAGAAACATATTGTACTAAAGAAAATAGAGCATCCCAAACTGACTGTAAAACATCAATACTTAGGATATTGCATTACGGTTTACCAAAACATCTGAAACACATATGGATGAATCCATACACCACTATGAACATATCCCCAAGTCCGCACAACCATATCTATCATTTTAGAGAAATGTAGAGCATTCTAAGATGCTTAACATAGTTATACTGCAATCTAGAGAACAGTCACATCTGACTCTTGTTGTAAAAATGTTTATGACATGAAATCCTAGAAATAAACTCTTTGATAACTTCCAAACTTAACTCCAGAACCACACAATCAGATCATGCAATGCGGAGGAATCCAGACCAAAAAATAGGATCACTGACATAGGAAAATGTGCAATTTTTTTACCTTAGATTACTTCTCTCAACAAAACAAGTATAAACAAAAGCCTCAAATTGTCAAGTAGCATGCTTCTAGACATCTCAACATTTGCTAGGTCTTCTAGACCAACTTACCTTAAACATCCTGACCCCATGTCTCTAACTGTGTCAAACCATCTCTCTCAAATCTTCCACTGAGTCAAACATGCTGACCCTATGTCAAACCATCTCTCTCAAATCTTCCACTATCCATCAACTATATCAACATATTTCTAATCATTTCTCAGCCTCTTCAACTTCTATACAAAATCTCTATACAACCATGACCTCAAGTTGACATTAATGACAACACATATTGAGTTAACATCAATGACAACACATATTGCCAACAAAACACAACTCTCATAGTCATTATGCAAAGAGTATATCTTATTTCTAGTTTACATAAAGGTTTCTAGGTCAACCATGTAAAATAATTTTCTATCAACAAACTCTTAGAAATATGAAAGATTCTTTAGATTGATCAAATACTGGAGAGTTTCATAGTACAAAGAAGAAACTACAATCCCATGACTAGAAAACTAGAAACAAACAAAATAGAAAATAGAAAAATGAACTTTATTTAGCCATAATAGAGTTTCCAAATGACTTCTCATTCTTAGAAATGTTGTATCTTTATGTATATGTAGGTTTCATTAGTAGGGAATATGTAGAGTTTTCTCTCTAGTAAACTATATGGGACAAATGTACAAGAGAATATGAAGGTTCCTTATACAAGTGTGGTGGGAAGTCTCATGTATGTGATGGTTTAAACACAAGACCAAACATTGCTCAAGTAGTGGGAGTTCCAAGTAAAGAACACTAGACACGTGTGAAGAGCGTGTGTAGATACTTGAAGGGGACTCTAGATTATTTATTATCTTATCATGGTATTGTTGGGAATTAAGGTGTCTCAACCTTGGTAATTCCTTGTATTAATTCATTGTATTTATTTATTTATTGCCTATTGTATAATTTGGATGCAAATCCTATGTTGTCATATTGTGGGAGTTGCCACGGTGATGTGTCATCCTACATGGCATATGACCACATGTAAATTTGTCCTCACATGAGGAGAAAGGCATCCCACTTAGTGGTAGGAATATTTTTCCATGTGTCAACATCTTGGAATGTGTGTAAGGGAATTTTGACCAAAACGGTCATGATAGATTCCTATGACAAAGTTATGACATGTAAGAGTCAGAAATAGAAGATCTTATGACAAGTGAAGACATGTGTCGAGAAGCATCTTTGAAAAAGGCATCTTTGGGTGCCCCAAGGTGGACTATGACATGTTCTAAGAGAATATACTATTTATAGAGTGTGTATGATAGATTCTCTTACAACTGTAAGTTATGACAGCTATGACAGATTCTATGATGATTGTAAGAGTCATAAGAGCATCTGTCATTGCCCATTTTGGAAATAGGCGACCTCCTTGGGATGGGGTGACTTGAAAAGTGTCAGGAACATCCTACAGTGTTGGACAAGTGTCCATAGGCATGGGTTTTGGGCCATGAGGTCATGTTGGACATCCATCTCAATGTGGAGCCATTTTTGCCTTGTATTTGCTATATAAACAGGTGCTTTGGAGAGGAGAAGTACTACAGGTTTGACATGTATTGTTATGCTGCCAGAACATCTCTAGATATGAGTGTCGAAGACTCCTGCAAGAGCAATGGCTTTGTGATTGTATTGTAACCTTCTATGTTTACAAAATACATTTGAGTTGTGTTTTGGAGTGGGGTTTTTCACCCGTAAGGGTTTTCCCCACGTATATCTTGTGTCTCTCTTCTTCTGTCTTACATTCTTGTGTATGTGTTTGCTACAATATCTCCATTAGTGGGTTAACATAGATATAATTGTAAAGATAAAACTAAATTTGCACTCTCCTCCCCTCATTAGATTAGTGTAGGAAGCGATTTCCACACACCTAGCTTCCTTTCAGTTGGTATCAGAGCCTGGCCAGTTTTTGTTCTAGCTGCTAGGTAGGGGTTTTTTGAGCTAATCTTAGGTTGAGTGGGAGTGTTGTGCAGAGCATTCTGTATCTTGTTGCAGCAAGGAGATGGCAACCACATCTAGAAGATTAGAGGTGGAGAAATTTAATGGCACTAATTTTGAGTTGTGGAAACTCAAGATGGAAGATCTACTTGTTGATCGTGACCTATGGGAAACCGTATCCGGTGTAAAACCTACAGCAATGTCACAAGATGATTGGGACCTCAAAGATTGGAATACTAAGGGTCTCATAAGACTCTGTCTTGTTGAATGTCCATGAGGAGAAGAGCATGAAAGATCTTTGGAAGAATCTAGGTGATGTTTATCAGGCCAAGTCCTTGGTAAACAATCTTTTTTTTCTGAAAAAGGAGTTGTTCACTCTAAAGATGGAAGATGGAGGATGTGTTGCAGACCACATGAATGCTTTTAACATGATTGTTGTACAGTTGACATCTGTGGGTGTGAGAATGGAGGAGGAGGATAGATGTATGACCCTGCTTTGTTCTTTGCCAGATTCATGGGATCATCTTGTCATGGCTATCGGAAGCACCACTACCACCTTCAAGATGGAAGATGTGGTGTCCTTGCTGTTATCTGAAGAAATGCGGAGGAAGTCTCATGAGGTAGCCAAAGAGGCTCTTGCGGTTCATGGAAGACCCAAAGAGAAAGGGAAGAAGAAGGACAAGAAAGGTGAAAAGAGTAGATCCAAATCCCATGGGAGATCCAAATCTCCTAGAAAGTCCAAGGCTCTTTGTTGGAACTATGGGAAAACTGGGCATTTCTGAAAGGAATGCAAAGAGGAGAAGAAAAAGAAGAAGAAGAATGCTGCTAATTCAAATTCTAACAAGTCACAAGATGATGGTGATGCCTTCATCGCAGCCCTAGCCACCCATGCATCTGATGATGTGTGATTGATTTATTCTAGTGCATCATTCCACATGACCTCGCATCGAGACTGGTTTACGAAATACAAAGAGTTCGATGGTGGAAGAGTGTACCTGGGTGACGATTCTCATCTAAAGATTGTTGGTCGTGGAAGAGTCTCAATCTGATTCCCTGATGGACGAGTGAAGGGGATCATTAGGGTTATGCACGTCCCAGGCCTAGTACAGAACCTACTTTCTATAAGTATGTTGAATGATGTAGGTGTGCAGGTTGTCTTTTCGAAGGATGGATGCAAGATGACTAGAGGATCTATGGTACTTGTGAAGGGTACTCAGAGAGGTACTATGTTTCAGCTGGAGGCATGCACTTCACAGTGCAATAGTTCTTCTGACTCAAAGAAAAGAGCTGCAGTCACTTCATCCCCTCCATCTAAACAAGCAGTGAAGAAATCTATTGTAACTAGTTGTGATGGTATTGTACATGCTATGGAAGCTAAGCTTCCTACTGAAAAGACTATGTTATGGCATTTGAGATATGGCCACATTGGTGAGAAGGGTCTTAGAACCTTAAAAAATAAAAACCTTGTTGAAGGGTTAAATTATTGTAATCTTGAGTTTGACTTTTACGAACATTGTGTATATGGAAAACAAAACCATGTTCAGTTTTACTCTAGTTCTCCCAAGTCTTTTGGTGTATTGGATCTTATTAATTCTGATGTGTTTGTTCTAGTTAATGTTCCTTTGATTTCAAAATCTATATATTTTTTATCTTTCATAGATGATTACAGTAGGACATGGGTTTATTTTATCAGAAGCAAGACTGAAGTCTTTAGTCAGTTTAAAGAGTTTAAAGCCTTTGCTAAAAATCAGACTAGTAAAAAGATTAAGTGTTTAAGAACTGACAATGGTGGTGAGTTTTGTTTGGAAGAGTTTGATAAGTTCTGTAAAGAGCAAGGGATTGAAAGGCATAAGACAACTCCATACACCCCGCAGCAAAATGGAGTTGCAGAGAGGATGAACAGGACACTGATGGAGAAGGCTAGGAGTATGCTTAGTGGAGTAAGCCTTGAACAAAAGTTTTGGGCTAAAGCTATTGCCACTACTTTCTACCTGGTAAACAGGTCTCCTACATTAGCTCTTATTAGTAAGACACCCATGGAGGTGTGGTCTGGTAAGAAGCCTTCAGTTAGACATCTTCGTGTTTTTGGTTGTGAGGCATATGCACATGTGCCTAGGGAGAAATGGTCTAAATTGGAGAACAAGGCTGTTAAATGTATTTTCATTGGCTATGGTGTTGGTGTGAAAGGATACAAGCTTTGGGATCCTATGGCTAAAAAAGTGTTGTATAGCAGAAGTGTTATCTTCAGAGAGCTAACACCTTCTTCCATTGGTCTATAGCCAGAACAAACAGAAAAGAAAGAACATGTGGTTCAATTTCCTTCTACCCCTAAGAAGACTGAACAGATAGACCTTGTGCGACCTGATGATGAGGAGAGCTCTAACAACTCTGAAAGCTCAGAAAAAGAAGCAAAACCTCAACCTTAGCCATTGAGGAGGTCTACATGAACAAGAAAGTAACCTGATAGGTTTGGCTATTCATTACTTGATTCTAGTTGTGCTTTTTCTTTACTAACACTGATGAACCTAGAAATGTGAAAGAGGCTATGGGCATGAAAGATGCAGGTTCCTGGAAGGAGGCCATGGAGGATGAGATGATTCTTTGGAAAAGAATAAAACATGGGACTTGGTGCCTTTGCCTAATGGATAGAAACCCATTGGATACAAATGGGTGTTCAAGAAGAAATTTGGTGCAGATGGCAGTGTTGAAAAATACAAGGCTAGATTGGTTGCGAAGGGGTACTCACAAATGGAGGGAATTGATTATGGTGAAATTTTCTCTCCCATTGCAAAGCTGACATCCATTCGATTTCTATCATCTCTTGTAGTTACTTATGACTTAGAAGTTGAACAGATGGATGTGAAGATAACTTTCCTTCATGGTGATTTGGAGGAAGAGATTTACATGTCACAGCCAGAGCATTACATAGAGAAAGGTAAAGAAAATTTGGTTTGCAAGTTAAAGAAGTCTTTGTATGGTTTGAAGTAGTCTCCTAGGATGTGGTACTTGATGTTTGATGCCTTTGTGTTGTCAATTGGATATCTGAGATCAAAATCAGATCATTGTGTGTATTACAAATTTGACAATGATCGCATTCTCATTATTGCATTGTATCTTGACAATATGTTGTTGATTGGGAATGGTAAGAATATGATTTCTGATTTGAAGTCTCAATTGTCAGTACAGTTTGAGATGAAAAATCTTGGGGCAGTCAGGTACATTCTGGTAATGGAAATCAGAAGAGATAGAGCTAATAGGAAACTTTGGTTAAGCCAGAGTAAGTATGTGAAGACCGTGTTGGACAGGTTCAGCATGGAAGATTGTAGACCATTGTGTGTTCCCGTTTCTTTGGGGACAAAGTTGTCTATTAATGATTCTCCAAAATATCCTAGTGAGGTGGAGGACATGAGTAGAGTACCTTATGCTAGTGTTGTTGGCAGTTTGATGTATGCTATGGTCTGCACAAGACCAGACATTGCCCAAGTAGTAAGAGTCCTTAGTCGATTTATGGCTAATCCTAGACGAGTACATTAGGATGCAGTTAAGCGAGTGTTCATATATTTGAGGGGTACTTCTGAGTATTCCATTTTCTATCATGGCAATGCTACATGACCTCCACATTTAGTTTGTATTCATGGATTTGTGGTTTCTGATTGGATAGGTGACATTGATAGAAGGAGATCCACCAGTGCCTATGTGTTAACTTTGTTTGGTGGTGCAATTAGTTGGATGAGTAAGCGAAAACCTATGGTTACTTTGTCCACAATAGAAGTTGAGTACATGGAAGAAATGCATGCTTTCAAGGAAGCCATTTGGCTTAAGAGATTGTGTTCATATATTGGTGTTGATGCAGGACAAATTACGATTTGTTGTGATAGTCAGAGTGCAATTTGCCCTGTGAAGAATCCAACTTTCCATGCCAGAACAAAGCATATTGATGTATAGTTTCACTTCGTGCGAGACATGGTAGAGGATGGGAAGGTAAATTTGGAGAAGGTAGATACTTTGAAGAATGTTGCAGATGCATTGACGAAGCTAGTGGGACAGAGAAGTTCAGATGGTGTTCGGAGCCTATGGGCCTCTCGGCCTATAGCAGTTAAATCTTGTTAATTCTATTGGCTCTTACAAGGTGTTCAACAAGTGGGAGAATGTTGGGAATTAAGGTGTCTCAACCTTGGTAATTCCTTGTATTAATTCATTGTATTTATTTATTTATTACCTATTATATAATTTGGATGCAAATCCTATGTTGTCATATTGTGGGAGTTGGCACGGTGATGTGTCATCCTACATGGCAGATGACCACATGTAAATTCGTCCTCACATGAGGAGATAGGCATCCCACTTAGTGGTAGGAATATTTTTCCATGTGTCGGCATCCTGGGATTTGTGTAAGGGAATTTTGACTGAAACGGTCATGATAGATTCCTATGACAAAGTTATGACATGTAAGAGTCAGAAATAGAAGATCCTATGACAGGTGAAGACATGTGTCGAGAAGCATCTTTGAAAAAGGTATCTTTTGGCGCCCCAAGGTGGACTATGACATGTTGTAAGAGAATATGCTATTTCTAGCCTATGTATGACATATTCTCTTATAGCTATAAGTTATGACAGCTATGACAGATTCTATGACGGTTGTAAGAGTCATGTCATAGCCCATTTTGGAAATAGGCAACCTCCTTGGGATGGAGTGACTTGACAAGTGTCAAGAACATCCTACAGTGTTGGACAAGTGTCCATAGGCATGGGTTTTGGGCCATGAGGCCATGTTGGATGCCCATCTCAATGTGGAGCCATTTTGCCTTGTATTTGCTATATAAATAGGTGCTTTGGAGAGAAGTACTACAGGTTTGACAGGTGTTGTTATGCTACCGAAACATCTCCAGATACGAGTGTCAAAGACTCCTGCAAGAGCATTGGCTATGTGATTGTATTGTAACCTTCTTTGTTTACGGAATACATTTGAGTTGTGTTTTGGAGTGTGGGGTTTTTCACCCGTAAGGGTTTTCCCCACATATATCTTGTGTCTCCCTTCTTCTATCTTACATTCTTGTGTATGTGTTTGCTGCAATATCTTTGTTAGTGGGTTAACATAGCTGTAATTGTAAAGATAAAATTGAATTTACACTCTCCTCCCCTCATTAGATTAGTGTAGGAAGTGATTTCCGCACACCTAGCTTCCTTTAAGGTATTAATGAGATGGGTAGTTAATTGAATGTATAGGGATCAATTTATTTGGATTGGGCTATAGATCTTGATAATTGGAGGCATACAAGAGGATATGTGTTTACTTTTATTGGTGGAGCACTAAGTTGGATAAGAAAGAGGTAGTAAATAGTTGCCTTATCAACTACTAAATAAGAATATATGGCCACAACATAGGCTTGTAACGAATCCATGTGGACAAATAGATTAAGTAGTAGTATTAGTTTTAATCTAGTCAAATAGTAGTGAAGTGTGATTCACAAAGTTTAATTTATTTGGTGAAGAATCGCATTTACCATGCTAGAACCAAACATATTGATGTGCAATATCATTTTGTAAGGGAGATGGTTGAGAGAAGGAAGGTCTAGATGGAGAAAATTGATACTCAAGTAAATATTGTAAATTCTTTGACAAAACATGTAAGTATTACTATGAAGTTCATGTGGGTGTAGGGATGAGATGGGCTTATCTCATTCTTGAGAATTAGGTTAATCTCTTGTGATTGAATTACTAAAATTTCTCTTGTGGTAAATATCAAGTGTGAGAGTGTTGGGACTTGGGTGATATTCACTTATAGAGGGTTCCTAGAGGAAGAATTTGTCTACATACTTCATTGTAGTGAAATGCAAAAAAAAAAATTAGGTATTGTAGTACATCAAATATTGTGATTTACATGTTATAATGATGTTGCATGTTTTTTGGTACATCATATATGTTGGTTCACATGTGGTGGTGTTGTGACAACAATTTCAAGTTATCTAGATGAAGAAGTCACAACCACATATGAGTTTAGTGTTTGTTGGAGCATGATTAGTGAGGCAAGAGAACTTGCAACAAAATTGGAGATCATGTAACACAGTCTAAGAGAAAAATAATATTTTGGAAGATGGCACAAAGTACCATAAGTAGTCAAGAGTAATTTTATGTTAGTGTGAGCTACCAAAATCAAGGAGTTGGTAGTGATGGATAGACCTAAAATATATATGTATACCAACATTTTTAAAGTTGTAACTATTGATTCATAGTGTGTGATGAGTAGAATGAACAAGGTGATCATCCACATGGAGACATCACACCTGGTGATTTATGTGGTATGTTGACATCATGTATGGTCAAATTATAGTTTCATGACTATCTATATTCCATAGGCTAGTTAGATAGTTAGATAGTTTTTTATTATATTGGTCAAACATGTTTTGAAGGGGCCCTGAAACCCTTTACAAAAGGAAGCAAACTAAAATAGTAAGCCAACCATCCGCCAACTGAAAGCTACATAAACAACAAAAGCATAGAAAAACATAGCAAAAAAGAACAGACCAGACTAATTCATTTTCTTAAGGGTCTCTGCTACCTCAATTTCCTGCTCATAGAAATTCTCATGCATCTTGGTGAAATTTATCAATTCCTTCTTTTCTTCCTCAAACTATTTCTTTTTACTCCCCCTTGTGTGGGTAGAGGAGCCACCGGAATCCTCCATAGCAACCTGTTTACCAGTACCTTTAGTGCCTTCCTCTTTGTCCTGTATGCCAAGCTCTTCCACATTTAGAATGTCCTCAGCTCTGAAATCTTTGAACTTATCTTTTTTCAACTCCTTGAACTTTTCTGTCAGCATCTTCATTCCTTTTAAACTATTATGTATGGTTAACTTGCTGATATGCATTATCTTCTCCAATTATTATTAACATCTATGATTTTCTCCTCCAAATACTAAACTCTCATGCTATACTCTTCCCTTATCCTTCCCAATTCAAGTTCAATCTCCTCCATCTTTGGTATAGCTTCCCAATTTTTGAAAATCAGAGAATCCTATTCCACAACCGTGTTGTCTCCTTTCCCCAAGCTTTCCTGCATCAGCTGTAATTTGATGTTGATTTTGTTAATCTCAAGAAAGAACCATATTGTCATCTTATCCTGTGAATTAACAACATGTTTACCAATTCAAACACTTCCTCCACCTAGTCTCTATTTTTGGCTTGGGCCAACATATCACCAAAATCCTCAGGGAGATTGCAGGACAGGTCAGGGATCTCAGGAAAATAGAAGCCAACTTTGGGGTTAGGAATTTACAGAGTTTTACTAGGGGTTTCCTTAGGTTTTAACCCACTCTCCACACCCATCTCATCCTTAACATCATAGTTCCCCTATTTCTAGGTGATATTATCATCGCTCGACTCAACCCCCAAATCCTCACTCTCTTTCTCAAGAACTTTCTTACCCTTCTTCGCTAGAGTAGAAATTTTCCTTTTCACAAGCATAGCCTTCTTTCCTTTCATCTCCTTGATAGAGGTATCAGAGTCATCTCCCATATTCAACCCATTAGACCAGGAAATATTAACTTCCCTCTTTTGAGTCCTCCTTTTTTTGGTAGACTCTGCTTCACTTCCTCCTCTTCATCTTCCATAATCCAGTCCTCAAAATCTGAATGGGATTCCTCCTCACTAGACACCATGCTCACATTTTTCTTACCAAGTTTTGTTTTTCCTTAATCCCTTTTCTAGGAGTGTTGGTTTTCATATGTTCCATGATCAAAAGAATAAGGCTTTCATGCAAAATGGGTAGCTTAGGGTTTCTATTGTTTTCCTTAATGCCATACTCCAAAGAGGAGAGAAAGTAAAATGGGATGGAGAAATACATACCATGGTTGAAATGGTCAAGAGTAGATTGAAGTGGTAGCTGTAGATAGAAAAGTACCTCTTGTCTAACGTTATATAGTTAGATAGTTGGTTTTCCCATGAATATATATATTAGATTGTGTGAATGAGCTAAGGTTACTTAGTTCCTAGACATTGAAGACATTTGATCATTATTGGTGTGTAAACATTAGAGTGATTGCAAAATAAGGGTATGTTGTAGATTGAGACTCCTTAAAAGGTTTCCAAAGACCTCATTGTATTGAATTGATATTAATTATTAATAATATAACTATGAAAACCTTTTGGTTGTAGGTTTTCTACCAAAAGGGTTTCCCACATAAAACCTTTATGTCTTGTGTAATCCTATGGAGGCATATTATTCAATTTACTTCCATATATATTTTGAGATAGATTTTGTAAGTGCTATTAATGGTTATCTCAATATATTATTTTATTTTTCATCATCCTAGTCTATTAGTCATCTATAATAGGGGTCAAAATCCCCATAAGGATACAAGATACAACATTCAACAAAAAATTAAAATAATTTAATATTTATTCTTTTTGTAGACAAAAATAGTTATACCTACCTAACAAATGGATGATGCTAGAAAACTAGCACTTGCACCCAAAGGAGGTTCAAGGAATACACCAATAGAAAAACCAGTGAGTTTAGAAATTTTTTAGGCGTGAATTTTTTTCTGCTTTCCAATATCATCATATGTTTTAAAACAGCCACGTATATATGATTTCTACATTTAATAATATAAACATTAATAACATGAGACTCAAAGCATTGTGTAAAGATTCAATAATGATATCTTTTAATTGATATTTTCCTATTTCAATATGCATTATACACATTGCATACATATCCAAGAAATTCAACTTTTAATGAAAATAAAAAACTACCATGGAAATAGTAAAGATTTAATTAGTTTTTTTTGCAAATTGTTTCCTTAATATCTAAAGACTATGTAATGTTCATCTACAACATAATATTTAAAATTAACTTTGTAGATATGTAGACATTTTCTCATCTTTTTTTGTGTAGGAGTTATATATATTCCACCAAAAAATATGCAAATATTAAACTATGCACAGTGACTGCAAATATTCAACCAACAATGCATTTCAAATGGCAAGAAAATAGCCCACTCAATTTCAAAGAAAATCAATTTAAAGAATTGATGTATTTTAGATTCTGAGAAAAAAAAGATTGCAAAAAAGAAGATTCTATACCAAAGGCATAATGAGTACTCAAAGAGGGGTAATCAAGTACTAGGGATCACCATTATCAATACCCAAATCGTACAAAAGACTAGAATAAGGCTCAATAGATCTACTGATAAAGCCCTGTTGTAGCTTCCAAAAAATACATGAAGTAAGCAAGCTATCAGAGCCAGCTTGATAGCTAGTTCCAACCCTCTCCACCTGCACTAACTTTGCCAGCTTGTTCAATCCACCATGGAGGTTTTGATTGGAAAACCTTATCAAATACTTGATATCATATGGTGTAGGGAAATAGGTCCTGAATAGCTTGAAAATTTCAGCTTCATCTTGAAGTAGATTTTGGCTCTTGAGCAATTTCAACAGGTACCCAAAATCATATCCCCCATGAAAGGTAATCCACTGCAAATTCTCATTGAGCACCACCCTAGAGGACATGAAAATTTCCCCAAAAACTCTTGAATCAATACCAACATGCTCATTCCTCCCAAAATCAATACCACTCTACTTCAGCAGCTCGATAGAATCAAGATTATGTACATCAAAATTGCAATTGAATTACCTGAAATTAAACTACCACACACATTGTTGATTGGTCCCACATTTGGGCAAGTTGCCATTCTTATCAAAAAATGTGAGACCCAGTTGAATTAACTTCAAGAGATTCACATTGTCTCTGAGAATGGAGTAGTTGTATTCTGTATCATTTCTGAAAGTGCCCACAGGCTTAACAACAACACTGGGGAATTTTGTGTCGATGGCTAAGTATGGATAATCATCCATGATTTCATAGATTAACATGATTTCTTCTTCAAGATTATAATCCCATACCTCACAAATTAAAAGGCCATTGTCCATACTGATCGTTGCACCGGTGCTTGTCCAAGTAGTTGTCATATGTGAAAACTAACTCTGGTATGATGCCTCCACCAAACCCAAATGCCTCAACATAGAGAGCAATTATGACTATAAATGTAAAGCAACACTACACCAGAAATCCCTGAGGATCCACCTCACATTATCTGGATCTCACCAAATATTTAGTAGCATAAGCAACAAATAAATTCAAATGAATAAGAGAAGAGCAGCCACTTTTTGTATGTGTGATTACATGAACTGAACTAAACCTCCACTATGAAAAAAACAATAACTTTACCAAAATTTAAGAGCAATCTATCAACGTATTCCTTGAATCTTCTATGGGTGCAAGTGCTAGTTATTAAATCCAAGCAGATATTTCATTAAAAGAACAATCATAAAATGACAAATACATAATAGTATAACAGTCACAAATACATAACATTTGACAAAAAGGTTAATAAATTCCATATTATACATTTTATACTCATGTCTGTAGCTGTGTAGTTGCTTCTGTTTGTTGTCCTGTGTCTCCAGAAATTTCTTTTATTTATAGATTGTTAAGGTGGTGATCAAAGGAGGTGAATTAATGTATAAAATCTATCCATCCACCAAGAACTGTGCATTTACTTTGAAATCTATGAAAGATCTTTGTATTTACTTCTACAATCTATATGAGAGGAACCTCCTGCAACAATATAATGAAAATTGCATGAAATAACAAAAATATATAAATAGCAGAAACACAGAAGGAATTTATTGATCACAGGCCACTCAAGGGGGCAACCTCCTTTGAGCAAGATCAATACAATAAATTCGTGGATGCCTTCATTGGCCTCAACATGTACTTATATACTAAGTCTAATCTAAACAACTATTACTTCCCATGAATGTGGGATAATGCAATATACTCACGGGATGACTTACAAAGCATATGCGTCCAACAAAAATATACTAACAAAGTAAAGAGAAGGGCTAAACATGGGTTCTCCCTCTTAGAAAAGATTTGTCCTCAAAGCTTAATATGTGGAAATTGTTGTTGTATCTAAAGGAGTGGTTCCCATGTAGCATCCTCTGGTTACATTTCGTGCCACTGAATTAATACCTCTGTGATGGATCGAGAGCAAAGCTGATGAGTCTGCCTGTCGAGGATTGCCTCCAGGTCCAAAATGATGGATCCTTCATTATCCAGTTTTGGTAAAATAGTTTGTGCTCTGATGTTGGTGCCAAGAACTTTCTTTAGACCAGAGACATGAAATATTGGATGAATGCGGGAAGGAGGAAGCTCCAATTTATAAGCAACTAACCCAATCTTCTGAAGAACCTTATATGGCTCATAGAATTTTGGAGATAGCTTATGACGCCCTTTGAGTTTTGGGGATGATTTCTTTTATGGTTGTAGATGAAGAAAAACCAAATCACCTACTTGAAAAGTGTGCTCATAACGGTGCTGATTGGATTGTTGTTTCATTTGATTTCTTGCCATGTGAAGATTGTCTTGCAAGATGTGAAGAATCTGATCTCGGGTTTAGAGAACTGTGTGGACTGCCTGAACTGGTGAACTACTGGGGGTGTATGGAAGGAGCACTGGCAGTGCCTAACCATAGACTGCTTCATATGGGGTCATTTTAGATGCAGTGTGGTAGGAGGCATTGTACCACCATTCAGTGAGAGGGAGCCACTTTGCCCACTGATGCTGTTGTTCTCAAGTGAAGCAACGAAGATAAGTTTCCAAACATTTGTTGATAACTTTAGTCTGACCATCTATTTGTGGATGATACCCTGAACTCATCTTTAGTTTGGTGCTAGTGTGTTGAAATAGTTCTGTCCAAAAATGACTGGTGAAAGTTGCATCGCAATCTAAGAAATGGAAGAAGGGATGCCATGAAGACGGAAGATCTGATCCATGAAAATTTGTGCGACTGAGGAGGCAATATAGGGATGGATGAGAGCACAAAAATGACTATATTTGGAGAGGTGATCAACCACAACCAAGATCACTGTCTTCCCTCCAGATTTAGGGACCCCCTTAATGAAATCCATAGAAATATCTATCCAAATCCATGTAAGGATGGGCAAGGGTTCGAGCAATCCAGGAAGGAGTGTCATTTCACCCTTGTTGCATTGGAAGATATCACATTCAACCACCATCTATTGAATTGCCCTTTTCATTCCCTTCCAAAAGAAGTTACGACGTGCCCGCTCATAAGTTTTGAGGAACCCAGAGTACCCTGCCGATGGAGAAGCATGGAGTTCATAGAAGATAGCCTATTGAAGATTTGTGCTTTGGGGAAGCACCAGACGACCCTTGTATCTCAGAGAAGCACCATCCCAAGAGTAATGTGGTACAACAGAAGGGTTATTGGCCAACTATTGGATGATTTGAGATAATGAAGAGTCATTGACATAGCCCTACTAGACAAATTCCAACCAATTTGGAATAGGCATAGAAATAGCTGAAAAAGAAGCTTGGTCATCAAATGTGTGAGAAAGAGCATCAACCACAATATTGTCCTTACCCCTCTTGTAAGTGATCTCATAGTCATAACCCATGAGTTTGCTAACCCATTTCTATTGTGCTGGGGAGGAGACCTGTTGTTCCAGGAAATATTTCAGACTTTGGTGATCAGTCTTGATGCAGAAATGATTCCCTAGTAGGTATGGTTGCCACTTCTGTACTGCATGCAAAATAGCCACCATTTCCTTCTCATATGTAGAGAGTACTAAATTCTTACCAGAAAGGGCTTTGCTGGTGAACGCAATGGGATGTTCATCTTGAAGGAGAACAACACCAAGTCCATTGCCGCAAGCATCACTCTCAATAGTGAAGGTCTTGGAAAAATCTAGCATAGCTAGAACAGGTGTAGTACACAACTTGTTTCAAGTTTTCAAATGCACACTCAGCAACATGTGTCCATTAAAAGGCATCCTTTTTCAACATAGCTATTAATGCAACTGCAATCTTCCTGTAATCCTTGACAAACTTGTGATAGTAGCCAGTCAGTCCCAAAAAACCATGGAGGCTCTTGAGTGTCTGAGGATGTGGCCAATTTTTCTTAGCATCTATTTTTGCGAGATACACTCGAACCCCTTGGGCTGAAACACTATGCCTGAGATACTCCACTTCTTCTTGGCCAAAAACACATTTAGACTATTTTGTACAGAGATGATGATTAGAGAGAAGTTGCAGTACAAGATCTAGATGTTGGAAATGCTCAGCCCATGTTTTACTATAGATGAGGATATCATCGAAGAAGACCAGAATGAACATTCGCACGTAGGGCCAGAATATTTTATTCATCAATGCCTGGAATGTTGAAGAAACATTAAGGAGGCCAAAGGCCGTGACCAAAAACTCATAGTGGCCATCATGCGTGCAAAAAGCCATTTTTGGGATATCATCCTTATGAACCCAAATTTGGTGATACCTAGAATGAAGATCCAACTTGGAGAAAAAATGCGTGCCATGAAGCTCATCAAGAAGCTCATCAACAATAGGAATCAGAAACTTATCATTGATTGTGATGTGATTAAGTGCTCAGAAGTCAATGCAGAGGCGCCATGACCCATCTTTCTTCCAGACAAGAAGAACTGGTGAAGAAAAGGAATTGGTACTAGGGCGAATAATACCTTGCTTTAGTAGGTCTCAAACGAGTGTCTCAATCTCTATCTTTTGGTGAAATGGGTAGTGGTAGGGCCTGATGTTGGAAGGAACACTTCCAAAAAGGAGCTGAATATAGTGGTCCTCTAGTCATGAAGGTAGCAATCCCACTGGTTCAGCAAAGACACATGCATACCTATCCAAAATTTGTTGTAGATCCAAAGGAGTAGTGGAGACCACTGATGGTTGCATCTGAATGGAATGGAGCTGAATGATGACACCATGAGAATTCTATTTAAGAATCTTTTCCATGTGATGTGAGCTGATGATACTGAGAGACCCTAGTTGTAAGCTCTTCAATGTGTGTTTTTGCCCATTGTCTGAAAACTGCATCCAAAGTTCAGCAAAATCCTATAAGATGGGTCCAAGTGTGCGTAACCATTGAGCGCCCAAAACCACATCACATCCACCCAAGGGCAAGGCAAACATGTTAGAGTGCAGGTTATAATATCCAATAGAGATACGCACAATGCAACACTTCCCTTTGCAAGGTAATATGCCCCCATTGGAAATCATGACTTCAAAGCTGGAGCAAGGATGGACAAAACAATCAGTTTGTTTAGGGATCCGAGGGTCAATGAAGTTATGAGTGCTACAAGAATCAATGAGTATTGTACGAGGGATCTTCTTGAAGTAACCCTTGACTTGCATGGTTTGTGGGGTGGTGACTCTTGCTAAAGCATGGAGAGAGATCTCTAGGTGGTCTTCCTGAGAAGTAGGGTCAACAGGCAGCTGCTAAATTTTGACCTAATCATCTACTATATCCTGAGCATCTTCACAAACTTTAGTTGTAGGCAGAGAATCCACATCCAAGAGATAGAGCTTTTACTCAACACATCTATGTCCCCGAGTGAATTTCTCATCACAATTATAACAAAGCCCTTTTTCTCTACATGCCCGCATCTCTGCTTTAGTCAAATGCTTGATAGGAGTTGTTCTAGGAGCTAGCATGATTGGATGTCTTTGGGAAACCACATTTTTTAATGGATCAAAATTAGATTTGGAGTGCTATTGAGTTGTGATCTTGTCCTCTGCCAACTTAGCCAACCCTAGGGCTTCCATCATTATGCTGGGATGGAACATTTTAACCTCAAATCGGATTGCATCCTTCAGACCACTGACAAAACAACTCCTGAAGAATTCATCAGACAATCCCTCTGTGTGATTGGCCAATTTTTCAAATTGTCTGATATTCTCTCCCAGTGTCAGTTTGGTGAAGTTTAGTGAGTGCTCCTGTGAAGTCATCAAAAGCACTAGGGCCAAATCCTTGCAAAATGAGTTTGCAAAAATCTGTCCATTTTGGCTCTTCATGAGCCTTGATGTACCAATGGAACCATTGAAGGGCTTCATGTTCCAAATGAAAGGATGCAAGTGGGACTTTGTTGACATCAAAAGTATTATGCAGATTGAAATATTGTTTTGCCTGGTATATCCATCCAATCAGATCATCACGATTGAAGTGAGGAAAATCAAGCTTTGGCCCACGAAAATTGTTAGAAGAAGAGAACCCAGTGTCTGCAGGAAACTCTGGTTGATGTCTATTGTTCATGGCTGAATCCTAAAGATTGAGGCTGAGAATTTTTTCATCCAGATCTTGGAGTTTGGTCTTGAGGGCTGCAAGTTCATCCTCCATGTTTTTTGCTCTTATGTGGGTGACAACCATAACTAGGAGATTTTTTTTTTTGGGGGGGGGGAATGGGTAGAAAAACAAAAATAAAAACTTTTTTAGTAAAGGAAAATTTGGATTTGGAAAAAACTCTGGTGGGTAATTGGGGTTTGACTAGGTTTTGGACACTTTCTAAGGAACAGGGAAGTAGAAAATGGGGATTTCAAAAGCGGGGTGAAAGAATGGGAAAATTTGTCCAAGAGGGACAAAGGAGAAGAAATAGGAAATGAACACTGTGGCAAAATTTAAAGGCGATTGGGTGAGAAATGAAGAAGTTATGGAAAACCCTAAAATAGACAAATGTGGGATTTATGGCTTTGATAAGTGGAATTTGGGATAGGGTCCTCAAGGAAGGAAATATGCAAAATGAAATTCTAGGGGTTCTAGTGAATTTTGAGAGGAAACAGAGCTAAAGCAAGGAAAATATGGTGATTTGCAAAAGGCTCTGGACATATTCAATCTGTGATTTGTCGGTTGTCAATAGATATGGGCCCTAGGCATGTTTGGTTGCCTAAAGGTTCAAGGGAGTCACTCAGCTACCAATAATGTCTAATGGCTTGCATATTGGGGTAGTACCCCTCACTCCACGACTCAGGTAAAATTGATAACCGCTTTGCCACAAATGATAGCTCTTGGTTTACCTCACGGATGGGAACTAGTCAATCAGGTAGGGGCCATTGCCCTTTTCGCTGGCAGGTCCTCTCAATGGGCCAGCTACTTTGAGGTTCCTGTGGTACTCCTCACAATGAGTTTTAAGGCTATACCCAAGCACTTCCCACAGTTAAGCAGATAGGGATTATTCTTGATCTGAACCTGCAATTGGAATGAACAATACAGATGCAAAAAAAAGAACTAATACAATAATCACAGCACCAAAAGGCCACTACAAAAAAAAATTTTGACAGAAATTCCACCCAACAAGCCCAAGAAAGCACTCTGATACCAGATGAGAGAAACCTCCTGTAACAATATAATGAAAATTACACAAAATAATAGAAATATATAAATAGCAAAAACACAGAAGGAATTTATTGATCGCAAGCCACTTCGAGGGGGCAACCTCCTTTGAGAAAGCTCAATACAATAAATTCATGGATGCCTTCATTGGCCTCAACACGTACTTATACACTAAATCTAATCTAAACAACTATTACTTCCCATGAATGTGGGATAATACAATATACTCACGAGACAACTTACAAAGCATATGCATCCAACAAAAATATACTAACAAAGTAAAGAGAAGGGCTAAACACAGGTTCCTAACATTATATTAGATCCGATGACTGTTCTAGCAACTGACATGACTTTTTCCCAGTTGAGAACAACCAACGAGTTTAGAAGATTTTTGTGACTGTGTAATTTTTTTAATGGCATGAGACAATTCCAGATGCATCAACTAAAAATGAATAAGATTCTCAGATAGCAAAACTTCTAATCCTAGATCCAAAATATTTGTACCAGAATCTGATACAGGGTGAAAAAAATCTATATCATAGTAATTTTCACCATTAAAACCAACTGACTTTTACCCCTTAGGGTTAAAAATAAAAAAATCTTGTCCCTCATCACCACGTTTTAAAGTTACGCACATAAAATAATACAATTTATTACATTATTAATGCACTGAAAAGTTTATGGTGCAAATTTTCCAGCGTGAGACAATTCTGAGCACTATAATGCTCACAACTAAAAGCTTATTGGCTAACTAGATGCCTACACAATAGATAATATGTCAATATGCCAAGGAATACTTAATATACAGTAGAGGTTTTCATCTGAGCCCCAAGGCAAAGTGTTCCAATTTTGATGATTTTATAGTTGATCTATGGGTTTTTAATCCTTCTAGATGTAATGGTACTAGGGTCATATATGACCCAAAATTCTCTCAAATGACAACTAACTATTAGATCTAGTAAGCCCCTCCTAGGTGAAATCCTTCATAGATATTGTATGCATTTGAAAATGAACTTAAAGAAGCAAACTAAAGTAATATTATCCTACTTCATTCATCCTCAAATATACCTCATGATTGATCAAATAAAGAAATGCAAACAAGATAGAAAACTAATATAAAATAGTTACCATGCAAACCTTTGTTGTTGTGAGGTGCTCCTTTGATGTTGGATGAATGTGATGGCTCCTCAATGTGGTAGCATAATTTTTCTTCTCATGGAGTCTTGAAAATGGCTTGGTTGAGTGGCTATTTCTAGATTTTTTGGATAAGGATTGGATGGATGAGATTGATTTGGGAGACCAATGGATGAGATTGATTGAGAGCTCTCAAGCATGGAGAGCTTGCCAAGTGGATTGATTTTGTTGGTAGATGAGGGATGTCCTTGGATCAAGACCAAATAAATGGTAGAAAAGTGGTCTTGGAAGAAGGGGATGGCGAGGATCAAGTGAGGAAAAAAGGACCTTTTGTACAAAGGACTTGCCCATCACTTTTTTAGAATGCCATGTGGGCTTTTACAAAGGCCATACCTTTCTACACATGGGGGGTTGTGGGGATTTGACTAGGATTATATTAGGATAATGGAATGTGCAAGTGAGGGGTTAGTTAATTAATTAGGTTCTGTAAAGGGTAAAATTTGGATAGTTTAGCTTTTGATAGTTTTGTATGTGTATCCTCCTTTCACCCTTTCATTCAAGGACCTAGGGCCAAGTGGCCATGCACTATCATACCCTAGGTCACTATGAGATGTAGGGAAACTTGGATTTTTATGATATGAATGCCAATTATCTTCTCTTATGCTCAATTATACCTAAAAACCCTAATTACGCAAATACGACAGTAAACAGACGAATATCAGAAAATATTGCTACAAAAAGATGTAAAATGACAAATAACTATGCACCTATTTTCAGGGTTCGAAAGCAGAATAGTCGAGGACTAAAGAGAGGGCACCCAAGTCCAATTCCCTGATTTTTGTCAGGATCTACAAACAAGATCTACAACCTCTTCCTGTTGTACCAAAGGTTTTCCCGTCACGAAACTTCGAGGACTAATGAGCAGGTACCCTAGTCTAGGGAGCTATTTTCTTCTCTAATCTATAATTTTGACACTCTATTGTACCCTCCTACAACTTCACTTTGTCTGTAGCTTCAACCTGTAACCTGTAATCATGAAAACATTGGGAGGGGGTTGTGGTGTTTAGAGGCTTGCCTCAGTCATGCCCCGGAGAGACATTCAAGTCTTCTGAACACCATTATCAGATAGAGAGTGCATGCCCTTGTGAGACAGAGGCAAAAACCAAATGATAAATGCTCAAAAACACAAATGATGTCACCTTGTAGTGAAGATCTCATGGGAGGAAAAATCTCTTCATACCATGAGGAGATGATTGCTCAAATCTGCAAATACAAACACATAGACAACACAAATCTGCTCTTGCAACACAATGAAAGCCTTGAATCACCTTTAGAATGCATAAAGTTCACAGTAAAAATCTCTTAATCATCTAGTTTACAAATGAATGCCTAAACATGCTTTTATATGCAACTACAAACACTCCTACCATGAATTTCATAATTCAAACTTACCATGTCGACATAGGACCCAAAAAATGGTCATAAGCTGACACCCAAAAATTGGGACTGACCCAAAATAGGGTAGGACTAGGGCATGGGTGCCCAAGTCCTCCCCCCTATTTTGGGTAGGGCTAGGTTCAAGGGATCCCCCTAGGTCCCATTTGTCATGAAACTTAGGGATCATTCCATTGGGATGTCAAAATATGATGTAAGATGTCCTAAATGTAGCTAAAAGACCTAGGAGCTAAACCTTATGAGGGAAAAGCCCCCAAGGGGACATTTTTTGATGTTATATTTAGCCCCCACTTTAATGTATGTATAAATGCAAGGCCAATACATGCATTAAAGTACGATCAACAAACATAGCAAACACGCCAAGCATGGAGAAGACACGCTAGACACATTGAAGACAATAACAGGCATGCAAAACATAAAGAAGATAGTTACAATCACGCAAAACATGAAGTATACACTGAATGCATAGAAGACACATTAATGCATTGAAGATAGGAATGATTTCTTTTCTTTTCTTTTTCTCATATATATGAAATGCAGATGCAAGTACAGGAAAGTAAACAAACCTCCCATAGTATAGGATGCACTCATCACGTAGGTATTTAAACTGTATATGGGGCAACACACATGCCAAATAGACCAAACCTCCCATAATGTAGGTCTTTAGACTACATATGGGGCAACAGACATGCCAAACAAAGCAAGCACGCCAAACACACACTTTGAAGACATGGAGAAAACGTGGTAGACAAGCAATGGAGTGTTCCTATTTCTAGGTTCAACACCATCTCAGGCACATTACAAGAACACAACAACGATTGGACTTCACCACAACAATCACCAAAGACACGCTTAAGGGTTGAGTTAGTCATAGAACAACTCCCCACCTCCGCAGAGGACTTTTGAAAATGACAAGATGGTGCAATCTTCTCCAAGAAATACAACACCCCTGCCTCCATAAAGGGCTTAAAATAAAAAGGATATACGTGATATCCCGCCTCCGCAGAGGCCTTAAATGATTGATTGATTGATTGCAAACAAACTCAAAGTGCGGGAAGTACTCATCGCACTAGTCTTTAAACTGCACCTAAGGACAAGCACATTGCTAACATCTACAATAGACATCTTACCTTAAATATGCCCCCACCTTAAGGTGGTTGATATCACACATCGATAGCAAGCACATTAAGGTAGGAAGAAAACACACAAGAGAACACGGACCTTCGCAAAGCCCATGCTCCCCGGAGGTGACATGTACTTTATGATCGCCAAATGTTCCCACAAACACATCACTGCAAGAAACACGTTAGTGTCTACAAAATCATGATAATGTATATGAAATCTGAGGCATGCAAGATTCAAGATAGACAAAGTGCATGGAGCAAAAGTATTTTTATGATTTGTAAATGAGATAGAACACCATCAATATCACTACACAGAGAGAACGAGTGCTTCTACTAGCCAAGCATCGGATAAGATATACAACCCCATCGTCATATTAGGAACTAAGTCCAATTTTGATTTCTCGCTAAAGTGACGCTAGGTCCGCATCAGTATAAAATGTTTTTTCGTCATCTGCCAGCTAGATAGAAACACTAGAGGAAGGGAAATAATAAATAAGAGAGGAGAAACAAGTGTCTTAGGGACAGTCACGTAGGAGGGTGCCCCCAAGTCACCAACTGCAACACTATGTCCGTAAGACACAACACACAACAATGAAATCAGAGAGAGAGGCACTATAGAAGAATGATGATATAAATAGAAGAAGGTCATAATAGAGGTGGTCTCCTAGTATCCCAAACCTTACAAGAGAATCAGGGGTCATCCCAGGAGGCCTAAACAACACATAACACATCATGGGGGAAGCACATCACGAGATAGATATTTAGGGTTAGAAATACTTACCTGGTAGGATCTTTATATCAGATTTTTGAATTTGCGAACCTCTTGGAGAGGTACTCGATCATGTTTAGTGCAAAGTTTGAGTGGTTCTTATGAAAGTCTTGTTTATTATCATATGATGCTTGTTTCTCAAATCCTTGTTTAAATGAGACTTTTTGTTGCTTATGAGGGGGAGAACCACTAGTATTTATGACTGCTAACAATCATCTTACTCTTTTTCAATTTTTAGTGAGTTTTCATTGTTGATGTCATCTAACACAGTAACAAGAATCATCTTGTACTATGTCACTCGTTTGTATCAGTTGTTCTATTTGTCTTTTTGATGTGTTTTGATTATCTCCCCATCCATATAAGGATAACAGAGGAGGAACCTCAGCATAAATTCCATTTCTTCATGGACGAGGTGGGTTATGCAATTTTTCTTTATCCACTTCAATCATTCCCATGATATTATCATAGTCTAAATAATCATCATCCTCTACTTCCACTAAATCTTGTTCCAACATATTGTTATTAGTATGTTTAGGGAAAGGATTAGTGAAGATTTGTAAATTTTGATTCGGCGGAGCAACCAACTTATTTCCATTATCGTTCACACCCGATACCTAAATGATATTCGAATCAATGAGGTATTGTATTTCATGTTTAAGACACATACATCATTCAGTATTATGTCCTTGTGTTTGATGAAAATGACAAAAGGAATTAGCATCAAAGTAAGGTCCTTGTGTTTTACTAGGATCGACAGGCTTAATCGGGGGAAGCATCAGAATGTTATTACTCACAGCTTGATTCATGGTAGAATGATAAGACTTAGATATCAGAGTAAACTTTCTTGGTTGATATGATGCTTTCTTTAGATTACCGATAGCAGACACATTAGAAAAATTGTTCGTGTTTGGTCCATTAATCTTGATGAAAATCCTATTGTTATTATTTCTCTTAAAGTTGTTTTGCGATGATCCACCCATGGATTGACTAACTTGAGCCGATGAGTTTTGGTTTTCATACTGACTGGATGAAAGTTGATAATCACGAAGCGCGGTGCATAAATGTTGAAAGGAGTTATACTTCATAAAGAGGATCTTATCACAGATGTTAGGTTGTAAATTTGTAATAAACACCTTCTGAACATCCTCATCTTTCATCTAATACTGAATTTGTGTATATAAATCTTGATACTGACTAATGAATTTAGTTAGCTTCTCTTTCAGACCTTTCTTGCAAGGAACTAAATCAATCAAAGAGACTTGAGGTCCAATGTTTGCTTAAAAATGTTGTAAAAATTGATTAATCAACTATGAAAAGGAGTGTATTGAATTTGAAGGCAAAGAGCAAAACCATTCTAAAGTAGTATCTTTGAGAGATCACAGGAAAAGTTTTGCCAACAAATCCTCTTCAAAATAGAAATCACTACACATAGCTATGAATGCTACCACATGAGTATTAGGATCACCTTTTCCACCATATTTTTCAAAGCGGGGAGTCTCAAACCTCTCGGGTATAGGAGTTCTTAGGATTGCATAGGAAAGGGGATTACGGGCATGATCTGTTGGTATATTAGGTTGTGAAGAATTTGTCAAATTTGTTACCTTTTGTTGTAAAGTAGTCATGCCCTGTAAAAGTTGGTTTAGGATGGCATCATTGGGAGATGTAGTTTGCTGTGAGGAGGTGATTGAGCTTGAGATATGATAGGTGGAGGCTGTGAATAGGTCAACAGTGGTTGGACATAATGGTAGGTTGTAGGTGGTTGAGAATAACTATATGTAATGGGAGGTTGAGAATAAGTGGGGCGAAGAGGTGGTTTAGAGCAATTATTCATAGAAGAGGTCCCCTTAGAAACCAAATTCTGATAATTAAATCCCATAGCTTTGTAATTAGTGCCATTAGATACTCCAATACCAGTGTAGTATTACTACAAGCATTTGCATCAGTTGTTAAGATCGTTGATGTAAAGGTGGATATTCCCGTAGTTGGTATAGGTACCAATACTTGAGTATGAGACACTAACGAATTGTTATTTATCACTTTTACACATTCAGTCACTAGCATGGTATTGGTTTGTACAATATGTGCTAAACCATGGATTGTATTAACATCATCTTGTCCCTCTTTTATCAATTCTCTTACATGGTGAATCATAGGTATAGCTTCTTCGGCTATCCTCTCAATTTGCACATAGTCTTGGAATTCAGCTAGGTCTTTATCAAGTTTATCTATTTTCTCATCAGATACATATCCTGTCATCTCGATAGTGTCATTAACATCACGAAAAGTTTGCTCTTCCATTGTACTCAATGATAGGTGTAATATCTTGTAACATTTGTGCCTCTCCTTTTGTAAAGAAGGTGTTCAATGTGCCAACTTCTTCAAGAGCACTAGATTCCATGTGTATTATGATTCTTCTTAAAGGAATATTTCTCTTAGGGTAGTGAGTTATTAGACTCATGCAAATCTAAGATGACGACAAGTTAAAACCTAGTGAAAATACACTAAAATATGCAATTTTTCACCAATTCTCAATGCAAAAGAGCATGAAAAAGGGTGTTGTGAGGAAAATTATGATGGAAAGAAAATTATATCAGTAATAAAAGCCACCTAAGGCCAAAATATCTATCACAACACACTTATAGTGCCACTCAAGATCAAACCCTAGTGAAAATATAGCAAAAATAGGCAGTTTTTCACAATTTTTCAATTCCAAGACCTAGAAAAAGAGGTGTCGTAAATAATTTTAGGAGGTGCAGAAAATAATAGCAATGGTATTAGTCACCTCATTCCATAAAATTTGTTACATCACACTTAGGGTGCAAACTAGGCCAAACCCTAGGGCAAAAATAGCAAAAATGTGCAAATTTTCACCAAATTTTCAATACAAGAGGCCAATAGAAAGGTGTTGTAAAAATTGTTAGGAGGGGTGGAAGATAATGCCCCTGATAACAGCCAATAAGTGCAAAAATATTCTTTACAACACGCCTATAGTGCAAATTTAAAGAATCGATAAGGCCAAATCTAGTGAAAATCAATGTTTTTCAAGCCCTAGGTTTGAGATCTTGATGTAAAATGCTATATGAATGTTTTGCAAGCTGTTATATGATGAAAATTACATGCTCTCAGATATGAAAATTATTTCCATGCTCTAACATGCAAAATGCAAGTGCAAATCTAATGAAAAATCAATGAAAATGCTAGTTTTTGTTGAAATTTTCTATGCAAAAATGCAAATTTTTGAAATTTAAATGAAAATTTCTTCTAAAATGTAAGACTACAGTCAAATGTAAATTTGAATGAGCCTCTAAAATCAGTAGAAAAATATGAAACAAGATTTTACCTACAAATCCTAGATTTTGGAATTACTATGTTATATGCAAAATCCACAATTTTCAACAAAACCCTAGCAATTTTATGATGAAAATGCAATGCAAACTAATGAATTTTTGTAATTTTCTGCAATTTAATTCAGATCTAATGCAAAAATCAGAAATTTGATGAAATTGAATTTAATTAATGCAACATGCAAAACCCTAGCATGCAATTTTTTTTCAAATTTTTAATTTTTTTTGTAAATTTTCCAATGCAATAAGATGAATGACTATATGAATGAATGAAATTACTATAAATCTGAACCAAAACACTCAGTTAGGTGTAAACAAGTCCAATAACATGGGTTCGCCAAAATGTAAAGGGTAAAATTTGGATAGTTTAGCTTTTGATAGTTTTGAATGTGTATCCGCCTTTCACCCTTTCATTCAAGGACCTAGGGCCAAGTGGCCATGCACTATCATACCCTAGGTCACTATGAGTTGTAGGGATACTTGGATTTTTATGATTTGATTTCCAATTATCTTCTCTTATGCTCAATTATACCTAAAATCCCTAATTACGCAAATACGACAGTAAATGGATGAATATCAGAAAATGTTGCTACAGAAAGATGTAAAATGACAAATAACTATGCACCTATTTTCAGGGTTCGGAAGCGAAATAGTTGAGGAATAAAGAGCGGGTGCCCAAGTCCAATGCCCTACTTTTTGTCAGGATCTGTAAACAAGATTTGCAACCTGTTCTTGTTGTACCTAAGGTTTTCCTGTCATGAAACTTCAAGGACTAATGAGTGGGCGCCCTAGTCCAAGGAGTTGTTTTCTTCTCTGATCTGCAATTCCCACACTCTATTGTACCCTCATGCAACTTCACTTGACTGTAGCTTGAACCTGTAACCTGTAATCATGAAAACTTTGGGAGGGGATTGTGGTGTTTAGGGGCTTTCCTCAGTCAAGCCCCAAAGAGACATTCAAGTCTTTTAAACACCGTTGTTAGATAGAGGCAAAAACCAAATGATAAATGCTCAAAAACACAAATGATGTCGCCTTGTAGTGAAGATCTCATGGGAGGAAGAAGCTCTTCATGCCATGAGGAGATGATTGCTCAAATCTGCAAATACAAACATATAGACAACACAAAAATGCTCTTGCAATACAATGAAAGCCTTGAATCACCTTTAGAATGCATAAAGTTCACAATAACAATCTCTTAATCATCTAGTTTACAAATGAATGCCTAAACATGCTTTTATATGCAACTACAAACACTCTCGCCAAGAATTTTGCAATTCAAACTTATCGTGTCGGCATAGGACCCAAATAACAGTCATAAGCTGACACCCAAAAATTAGGACTAACCCAATATAGGGCAGGACTAGGGCGCCGGTGCCCAAGTCCTCCCCCCCTATTTTGGGCAAGGTTAGGTTCAAGGGATCCCTCTAGGTCCCATTTGTCATGAAACTTAGGGATCATTTCATCGGGATGTCAAAATATGATGTAAAATGTCCTAAATGCAACTAAAAGACCCAAGAGCTAAACCTTATGAGGGAAAAGCCCCCAAGGGGACATTTTCTGACGTTATAGGTTCAAAAAACCTAATCAAAAGCGTAGAAAATAGGGAATTAAATAATTAGGTATTTATTTAATTCATGAGATGGGAAAATGGGATATTAGATAAATAAATTTTATCTAATCTTTGGACTATAGGGGATATGTGATAAATGATTAATTAATCATTTGTGCTAGGAAGATATACGGATGTAGGTACAAGCAAATAGTGAAAAGGACATGAATAGTGATTTTGACAATAAAATATTTTTAATCATGGTTTGAAGGGGAATTGATCAATTAACTATCTAACATGTGTTTATTCAATTAATTATGGAGAAAATATAGTTTAGGGATGTCTTGATTGTAGATGAATAGTAACAAGATGATGAGTGGACAATTTTAGGTGTCTATAGATATATCCTTCAATATCTAATTGGTATGTGGCCAAAGAAAAAATCCTATATCTCAAATGAATTGGAATCAACAATGATCTCAAATTTATGCCACAAATCTCCAAAATACACTTGCAATTTACAAAGCCACAAAGAGGAGCCCCCTAGAATCTGGTATTTCAATCAAACATTTTTTATTCTCTAAGATCTAAGGATACAAGAGAAGAACACACTTAAAACTTTCAAGAAAAACAAGATTTGAAATCCTAGATCTCCTAAGAGCCTAACCAAAGATTCTCAACTACATTGGTACCATATAAGATTAATAAGGCCTAATTCAAAGCACGAAGAATTTAAAGGATCAATATGATATAATAAATTATATTTTAATAAATAGATGCAATACAATAAGATTTGATTGGTTGTATGAGAGAAAGAGGTTGGTGTGTATAGGATACACCACCAAGAGATGTGAATGTACAACCAATGTGGGATAAAGGAGATTGAATCACATATGTGTACATCTCCACCAAATAAGTAAAGTCAAAATCACATGATGCAAGTATAGCCTACCCAAGTAGATATCTACCTATGAATGAAAAAATGGATTAAAGGATAATATGAAAGATAATGCAACAAACCCAATACCTTTACCTTCAAACCAAGTACTCAACACATGATGGAACATAGTAGATGCACCCTAATCTACTAGCTATGTTCTAGATGATGAATGGTGGATAATGAGATGTTGATTGCTCATGATTTCTATTACTAGAAATTAGAATGAATATCAAATATATCAAATAACCCAATAACTCAATGGAAAAGGAAATAATTAAGATTCAAAATAACAAAGACAAAAACTTGCAAACCTCAATACTTCATAGCTTCCATTGGTCACCTATCTCAATCGATCTTTCGTAATGAATGAAGCCCTTAGAAAGCGCACTTCCTTGCTTTTTTTTTTCAAGATGTCAATGGAGAACGGCTATGATAGTTCTTGCAATGAAGATGAGCTTCACAACAATGGTGATGGTAATGGTAACAAGTTGATCGCAAGCAATGGAGGAATTTGGTGCCAAAGGCGCGCTGTAATTTGTGCAGAGTAAGGGTACTAAAATCTTGGATGATAGAAATGGAGGAATTGGGTTCAATTTATAGACTTGTGAGAGAGAAGATCAATGGTATAGAATGAATAAG
This sequence comes from Cunninghamia lanceolata, assembly GCA_027924645.1. NCBI lineage: Eukaryota > Viridiplantae > Streptophyta > Pinopsida > Cupressales > Cupressaceae > Cunninghamia > Cunninghamia lanceolata. The sequence goes on from BSBN01001222.1 coordinate 6,421,033, forward strand.
AAGATCAACAATTGAGAAACCTTGAGAGGATGTGGGCAAATAGGAAGAAGACAAGTGTCACACAAAAAATTGTTTTGTTTGAGTTAACTGCTTTCTTTTATAAAGATAAGATTTGATTTCATAAATTAGAATGTTTTTTTCTAATTTAAAAGTTGTTGATAAAAACAAGATAGAATAAATCAGTTAACTCAACTTGTGATTTTCTTTTTGCATGATTTGAGAGAAATTAAATAATAAATTATTTAATTTTGTGTGCATGAAGAAGATTTATTTTTTGAAGATTTGGAAGATTTTTGAGGAATTTGAAGATAAGAAAGAAAATTAAATAAATAAATTTATTTAATTGTTTTGTGCAAGCTTTGGAAGAATAAATAAAATATTTGATTATATTTTATTTTTAGAGATTGAGAGAATTTAAATAAATTTGATTGATTTATTTAAATTTGGAAGAAGAATTGATTTAAGAATTATTTAATTGCAGATAAGAGGATTTGGATGAATTTAATTAAATAAAGGATTTTATTTAATTATTGGAAGACATTAGAAGAGGTAATTAAATAATTTGATATTTAATTAATTTAGAGGAATATGAATAGAATAAATAAATTGATTTATTTGTTGATCGAGGAATTAAATGGAATAAATATTAAGAATATTTATTTAGACAGAGTCATGTCATTTTTAGGAGTATACATTTTGCCCCTCTTTGATGCAATGTGTTTTATCACGTTGTTTCAAAGAATAAGAATTTATGATAATGATACATGTCTTAGTTTGCCCCTGGTACAAGTTTAATGACTGTAGGATGCCCCCTCGGGAGATTGGATGAGAAGAAGGCAAAAGGACTTGAGACAGACAATCTCACAATGAAGAAGGTGAAAAATAGGTTAGGTTGAAGAAAAATGGGTCACGATTCTGTGAAACAGAAGGAAACGGGCTTGGGAAGTAGTCACGGTCACCACACAACTAGTTTAGGGTTCACTTACTATATATAGGAGAGCACATTAGCTTAGAGTAGTCGGTATAGATATGGATATTCCATGCGAGGAGCATTGCTTTGAGCATGTTAGATGGTTCAAGTAGCCAGCTGAGGCAGGACCACCGGTATGTAGCTCAACAAAACTCGCCTAGGGTCATTTATTAGGCTAATAAATGCTAGGGGAAACTTGCTTGAATGAATGCACCAAATCATCGTTCAGCGCATATGCAATTGAAGCCGCGCATATGTTATGGTTCAATGCATTTGACCTATGAATCAGTGCATCTGTTTGTGATGTGCATTTGCTATGTGAATCGGTGCATACATTATAAAATGGGGCATCTGTTATGAAACTATGCATCTATTATGAAACTGTGCATTTGCTCAATGTGGTTGTGCATTTGCTGTGAAATGGTGCATTTACCTTCTGGTTCGGCGCATTTGTTTTAGATAGTTAGTTTACTTAGCAAAATTGACTCTATTGGCATTTTAATCGATGCGTCAATCGATAAGCTATCTCTGAGATTACAGGTATCTAGTCAAGAGATGATACGCTTGGTTTTGATTAATTTGATATGTTAAGCAAATGATAGGATACTTTGATAGGTTTGAGTAGTTTTGCAGTGATACAGTTATAGTTGACGCTATGCTTTTCTTGATTGCAGGAGGACATTCATGATGTACTCATGTCGCAGGAGCAGTTTCCCTTGCCGATGTTGCAGTGGTATATGCTCACAGAGATGGATAGGGAGGCACTTGGTGTGATGGGTTTGGATTATGTTTGCTTTATGCCTGAGGTTCGTATGAACCTTGGTTTGTTGACTGCTACGGTTGAGCATTTTCACAGTGAGGATGGGACGTACCATCTTCTGACCGGTGAGATGGTGATTACTCTTGAGGACGTCTATAGGATCCTGCACTTACCGATCTAGGGCGAGCTCAGGCAATATGAGTCTCAGCGTGATGTCGGACTAGCGGAGTGTAGGCATGTCTTTGATGATCTAGAGCTAGAGAGTCAGGTGATCTCATGGCAGGATATACGTAACTACTATGACTACTTCCTAGGGATAGTGGCAGGACTGATTGGGGGTGTGGTATGCCCCAATAGGAGGTCGCATGGGTTCCCCATTGGCTGGGGTAGGACTTTAGAGAGGATGGTTACAGAGGGCACCCACTTTGCATGGGGTGTCTGTGTTTTGGGTCACTTGTACCACGACATGCACCAGGTGGTCTACCAGAGAGGAGCTAGTTTGTCTGTTAGCGTCTCATTGTTATAGTTCTGGTTATGGGAGCACATTGCCATCACTCAGCTGCATGTTTTCTAGGTAGCGAGCGGAGTCTTACTCATATGGTTACGCAGGTGTTATTTCCTAGCATGAGCTAGGAAAGCTTGAGTACTAGAGACATGTACTGGATAATGTGGATGGAGTTATCTAGCATCCATACATAGATTACAAGCCATGGGATGACATGGATGATGAGCTCCCTTATTATTTTTAGACTCGGTGGTTGATTGGGTAGACACGTCACATTTTGGAGAGGTAGATAGTCAACCGGGTGCAGAGACAGTTTGGGAAAGTGCAGGGTCAGCCATAGGGGCAGGCACGGTTTTCCAGGACACACGTAGAGTGGTTGAGATAGGGCCCGGTTGCTTCCTATAAGGAGGCTAGAGCTAACTTTTTGTAGATTCCTTACCAGGCTTGGCTGATGAGGAGGGAGGTAGTGGATGCGGAAATGACCCCTGACTATGAGAAGTGGTTTGCAGCCCATCCGTTCCTGAGGTATTCAGGACCGAGAGAGTTAGCTCCTCACCTAGAGGAGGTGGATTCAGACAATGAGGATGGTGGAAGCAAGAGGAGGAGGAGACAGAGGAGGGGGAGAGGAGGACGAGGAGATGGAGATGATGGACGTGGCAGAGGTGGAGGAGGGGATGGTGGAGATGGAGATAGACATAGATAGAGGAGGAGAGTTGGGGAGGGATCCTCCCAGTAGCAGGTAGTGCAGCAGCAGGCTGTTCAACAGATACAGGTGTCAGCACCATAGTAGGTGCCCCAGTAGGAAGTTGTACAGCAGTAGGCACAAGTACAGGTTCCACAGGTTCTCGCTCAGCCTGACCTACAGCAACAGGCCATTACTACGTTGCAGGGTCAGGTCAGACAGCTCAGGCAGACCTTAGGGCGGCAAAGTCCAGAGGGAGGCAAATGCGGGGATTATATCTGGTCTCAATACTGAGTGAGACATAGCAGTGGCGAGGGTGTGGACTCTTAGACTGGAGAGAGATTCAGCTTTAGCTGCCTTGGGTACTAATGGGGCCACTACATTTTTAGTTACTCAAGTGCAGCAGGCTTAGACGTAGCTTGTGCAAGTTCAAGGTGAGCTAACTAGAGTGTAGGCCTAGGTTTAGTATTACAGGGGTCTATACCATGAGGCTATGCTAGCAGACCAGAGGGCACCCAGCTACAGGAGTTAATGAGTGGCTTCTCAGAGAGCAGGTGGTTCACGATCAACGGCTTTTGCCATGGGTCCACAGCAGTCTGGGGCTAGTAGAGGTGGAGAGGGCAACCTGGGAGCAGTGTTCCACTATAGTGGGGTTAGCTACCACTTGTACTAATTTTTTCTTATGTATACACATTTTTTGATGGCTAATGGATAGCCTGATATGTATATTTACTTGATTTTGTACCGCTACCAAGACATGTATCATTATTTTGTGATGTATACACTTTATATGATTCTAACTCACATATGGACTTTGATATTGTACACTTGGACATATTTATGTTATATCTATATGATGATGTAGCTTATGTTATGGTCTATGTGCATTAGTTTATGTGACTTTATCATGGATGCATTCTATCTTTACACATGTGATGCACATGTTTATTATGTTTATATGATGCTATGTGATGTTTTTATTGGATGCACATTACTGTTGATGTCGATATGATCTAATGTAGACTTAGATGGTTTCATGTATGCACCTAATATGCAAATGGGAATGTTATTTATATGATTATGCAGTTTATGAGATGATCTATATGTACTTGGCTATGTTTTTGATTTTTTCTGTTGACACTATGTTATGCTGATGCAAATGTATATGGATGATCTAATGCTATATTATGTATGCAAATGATTTAATCATGTTAATGACTATCTCATGTTATGTAATATGCAAAATATTCCATGTTTTTGTTATGTCCAAATGTACTCAATCGACACAGAAATGACACAATGATAGATAGAAGACTGACTAGTGGAAGGGTCACAAGCTTTTATTTGTAAACATTGATACTCTGCATAGAATTTTTATTGCATGGGATATGGATGCTTTGTGGATGCTTTCTGGATGTGAATGGTTTTGCCTTCTTGATATTGCAAGTATTTTGAAGTGCTTATTTCATCATTGGGTAATTTTTTTGGTACTTTTGTGTTTTCCAAATGTTGTAAGATAATACAAGCATCTAGGTATAATTAAACTGAGATGACCTGAGTATCACTTACATGTATTTTTATTTTAGCAAGTTGATACAAGCATCTAGGTATAATTGACCCAAGATGACCTAAGTATTTCTTGCGTATCAACAGACAAGGATTATACCTGTTTCATGTTTAGACCTCAAAATTCCTCGATGATCTTTTGCTGATCATGTCGTTAGACAAAAGTCATCACATTACTAAAGATTGATCCACAAATAGTAGACAAAGAAAATAATCATGCCCCCATCATAGCTTCTCTAGTTTTTGACATCCTCAAGTAGCATAGAAAGACATGATACCAAAAATCAAGACGTTGTAACCTAACTTGATCACAAACACAAAACATTCTTGCATTTAGATGTGTTTTCTTGCCATAATTTAGATAGAATCATTTAGAGTGCTTTAGGTACTTGTTTGCTTTGCTTTGGATAGGTTCATGTCCTGCATCAAAATTTCTGTTTTGAAAGCGGGTTTTGTTGTGCTTGCATGCCTAGTACAAGGTATACAATCCTTATTGGTGTCCTCGGTGAACAAAGTGGCACTACAAAATCCAACTCCTTAACCAGGTTGAGGGCTTGCCCCCAGTCAAGTAGAGGTATCTGGCCTATTATGGATGAACTAACAATGGATACAAAGAAATGGACCCTAAGGGACTGACCTAGTGCCTCAGGGGCTCATTACTAAATGGCCTTGCCTACGTGATGACGCAGAGGCAATGTAGTTCGGGATGAACCCTGATGGACCTAAGACCTAGGTGATAGGAAACAGTGTGGACTTAGATAGATAGAAGGATAGACTACACGTGATGGAATGGATGAGAATTGGAGCCTCAGGGGCGCATTGATAATGGCCTTGCCTATGTGACAATGCAGAGGCAACATAGTTCAGGGTGACCCTTTGATACTGACGATGGATTCTAAGATATGCTGACACTATGGATATGGTACTCTGACAACCTTAGGTATTAAGGTGACAATGGTTATAGAGTATCAAGCCATGATAGGTCATCATTAGGTTTTATTTGTGAACTACATATGGATCAAATGAGAAATGATGGTAGGAGGAATGGACACAAGGTGATTAGTTTCCCAAAGATGGAGGAAGCGGTTTATCACAAGTAGCACCTATTTACCAGGTTTTCACCACTTGTTTTTATTTGCACGAAAGCTAAAAGTACACATGACGCCTATTTGCCAGGTTTTCATTATGGTACCTATCCAAGGCACCTATTTGCCAGGTTTTCAACAAAGGATGATTTTTTTTGTTGTTTTTCCATTTTTTATTTTTTTGATTTTTTGATTTTTTGATTTTTTGATTTTTTTTTTGCTTTTTTGTTTTTTTATGTTTATATGCCCCCCTTACTTTGGGGTTCTCTAGGTATAGAATCGGCAAAGATGCATACTGTATATTGGGTCATCAAACAGCTCACCTTCTGATGTAGATAACTAATATGCTCATGATCCATAAGCAGTAATGATTACATAAGGACCAAGCCAGTTGAGTTCAAACTTTCCTTTCTTTTCCCGATCCTGCTGATTGCAAGGATTTTCCTTAAGTACTAGATCACCAACATTGAATACTCTGGGACAGACTCTGTGGTTGTAGCTTCATGACATCCTTTACTGGTATGCCTTGAGATGGTTGAAGGCGTTATGCCATTTCTCCTCCAACAGTTCTAACTCTTGCAATCTATACACTCTATAGTCTTCATAAGTGATAAGACCTTTTAACAACACCCTTAGAGATGGTAACTCGGCCTCGATGAGAAAAATAGCTTCTGATCCATAGACAAGGACATATGGGGTAGCACCTGTGGGAGTGCGTATACTGGTTCAATAGGCCCACAGAGCAAGATTCATTTGTATGTGCCAATCACGGCCGGCATCGTTGATAGTTTTCTTGAGGATTTTCAAGATTATTTTGTTAGATACCTCTGCCTGACCATTGCCTTGGGGGTAATAGGGGTGGAGAAGCGGTGTTGGATTTTAAATTTGTCACAAAGCTCTTGGACATCCTAGTTTTTGAAAGGTCTTCCATTATCCGTGACTATGGATGAGGGAATTTTGTATCGGCAAATGATGTAATTGAGGATGAAGGATGCAATTTGTTTGCCTGTGACATTTGTGAGTGGAACAGCTTCAATCCACTTGGTGAAATACTCGGTAGCAGTTATGATGAACTTGTGGCCATTGGATGAGGGAGGGTGGATTTTACCCACAAGGTCGAGTCCCCACTGACAAAAAGGCCATGGTGTCATTAAAGGTCATAGTTCTTGAGCTAGTGCATGGACAAGGTTACCATGAATCTGACACTGCTTGCATTTCTTGACAAAGTGATATGAGTCTGTCTCCATGTTTGGCCAATAATATCCCAAACACATGAGTTTCTTGGCTAAAGTAGGACCACTAGAGTGTGATCTGCATATTCCTTTGTGCACTTCTCATAAGGCGGTTTGAGACTCTTCACATTCAAGACATCTAAGTAAAGTACCATCTAGAGCTCGATGGTATAGGGTATCGGTGATAATGGTATAACAGGATGTTTGTTGAATGAAGGTTTGGCATTGGTTATTGGATAAGTCAAGTGGTAAGGTGTTGTCCTTGAGGTAAGTCTAAATCTTACCATACAAGGGTGAATTAGATCCGATGAAAAGGCAAATGGATTGGGTTTCAGGTATTTCATAAGCTGGCTGCATGGCTATCTCCACCAAGAACTCAAAACGTGACTCATTCTCTGGTATGTCAAGGAGTGAGGCAATGGTTGCCATGGCATTTGCTACTTTGTTTGCAATCCTTGGTATCATCTCAAAGGAGATGATCACAAGGTACTCTTTGAAGTCATCCACCATACGCTTGTAGGGAATGAGCTTGTCATCTTTTGTCTGATAGTCATCATTGACCTAATTGATGACAAGTTGTGAATCACCGTAGACATGATGTTCTTTTACTTTCCATTTTGCTGCTAGTTTAAGACTAATGACCAAAGCCGCATATTATGCTATGTTGTTTGTGCATGGAAAAAGAAGATGATAAGACTTAGGTATTATGGCGCCCTGAGGAGTGACCAACAAGATGCCTGCCCCCAATCCATGATTTGTATAGGAGCCATCAAAATAGAGTGTCCATGACTGTGTTGTGATAGTGAAGATTAATTCATCTAGAAACTTGAACTTCATTAGAGTAGTATCCTGTAATGGCACCTCTGCCAATTGATCAGCAATGACTTGACCTTTGATAACTTTTCGTTCTACATACTCAATGTCATATTCACTTAGGAGCATTACCCACTTAGCTAGGTGACCTATGAGACCTGCTTTGCTTAATAAGTATTTCAAGGGATCTATCTTTGCAATAAGCTTGATGGAATGTGCAAGCATGTAATGTCGTAGTTTTTGGGAAGCAAAAACCACAACAAGATAGGATTTTTTGATTTGAGAGTATTGCAATTCATACCCCACCAATGTGTGACTAATGTAGTATATGGCCCTTTCCTTGCCTTCATTGTCCTGTTGTGCTAGAAGGGTGCCCAGAGCTGTTTGTGTAGCAGATGTGTAAAGTAATAGCGGCTTGCCTTGTATAGGAGGTATCAAGATAGGTGGATTCATAAGATACTACTTAAGTTTGCAAAATGCTTCTTCACATTTCTCATCACATATAAATGGAATGTTTTTATGTAAGAGATGACTGAAAGGTTGGCACTTGTCTTCCAGTTGGGAGATGAATTGGCAGATTTCTTGTAATTTGCCTTGCAATGACCGCAGTTGGGTAATGTTCTTCGATGGAGGCATCTCCATGATAGCCTTGACTTTTACAGGATCTACCTCAATCCCATTTGCTGATACTATGAAGCCTAAGAGTTTGTCGGAAGTAACCCCAAACACACTTTTTCAGATTCAATCTGACTTTGAACTATTCCAGCCGCTGAAAGACTTTCTCTAATACATCTAGATGAGACTCCCTTGTAAGTGACTTGGCAATGATGTTGTCCACATAGTCTTCCATTGTTACATGCATCATATCATGGAAGATAGTAGTCATAGCGCGTTGATATGTCACTCCTGCATTCTTTAACCTAAATGGCATGACACACCAGCATAGAGTACCCCATGGACAGGTGAATGTTGTCTTATGTTGATCCTCTAGTGCTATCTTGATTTGATTGTATCCTGAGAAAACATCCATAAGAGAAAGCATTGTATGCCCAGCTGTTAAGTCCACAATAATTTCTATGTTAGGTAATGGAAAATCATCCTTGCATAAGGCCTTGATAAGATCTCAGAAATCATTACAAATTTTGACTCTTCCATCTGGTTTGGCGATAGGTACTATGTTGGAAATCCACTTAGGATAATCTATTGGTCTAATAAACCCAACATCTAGTAGCTTTTTGAATTCCTCTTTGACTAGTAGTGCAACATGAGGATGCATTTTTCTGAGTTTCTACTTTACAGGTTTTACTCCAGGATCGAGTGGCAAATGATGTAAAAGTAAGTCTGGATCTAGACCGGGCATATCTGCATATGACCAAGCAAAGTTGATCTATTTCCTCATGAAGAAGGGTACAAATTTTGTCTTTTCTAGTGGAGATAAAGACTTAGCAAAGTGTATGATCTTAGGATTACCCTCTGTATTGATGTCCACTGGTTCTGTCGGTTCTACCACAATCTATGACTTCTCCTGATACATTTCATTGGGGAGAGTGTCAAGCCTTCCATCGTCTGGCACCTCAGAGAGGTTTTCACCATTCGATGCATCCTTTATTTTTACTTTTTTGGGATCTAATACTGCCACAGAGCGGTTTTCACCATCAGATCCATTTTTTATTTTTATGTTTTTGCGACTGGAAGGCTTGGTACCCTCTCTGAAGTAAGCTATGGAATTGAGTTATATGGCGTAGCTAGCTTTATGATCTCCTATGGGTAAGTGGTCTCTTAATTCAATGAAGTCAATATAGGCATCATCATTTTGGAATATGTCAAGTTGAGGGGTTCCTCGTAGATCCCAATCGATGAGCTCAAGATGTACTAGGGGGAGGGGGTAAATATATTGATCTGATTCAGTGGGTGTCATGGTAAGGATGGATATGTTGTTAGGATAGGGAGTTATAGGAACAAGGTCTGGTATGGTACTTTCCTCAAGATTATTTATCTCATGCAAACTCTAACCTTCCTCGTAAGTTGTGCTCTCAGGAATAGGTGAATCACACTCTATCGGTCTATGTTTAGGCATTAGTCCCTCATGGTAGGGGCTATAGGTTTGAACGGTATCAATTCCTTTGTCTTCATAGGAATGTTCTGAGAGTTCATCCCATTCATATTCATTAGAATCTATGTCACTATCCTCTTGGAGATTATGGATCATTTCCACAAAACAAGTGGTAGCCTTAGCTTTGCCTTTGCCTTTGCCTTTACCTTTGTCTTAGTATCCTAGCCCTGTTGTGTTTCGAGCCGATGAGGATAAAGAAGGTTGAATGGGTTCAATGATTCCTTCCTTTATTAAGCCGACGGGGCCTTGTCCTTCATAACCCATTCTATGTAAAATAGATTGTCCACACCCATAGATTTTTGTTGGGAGCTTAGGTTGTTGGTCTTGTTGTGTGTCATTTTCATCAATGTAGAGCCATTGTAACACATCTCTTTCATCACTTTCATCTGACAAGGTACCCCACTTGACAAAGGGAGCAGTAGGAGACTTAGGCATTGCAGATGGCTTTGGGAAGGGTGAAGGTCATCCAAAGGATTTTGGAGATAGAGGCATTTTAGATAGACAAAGGTTGTGCTTGATGGAGTATTCTTCTACCCCAGTTTCTTTGATCTTGACTTTTTGCTTGTTGACCTTGGATGTGGAAGCTTGGGAGCTATGGTCCCATTAGGAGATGGGGGAAGTGGAAGCTCTGTTGTTAGGGATGATGGCTTGAGGTCTTGATTGGATGGTGTTGCAATGTTGGAAGGGATTGGGGTCACCTTAGATGGTAATCTCTTGGCCGTTGTAAGGGAATTTGATGCATTGGTGGTAGGTGGAAGGCACAACTTTCATGGCGTAGATCCAAGTTCTTCCTAGGAGAATATTATAAGCGAGGTCCCTATCAAGGACTTGACACACAACTTCTTTTGTAACTGGTCCAACTCTTAGTAGTAACACCACAGTACTTGACACACAACTTCTCTTATAACTAGTCCAACTCTTAGTAGTAACACCACAATTCCCTTGGTAGTTCGTTCTTCCTCATCATAGGCTTTGATTGTAATCTTTTTCTTTGGATCCACTATATTTTCTGAGAACTCCAATGTAAGGTCTAGTTTCAGTGTGCAAATATTCAAACTTGCCCCTCCATCAATGAGAATCCTTTTGATGTGGTGTTTATGGATGAAAGCTTCGATATGTAGGGATGTGTTATGGGGTTGTGACATGAATAGATCATCCTGCTCAGTGAATGAGAGGATGTTGGATGAGGTAAGGTGACCTACCATGGCTTGAAACTTCTCTTGGGCCAAATTGGTTGGGATGGTAGTTTCCACTAAGGCTTTTTCAATAATTTCTTTGTGTGCTGGTGATAGACTCAACAACTCTAGTATGGAAATGTTGACGGGAGTTTTCCGTATTTGGTCTATGACATTGTATTGGTGGGGGATAGACGATGAGGCTGATGACCTTGGAGGAAGTGTGTTCAAGGTAGTTTTTCCACTATGGGTAATGATGGTGCAATCAAATTTGGCACTAGGATCTAATTGTTTGTTGAATGTGAGCACATTGATCTGTGGGATATGCTTTGTTATGCTATTAATGGTGTACTCAAATGGTACATTTGTGTAATTTGCATCGTTGTTTCTGTTATTGCAGCTATGCCGATTATTGTTATTGTTGTTGTTATTGTTGTTGTTGTGGTTGTTGTTGTTATGTTGTCTATCGTGGTTAGGGAGCGGATCCTTGTACACCACATGTGATTTGTTATTTGGATGATCTTGTTAGATTTAGGACAGACAACTGAGAGGGGGGGTGAATCAGTTGTCTAAAACTTTCTTCCAATTAAACATTTAAATCCACTTTGTAATTCAGCAGCATAATAATTAATCAATCATGGAAACACAATGCATTAATTCAAGAGAAGAAACACATCAACACATAAGACACCAAGATTTTGACGTGGAAAACCTGGTTAAGGGAAAAACCATGGGGTGATTAACCAAAGATTGTATTCTCTGTTAGAAGAATAGAAAGAACAAAATGGCACATGCCAATTAGGGCTCACTGCCTGAGCACACTGCTCACAAGAGGCTCACTACCTACAAGAGACACACTGTCTACAGAATAATGAGTATCACATACTTGAACTAGAGAATAGCATCTTCACCATGCTTGAATCAGTTCCATTTAAGCCCAAAACTTCTACTCTACCTTTCACTCTCTTCCTCGCTACCACACTCATATCTCCATAAGACACACTTTGAAATGACTTTACAACTCCTTATTTATACAAGGCATCGACTTAGGAATAATCATCTAAGTTGGCAAACATCTCCAAGAACATCCCCAAGATGTGTAATTCATCCAGTCAGCCAAACTTAGGAAGAACACCATCATCTGGAAGTTATTCTTCAATTGCGGGCTCAAACTCTAATGCAGACCACCAACATGAACTGGACACACTCCAAAGATCACCACAAGCTTTCTTGAATCACCAACAACATCCATACTTCATTTGCTTATTGAAATCCTTATCTCCTTCATCTGGAACCTCAAGAACATAGACTGTCATCACTGTCATAGTGGAGTAGATGCTTGCAGACCTCTAGACCACTAACTAACTGAGTTATCACTTTTCATGGACTTCCTAAACACAACACCAAATCTGCAGAATAGGATATTTCCTTTCGAGATTCCACCGGACCTATTTGTGTTACTCTGTCACCTCTGATCATCTGTCAGAACCGGTTTTACTTGAGTAGCCATAACTTCTTCAGATCTTCATGTAGACCTCTAAAATATTTACTGGATCATCTTAAGACACTTATCTACAAACCCTTTTAACCGTATCCTTTGAAACTCATCTTATCTTAGATCTTTACCTTACTATCTTCACTGTTCTTCTCTGTTCCTGATATGAATAATTTTTCTCAATATCCTCAGCACATAGCTCATCCAATCCTTTTCATCAATGCAACAGGAGTATGTTGACATCAATGACAACACCGGTTAGGCCCATACTTGCAACAATCTCCCCCTTTGTCATTGATGGCAACATATGATGTGAAAAACTGTTTTAACCATCAAGACACGAGCTTCTCCTTAGTGTCACAACTCCCTCTATCAGCAACAACCATTCACATGTCTTCTCTTCCTTTCCTGCTCCCCCTTTTGATCAACAACCACTTTTTTTTCACATGTCTTCTCTCCCCCTTTGACATCGATGGCAAAGGGCACATACTTGCAATTCCACCACTTCAGAATCATATCAGCTGCTCCCCCTAAGTAGTAGCTCCCCATTATCAATCTGGATCACAAGATATGACTATGATATCCACCGGACTGATGCACATCAGTGCACCTTAGTTCATCACCGAAGGGGCAATAACCCCAAACTTCTCCCTGAGATACTCAAAAGAGTCCTTAGGTAGAGGTTTAGTAAAGATGTCTGCAATCTGATCCTTGGAAGGCACAAACTCCAATCTGACTTCATTCTTGTTCACTTGTTCTCTCAAAAAGTGAAACTTGACGGATATATGTTTAGTCTTTGAGTGCAACATCAGATTCTTAGAAATATTTATTGCACTTAAATTATCACATAAGATTGTGATAGGCTCCTCATACTCCACTCTTATGTCTCTTAGCATTTGCTTCATCCACAAAACTTGAGTACAACTACCTGCTATTGTAATATATTCTTCTTCTGTAGTGGACAGAGATATTGCCTCTTATTTCTTGCTCAGCCAAGAAACCAATCTCTTCCCCAAAAAGAATGCTCCACCACTGGTACTCTTCCAGTCATCCACATCTCCTGCCTAATCCACATCTGTATATGCATGAAGAGAGAAATTATGATCTCTAGGGTACCACAAACCATACTCAGCTGTCCCTTTTAGATACCTAAAAATCCTCTTGATTGCCATGACATGGGATTCTCTAGGATCATCTTGGAATCTAGCAACAAGACCAACAACATTCATAATATCAGGTCTGGTTTGAGTGAGATACAACAATCCTCCAATCATTGACCTGTACTTTTTCTTATCAATCTTAGGAGAGTCATCATCTTTGCTCAATTTACATCCAGTTGCCATGGGAGTACACATTGGTTTTGACTCTTCCATACCAAATTTCTTCAATAATTCTTTCACATATTTGGTTTGAGAAATGAAGATTCCTTTCTTAGTTTGAATGATTTGCAGACTCGAGAAGAAATTCATTTCCCCAAGCATGGACATCTCAAATTCACTCTTCATTTGATTTGCAAAGGTTTTGCACATACTATCTCTTCCTCCAAAAATGATATCATCAACAAATACTTCAACAATCAAGATATTTTCATGATCAATTTTGAAGTATAAATTATTGTCAGTAGTACCTTTGTTAAAACTAATCTTCAAAAGATGTTTATCCAATCTTTCATACCAGCCTCTTGGGGCTTGCTTGAGTCCATACAGTGCTTTCTTCAACTTGCAGACCATATCACCATGATCAAACAATTGAAATCCATCCGGTTGCTCAATGTATACTTCTTCTTCCAAGTCACCATTCAAAAAGGTAGATTTGACATCCATCTGATATACTTTGAAATCCTTGAAGGCAGCAAAAGCAAGAAATAATATGACTGCTTCAATTCTTGCCACTGGAGCAAATGTTTCTTCAAAATCAACTCCCTCTATTTGAGAGTAACCCTTGCAGACCAATCTGGCTTTATTTCTGATTACGTCACCAACTTCATTCAGTTTGTTCCAAAAGACCCATTTGGTTCCAATCACATTCTTGTTTCTAGGTCTAGGAACAAGATCCCAAGTGTGATTTTTCTCAATTTGCATCAATTCTTCCTCCATTGCTTTAGTCCAGTTTTCATCATTGCAAGCTTCATTCACTGTCTTAGGTTCAATCTTTGAAATCAGACAATATTCATATGAATCTTGAGCAATCCTCCTTCATTTTTGTACACCTTTGCTTTTATCACCTATGATCTGATCTTCAGAGTGGTTTAGTCTTACATACCTAGGAACTTTGGGAGTTTCTTGCACTTCTAATTATTGATCAGGCTCATTATAACTCATCTCTTCTTCCTAATTTATCAGATCAGTTTGATTCTGAATTATAGAAGGGGCTTGGGCTCCTTGAATCAGAGTACCATTTTGATCATCTTCATCATATTCATAAAACCTTGAAGGTTTTTCAATTCCTTCATCAACCTTCACATTTGTACTTTCTATAATCTTTCTCAGTCTCTTGTTATAACACCGATATGCTTTGCTTTGAGTAGAGTAACCTAAGAATATTCCATCATCACTTCTAGCATCAAACTTGCCTAGATCCTCATCTCTTTTAATGTAACATTTTCTACCAAAGACTCTGAAATACCTCACAGTAGGAGTGATGCCAAACCAAAGTTCATAAGGAGTCTTACCGGTATTGCTTCTGATTTGAACTCGATTGAGAGTATAGACTACAGTGTTGACAGCTTCTCTCCAATAGATCTAAGGAACATTTGCTTCCATCATCATAGTCCTAGATGCTTCCTGGATGGTCTAGTTCTTTCTTTCCAATACTCCATTCTGTTGTGGAGTCCTAGGAGTAGACAACTATCTCTTTATTCCATGTTTCTCACAGAATTCTATGAACTCACTGGATGTGAATTCTCCACCTCTATCAGACCTCAAACATTTTAATTTTAATCTAGTTTCATTCTCTACCATGGCCTTGAATATTTTGAATTTCTCAAGAGCTTCTAATTTCTCTTTCAGGAAAGTAACCCACATCATCTGGGAATGA
Organism: Cunninghamia lanceolata; assembly: GCA_027924645.1. Classification (NCBI taxonomy): domain Eukaryota; kingdom Viridiplantae; phylum Streptophyta; class Pinopsida; order Cupressales; family Cupressaceae; genus Cunninghamia; species Cunninghamia lanceolata. The sequence goes on from BSBN01001222.1 coordinate 6,436,465, forward strand.
TCATCAATTAATAACGTAAAGTATCTATCACCTTCCACACTCCTTATTCTTGTCGGACCACATAGATCAGTATGAACTAAGTCCAATAATCTGATAGAGGATTGTTCCTTGCTTTTGATTGAGACTCTGCTTTGTTTCCCCAACTGACATTCTTTGCACAAACTATTTGTAGGTTTCACCAGTTTTGGAATATCTCTTACAGCCTGGGTGTTGCTTATCTTGATGATATTATCAAAATTCACATGACACATCCTCATATGCCATAGCCAACTCTGATCAATTTGCAAAAATAGACAACTTTTACTAGTACCAACTAAATGGAAGATATTACCTTTTGTCTGAGTACCAGATGCAATCTCTGTTCCAGAACTTTCAAAGATCTGGCATTTTCTATTCTTGAATCAGAGATCATAGCCTTTGTCCACCAACTGTCCAACACTGAGAAGATTGTGCTTCAATCCTTCAACATATAGTACATTACCGGTTTTGTTCTTTCCATCAAAAGAAATAGTTCCTCTACCTCTAATTCTACCAGCAGAATTATCACCAAACTTTACCACTCCTCCTTCATACCTTTCCAAATCTAAGAACTTATTTTTGTCACCTGTCATATGGTGAGAGCATCCACTGTCAATGATCCAATCATCCTTTTCTTCAACTTGGGCAGCCAGAGCTCTTTCTACAACTTTATGATTGATAGATTCAGAGGGTATTGGATCTTCTTCCTTCATGGCAATAAACACCCAATCACTTCCAAATTTGTTTCCTATCTCTGATTCATCATCTGTTACTCCTTCATTATCATCCTCTTCATGAACATAGTAACAATTCTTTTGGAACCTTGATCTATTAGGATTTGGCCTTGAAAATCTTTCCAGACACTTTAAGGCAAAATGACCAATCTTATTGCAGTTAAAACACTTAAAAGGCAATTTCCCTTCATACTTACTGGATCCTCTTGGCAGTCTTTTTGCAATAAGGGCTTCAAGCTGAGAAGTTTCAGATTCTTCTTCTTCCAGGTCTTTTCTTGCTTTTTCATACCATGAAAGTTTCCTTGAAGAGTTCTATCCCAGATCAAACCTTTATTTTCCTTTCACTGAAGCACTAGCTTTGAATGCAGATTCAGTCTTGGGGGGGACATCTCCAAACTTGGTCATTTCAAATGCGGCCAATTTACCAACCAAGTGATCTCTTGTGACACTTGAATGGGCTCTAAATTCTTCTATGGCAGCAACCTTGATTTTATAAGAAGCGGGAAGGGATCTGAGAACTTTGCCAACAATCTCATCTTCATCCAAGACTCCACCAGCACATCTAATGCCACAAACAAGCTCATTTACTCTTGGCATAAAGGTAGTGATATTTTCATCTTCTCTCATCTTCAAATTTTCAAATTTCCCTTTCAAACTCTGTAACCTTGCACATTTAACATACTTGTCTCCTTCATGCAGAAGTTCCAGTTTTTCCCAAATCTTAAAAGCAATTTGTAGATCAACAACATTTGTAAGCTCTGAATCAGACAAGGTGCTTAGAAGGGCTTCTTTAGTTCGTAGATTGTTTTCAGCATTTGTGATTTCACTTACGGATTTTAGGCCATTCTGAGGAGGTGTATACTTTGTTGTAGCCATGGTCTAGTATTGCATTCGCATACATTGCAAGTGACATTGCATGCGACTTTTCCAAAGATTAAAATTGGTTCCATCAAACTTCATACTATCCTTCTTGTAGGACGACATCTTGGATCTCCTCAAGCGGTTAAGCTCCTTTTAGAGGAACTTGGCTCTGATACCAATTGTTAGATTCAAGACAAACAACTGAGAGGAGGGGGGGTGAATCAGTTGTCTAAAACTTTCTTCCAATTAAACACTTAAATCCACTTTGTAATTCAGCAACATAATAATTAATCAATCATGGAAACACAATGCATTAAATAAAGAGCAAAAACACATCAACACATAAGACACTAAGATTTTGATGTGGAAAACCCGGTTAAGGGAAAAACCACAGGGTGATTAACCCAAGATTGTATTCTCTATTAGAAGAATAGAAATAACAAAATGGCACATGCCAATTAGGGCTCACTACCTGAGCACACTTCTCACAAGAGGCTCACTACCTACAAGAGACACACTGTCTACAGAATAATAAGTATCACATACTTGAACTGGAGAATAGTACCTTCACCATGCTTGAATCAATTCCATTTAAGCCCAAAACTTCTACTCTGTCTTTCGCTCTCTTCCTCACTACCACACTCACATCTCCAAAAGACACACTTTGAAATGACTTTATAACTCCTTATTTATACAAGACATCGACTTAGGAATAATCATCTAAGTCAGTAAACATCTCCAAGAACATCTGCAAGATGTGTAATTCATTTGGTTGGCCAAACTTAGGAAGAACACCATCATTCGGAAGTTATTCTTCAATTGCGGGATCAAACTCTAATGTGGACCACCAACATGAACTAGACACACTCCAAAGATCACCACAAGCTTTCCTGAATCACCAAGAACATCCATACTTCATCTACTTACTAAAATCCTTATCTCCTTCATCTGAAACCTCAAGAACACAGACTGTCATCACTGTCATAATGGAGTAGATGCTTGTGGACCTCCAAACCACTAACCAACTGAGTTATAACTTCTCATGGACTTCCTAAATACTCCACCAAATCTGTAGAATAGGATATTTCCTTTTCGGATCCCACCGGACCTATTTGTGTTACTCTGTCACCTCTGATCATCTGTCGGAACCAGTTTTACTTGAGGGGCCATAACTTATTCAGATCTTCATGCGGAGCTCTGAAATCTTTACTGGATCATCTTAAGACATTTATCTACAAAGCCTTTTAACCACATCCTCTGAAACTCATCTTATCTTGGATCTTTACCTTACTGTCTTCACTGTTCTCTTTGTTCCTGATATGACTAATTTTCTCAATATCCTTAGCACATAGCTCATCTAATCCTTGTCATCAATGCAACGGGACATCAATGAAAACACCGGTTAGGCCCATACTTCAACAGATCTCTTGTGCCGACACGGTTTTGGTCTAACAAGTCTTGAATGACATTTTTTAGACGAATACAGTCATTAGTTTTGTGTCCTCTTCCCCTATGGTATTCACAATAGTGGGTATCATTCCACCAAGGAGGTTTGACAGGTGGCTCATAGTCGCTTGTGGAGGGAAGGGTGATGTCATTGTTTGCTAACAACTTTCTCAAGGTAGACTCAAGTGATTCTCCCTATGGTGTAAACTTTCATCTAGAACAGAAATTCCATGGTGATTGTCTCTGCTCATTTGATGGAGGCTTGTTGGGTGTTACGTTGTTTGGAGCTCCCTTGAGATTGAGAATCGATTGTTTAGAGGCTACTAGCTTGGCATCAACCACTCCATCGTTGACTATGTTTATGTTCTTGGTCCAAAATTTTGACTTGTCTATGGTATAGTTAGAGTTAGGGTTGTCTTTGAACAATCTTATTTTCCCTTCTATGATCATAGCTTTTTTGATAAATAATCCCATCTCAATCACTTTCATGAATGTGGTAGGACCTTGGATTTGTATTTGATAGCTAAGATTGGGGTTGAGGTTGTGGATAAACATTTATGTCATTTGTTTCTCTAGTATATGATGAGGGCATTTGCTTTCTAGTTGTCTCCACCTTTGTAGGAAAGTAGCAAAGGATTCCTCACTTTTCTGTTTCATGTTACAAAGGTCCAACATAGATACCTCATGCTCAATGTTGTATGAGAAATGTGTGACGAACTTGTTTACTAACTCATCAAAAGTTTTGATACCCGGGGGTAGTCAAGAGAACCATTCCATGGCTTGTCCTCCTAGTGATCGAGGAAAAAGTCTCATGAGGAAAGTTTTGTTGTGGGCTACCTCTAGACATGCAGCGCTAAATTCTCGGATGTGGTCCCTGGGGTCACCCTTTCCTCTATATTTGTCAAACTTGGGAACTTCAAACCGAAAGGGGAAGGGTACCATGCTCAAGCTTTTGTCAAAGGGATATGGCAAGATATCCTCCAATGAATAAATTTTAGTGGACGTCCCTATTTGGAGGTCTTCAAATTTCTATTGCAAGGTCTGAATTTGCTTTGTTAGCATGTCTATAGGTATGTTTTGAAGAGATCTAATGTCTCAAGTTACTGCTTGGAACCTCAGTTGTTCATCAGCAAGACTTGAACTGTTGGTGAACTCTTAACTTCTACTGCTGGACAGTGTCTCTCTAACAGTTGCTTAGTCATCGGCCACACTCGAGCATCGGTAGACTTGGTTAGTGCTGCACTGATCACTTTGGTCTCACTGATGGTATTTAGCTATCGGGTTGACTTTCTATATCAGTGGGAGTGAGGACTATTTGGCTGATCTGCAAGGTTACACCGACGGAGGGCTAGCTATCGGCATGACAATCATTGTTGGCATTGGTTTGCAAATGTCACTCTGACAGTTACTGTCACTCCGATGAAGGGTTAGCAAAGCGTTGGCGTCGGCGTGAGAACCACTATTAGCCCAACCTTGGGAAGTCACTACCGATAGTCTTGTGTCTTTCCGATGAAGGCTTGGATCGGCATGACCATTACTATCAGTGCATTTTTGAAATGTCACTCCGACGTTCTTCGTTACTCCAAAGGAGATTGAAGGGTTGGACATCAGCAAGAAAAGATCCATTGGTGTTGTTCGGTGATATCACTCTGATTACTTAAGTCACTTTGATGAAAGATATCAGCTAGAGTCTTCTGGTAGACTGGTTGGTCTTGTTGGCATAAGTGTCGACAGTTAACATTCTTGTGGTCATGTATATATATTTCAGCTACGACCGATGTCTGGTGCATGTGGGACTAATGAGTCCTCTTGAATGTGAATAGTTAGACGACAGTTATGTGACGGTTGGAAGACAGCGATGCTAAGTCAGTTGGAATGAACAATTAGGGCAGAAGTTAAAATGGTTTTGCTCTTGAAGACTGTAGTATATATAGATTTGGTGAGGTCGTCAGATGATGTTGATGAAGAGATTCGATCATATTGTTCCTTTTTGATGTATAGTGGAAGTGAACTATTTTGTATGATTTGAGAATCAATACCTAAGTGAGAAGGTTGGGATCTTTATTGTAATCTTTCAAAGCTTACTGTAAATAAAGATTCTCTCTCTTGTGGTGGTGGGTTTTTTACCCGAAAGGGTTTTCCCACATACATCTGGTGTTGTTCTCTGTTATCTTGCATGTTTATTTTGTTTTTCTGGTGTGTTCATCTATGTATTTGAATTAAACATTACCTGTCTGCATTATCCCCTTTGAATTAACATTAGGGAAGTTGTATTCTGCACCTCTACTTTCCTTACAAGTGGTATTAGAGCCTGGCCAGTTGTGTTATCCTTGTTGGTAGGTTGGGTTTTTTGTGTTAGTTCTGTGAGTGGTAGTTCTGTAGAGGTCTATTTTTTAAAATAAGATGGCAAGCACATCAGGATAAATAGACATTGAAAAGTTCAATGGCACAAACTTTGAATTGTGGAAGCTTAAGACTAAAGATTTGCTAGTCGACAGAGATCTTTGGGTTGCTGTGTCTAGGACTAAACCTCCAGCCATGAAGCAAGAAGACTAGGACTTGGCAGATAGGAAAGCCAAAGGACTAATAAGATTAATTTTAGTGGATTCTGTTCTGTTGAACCTCCATGAGGAGAAGACTGCAAATGCTTTGTGGAAGAAGTTGGGAGATATTTATCAGGGCAAGTCCTTGGTGAATAAACATTTCCTCATAAAGAAGTTGTATTCTCTAAAGATGGATGAAGGAGCATCTGTAGCAGACCATTTGAACTCATTTAATTTGAGTGTTACACAGTTGATGTCTGTAGGTGTAAAAATAGAAGAGGAGGACCATTGTATGCTTCTATTGTGTTCCTTACCTAACTCATGGGATCATCTTGTGATGGCTATTGGAAGTACAACAACCACGTTTACAATTGAAGCAGTTGTTGCCTTGCTGTTATCTGAAGAGATGCGGAGGAAATATTTTGAGATCGCCAAAGAGGCCCTGTCTGTTCAAGGTAGATCAAAGGAAAGAGGCAAGAAGGACAAGAAGTCTAAGTCCAAATCAGAGGGGAGATCAAAATCTCCTGGCACAAAGTCCAAGGTGAAGTGCTGGAATTGTGGGCAGAAAGGACACATCAGAAGAGACTGCAAAGAGGAGAAGAAGAAGAAGAAGAAGAAGAAGAAGAAGAAGAACTTCTTTGACAATGATTCTTCTCATAGTGACGTTGATGCCTTCATTGCTGCCTTGGCAACGCCTGCATCTGAAGATGTATGGCTAGTGGATTCAGGAGCATCTTTTCATATGACATCTCACAGAGAATGGTTCACAAAGTATGAACCATATGCTGGTGGGAAAGTGTTCCTGGCAAGTGATTTGACACTAGAAATTATTGGCCGAGGAAGAGTCAGAATCCAGTTCCCGGATGGCAGAATAAAGGGAATGAATGGAGTATTACACAGACCAAGTCTAGCTCAAAATTTACTTTCTGTTAGTAAGCTTAATGATGTTGGAGTGCAAGTTACTTTTGTGAATGGTGGCTATAAGATGACTAGAGGTTCTATTGTACTGGCAAAGGGTGAATGCATTGGAACTTTGTATAGGTTAGATGCTAAACCAATGTGCTATAATAGTGTCTCTGTAAAATCTGAAAAAGCTACTATTGTAACACATGATGCAAACTCTATGGAAGTTAAACTTCCTGCAAAGAAAACAATGCTCTGGCATCATAGACTTGGTCACATAGGTGAAAAAGGTTTTAAAACCTTGAAAAAAAAAACCCTGGTAGATGGGCTGATTGATTGTAATCTGGAGTTCAATTTCTACAAACATTGCATATATGGAAAACAGAACCATGTTTCTTTTTACTCTAGTTCTTATAAATCTTCTGGTGTTCTGGACTATGTACATTCTGATGTTTTTGGTCCAATTGATGTTCCTTCTTTATCTAAATCAAGATACTACGTATCATTTATTGATGATTATTCGAGGAGGGCATTTGTATTTTTTTGAAAAATAAATCAGAAGTGTTCAGTCGGTTTAAAGAATTTAAAACTCTTGTGGAAAATTGGATTGGTAGAAAAATAAAATGTTTGAGAATAGATAACGGTGTGATTACTACAATGCAGATTTTGATAAATATTGTATTGCTCATGGAATAAAAAGGCATAAGACTACACCTTATACTCCACAGCAAAATGGAGTTGCTGAAAGGTTGAATCGATCATTGATGGAGAAAGCAAGAAGTATGTTGAGTTATGCTGATCTTGAACAAAGGTTCTGGGCTGAGGTAGTTGCTACAGCTTGTTACTTGTTGAATCGTTCTCCTACTTTGACATTGTTTGATAAGACACCTATGGAAGCATGGTCTGGAAAGAATCCCTCTCTAAGACATCTTTGTGTCTTTGGCTCTGAGGCATATGCTCATATTCCTGAGGTAAAAAGATCTAAGCTGGATTACAAGGCAGTCAAGTGTATCTTTATTGGCTATGGAGTCGGTGTTAAAGGGTACAAGCTTTGGAATCCTGAAACTAAAAAAGTAATTTATAGTAGGAATGTAATTTTCAGAGAGCTGAAACCTTTGGTTATTGATCCTCAGTCGGAGAAGACAGAAAAGAAGAAATAAAAGAGTGTTGTTAATATCCCTCTGACCCCTGTAAAAGAGGAACAAAAAGCACCAAGTGTAGATGATTCAGAAGTGAGTTCGAGTAGCTCTGAAGATTCAGATCAGAGCAAGAACTTGAACCTGCACCTCAGCCATTGAAGCGGTCTACACGTGAAAGAAGACAACCAGATAGGTATGGATTTTTAGTACTTGATTCAAGTTGTGCCTATGCTTTGCTTACTAATACTAATGAACCTAGGATAGTGAAAGAAGCTATTAGTTTACCTGATTTAGATTCTTGGTTGGAAGCCATGGATAACTAAATGTCATCGTTGGAGAAAAATGGATCCTAGGATCTCGTGCCCCTGTCTAAAGGTAGAAAACCTGTGAGCTGTAAGTGGGTATTTAAAAAGAAATATGGTCTAGATGGTAGTATTGATAAGTACAAGGCAAGACTAGTTGCTAAGGGGTATTCTCAAAAGGAAGGTATAGATTATGGAGAAATCTTTTCTCCTGTAGCTAAGTTGACATCCATTAGATTTCTATTGTCACTTGCAGCAGCGTATGACTTTGAAATTGAGCAGATGGATGTGATGACAACATTTCTTCATGGGGACCTTGAAGAAGAAATTTATATGTCCCAACCAAAGCATTTTGTGGTAAAATGTAAAGAACATTTGGTGTGTAAACTTAAAAAATCTCTTTATGGCTTGAAGCAATCTCCCAGAATGTGGTATCAAAAATTTGATATGTATGTTTTATCTTTGGGATATGTGAGATCTAAATCTGATCATTGTGTCTATTATAAAACTGATGGTGATCAGATTCTTATAATTGCACTGTATGTGGATGACATGTTATTCATTGGCAATGGTAAGGGAATGATCTCAAATTTAAAATCTTAGTTGTCCTTGAAATTTGAAATGAAGAATTTGGGGGCAGTGAAGTACATTCTAGGAATGGAAATCAAAAGGGACAGATCTAGTAGAAAGCTTTGGCTCAGCTAAAGAAAGTATATTACCAATGTTCTTGATAAATTTAATATGTCTGCTTGCAAATAGTTAGTTGTTCCAGTTTTGTAGGGAACAAAACTATCTATTGAAGATTGTCCAGAATCTTTGAATGAAATTGACGACATGAAAAAAATGCCTTATGCAAGTGTTGTTGGCAATTTAATGTACACAATGGTCTATACCAGACCAGACATTGCCCAGGTAGTGGGAGTTTTGAGCTGATTTATGGAAAATCCAGGCAAATCACATTGGGATGCTGTGAAGAGAGTCATGAGGTACTGGAAGGAAACTTCTGACTATGCTATTTTCTCTCATGGAAACTCAGTTGGGTCTCAGAGGTCTATCAGCATTCAGGGATATGTTGATTATGATTGGGCAGGGGACATTAACAGTAGAAGATCCACCAGTGGATATGTATTTGCGTTAAATGGTGGTGCTATCAGTTGGATGAGCAAGCGGCAGGCTGTAGTCACTTTGTCCACAATAGAGGTAGAGTACATGGCAGCTACTCGTGCATGCCAAGAAGTTGTTTGGTTGAAGAGATTATGTTCTAATGTCAGTTTTGATGTAGGGAAGATACAAATTTTTTGTGACAGTCAAAGTGCTATCTGTTTAGCGAAAAATCCTACTTTTCATGCTAGGACAAAACATATTGATGTCCAACATCACTTTGTTCGTGATATGGTGGAAGACAAAAAGGTAAAGCTAGAAAAGGTTGATACTTTGGAAAATGTTGCAGATGCCTTGACTAAACCAGTGAGCATGGCCAAGTTCAAATGGTGTTCAGATGAAATGGGTCTTCGGGTCCATAATTCTCAGTAATCAAATGAGGATTAAGAGGTAGTAGTCATCTCTTCGACAAGTGGGAGATTGAAGAGATCTAATGTCTCAAGTTACTACTTGGAACCTCAGTTGTTCATCGGCAAGACTTGAACTGTCAGTGAACTCTTAACTTCTTCTATCGATGGACAGTGTCTCTCTGATAGTTACTTGGTCATCAGCCACACTCGAGCATTGGCAGACATGGTTAGTGCTACACCGATCACTTTGGTCTCATCGATGGTAGTTAGCTATCGGGTTGACTTTCTGTATCGGTGGGAGTGAGGAGTATTTGGCTGATCTGCAAGGTTACACCGATTGAGGGCTAGCTATCGGCATGACAATCATTGTTGACATTGGTTTGCAAATGTCATTCTGATAGTTATTGTCACTCCGATGAAGGGTTAGCGAAGCGTTGGTGTCAGCGTGAGAAGCACTATCGGCCCAACCTTGGGAAGTCACTACCGATAGTCTTGTGTCTTTCCGATGAAGGCTTGGATTGGCAAGACCATTACTATCAATGCATTTTTGAAATGTCACTCCGACGGTCTTCGTTACTCTGATGGAGATTGAAGGGTTGGATGTCGGCAAGAAAAGATCCATCGGTGCTGTTCGGTGATATCACTCTGATTTCTTAAGTCACTCCAATGAAAGATATCAACTAGAGTCTTCTGGTAGACTAGTTGGTCTTGTCGGCATAAGTGTCGACAGTTAACATTCTTGTGGTCATGTATATATATTCTGGCTACGACCGATGTTTGGTGCATGTGGGACTAATGAGTCCTCTTGAATGTGAATAGTTAGATGGCAGTTATGCGACAGTTGAAAGACAGTGATGCTGAGTCAGTTGGAACAAATAGTTATGGCAGAAGTTAAAATAGTTTTTCTCTTGAAGACTGTGGTATATACATATTTGGTGAGGTCGTCAGATGATGTTGATGAAGAGATTCTATCATATTGTTCCTTTTTGATGTACAGTGGAAGTGAACTGTTTTGTATGATTTGAGAATCGATACCTAAGCGAGAAGGCTGGGATCTTTATTGTAATCTTTCTAAGATTACTGTAAATAAAGATTGTCTCTCTTGTGGTGGTGGGTTTTTTACCTGAAAGGGTTTTCCCACATACATCTGGTGTTGTTCTCTGTTATCTTGCATGTTTATTCCATTTTTCTAGTGTGTTCATCTGTGTATTTGAATCAAATGTTACCTGTCTACATTATCCCCTTTGAATTGACATTAGGGAAGTTGTATTCCGCACCTCTGCTTTCCTTACATGTTTGGGTCCATTGTTTTCTTTCCTTTGTCTTTGTCAAGGGAGCTTTCCTCATTTGTGCTCTTTTTGTGAGTTCTTTCCTCTCCTAGTTCTTTCAATGCATCGACATCAAAGTCAGTGGGGAGTTTAAGCCCTTGGTTTTCTATGTAGAGGAAGGACTTTGAAGGGTCTCAGTTGATGACTTTGTCCATCATGCATTGGAATTTCCTATCTTGGAGTGCTTGTCGTATGTCATTTTTAGAGATTTCCTCATCACTATCATGTGGGGATACAATTTTGTCTGATGTTCTCGCCATTTCAAGTTGCTTTTGTGTCTGGGATCTAGTTAATACCATGCGGTGTGGTTTGGGATGGGATGCTACGAGATTGGACACTTTGACAAGGTGAGTTTGAAGGTTGCGGTGAAGGGGATACTTGTGGTAAAAAAATTTTGACAAGGGTTTTCTGTGATCTATGATTTCAAATGAAGTAGTCGATACAAAACGATAGCCACAAGTAAGGATGTTAGGAATCCGCTTACTTGAAAGGGACTAGTCTTGCACCAACACAACTAGTGAAAAGTTCCAATAGAGAAGGATGATGTATCCTGATAGTGGAGACTTTACTAGTGATTGTTTGGGTTTAATATGATCTAGAATTATCTTGTCATAACCTGGTTTGATACTTTTTGACTTAGTTTTTGGGAAGATTTGGACGAGGTGGACGAGATAATTAACAAAAAAAAGAGGGTACACTATGGAAAACAGATAGGAGAAGTGACAGCACAGTAAATTTGATCTCTAAAACTGGAACAAGGCTGAAATGGGTACTCATAAAGGTTGAAAATTTTCTCTCAAAAGACCAGGAAATGCTCACTATTGTGGATGCGCAGCTACAAATGCATTGGGACAGAAGGTAAATGCACAGCAAGTCAGAATATATGTGCAACTCTGGTAAACAACAAAAGTGCAGGAACAGACAATAAATGCATAGTAGGTCAAAATATATGCGCAGCAGTTCGAAATATATGCACAGCTCTGCAGTACAAATGTGCAGCTCTGGGTTTTTTGATTGTTTTGCAATGTTTTTGGCACATTTTTTGATGTTTTTGGTTTCTTGGCTGAAAGTTGGTCTTTTTGGCAAGTAAGACACAGCAAACACAAAGAATATTTTCATGATTTTGATTTTTTTTTGTAATTTTTGGACATTTTTTACTAAAACAAGTACAAATCCTAGGCTGGTAGGGGCAATATAAACTGAATTCTCACTGTTACGTGAGGCATCTTTGGGAGGTGACAATGGCCCTTCCCGGCACCAGTTTATAGGGGATTTTGGCTTCTAAAACAATGGATAATTAGTAAGTGCAACCGTTCAAGTGGTTATACATGTGGCAGCGCTACTCTCTGTTATGGAGTCTCCCAGCCTTCAAGGGTTATGCCTTGGAGGGTTTTGGGGGAGGTTGGTTGTCGGTATAACTTAACAACACTCATTGTTTGAAGCTTTCACTCCAAACACAATTTATTTATAGTGGCTAGGCAGAGCTTGGCTTTAGCTTGTTACCAATTAAGGTCGTTCCCACTTGGATAGAAGGATATCCAAGGGCAGGCCTCTCTAAAGGAAACACATGTGAAATGATAGGTTTGGCATTTTGGTCACCCAAAGGAGGGGAGAGCATAGGCCTACTATCATTCCAAAAACATGAAAGACAATGGTTCTTTTCCCCTAATTAAAATAAAAAAAAACTAAATGAGTTAAGTTACTTGGGCATACACATGATTTGTTAACTTTGAAAGAAACAAGATAGCAATGGTTCAATTTTATATCTTTCTAGTAGGGACTACGTTTGAGTTGATGCAACAAGATCAAATTACAATCCTCCTAGTTAGAGCTAAATGAGATTTGCATGAACATCCATTTACTTTCCTTGCTAATTAGATCTAGACATGAGTTAACAAATGCATCTATATAACTAAACCAGCCCCTAACCTATAAGTAGATCTAAGAATATTCTTGCGAGAAGTGTTAGCGTTAGCGAAATCACAAGAAATAACTCTCAAAGTCCCTGTCAAAACAAATATGCAGCTACAGATGATACATGCACAGAAATAGAATACATATGTGTAGAAAGACAAATGCATAGATTCAGAAGATAAAAGCGCAGAAATAGATGATATATGTGCCGAAGTAACAGATGCGCCGAATAAGAGATCAAATGCATTGAAACAGAGCATGAACGCACTGATCTGTCAGATGTGTGGAAATAGAGCTCAGATGCGTGTTAGAAATGATCAGATGCACAGAATCCTCCTGTGTATGGAACCTAATCCACAAAAACTTAGTTTTGAGATTAAATTGGGGCAAGGCCCCACCGTGGGCACCAAAAAAGTTATCAAAAAATTGGAATGATTATCAATAGTATCAAATAACCCAATAACTCAATGGAAAAATAAATACTCAAGATTCAAAACAACAAAGATAAACCTTGCAAACCTTAATACTTCATAGCTTCCATTGGTCGCCTATCTCGATCGATCTTTCATAATGGATGAAGCCCTCAGAAAGTGCACTTCCTCAATTTTTCCTTCAAGATGTCAATGGAGAATGGTTATGATAGTTATTGCAATGAAGATGAGCTTCACAACAATGGTAATGGTAACAAGATAACAAGTTGATCGTAAGCAATGGAGGAATTGGGTGCCAAAGGCGTGCTGTGATTCCTATAGAGTAAGGGTACTAAAGGCTTGGATGATACAAATGGAGGAATAGGGTTTGATTTATAGACTTGTGAGAGAGAAGATCAATGGTATAGAATGAATAAGAAGATCAACGGTTGAGAAACCTTGAGAGGATGTGCACAAATAGAAAGAAGACAAGTGTCACACAAAAGGCTCCTTTTTTGAGTTAACTGCTTTCTTTTATAAAGATAAGATTTGATTTCATAAATTAGAAAGTTTTTTTTCTAATTTAAGAGTTGTTGATAAAAATAAGATTGATTAAATAAATTAACTCAACTTGTGATTTGCTTTTTGTATGATTTGAGAGAAATTAAATAATAAATTATTTAATTTTGTGTGCATGAAGAAGAAGATTGATTTTTAGAAGATTTGGAAGATTTTTGAGGAATTTGAAGATAAGAAAGAAAATTAAATAAATAAATTTATTTAATTGTTTGTGCATGTTTTGGAAGAATAAATAAAATATTTGATTATATTTTATTTTTAGAGATTGAGAGAATTTAAATAAATTTGATTGATTTATTTAAATTTGGAGGAATGATTTGATTTATTTAAATAATTAAAATTATTTAATTGTTTGGAAGAATAGAGTTGACTTCAATGAAATTAATTAAATAAAGGTAATTTATTTAATTAATGAGAGGAATATGAACCAAATAAATAAATTAATTAATTTATTTATTGATAGAGGAATATTAAGATGAAATAAATATTAAGAATATTTATTTAGACAGAGTCGTGTCATTTTTAGGTGTATACAATTTCTGTAGCATAACGATAGATAGAAGATAATAGATATGGAGATCTAGAGTGATTTCAATAACATGATGATACTTGAAGATGGATCCCCTCAAATGGCTTGGGTGAGGCTTGAATTATAGGAGATGAGGGATAAGAAATGATGGCTAGGATTGAAAGGTGAATTATGTGATGTGGTTGGCTAAGATTAAAATATAATTTAATTTTGGATCCCTTCATTTAAAAAAAAGTAGTGGTGTGACAAGTGTGAGGATAAGAATAGAGGTGACCTAATTTAAATAATGAAATTATTTAAATTAATTGGTAGTGTGAAAAGGCATTTAATGAAAGTTGTAGTATGACACATAATTCAAATAAAAAATTACTTAAATTATGAGAGAGGGACATCTGTTGTGATGAGAATAAAGGTGAAGGCTAATTTAAATAAATATTTTATTTATTTAAATTAGAGGGAAGGAGTAATTAATTAAATAAATATGATTTATTTAATTAATTGGCTAATGGGATAAATGGGATTAAAATGGGATTAGGATGGGAATTAGTTAAATAAATATGATTTATTTAACTAATTAGGTGATGAAAGGGGTATGTGAGGGTCCTAGGACAAAATGTCATAAGATGTCTCAAGTAATGTATCGACAAGGTGATGTAAGACATGGACAATTTTAGGTGTCTACACTACCTAAGTAAGCTTATCATATCCTAGGTACATAATATGCAATGCAATAAAGAAACTTAATGGAACAAAATAGAATAATCCACTAGCAGCCCTCATAAGCATAGATTATGTAGGTATGAAGAGATGGATGAAGGAGTACCAACAATTGAGAATCTATGCTAGGTACCCATGTACAGAATTATCCCCTCAAAAATAAGAGAAAGAAAATATTATAGGAAAAAAACTCTCCACAAGAGAGGATGATGAGAGTAGGGATAAGTCACCTTACTAAAAAATACAGAGAAGGATAAAACTTTGAGAGAACATGTAGCACCCCTCAAATTTTATTCTTTCACATTTATGGTGGAAGCTCAACTTTCAATGCTAAATATGATCTAGGATCGCCAAACTAAGAAGAAACAAGGCCAAAGGTGTATGAAAAATATTTTCTCATTCCTGAAAGGTATATGAGGGAAGAAGAAAGAAAATGAGGATCTTTGGAAATTGCCTAGTTGTCACCATGTTGGTGGTAAAAGGAGTCACAACCAAATTAGTAATCCCAAACCTAACTAAAGAAAGTGACCTATCAAAACCACAAGGAGATAAATGAAGAATAATTACCAAAGATGTGAATAATGCCTCAAAAAATATTCACAATTCTCAAAATCAATGCCAAACTATGATAAATGTTCATAAGATGAATTGGGTACCAAGTAGGATTCAAGTATAGTAAACATGGATGTATAGTGCTCATAATAGGTAAGACAACTAGACCAATGAGAATTTGGTATTCCTATAGAAAGCATCAACATGGACATTGACTAAGTTGAATCTATATACTCATGGATATTTGTAAAATTTGTCACTATGGAAGAAAATAAATGTGGAGAAAGAATAGGAGTGTTCGAATGTGCCCTCATGACATTCGAAATGATGCAACTCCATGTGAGCTATCATCAAAGAGGAGATGAATATCCTCAAATTTTTCTTAATGATTTAAGAGGTGGAACTCCATAGACATATGTCAAATATCTAGTAAGTAGACCTCCAAATGAGTTGAATCAAGAATACTAATATGAATCTACTATAAGGAATCACTAGAAGCCATGGATGAAGCAACACTGGACTCTATAAAAATAAGAGATGATGGAGAGTAGGTCTTCATTACATGTCATTTGACTATTCCACTCATCCACTAATGCAGTGTCCACACATGATGCCTAAGTATAAACAACAAATAAATTTCAAAGTGTTGGAGTAGAAGAATCAAGTGGACTAAAATAATTTTCCTAAAGAAGCTATTTCAATTCATCAACCTACTTGAGAAAACAATAATTTTCGTCATGGTTTTTTTTGTATAGTAAGAACATTTGACCTTACATGATTTGGAAGGATTATATATATAATAATAAAATGAAAAAGGGAGAGAGAGAGAGAGTAAGAGACATGATTAACTCCCTTAAGATCACCCAATCATGAAACCAACAAAACTAAATGAAAAATCACAAGATCACTCCGCAAAATCACTCAATCGAAGAACCCCCCATTACAAAATGATTTTGGTTCTTTATATTTAGAGTGAGTACAATTATCACTTGAAAATATTACAAAATGGATTTAACCTCAATGCTTTATAGATAACCAAATGGATGCACTACAATGATAAAACTATAGATTAGGAGTACAATTAGAAAAACCAATATCACCATTATGTAGAGGTTGAAAAATCATTCACTATGAAAAATATTCCTAAAAGGGAGCTCATATGAGCCTAAATGGATCCTTGGAAAGTCCTAAAATTGGAACTATGTAGCAACACCTAAGACAAACTATAAATTCTAAAAAACCATACATTAAAATTATAAAATACCTATACCACCATGTAGTATGTGAAAATGACCCAAATAAAAAATTTGCACTTAAAAAGGAGCTCATATGCCCAACATATTACCTCCCAAAAATTAAGTGCAAAATGCAAAGCTCCAACCATGTAGCCTCCTATGCAAGGCAAATTAACAACATTTTCAGATTTAGAAAACTTTGCTAAATTTAGTAGAACCTACTAACTTTAGCAACTTCACAAAAAATATAGCCAAATATGGATAACTACTAGATAATGTTGGAAACTCAAAATCTAGTGGAATCACTAGAAAAGATACTAAATATAGTAGATCTCTATGGAATTTGGAAGGATTGTTGTTTATACCACTAGTTGGGGAGATTTGCCAAACTAACCAAATGTCATGTAGGTAGATCAAAAGGTTCATTGATTGCATATTGTCAAGGGGTTTTAAGGGGCCACATGGACAAGAAATGTGGGTTGATATATGTGGAATGTGTCTATGGATTTTAATATCATGAGGGCTTGTGGTGGTATCGGAACCCATAGAGTTTGCATCCAACCAAGGCTATACCTTACAAGATAAGGTCACAAGCCTTACAAAAGAAGGTTGTGGATATTAAAATGGCTATAGTCCTTAAACAATTAGTCAAATTTCAACAAACCATAAATATATTAGATAATGGGTACCCACACCTAGTATTGCACCCCATATTAAAAATGTTTAGATATGGTATGCAGGATGCAAAATATAGCCTGCAACAAAAAATACAAACTAATTTTTGTTCACCAAAAATAATAATATCTACCTAGTTAATAGATGATTCCAATGAACTAGATGTCTAAGAAATTCTTATGCAATCAAGAATATACCAACATGCTAAGGAATATTCTATATATGGAAAAAGCTCCTTAGTGACATGAGGAAAAGTGCTTTGATTTTGACAATTTGATACTTGATCTATGGGTTTTTGGGTATTCGAAACAAGATGTCATGGTTAGATTTGATAAAAAATGTTCCAAAATGATGGATACCTTCTAGATATAGAAAGAAGCTCCCAAATGAAACCATTCATAGATTTTTCCTTCAATGTCTAATCGGGATGTAATAGAAGGAAAAGTCTACTATCTAATATGCTCTAGACTCAATGATGAGCTTAATTGTTTTCCACCAATCTCTAAAATACACCTACAATAGAAAGCCACAAAGAGGAACCCCCCAAAATCTAGTATTTATAGCAAACCTTTTTAATTCTATAGGTCATCTAAGGATGCAAGAGAATAACATACTCAATCTTTCAAGAAAAATAAGATTTGTAATCCTAGATCTCCCAAGAGACTAACTAAAGGGTCTCAAACACTTTGATGCCATGTACTATTTTATTGTGAAGATCACCACCCAAGATCAAGAAGGCCTAAAGTAAATCTCACAGAACTCAAAAGATTAGTACAATATAATAAATTATATTCCAATCAAAGGATGCAATAAAATAAGATTGGATTGCTCATATGAGAGTAAGAGTTAGGTATATATACGATACACCACTAAGAGATGTGAATGTACAACCAACGTGAGATAAAGGAGATGTAGTCACACGTGTGCACAACTCTACCAAATAATTAAAATACATGTCACACGATGCAAGTACAAACTACCCAAGTAGATAACTAATTAAGAAAGATTATATGGTCTTAGGTGCATAATATGTAGCAAATAATAAATTGAATGCAAGAAAATAACATATTGCATCATCTATTATTGTAATGTCAGAAAATGTCCCCTTGGGGGCTTTTCCCTCATAAGGTTTAGCTCCCGGGTCTTTTGCATGCATTTACGACATCTTAGTTCATATTTTGACATCCTGATTGAATGAGACATAGGTTTCATGGCAAAGTGGACCTAGGAGGACCCCTTGAGTTGTACCTTGCCCAAAATAGGGGGGAGGACTTGGGCACCCACACCCTAGTCCTACCCTATTTTGGGGCAGCCCCAATTTCTGGGTGTCAATTTATGACCGTTATTTGGGTCCTTTGCCGACACGGTAAGTTTGAATTATGAAACTCTTGGTGGGAGTGTTTGTAGTTGCATATAAAAGCATGTTTAGGCATTCATTTAGAAACTAGATGATTACTAGCAAGAAATGGTACTCTCAAGGTGATTCAAGGCTTTCATAGTGTTGTAAGAGCAGACTTGTGTTGTTTGTGTGTTTGTAATTGCAGATTTGAGCATTCATCTCCTCATGGAATGAAGAGCATCTTACTCCCATGAGATCTTCACTACAATGTGATATTATTGTGCTTTCTATCATTGTTTTATTTGGATTTGGCCTCTGCCTCACAAGGGCACGCTCTCTCTATCTAACAAAGGTGTTTGGAAGACTTAAGTGTCCTTTCGGGGCTTGACTAAGGCAAGCTCCTAAACACCACAACCCCCAAACCAAAGTCTTGTGATTGCAGGTTATAGGTGTCGTATTTGGGAGAAGTGAAGTTATAGGAAGGATTGGCAGGCATCAAGGATTCGAGAACTAAAGAGAAGCAGGACACTAAAGCATTTCTAGGACTTGGGCGCTCGTTCTAGTGTCCTCCGAAGCTGGATTTCCAAAAATAGAAGTTACAGAGCTAATCAGTGTCAGAAGGAGGTCCGGATCCCACAAAGAAACTAGTACCTTGGACTTGGGCGCCCGCTCCAGTGTCCCTAACTGTTCCACCTTGAAACCCTGAAAATAGGTATTCTATGATTTGTTGTTTTACTTCCATTTGCAAGAGCATTTTCTGTTATTCATCAGTTTATTGTTGTATCTACATAATTAGGGTTTTAATGGTTAATTGAGCATAGGAGAGAGAAAATTAACAATTAAATTCCCTAATCCAAGTTTCCCTACATCTCACAGCGACCTAGGGTATGATAGTGCTTGTCACTCGACCCTAGATCCTTGAATGTTAAGTGAAAACGCGGATTTAAACATCAAAACACTAAAACATTAACAAATCCAAATTTCCACCTAAACATTTTGGTGAACCCATGTTTTTGGACTTAAATTGCAACTTTTCGAGTGTGTGTCTTTAGATTTGGATTGATTTCATTCATTTTATTGCATTGAGAAAAATTCAAAAAAATTGAAAAATTGGAAAAATACAAAAAAATTGCATTGTTTGTCTTACTAAATTGCATCAATTCTTCCTAAATTTTCCTAATTAATGATTTTTGCATTACATCTGATATAAAATATAGAAAATAAAAAAATTCATATATTTGCATTGCATTTTCATTATTTATTTGCTAGGGTTTTGTGGAAATTTTGACAATTTTGATATAACCTAGTAATTCCAAAATCTAGGGTTAGTAGGCAAAATCTTTTGTTAGGTTTTTCTACTGATTTTAGAAGCTCATTCAAATTAATATTTGGCTGTAGTCTTTCATTTTAGTGTAAATTTGCATTTAGATTTAAAATATTTGCAATTTTGCATAGAAAATTTCAACAAAAACTAGCAATTTTGATGCATTTTCATTAAATTTGCATGGGCATTATGCATGATCAATATTGAAAATCATTTTCAGATCTGAGAGTATTTAATTTTCATCATAAATCAGACTTCAAAACATTCGCATAGCATTTTGTCCCAAGATCTCAAACCTAGGGCTTCAAAAACAACGATTTTCACTAAATTTAGCCTTATTGACTCTATAAACTTGCACCATAGGCATGTTGTGAGAAGTATTTTTGCATTAATTTTATGTTATCAAAGAAATTATTTTCTTCCCCTCCTAAAAAGATTCACAACACCTTTTTTATCGAGCTCTTGTAGTGAAAATTCGGTGAAAAACTACACATTTTGGTTATTTTTGCCCTAGGGTTTGACCCAGTTTGCACTCTAAGTGTGTTGTGATCAATTTTATGGATTGAGGTGACTGATATAATTGATATTATTTTTTGTACCTCCTAAAATTCCTTACAACACCCCCTTTGCTAGGTCTTGGAATTAAAAAACTGTGAAAATGGCCTATTTTTACTATATTTTCACTAGGGTTTTACCTTAAGTGGCACTAAAAGCATGTTGTGTTGGGTATTTTGGAACCAAGTGGCTTTTATTACTGATATTAGTTTTTTTCCATCATCATTTTCCTCACAACACCCTTTGTCATGCTCTTTTGAATCTAGATTTGGTGAAAAATTTGCCTATTTTGACATATTTTCACTATATTTCGACTTGGCATTAGCTTAAAATCGCATCAAGAGTGTGTTGAGAGTGACCATATTGCTGTTTTGGACTGATATCAGAGATATAACTTGCTTCCCTTGGCTGAAATCCTTACAGCATCCTTTGGTTCATTCATTTGCATTGAAAAAGTATCAAAAAATCAAGCACTCTGGGCTATTTTTGCTCTTGTCTTTTGCACCAATTTTGAAAAGCTTTCAAAATATGATTTTGCATTGGTTTGAGCATATAAACATGGACCCTAATCAAAATAGAAACAATAGGTTCCCTCCTAGATCCTACATGAAAAGAAAAGCACCTGAACTTGAGATTGTTTTTACACCTCATGATAAAACAATCGGTGATTGACCTCTTTACATCACTATGAAAATAATGGGAAACCATGTGAATGGAACTCTTATTGACCCTAATTGCATGACTAATGTTTCCATTGAAGAGTTCCTCTTTTCACATCAACTAATGCAAGGTTCTTATGATATCTTGAGCATGATGATTAAGACGCATAAGGGAACCTTTATCAAGCCTTTGGGTAAGATATCATTGTTAGTAACATTATCTGGAAAACATGTCGAACAATGGTTTGATGTTGTCCCTATTTTTGACCTCTTTCACATTAAATTGGGACATCCTTGGTTAAAAGAAATGGAGGCTATCCCTTCAACAATACACCATTATCTGAAATTCCCTCTGGATGGCCATATAATCACCATCCCTCACAACAAGTATAAACCTTTGGTTCAGAAAACACATTACAAGTTGAATTACTTTTGGGATAAAAATGAAATGCCCGGTCCTTCTATACATGAAATGACAAAAAATAAACAACCCACATGTGAAGAGAACTTTAGACTAAAAGGACAAGGTCCCTATGCTGAGGTTCCTCCCCTGAAATCCTTAAAAGGATCGGGAGGTCATTGTCAACAACAAAATGTTCCACCGTGACAAATGAGGTTTGATCCCAGTGCTTCATCTTCTAATTTGTAAAAACCTATGAAAGAGCAAGGCCCTGTCTTACAAGAGATAAGTGGTCGAAGAAAGAGAAATAGAAAAGAAAGAGAAAGAAGAAAAAGAAGACAAGAATATGCTATAAATCTTGCCTCTCAACAAGAAAACATTGATCCCAACATTCAACTAAACAACAATGATCCTAACAATGAACAACATGATGAACAAGATATGAATTTGGCTATGGTACCGTATGTCCCACTATCCTCCAACATTAGGGAGTGGGAAGATGATGATGATGATTTGCTTATAGACAACTTCTAGCCCGACAAGGGCCATACATGTAAGTATCTCTAACCCTTTATCTCTCTTGTGATGTGCTTCCCCCGTGATGTGTTCTATGTTGTTTAGGCCTCTTGGGATGACCTTAGATTCTCTTGTAAGGTCCGGGATACTAGGAGAGCACCTATATTGTGACCTTCTTCTATTTGTATCATCATTCTTCTATATTACCTCTCTCTCTAATTTCATCGTTGTGTGTTGTGTCTTACGGACATAGCATTGCGGTTGGTGACTTGGGGGCACCCTCCTATGTGACTATTCCTAAGACACTTGTTTCTCCTCTCTTATTTATTGTTTCCCTTCCTCTAGTGTTTCCACCTAGCGTGCGGATGACAAAAAACATTTATACTGATGTGGACCTAGTGTCCCTTTCAGGAGCAATCAAAAAATGGACTTAGTTCCTAATATGACGATGGGGTTATATATTTTATCCGACGCTTGGCTAGTGGAAGCACTCATGCTTTCCGCGTAGTGAATTTCATGATGTTTCTATCGCATTTACAAACCTTAACAATACTGCTGCTCTGTGCACCTTTGTTTGCCTTTGAATCTGGCCTTGGTGGTACTCGATTCGGAGAGCTTTGTGATATAGCCCCATGGTTATCCTCGAACTCTAGATTCATTGTATAAACTTGGCTCTTTGTGTGGTTAATCATATGCATTGATGTTGTTGTTTATCATAATCTTGTAGACACTAACATGTTTCTTGCAGGGATGTGTTTGTGGGAATATTTGGCGATCGTAAAGTACATGTCACCTCCGAGGGGCATGGGCTTTGTGGAATTTGGTGTTCCCTTATAGTGTGTTTTCTTCCTACCTTAACGTGCTTGATATCAATAACTGATATCAACCACCTTAAGGTGGGGGCATATATAAGGTAAGCTGTCTGTTATAGATGTTAGCAATGTGTTTGACCTCAGATGTAAAGACTTGTGCCCTAGAGTAGTGCATCATGCATCCTAAGCTTGTTTTCAATCAATCAATCAATCATGTAATCCCTCTACAGAGGTAGGATATCGCATATATCCTTTTTATCTTAAGACCTCTACAGAGGCGGGGATTGTGTATTTCTCATAGCAGATTGCATCATCCTATCATTTTCAAAAGTCCTCTGCGGAGGCAGGGAGTGGTTTTGTGACTAACTCAACCCTTAAGCATGTTTTCGGTGATTGTTGTGGTGAAGCCCAATCATCGGTGTGTGCCTATAATGTGCCTGAGATGGTGTTGAGCCTAGAAATAGGAACAATCCATCGCTTATCTACTGTGTTTTCTCTATGTCTTCAAGTGTGTGTGTTGGCATGCTTGATTTGTGTGGCATGTTTGTTGCCCCATATGTAGTCTAAAGACTTGCTCGATGAGTACATCCTACATTTTGGGAGGTTTTGTGTGTCTTGTGTGTGTGTTGCCCCATATATACAGTCTAAAGACTTGCTTGATGAGTGCATCCTGTATTATGGGAGGTTTGTTTACTTTCCAGTACGTGCATCTGCATTTCATATATATGAGAAAAAGAAAATAAATCATGCTTGTCTTCCATACATTAATGTGTCTTTTATGCATTTACTATCTTCTCCATGTTTTGCATGACTGTAACTATCTTCTCTGTGTTTTACGTGGCTATTACTGTTTTCTATGTGATTGGCGTGTCTTCTCCGTGCTTGGCATGTTTGCTATGTTTGTGACCTTACTTTAATGCATGTATTGGCCTTGTGCTTATACATACATTAAAGTGGGGGCTAAATGTAACGTGGGAAAATATCCCCTTTGGGGCTTTTCCCTTATAAGGTTTAGCTCTCGGGTCTTTTGCATGCATTTAGGACATCTTAGTTCATATTTTGGCATCTCGATGGAATGAGACCTAGGTTTCATGGCAAAGTGGACCTAGGAGGACCCCTTGAGTTGTACCCTGCCCAAAACAGGGGGGAGGAATTGGGCACCCGCACCCTAGTCTTGCACTATTTTGGGGCAGCCCCAATTTCTGGGTGTTGGTTTATGACCGTTATTTAGGTCCTTTGCTGACACGGTAAGTTTGAATTACAAAAAACTTGGTGGGAGTGTTTGTAGTTGCACATAAAAGCATGTTTAGGCATTCATTTAGAAACTAGATGATTACTAACAAGCAATGGTACTCTCAAGGTGATTCAAGGCTTTCATAGTGTTCCAAGAGCAGACTTGTGTTGTGTATGTGTTTGTATTTGCAGATTTGATCATTCATCTCCTCATGGAATGAAGAGCATATTCCTCCCATGAGATCTTCACTACAAGGTGATATCATTATGCTTTCTATCATTGTTTTATTTGGATTTGGACTCTGCCTCACAAGGGCACACTCTCTCTATCTAACAAAGGTGTTTGGAAGACTTAAGTGTCCTTCCAGGGCTAGACTGAGGCAAGCTCCTAAATACCACAACCCCCAAACCAAAGTCTTGTGATTGTAGGTTACAAGTGTCGTATTCAGGAGAAGTGAAGTTGCAGGAAGGATTGGCAGGCATCAAAGATTCAGGATCTAAAGAGAAACAGGACACCGGAGCATTTCCAAGACTTGGGCGCTCGCTCTCGTGTCCTCTGAAGCTAGATTTCTAGAAATAGAAGTTATAGGGTTGATCAGTGTCAGAAGGAGGTCTGGATCCCGTAAAGAAACTGGTACCTTAGACTTGGGCGCCCGCTCCAGTGTCCTTGACTGTTCCGCCTTGGAACCCCAAAAATAGGTATTCTGTGATTTGCTATTTTACTTCTGTCTGCAATAGCATTTTCTGTTATTTGTCAGTTTATTGTTGTATTTGCATAATTAGGGTTTTAATGGTTAATTGAGCATAGGAGAGAGAAAATTAACAATTAAATTCCCTAACCAAAGTTTCCCTACATCTCACAGCGACCTAGGGTATGATAGTGCTCGTCACTCGACCCTAGATCCTTGAATGTTAAGTGAAAAGGCGGATTTAAACATCAAAACACTAAAACATTGACAAATCCAATTTTCCACCTAAACAATTATATCTTACATTGAAAGAACCATGTTTTCCCCTATTAAACACAATATCACCTTATTGCATTATCTCGCACATGTAGAGTCAATTACATTTATATGATATTTTATGCTTACATGTTACATGGTTTCTCTCATATGACCTAGTCATGTTTTGAGAAGATACTTTACCACAATTAAGGGCATTAGAGTTAATCCTTCTCTCTTTACATTATTGCACTCACATGACCTCTTCATATCCTAAGAAGCCATTTTACCACATTATTGGCTACAAGCCATAAAATCATATATTTATCATGACTAGGGACCTATCTGCTTACCAATACAAACATGTGCTTGTGCTCTTGGATGCCACATTAAGATCATATGCCACTCTAGTGTCTTACATTCTTGCACAAGTGTTCCTAGCCATTGAGTGCCACATCACCACTTCTTGTTCCCCATGTTTGGGGAAACATAATTATTCCTTGATGCCATCTCTAGCCCATGAAATTTCCATGCTTATTATTTGAGACATTTAAATGCTTGGCATGTGATGTATTCTTTACAATTGTTGCTTTATATGATTATATGCTCACATGCTTACATTTTATTTTTTATGTAGTGTTCTTCACTCTCCTTCAATTCATTATTTCCTATAGATGCTGCTAATTTTAGGGGCATATTCTATTGTTAACAATCTCATGTTGGATTTTCTATACACTTACATGTGCTTACAAAGACTCATATTTAGTATGTCAATAAGTGCAAAAACATGGGGTGGATATATCTAGATGGACCATATATATAGTACCAATAAATTTGATATCTAGTCCTAATGCACTTTTCAAATTTAGGTTTCCCTACCTTGTTGGCTTTAGATTGAGGCTTGTACAACAACTATACTTTCATAATGGCACTTATTAACAAACTTCATTTCAATAATATGGTTGATGACTATATAGTAAAAAAATTAATGAAATGATTGGAGAATGCCTACTTTTTAATATGTAACTTTAATAGGCTTTAAACCTATTTTTAAAGTTATTTATTAATTTTCAAACACAATGTTTGACAAAATTGAAGAGGTATATATCTTCTTATTTTTAATAACTTTTATTTTTTAATCTAAATTTTAAACAAAATATATGAGCCCAAGCTAGACATCATGCTCTACACATTAAAAAACATTTTACAACTATTGTAGGTCATGTTAAGGTGGTCATACACAAGGGGTTTGAGTTTTCTACCTTAATCATATTAAATAATAAATTACAAATATTTCATACAAAATTTTCATCCCAAGCCTCAATAGTAATTATATTTGTCAACAAAATAAGTTTGATAAATATTTTCATTTACTCATCCTTAGGTTATCCATACATGTATCTTTTTGCATCCATAAAAGTTGAAAAGAATGTCACTTTTGTACATCCTTTACTTAACCAACTTTTGTCATTTGGGTATTAGAATAAATTACATATTTAAAACTAGAAACACAATTCTAGATTTAATATTTTGACAACATATTGATATTCTATCTAGAAGTACTTTGAATCACTACCCCAAGAACAACTAATATTAATTTTGAGGTGAAAAATTGTCCCTTTAGTGTCATTTTCAACCCCTATTATCTTTCACTCAACCACATGGCATACCTTGCACTTCATGTGCCTTGTCACCCATTGATCACTAAATGAGGTAGATTTTTACCACTTTTGGTAAAGAGAATTTATTCTCTCCCTCTTATGATTAATGATATTAAGTTTGTATTTGTTCCCATTTACATTTTAGAAGCTATTCATGGAATAATTTCCTCTATTTTGAAAGTTACATTACATAGTACATAATGAATGATGAACATACATGATCACATCTTGTAGGGTTCATAGTTTTATATGGAACCCATTTTGTTTCCTTTGATGTTTGAATATTTACTTTACATGCATGTTTGTGAGTGCTACATACTTTAGATGCATGATCTTTTTAAAATTCACATGCACCTTAAAGTGGGGGGAAAATGTAATGCTAAAATTAACATACTTATTCCATTTCCTATATAGTTTTGTGCCTTTTTTGAGGAGAGTACCTTAATACATTGACATATTCACAAATGTTGTGATTTTGTGCAAATTCAAGTCCCTTACCCCATGCCACCTACCTATCCATTACACACATCTCTATAGGCTTATCCCCTAAGTCACCCCTATGTTCACATATTCTAATATATTTGTCATATCCTTACATGTATTACACCCATACAAGAACATACTTCTATGTACATGTTATCCACCTTGATCTACCCTTTTATAGGTCCTAGGTTAAGTCCATAGTCACATGGTTGATCCTAGACCCTAGACTTTGACCCTTTCAAATTGAGAATTTTAAATTCAAATTTGGCTTTACTCTTGCCAACTATTTTCCCTCTAAGAGATGACTAAACACACCTTTGTGTATGTGTTGCTATATCTTTTTATTTAAAGGCATTCAACACATTCATTTACACATAGATTTCCTAACATCCCATATCTCTAAAAATTCCAATGCATATCATGCACATTGAAACATTTTAATTGGGGTGCTAAAATGAATCTAGACTTTTACATGAACATTTTAGGGGCATATGCATGTCTGAAGATTGTTGTTCTTTTATTTTATAGACATATTTCTAGAAGTTGACCTAAGAGAGTATGTCCTCTTGTGACATAACAACCCTTCATATTTATAGATACTACAAATCTTTATATATTATGAAAGATATAAGGAGAGGTAAATTTGGCAAAGCAAAAAAAAGTCATACAAGCTCTCAAATCAAGTCTATAGGCGAAGGACATTTCTACAAAGATGAACTTGATCTTGATCACTAGACTCAACCTTGCATAGAGAAAATGAAAGATTTTAATCCCAAGTAAATAATAGACTAGGACATTCTATTCTAGATCTTGAGGAATTTAGATTTAAATGATATTCCAGATTGTATATATTATTCAACTATAGAATTGAGTACAATTATTTTCTACTTATTTCATAAATTTAATTATTGTAAGAATAAAGAAATATTGGCTACATATTATCACCAATAAATTAGTCTAAATTGATTGTGTTTGTGTGGATGCATGTTATTAGATTAATGGAGATTATACATAAAAACATATTTATATAATTTTTGATAAAGTAATTAGATGTAATAGATAATTATAATAATTTTTTTAATATAAATTTATATGATTAAATATGCATAAAATTTTATGAAAAAAAACATAAAAAAAAATCTTAAATTTTATAAAAAAATAATATAAAACAATTAAATATGATTTATATTATGTAGAGTTAATTGAAAGTTACAACATATCAATTGTTATGTAGTCTACTTCAACATGGGTCAATAATTGAATGAAAATAATTTGATTTTAATAATAAGACTAAGCATGAATAGTAGCTTTCACAAGTCTGGGCTAAGCCGAGATGAAGTAATGTTGTTTTATGTGATTAGATTTTTCTTGGAGAATTCGAATAACACGTGAGCTGATTAAATTTAGTTGTGTCATTTACTTTTGTCTCTTACGGATAGTGTCTTGGTTTAGGGAGCGTCTTCCACGTGGAATGAGGATGGAACTTCTCCTTCAACTAAGTTAATTAGTTTTCATGGAACTTCTCCTTCAACGGTTTGACAAAGATAATACCTACTTTCTTTTGCACTTCCTTTTCTTTGAATCTTCTCTAGTTAAATGGGATTGTGCCACATGTTTTTATCACCATAAGTAAGTATCCTTCTGCCCTTTGGTTTGATTGTAATTACTATTTTTATGCAACATTTATTTGTATAAAGTATATTACATTAGATTTTTAAAAAGAGGTGGGAGAATAAATTAATTTTTAAGTTTATGTATTTAAATGAATATATTAAAAGAGGCAAAATAATAAGTTGTTAAATTATTAAATAATAAGAGCTATGGATTTAGTAGGAGGTAGAGGTAAGTCATAGTCATCAAGCTTGCCCCACCTATTAAGAAAGTTTTAGCTGTTTTGAATTGACTCCCAACCTATAATGATGCTTTTTTCATTAACTTGTTCTCCACCTAGTGGGTGAGTTTCATTCCTAGTGGGAGAAATAGTCAAATCTAGGTGAAGAAATTTGTCACTATTTGACCAACTAGGAGCACCCCTATTAGGAGGTTGAGAAAAGATAGAAGGTAGATTGGAATCTTAACCATGAGTATTGTAACCTCGAGCTTTGTGCTAAGGTGGTTGAGAAACATGAGAATCATAAGAATCATGCTCATGGGTATTGTGACCATATCCACTTAGCACACAAAGCTAAAACATAATGTTCAATGTCAATAAGGTCAAACCCAATTGAGTCATGAGGGAGACAACATAACTCCCAATCAACCAAGTGTGAAAACCTTTTCCTTTCTTAGAGGAAGCTCATAAGAAATATCTCAATATTTTGATAAGAGGCTTTTGACAGAACCCATAATGATGAATAGTAAACATGGGTAGTAGTTAGAGCTTTGAAAAACCTAGATTTTTTTTGCAAGAAAAAGTAATTTGGTGATCCATTATGCCAAATTATTCTCAATCTAGGCAATGACAAGTTGCCACAAGGAAGAGGGAGAATCCTAAAAGGTGAGGGGGTACCAAGAAATCTAAAAACCTCTCCATGAACTATTTATTTCCAACCAAAAGAATTGAGCCAATTAGGTTTAGGTAGAAAGGATTCCTTATAGCACTAGGTTTTTGTCATCAAATACTTGAACTAGAGGCTAAAAAAAGGCATCTAGACATTGGAGAGCTTATTGAACACTATCCTCATCTTTTAGGAGCATGAGAAAAGATTCATTGGCAAAGTAACCATTGACAAGTTGTTGGGTGGAATTGGGAAGATTTAATCAGGTTCTACGAAATAGCATGAGGCAAAATATAGCCAAATCCTTCAGCAACCACCACATAAAGTACAAGGGAAAGAGGACATCCTTGCCA
Organism: Cunninghamia lanceolata; assembly: GCA_027924645.1. Lineage (NCBI taxonomy): Eukaryota > Viridiplantae > Streptophyta > Pinopsida > Cupressales > Cupressaceae > Cunninghamia > Cunninghamia lanceolata. The sequence continues at coordinate 6,466,638 of BSBN01001222.1, forward strand.
TATGGAATAAAAAAGAGAAAAATGGGAAGATTTATGGCCATTCATAATGATGCAAGCAAAAGCATTGGAAAAAAAACATTGAACAAAATGTAAGAATTTGAGACCAAAGCCTAAAGCATGTAACATAGCAATGATGAATGGCCATTCAATGTAGTCACATGCTTTACAAAGTCAATTTTAACAAAATTGGCTTGCTATTGAAAATTCCTAGCCTATTCTATCCTTCCCACACCAACAATGATATTACCAACAATATCCTTGGATTTGATGAATCTAATTTTCTATAGTTGAACAATAAGAGGAAGCAAATGATGTAGCTTGAGAGCAAGGGCCTTGGCAAAGATTTTGTAGGAGACATTGAACAAAGTGATCATTGTCTAATTATATATGTGCTTCAGATTTCTATCTTTAGTTATGAATTTGATATTACCTTATTGATAAGATACCTATAGAATTTGAACTATAGGCTTCCATGTAGACTCTAAGAAGATCATTGCCAACCATATCCCATGCTTTCTATAATTCACATGGAAACCCATCAATCCTAGAGATTTGTCATTGGCCATGGTAAACATGCCTCTTGGAGATTATCTTGGGTGAGAATTTGTTCACATAGAGTCCAGTGGGAAGTGGTGAATCAATAAGGAAGCACATTAATGCACTACTGAATAGGATTAGCTCATTTAGGAGAAGAATCATGGACTTTGAAAACCTATTCATAATGGCAAACAAAAGACCTTTCTAAAAATCTAAAAGTATCCATTGGCATTCAAATTGGCCAAATGTACCATACCTAGAGAATCATCTATCTCAATCTATCAAACACCTTCTATATAGGTGCCAATCCTCTAATAACAAAATCAAAGATTGTCCCCTTGTCATGCCAAGGGCTAAGCTTACAAGTGACATTCCTCCTCAAAAATGGGGAAGGATGGACTAGAGTGGAGAAATACAAGAACAACCAAGCTAATGCACTAAAAAATCCATCTTTTAATGGTAATTTGCAACAAAATAATCCGTCTTTAAGATTCAAATCCTCTAAACAAGGCAAAAGAGATCAATGTCTCCTAGCACCAAGGGGAATCATTCAAAGAGACTAGTAAACCTTGATTTATTAGAATGCCACTTCTAGCCTATGTTTTATCTTCTCAAATAGAAGTTTTTGCATCCTCTCCTTCCTATTCTCTTTGAGAGAATTCAATGCACTCTCATAGCCTAGACTATATTGTGGAGGATGATGTATTTCACACCAATTATCTAACTAGGAATTTTCAATCCAAAAACGGAATGTGAGTTCTTGCAGAATAGATATGTAGGTCTTGATGATCCTAAAGAGATGATATCCCTTTGAATTGCAATGATCCATGTATTTTCTCTCTTGGAATTCTTGAGGTTTGATAGACATAACAAGAAAATATACTATGCAGGACATTCAACAAATATTTGTAAACCTAGATATTATTTGCTTGCAAGAGGCTAAAGTTTTAGGCTTTTTTCTTTCTACAATTTTTGATGTCGTATGACCAACTAGTCACTTTTTGTGTACAAACCATGATGAAGGATGTAACAAATTTGTTGCTTTTCTTTCTCTTAAATGGTGCCCACACTTAGTGGATGAGGGATGTGACTCTACCAACATGATTTATAAGCCTACCTTAATATTGATAATCACTCTTTTCTAGTGTTCTTAATATTTATGCTTCCAATTATGCTCTTTACATATTGTATCTTTGGTGATGGAATGCTAACTCAACCCCTAGAACAACTTCAATTGTGTGTGGAGAATTTAATATGGTTGATGTGGCATTAGATAAGTGTGGTAATCTTCTTATGCACTAGATAACTAGAAAGAGGGAAGCTTGCTCCTACATTCATAAATTAGGGATTTTTTTATCTCAATATTGGCCAATGTCATAATCATGCATTGCATGATATATATATGGATCAATATATACTTTGGATCTACAAGGGTTTTTAATCAAATTGATAGAGCTATGTTGTCAACTCAATATTTCTTTTCCCTTTCTTGCTATTTTTCTTTGTCATTTGAGCCTTTGTCAAAAGTTGTCCTTTCTTATCACTTTTTGATATGTTTTTGTATTGAATGGTATTTTTTGAAGTCCAAGGAAAATAAAATACAATTCCTCTTTAACATGTCTTTGCTAACTCATTAGCCAACCCTTGCCCACATTCAACATGTCTAGAATTTGGATCCACATTTCCATCATCAAACTGTACAACTATCATTTTCAAATTTTAAATGTTTAATGAATATGCCTAATTATGACAACTTCTCTCACCTTTGGCTCCAAATTACACTATAATGAAACCCGATGTTATAGGCAAGACCCTTTCCCTACTTTTTTGGTTAGAGAATAAATAATGGAAATGGATTGACAGAGTAGAGATGTTTAAATTTTTGGGTGTTCCTTTTTATTTTGAAAGTATGTCTACCAACTTTTTGTAGTATGTCATTCAACTAATGATGAAAAGGATCCTTTTTTAACCACCAAGACACTTTCTTTTTTAATAAAGTTCCAAATTTATACTAAATTTCTTGTGGTCATGCATGCTTATTATTCATCCTATTGGGCTCCTTCTAAAGAAAACTATGATAGGATGGGAAAGATCTTGAGATATTTCCTTTGGGATATTGGTAGTGAATCCCATGGATTTCAAAGGGTTGCATGGAAAATTTGGTGCCTCCTTAGGGTAAAAGGTGGCATGGGCATTATTCATGTGCACAAGTAGATTATCACACTCTATGCCAACTTGATTATACATGTCATTGGAGGCATGGGAATTTCTTCTTAGGTAGTACACTTAAGTTGGTGCACCTTATGGAAAATAATTCATTCTCTTCTCATCACCAAGACACCCATCAAGATTTATGGTTCCTTTACTTCTCAAATCATTTGGAATGCATTTGAAAATCTAAAACCCTTCCTCAAGTGGGTTGGGGATAGATCTGTTGGAATCGGTCTAGACAACTGAGGGGGGGGGTGAATCAGTTGTCACACAAATAAAACTTTTCTGCCTTTAATCCTCTTTTAAAATTTCTAATCAAATTAATGATATGAACATTAAATCATGAATCAATAACACGAGCAGAAACATAAGTAACACACTTGACACCAAGATTTTTGACATGGAAACCCAGTTAAGGGAAAAACCACGGTGGGGGTTAACCCACAAAGATTATACTCTATTAAAAGTATTATAGTTGGGAATGCATGTGCATTCGGGCTCACTGCCCAAAGCTCACTGCTCAAAGGAAGGATCACTGCCTTACAGAAAGAAGATTACAATGAGATTGAACTGATAATTAGCATCTATCAATGCAAGGATTTAGTTCTAGTTAAGCACAAAATATTGACTTGATACACTTCATCTTCACTCTGCCCTTTTCATTGTTCTACTAACATCTGAATCTTAGAACTTTGCTCTTTTCACACTTATTCCATAGTCACATCACACACACACACACCCAAATCATTCAAATCCATCAGTTATATATACGCATCCAGATCTTCAATCACTTTTCAGTTAGCCTTAAGAACACTTAGAACTTTATTGAAAATTCTACTCTGTCGGCTAAATCCATGTATACTTGTAACACGGACCAAAACTTGCACTCAAAAACCATTAATAAGGTCGGCTACTATCACTGATCATCACAACTTGTCCAACCAACAACTTCCATACATCTGGAACCAAGATCAATTACAAGGTTGGCATGTTCTTCTTCTGCCTGCTCTGTCAAACTATTAACCCAATACTCAGATGCTAATAACTAATGAATCCTTCATCACCGGGGGCCAAAAATCTAGATTTAGATTATCCTGACAATGCTTATGACTTCTTCATATCTGTAACAAACTTTGATCTACTCCCGGGGAGATCCGGACCAAGATACTGGACCCTGTCACACACTCTATTCTTGACTTCCTAGACTTAGCCAAATCTTCAATCTAATTTCTGGTATGGGCAAATTATGTAATGTGGATGTGTAGTATAGACTTAGTTGCCATCAATGACAACACTTATCATGCCTAGCAATGTCTCTTGCCAACAATCTCCCCCTTTGGCATTGATGGCAACACTTAGTGAAAAATGACTAAGTGTCAGAATAACTCCCCCTTTGCTTGTGCTCCATACTATTGTTCACACTGCTTTCCGGTGCTCCCCCTTTGTTGGATTCTTCATTTTCACTGCTCTTCACTCCCCCTTTGACATCAATGGCAAAGGGTGGGATCCGCAATCACTAATCATGCAAAAATTCTGTATACAAGGCCGCATATGTACAAATAGTCCATATGTTATATTTACATATATTTAAGGATATCTACAAAAATACTCTTTAACTGTACAAATTCGGTGGCCCAACCTCTCTTCATACCAACCAAAAAGTATTAAACATCATTTCCAACTTAGGGGTAATCAGTCCCTGGAGCTCACCCATTCTTTCCATAATGTTCTTCTTTTCTTTGATAAGATTCTTTATTTCATTTGTCAGGCTAATTGCTTGACACTCTTGGCTCACCGGAGATGCTGTTAAAGGATCAAAACTTTGAGATAGGTCTAGCAAATTTTTCTCTCGCTCTTTTATCTTTTTCTCAATATCCTCTACTATTTTGGGCCATGATAAGCAAAACTTATATACATCACCACCATCCTTAAGAGCATTTTCAATACTCTTTATACCAATATCGAGTGTTTTTCTATCATTATCTATAAGGCCTTTTAGTTCACTAAACCTCTTATCCAAAAATTCTTTCCGAACCTTTACTTCGGCTGACTTCTTAAAAGACTCAAAATTTGTATTTACAAAATGCACAAGATTTTTCAAATTACCAGAAGGAGAATTAGATGTATTTTTCTGATATGTGGGCATGATCTTTTCCAGTGTTCTGGATGCTAGGCCTATCAACTCACTATTTTCTATGTGAGGCTTGACAATTTTCTCCCTTGCCTTGGCCCCGTGTAAGCGATGATATCTTTAGCATTTGGTCTAGAGAGAGTGTCCAAATTGATTGGTCCTTGTATTAGTTCCGGCTCATCTAACTCTAGCATCTCCTTACCGAGAAAACTATGTGCTACATCTGCAGTGTCTCTTGCCATACTTGCTATTTCAGTTTCCTTCCCTTGTGCTTTGTCAGTGGTAGCAACCAGACTGTCTTGCTTCTGTGCATTAGCACCATCTCCTTCTGTTAGTTCTTCTTTTCCTTTTGCTTTTTCTTCTTCATTTTCTTTCTCTTTTTCTTCTTCTTTTTCTTGGTCCTTTATGGAGTCATCAGTAGTAGGAGGATTCAGAGGATCATGGCCAACACTTGCTTCTTCTATCAATACTTCCTCTTCTTCTTTTTGCACTTCCTCTTCCGGAATAGAGGAATCTAGAGTTTCAGTATGTTGCTTATTCTTCTTTAATCCTTCAGCATTCATGTCTAAGGACTCAATCTCTACATTTACCTCCTCTGCAACAAGAAGATTGTACTTTTTCAAAGCACTCCGGAGAATCTCTTTGGTTTCCTTTGCAATCTTGTCTATCTCCCCAAGCATAAGCTTATTCATTCAATTTTTACTTCAGAACTCATCCTTGGCTTCTTTGAATATCAAATTCATTTGCTTCAGAGTAATTTGGGGGCATAATTGTATTAATATTTGTTCTCGGATCTCAAGATCCTTGCCTTTTGCATTCTCTTTTCTTAGTTCGAAAATTTTTTCAAGGCTTTTTGGTATCAATGAACATATCTCAATAAGAGCCTTGTTGTAGATATTCAAATGTCTTACCATTGCTTCCTCAAGTACTCTTTTGTTAGCATCACTATAGTCATCATAGAATTCTGTCATTGAAGCCAAGTTTCCATCTACAATTACTGATTTAATGATGTCATCTATTGAAAGGGTAGGCTTCTCTTCATATTCCTCTTTCTTTTGCCTCTTGCTTTCCTTTTACTTCCGGAGGGCATCTCCTTGGATATCTTGGCCGCTTTTATGCCTGTGGCTTTTAGTTCTTTGATCTCAATGTCAGAATCTACATCTTCTTCTTCTCTTATGCTTTCATAGGTCTGGGATGCTTTTGTTTTCTTCCTTTTCTCCCTTTTTCTGGATGATTTTGCTTCTGGTTTTGCAGTCTTAGGAGGAACAGGGGCAGCAGTAGAGCTCCTAGTAGTCCTTGATGTGGAAGAGGGTTCCACCAGAGCACTTCCTTGTTTCTTATGTTGTTTCTCTTTCTTAGCCTTTTCAGTTCTTTCCCTGAATTGCCTCACAACCTCCTTAGTTAGGCCTAGATTTTTAGCCAACTGCTCAATTTATTTTCTTACTTTCCTATTGGTTTTAGGTTCTCTGAGCTCGGTATGTAGTTTTAAACTTAGCTCCTCATATGTTCCAAATCTTTCAACTGTTGTGTCTTTAGGCTTGCTTAGAAGATGTTGAGCATACATATTCAAGATTTTTCCATCAACTTCATACCCCATGGGCATGATCCAAATAGTTCTGGGTTCCACTGCTTCCATTAGGCACTGATAAGTGTCAACCATGAAGCATATTTCATTTTTGTACTTCTCAACAATTGATTTAGGGATTCTTTCCCTTAAATGCATCATACTCTGAAAGTTCTTGACGTATCCCCATATTGCAGTTTTCTGAGCTTTGAAATCACCAATGCTGCGAAGATGATCTTTGATCTTAATGGAAACTGGCTCATCATTAGTCCGTTGAACACTCTTTACTCTAGGTACTTCATTCATATAGTAGAAAAACAAGCATAGAACCAATGTACCATATTTAAAAGTGCTTTTCTTATCCCTTTTTGATTTTTTTCAAGTTCTTAATTAGTTGGTTCTGTAACAGATCACAAAGGTCATAATCTACATTCTCCTTCAACATTTGATATGCTGCATATATGGCAATTCCAGAGACAGAATTCTCCCTGCTGGAGTGATATATCTTGTAGCCAATCACCATGGAAGTAAACTTCACATCTAGTTCTATAATGTCATTTATAGTCATAGCCCTCCTATCAAATTTAGCACCGGTTGCATTAGTAACAGTTTGGTTTTTCATAGATTTTAACATGGGTAATCCACTAGTTGAGTTTAACCTAGTCACAATTTTGATAACATCCTTGGTAATCTTGAATGATTTTAATAGCCAAATGAATTCATCATGCATCCAACTCAAAACATATAGGACCCATTCATCTTCATCAAATGTTGGAAACCCCATAATTTAAATAAAGTGTTTATCATGCAGTGCCTTATACTCGAGTTTAAGATCATGATTTTCACCCCTGAGATAATTCTCAAACAAGTCTACATACCTTTAATCACCAAATTCATCTATGTTTGCATGAATATAAACCCTAATATCTTCAACATGCAGCACACCATATGAAACACTTGAAAAAGCACCTAACAAGTTGACTTCTATTGATTTGTGAGGATGCTTCTTAAATTTGGGTCGTGACCTTTCAGTAATGTCAACAACATGAGGAGAAGCCATCTCAACATATTTTAGATTCAAAGATTTATAGAGAAGTACATTTTTCTTCCGTGGGGTTAGGATTGATTAATTATCACTTGAATTCGCTCTTCATTCTTCAATCTCTGGATTTGTAGCTCAGAGGCTCTTCTACTTGTTTCCTTCGAAAGAAAAGTTGTTCAAATGCATGATTAAGTGACCTTTAATCCTTTGCAAAACCTAATTTCACATTGTAATAAATGTACTGCCCTAACTTCATCTGGTTACTTTGTTTCTTGAACTGTTCTTCACAAATTTCTAAATTAACATCTTTTCTTCCAAAAATCCTTCCAAAAGTTTTGAAACAAATCAAATATCTTCTCTCATTGTGCCATATCTAGGTAGCCACTTACTGACTGGGGGAATTTGATGTTTAATGCAGCTCCCCCTGAGCCAGAGATCCTAATTTAATTCTCAGAGGAATTGTCAGCACCAGATTCCGGTGTGGATCCATCACCATTGTTCATTGTATCTTTCTTCACCCAAGTCTTGTCCATTTCACTCTGTATCTCATCACATCAATTTTTCTTTTGCCTTTGTCTTGTCTTTGCTCATCCAGTTTTCTGTTTACTGGACCTCTTCTTCCATTATTCCTGCTTCTGCAGAATCTTGCAATATGGCAAGATTTATTGCAATTAAAACACACAACATTTTGTTGCTTATAAACTTGATTTCCTCTTGATCTGCATTGATTAGCCATGTGTCCAAACCAATTGCAAGCAAAAAAGTAACCATTGAAAGAATTTTTTTAATTAAATGCACCTGGTAAACTTTTTAACGTGACCGGCGACGCTGGTGCGACACGCCCTTTGGCTCCATGCGAATGTTTTTGCCCGGAGCAATGAACTGGTGAGGCCACAACATGGGGGACCTCATCCCTTAGCAAGAACACTTCAAACCTATGAACTCATTGGCCTAGCGAAGGTGTAAATCCTATGAGCTCGTTGGTCCAGCGGGGGTTTGAACTCTAGTGGCCACCACTAGAACTGAGTGACTTAACCACCGAACCACGCCCTTATCGGCATAACCATTGAAAGAATTGCCAATTCCTCTATTGTTAGAATTATTCATTATCATACTTCTGCATTCATTTGATCTATGACCGTACCTCTTATACTTGAAGCATTGACTGGAGAAGGATGGTCCATTTTGATTTACTCTGCTTCTGCACTGAGTAGCTCTATGACCAAATTTATTGCAATTGAAACAATTTCCATTGAATGATGGATATCTTTGAGCATGAGGTTGTCTTACCAGAGGTTTTTTAGTTTTGTTTCTCCCATTCCTTGGTTGAAAATTTCTCTGTCTGGATCCGGAGCTTTCACCTTTCTCATATCCAAGACCATGCTTTTCATCATCCTTTTTTTGTCCTTCAATCAGTGCTTCAAGTTTAGCTGAGCTTATCTTGAACGTCTCCTTATATTCATTTACAACTTCTAGGTCATGTTTAAGAGTGATAATTTGTCTCTCAAGTTCTTTCTCATTGTCTCTACTTTCTTGTAGATTAGATTCTAGGAGACTAGCTATTCCATCCAATCTGCAGCATTCTTTAGTTCTCTCTTTCAGATTTTGATTCATCTCTTCTTGAATTTTCTTCCTATCTTCACTTTCCTTGGTTAGTCTCATCACCCCAAATTCCATCTCATGTTTTAGGACAACAACTTCTTTAGCTAACTTTTCAAATTCCTTTGTCTTCTCTTTCAGGGCCTTGACTTCATAATGATTTCCCAATTGAAGAGGTTGTTCCTTCCCTTTTTCATTGGATTTGCTCAATTTTCCTTTTAAAATCTCAATGAAGTCTTCAGCCTTTTTGAGGTTTTCTTGCAGCTCTTGGACTTCTGCTCTGGACTGTTCAATATCTTCTAGGGCGAGATTAAGTTGCCCTTGAAGTTTATATTCATCCATTTTACCCCCTTCCCAGATCTTCCTTAAGTTGTTAAACTTTTTCAAAGGAACCTTGCTCTGATACCAATTGTTGGAATTGGTCTAGACAACTGAGAGGGGGGGGGGAGTGAATCAGTTGTCACATAAATTAAACTTTTATGCCTTTAATCCTCTTTTAAAATTTCTAATCAAATTAATGATATGAACATTAAAGCATGAATCAATAACACATGAGTAGAAACATAAGTAACACACTTGACACCAAGATTTTTGATGTGGAAACCCAGTTAAGGGAAAAACTACGGTGGGGTTTAACCCACAGAGATTATACTCTATTAAAAGTATTACAGTTGGGAATGCACATTAATTCAGGCTCACTACTCAAAGGAAGGCTCACTGCCTTACAGAAAGAAGATTACAATGAGATTGAACTGATAATTAGCATCTATCAATGCAAGGATCCAGTTCTGATTAAGCACAAAATACTGACCTGATACACTTCATCTTCACTCTGCCCTTTTCACTGTTCTACTAACATCTGAATCTTAGATTTCTACTCTTTTTGCACTTATTCCATAGTCGCATCACACACACACCCAAATCATTCAAATCCATCGGCTATATATATATGCATCCAGATCTTCAACCACTTTTTATTTGGCTTCAAGAACACTTCAAAATTTATTGAAAATTCTACTCTGTCAGCTAAATCCATGTATACTTGTAACGTAGACCAAAACTTGCACTCACAAATCATTAATCAGGTCCGCTACTATCACTGATCATCACAACTTGTCCAACCAACAACTTCCATACATCCAGAACCAAGATCAATTACAAGGTTGGCCTGTTCTTCTTCTGCCTGCTCTGTCAAACTGTTAACCCGATACTCAGATGCTAATAACTATTGAATCCTTCATCACTGGAGGACAAAACTCTAGATTTAGATTATCCTGACAATGCTTATGACTTCCTCAGATCCATAGGAAACTCTGATCTACTCCCAGGGAGATCCAGACCAAGATATCGGACCCTGTCACACACTCTATTCTTGATTTCCCAGACTTAGACAAATCTTTAATTTGATTTCCGGTATGGACAAATTATGCAATGCGGATGTGTAGTATAGACTTAGTTGCCATTAATGACAACACTTATCATGCCTAGCAACGTCTCTTGCCAACAAGATCTAGAAATGGTCTTTCCTTTAATAACCACAATCTATGGTCATCCCTTATTATAAACATCTCCAATTTGTCTTTAGTTGATACTCTTGGGGCTAAATATCTTATGTTGTTTTATAAATGCATTTGCAACATTAGGGATCTTTTCTATTCTTGATATTAGACCCAATGACCTACTCTACAATAGAAGCTTCACCTTGTTGCTTTGGATTTATCATCGAGTTTCACATACAAGAGTTTAAACCCCTGATGTTATGCTTCACAAGTTGGGGCTTCAACCTCTTAGAGCTTGGAAGAAATATTGGCAATGTAATTATGATACTAGATTTAAGAATTTTATATTAGATCTTTTGTATAGAGTCTTCAGTCCATTTTTCATAGTTCTTATTAAGCTAAATTAGTTTTGGGACAAACAATTCTCTCTCCACACTTGGCTATTCAAACTTTAAAAAATATAATAGGAGAGACATGACCTCAATATTCTTCATTTTCTTTGGTGCATGTATTATCATGGGGTTTACCTTAGGTTGAAGGCTAGTACACTTGGGTAAATCTCATCCCAAGTGTCTTACCTATTAGTTAATTGATACTTTCAAACATATGTTTTGTACTTGTCCTCCTCAACAAGCCTTGAAATGGATCCACACTTCATTTTCTCCTTTTCATTTGAATATCTTCTCTTGGAGAATTACTCTTTTTGGGGATATGCCTCCCCGTCCTACTTATATTGCTACAATTCAAAATTTATTCAAAGTTGTTATTCTTTTTTAACTTTGGAAGTCTAGAAACTAAGCTAGTTTTCAGATGATAAGATTGATTATAATATCTTTCTACACTTATAGATACAAGACTAGCTAAAAAGGTTGCCTTGGAATTTCAACATTTATAGATTGGCTTAATTATTAGGTGAGCACCCCTTGTACTATGAGTTAAACTTCTCCAAATGGAATCACTTAGAATGGTATCCTCCTACTTTGCATAGGTTGAATCCACTCTCAAAAGTTAAGGACTTTTCTCTCCATCTCATGTGCAACAATGAGGTTGGTTTACATTGATATGAAAGCTTATGGGTTGAGATAAAATAGCACACATACCATAGTTATAACACTATCACTAGGATAGGCATCCTTATTGCCTTAGTCATATATGATAAGTATGATATCTAAGATGCACCCAAGTTTCTTGAAGAGAATAACTAGTGGGTAGTCCCAAGGCATGAAAATCATCTACCTCAACTTCCTAGGGCTATTGTTAATTCTTAGTGTGTTTTTTATTCTTCCATGTTTTGAAATTGTTGGATATTATGAGTTGTGTATGCCAATCAACGTTTTTTAATTTTAAACCTTCTATATGTACTTTTTAAATTTTTTTATTAATATGACATGTTAAAAGAGTTTCCAATAAAAAATGACCCAATATAAATGTTTATGATCAACAATGATGAACAACTATCCTAAACTAATGATTTGGGACTAATAATACTATAGAAATATGATTATAATTATGCACTAAAATTAATAAATAAATCAAGGTATTTAATTTTGGATCTAATGTTGATTTGATTATGACAAGTGTTGCCAATTGATTTACCATTGTATTTGATCCCTAGATTCTATCTAACAATGGATATTTGATTGTTAAAATCATTGACTCATAATATATCATTTTAGCATGTATCAAAATGATCTTTGTTCTTGTGGATTTGTACCCACTTTGAGGATTCATACTCTTATGCATGCAAATTATATGTATACTTTTGCTCATATAGAACCTATTCACCTTGATGTCTAGAGTTTGTATCTATGTCTAAAAACATGTGATGTTGACAAACACCATCAGGAATTTTATATGAAAAGATCTTCTTCTTATGTCAAAACCCTACATTTGATTGAATGATTTCAAAAAGATTGAATACATGCCAAGAAATCATACAATATGCCTACTCATGTGTAAGTTTTCTTTAAGAATTTACAAACATAGTACTTTTATAATATGCAAATTTTCCTTATTATTTAAAAAATAAGTCATTCATAAGATGTATATAATATAATTTATGAAACATTATTAATTTAGATACTAACTATTAAGTGTGAATTCATTGAAATCCTTAATTTATTATTGGTTATTTTTGAAAAGAACTTATAGACATATTACTTTTATTATATGCAAATTTTCTTGATTATTTATAAAAAATAATTCATAAGATGTATATAATATAATTTAATATTAAATGTTATTAATTTAAATATTTATTGTTAAGTGTGAATTCAATGAAATGTTTAATATATGACTTTCTATTAATTTTTTATAAGGGGTAAAATGGGGTTTTGAAAGGGGCCCCTCCCCTATACAATGTCATAGTGCCAATAGGCTACAAACACAACACAAGGCTAAAATAGGGTTAAAACAATGATAAAACCCTATAATCCCACAAAACCATAAACTCCAGCTACACTAGAAGTCATCCAGTGACTACACTAACCCAAATCCTAATTTGGCAACCTACACACCCTTGACCTAAGGATGGGAATCTAAAAAATATATACAGAGAACTATATTCCACCTTTGAACAATAGCCCATGATACAAAGTAACCATCAACCTTAGGAATATAGGGTGAAGGAGGGCCTCCTACCTCTACCACCCCCACATGGCATACCACACAAGTAGGAGAGGATTAGGGATGTCTAACCAAATTTGAATCAATAGGAGTAGACATGTCAGGAATCTTAATCAATTGTGAAATAGAAGAGAGGCCAACTACCATAGGAGGATCAAGATCAACCATAATAGGTGCCACCACCTAAATCTAAGTAGTAGTAGGAGGCTCATCAACATCAAGGAGTAGGGACGTAGGGAAAGATCCAAAGACTATGAAATATTGGGGAAGAACATTCCACCACCAAGAAATAGTATCCTTAACCTTTCATTTAGGGTGGTGACACTCAAAATCCAAATTACCTATATAGAAGCAATACTGACAATGAAATAGAATACCTTCAAAAACTAGTAGCTGTGTTGGCAGAGAACAAGGCAGCAAGTAGAACCTATCACAAAATACCACAAAGGCCATGCAGAGGATAGAGCCAACTCCTAAAAGAGGTATTTTGGGAAAGGACACACCTCTAGGTAGATATATAGGAGATACATGCAAAGCAATGTAATGAAAAGAGTGAATATGTGTGAATAAAGAGAGTAATAGTATATAAGGCAGAGACTCAGACCTGTCAGTATGGGTATGCATATACCTATAAATGATAAATAAATATAATGGAGATATAAGGATTCTTATACCATTGTACATGTGTTATGATGCTATGCTTTACTTAGATTGTACCACATATAAGATTTCCTTAATGTTCATTCATGTTTCTCTCATTGCCTAACTAGGGTATAAACTAGACTTACAGACTTGACTGAGGACCAGATCTCTGGACTAGTTCCTCCCCATTTCTTGCCAACATTTGGTTCCATTGTCAGGACCTTAGAAAAGCGAAGTGAAGAAAGAGATAATAAATAGAGAAAGGAGAAGTGTGGAGTAGTGCAAGTAAGAAAACTTGAGTGATAATAATTTTAATGACCTATGAGAGATCTTGAATTCTCTTAAGTTCCTACCCTTGTTAGAGGGGGACAAGAACTTAAGGGGTTGGCAAATGGAATAAGGGGAGGATCTGAAAAGATGTAACTCTTCAAGATAATCCAACCATCAGATACATAAGGATTAATATTATTCCAAATAAAAAAAACCAATGGCAAAAGATGATAACAAAAGATTAAGGGAAAATAGAGAAATCATACTTATCGAAGTGGAGATAAGCAGAGAAGAAAGATAGAAACAAACCCAAGAAAGATAAGAAAGGTACTGCAAAAGAATGTAGAAGGTAGGAGAAACAAGTAGAAATCAGGAAAGAGAAATTACAGAAGAAAATTAGTTGGATGAGTATGCCAATGAGGGTGTTGTTGAGCATGCTGTTGTGGGTGCTATCGGAGAGGAAAATATAAAGGGAAAAGAAAGAAAGAATGAAGAATCCATAGAGGCTACCACAAAGTTAATACAGAGAGATATAAAAAATCTTGAGCCTATTACAATACATAATGACAAGGCAACAAAACTTTTAAAGAGTATAGGAGGAAGAATAGATGATTATGAGCAGTTGAGAAGTGCATGTCAGAAAGAACATAACCAAACCCTAACCTTACCACAGGTATACAAAACACTAGAAGATCAACCTAATTGGGCTAACAGACAAATTAGATTTGACAAACAATGGGAAGAATTACTGAATCCTATATGGAACCTTTACCCCCTAAATTTAGATGTAGATTACCTAGACAACCTGGTTAATCAGAGTATAATGAAGATTAGAGAAGATGCAGTATTTAGAGAGATGAGCTCCAGTAATATAAGACAAAATAATGAAAAGTCACCTAATGAGAACACAATGTCATTTAAAAATGAAATAATATCCTCGAGAATGAAAAGGCAATTTGAAGAGGCATAAACCCTTAGCTAGGAGTCACCCCGGGTGCCTTATAAATCAAGGGGAATTTTAAGAAAAGATCAAAGTAAAACTGAAAGGGAAAGAGAAGAAGAGATTAAGAAAGACTTTGATGAAATTTTGGGAGAAGAATATTTTGACATCCATTTGTGGAGAGATAAAGGGAGAGAACACAAAACCCTAACACAAAGGCTAGAGCCTAAAGAGAAGAAAAACCAGAAAGAAAACTACCGTAAAACACTAGAAGGTCCAAAAAAGAAAAAGAAGGAAATATATATGCTATTATCAAATTACCGGTATTTTAAAAGGACACAACTAAAGTTACAGAGAATATTTTTGTATTGGAATCAATCTAGAACCAGAATGAGATAACTAAAGATGACACTAATTTGTTTGAATTCATTGGGACTTTGTGGAATGATGCATTAAAATGGTACAGAAAGGCTTGTCCCAAACATAATAAAACATGGGAGGAAGTGAAGATGGAGTTCTTGGAGAACTTTGAAACTCTAAAAATACTAATAGAAGGGGTGAGTAATATGAGAAAACTAATACAAAGGGATGGAGAAACAATTAAGGAATTTGACAAAAGGTTTAAGGATACAGTCTGCAAACTAGAAGAACCCCTGATTGAAAATTAGAAGATTGAGTGGTTTACATTTGGAATAAGCCCTGATGTGAGAGCATCTCTAGATGTGAGAATTTTTGAAACATATGCGGAAGAAGTCACACTAGCATGTTGGATTGAGACACAAACATGGTGCAAACAAACAAGGAAAATATCATTGGAGTTAGAAAGACTAAGATTGGAATTGGAGCAAATAAAACTTAAACAAGAAAATTTTGGCAAAACAAGAAGATAAAAGGCTAAATATATGGTGTTCCTATTGTACAAAGGAAGGACACATCCGGAATGAATGTCCAAAACCAAAAGGAGAAAGGCAGGCCTCCACAATAAAGGTGGATATAAAGGCACTCCCTACCAAGAACAACACAGTCTATTGTGGATTATGTGGAGAATGGGATGATCACGAAACACCAGATTGTCCATCACAAATTTCAAGGTGAGAGAAGATGAGGATGAAAGTGACTCATGGTACAATTCAAATCCCCAAAATAAAACACACAATAATACCATGCCATATGTCAAGGACCTAGCAGAAAGACCACTATATCTTCAGGACCAAGGTTACAAGCAACCTTCATGGAAAAACCAAAAGATCATGAATACTATCCAGAATACAAACCAAAATGCTCCATATGAAAATAATTAAAATAATGAAGATAGAGGACAGTTTGGATGTTATAGAGATGGTAGAGGCCAAGGAAGAGGCAGAAGAAGAAGAGATGAAGCCACTTATTACAAATGTGGTAAACCAGGGCACTTTGCTAACGAGTGTTGGGGAGAAAGAAGAAGACAATGATCATTTTGCAACAATATAGAACATGACCTTTTTCACATTTGATAAGGCATAATAGTACTTTCAGAATGCATCACAACAAGGAAAAGGAGATGATTTGGATAAGCAAAAAGGAGCCAGAGTGATCAAAAGAGTCCTTAAGGAAAAAGGTGAAGTCTGAAGGACCTATCAAAGAAATAAGGATGGAAATATAGATCTATCTTCATCAAATGAAGAAAACCAAATAAAGGAGGAAAAAACTAAGATAGACAAAGGAAAAGAGAAAACAGAAGTAGTTACAAGACAGGGTACAAACACCAGAAGAAAAAGATATGACAGTACTGAATCAGAAAGAGAAGAAAGTGAGGAGGAAAATATATTCTTCCCAAATAAAAGGCAACATGATGAGGTAGTACAAAAGACAAATAGATAATAATAGAAGAACACAAAAAGAAAAAAATAAGTCAATCAATTCTTCATAGAAGAAGAAGTTGCGACACTAAAACAATTTACATCTCTAATGCAACAACATAATCTAATAGAGAAATTTAATCAATTTGCTAAATATTTGAATAAGGAGAAGCTACCACAACACCAAGTTAGGCAATTGGGCAAAAATAAAAGACATTGGAAAACAAAACCACTGTTGGTAGATGCCCATATTAATCATTAAAAGGTAAAAAAATGTAATGATAGATTTGGGTACAGACATAAACATGATCACTAAGAAACTTTGGGAACAACTAGGGAGACCTAGATTATCTCAAACACCTTACAACATTACATTGGCAGATGGGTCTAGCATGTCAAGCATTGGAACATGTAGACAAGTAGAAGTGAACTTGATGGGAATTAAAAATGTAGTAGATTTTGTGGTTGTTTCTATGAAAGAGCAAGGAGATTCCTTTAATGCACTACTTGTACTAAGATGGTTTGTGGATGCCAATGGCATAGTTGACTCTCACAAGGAAGAACTATATTTTGTGGATAGTAATAAAAGTATATTCATACCACTAGGACTACCAATGGATGAGGCCTATATTGAAGAATCCACCAATGCAGAAGAACATGATGACTACCACAAGAACATTTACACAATCTCAAGGTTAGAAACTGTTTAGGGTAAAAAGGAGGGTTTTTCAATTTCAATGAATGTGTAGATTAAATCCTCCTTTCACACCTTACATTCAAGGACATAAATCAAGTCAAGCCATAATCTTTGCAAGAGGGCTCTACCATAGATTTAGTGTCACTTGTAATGAAGAGGAAACTTGGAATTTGTTGATTAATTAATTAATTAAAGCCTGATCATGCTTAAAACCCTAATTTCATAAAATTGTAAATAAATAGATGAATCATGACAAATGCTTGCACACAGAGATATAAAATGACAATTAGATACATACCAGATTTTGGGATTCTGGATACAAAAAATTTGGGGACTAATGAGTGGGCACCCAAGTCCAACCTACTATTTTCTATCAGGATTTGTGAAGCTTATCTATAACTTGTTCCTACTATTCTGGAGATCCGAAGGACACTAGTGTGGGTGCCCAAGTCCAAGTCCTGGTTTTCTTCTTAGATCTGTGATTCTGACACTCTGTTATGCCTCCATACAACTCCACTTCGTTCACTTCTACACCTGTAACCTACAATCACAAAAAAGGGGGTTGGGGGTTGTGTCTAGAAGCTTGTCTTAGTTAAGCCCCGGAAGGACATTCAAGTCTTCCAAACACTGTTGTTAGATAGAGAGTGCATATCCCTATGGGATAGAGGCAAAAAACAATTGATAAATGATTAGAAACACAAATAAATGTCACCTTGGAGGTGTATCTTGCATATAGATGAAAATCCTTCACATCATGAGAAGATGAAGCCAAATCTACATAACAAACACAATAACAAGATAAGTCTGCTCTGCAACAATGAATACTTTCAATGCTCTAAAATCATAAGTGCATCAAAAGTTCATAATCATCTTCTAGTTTGCAAATGAATCCCTAAACATGCTTATATATGCATTCCTGCTACAAATTTCATAATTCAAACTTAAGATGTCGGCAATGGAACTTTTTAATGATCACAAACGAACATTTAAATTTAGGACCTGCCTAAAATAGGGTAGGACTAGGGCGTGAGTACCCAAGTCCCTAGGTCCTATTTTAGGGTAGGGTTAAGCCCATAGATGACCCTCAAGCTCCATTTGACATGGGTTTTAGGCCATTTTACATCGAGAGTTAAAATGAACATGCATTATGAAAAACAAGGAAACCCCTGAAAGCTAAACTTAGGAGGTAAATGTCCTATGGGGACATTTTATGACGTAACATTTAGCCCCCACTTTAATGTATATATGAACGCATGGCCCATACATGCATTAAAGTACAGTCAAAATATAGCAAACACACCAGGCACTTGAAGCTAATGCATACACAAAGATTGAGGAACTATTTCTAGCACCCAGTCTTAGGTAGACATTAGAGAAAACACATTATAGGAACATAAAGCACAAAGAAGATAGTAACAGGCATGCAAAACATGGAGAAGATGATGGTGATAGGTTGTCATTTGATGTCAAAAGTGTGTTCATATCAGGAGGAGATGGTGCAATGCAAAAGTTGCCTTGGTGCAATGGAAAATTGATGTCATACATTTGAGGTCACTTGTGAATTTAAAAGTCACAGGTTGTGCTCCAGACAGTGGGATCTTGCTTTATGATATGTTTTCATGATGCTTGTTGATGGTTGAGGTCCATGTTTTTCAATGTCTCCATGTTGCATGAACAAGTTGCAAAATGTAGGTTGTGCTTCTGTCATCTTCATAAGTTGATATGTCTAATGCATAAAATCAGATGTCTTGATATGTTTGGTGTAAAGCTTTATTCACTCAGATCAAATAATGATCAGGATTGAGAGGTTGATCTTCATATCAGGTTGTCATGGATGTTGGACATCAAGATAGTCAGGAGTTAGTTCATGTTTTTTCTTGATAAGATCATCATCATATGTAGGGTTGACTTGATAAATGTTAGCTCATTGATAAGAAATCACTCATTTTGGTGACAAGAGGATGGACACTAATGCTTCTTGGTGGTGTTTTTCTTGATCAGGAGTGAAGTGGTTGTTGTCTGACTAATGTATATCATGGGCTTCACATATGTATTGAGAATGAAAAGACTTGTTTCTCTTACACAAGGGAAAGATTAGTATTATTGGTGTCAAGTCTTAGGAACAATTAAATTGATGTCTAGTTCTTGTTACAACTTTGTTCCTCGATGTCTGTATATTCCATGGTTACCTCCTAGGTTCACAACTCTAAACTCTAGAGAGTCACTTGTTATGTGTGAAGAGTATGGTTAGAAACATGGATTAGAAAAGAATTCTATTTTATATTCCATGGTTGTTAAATCCTAACATGGCACTTTTTGTTATAAAAGGAGATTGACCTACAATTACAGGTAAAAGTCACTTGAGTGACTGTTTAAAGGGTTTATGTGCCGTGTGATAACTGGCCTCTCCTTTTTACCACCGGTGGAACAGTTATTCATGGGCATCTTAGTCGTTTTCTTTAAGAGTGATGCATATGATTTAAAGAGCATCGAAAGGCATCAAACAATAATGCAAAGGGAGCTCGAGTTTATATAGTTTTTTTCAAAAGACCATCGAATGTTAATACCAAGAGGGAGTCCAATTGTCCATAAAGGTGGTGCATGCCTTAAACACAAAAGACATCAAAATTTTTGAAGAACTAAATTAATGAAGATTACTATGTCATCATATGGAGATTGCTTCGATTTTGTTTTTTGAGAAAAGCATGATTTATAATACATCGAATAAGGAGCATATTAAGGGCAAAATGCAGTTGTTTTTTGCTTGTAAAGATTAGAAAGTTTCTTATAAAGCATCGAATGCTTTGATAGCAACATTAGTTGCTCAAATAGGAAAGTCAAATGCTTTTGGAGTAGTTTTTTTTTTCATGAAGATATTTTTGCATTTAAATAATTAAAAATAAAAGCATCTTTCTATAAAAGCAAATAATATGAAGGAGATTTATTTGGAAGTTTTATTTTCTTTCCTCATATCAAATGAAGGATTATCTCATGGAAAGAAAAGCAAAATATTTACAGAGTGATTATATTTTTGAGAAGATATTTGAAGAATAAAAATGATTTTTGGAGATCTTGGAAAAAGAAATATGAGATGATTTGATTGGAGAAAAGCAATAGACTATTTTTTCTTTGTAGGTGAAAGGACATGGAAATGAGTAGATGAAGATTAATAATTATTTTTATTAATACAGATGATTTGTTTGAGAAAAATGATCGACAATTTTTGCAGAGAAGTAATCTGTTTGGTTCAGGATTTCTTGCAGGTTATAAACATGGTGGATATGAAGAGATTTGAGAAATATTTTGTAATTGTGGAGATAAAGATTTTTTATTTGTAGAGGAAGATGAAAAAGACAGATTGGAAGAATATCAGATTTTTTCTATTTTAAGATGAAAGTGTTCAGAGATTTTATTTTCTCCTACAGGGCACTGAAATATTGGAGAAAATGAAAGGTCAAGTTTATCATTTTTGCAGATGTCAAGGGTCAGAAAAATGTGTTGGGGTTGTGGTGAATAGATATCATTTTATGTTAATGATAGTTGCAAAGGAGGAGATTGATTATTTTTATGAAGAGATTTTATTTTTCTCTTTCAAGGGCAAAAATTTGTTGAAGGTTAAATGATATTTTTGAATAAGATTCTTTTGTAGGAATATGAAGGATCTTGCAAAACTTGAAGATGAATTTGAACAGGAAAATTGAAAAAGCAGAGAAGAATTGAATGTGAAAGGACATGATATTTAATGGCTCTACAAGTGTTTTGATTTGAGGTTGTTGAGTGTGCAGATCTATGATGAAATAATTTGTTAATACAGATGAATGTGTAAAATATGAAAAACCAATTTGTAATAAAAGAGAGATGTTTCCCTGATCAGGTGAATTAGATGATTCAAAGATAAAATATGAGAGGATTGAAATGATGAAATATATGTTGCAGATGAGTTGATTTGAATGGTGCAAATCAGATTGAGCAGCAATCACTTCTTGCACATGAGATTTTTAGTTCTGATTGATTGAGAGATGCCAGTGAGGCACAACAGTATGCCAGTGAGGCTTGTAGGTTAGTAAGACCATTTGTCAGTGAGACACTTACATCAGCCAGTGAGGCTTGTAAAGATATTTTCAAGGTTAAGCCAGTGAGGTAGTTTTGGAGTGGTTTTTATACCCCGGGAGGGTTTTCCACTTGTGCAAATTTATGTTATGTGTCATATTGTTTTCATCTGTATGTGTGTATGTTAATACGTTTCTTATAAGGTTTTTGTTCTCCTTCATTCTTAGTTTTGTGCATATGTGTTTGACAAATCAATGATAGCTTTCTCTCCTTTGTACTCTGCAAGTTAAAGTTTGAAAAAGATTTGAAAATTCACACAACACTGATTCACCCCCCCTCTCAATGTTGTCCTTGACTCCTACAGAACACAGTATTGAAGACATACAAAACATGATGAATACACTGATATAGCATTGATATAACATTGTCATAATATATTCCTAACATCTTCATAGACATATCGATAGAAATAAAATTGCAACACAAAACCCCAAAGGGGAAGACACGCCAAACAAACCTTGAGTGTAGGTTGAGCCCATCGCTACATGCACACAAGAGGGAAAACATGTGATACACAGCCCAAGTGGGGGTTAACCGCACAAGGGGGAAAACACATGGAAGACACCGGAAAACACGAGCCCCATATAGTATGCCAAAGACATACTATATGTCTAAAACATGACAAACAAGGTGATGGAAGGAACTTATTGCTAAGCCCCCACCATCTCAAGCACACACATGCAAACCTGATGGTTGGGCTTATGCCACAACAACTGCCAAAGGCATGCTTAAGGGTGGATAGTCTCAGATCTAACCCCGCCTACTTGGAGGACTTTTGAAATAAAAGGATGTGCACTGGCTCAAGAGATACACCATCTTGCCTAGCATAGAGAGATTTAAATAAAAGGATATGCATGATATCCTACCTCCACAAAGGGCTTGATGATTGCAATATAGAATTAAAGATGTGTACTCATGTGGAGATACAACATCCTGCCTCCACAGAGGGCTTACAAACATGCTTTGTTAGTACTAAAATCATCAGATAGATTACCTTTATATGCCCCCACCTTAAGGTGGTTGATATCGTGTATTGATATCAAGCACTTTAATGTAGAGAGAAAACACACAAGGGAACAAGAGCTTTTGCAAAGCACATGCCCTCAAAGGTGACATGTACTTTATGATCGCCGAATATTCCCACAAACACTCATTATGCCAAGATAACTCTAATGCATGAAAATAATCACATAAAGAGCCAAGGCTACATAATGGGTTTGATTTCAAGTATGGTCATGGGGCTTATACTACAGGCATCTCAGAACTAAGTGTAACAACAAGGCGAGACACTCAAAACAATCAAAGTGCACATAGCAGTTGTATTGTTATGATTTGTTAGAAAAGATAAGATAACATCGAATATCACATGGAGTGTTTCTACTAGCCAAGTGTCGGATATATATATCAACCCCATCGTCATATATGGACTAGTTCCATTTTTTCTTACTCACTGAAGGGACACATGGTCCATATCAGTATTATTTATTTTTTGTCATCCGCCAACTAGATAGAACCACTAGAAGAAGGTAAACACTAAAATGAGAGAGGAGAGAAAGTGCCTTAGGATCATCACATAGGAGGGTGCCCCAGGGTCACCAACCGCAACGCTATGCCCCTAAGGTGCGGCGCATAACAATAAGACAAAAGAATGATGATAGAAATAGAAGAATGGTCACAACAGAGGCAGTCTCCCAGTATCCTTGACCTTACAAAAGTATCAAGGGTCATCCTAGGAGGCCTAAACAACACATAACATGTCATGGGGGAAATACAACACAAGAGGTGAGGGTTAGAAATACTTACCTGATACAACCCAATGTTAAGAACATACATATCTAAGAGGAGGCCACCCTTGAGAGAAACTATAATAGTTGCTACAACAAATGTGGCTTAAAGAGGGAGAAATACTTACCTATTTGAATGGGATACTTCCTGGTGGACAATTCTTGTCTATCAACTCAGGATATCTCGCGTGTTGATTTGGTCTTGTTGATATTGCATTAACATTGAGTTTAGGATGACGAGAAGCTTTGGTGGGTTTCAAAGAGTGGTATCCAATACGGACTATGTAGTTAATTCTAGCAACTTGTAAAGGTACTCTGATTCCTTGTTGAATTATACCACATCCATTACCTACATAGTCGCAGTTGTTATAAAGGATTTTAAATCCTTGACCATAGAGGGATGTCATTTCTCTAGAAGATGGTGAGACTTCATAGGTATCATAATTTGTAGTATAAGTAAGAGTATTGTCTTTGTTTTCTACCAAGGAGGCTTTAGTTTTCTTACATGTTTCCAAAGAATACTTAGACAAAATTGACATGACTTTTGATGTGTCAGGGTTATTAAGCTTATATTCCCCTATACTACAATGATTAAAATCTAATGAACCCCAATCATCACCAAAAAGTGCATTCGATGTTTTAGAGTTTTGCACAATATTATCCGTGACAAGAGGTGTTGGGGAATCCACTCGTAAGTTGTTTAGACATTGTTGATCTTTAACTTGTTTTTTCATTTCAATATGTAAACAATTATCTAGTTTAGGATCAGCTTCAACAGTGTAGAGCTTGTTTTGATAAATAAACTTTATTGATCTATGGAGGGTAGACAGAACTACCCTCATGGCATGGATCCATGGTTTACCAAGAATCATATTATATGAAAGCAATCTAGGCATAACATGAAAGAGGGTAGATACTAGCATGGGTCCAACCTTTATAGGTAAAGTTATTGTACCCACATATTGTCTTCCAACATTATCAAAGCCATGAATGCTTATTCTATCCATCTTAATTAAAGAGGTATCAACCTTAATCTTATATAATAAATTAATACCACAAACATTAAGAGCTGATCCATTATCAATCATAACTCACTTGATCAATTTCTTATCTATCATGACGAATATTATATAAGAGGATCATATTGGTGTTGAACTTTAGTAGAAGGCAACTCATGTTGTTGAAACAAAATATCCATTTTTGTCACATGCATACAATCTAACAAATCTTCTACATCATTTGGTTTGACAACAGGTGGTACAATCACCTTTTGTAAAGCTTCTTGGAGCATTATGTGGTATGTAGGTGATGTTTGTATTAAATCCCAAAGAGAGATCTTAGCCAGAGTGGCACAAAGCTATTTGACAAGATCATATTCTTGGCTACTTTTATGAGTAAGATGAGGTGGTGGAGGAAGCATAGGTTGAGAACATGGAAGAGAGATAAGAACATGAGGTGCTTGCTTACTTTGGGGTGCTACCACAATAATGGGTTACACTTTTTGGGACATCTTGATTTTTGCTGAAATCACATATTTTTAGAAAATATAATGATTTAAGCCTTGAAAGGTTCCATTTAAAGGATTTTAGTTGAAGAAGGTTTGATCAAACCCCATTAGATTCAAACCCCCTTGGATAGAACCCCGCTAGTTTTAAACCATACCTATAATGGAGTCTCCTCTACACCTATCAAAATGCTGATAAAAAAACACTTCTAATTTACCTTTTGGGGGATCAAATGAATTCATTTAAAATTTATGTTTTGTAAGTATGTAGTCCTTATTATAAGCTTCCCAAAAAGTATAATTTTAAATATATTTAATTTGATTATTATATTTATTTTTTTATTTCTTGTGAATGTAGGTTTTTCAATGAACATCAAGGTCTTTGTTTCACACATACAAAAAAATAGGAAAATAGAAAAAAAATCTAAAAAATACATGTCCTCTAGGTATTGATGTCTTTATTCAAACAAAAATAAATAAATTGAATTCTGATACATACAAAAAATGTTATGTTGGACAGAATACGCCTATGTCTAAATTATAATTGGTTTGACTTCAAAACTTAATTAATAAAAAAATATTCAACAAAACATTATGAAACCAAATTGTATCCTCTAGATATCAGTGTTACCAATATAAATTCAAAAGAATCAGAATTTTATCCTTTGTAGAAAAAAAATTATGTGCGATAGAATACACATCACTTTAAAAAATGTTGTTTACTATTAAAACTAGTTATCAAAGGAGATGCAAAAAAAATTACAATTTAACTCCAATTTTTTTTTTTAAAATATATTTAGAATTTACAGACAAAATCTCACAAATCACTAGTTCACATCATCTTCAAATTCCTATTGGTTTAGCGGCTATAGGTGTCAGAAAGTGAAGATTTAGTTCAAAATGTTGATTTCAATGTCAAGTTTGGCCAAGAAGTGTAACCCATTATTGTGGGATGACCCTTTGCTTGTTATTACATGTGTTATATGTGTGAGCAATCACATTGTGATGTGGTTGTTGCAACATATTTTGAACACCTTGATTTCTTTGAGTGATTTGTTTTGTATAGTTTAAAATGTAATCTGGGGGTCTAGGTGGTTTTCTATCTCCTTGAACCGTAATCACTGGTTTTAAACAAGAAGGTGCATTAGGTATCTCTCACACAACCATCTTAGGAATATTGCTACTTATCTAGTAACCCCTTAGTGGGTGGGATGAGTCTATTAGTGAATATTGAATTAACATTGTTTCCCTCTCGATTATACCCAACATCTATCCCTAGAGGATTTAATGTGAGAGACCTTTTCTCATCCACTAGGGCTTCATCTTGGATAGGGAGAGCATTGGAATGAAAGAAAGGTAAGGTGTAGGTAGGAAGGTTAGGTGTTGTATCATTGGTGATGTCTAAGGGACTTGAATTTACAATCACATCACAGCTATCCATAGTCTTCTTATCTAAGGTTCTTGGACATTCAACTATAGGAGAAGTAGGATAACTTATGGAATCATCATCATTATCATCATCATCATCATCATCATATGTTTTAGCTATTAATTACAAAGAATTAAGAGAAATTTCACACTCTTCATTCTCAATGTGTTTTGTTAAGTCTTCTACTACCAAATGGTATGTATTCATGAGAGATATGAAATTTTCAAAATCATATACATAGTCAAGGATTTCAAATGAAGAACATTTAAATATATCCTTGTGATACATAGCTTGTATATAAGTGAGAACATGAGGATTCATATTAAGAAATTTGTAGAAATTCTAAATTTTTTTGATATATGCATGTAAAGATACCAAAGAGAAATGAGATGAAGAATCCATAATGAAATGTCTTGTAACATCAATATTTAATAAGATTTAATAAGACAAGACATGCAAAGTTATAAGATACTCAACATACCCTAGATGTGTGACTATTTCACTCCTAAGCACTTGTTTGAGGGAAAGGGCTAAAAGGACACACCAAGTTCACAACAAACACAATGGATAGGAGGAAAAGAGTATAAGACAACAAGATCCAATTGATAATCTTATGTATTTGTTGAAATGCACCAGACAACTAAGAGGGGGGGTGAATCAATTGTCACAAAAACTTAACCATTTCTTCTCTTACACATTAATCACTTATCCACAATTATTATGATTTAACAATGAATGCATGAAATCAAAAACTAAAACACAGATGCAACATTATACACAAGAGACACTAGATTTTTACGTGGAAAACCCCAAGGTGGGGAAAAACCACAGAGAGGATTAGCTCTCAAAATATGTTACAATCTTTAAAAAATTATGTTCAAGCTTGGTCACTCCACGGGCCTAGAACATACTGGCTCACTGCCATGAAATACAACTAGGTCTAGCAGGCTCACTGCCTCAACCCTAAACCTAGAAAGATTACAATAAGGGATGTTAAACCCTGAGGGTTGTTAAACCCTGAGGGTTGTTAAACCCTATTGACGGCTCACTGCCAGGCTCACTACCAAAAATCACCATCTTCTTCATGTATGAGATTAGTACATTGAAGTATAATAGTTCCTCTACTCTGCTATGCCCTGCTCTGCCTTATCTCCCTGCCCTTTTCCTTATCTTCCCATTTTGCACAAGGACACCTTTTCCATGACTCAATTACAAGTATTTATACACTTCATCAACCTTGAAATGATCATCAAGGTCAGCATTACAATCATCAACCATTGGAACAATCTCCTAGGTCGACATTACAAACATTTACAAAATAGGTCCTAACCTATTACAACATTATGCAAAGGAAATGAAGTAAAGATTGTTTGAGTGTAGAATTCAGGCTTCTGGAATCATTGTGTTATGCTTTTTTTCATCTATGTTTTAGATCATACTCCATGATCCATCATCAGGATAGAAAGAAGAGAATGAGATAGACATAAAATTGCAGAGAGGTTGTATAAAAAGGAGAGAGATAGGAGCACGTAGGACAAGGAACATCTAAAAGGAAAAGACTAGACATAGGATGGAAGAAAATTGGAAAAAGGAAAAATAGGAAAAATTAGGGGGTAAGAGAATGTCTAAATACAAAGCTATATAATGGGGTGAAACTAAACAAGAATATATGCTATAATTATATAAATTAAGGATATAAAATAATACATCTACTTTAATTATATAGTTAAGGTAAGTATAAATGTTAAGGACAAAAGAGTAAAAACAATACATAAGCAAGTAGGAAAAAATTTATACAAGAAGTGTAAGAAAATTAACTCTAAGGAATTGGGAAAATAATACTAATGAGAAAGTAAAAATAATAAAACAAAGGTAAGAACATAAAAATAAAATAAAAATAAATATGCATCATTTTTAAAGTATATGTATACATATCTATATATACTATAATAATATACCAAACACAGGTGTATCAAGAAAAAGAAAGAAAAAAGATCATGCCTATATATAAATATAATGTATTTATGTACATTAAGAACTATCTAAGGAAGTAATAAAACAATAATATATGTGGCATTATAAGTACTAATATATAGAAAAGTGCTTACCCAAATTAGAAGGAAAATAAAAATAAAAATAAAAACAATGCTTATGCATAACAAAGGATGAGGAAGCAAATGATACATAAATAATTATATAAGAAAAAGAGGTAATTAGAATGGCTGGGGTAAATAAAAATAATAATAATAAGCTTTAGTTATCAAGAGAAGCAAATATGTCTATATATACTATAATTATACGGAAAGAGTGTATATAGAGAGACAAGATGCTAATGAATCTTAAAAAATGAATAAAAATAAGAACTAGATATTAAGAAGCAAAACATATATATAGACCAAAAATTATCCAAAGCTATGCAATGGAGAGAAACTAAACAATAAAAGAATAAAAAATTATACATCTACCTTAATAAAGAAAGAATAAATACATAAGAATATGTATACATAAAATGGAAGGAAAATTAATACTAGTAGGAGTATCTAAAAATCAAAGAATGAGACAAAATACTACTTATAAAAAGAACAAGAAATACTAAAGGAAGAACATAGAAAAATGGGTATTACTAATAGGAATATATATCTATATATACTAACAAATAAATAAATAATTTAAGCTTTTCTAAACCAAAGAAATATCTAAAACTGAACCTATTGATATAAGGGTATAGTAATTTGGTTTAGTGATATATATAAATTCCTAAAAGGGGGGGACTCTAAGGACATGATAAAAACAATAAAGGCATATATGGAAAAATAAGTACTAATAAATATAGAAAATGATAATAGTAGTGCTTAGATAAATCTATAGGAAAAATAGAATATGTGCATATCTATAGGATTAAGGAGAAAATAATACTAAAATAAATATAGATACCAAGACTATAAGTAAAGAAATAATAGTAAGAAAATGAAAAAATGGACAAATGCTCCTTTAAAAATAAGACTAATAACTAGAGAAAATGAGAACAAAGCTAAAATAAAACTATAGAAGAAATAATAAGAACTAAGCTAATGAAAAAATAATAAGAACTAAGTAAAGATTGTTGTTATATGGAGCATAATCAGACTTGGAGGTTAAATTTACCCCACTTTTATCGGCGCGGTTTCCCCCCAAATTATTTAATAGAGTCAAGGGGTAGCACCCCTTATAGGGGTTTGGGGGCAGCGCCCCTTGCGGGGTCCAAGGGACAACACCCTTGGCGCGTTCCTTGTCGTGATACAGGGCAGGGTCGAGGGGTAGCGCCCCTAAAACCTCCAATTTTTATTATTTTATAAAGGCGTCAAGAGTTATTTTTCTATTGGCCAACATAAAAAAAAACCTATTTTTGTAACCGACATAAGGCTTGATAAAAGCAACTAAGGGTTAGGGGTTTCATTGATATTGTATTGTAGCATTTGCAGCGGTATTGAGTTGTAAGGATTGCTGGTTGTAATCAGTTTGATTTACATGATAATAATATTGGACTCTCTATTGGTGGATGTAGCCCGGGTTTGGGTGAACTACGTTAAAACTTGTCTCTTGCTGTTATTATTTCTGTGTATTTCCATTCCTCTATTTAATCTTTATTTGCATTTAATTTATATCTTCTGCATGCAATTCCTAACAAAGATGTATGTGGATCATGCCATGCCTTAGCTGGGACTCAAACACGATCTTCCATGCAACAACACGCTTCCACAATCTTCAAGCAATCTCTGCAAATAATTGAATTAACCAAGTCGGCTAAGACTGGTTACAAGCTACATTATCTAGGAACAATCTTCAAACACGATCTCAATTCCTTAACACGGACCAATGTCTAGATAGGAACATGATTAGGAGACATCCACAAGCATGTTATAATCATTAGGAGCAACCACACAAACCTTAACCACTTTAGCCATAGGAATCTTCTCACCAGAACACATGAACTTCACTGTCTTCAACTGACATAAAAGAAAGATAGCTTGCAGACCACCAAAACATGAACCACTACAATTGTAGGCACTTATCATCATCCAAGACTTCCCTCTAGAACCGTAGAGAAAAATACTTTATTGTTGAGGAATGCAGAGAAAAATACTTTCTCCCTATCACCAGAGAATAATCTGAGAAAGTAGGTTTTACTCTGGTGAATGCAACTCTCTTAATTCTTCATACCGAAGGCTCAAACTCAGGATTTAGCATCTTCAGACATCCCTTTAAATAACTTCCAATCCACAGACCAAGATATTCAACCAACAAGAAATGCGAAGCAATCTACCGGACTGTCCTTTAGCACACAACTCACTATCTATACTGCACTTCACTATAACTCACTTGTTTCTTCTATAGGGGCCAATTTTCTCAATATCCTCAACATACGAAGCTTCTAAACAAGTAATAGAATAGAACATAGTTGACACCAATGACAACAAAGATATGTTGACATCAATGACAACACCGATTAGACACATACTTGCAACAATCTCCCCCTTTGTCATTGATGGCAACATATGATGTGAAAAACTACAACCATCAAGACAAGATTCTCCCCCTATCTCTTTACACATCTGCACTCTTTCTTTCTGATCAAGATTCTCCCCCTATCTTTTTACACATCTACACTCTTTCTTTCTGAGTTTTTCACATGACTTCTCTCCCCCTTTGACATCAATGGAAAAGGACACATACTTTCACTCTTCTACTTTGATGCAATTTCTCTTCTGGACTTTCTGACTACTCCCTCTGAGAAGTAGCCCTAAAAGAATCAATCTAGATCTGAAGAAGCACCACTGGATTGATGCACTCTTGTGCATCTTAGTTTAGGGTAGGAGGGGTAATAACCCCTAACTTTTCTCTAAGATACTCAAAAATATCCTTAGGCAGAGGTTTGGTGAAAATGTCTGCAATCTGGTCTTTTGTAGATACATACTCAAAATTGACTTCATTCTCTGTCACTTTTTCCTTTTGAAAGTGATAACTTATGGATATGTTCTTTGTCCTTGAATGAATTACTTTATTCTTTGATATGTTTATGGAACTTGTATTGTCACAAAAGATTCCAATTGGATCTTCATACATAACTCTGATGTCCTTCAAATTCTACTTCATCCATAATACTTGAGTGCAACTACATGCTGTTGCAATGTATTCTGCTTCTACAGTAGACAGGGATATTGAATCCTATTTCTTGCTCAACCAAGATACTGACCTTTTTCCCAAAAAGAATGCACCTCCACTTGTACTTTTCCTATCATCCACATCTCTAGCCCAATCTGCATCAGTGTATGCACTGAGAGTGAAATCATTGTCTTTTGGATACCACAAACCATAATCTATTGTGCCTTTCAAATATCTCAGAATTCTCTTGATTTCCATCTCATGTGACTCCTTTGGATCTACTTGAAATCTTGCCACAAGACAAACTGCATGCATTATGTCAGGTCTAGTTTGAGTCAGATAAAGTAATCCTCCAATCATAGATCTATACCTTTTCTGATCTGCCATAGGTGAGTCATCATTTTTGTTCAACTTACAACCTGTTAACATGGGAGTATTTACTGGTTTAGAGTCTTCCATCCCAAACTTCTTTAGCAACTCTTTCACATACTTAGACTGAAAAATGAAGATACCTTTATCTGATTGATTTATTTGTAGATCCAAAAAGAAATTCATCTCACCAAACATGGACATTTCAAATTCACTTTACATTTCTCTGGAAAAAACTATGCACATACCTTCATTGCCTCCAAAGATTTAATGTCATCAACAAAGACTGCTATAATTAGAATTTGTTCCTCATTGATCTTGAAGTAGAGATTGTTGTTTGTAGTACCTTTACTGAACCCTATCTGTATCAAATACCTGTCCAATTGTGCATACCATACCCTAGGGGCTTGTTTTAATCCATACAAATCCTTCTTCAATCTGCATACCATGTCACCCTGATCTGATGACTAGAATCCTTCCGGTTGTTCAATATAGACTTCTTCTTCCAACTCTCCATTCAAGAATGCAAACTTTACATCCATCTGATATACCTTAAACTCTTTGTAGGCTGCAAATGCCAAAAACATTCTTATAGCTTCAATCCTTGCCACTGATGCAAATGTTTCCTCAAAATCTATTCCTTCAACTTGAGAGTATCCTTTGCATACCAACCTTGCTTTGTTTCTTACTACTTCACCATTCTCATTCATTTTGTTTCTAAAAACCCACTTGGTACCAATTACATTTATGTCTACTGGTCTGGAAACAAGATCCCAAGTCTGATTCTTCTCTATCTGCATCAATTCTTCTTTCATAGCCTTTACCTAATTCTCATCATTGCAAGCTTCATTCATAGTCTTAGGTTCAATCTTGGAAATCAGACAAAAAATTACTTTTTCTTCTACAACTCTTCTTCTAGTCAGGATTCCTTTACTTTTATCTCCTATGATTTGATCTTTAGAATGATTAAGTTTTACATACCTTGGTGTCTTGGCAGCACTTTCCGGAGCTTGATCCTCTTCATCTGAGTTGTCTTCATGCTGCACCACTTCTAAAAC
Source organism: Cunninghamia lanceolata (assembly GCA_027924645.1). Taxonomy (NCBI): domain Eukaryota; kingdom Viridiplantae; phylum Streptophyta; class Pinopsida; order Cupressales; family Cupressaceae; genus Cunninghamia; species Cunninghamia lanceolata. Next base: position 6,499,629 of record BSBN01001222.1, read on the forward strand.
ATCTGGTTTATCTAATTCAAATCCACTTGATTTTGGAGACCTTTCCTTACTTTCATAGACTTTGACATTTGCACTCTTAGTGGTCTTATTTAGCCTCTTATTATAACACCGGTAGGCCTTTCTATTGGTTGAGTAGCCAAGGAAGATTCCTTTATCACACCTAGCATCAAACTTGCCTAGATCTTCTTCTCTTTTGATATAACATTTGCTACCAAAAACTTTGAGATATTTCACAGTAGGAATTTTACCATACCACAATTCATAAGGAGTCTTAGAACTATTACTTTTGACTTAGACTCTATTTAGGATATATATATAGCAATGTGAATTACCTCTCTCCAATACACTTCTGAAAGATCAACTTCCTTCATCATGGTTCTAGCAGCTTCTTGAACTATTATGTTCTTCCTTTCAACATCTCCATTTTGTTGTGGAGTTCTAGGTGCAAATAATTGTCTCTTTATCCCATGTTCTTCACAAAATAAATTGGATTCATTTAATGCTAACTCTCCTCCTCTATCAGACCTTAAATATTTTATCTTCAAATCCATCTCATTTTCAACCATTGCCTTAAATGCCTTAAACTTATCCAGAGCTTTTGATTTTTCTTTCAAAAAAATAACCCAAGTCATTCTAGAATAATCATCAATAAGCAACATGAAATACATGTCTCCTTACAAACTTCTTACTCTGGTAGGTCCACACAAGTTTGTATGTACTAGTTCCAGTAATCCATCAATTGATTGGTCCTTACTTTTGAAACTTGTTCTTGTTTGTTTCCCAAATTGACACTCCTTGTAAATAGGATTAGCAGGCTTCACAAGCTTGGGCAAATCTCTAACAACCTGTGCAGTACTTATCTTCATAATGTTGACAAAATTGATGTGACACAACCTTCTATGCCATAGTCAACTTTCATCAGTCTGAGCTAACAAACACTAATTATCAGTTCCTTTCAAGTGATAGATATTACCTTCGGTCTTCTTACCAGTTGCAATGATTATTCCAGAGCTTTCCCTGATCTTGTATCCATTGTCCTTGAAGCTTAGGTCATAACCTCTATCACACATCTGACCCACACTCAAAATATTGTGCTTTAATCCTTTCACATACAAGACATCTTCAGTATTATGCTTGCCATCAAAAGAAATAGACCCTTTTCCACAAATCTTACTAGTTGTATCATCTCTAAACCTAGCCAGTCCACTATCATATCTTTCCAAACTCACAAACTTACTTTTGTCACTAGTCATGTGGTGAGAGCAACCACTATCAATAACCCATTCATATTTGTCTTCAATAACCTAAGCAGCCAAAGCACTTTATTGGTTTTTCTTTCTTCACACAGCTAGTAGGATTAGTAGACATAGGTTCTTCTTTAATAGAAATAAACAAGCATTCATTACCAGAAGTACTAGCATTATATGGTTCACCATTATCTGATACTCCTTCATCATCATCAAGATCTTCAACATAATAACATTTCTTTTGGATTCTAGGCCTATTCTCATATATTTTCCTATTTCTTTCAATTCTTTCAGGACATCTGGAAGCAAAGTGGCCTACTTTACCACAGGAAAAACACTTGAAAGGTAATTTATCTTTAAACTTACCAGATCCTCTTTCCAGTCTATCCACGAAGTTGGCTTCAATTTCATCAAACTCATCATCTGATTCTACCTTTACTTTTCTGATCTGGAGGTTTTCTCATAAGTACTGGCTTTGAAGGCAGTCTCTACTTTTGGCAGGGCATCCCCAAACTCTCTCATTTCAAAGGCACTAAGCTTACCAAGCAATTGATCTTTGTCAATATCTTTTACTTGCATAAATTCTTCAATTACAGCTACCTTGTGACTGTAGGTCTTTGGTAGTCATCTGAGAATTTTCATTACAATTTCTGTATCACCAAGAGTTCCCCCCATACCTTTTATTCCGGTGACAAATTCATCAACTCTTTGCATAAAGGTTGTTATGTTTTCATCTTCAAACTTTCATATTTCACTTTCAGACTTTGTAGCTTGGCCTCCTTCACAGAATCATCTCCCTCATACAGATTTTTTAGCTTTTCCCATACCTCATTTTCAGTTTCAAGATCGACCACTTTTGTCAGTACTGAGTTATTCAATGAACTTAACAAAGCATCTTTTTCTTTAACATCCACTTCATATTCCTTGATTTCGTCTTTAGTTGTCAAACCATTTTGAGGCAAGGTGTATTTTATTTCTGCAGCTTTCCATACTTTGTAACCAAGACAAAGAAGATGATTTTACATTTATGTCTTCCAAAGAGCATAGTTCGTTCCATCAAAATGTGGTGCTCTTTCTTATAAGACATTTTTGGATCTTCCTCATGCTGTTAAAATTTCTTCAGAGAAACCTTGCTCTGATACCAATTGTTGAAATGTGTTAGACAACTGAGAGGGGGGGTAAATCAGTTGTCACAAAAACTTAACCATTTCTTCTCTTACACATTAATCACTTATCCACAATTATTATGATTTAACAATGAATGCATGAAATCAGAAACTTAAACACAGATGTAACATTATACACAAGAGACACCAGATTTTTATGTGGAAAACCCCAAGGTGGGGAAAAACCACGGAGAGGATTATCTCTCAAAATATATTGCAATCTTTGAAAAATGATGTTCAATCTTGGTCACTCCACGAGCCTAGAACATATTGGCTCACTGCCATGAAGTACAACTAGGTCTAGCAGGCTCACTACCTCAACCCTAAACCTAGAAAGATTACAATAAGGGTTGTTAAACCCTACTAGTGGCTCACTGCCAAAAATCACCATCTTCTTCATGTATGAGATTAGTACATTGAAGTATAACAATTCCTCTGCTCTGCTCTGCCCTGCTCTACCTTATCTCCTCGCCCTTTTCCTTATCTTCCCATTTTTGCACAAGGACACCTTTTCCATGACTCAATTACAAGTATTTATACACTTCAACAACCTTGGAATGATCATCAAGGTCAGCATTACAATCACCAACCATTGGAACAATCTCCAAGGTCGGCATTACAAACATTTACAAAATAGGTCCTAACCTATTACAACATTATGCAAAGGAAATGAAGTAAAGATGTATGTGGATTATGCCATTCCTTAGATGGGACTCAAACATGATCTTCCATGCCACAACATGCTTCCACAATCTTCAAGGAATCTCTACAAATACTTGAATTAACCAAGTCGGCTAAGACTGGTTACACACTACATTATCTGGGAACAATCTTCAAACATGATCTCAATTCCTTAATGTGGACCAATGTCCAGATAGGAACATGAATAGGAGACATCCACAAGCACGTTATAATCATCAGGAGCAACCGCACGAACCTTAACCACTTTACCCATAGGAATCTTCTCACTGGAACACATGAACTTCACTATCTTCAATTGACATAAAAGAAAGATAGCTTGCGAACCACCAAAACATGAACCACTACAATTGTAGGCACTTATCATCATCCATGACTTCCCTCTAGAACCGCAGAGAAAAATACTTTATTGTGGAGGAATGCGGAGAAAAATACTTTCTCCCTGTCACCAAAGAATAATCAGAGAAAGCAGGTTTTACTCTGGTGAATGCAACTCTCTTAATTCTTCATACCGGAGGCTCAAACTCAAGATTTAGCATCTTCAGACATCCCTTTAAATAACTTCCAATCCATAGACCAAGATATTCAACCAGCGAGAAATGCAGAGCAATCTACTGGACTGTCCTTCAGCATACAACTCACTGTCTATACTGCACTGCACTTCACTGTAACTCACTTGTTTCTTCCAAAGGGGCCAATTTTCTCAATATCCTCAACATACAAAGCTTCTAAACAAGTAATAGAATAGAACATAGTTGACACCAATGACAACAAAGATATTTTTACATCAATGACAATACCGATTAGGCACATACTTGCAATAGTATTTAGATTGAATGCAATGAAACAACACAAATTATGCTTGTTTATGCACGTAAAATGTTCACTTTTTTCATCTTTTTTTTCAATGCATATACCTAAAATATGAAGTGTTGTAAGGAAATTGATGAGGGGCAGTGAGTTATAACTATAATATCAATCCAATAATGCAGAAATATCCTTCACAACACACCTATAATGCAAATCTATATGGATGATAGGTCAAAATCTAGTGAAAATGCAAGATTTTTAAACCCTAATTATGAAATGAAGGCATGAAACTATGCAAAATGATGTATGAATGAATTATAATCAGATTTATGATGCAAAAAAACTCATCTCAGATCTACAAATGATTCTAAAGTCTTACTTGATGCGCAATACAAGTGTAATTTTAAAAATGATTGAGTGAAAATGCTAGTTTTTGTTGAAATTGCCTATGTGTAAATGCAAAAACACACAATAATGCAACACTACAAAAAAATAAAATTGAATGAGTGTTTAAGATGAGTAGTAAAATCTAAAACAAGATTTTAGCTACAAACCCTAGTTTTTGAAATCACTAGGTTATGAGTAAATTCAAATTTTCAAGCAAACCCTAGCAATTTTAATATGAAAAATGCAATGCAAGAGATTGTAATATGATGATTTTCTGTAATTTATATCAGATCTGATTTAAAAATCAGAAATTAAAAGAAAATTAATTAATTCAAGTTATTCAAAATGCAAGCTTAAAATGCCAATTTTTTCAAAATTTTCAATTTTTCGTAGATTTTCAAAGGCAATATGAAAATCATAAATTAAATGAAAATGAATTTCAGATCTAATGCAAAAATCAGAAATTAAATGAAAATTAATAAAAATTATTTCAAAATGCAAGTCTGAAATGCCAATTTTTTTAAATTTTTCAAATTTTTGTAAATTTTTAAATGCAATATGAAAATCATAAATTAAATGAAAATAAATTTTGGATTAAATGAAAATTAACTAAAATTAATTAAAATTATTTCAAAATGCAAGTCTAAAATGCCAATTTTTTTAAATTTTTCAAAATTTTCAAATGCAATATGAAAATGATGAATGAAATGAATATAAATCTGAAGTACAAAACTCAACAAGGTGCAAAATTCAAATAAAACATGGGTTCACCAAAATGTTTAGGGTAAAAAGGAGGGTTTTTCAATTTCTATGAATGTGTAGATTAAATCCTTCTTTCACACCTTACATTCAAAGACATAAATCGAGTCAAGCCATAATCTTTGCAAGAGGTTTTTGCTACAAATTTAGTGTCACTTGTAACTGTTGGGAATTAAGGTGTCTCAACCTTGGTAATTCCTTGTATTAATTCATTGTATTTATTTATTTATTGCCTATTGTATATTTAGGATGCAAATCCTATGTTGTCATCTTGTGGGATTTGGCACGGTGATGTGTCATCCTACATGGCATATGACTACATGTAAATTTGTCCTAACATGAGGAGATAGGCATCCCACTTAGTGGTAGGAATATTTTTCCATATGTCAGCATCTTGGAATGTGTGTAAGGGAATATTGACCGAAACGGTCATGACAGATTCCTATGACAAAGTTATGACATGTAAGAGTCAGAAATAGAATATACTATGAGAGGTGAAGACATGTGTCGAGAAGCATCTTTGAAAAAGACATCTTTGGGTGGCCCAAGGTGGGATATGACATGTTGTAAGAGAATGTGCTATTTATAGCCTGTGTATGACAAATTCTCTTATAGCTGTAAGTTATGATAGCTATGACAGATTCTATGACAGTTGTAAGAGTCGTAAGAGCATCTGTCATAGCCCATTTTGGAAATAGGCGACCTCCTTGGGATGGGGTGACTTGACAAGTGTTAGGAACATCCTACAGTATTGGACAAGTGTCCATAGGTGTGGGTTTTGGGCCATGAGGCCATGTTGGATGCCCATCTCAGTGTGGAGCCATTTTTGCCTTGTATTCTCTTTATAAACAGGTGCTTTGGAGAGGAGAAGTACTACAGGTTTGACAGGTACTGTTATGCTACCAGAACATCTCCAGATACGAGTGTCGAAGACTCTTGCAAGAGCATTGGCTCTATGATTTTATTGTAACCTTCTTTATTTATAGAATACATTTGAGCTGTGTTTTGGAGTGTGGGGTTTTTCACTCGTAAGGGTTTTCCCCATGTATATCTTGTGTCTCTCTTCTTCTGTCTTACATTCTTGTGTATGTGTTTGCTGCAATATCTCTGTTAGTGGGTTAACATAGCTGTAATTGTAAATATAAAATTGAATTTGCACTCTCCTCCCCTCATTAGATTAGTGTAGGAAGTGATTTTAGCACACCTAGCTTCCTTTCAATAACAAAGACTAAACTTGGAATTTGCTTATTAATTAATTAATGGCCGATTATGCTTAATACCCTAATTTCATAAAATCATAAATAAATGGGTGAATCATGACAAATGCTTGCACACAGAGATATCAAATGACAATTAGATACATACTAGATTTTGGGATTCAAGATGCAGAAAATTTAGGGACTAATGAGCGGGTGCCCAAGTCTAGCCTACTGTTTTCTGTCAGGATCTGTGAAGCTTATTTGTAACCTTTTCTTGTTGTTCTAGAGATTTTTGTGTTTCAGGATCTGCAAGACATTGGTGTGGGTGCCTAAGTCTAGGTCCTAGTTTTCTTCTCAGATCTGTGATTTTGACACTCTGTTATGCCTTCCTGCAACTCCACTTCTTCTGCTTTTGTACCTATAACCTGCAATCACAAAAAAGGGGGATGGGGGTTGTGGTGTCTAGGAGCTTGCCTCAGTCAAGTCCCAAAAGGATATTCAAGTCTTCTAAACATCATGTTCAGATAGAGAGTGTGTATCCCTATGGGATAGAGGCAAAAACTAATTGATAAATGATTGAAAACAAAAATAAATGTCACCTCGGAGGTGTAGCTTGCATATAGATGAAAATCCTTTGCATCATGAGAAGATGAAGCCAAATTCGCATAACAAACACAATAACAAGACAAGTCTACTCTGCAACAATGAATACTTTCAATGCTCTAAAATCATAAGTGCTCCAAAAATTCATAATCATCTTCTAGTTTGCAAATGAGTCCCTAAACATGCTTATATATGCATTCCCACTACAAATTTTGTATTTCAAACTTAAGATGTCGACAATGGAACCTTTTAATGGTCACATAATGAACATTTAAATTTAGGACCTACCTAAAATAGGGTAGGACTAGGGCGCAAGCGCCCAAGTCCCTAGGTCCTAATTTAGGGTAGGGTTAAGCCCATAGATGACCCTCAAGCCCCATTTGACATGGGTTTTAGGCCATTTTGCTTCGGTAGTTAAAATGAACATGCACAATGAAAAACAAGGGACCCCGAGAGCTAAACTTAGGAGGTAAAAGTCCTAGGGGGACATTTTACAATGTAACAGAAACAAATGAAATGGAGGGAGAACCAAACTCTATAGGAGAAATAGAGGCAGAGAATGAGAATGATATTACTATTAGCGAAGAAGTCCTGGAAGCATGGATCAAAAATGAACTAGAGCTTAAATCTCAGAGAGTGACAAGGATTATGAGGATATGCATGGTTCAATCTAGTAAAGAAAAAATCCACCACAAAGGGTAATGCACCATCAAAAAGGATCAAAATGAAAAAGAATCTAGAAGATCTCATCATATTATGAAAGGAATCTCTCATATCAAGTTACCAAAGTTCTTAGGGGTTAAAGACAATAACCTTATGTTTCTTCTTTGAGGGACCCAGGAAACCAAATGCGGGCGCACAAGAGAAGGATTGTAAATTTTACTAAGGAGGTGGGCAGGGTTCTAGCCAATTGAAATTTGTACAAATGGTATATCAACCCCTAGTGTAGGTGTAGCTCTTTTACCCCAATAGGACTTGAAGCACAAAATCTTCCAAAGAATTAAATATCCATAATGAAAAGGTCATTTTTATTCTATGCCTTAAGTGGTTTAACATTGGAAACAAGTAGAATAGAAGCATTTGTACACCTACCTTCCAACATAAAGTACCACATGAGGACTTCAACTATTATCTTCCAATAGACCAGAAGGTCATCTATTTTGGATACATTCTAATATCTGTCTAGATTCTCACTATGCCTATGAAAGGTATCCATAGCTTCATGGTTGTGATTTTTAACCTTCTTCTACAGCCTCACCCCTTCCATCCTGAGCTCAATGGAAAAGGCAATTAACTCCTATGAAAATTTGAATGATATACCCCTGATATAAATAATGCTGCTCTTCCACACTTCCCCATTTCTTTAGACATTAGCACAACTTGAGTACTTGACTCTAATAATCTCTCCTCCCATGGAAACCTTAATTTCTAATTTGTTGTCGATGTTTGAATCCTTGAAAATTTCTCATTTCTCTTTCCTTATAGTGAGTTCTATCATGAAAAGTTTGAGCTTCAATGACTCCATTAACCAAGGTTCCTTCACATAATTGTGCTTGTCCTTACCATCATTCTCATTCATGTTAGCATTACAACCCAAATTGGGTTTTGGTTGGAGTCTAATCATTTCACTTAGCTTCTTCATGAATTTTGATTCTAATGTTTTTAGGAAGCTCTGTTCATCATCCCAATGCTTCAAACATATAATGTTACCTCCTAAATTGTCAAGGAGGTCAACTAAAGAGTTCACCTCCTTGAATATGTGATTGATTTTAACACTTTCAAAGTTCTTTATAATATCTTTTTTCTCCTCTATGATTGCCTTGTAAGACCAATGGGGAGAAACCCTATAATTTAGCATCTCTATAATATTCTTAGAATCTCCTGCAATTATAATCTTGGTTATACCTTGTCTCTAGCAAGAATGCTTCCTTAGAGAGTTGTTGATGCTTCAACAAAGTTATTGGTTTGGATTACTAGATTCTATGTAAAGGCCCCAGTCAATTGTGACAGGATGTCGTAAGGTCCTAACACTTTAGTTCAAAACAAGTCAGTTATGTTAACCAGGTAGTGTTCAAGGCTGTATGCAATAGGGAGTATTTTCAGATATCTCACTTAGTAACAATTTTTCTAAATTTTTGAAAAACTTAAAACAAAATCTAAACTAGAAAGCATAAAAACTTTAAACTAGAAAGCATTCGAATTCTTAATCTAGAAAACATATAAACTAACTAGGAATCAACACTTGCATTTTAACTATGAGTTTAAAAACAAAGGCATCTAACTATTAACTGAAAACGCATTTGACATTTTGAACCAATAACTAACAGATTTATGAATGAAATGGATGCTCCAGAAATTTCAAATGAACAAAATTTTAAAGATCATTAACTTAAAGACCACAACCTGTAGGAACACATAATAAAGCTAAGAACAAAGTGATATTGATCTAAACAGAACATTCATGAACATAAAAAAACAAAACCAATTCATAATAATAAAAATACTTATCTATTCTATAATCCCTCAAGTGGCCAGCTCTTGGGAGATCCTATTATCGATTCAAATTACATTCAGTACTTCAACAACTCCAAAGTAAATTCCATTCATATCACTTCTATTGCTCAAAAAAGATTACTCAGAATAGAACTAGTGATATTCATTCATAAAAGTATCATAGAACATAGCTACAGATTATCACTTCAAAAGAGATTGTCTTCATTCATAACACAACGTAATATATATCCTTGTTTTGAGAAACTACATATATAAATTATACTACTCCAAAATCCAAAATTTCAGATGGTGGGTAAATGCCATTGAAGAGCTTTTTAAAGAAAAATAGAATTAAAAACTAGCTGGATGTCTACGAAATTAAACACATTAAAGGCTCTGAGTGAAGCTGTAAAGTCTTAAGTATGCCCAACATAAAATAATAGAATTGCTAACAAAGTCTATGATTATGTATGCCTAAATTTCTGGTGCTCTCAAATTCTGGCACTCTAACTTTAGCTTCTTTGAAGTCCACTCCTTCTGTTAGGCCATACATGAAACCCTGCATAATTACACATCATCTCTACACGCAATTATGTCAACATTAGTGGCTAGTTTCAATTAATTGGAAAATAAAGATTTATACATCATTTTATCAAAAATAGATAAACATTGCTTCTAAGAATAAACAAATTGGCATGGTTAGGGTGATTGGGCAAGACAAACAGGTTATATGGCTTGTTATAAAAATGAGGTTGTTTATACCTCATCAAATTGGCCTTTGATGTTCCTAATCAACCCACCTCTACCCACTTGTCCTATATTCAATTTTACAAATCGATCAAACTTTAGTTTGTGTCATCCAAAAACAAGGGGGTCTATTTAGTGCTTCTTCTTTGCATTAATTTTGAGTAGTCTCCATTCTCCATTTTGTCTTGCATTTTCCAAATGTTAGCTATCTTCTTTTCCAATTCAGGAGAGCTCTTAGGTCTTCTTATATGTACTATACCCACATTTTTTGAGATGCTCTGAATTATCTTATCTATTGTCACCTTCCAAGGTTTAGAAAGGCTTCTAAATATTTAGTTGTTCCTATATTTTATCCCTTTTCTTAAGTTCCTTTTTGGCTTGATGATATTATTCTAGATGGGTGAGCCAATAGGGAGATGGGAGTTTTGAAGAAAAGAATATCCTTTCTGATTCCTCAAGTATTTATCTTTCATAGTGTTGGCTCATTCACTATTGGATGTCATAAGTTTCTACCCAATCTTCACCATGAGGGATCTGTTCATTTTTTTGTTCTTGCAGATACCTGGAATCCACCTTTATTTTTGGGGCTGCAAATTTTTTCCCAAGCTACTAGGGAGATTCTTTGTTTTTCCTCTATTCCTAACCATATGAATCTTTTCTATATCTATTCATCTTTTTAGTAAATATTCTTGGGATTCTAAAAAAGAGTGAGGACTTGATCAATTAGAGTTTTCCATCTTGACTAAGGAGGCTACCCTTCCATACAACTAGTTATATAAGATTATTCCAAGTGTTTTTGTGCACTCTTCCATGGGTCAAAGGCATACCCAAGTAAGTAGTAGCTAGTTGTATATTACAACCTAAATTATTCACTATTTGATTTTGAAACATTGAGGAGGTGCTGAAGAAGAAAGTCCCACTCTTCTCTAAATCGATTTGTTGACCCAACACTTTGGCATAGTGTGAGAGGGTCCTCATCCAATGTATGACCTCACCAATAATTGCTTCCTCCAAGAGAATGGTGTTGTCAACAAACTATTGGTGTAAGGTGGGGTTTAATGTTGTAGCTGGTCTGAAAACCTTTAATCCTACTATTATTTATGTTAGAATTTATATTTCTTCTAAGGACTTCTGCCAGCATTATGAATAGGTATGGGGTTAAAGGATTCCCTTGTCTTAAACCCCCATTGATGGTGAAATGGATAGTAGGGCTGCCATTAATTATAACAAAATAGGTGGGGAAAGTGAAATAGTTTTTCATAAGATTTAATATTTTATTATTGAATCCAAAATTCCACAAAACCTTGGACACAAAATCCCATGAAACTTTGTCATAAGCTTTAGAGATGTCAAGATTCAAAGCCATACTTTCTTTTCTACTTTTTCCCACTGAGTGGAGAGTTTCATGGATGGATATGATATCATCTATAATTTGTCTTCTTAGGACAAATCCATTCTAGTTACTATGGGTCATCTTTTCCAGCAATGGTTGGATTAGATCAAAATCAATAACTTGGATAGAATTTTGTATATGGTATTACACAAGCTTATCAACCTATAGACATTTTTTTGGCCCCACGTTTTTGGGGCATGAGCACTAAGAAGGTGTTTTTAATTTCCTTTATAATGTCTTCATTATTTAAGAAGTCTTATGCAACTTTGGTAATAACATTGCCAACAACTTCCTAATAAGTTTGGAAGAAAGTAGGGGGAATCCATTAGGTCCAAGAGAAAATAATACACCTTTAACCTCTTCTTCTAAGACACATTTACTCATTTCCTCTTGGTATTCTCCCATTATGACTATAGGGATAGCCTATAATAGATGCTCCTCTTCTATGCTACCAGTATTTGGGTTTTGGTTGAGAATATCTTGGAAGAATCTGACTCCCTCTCTTTGGATTTCTTCTTCTTTGGTGATCTTGGTTCCATTGTCAAGGATATGTTCTGAGATAAATTTGGTTTTTCTATGCTTGAGGACTATTTGATGGAAAAAATTTCTATTATGATCCCCTACTTTAAGCCATTTAATTCTAGATTTCTATTTCTAAAAAATTCCTCTTTCTCAATGATGTTGTGGAGATTACTGAGAACTACTCTCTCCTTTTGGCATAATTCCTCATTAGCTCCCTTGGATTCCATTTCCTCTTGGTTTTTTCTAAGAGTATGTTTGGCTTCTTTTCTTAGTTCAAATATGTCCTCGAAGGAATTTCTATTCCATTGTTTGTTGTTTTCTTTCACATTTTTAAATTTACATGAACTTATACATTGTTCATCCTTCTATTTCTATATTCTGCCATTTTTCAATAATGGCTTTTAAGTCTGGGTGGAGAGTCCACATTATCTCAAATCTAAATGGGTGATTTCTTTTTCTTGGATCCATATCCTAGTGTAAAATGAAAGGTGTGTGGTTAGATCCTATTCTGAGAAGAGATGTGAGCCTGCATTTGTCCAAAATTCCCCAGTTAGATGAAATGAGCACTCTATCTAGTTTAACTTAAATGAGATTCTTCCATGCCCTTTTATTTGACCAGATGAAGGAAGACCCTTCCAAATCTATGTCTATAAGACCACCCCCATGGAGAAAGTTGTTCATGTCTAACATATTGTTTGTATAGTCCTCGTTTCCCCCCATTTTCTCAAAATGATATAAAGGCATTTTGAGATCACCCACAACCATCCAATCAATTTTATTGAAGTTTTGTCTAAATTATACGAGCTCCTCCCATAGTTTCCTTCTCTATTGGGTAGTGTTAGGAGCATGTGTATTGGAAAGGATCCAAACTTCATTACTATCTTTTATTTTGAACAAAGCATTTAAAAATTTCTTGTCCTTTGAAAGAAGTGTACCTTCAAGAGGAAAGGTATTCCATATGATGACAATTCCACCTGAAGCTCCATCTACATTAACCACCAGGAATTAAGCAAAAGGACATATATTTTTACTAATAGCTAAGAAAGTTGTCATGTTCATCTTGATTTCTTGAAGAAGTAGAATGCCTAGTCTGATGTCCTTAAGAAGGTTTTTTATAACATTCTATTTGTGGGGACTATTTAGCCCCCTTATGTTTGATGTAGCGACAATCATTTTTTACCCCTTTTGGAGCCTATCTGCTCTGGCTTCTTTTGTATTCCATTCACTACTTCTTTGGTTGTTTGCTTTTATTTGTTCTCCCTATTGCATATTTTCCTAGGCTTTGGATCTTTTCCTACATCTATTGACTTTATTTATTCCTTAATTTTTCCCTTCCATTTTTCTATTGAGGAGATCTATGGGGATGCTCCCATGTTTTCTTTCTTTGGGTTGGAGAAAGAAGAAGGTTCTTCCCATGGCTCTCTAATCCATGAGGAAGCCTTTGATGTGGGGTTTAGGGGAGAGAAAATTCTTCCACCATCAACCAAGTCCAACGTTTGTTGGATTATCTCAGAGATAGCTTTAGATGTTGTTGATCCCTGAGAGGTGTATCCTTAGCAGATAGACTCATCTATTGTGTGTAAAATTTTTATGTGGAGGGATGTAACTTTAAGATTTCATTTCCACTATCCTCCATATGGACCATGAATAGGTTATCCATTTCTCCTTTAAGGATAGTGTTTGTTGGCATATAAACTATTTCTCCATCCTCTTGGGATGTATTCTTCTTATCTTGTGGTGACCCTTCCATTGAGGGTTCAACAATAACAAAATTTTTCTCTATATGGTCTTTATTTTTCTACTTTGTATCTTTACTGTTCTTCACAGCTCTCACTAGGTGTGGGTAGACACTGATCAAGTGTCCAATAAACAAGAAATTTTGGAACTAAAGAGTGTTCTCATAGAATATCTCATAAGACCATTTGGCTAATTTGGATTCCAAAATGATGGAGGTAGGAAGGACCTTGTGAGCTTCCACATTAACACAAAGCCTAGAAATGATGAAGGGGGTAAATAATAAAACACACAACAACAAAATTACACATAGAAAATAGGAATGTTCTTTTATTGATTTGGACAACACATTACATTACAAAAGCTCAAATACAATCAAAGGATGAACCCTCTGCAGACTGCAACACATTACAACTTCCTATCTCTAGACTCTAGAACCTTCTACCTTCTATAACCCCATATTAGCTAGGGTTTTTGATTTCCAACCTTTTCTTGACTCTACACTTTCCCCCTTATGTCTACTACTTCCAAGGGTTCCCAAAAATTGTCAGAAATAGCCCTTTTTGGTGGCCTCTAGCCAAATTTCAAAATTTGCATCTCCCTCCAAAAATAGGTAAACTTATGACAGCCATAACTTTTGATCCGAGTGTCCAATTGATGAACCATTTGAAGTTCCAAAAAGCTTGCAGAGTGCTCTATGTGATAAGAATTTGCTCTACCAATTCTACCCATTTTCAGGGTTGTATAGGGCCTTTTAGTGCCTCAAACTTGAATTTGAAACTTTTTTAGGGGTTTTTTGAGAAACATAAACTTTAATATCTTTCAGCTCACAAATGATCTTTTCCTAATTCCTTCACCAAAGGTCTTAATTTTTAATTATGAAGCTTCCTGTAAATTTTTCCTTCCATACGTGCCCAAATGCAAACTTTCCAAAAATAACAGTTTGTTATTTTTAGTAGTTTGGAAAAATTGAAAGTTCTACATCATTATTCAAGCGATTATGGAACTAGAAATACTAATTTTGAAAAGAAATGAAAACAAAGTCATCAATTTTGAATCAACATTGTTTTTGGGTGATGCAAGATTACCTTTACACTTCTGGATGCTCCTGCATCAGACACCCGGGGTAATTTTGAGAAGTGACCTTGTCACATCTTAGGTGTTTGAGGAAAGCCCCAAATGGTCAACTTTTGGCTTAGACAACAAGGAAGAATATTCAATAGGCATTCCTTTCCACTTCACCAAATATTCTTCATATTGAATATTTTGAGTACTTCTTCCCACATGGCTATCCAAGATCTCTTCTATCTCCTCCTTTGAAGTAGATGCCAGAATACTCCACTGTTATTCTATTGGTCCATTCTATGTTCCACTTTCATGATATTCTGTTAAATCAGCAATTTTGAACACACAGGAAATGTTGATCCCACTTGGTAGCTCTACCTTGTATGCATTTCTTGAATCATGCTTCTTCAAAATCTTGCATGTTACAAATTTCTTCATTTTCAACTTATTATATGCTCAACCTGGAAACCTCTCTTTTCTCAAGTGAAACATGACTTCATCTCCTATCTGAAATTACTTATATCTTCTCTTCTAATCTGCCTTAGCCTTGTACTGAATATTCATCTTATTAATGTACTTTGTCACCTCTTCATGCAATTTCTTCATGTTGTAATAGAAAAATTTGGACAAAAAGAAGATAAAACAAATGACATGCAATACCTTGATCCAAACCCTTGAATACCTCAGATGATGCCTTGAAAGATAGATGTATGCATGTTTGATTGCTTGAACAATTGGATGTTGATTTCTCAGATACGTAGCATAACGATGATAGGGTGAAGATTTGATGGATGAAAGATAGATAGATGAAGGATGATGGATGAAAGATTGAGGAGATATTTCGGTAGAGTAAGGGTACTTGAAATCTCATCCATGCAAATGGCTTGGTTGTGATTTAATTTATAGACAAAGATGAGAGGATGGAGGGATAGACTTCCATTTTGTGTGTGGTAGTGGAATTAAAAAGTTGATCATGCAACAAGAGAGAGAAATGGAAGGTGAGCTGAATAATTTAAATAATTTAATATTATTTAAATCGTGAGGAATGTGAGAGTGATAAATTAAAATAAAATAAAAGATTTATTGTATTTAATTCAAGAGGAAAGGGGATTAAATAAATAAATAAAATTTATTTATTTAATAATGTGAAGGGATGGGATAAATTAAATAAATGTTAGATTTATTTAATTTATTAGAGGAAGTGCTAGGATGAAGAGGGTACCTAGGGCAAAACATGCTACAAGATGCCTAAATGATGTAATGTTACAAGAGATGGACATTTTTGGGTGTCTACATTTTGCCCCTCTTTGAGATGATGTTCGAGATGATGAGATTTGTGTTGAGTAACATCATTTCAAAGAAGCTAAGGTATGGATAGAGGAAGAAAGATGATGAAGGAAAGATAGGATGATGATGTAATGATAGGATGAGGATGCCTCCTCGAGAGGATAGGTGGGTTGGAAGAACACGGGTATGCTCTCGAAATGAAATGGAATGGTAAGGAGGGATAAGATGAATGAATAGAAGATAGGAAACGGGTGAAGGAGATGAATGATACGTTATGCTGCAAGAAAAGTGAGAAATCATATGTTTGATTTAGCACTAGACGTTATGAACCAAGGTATAAAGACGAAGGTGACGATGTGTCTTGTGCCCCAGCGTACAACCTTGTCTAGATACAAGATATGATTATTAGCTGGGAATGATTTGATGCAAATGCAAGATAAAAAGATAACACACACAAGCAAGAAAGCATGCATGCACAAATGATTAAAAAACAAACAAGGTATTGCCCCTATCAAGCTGTAAACCAATGATTAATTGATTGATTGATGATGATAGTAGTGTTGTCATTATGAGGAATGATATATCCCTAGATCAACACAAGGATGATGATGATTGAATTGATTGATTGATTTGGTTTACGACAAGATTGGGATCAAGACCGTTGATGTGATTGGATAATTTGACAAGCTTGATTGATTGAATTGATTGGTATGAATAAAGTATGACTTGTATTTGGATTTATTGGATGGATGATTGATGATGAGATTGATTGGAAGAAGTGATTGAAGAATTGATTTGAGTGATTGATTGGAAGAATTGTATTAAAAGATTGATGAATTAATGAAGATAGATGATAGAAGAAGATGATGAAAGAAGAAAGAGGAATATTGTCTGTGCCTGAATCTAGATATTTCCATCTGTTGGAATAGGTCCAGACAACTGAGAGGGGGGGTGAATTAGTTGTTTCTCTATTTAATCTTTTTCTACTGTTATTCCTTTTCACAACTTAAAATTAAATCAATGATATAAACATTCTAGCATTAGACAATAGCATATGAGAAAAAAACATGAATGACACATTTGACACCAAGATTTTGACGTGGAAACCTGGTTAAGGGAAAAACCACGGTGGGGGTTAACCCACAAAAATTAATACCCTGTTAAAAGTATTTTACAAATGGGAATACACATGCATTCAGGCTCACTACCCTGAGCTCACTGCTCAAGTGGAGGCTCACTGCCTATAGAAAAGGTTACAAGAGATTTACAGAGATTTTGAACTAGTAAGATGCACTTGCCAATGCTAGAGATCAGTTCTAGTTAAGTGCAAATACTGACTTTGTACACTTCATCTTTATCCTATTCTTCTCTCTATTCTGCCTTCATTCAGATATTAGATTTCTGCTCTTTTCACATTTTCTCCATGACTACAATACACACACTAAATATCCACCATCATCTGCTATATATACTTATCTTGAATTGTAATCACTTGCCAGTTGGCAACAACAACACTTAGAACTTTTTAAGAATGCTCTGCTCTGTCAGCTAGACCCATACACCAATATTGATGCGTACCAAAAATAACACATGTAGATCATCATACATGTCAGCCACTAACATCCTATCTCATACACATTTTATCAAAACACTCTTATTGGGTCCGCACAAGGATTTACATAAGTCTACCTGTTCTTCACTAAACTGTTCTATCATAATAGGACCCCATATTCAGATGCTCATAACTTTTGATTCCTTTATCACCGGAGGCTGAAAACTTGGATTTATATTTTCTTAATGTCCCTTTATACTCCTTTAGATCCACAACACATAATGATTAATTGGAGAGATCCACTGACCAAAATACTGGACTTTGTTATATGCTCTATTTTAGGCTCCCAGACTTAGATAGATTATCATTCTGACTTCCGGTATGATCAGATACTGCACTGCAGCTGTGTGGAACAATCTTAGTTTCCATCAATTAAAACTTCTATCAATGCTATGCAGTGTCTCTTTCCAACAATCTCCCCCTTTGGCATTGATGGCAACACTTAGTGAAAAATGACTAAGTGTCTTTGTACAACTCCCCCTTTTTCTGTACATTCGTGCACTTCACTTATTTTGGTGCTCCCCCTTTGCTGAATACTTCATTTTTCACTGCCCTTCACTCCCCCTTTGACATCAATGGCAAAGGGTGGGATCCGCAAATCAAAATTCTCTAAAATTTATGTATACATTGCCACATATGTATTAGTAACCATTAAGTTCCATTCACATGAACTTGAGGATGTCTGTAAAACTAGCTTTTATTTGCACAAGTTCAGAGGCCCAAGTACTCTTCATTCCATCTAAAATTGAAATGTACCCATTTAACACAAATGAGTATGCTTTTTCCTTTGACATATTTGATGGAACACTAGTCTGAACTACAATCTAATCTTCAGATAAGGCATTATACATTGTCTCTAACTTAGGGGCAATTAATCCCTGGAGCTCACATATTCTTTTCATAATGTTGCTTTTCTCTTTGACAAGTTTCTTTGTTTCCTTAGTCAAGTTAATTACTTGACATTCTTGACTTATGGGCAAAACTGTTAGGGAATCAAAATTTTGAGAGAGATTTGACAAATTTTGTTGCTCCTTTATCTTATTCTCAATATCCTTATTAACTTTGGGCCATGATAGACATAATTTGTACATCTCACTTTCATCATTTAAAGCATTCTGAATACTCTTTATGCTAATACTAAGAATTCTTCTATCATTTCTTATTAGGTTCTTTATTTCACAAAATTTCTTATCTAGGAATTCTTTCTAAACTTTTACCTCTACAGACTTCTCAAAGGACTCAAAATGTGAATTTACTAAACTTACCAGATTCTTTAGATGTCCAGAGGGTGAATCATTTTGATTCTTCTGATAGGTTGGCATGAATTACTCCAAAACTCTGGTTGCAAGTCCCAATAGCTTATTCTCCTCCAAGTGGAACTTTAACATCTTCTCTCTAGCCTTTACTTGGGTGAATGATGCTATCTTCATCAGTTGAATTGGAGAGAGCATCTGGATTGGCTAGACCTTGGAGTAGTTCTAGTTCATCAAGTTCAATCACTTCTTTTCCAAGAAGACCTTTTACTACATCTGTAGTGTCTCTTGCAGCCATTTCAGAATCAACCTTTTGATCTCCTAATTTCTCAATCTCTGCTTTAAGTGCTTCAACATTTGCACCATCTTTTTTTGTTTTATCTTTCTTTTCTCTTTCTTCTTCTAACTTTGCTTTATCCTTTTCTATGTTCTCTACAGAGGAGCTTTTTCTTGTTTGTTCATCACTTGCTATCTGATTAGGAGGGCTTTGTGAAACAGTAACATTATCCTCTTTCCTTGTTGTATCAGATGGATTGGGAGTATCTTCTGCATCAAATATTTTATCCAACATTTCTGTATTCTCCTGAATTTCTTGTTCTACTTCCGGAATAGAGGCTCCACCCAACTCAGATTGCTGCTCAATAATGTTCTCTTCTTCACCATCTGACACTTCTTTTGTGACTATATGAAAATTATACTTCTTTAATGCTTTCAAAAGAATCTCTTGATTTTCTTCAACTATTTCACTTGTTTCTCCAAGCATGAGCTTGTTCATTCTCCTTTTACTTTTAAAATCATCTTTGACTTCCTTAAGTATCATATCTATTTGTTTTGGAGAAATTTGAGGACATATATTTATTAGCTCATGTTCTCTAATTTCCATATCCTTTCACTTGGCATTTTCTTTTCTCAATTCCAAGATATTTGCTAGACTTTGTAGAAACTTAAAAGTTATCTCAATTAGTGCCTTGTTGTAGATGGTGAGATATCTGACCGTTGCTTCCTCCAACACCCTTTTATCCATATCATCGTATTCATCATAGAATTCCATCATGGGTTTTAGATTACCATCCACAGTGACTAATTTTATCACATCTGCTTGCAAGAGTGTGGGTTTCTCAACATATTCTTCATATTCTTTAGTCTTTTGCTTTTTGCTAGTCCTTTTGCTTCCGTAGGACTTTTCTTTGGTTAACTTTGCAAATTTTGTTCTAGTGACTTTTGGTTCCTTGATTTCAATGTCGGAGTTTGTATCTACTTCATCTTCTCTTATGCTTTCATAGGTCTGGGAAGCTTCTGTTTTCTTCTTTTTCTCACATTTTCTGGATGATTCTGCTTCCAGTTTTGTAGATTTGGAAGGAGCAAAGGCAGTAGTAGAACTTCTAGTAGTTCTTGAAGTGGAAGAAGGTTCCACCAGATCACTTGTTTGTCTCTTTTCTTGTTTTTATTTCTCATCCTTTTCTATTCTTTCTCTGAATTTCTTCACAACTTCCTTTGTTAGGCCAAGATTTTTAGCTAGCTGCTCAACTTCTTTTCTTACTCTCCTATTGGTTTTAGGTTCTTTGAGCTCAGTATGCAACTTTAAACTCAACTCCTCATAAGTTCCAAATCTTTCAACCGTTGTGTCTTTGGGCTTGCTTAGCATATGTTGAGCATACATATCTAAGATCCTTTCATCTACTTCATACCCCATGGGCATGATCCAAACAGTTTTGGGTTCCACTACTTCCATTAAACACTTATCAGTATCAACCATGAAGCATACTTCATTTTTGTATTTGTCAACAATTGAATTGGGGATTCTTTCCCTTGAGTGCATCATATTCTAAAATTTTTTGAAGTAACCCCATATTGCCATTTTTTGAGCATTGAAATCACCAATGCTGCGAAGATGATTTCTGATTTGAATGGCAACCGGCTCATCCTTAGTCTAGTGTACACCTTTTAACCCAGGTACCTCATTCATAAAGTAAAAGAATAGACATAAAATCAGTGTACCATACTTGAAGGTGTTCTTCTTATCCCTTTTGATCTTGTTCAAAATTTCAATCAATTGATTCTGTAATAGTTCACACAAGTCATAATCAACATTTTCTTTTAGCATCTTGTATGCAGCATAAATGGTTGTTCCAGAAACAAAATTTTCTCTAATTGAGTGGTAAATCTTGTATCCAATCACCATGGAGGTGAATTTGACATCTGGATCTATAATATCATTTATGGTCATTTCTCTTCTATCGAACTTAGCTCTAGTAGCATCAGTTACTATCTAGTTTTTTATAGCTTTCAACATTGGCAATCCTCTAGTTGAGTTTAAACCAGTTACATTTCTGATAACATCCCTGGTAATCTTGAACAATTTTAACAACTAAATGAATTCATCATGTATCTGACTTAAGACGTATCGGACCCACTCATCCTCATCAAATGTTGGAAACCCCATAACCTGAACAAAGTGTTTAACTTGTAGAGCCTTATATTCAGGTTTAAGTTCTCTATTTTCATCCATGAGTTGTTTTTCAAACAAATCTACATACCTTGAATCTCCAAACTCATCTATATTTGCATGAATGTAAACCCTAATGTCTTCTACATGTAGCACCCCATTTGAAACACTTGAAAAAGCACCTAACGGATTGACTTGAATTGATTTGTGAGGATGCTTCTTGAATTTGGGTCGAGGCCTTTCGGTAATGTCAATAACATGAGGGGTAGCCATTTCAACAGATTTTAGATTCAAAGATTTACAGAGAGGTACCTTTTTCCTTTGCGGTGTTAGGGTTGATCACTTGCCAAGTGAATTCATTCTCTGCCTCAGTCTCTGGACTTTGTAGCTCAAGTGCTCTTCTTCTTGTTTTCTTCGAATGCAAGGTGATTCAAATGAGTGATCAAGTGACCTTTTAAAGCTCTGCATTACCTAATTTGCCTTTGCAATAAATACGTTTCCCTAATTGTATCTGGTTACATTGTTTAGATAGTTCCTCATATATCAACATCTTTTCTTCCAGAAATCCTTCCATAGGTTCTGGACTAATTTAGAGTAATTTCTGTTAATGTGCCAGATTCAGGCACCCACTTACTGGCTAGGGGAATTTGATGTTCTATGCAGCTCCCCCTAAGCTAGAGTTTTCTGACTTAATTCCCAGAGGAATTATCAGCACCAGATTCTGGTGCGGACTCATTATCATTGTTTACTGTATCTTTCTTTATCCAAATCTTGTTCATTTCACTCTGTATCTCATCCACATCAATTTTCCTTTTGCCTCTGTCTTGTTTCTGCTCATCCAGTTTTCTATTTACTGGACCCTTTCTTCCATTGTCTTTACTTTTGCAAAATCTTGCAATATGACCAGATTTATTGTAGTTATAGCATATAACATTTCCTTTTTTATAAACTTGATTTTATCTTGATCTGTACTAATTAGCCATATGTCCAAACCCATTGCAAACAAAGTAGTAACCATTGAAAGAAATGCTAATTCTTCTAATATTGGGATTATTCATTGTCATACTTCTGCATTCATTTGATCTATGACCATACCTGTTATATTTGAAGCATTGACCAGAGAAGGATAGACCATTTTGATTTACTCTGCTTCTACACTGAGTAGCTCTATGACCAAATTTGTTGTAGTTGAAACAATTTCCATTGAATGATGGATATCTTTGAGCATTTGGCTATCTTACTGGAGGTTTTCTAGATCTATTTCTTCCATTCCTAGGTTGAAAATTTCTCTGTCTGGATCCAAAGCTTTCACCTTTCTCATGCTTATCAACATCCTTTTCTACCCTTTAATGAGTGCTTCAAGTTTAGCTAAGCTTATCTTGAACTTCTCCTTATACTCATTTGCAATTTCTAGGTCATGTCTGAGTGTGATAATCTGTCTCTCAAGTTCTCTTTCATTGTCTCTGCTTTCTTGTAGATTAGATTCTAGAAGGTAGCTATCACATCCAATTTGTAGCATTCTTCATAACTCTTTTCCAGATTTTGATTTAACTCTTCTTTAGCTTTCTTCTTATCTTCATTTTCCTTGGTTAGTCTCATCACTCCAGTTTCCATCTCATGTTTTAGATTAGTAACTTCTTTAGTTAACTTTTCACATTCCTTTGTCTTCTCATCCAGGGCCTTGTCTTCATAAGGTTTTCCTAGTTGAAGAGGTTGCTCCTTTCCTTTTGCATTGGATTTGCTCAATTTTTCTTTTAAAACTTTAATGAAGTCTTCAGCCTTTTTGAGGTTGTCTTGCAGCTCCTAAACGTCTGCCTTGGATTGCTCAAGATCATCTAGGGCGAGATTAAATTGCCCTTGAAGGTCATATTCATCCATTCTGCTATCTTCCTAGATCTTCCTTAAGCTATTAAGCTTTTTCAAAGGAACTTAGCTCTAATACCAATTGTTGGAATAGGTCCGGACAACTGAGAGGGGGGGTGAATCAGTTGTTGCTCTATTTAATCTTTTTCTACTATTATTCCTTTTCACAACTTAAAATTAAATCAATGATATAAACATTCTAGAATTAGACAATAGCATATGAGAAGAAAACATGAATGACACATTTGACACCAAGATTTTGACGTGGAAACCTGGTTAAGGGAAAAACCACGGTGGGGGTTAACCCACAAAAAATAATACCCTGTTAAAAGTATTTTAGAAATGGGAATGCACATGCATTCAGGCTCACTGCCCTGAGCTCACTGCTCAAGTGAGGCTCACTGCCCTGAGTTCACTGTTCAAGTGAGGCTCACTACCTACAAAAACATTTACAAGAGATTTACAAAGATTTTAAACTGGTAAGATGCATATGCCAATGCTAGAGATTAGTTTCGGTTAAGTGTAAATACTGACTTTGTACACTTCATCTTTATTCTACTCTTCTCTCTATTTTGCCTTCATTCAGATATTAGATTTCTGCTCTTTTCACATTTTCTCCATGACCACAATACACACAAAATATCCACCATCATTAGCTATATATACTTATCTTGAATTGCAATCACTTGCCAGTCGGCAACAATAAACAACACTTAGAACTTTTTAAGAATGTTCTACTCTGTCAGCTAGATCCATACACCAATATTGATGTGTACCAAAAATAACACATGTAGATCATCATACATGTCAGCCACTAACATCCTATCTCATACACAGTTCATCAAAACACTCTTATTGGGTCCACACAAGGATTTACATAAGTCTACCTGTTCTTCACTAAACTTTTTTGTCATAATAGGACCCGGTATTCAGATGCTCATAACTTTTGATTCCTTTATCACTGGAGGCTGAAAACTTGGATTTAGATTTTCCTGGTGTCCCTTTATACTCCTTTAGATCCACAACACATAATGATTAACTAGAGAGATTCGCTGACCAAAATACTGGACTCTGTTATATGCTCTATTTCAGGCTCCTGGACTTAGATAGATTATCATTCTGACTTCTGGTATGATTAGATACTGCACTGTGGATGTGTGGAACAATCTTAGTTGCCATCAATGACAACACCTATCAATGCTATGTAGTGTCTCTTGCCAACACCATCATACTCCAGACTGCCTACATACCCGTGTCCATGTGATCAAGGTACTTAACGATAGATATGAGATGTAGTTTTGATTTTGGTTTGATGATGAGGGTGGGATGAGTGATGATTGAATTGGTTGAATGGTTGGATGATTGGATTGATTTGATGAGGTGATGATTGGGTTGATTTGATCCACTGGGTTGATGTGTGGATTGATTTGATTTGATTTGATTTGATTTGATGAAGATAATGGGATTGATTAGAAGAATGGATTTGTTTAGAAGAAGTGATTTGATTTGATTTGAAGAATGGATTTGATTGGATTGAGTTGATGGATTGATTAGATGGAATTGGAAGAAGTGATTGGATGGATTGATTTGAATTGATGATTTTAATGATCAATTTTGATGATTAGATGAATTGGAATGATTGGATTGAGTGATTGTCTTTGATTGGATGATTTGGAAGAATTGAATTGATGATGGGATTAGATTAGATAGATGATTGGAATGAAAGAATTGAAGTGATGATTGGATTGGAAGAATTGAGTGGAATATTTGATTGGAACGATTTGAAGAATGTGAGTTGATTGGATGATGAGGATTGATTTTTATTGCTTGGATTTTTGATTGGATATTTGATTTTTTTGTATTTTGAGAAAATATTTGATTTTTTTTTGGATTTTTGACGTGATTTTTTTTGTATTTTTGAAATGTTTTGATTTTTTTGGTATTTTTTTCATGACTTATTATGTTTTTTTTGAAAAATTTTTAGGACTTTTTATGATTTTTTTTTGGATTTTGGGATGTTTTGGTTTTTTTGTATTTTTTGAAATTTTTTGATATTTTTGTGTTTTTGGGATATTTCATTTTTTTTTGGATTTTGATATGTTTCAATTTTTTTGGTACTTTTTTTAGGACTTTTTATGATTTTTTTGTAGTTTTTGGAATGTTTTCAGGACTTTTTATGTTTTTTTGTATTTTTTGGAATGTTTTCAGGACTTTTTATGGGTTTTTTTGTATTTTTTGGATATTATGGGATGACATTGGAATGTTGTTTGTATAGCCTTTGTGCAAGATACCAATGACAAGGGAGAACCAAGTCTAGGTACAAGGATGGAAATGGAATTGGATGAATGGATAGAAGGATGTGAGATAGGGAATGGATGTACGCGTAAGAGAGCAAGGATGTGATCTCAAAGACTATGTCACATAGGAATAACATGTGCCATTCTAAGTGCAATACTTAGGATTTTTCATGACAAGGCTCATGACAATAGGATAGTGAAAAGATGGCTAAGGACAAGAGGATAATGATAGAATCAGTTTGTTGGAAAAGATAAGGTATATCAAGAGATATCTGAGGCATGTTTCAACATTTTGCCCCCAATCTTTATCAAGGTCAAGATGAGGAAGGGAGGAAGAATGGATGCAATGCGATAGGTATGTGTATGTGGATGGATAAGGACATGGTAAGAGAGGATATGATAGGATGACAAATGATAAGTTGTAAAATGATAGGAGGATGAGATAACATGCCCCCAAGTATAAGAAGATCAACTTACACATGACACCTAGTTTCTAGGTCTTCATCATGGTACTTATCCAAGGCACCTGTTTACCAGGTTTTCACCATTGGACGAAGGGATTTTTCTTTACTTTTTTTTTCATTTTTTTCCTTTTTTTTGATTTATTTGGATGGGAGAAGGTGGATATGGATGGGAGAGACTCAAGTGTCTAGTGCCATGAAAGTGATAGTCCCATTAGAGAGTGATGTCATCACATGGACCATGTCAAGGTCATTATGCTCATAGATGTTGGTAGGGGATTGCGTGAAAGATGGATTAGGTAGATGGTGGATTATGATATGGATTATTGATGGAATAATAGTGGATTATGATGTGGATTATGTAGGACTTATGGATGGAGGGCTTATGCAAAAGCATGGACCATAGGGAAGTGATGAGGTAGATATGTAGGATGGGGAGATGGAGGTATGTGGAAATATTGAATGGAAGGGAACCATGACCAACAGTTGCACACACCGTGATAAACATTGAAGCTTTTGGTTGGATGGTGGTGTAGGAAGCAATGGAGATGATTGCTTAAGAGATGGTTGACGAAGTGCTTTAGGTACCCACATAGACTTAGTATTTTTATGATTTTTATTTTGCTTGTGGGATGGAGGGTTTTGAGACTTCTTGATGGAGTGGATTTGTGAGGTCGAAGTGGATGGTTGGGATTTTTGAATGGAAGAGGCTGCCTCTTTTGCTTTGACTTCTTTTTGCTTAGGTACCCATACCATTTTAGTTTTTGACTTTGCTTGTGAAGGTATGGGTTTGGATAACTTTTTGGATGGATTCTGCTTTGATTCTTTGCATTTGTACCCTAAGGCATTAGGAAGCTTAGGATTTTTTGCTTTATAGGTAGAGGCATGCAAATTTTTACTTTTGAATCCCATGGACATGGTGGAATGAGTGGAAGCTTCATGTTTAGACAATGTGTGCATTGATTGGTCATGATTAGGAATATAAGGGTACTTATGGATAAATGGATAAGGGGATTGGATGATAAGAATGTTAGGTGTTGGGAGCAATGGAGGCAAAGTTGATGGTGGAATATTAGGAGTTGGAAGAAATGGAGGAAAATTTGATGGTGGAATATTAGGAGTTGGAAGAAGTGGAGGTAAATTGAATGGTGGGAGGTGTACGGTCATATGCTTTTGACATTTGTAAGATGATGGCGGTGGAATGGAAACATATGTCTTAAGACTATGATGGGATTTGTGGTGAAAAGTGGTGGACTTAGGATGCATGGAGGAAGTACCAACATCGTTAGGTTGTTGACCTTGGGATGTGTATCCAAGGCCAAATGAGTGTAGAGGGACCTTGACATGGATTGGCTCCAACATTCCTTGGTCAAGAAGGCCTAAACCTTTGCCTTGATATCTCATGTTTTGGAGGACGCGATGGATAATAGGACTTGGTGTAGGTGGAACACTAGACATGAGTTCCTTATTGGATGGAGAAGGTAAGATGGTAGACAATGGTTGTTGTGTTCCTAAGGAAGAACATTCATGGAGGAAAGTGGATAGACAAATAGGATGTGATGGCTTTGAAATGGAGCTAATGGTGGATGCGGATGGAGGATCATTACAATCATGATTATCATTATGTTCACTAAGATCTAAGATATTTGTTTGATCTTTTATGCTTGCTTGGGAGGCACATGTCTCATCAAGGAAAATGGATGCTTGTGCATTAGGTCTAGATGGAGGATGGATGGAAGGGGTGTCTTACTCATAGATAGGTATAGGATCAAGTTGCTCATAGATAGCTTCTTCATAGGTGTCATCTTGATCATAGAAAAGATAAGTGTTATGAATGGGATAAATAGAAAGGATTTGATCTTGATTAGGACTATGACTTGATGTTTCCACATGCTTAGGATCATACTCTTGACATAAATCTTATGGTTTCATGGAAGTGGAAGGCTCTTGGACGAGTTGGATGGGTTCTTGATATTCATCTATAAGAGAGTATGATGGGCTTTGACTTAGGCTCATTATAGGACGCTCTTCAATTGGCTCAATGGATTGTGGGTCACATGATGGGGTTGAAGGGATAAGCATGGCATTTGAAAGCTCATTGCTAGGTGCTAAGATAGGTGTTTGACATGGGGATAAGTTGTTCCTAGCTAGTAGCCAATGGATCACATCCTTCATTAGGGTATGTGTGAATGGACAATATAGGGGATGGACGATAATGGTGGATAGTGTTGTAGGCTTAGGATTAGGATTTGGTGGATGGTTAGTAGGGTTGGTTGGATTAAGACAAGTGGATTAGGGTTAGGATTACATGAAGGTGTCGAGATAGGACTAGTAGGCTCATGTGTTGGCATGTGATTGGATGGTGAAGGTGACTTATAGGATGCATTGGCTAGGTTGGTACCTCCCTCGTCAAAGGATATCAAATATTGCTCCAAAGATTGACTTAAGGACACTTGACTTATGTACAAGGGGCCATTGGAGTAGGATTAGGTGACACATAGGTATCTCCCTCATCAAAAGATATTAGATCTTGCTCCAAAAGTGGACTTAAGGACACTTGATTTATGTACAAGGGGCTATTTGGGCTTGCATGTACCTCTTGTGAGGGTACTTGTTTGTCTTGTAGATGGGTTTGATGGTGTGGTGGTATGTTGGAAGGAGGAATTGGATAGGTTGATTTGGTATTGACATGATGTGTAGATAGGTTAGGTGATACATGAGATTTGGATAGAATGTGATAAGGTTGGGTTTGTTGTGTTATGATTTGTTGTTGAATGTTTTGAGCTTGGAAATGTTGGATAGGTTGATGTTGCTGTTGAAGGTGTTGATGTTGTGTTGGATGAGGGATCACATAAGATAATGGTTGTTGATAGGTGGACTGATATGGATAAATCTTGAAATTGGAAGAAGTATGATAGGTTGATGAAGAATTGATGTGACATGTGGATGGATAGGGTTGACATGATGGGATAGGTGACACATAGGATTGATGTAGCATTGGTTGAGGATGTGCTTGTTGGATTTTACAAGTGGTCAAGAGGTGTTATATTTGTGTCAAGAGGTGTTGCATATGCATGGATTGGCTTGCTTGAAGTTGAAGTTGTTGAATCATGCCATGGACCTTTTGAATCATTTGTTGGCTTAGAGGTGATTGGCTTGTTTGAGCTTGGTGAAGTATGTGAATGAGCTCTTGTGCTAAGGCTTTTCTAATGTTGACATGGTGTCAAGTGTTTGATTAGGATGTGATTTCTTAGATGATAAGGAAAGATTGGTAGTTTGACTTGGGGAATATCAAACACAATGTAAATGCATAAACACATACACCAAGCACAATGTTCAAATTTCCTTTCAAGATTAAATGTTATGATCAAGCAAACACTTGTAAACACAACAACAAGCCCTAATGATTAATAGGTAGTGTATAGCCAATAAGTCTTAAGCTAGGCTACACAAGGGTTAACTAGGGGTGTCCCCAATATACACAAAGTACAAGGGGCCCAAATCTGTGCACACTAGCTCATTGAAGGGATGTGGCATAAGCATAAGTGAATACCACTTCACCTTGTGTCTAGAATCACTCAGGGCCACAAGGTTGTCACAATGACTACGTAGCTAGATTGAGGTACAACTTTCGCTCTCCCCCCTTTGATATACCCCGCCAGAACATGTGGTTGAGGTCATCCGTAGGGGTGATGAAATCCCCTAGTAGGCCTCCTAGATAGGGTTTGACAAATCGCAGTTGTTAATTAACCCTTAGAAATGAAATGTGTGATAAGAAGACAATGCGGGCACTTGTTCGTTTTAAGATCCCAAAGCTAAATGTGTAGGAAGATAGTTGTTCATTTTAGCCCAATTTTAATGATGTGATAGCAAACAAGATTGATTTTAAGCCCAAATCGAAGTGTTAAGGCAAGCAATGTTTAGAGATATGAGATGGATTGATTTCACCTGATTGCTTTTTTTCTCTTTTAAATCTGCTATGTATGTTGATGCCCCTGCTGTTCTAGCTCCTTAGATGTCCCTGAAAGTGACCAAGGCAAGAAGAAAACCGAGCTTGCAAGGAAAAGGGGGTTTAGGTCAAAAAGATGTGATCTGTTAAAAATATGTAATTGATGATCTTATATAGCAAACAAAATTCCATGAACAGAAAATTTGGTAAATTCTAAGCAATTTAAAAAAAAAATTCGTTGAAATCTGATAAGTTTTGCTCAAGATATGTCTGTTTAAAGTTTTAAAAGAAGCTAAAGTTTGACAGAGAAATTACCTGATGAAATGATAAAATTACCTAAAAATATTGATGCCACTACAAATTTTGTTCTCTCAACTTTTCAACGAGTGTTCATTTGTGCGATTTGGAGCTCGTATGACCAAGTTATAATAAAAAGAAAAAAAACTACCCCCTTATGTCATGTGGGAGGCACAAGATCAGCTGGTAGTTTGTTATTAGCTGCTAGTGGTTTGTAAAATCCTAGTCACATAGCACAGTTTACTTCCAATAGTTGGTGCTTGTATTGGTGGTTTAGCTTAGGGCTAAACTAGCCCCTGGTCACTCGTGTGACGAGGGGTCGAAGGCCAAGAAAAATAAAAAAGAAAGCAAATGAAAGGGGCTACTAGCCCACCTCGTGGTCACACAAGTGACCACAACCTGTGATTTCAGGGGCTAAAAATCCTGATGACCTAAAATAGCTCAGATTTAAGAAATACTTGGGATTTTGGTGACAGTTAGGATGAGATCTCCAAGTATTAAACTAAAGATTGGCAGTTAGGTTTTATGGGAGCCGTCAATAGAGATGGTTTAGAACTACTCAAACGATGACCCCTTAGCCTTGACCATGGTCCACTGAAAGCACAACTTAAATGATATTCAAGTGGTGGTCCTGATTAGGAGTTTAGGGCATCAACTAAAGACTAAGATGCAGTGGTGAAGTTTAATATGCTAGACCACAATGGTGAGATAAGTGACAAAAGGTGTGAAAGGGTTACCTGAGGGTGGCGACCAGTCTTCATATGGTGTTGACCTCTACCAAGAGGTGGTTACAAGGGCCTTTGAAGGTAGATGGCAGAATGTAGCATATGGTCGATAGGGTCAACAAGACAGCTTGATGCATGATGATGAAAGATATGATAGTCGATGGGTGGTTGAGGTTAAAGTTAAGACTTGCAAAAGTCAATTTTGACTCAAACACACAACCAAAGTTGAGATTCGAGGTTAAAGTTGAGATTCTGACTCGGTGTATGGTCGGGGACATTAAAATTAAGAGGGAAGCAATGATTGAACAAAGTCAGTTGATGGTTCAACAAAGGCAGTCGATGGTTTAATAGACAATTGATGGTGTTTTTGGAATGATCGGAGGCCGGTGGATGATCTGCAACGGATCTGGCAAGATAGTAAGGTGGAGACCAGTGAATGTTCAACAGGTGACAGTGTTAAGGCAATTGGCGATGGGAGTAATATTGATGTCAACTGGTTTTAAGATGAGTGGCGGATAGGAGATTTAGTGGCGATTAAGTAGTGTCGACCTTAGACACAGGTGGAAGTCTTCTTTTCAGGCAGATATGAGGTCGATGCCATGATACGGATTAGAGGTTAACAACATAGATGGTAGTGATAGATGGCTCAAAGCAATCAAAGACTGTAAATAGGTGAAGGAAAGGTTTTCGACGGTAGTAGAGACACTTTGACAAGTGACTAGACAAAGGAAAGTGTCGACAGAATAGTATATAAACAACAATCACCAAATAGGACCAAGATTTTAGTTGACTAGGGTTTAAACCTTGATCCTCAGCACTAATTCCTACAATAGAAGCTTTCCAAACTTTGAAACCAAACCTGCAGATAAAGATCATCCAACCTGATATACAGAGAGGTATGGTTGTCCGTACAGTATGAATCTGTACTGTGCAGGCTGGTGTACTAAAAAAAATTTCAAAATTTTACAAAAATTTTTCCCTTGGGCAAACCCTAGCAAATTTATAGTCAAAATTCATGGAAATGGTCTCCTGGATGCGATGGTACAGTCAGTTTGAGTCCGGGAGGTCACTTGTGACATATCCTTGCAAAACTTGACAACGAGGGTTAGAGAAACACAAATTTTTATCACAAAAAACTTGGAAAAACATAAGATTTGATCAGGAGAAGTGAGTCCCATCGGGCATGCCAGAAATGTAACCAAAAAATTTGGAAAAAATGAAGATAAAACAAATGACATGCAATACCTTGATCCCCCTCAAATACCTCAGATGATGCCTTGAAAGATAGATGCATGCATGTTTGATTACTTGAATGATTGGATGTTGATTGCTCAAATATGCAGCATAAAAATGATAAGATGAAGATTTGATGGATGAAAGATAGATAGATGAAGGATGATGGATGAAAGATTGAGGAGATATTTTGGCAGAGTAATGGTACTTGAAAGCTCATCCATGCAAATGGCTTGGTTGTGATTTAATTTATAGACAAAAATGAGAGGATGGAGGGATAGACTTCCATTTTGTGTGTGGTAGTGGAATTAGAAAGTTGATCATGCAACAAGAGAGAGAAATGGAAGGTGAATGAGTTAACTTGAGAGATGATTTGAGTCATCTTGAGAGATGGAAATGGAAGGTGAGCTTAATAATTTAAATAATTTAATATTATTTAAATCACGAGGAATGTGAGAGTGATAAATTAAAATAAAATAAAAGATTTATTGTATTTAATTCAAGAGGAAAGGGGATTAAATAAATAAATAAAATTTATTTATTTAATAATGTGAAGGGATGGGATAAATTAAATAAATATTAGATTTATTTAATTTATTAGAGGAAGTGCTAGGATGAAGAGGGTACCTAGGGCAAAACATGCTACAAGATGCCTAAATGATGTAATGTTGCAAGAGGTGGACATTTTTGGGTGTCTGCACATACGTTCTGCAAAGTCTGTAGCTTTGGCACTTGTTTGTTCTCCCTTATCCATTTTGTTGCAAGTATGTGCTAACTGGTGTTGTCATTGATGTCAACATGATTGTGTTGTCATTGGTGTCAACTATGTCTTCTAATATTGCTGATTGTTACTTGATTGAGTTGTCATGATAAAGTGATTTGAATGACTTGAAGAAGTGTTGATGATGCTAGCATATTGTTCATGTTGCTGAGTTTTCAAGTGCTTTTGAGAAAAAATGCTCTCCAAGTGGAAACAGTGTGTTGCAGAATATTCTGGCTTGCAGGATACTGTCTAAGTTTTTTCTCTACATTTCTTATGTATTGAAGATCAGAGTATGAGATTTGGATATATTTTAGAGAAGTGTTTATAGATGCTAAATCTATAATTTGGTGGTCTGAATCATTGTGCAGTAGAAGTTATGTTCACCAGTTTGAAGACCTGTGCCTGGCAGCATTTGCAGTGTGACAGGGAGAAAGTATTTTGCTCTGCATTCCTGCGAATTTGGTTTTTGGTCTTGCATTTTTGGACATATGTTCATAAGGTCCTTATCTATCTTCATTCCAAAGGATTTGTGATTTGGTTCTCTAGAAAGTAAGTTATTGAGTAGCAGAGCTTAGCAGTGTTGATTGTAAGTTGTCTTCAAGTGAGATTTGTTGTCTTCAAGTGAAACTTGTTGTAGCTAGATTTGTTGGCTCCCAAGTGATTTTATGTTGTTTGTGGATGTCCCCAGATCATGTTAAAGGATTGTGCTTGGTCTGCAAGGTATGATTGAGTTCTTGGAAGCATGTGTCTAAGTATTCTTGGTGTTTGCACAAGTTTGGACGACTTGGGTGCTAACACTCTTTGCGGGTGTGTTTCATGGATTGTAGAAGTGTGTTGAAGCATGTTAAGATGTATTTGGGTCCAAGCTAAGCTATGAAGTGTTCTACCTTCATTCATTTTCTCCACAAGTTTGTTTAGGTCCAGACCTAATTTGAATTGTGTATGCTTGCTGACCTTGGAGACTATTCTAAAGGTTGTAGATTGTATTGTCAACCTTGATGTATGTTCCAAGGTTGATGATTGGTATAAATAAATGTAATGAATCTATGTGTAGTGTGTGTGGATGCAGACATGTGAAGATGAAAGTGTTTGTGTTGTAAGGCAATGAAGGTGATATGTATTGTGCTTCATTGGAACTGAACTAAGGCATGTGATAGATGCTATCATATCAGTTCATGGTAGTGAGCCACCCTTTGGTAGTGAGCCTATGGCAGTGAGCATTCTTATGGGTCATGAGCCCTGGGTAGTGAGCCCTTTGATAGTGAGCCTCTTTTGTTATTCGGTATTGTTACTACATTATATTGTGAGCTAACACTCACTGTGGTTTTTCCCTTTTTAGGGTTTTACATGTAAAAATATGGTGTTCATGTGTGTATGGTGTTGATGTGTTTAAGTTTTGATTCTATATTTCATGTTTAATCTTCATAATAGATTAAGGGGTTAAAGTAAGTGAATGTGAATATGATTTTGTTTAAGAGAATTTAATTTTTTTGATACAACTGATTCACCCCCCCTCTCAGTTGTCTTGTGCCTTCAACACATCTTCCTTAACTCTAAAGTATTTCTTGGACTAATCCCATATACAATCTAGAATGGTGATTTACCTATACTCCTATTGACAAAATTGTTGTAAGGAAATTCTACCTGTGGTAAAATCAAATCCCATCCCTTGGTCTTATCTCCTACTAAGCATCATAGCAGGTTACCCAAACTCCTATTCACCAGTCTGTGGATGGTGTGTAAAACTAAACTTCAAATCTGCCTTCAACTTCTTCCACAATGTCCTCCAGAAATAACCAACAAACTTGGTATCTCAATCTGAAACTATGCTCTTAGTTAGACCATGTAGTCTAACCACCTCTCTAAAAAATAACTCTACAATATGAACATCATCATTAGTCTTCTTACAAGGAAAAAAATGTGCCATCTTTGAGAATCTGTCCACCACCACAAAAATGGAATCATGTCCTCTCTGTGTCCTTGGTAAACCAAGAACAAAATCCATACTAATATCATCCCATGGCTTCTCTAGTACATGTAATGTCTGATATAGCCCTATATTCTAACTTGTTCCTTTTTTCCATCTGACACACTCTACAACTCTGCACAAATTTCCTCACATCTTGCTACAACTGTGGCCAATAATAATGTTCACTAACAATAGCAATGGTCTTATCTCGACCAAAGTGTCTAAATAATCCCCCACTATGCTTCTCCTTGATCAGGTTTTCTCTCATGGAACTCCTCAGAATGCACAATTGGCTTCCCCTAAACAACATGCCATCTTGGATTATGAAATCCAACCATTTTGTCATGTCCAAAGTAACATGTTCTAAACAAACTCTCCAAGCCTTTGTAAAATCTGGATCCTTAGGATACAAACTTTTGAGCTCATTAAACCCAACAACCTCTATCTTCATTTCTGTCAAGAAATTTTGCCTTCTTCTCAAAGCATCTGCAACTCTATTGGACTTCCCACTCCCGTGCTTCAAAACAAAAGTATAACTCTACAAAAACTCAACCCATTTTAAGTGCCTTTAATTTAATTTTCCTTGACTATTAATATATTGTAAAGCTTGATGATCAGTATATAAAATGAACTCTTTTGGCAACAAATAATGTCTCCATTTCTTCAAAGCTTGAACTATAGCATAAAACTCCTGATCATAACCATAATACTTTTTCTTGGCATCATTAAGCTTCTCACTAAAATAGGAAATGGGCTTACCTTCTTGACACAAAACAACTCCTATAGCATTGCCACTAGCATCACAATCTACCTGAAATACCTTATTGAAATTTGGAAGTGCCAAAACATGTTGCTTTGTAACTTTTTGCTTCAATGTTTCAAAGCTCTTGGCTACTCCTGTAGTCCATTTAAACTCTTTTCTATCCCCTCTCATTGTCTTAGTTAGAGGTACACAAATGCTACTAAAATTCCTGATAAATTTTCTGTAAAAACTTACCAAACCATGAAAAGATCGTACCTCTATAACACTCCTTGGCATGGCCCATTCGATGATAGCCCTTACTTTTTATGGATCCATCTTAAGACCTTCCTCTAAGACAACAAATCCCAGGTATACCAACTCCTTCTTTGTAAAACTACATTTCTTTAGATTAATCAACAACTTCTCCTCCCTCATCTTCTCTAAAACTCTTTTGATATGCATCAGATGCTCATCCCAAGTCTTACTAAAAATCAAAATGTCATCTAAATAAACAATAACAAAATTTCCCAAAAACTCTTTCAATACCTCGTTCATGAGCCGCATGAATGTGCTTGGTGCATTGGTCAGCCCAAATGGCATGACTAACCACTCATACAAACCTTCGTTTGTCTTGAAGGATGTCTTCCATTCATCTCCTTCTCTAATTTGGATATGGTGATACCCACTCTTCAGATCAATCTTTGTAAAGTACTTGGCTCCACTCAAATAATCCATTATGTCATCCATTCTAGGCAATGGAAATCTATACTTGATCATGATCTTGTTGATGGATCGAGATTCTATACACATTCTCCACTCTCCATCCTTCTTTGGTGCTAGTACTACAAGTACCGCACATGGACTTAGGTTCTCCCTTATCAGTCCCTTCCTTAACAACTCGTGAACTATCTATTCAGCTCTTCATTCTCTGCTGGAGTCATTCTATGGGCTGCCTTATTTGGCAAACTGGCTTCTGGTATCAAATCCATTTGGTGACTTATCTTCCTCACCGGTGGTAAACCTTCTAGTACATTATCAGAGACAATGTCCTCAAATTCTTCCAACATATCTGAGGCTTCTACTAGTACATCTTTACATTTCTCATGGATGATCTTAGGAATCAACACAAAGCAATGATGCTCATGCTTTATACCCTCCAAAAATTGCCTACCATCTACCAAGCAAATTCTGGCAGTACTACACACCTTTTCTTCCACCTCCTTCAAGGGATTCAACTTATGACAAACTCCATCCTTCATTAGGGAATAGGTTTTTTCATGACCATAATGGACAACACACCTATCATACTGCCACAACCTTCCTAATAGCATATGACATTCATCCATTGGCATGATGTCACACAACACCTCATCATGGTAATCTCCAATCTTGAACCTGACTAAACACTACTCATTGACCAAAGCTCTATGGTCCTTCTGCATCCATGCAATCTGATATGGATGTGGATGTCTTCTTCTTGTCAACTTCAACTTGGTAACCATCTCCTCTAAAACAAGATTATCAGTGCATCCATTGTCAATAATAATATCACAACACTTACCTTCACATTTGCACCTTGTGTGGAATAAACTCCTCTGATCTGGTTCTTTCTCCTCATTCAATAATGTTCTTCTAACAACTAGGGTTTCTCCCCTTTCAGCATCTTCAGAATGCTTAGACTGTGCATCTTCATCTACATGTGCAACTCATGTATTACCTTTAGGTCTCTTATTTGTCATTCCTTGATGTTGTAGACACTTGTATGCTCGATGTTATTCTTCTCCACATTGGATACAGGTTCCTTTGAAACCTCCTTTTCTAGGTCCTTGCTCGAGTCTACCTCTTCCTCTTCCTCTTTGCTCACCATTATTTTGGTCACGAGGGTGGTAGTAATTATCTCCTCTCTAATTTCAACTGGTACAAGCTTCTTCACTTTTCTTTCGATCTTCATTTCAGCCTCCATAGGATCTTCCACCAGTCCTTCCACCTTGACCTCTTCCCCTTTGCTTGCTCTCAAATATTTTATTCAGCTTCTCTTCCACCTTCAGGGAAAATTGGTATGCATCTTCTATGGTGGTCTGGTGCAGGAGCACCTACCTGACAGCTGGCCTTCATGAGGCAGTTAGTTAGTTTGAGTCTTGTTTATGTTTTCAAGAAGGTCTGATAAGACCAATGCATGTAATAAGGTCATGCTGATCATGCTAAGATCATGCTGACCATGCTTTTCTATTTTTAGTTAGTTTGTTAGACAGTTGTCATGCTGTAGGACCGGTTGGATCTCCCAGCCGCTTGGAGTCAGGTCAGTAGTACTCGCAGGAAAATCTATTTAAGCATGAGGATCAGTTGGTATTGCATATCATCGATCAGGCTTTGCTGAGAGAGAGAAAGACTGAATATTGTAATAGCATCTTTTGAAATCGAATAAGAGATCCTGTTCTATTCATTTTCTGTTTGGTCTCCACTGTGTGATCGATTTGCTGTTTTGGGTGGTTTCATGGATTCGCTGATCCATTCCACCGGTTGATTCGTCAGATCGGTGGAATGGCGATGTACAGTAGGTTAGGTTTTAGTTTGCTTTCTATTTGCATGCAGGTGTGCAGGTTCGCCGTCAAGAGATGTTGAAGACCCTAGCATGGGTATGTGCTAGGTCGAGCTGATAGAGTGTGGAAGATCACCCTGAAAGTGGATCGGGTCATCCCAGGAGGATCGGCGAGTTGAAAATCGCTAAGGCTGGAAGTTCGTTAAAATGGCATCATCAGGATATTTCGGTGTATATCCTGCAGTCACTTCGGGCATCGTCATCCGGATAAGTGGAGATGAGCATGATGCTATTGATTGCATGAAGTGAAAGTGCGTCGAGGTGATCATCATCAGGAGGTGCCGAGGAGGAGCGTATCGGCATCAGGTAGACGATCGGGTTGATCGCGTGCCGAAAAAAGCTAAGTTTGGCCAACAGCAGGATATGACATCATCATCATCAGGATATACGTCATCAGGATATTTCGGAGCAGCAGGATATTGAGGAGCTGCATGTGACGTCATCGTCATCAGGATAATCGTCATCAGGATATCGGGGTGACGTAAGCATCGAGGGGACGGTGCGTGGAGTTAAGGTTTGTCATCATCAGGATATATGGGAGGAACCGGATGTTCCATATCCTGCTGATGAACATGATGTTGAACATCATGATGCTGAAGATAGTGAAGACGGAAGTTGTCAGGGAGATGAACAGTGGACGTCAGGAGGATGTTCGCGCTTGCCGAACATGATGATGCTGTTGACATGCGAAAGGGCGAAGGCTTGTCTGCAGGAGGATATCGATCGGCGACAGTAAATATGATGATGCTGACAGTGTTAAGGAAAACATGATGATGATGATGATGATGATGATGATGATGATGATGATGGGTTGCGGACATCCATGCTGTGTGTTAAGGTTTTAGTGTGGATGCCTCTGCATCATAGTGGTATCAGAGCTCAGCAAAAGGTCTGGGCTGTTGTGTGTTGATTCTGTCACTGAAAGGGCAGAGGTAGAGTTGATTGTGTGTTGTGAGTTGATTGAGAGGTTGACAAAATGCCTCCAAAAGGTAGTGGTACTGCAAGGGAATTGCAAGAGATGAAGGAAAAACATGCCAGAGAGATGAGGAAGATGAAGGAGCTTGCTGAAGCACTTCAAGCCAGGCTTGTAGCCCTGGAAAAGAACAAAAAGAGGGAAGTGGAAGACAGTGAGTCTGAAGCAGATGAAGATGCTGTTGAAGAGTATGAAGAGGTAGCTGAAGATCTGGATGCTGAAGACCAGAGACTTGCAAAACTATTAAAGGTAGTGCAGAATGATAGACCTAAGGTAAAGGTTGATGTTTCCAAGTATAATGGAAGTTTGAATGAAGATGAGTTGCTGGATTGGATTGCTGCACTTGATAATCACTTTGAATGTGAAGATGTTGCTGAGGATCAGAAGGTAAAGATTGCAAAGACCAAGTTAGGAGGTCATGCTTTGGTATGGTGGGATTATGTACAATCTGAGAGAAGGAAACAAGGGAAGTCAAAGATCACTTCATGGGATAAAATGGTAGCAAGGATAAAAGGTAAATTCTTGCCAAGGGATTATGAAATTCAGATGTTTAAGAAACTGCAATTTTTAAGGCAGAAGGAAATGGATGTGAAGGCATATACTGAGGAGTTTTATAAGTTGAGTATGAGATCTGGTCATCATGAGAATGAGGTAGAAAAGGTGGCTAGGTACTTGGCTGGTTTGAGATTGAACATACAGGATGAGTTAGTTTTAGCTAACCCTAAGAATGTGGAGGATTGTTACCAAATGGCAATCAGGATTGAAGAAAAGATGAATAGGGGACAAGATAAGTCCATGAGAGGAAGAGGAAACAATATGAGGGGAAGAGGATCAACCCCTACACAAAGGCAAACCAATGAGGGTCAAGAAGACACTGGTAAAGGACAGGGACAGTCTGATTTCAGAGGTGGATGGAAAGGTAATAAAGGCAGATTTGGAGGTGGTAGAGGTTCTACTACATTTTCAGGAAAATGTTACACCTGTGGTGAGTATGGTCATCCATCTTTCAAATGTCCAGAAAACAAAGGTTCATCATCCAGAAATGATAGAACAAATGACAAGAGAGTACAACTTGTATAAGAAGAGAAAGTAGAGCAAAGTGTGCAGAGTTCAAACACTTATCAAAAGGATAAGGAGCCTGACTATTATGCATATCCTAAGGAGGGAGAAGCATTGATGCTGAGGAGAATTAGTTTGCAGGCATCAAAGGATCTGATGCAAAGGAGAGCTCTTTTCAAGACCATATGCAAGAGCAAAGGTAAAGTATGTAAGGTTGTCATTGATACTGGTTCAACAGACAACATGGTATCTCAGGAAATGGTGGATAAACTAAATTTGGAAAGGATTCCACATCAGCACCCTTACAAGGCATCTTGGGTGAGTGATAGTCAATCACTTTTTGTCTATGAACAGGCATATGTGGATTTTCATATTGGAGCATATCATGATAGAGTTTTGTGTGACATTTTGCCCATGGAATGTTGTCACCTACTGTTGGGTAGACCATGGCAATTTGATAGGAGGGTACTGTATGATGGGTATGCTAATACCTACACCATCAAGAAAGATGGGAAGACTATGAAGTTGATGCCATTGCAGGCAGATGCTGCAGCACAGGGGGCAGCCAAAATCATTTTAATGGGAAAGAAAGAGTATGTGCAGATGCCTATAGGAGCAGGCATAAAGGCAGTTGAAGACACTGCAGGGACAGGAGTTGTTCAGGACAACAGGTTGAAGAAAGTTTTAGTTTTGACTGACAGAGGTCAGCAGCAGGTGCAGAAACAGGTTTGCAAACAGCAACCAGTTGAGAGGAATGACAAGGATGTTGTCATAGTTGGGACTATTGTTTGTCCTCTAAAGGTTGAAAGAAAGATAGAGTTGAACTTTGTAGAAGTTCAAGAGGCAGTTCAGACAAAGGTTCTGGTCAGACAAACTGACAAACACAGGGTATGTGAGAGAAAGGCCTACATTTACAGGCATGAGGATTTACTTGCAAGAAAGCAAGTTACAGTTCAGAAGTCTTGGAGCAGCCAAGAGCCAGCAGAGGACAAAGCTGGAACAGGTCAGAACACTGACATGACAAAGTGTAAAGGTGGAGGACTTCCACATACTAAACTCATGGGACATGAGTTCTTTTCTGTTGGGGAGTATGGTGCAGGAGCACCTACCTAACAGCTGGCCTTCATGAGGCAGTTAGTTAGTTTGAGTCTTGTTTATGTTTTCAAGAAGGTCTGATAAGACCAATGCATGTAATAAGGTCATGCTGATCATGCTAAGATCATGCTGACCATGCTTTTCTATTTTTAGTTAGTTTGTTAGACAGTTGTCATGCTGTAGGACCGGTTGGATCTCCCAGCCGCCTGGAGAGATTTCCCAGCCGCTTGGAGTCAGGTCAGTAGTACTCGCAGGAAAATCTATTTAAGCATGAGGATCGGTTGGTATTGCATATCATCGATCAGGCTTTGCTGAGAGAGAGAAAGACTAAATATTGTAATAGCATCTTTTGAAATTGAATAAGAGATCCTGTTCTGTTCATTTTCTGTTTGGTCTCCACTGTGTGATCGATTTGCTGTTTTGGGTGGTTTCATGGATTCGCTGATCCATTCCACCGGTTGATTCGTCGGATCGGTGGAATGGCAATGTACAGTAGGTTAGGTTTTAGTTTGCTTTCTGTTTGCATGCAGGTGTGCAGGTTCACCATCGAGAGATGTTGAAGACCCTAGCATGGGTATGTGCTAGGTCGAGCTGATAGAGTGTGGAAGATCACCCTGAAAGTGGATCGGGTCATCCCAGGAGGATCGGCGAGTTGAAAATCGCTAAGGCTGGAAGTTCGTTAAAACGGCATCATCAGGATATTTCGGTGTATATCCTGCAGTCGCTTCGGGCATCGTCATCCGGATAAGTGGAGATGAGCATGATGCTATCGATTGCATGAAGTGAAAGTGCGTCGGGGTGATCATCATCAGGAGGTGCCGAGGAGGAGCGTATCAGCATCAGGTAGACGATCGGGTTGATCGCGTGCCGAAAAAAGCTAAGTTTGGCCAACAGCAGGATATGACGTCATCATCATCAGGATATACGTCATCAGGATATTTTGGAGCAGCAGGATATTGAGGAGCTGCATGTGACGTCATCGTCATCAGGATAATCGTCATCAGGATATCGGGGTGACGTAAGCATCGAGGGGACGGTGCGTGGAGTTAAGGTTTGTCATCATCAGGATATATGGGAGGAACCGGATGTTCCATATCCTGCTGATGAACATGATGTTGAACATCATGATGCTGAAGATAGTGAAGATGGAAGTTGTCGAGGAGATGAACAGTGGACGTCAGGAGGATGTTCGCGCTTGCCGAACATGATGATGCTGCCGAATATGATGATGCTGTTGACATGCGAAAGGGCGAAGGCTTGTCTGCAGGAGGATATCGGTCGGCGACAGTAAATATGATGATGCTGACAGTGTTAAGGAAAACATGATGATGATGATGATGATGATGATGATGATGGGTTGCAGACATCCATGCTGTGTGTTAAGGTTTTAGTGTGGATGCCTCTACATCATGGTCATTCTAACCAGGCTCAACTCCTCTTTAATACTTGGCCTCAACCCATTAATGTAACATGTTACCTTCTCTTTATTGGCCTCTGCATGGTCTGTCCTCATAGTAATCTTATAAAAATCTTCTATATACTCCTTAACAGACTTGTTACCTTGCTTCAATCCTTGCAACTTCTTTAACAACTCTAACTCATAGTCCACATGAATGAATTGCTTCTTTTGTTTGTCCCCCATCTAATCCCATCTAGTAATCTTTCCTTTTCCTCTTCTATTTCTCTCTAACTGTACTTCTTTCCACCAAATACTGGCATGACCCTTTAACTTTGGTTTTGCAAACTTGACTCATTCTGGATCTTCCACATCTTCATACTTGAAATATTCTTCCATATCATTGATCCAATCAATAAGCTTTTCTGGGTTTAGATTCCTAGAATAAGTAGAGACTTCAATCCTTGGTCTCTTTCCAATCTTTGAAATGGCCCTCAACAACCTAACTTCTACAGGATCTCCTTCAACATCTTGTTCTTCCTTAGATAGCTCTTCTTCAGCTTCACCTTTGCTTTCTTCTCTTGTTCTCGGCTCAAACCCTCTTCGCAGCTCCTCTTGCAATGCATCAATTTTCCTTTGTAGGGCTCTAAAACCCTCTTCCATAAAAGAATTTCTCCCACCACAATTTTTTCATGGAGGCATTTTGATCTCTGTAGCAAATCCACAACCTCATGTCCTGGTGCAAACTGCCTCACAGTTGGTGATTTTTCTACACACTCAAGAACCCTTGCTCTAGTACCACTTGATGAAGGGGGTAAATCATAAAACACACAACAAAAAAATTACACATAGAAAATAGGAATGTTATTTTATTTATTTGGACAACACATTAAATTATAGAAGCTCAAATACAATCAGAGGATGAATCCTCCACAAGCTGCAACACATTACAGCTTCCTATATCTAGACTCTGGAACCTTCTGCCTTCTGTAACCCCAAATCAACTAGGGTTTATGTTTTCCTACCTTTTATTAACTCTAGACTTTCCACCTTATCTCTAATACTTCCAAGGGTTCCCAAAAATGGTCAAAAATAGCCCTTTTCGGCAGCCTCCAGCCAAATTTCAAAATTTGCATCTCCCTCCAAAAATAGGTCAACTTACGGGATCCATAACTTTTAATTCGGGTGTCTGATTGATGAACCATTTGAAGTGTGGGAAATCTCATGGAGTGCTCTATGTACTAAGAATCAACTCTATTTATTTTGCCCATTTTTGGGGTCGTACAAGGATTTTTAGTGTCTCCAAATTGACTTCAAAACTTTTTTAGGGGTTTTTCAAGAAATAGAAACTTTAATATCTTTCAGCTCACAGATGATCTTTTCCTAATTCCTTTGCCAAAGGTCTTATTTTTCAATTACAAAGCTTCCTGTAAATTTTCTCTTCCATACGTGCCCAAATGCAAACTTTCCAAAAAATAGTAGTTTGTTATTTTTA
This sequence comes from Cunninghamia lanceolata, assembly GCA_027924645.1. Classification (NCBI taxonomy): domain Eukaryota; kingdom Viridiplantae; phylum Streptophyta; class Pinopsida; order Cupressales; family Cupressaceae; genus Cunninghamia; species Cunninghamia lanceolata. The sequence goes on from BSBN01001222.1 coordinate 6,543,967, forward strand.
GCAGTTTGGAAAAACTGAAAGTTCTATTATTCAAGTGATTATGGAACTAGAAATACTAATTTTGAAAAGAAATGAAAACAAAGTCATCAATTTTGAATCAACATTGTTTTTGGGTGATGCAAGATTTCCCTTACACATCTAGATGCTCCTGCATCAGATACCTAGAGTATAACCTCATAGCTATAATCAGTTCTAAACCCTTAAGTATAGCCTTGGTTTGTTAAGTATTTTGCCTTATTTCTGTATCAATTATTCAAAAGATGATTTGGTTGTTATCTTAGCTAAGATTTTTCCAATTGAAGTTTATTAAATGTTAGCATATGATACTAATGTCTTTCGATTGTGATTATTGGGAACAATCGGCAATCGTAAACACGTGTCACTTTAGGGCATGGGCTTTGCGAAATATTTTGTTTCCTTGAGTGTTTTCAACCTTACCTTAATAATGATTGCTACCAGCAAGTGGGATCAACCACTTTAAGGTGGGGGCATATATTGTGGTAAATGCTTGGATATCTTAGATATTGTGATCAAGTGTGTTTTTGTATGCTTCCTTTTCACCGTAAGGTGTCTCCATGATGCAGGTGGGGTTGTATACTTTGTTTTGTGTGTTGCGTATGCTTCCTTTTTCACTGTAAGGAATCTCCATGATGCAGGTGGGGTTGTATACTTTTTGCACATGCTTCCTTTTTGCTGTAAGGCATCTTCATGATGCAGGTGGAGTTGTGTGTTTTTGAAAGCCCTTCTACGGAAGGTGAGATTGCGTATTCCCTTGCGTGGTTGCACATATTTTTAAAAAGTCCTCTATAGAGGTGGGGTTGGATCTTGAGTTATTCACCCTTAAGCATGTCTTTGGTATTTGTGGTAGCATAGCTAAACTATTAGGTGTCTTTGGTGTGTCTTAGATGGCAAAGCGTACCGATGAGCTCCTCCCCATCGCCCATGTTTTATGTGTTTAAGACGTATAGTATGTTGATGACATAATCTACGATGCTTGTGTATTCGATGTGTTTTCCATGTGTCTTCATTGCATGTATTGTGTTTTTTAGTGGTGGCACATAACGATGAGCTCCCCCCATGACATGTGTCTTGTGTGTTTTGTGGCGGCGTGTAGTGATGAGCTCGCCCCACGCTATGTGTTTTGTGTGCTTTTGATGGATGTACGTAGCGATGAGCTCCCCCATCACCTAGTAAGGGTTATATAATTATTTAATCATGCCTTCTCTTTGTTCCTTCTCTGATTATTGCATGCCTTTTTATTGTCTTCTCCATGTATTGCATGCTTCTTCACTGTGTCTTGTGTGACTGTCAAGTGTTTTCTTATGTTTGCCTAAGTTTGGGGACTACAGATGGTTCTCTAAACTTAGGGTGTGTATTCACTCTAGTGTTTGATGTGTTTGATATGCTTTGACCATACTTTAATGCATGTACTGATCATAAGATCATACAAACATTAAAGTGGGGGATAAATGTAATGGAGTAAAAAGTGGACACATGTCTTTTTACCTCCTTGTTTAGCTCCTAGGTCCCCGTGATTACATTATACATTCTTAATATTCATCCTGATGTAAAATCCCCCGAAACTAATGCAAATTGGGAACAAGGGGCCCATACTTTACCTTACCCAGACTAAAAAGGTGCCTTGGGACTTGGATGCTCATGCCCAAGTCCTTCCTGATTGGTCGGGGCAAATTCAATTGCATGTTAGCATAAGACCTTTAAAAGGGTTTCTCCTTGTAGGCTCTTTTGGTTAATTTCATGAATGTTAGTGGGAAAGCATATATAATTGTGTTTTTGAATTCATTATGAACCTGGATAGAGATAGCTAACTTGAAGCATTGGAGTAAAGAGCATTCAAAGCATTCATTATGATTCTAGAGTAGATTTGTATTGTTATTGTGTGTTGTTACAGATTTTGAAGTTATCATCTATCTCTCTTTATGAGTTGAAGAGAATTCATCCTCCTAAGGGTTTCATTACATAGATGATATCATTTGTATTCATCATCATTTGATTTCATCATATTGACTTGTGCTTTAGCCTCTTCCCTACAAGGGCACACTCTCTTTATCAAACAACGGTGTTGGGAAGCTTGAATGCTATCCCAGGATTTGACTGAGGTGCAAGTCCCTAAACACCATAACCCCCAAACCCCTTTTCTTCTTATGTGTAGGTTATAGGTGTGAGATCTAGAAAAGTGAAGACACGAGAAGACTGAGTAAGGAAAAGGGTTTCTGGATCTGACAGTATTTTGGGAATATTCCTCTGTGGAGGACTTGGGTGCTTTTGAAACTATCCTTCTACCTTAGCTAACATCAAATCTAGAATCAAGACAATATCTACACCATTTCTCTAGTTTATAGTTTCTAAAAATTCCACCTTTGAGGACTTGGGCACTTTTGAAATAGTCCTCCAACATTCTAGCTTTTGGGACATAGGTTCTAACATTGTCCTGATCATTCTTGTGTAATTAGTTTCTAAAAATTTGTTGTATATCTCCTATTATAATAAGATCTTTGAAAATCTAGGATTTAGTGCATTGATTGACCTAGGGTTTGACAAAAGACTTGATTAAATCAGATCTTTCCATAGCACTCTTGAGTACAAGATCTATAGCTAAGTCCACCTCCATTTGGTAGTGATTTGGCTCAGTCTTATCCTTGAATGTTATTGTGGAAGAGGGTTTGATCTAGTGTGCATGCTAGTCTTCTTCATTCACCTTTTTCATACATAACAATACCAGTAAAACCTTGATGATAAAAAATAATTATAGATGATGGTGAATCCACATCCCTTATGAATGATTTACAAACAATATTAGGAGTAATTAAATACATAGGATTTACAAGGTTGATGGCACCTTAATCCTAACACCCTTGTGCCTCATCATTGATCTACATACTAATCCTCTAGTGGTTTTTCCATCTTCTCTTCTTTTGAGCCTGACAATTGCCATATTCTATGACTCATTATCCATTTATCCATTTATCCATCCTTTGAGCCTCATTTCCAAATCTAGTTGATGGTTTGTTGGCAACTTTTTCTAGTGGTCCCTCATCATTTTCTCATCACCATTATCGTTTGACCACTCTTGGGGGCATGGCCCCCATGATGTTTCTCTGGCCCATTTCTTTATCATATCATCACTTGGGGGCATACAACAAAATATTCCCTTGTGATCTTCTTTAGGGCTTACCCTTGACCTATGTTATTTTTAATCATATTTACCTTCAACAACCTTAATTAATTCAATATTTTACCTTATGTTGATTGGTGATATTCATTGAGCTCTTTCACTGGAAAACCTAAGGGGGGCATGTATCCTACATCACTCACTATTTCTCCTTAGTTCATTTGAGCATTACTTGTAGATCATGCCAATGATTGACATCCACTTAAGCATTACATTTGATTGCAACTAAATTCCAGATCATATGACTTGTCTAGGATTTTCTTATCTAATCGAACAACTGATGACAAATCTAATTCCAATGGGTTAGATACCATCTTTAAATCCATGGGGTGGCTCCTACAAAAATGCCAAACTATTTCCAAAGTCCAAGGTGGCTCTTGCCAAAAATGCCAAACCAAATCCAAGATCCTTTTGGGTTAGCTACTGTCTTTAGTTGTAGGGTGGCTTTTGCCAAAATTCCAAATCAAACTAATCATCATCTAACACCTATCTTGTTCTCTAGGCCTAAACTTTCATTTTTATCTCTTATTTCCATCACCATTTTCCTAACTTCCAATTGATCAATTACTAAGGTATCTTTAGCTAGTTTCCAATGTGGGTCATTGCCAATCCATGAATTCACCAAATGTTTACATCTATGCTTTGAATTGTATGTGTTTCATTTACATATGCTATTAGAAACTACTTGTCATGTCATCTTTTCCCAACTATTTCTATGTGTAGCCTAGTTTTTTTGTTCACATACAATGACTACTTTCTTTGGGTACTTTGTAGGAACAAGCATAATAACTAGTGAAAGAATGAAGATCACAATGAATACCAATATCTCTCCTATTAGTATCCATGTATCCTTTTCAATTAAATGATTTATGTCATTGTATTCTTCCTTTAGAAAACTTCCTCTTATAGCCAATTGTAAGGCTACCAAAGTGGGAACAAAATGTAGTAACATAATTTACATACCCTTATTACACTTTTGTTTCCATTTTAGCCCTTAGCCCATGTGTGTGCTTTATGTGTCATTTTGGCCCTTTTTGTCCTAGAGTTTGTTATCCCTAGCCTATTTTATCCCCTTTCCAATGTTGTTCCTAAACCTTGTTTAGCCTTCCTAATTGTTTCTTTCTATTTAATTTCTATCCCCTTCCTAAGTCCTAAGCCTTCCTTTAATTTTCCCCTTGTTTTTAACCCCTTTATCCCATTATTAACCCTAAAGTTTTCATCCCTAGCCTTGTCCTATGTGTAAACACCACCTTTCCTCTTCTTAAAACATGTCTAAACAAGAAATTAAATTAATGAACACCTACCCCTAGATGGCCACCTTTTGAGCCCAAGGTCCCTTAGGAAATTGAGATTAATTTTTATTTGTGAATACTACCCAAGTACACCATGCAATAGGTCAGCCATATCTTTTCATCCTCCTTCCAAACAATTTAGATGCAAAATAACTAATTATTAGGGCTTCCAACCTACCAAGTTCCCATCCGCAAAATCCCCAAGTAGTTTTATAAAAAGAAACCATCTTTGCCTTATTTTAACATAGGAAAAGTGTCTTTTTTGTTGTGGTTGTCAAAGTTTTGCTATTTTTTCTCATGCATGAAACCATTACAATATTTCAAAAATTTCTAGACAAAGCTAGATTTGAACTCCAAGTCCTTGATATATTTTATCTTTCTCTTAGACATTATTGCAATTGATTTACCAAAGCTAGGTAGTTGATTTCCTTGGTTTTGAGCTAGCTAAGAAATTTATTTTTTATGGTATTTTATGAAAATGAAAGTGTTCTTATAAAATACTTACATGGATCCTTTCCCTCCTCACCCCACCACCCTTCCAAGCCCTTACCCTTGATTTTCTTCACCATTTTATGCTATTTTTCATGCCCTCCTCTCCCTATTGCCTCTTTGCATACCACTTCAAAAGTGTTGAGCCATTTTCAAGTGTTCTCCTTCAAACCCTTCATCACCACCCTTAGTGCTTCAAAATAGCAATCCTTCAAACCTCCCTTTTTGTCCATATTTTATCAACATAGTACCATTTTTTTCATTTAGACATGTTTTCCATCCATGCTTTGTAAGTGCAATCTTACTTTTGCCACCCTGTAAAGGTCCTAGACCCAACCTTACCATACCTCCATTAAAAGTGATTCAAATTAAAATTTCCACCTTCCATACTAGTCACCTTAGAGACCCCAAAACCCATTTATAGCCAAAACCAAGTGTGTTTCCAAAACCTTTCTCCTTTCCCCACTTGCTTTGCAGTCTTCTAAGATCCGTTGAGCTTCAATTTGTAGGATTAATGGCTATGGAGTGAATCAAACTTATTTTCATTTTATAGTTTAGTATTTTTAATTATTTTTTATTAGATTTATAAAGTGGATCCATGTTTCAAAGCCCACAAGGGGGCTGACTGAGGCAGACTTCCCCTTTAACCCTTATTTTTGTAGGGTCCCCATTAGAAAGTTTATGGTTGTAGGTTAGTTTCTAAAGACTCTATAGGCATCCAAAAAAGTTGAAGGAAAGCATAGATTAAATTTATTTATTTAGCTTCTCAAAAGTTTTAGGCCCCTATTTAACTAAGATAAGGCCACTTGATGGCCTCCAAAAGCAAACAAGGTTGCCTAATTAGTTTCCACTTGTTCAGTTTAGGCTCCAAATCAGCCCATCTTCAATCCAAATTAGTACCAGAGGTACACAACACATGTCTAAATCCATCCATGTCCAAACTATAGTCATTTATTAGGTGAAATTACTCTAATTTTGTGTTCTAATCTTATTTTCATTTAAAGTTAGGAATTTTAGTCTTCAAACATTTTTCATGAGTAATCTATAGATTAAAAGCTAAAAAATCTTGGGTTGCCTCTTCACGATATCTACAATCATGCATTATAGTCCCACGACTCTATCATTCAATCTCATGGGTGAAACCATTCTAACCTTCCACATTGCTTTTTTTGGTTCCATCACATGCATTAGTACCTTTGAGGTTTACTATTAATTAGGCATCTTTGTTTGGTCACTAATAGGTAGGAATCTATGAGGACCTTGTTGCAAGTATGGGCCTAACCGGTGTTGTCATTGATGTCAAGGATTGGATGAGCTGTGTGCTGAGGATATTGAGAAAACTAGTCCTATCAGAAATAGAGAAGAATAGTGAAGACAATGAAGCTCTATGAAGTGAAGATCCCAGCTAGATGAAGATCAGAGAATGCGTATCAAAGGGTTTGTAGATATGTGTCTAAAGATGATCCATTCAAGATTTGAGAGGTCCGCATAAAGATTTGGAGAAGTTATGGCCATATGAGTAAAAATAGTTTTGACAGTTGTTCAGAGGTGACAGAGTGACACAAATAGGTCTGGTGAGATCCAGAAATGTAATATCTTGTTCTGTGGATTTGGTGGAATGTTTAGGAAGCCAATGTGAATTGACAACTCAATTGGTTCGTGGTCTATAGGTCCGCAAGTATTTATTCTAATGTGACAGTGATGACAGACTGTGTTCTTGAGGTTCTGGATGAAGATGCAAATGATTTCAGTAAGCAGAAGTGGTGTGGATGTTCTTGGTGATTCAAGCAAGCTTGTGGGGGTCTGTAGATTGTTTCCAATTCATGTTGGCGGTCTGCATTGAAGATTGAGCTCGTAATTGAAGATTGACTCTCGGGTGATGGTGCTTTTCCTAATCATGGCCGACCGAATGTTTTACACATCTTGCAGATGATCTTGAAGATGTTTTGTGAAGCATGGCATGTTTCTTAAAGAAGATTGAAGTCCCAGATATGTGTGGCCGATAGTGTGGTGATACGTATGAAGTTTTGTAATAAGTCAAGTTGTATTTGTGTAATTACTCTGTAATAAAATAAAGTATGTATTGTACTGACTTGGATGATTATCCCAAAGTTGATGTCTTGTATAAATAAGATTTGTGAAGTCATTTCAAAGTATCCTTGGTGAAGATGAGAGAGTAGTAGAGAGGAGAAGAGCGAAAAGTAGAGCATAAGTGTTGATCTTAAATGGAACCATCTCAAGCATGGTGAAGATGCTAATCTCTAGTTCAAGTATGTAATATTTATATTATTATTCTGTAGACAGTGTGTCTCCTATAGGCAATGGGCCTCTTGTGAGCAGTGTGCTCGGGCAGTGAGCCCTAATTGGCAAGTGTCATTTTGTTCTTCTTATTCTTTTAATAGAGAATACAATCTTGGGTTAGTCACCTCGTGGTTTTTCCCTTAACTGGGTTTTCCATGTTAAAATCTTGGTGTCATATGTGTTAATGTGTTTTTGCTCTTGAGATATTGCATTGTGCTTCTGTGATTAAATCATTATTATACTATAGAAATATAAGAAGAATTTAAGTGTTTACAGAAAGGAAAGTTTTGGTGATAACTGATTCACCCCCCCTCTCAGTTGTCTATCCTAAAACCAACAATTGGTATCAGAGCTAAATTCCTCTAAAAGAGCTTAGTCACTTGAGGAGATCTAGGATGTCTTCCTACAAGAAGGATAGTCTGAGGCTTGATGGAACTAATTACACTCTTTGGAAAAGCTACATGGAATGTCACTTGCAATGTATGGGAATGCAATATTGGACCATGACTACAAAGAAGTATGTTCCTCCAAAGAATGGTCTGATAACTATAGATGAAATCAGAGATGCTGAAGATAATATTTGAGCTAAAGAAGCCTTACTAAGTACCTTATCTGATTCAGAGCTGACAAATGTTATGGATTTAAAAATTGCATATGAGATTTGGGCAAAGCTGGAACTTCTGCATGGAGACAAATATGTTAAATGTGCCAAGCTACAGAGTCTAAGAGGAAAATTCAAAAACCTGAAGATGAATGAAGATGAGAATATCACTACATGTATGTCAAAAGTAAATGAGCTTGTGTGTGGTATTAGGTGTGCTGGTGGAACCTTGGATGAAGATGAGATTGGTGCCAAAGTTCTCAGATCCCTACCTCTTGCTTACAAACGCAAGGTTGCTGCTATTGAAGAATTTAGATCTTTATCAAATATCACAAGAGATCAATTGCTTGGAAAATTAGCTACATTTGAATTGGCTGAGTTTGGAGATGCACCCCCCAAGATTGAATCTGCATTCAAAGCTAGTGCCTCTGTAAAAGGCATAAAAAGGTATGATCCAGGAGAGAACTCGTCAAAGAAACTATCATGGTATGAAAAAGAAAGAAAAGATCTAGAAGAAGATGAGGTAGAAGCTGCTCAACTTGAAGCCCTTATTGTAAAAAGACTGCCAAGAGGATCTGGTAAGTATGAAGGAAAATTGCCCTTCAAATGTTTCAACTGCAACAAGATTGGTCATTTTGCTTCAAGGTGTGGAAAGATTTTTAAGGACTAATCCAAATAGATCAAAATTTTAAAAGAAGTGTTACTATTTTCTTGAAGATGATGATGATGAAGGAGTAACAGATGATGAGTCAGAGACAGGAAACAAATCTGGAAGTGACTGGGTGTTTATTGCCATCAAGGAAGAAGATCCAATGCCCATCAAATCTATCAATCATAAAATGGTAGAAAGAGCTCTAGCTGCACAAGTTGAAGAAAAGGATGAATGGGTCATTAATAGTGGATGCTCCCACCATATGACTGGTGACAAAAATAAGTTCATAGATCTGGAAAGATATGAAGGAGTTGTAAAATTTGGTGATAATTCTGCTGCCAAAATCAGAGGCAGAGGAACTATTTCTTTTGATGGAAAGAACAAAACCAATGATGTACTGTATGTTGAAGGTCTGAAGCATAATCTTCTCAGTGTTGGGTAGTTGGTGGACAAAGGCTATGATCTCTGATTCAAAAATGGAAAATGTAAGATCTTTGAAAGTTTTGGAACATAGATTGCATCTGGTACTCAAACAAAAGGTAACATCTTCCACTTGGTTGGTACTGGCAAAAGTTGTTTATTTGTTCAAATTGATCAGAGTTGGTTGTGGCATAGGAGAATGTGTCATGTAAATTTTGATAATATCATCAAGATAAACAACACTTAGGATATAAGAGATCTTCCAAGACTGGTGAAACCTACTAATAGTGTGTGCAAAGAATGTCAGTTGGGTAAGTGAAAGGAAGCTAGGTGTGCAGAAATCGCTTCCTACACTAATCTAATGAGGAGAGATGTATGAAAATTCAATTTTAATTCTTACAACTACAGCAACATAGAACATCTAACAGAGATATTGCAGCAATACACATACACACAGAAAGTAGACAGAAGAGAGAGACACAAGATATGCGTGGGGAAAACCCTTATGGGTGAAAAATCCCACACTCCTAGTAGCATAACAGTACTTGTACAAAAACACTACTTATCTCCCATCAAAGCACCTATTTTTATAGAGTTTACATGGCAAATATGGAACCTTCTAAAGATGGGCATCCATCTTGGACTCATGCCCCAAAACCCATGCCTAAGGACACTTGTCCAACATCCCATCCCAATGTGGGCACCTTGTCCCAAGATAGGCTATGATAGATGCTCTTACACCCCTTGACCCCGTCTTAGGGGCGCTGCCCCCAAACCCCCATTAATTATTAAAGGGGGAAACCACGGCTGCCAAAGTCACCAAAAATTATCCTGTTGCATGTACACAAGGTGCTGACTATGCCAACTCAACATGGGATAAATAAATACAACATTAGGAATTTGCAAAGGTTGAGACACCTTAATTCCCAACAATAAGCAGAGCAGAGTCACATTCAAAAGTATGGAACAATCTTCTACCAGATTGTTGGAATTAGTACATGTTGATCTATGTGGACCGGCAAGAATCAGGAGTTTGCAAGGTGATAGATGTTTCATGTTACTAATCGATGACCATTCCCAAATGATGTGGGTGACTTTCCTAAAAGAGAAATCTGAGGCTCTTGAGAAATTCAAAATATTCAAGGCTATGGTAGAGAATGAAACTGGGTTAAACATAAAATATCTTAGGTTTGATATAGGTGGAGAATTCACATCCAGAGAGTTCATAGAATTCTGTGAGAAACATGGGATAAAAAGACAGTTATCTGCTCCAAGGACTCCACAGCAGAATGGAGTAGTGGAGAGAAAGAACCGGACCATCCAGGAAGCATATAGAACCATGATGATGGAGGCAAATGTTCCTCAGATCTACTAGAGAGAAGTTGTAAGCACTGCTGTCTATACTCTTAATTGAGTACAAATCAGAAGCAATACTGGTAAGACCCCTTATGAACTCTGGTTTGGCATCACTCCCACTGTAAAGTATTTTAGAGTCTTTGGTAGTAAATGTTACATTAAAAGAGATGAAGACCTTGGCAAATTTGATGCTAGAAGTGATGAAGGAATATTCTTGGGTTATTCTACTCAAAGCAAAGCATACTAGTGTTATAACAAGAGATTGAGAAAGATTGTAGAAAGTACAAATGTGAAGGTTGATGAAGGCATTGAAAAACCCTCAAGGTTTTTTGAATATGAAGAAGATGATTAGAATGATGTTTTGGTCCAAGAAGTTCAATCCCCTTCTGAAATTCAGATCCAGACTGATCTGGAGAATCCTGGAATACAAGAAGAAGAGAGAAGTTTGAATGAACCTGTCCAAGATACAGTAGTGCAAGAAATTCCCAAAACTCCCAGGTATGTAAGATTAAATCATTCTGAAGACCATATCATAGGTGATAGAAGAAAAGGTGTTCAAACAAGAAGAAAGATTGCTCAAGACTCAAAAAAGTATTGTCTGATTTCAAAGATTGAACCAAAAATAGTAAGTGAAGCATGCAATGATGAAAGCTAGACTAAAGCAATGAAGGAAGAGTTGATGCAGATTGAGAAAAATCACACTTGGGATCTTGTTCCTAGACCTAGAAAAAAAAATGTGATTGGGACCAAGTGGGTCTTCTGGAATAAACTGAATGAAGATGGTGAAGTAGTCAGAAATAGAGCCAAATTGGTCTATAAGGGTTATTCTCAAGTACAAGGAGTTGACTTTGAAGAAACTTTTGCTCCAGTGGCAAGAATTAAAGTAGTCAGATTATTTCTTTCTTTTGCTACCTTCAAGGATTTCAAAGTATATCAGATGGATGTCAAATCTGCCTTCCTGAATGGTGACTTGGAAGAAGAAGTATATATTGAGAAACTGAATGGTTTTCAATTGTCTGATCATGGTGATATGGTATGCAAGTTGAAGAAAGCACTGCATGGACTCAAACAAGCCCCAAGGGCCTGGTATGAAAGATTGGATAAACATCTTTTGAAGATTGGTTTCAACAAAGGTACTGCTAACAGTAACTTGTACTTCAAAATTGATCATGAAAATATCTTGATTGTTGAAGTTTTTGTTGATGATATCATTTTTGGAGGAAGAGATAGTATGTGCAAGACTTTTGCAAATCAAATGAAAAGTGAATTTGAGATGTCTATGTTTGGGGAAATGAATTTCTTCTTGGGTCTACAAATTACTCAAACAAAGAAAGGAATCTTTATATCACAGACAAAATATGTGAAAGAATTGTTGAAGAAATTTGGGATGGAAGATTCAAAACTAATGAATACTCCCATGGCAACCAGATGTAAACTAAGAAAAGATGATGAATCTCCTAAGGTTGATCAGAAAAAGTACAGGTCAATGATTCGAGGACTACTATATCTTACTCAAACTAGACTTGACATTATGAATGATGTTGGTCTTGTTGCCAGATTCCAAGCTGATCCCAGAGAATCTCATGTCATGGCAATCAAGAGAATTCTCAAATATCTAAAGGGAACAGTTGAGTATGATTTATGGTATCCTAGGGATCATGATTTCTCTCTTCATGCATATATAGATGCAGATTGGGCAGGAGATGTGGATGACCAGAAGAGTACCAGTGGCGGTGCATTCTTTTTGGGGAAAAGATTGGTTTCTTGGCTGAACAAGAAACAAGAGGCAATATCTCTATCCACTGCAGAAGTAGAATATATTGCAGCAATAGGTAGTTGCACTCAAGTATTGTGGATGAAGCAAATGCTAAGAGACATCAGAGTGGAGTATGAGGAACCTATCACAATCTTCTGTGATAACTCAAGTGCAATAAATATATAAAAAAAAACCAATGTTGCATTCAAAGACAAAACATATATCCATCAAGTTTCACTTTTTGAGAGAGCAGGTGAACAAGAATGAAGTCAAATTGGAGTTTGTTCCCTTAAAGGATCAGATTGCAGACATTTTTACTAAACCTCTACCTAAGGACTCTTTTGAGTATCTCAGGGAGAAGTTAGGGGTTATTACCCCTCCGGTTCTGAATTAAGGTGCACTGATGTGCATCAGTCTGGTGGATCTCACAGTCATATCTTGTGGTCCAGATTGATGATAGGAAGCTACTACTCATGGGGAGTAGTATGTATGATTCTGAAGTATTGATGCAAGTATGTGCCCTTTGCCATTGATGTCAAAGGGGGAGAGAAGACATGTGAAAAACAAAAGTGGTTGTTGATTAAAGGGGGAGCAGTAAAGAAAGAGAATACATATGAATGATTGTTTTGATAGGGGGAGCTATGTCAGTTAGTGAGGAGAAGTTCTTGTCTTGATGGTTAAAATGGTTTTTCACATCATATGTTGCCATTAATGACAAAGGGGGAGATTGTTGCAAGTATGGGCCTAACCGGTGTTGTCATTGATGTCAAGGATTGGATGAGTTGTGTGCTGAGGATATTGACAAAATTAGTCCTATAAGAAATAGAGAAGAACAATGAAGACAGTGAAGCTCTATGAAGTGAAGATCCCAGTTAGATGAAGATCAGAGAATGTGTATCAAAGGGTTTGTAGATATGTGTCTAAAGATGATCCATTCAAGATTTGAGACGTCCGCATGAAGATTTGGAGAAGTTATGGCCATATGAGTAAAATTGGTTCTAGCAACTATTCAAAGGTGACAAAGTGACATAAATAGGTCTGGTGAGATCCAGAAATGCAATATCTTGTTCTGTGGATTTGGTGGAATGTTTAGGAAGCCAATGTGAATTGACAACTCAATTGGTTCGTGGTCTGGAGGTCCACAAGCATTTATTCTAATATGACAGTGATGACAGACTATGTTCTTAAGGTTCCAAATGAAGATGCGAATGATTTCAGTAAGCAGAAGTGGTGTGGATGTTCTTGGTGATTTAGGCAAGCTTGTGGGGGTCTCTAGATTGTTTCCAGTTCATGTTGGTGGTCCGCATTGAAGATTGAGCTCGTAATTGAAGATTTACTCTCAGGTGATGGTGTTCTTCCTAATCATGGCCGATCGGATGTTTTACACATCTTCCAGATGATCTTGAAGATGGTCTACGAAGCATGGCATGTTCCTTAAAGAAGATTGAAGTCCTAGATATGTGTGGCCGACAGTGTGGTGATATGCATGAAGTTTTGTAATAAGTTAAGTTGTATTTGTGTAATTGCTCTGTAATAAAATAAAGTATGTATTGTTCCTACTTGGATGATTATCCCAAAGTCGATGTCTTGTATAAATAAGATTTGTGAAGTCATTTCAAAGTATCCTTGGTGAAGATGAGAGAGTGGTAGAGAGGAGAAGAGCGAAAAGTAGAGCAGAAGTGTTGAGCTTAAATCGAACTGTCTCAAGCATGGTGAAGATGCTAATCTCCAGTTCAAGTATGTAATATTTATATTATTATTCTATAGATAGTGTGTCTCCTATAGGTAGTGGGCCTCTTGTGAGCAGTGTGCTTGGGTAGTGAGCCCTAATTGGAAAGTGCCATTTTGTTCTTATTCTTTTAACAGAGAATACAATCTTGGGTTAGTCACCCCGTGGTTTTTCCCTTAACTGGGTTTTCCATGTTAAAATCTTGGTGTCATATGTGTTAATGTGTTTTTGCTCTTGAGATATTGCATTGTGCTTCCGTGATTAAATCATTATTATGTTGTAGAAATATAAGAAGGATTTAAGTGTTTACAGAAAGGAAAGTTTTAGTGACAATTGATTCACCCCCCTTTCTTAGTTGTCTGTCCTAAAACCAACAGACCTAAGACACATTTTTATTAGGATCCCTAAAAAATCTCAAATCTCTATCCACTCCTTGGGCATCTAGACATTACCTTTCTGGTAGATGTCAAAACTAGACATTATAGTCTTGTAGGTTGTTAGGATAGATGGAAGCCTTGTGCTTTTCTTAAAACACTTCCAAATTTCATAGATAGTTGTAGAATTAAATTTCTAGAAACTCTTCTAAAGACAACTTTTCAATCCACGTGCATTTAAGTACTCTATTTTCTCTATTTTCACATTTAGCTAGTCATTTTGAGTTTTCTAGTAACACATGCATCCAATTAGCATAGTTTTAACCAACATTTGATCCCATTATTTTTCCCAGCTCATTAGTGGTTGTTAATTAAGGTTTGGATGATTAAATATGGTCTTAGGTTACTTTAGTTTACTTTTAGTGTACCTTGAAATAACCTTAAGTTGCATCTTAGTTACACATTACTTACACACAACCACAAAATAGTAAATTTAGAAAAATGTTTTTTTTTCTTTATTTCAATCTTCTTTTCATTCACTTCAATCATCTACATTTAGGAAGTTCAACCAACATCAAGAACCTATGGATGAAGTGCTTCAAATATTGCTGAGTTCTAATTTAATTACACTAGCTCCAGTTTATCCATAAGATCCCAACAAACCACTTCCTAAAACATATAATGATTAAGAATTTTGCAACTATCATCATGTTAAATGTCATTACACCCAAAAAAAATTTAGCTCTTAAACACAAGGTTCACGAACTCATTCACGATAATGCAATCGAAGTTGGAGGGGTTAATGATGATGGAATTCCATTAGTTGTACCTACAAATAACCATCTACAAATATACACAAATCCATTTCCTAATCATTCTAATAATGTAGAAACAATTGGTATGGATAGTAATGACAATAATGTGGAGAATGATGATATTGTTGATAACTAAGAGGGGGGCTGAATCAGTTATCTTAATTAATTCAGCTTTCTAAACTTTCTTAATAATTAATGCAGCATCTATTCAAATAAGCAAACATAACCACAAAATGGAAATACACATGACACAATATTTTGACATGGAAACCCTGTTAAGGGAGAAAACCATAGGGTGATTAACCCAATATTGTATTCTTTGTTAGAAGAATAGGATTACAAAAAGGCACATGCCAATTAGGGCTCACTGCTCGAGCACACTGCTCACAAGAGGCTCACTGCCTACAAGAGACTCACTGTCTACAAGTTGTAAGAAGAATAACAAGATCCTTGAACTGATGAGAGGCATCCACACATGCTAGAGTTCAGTTTCAGTTAGGCTCAGTATATTGATCTATTGCACTTCATCCTTTCTTTTCTTTTATGCTGCTGTCCTTTCACATACCGGACCTTCCTTACTACTTTCCTTCTGCTCTGCTGCTTTTCTTCACATACACAACAACACCACACACACATTTTCATCAAAATCCATTTGGTATATATATTTGAACAAAGGATTTCATCCTTTTTCTAGTCGGCATCCGGAATAGTCAGTATTTCCCAAATTCTAGTCTGTCGGCTGAATCCTTGTTTCCCAAGTGATGTGGATCAAAAAGTACTTATAGAAGTCATCTAACATGTCGGCCAATCATGAATGATACCTTAGGAACCTTGATCATCATCAATATCTTATCTGGAATAATGTCTGATGCTCTACCAGTCAGTTCTTCCTCTATCTGTTCTGCCAAACAGGACCCCAATACTTGAATGCTCATATCTCTTCACTCCTTCATCACCGGAGGCTCAATTCCTGGAATCTATAAGTCAAGGTATTCCTCTTGACTTCCCCAAGTCTGTACTTTCCAAAGATACTTCCTCTGAGAGATCCGGACCTGATTATCAGACCTTGCCACATGCTCTATTCTTGCTTACCGAACCACAACACTCTTCAATCTGACTTCCGGTATAGGCACATCATGTCATGCGGATGTGTGGGATGAACTTTGTTGCCATCAATGACAACAATCATGAAGCTCCAATGTGTCTCTTGCCAACAATCTCCCCCTTTGGCATTGATGGTAACACTTAGTGAAAAATGACTAAGTGTTATACTATACTCCCCCTTGGTTGATGCTCTCTTCTAATGTACACTTTACCAGAGCTCCCCCTTAGCTGGATTCCACAGTTTTCACTGTTCTTCACTCCCCCTTTGACATCAATGGCAAAGGGTAGGGTCCGCACACCAAAATTGCCCAAAAATTTAACTATACTTAGCCACATAAGTATATAAATAGGTTATACTTACATATACTGTAATATGTCTACAAAAGTTGTCTTCAACTGTACAGCTTTTGTCACCCAACTCTGCTTCATCCTATCCAAAATTGAGATGTGACCACTCAACAGGAATGCAAAAGCTTCTACCCTCTTGAGATCTGTCAGATCACTGGTCCGAGCTATGGTCTGAGCATTAGTTAGAGCCTCATGCATGGCCTCTATCTTGGGGATAATGATCCCTCTAAGTTCACTTAACCTATTTGTTCTATTTTTCTTCTCCTTCTCAAGCTTCTTTATTTCATCTATGACTGCAATAGTCTGACATTCTTGATTTACTATAGAAGCAGAGAGAGGATCAAAACTTTGAGATAAATTTGTCAGTTTATCCTCTTGCTCTTTTACTTTCTTCTCAATATCCTTGGTCACTTTAGGCCAGGATAAACAAAATTTGTAGATATCTCCACCATCTTTAAGAGTATTTTCCAGGCTCTTTATTCCAATATCCATAACTCTCCTATCATTTGTTATTAAGTCTTGTAACTCCAAAAATTCTTTCTGGACCTTCTCCTCAGCTGATTTCTCTAGAGATTCAAAATGTGTACTAACACTATTTACTAGAGACTTTAGATTACCAGATGTGGATGCTGTAGGATCCTTTTGGAAGGATGGCATGATCTTTTCCAATACACTGGATGCAGTTTCTATGAGTTCACAGTCTTCCATGTGAGACTTCAGCATTTTTTCTTTTGCCTTTACTTGAGTGAAGGAAGCTAGCTTCATGGTTTGCACCAGAGAGAGGGAATCAAAATTGAATGGACCTTGAAGTAACTTTGGTTCATCAAATTCCATCATCTCTTTGGTCAATAAATCCTTGACTACTTCTACTGTGTCTCTTGCTGGAGACAGAATTTTCTCCCCTTCTGCAACCTTACCACTGTCATCTGTAGCTTTTTCTGCCCTTGACTCTTCTTCTCTTCCCTTTCCTTATTCTTCTTGACTGGATTTTTCTTTTATACTTTCTTCTCCTTTAGATCCAGAGACTGCTGGAGAGTCTGGATTTACTTCTCCTTAGACTTGCTCTTCTGGAGTAGAGGAACCTAAGTCCTTATTTTTTTCTTCACCTGTCTCCTTTACCTCTTCTACTACTGTCTCAGTAGTTTCTTCCTTGTCATCCATGGCAGAGGGCTCATTACTTATGTCCTCTATGATAGGAATGTTGAACCTTTTGTAGGCATTCCGGAGGATTTCTTCAGTTTCTTTAGCTATTTTTTTAGTTTCTCCAAGCATAAGCTGATTCATTCTAGCTTTGCTCCGGAACTCATCCTTGCAATCTTTGAAAATCATATTCATTTTCTTCTGCGTGATTGAGGGATAGAGCTGAATAGCTATTTGTTCCCTGATCTCAAGGTCCTTGGCCTTGGCATTGTTCTTTTTGATTTCTAGTTCTTTCTCTAGGCTCCTTGGAATTAAAGATATAATCTCAATGAATGCTTTATTATAAATGTTAAGGTACCTGACTGTGGCTTCTTGCAGGATCTTCTGATCAGCCTCACTGTAGTAGTCATAAAATTCAGTCATTGGTTTCAAGTTCCCATCCATAGTGACTGATTTGACTACATTATCAATGGACAGAGTGGGCCTTTCAACAAACTCTTCTGCCATCTTTTCTTTGTCTTCACCAGTAGAGAGTTCACCAGACACTTTCTTCTTTTTCCTCATTTTCCTTACCTCCTCATCTGATTCTATCTCTTCTTCATCCTTCTGACTGATATAAGACCTTGTGGCCTTTATCTTAGTTCTTTTCTCTGCTTTATCAGATGATTTTGCTTCTGGTTTTGATGCCTTTGAGCTCTTTGCAGTGGTGGGTGCAGAGGTCTTAGAGGATCTGGTCTAGGAGGGGACTTCCACTAGAGTACCTTCTTTTTCTATTTTTTCTTTTTCTTTCTCTGCCCCTTCTATCTTCTCTCTATTTGCATCAAGTGCTTCTTTTGAAATTCCATGCCTCTTGGCAAACTCTTCTACTTCCTTCCTCACTTTTCTTTTTATTTCTAGTTGTCTTAACTCCACATGGATCTTCACACTTAATTCTTCAAAGGTTCCAAACCTTTCTGCCTTGGGATCCTTGGACTGACTTAGCATGTGCTGAACATGCAGCTCCACAATTTTCCAATCCACTTCATACCCCATAGGCATGATCCACACTATTCTTGGCTCCACTGCCTCCATTAGGCACTGATCAGTTTCTACCATAAAGCATATTGTATCTTTGTATTTTTCAACTAAAGATTGGGGGATTCTCTCTCTTGCTTGCATCATGCTCTAAAAATTCTTGAAATAGCTCTAGAGAGCTATATTTTGTGCCTTGGCATCACCAAGCCCATGTATATAATCTCTGATTTGAATGGCTACTGGTCTATCATTCTGCCATACCTAGCCACTAGATTTGGGAAGCTCATTCATGTAATAAAAGAATAGGCAGAGTATCAAACCACCGTATTTGAAAGAGTTCTTCTTATCCTTCTTTATCTTCTACAGATTCTCCAAGAGTTGGTTCAGAAGGAGCTCACAAAGATCATAGTTTGCATTCTTCCTTAACAATTCATAAGCAGTATATATAGCAGTTTCAGATACTGAATTCTCCCTGCTAGAGTGATATATCTTATATCCAATTATCATTGATGCAAACTTGATATCCGGATCTGTGATATCCTCAATAGTCATTGCTCTTTTATCAAACTTTGATCTGGTAGCCTCACTTACAATTTGGTTTTTGACAGATTTGAGAATAGGCATCTCACCGGTTGAGTGTAATCCGGTTACAGCCTTAATGGCATCCTTAGTGATCTTAAACAGCCTGTTCAACCACATGAAGTTGTCATGCATTCAGCTCAAAATATACCAGACCCATTCATCTTCTGGAAAATAGGAGAAATGAATGCATTGTGCAAAATGTTTGTCTCGGATAGCTTTATACTGGGTTTTGATTTCGAATGAGTCATCTGTCAATTACTTGTGATAGATATCGACTAGCTTAGATTCCCCAAATTCTTTAATATTCGCATGAATATATGCCCTAACATCTTCTGCATGTAGAACCCCATGCAGAATGCTTGAAAAGGCGCCTAGGGGATCAACTTCTAGGGATTTATATGGATGCTTCTTAAATGGATGCTTCAGAGAGATATTTAAGAACGGAAAATACCTTTTATGCTTCTAGATTTTAGGAAGTGATTTGGATCGATTGCTGGATAAATCGACTTCTGCAGATGATCTTTGATGGGCTTGAGGAAATTTGTTGTAGAGCTCCTTTTCGCTTCTTCTTGAATGCAGAATGAACAAATGCTTAATAAGAAAAACCCTTATATTGCTTTGCAAACCCTAATACCAAGTTACAATAAATGCTCAACTTAAGTCATTCCGGTTTGCCTTGTTTTCCTTATCTGGAGATAGATCTTTTCAAAATCACTAAGATACACTTAGAGTTATTCTTGGAGAATAGTGATAATCTATCTTCCTTTCCTTAATCATTTGATCTATCTGTAGATCAAGATTCCATAGTTTGAATCATGTCGGATTTGATTGTGAAAAACCTACTACTCACCGGATGACTGATGAACCGGATTAGTCTTCAACCTGTTCAAAACTTATTGCGGATCTTTCATCTCTTAACTAAACCTTATTTGGATGTCTGTTTGTGAACCCTTTAATCTGCAACTCTCCTTGTTCCAGTTCTAACACCAATTAATTGGCTAGGGGAAAATATTTTTCTTTGTTTCTCCCCCTGAGCCAGAGCTCACCTTTTAATTTCTGGAAGGAATATAAGCACCAGATTCTGGTACGGATCCATCCCCTACATTTTCTATACTTCTCTTCACCCAAATCATGTTCATCTCCCTTTTGACTTCATCCGCATTCACTTTTCCTTTCCCTTGTCTTGATTCTGATTATGATGTACTGGACCTCTTTTGTCCTGATTCTTGCTTCTATAGAATTTGGCAATATGACCGGATCTATTGCAATTGTGGCAAACAACATTTCTTTGCATATTTGATTGATGTCCTCTTGATCTACATTAATTAGCCATATGACCCATTCTATTGCATGCAAAGCATCTACCATTGAATGAATTGTTCAATTGCATATTTCTGCATTCATGAGATTTGTGACCATACCTTTTGCAGTTAAAACACTGTCCAGAGAAGGATGTGTTAGTCTAATTCATTCTCCTTCTGTACTGATTAGCTTTGTGACCAAAGTTATTGCAGTTGTGGCAGTATCCATTGAAGGATGGATATCTTTGAGCACTAGGTTGCCTTACCGGAGGTCTTCTAGGCCTATTCCTTGAATTTTCTTATCCAAACTTCTTCTGACTAGATCCAAAGCTTTCACCTTTCTCATATCCCAAACCACACTTGTCATCTACCCTCTTTTGGCTTTCAAGAAGAACTTCAAGTTGAGCAGAACTTATCTTGAATTTCTCATTATATTCATTTGTTGTTTGAAGATCCCTTTTAAGAGAGATAATTTGATCCTCAAGTTTTTCTTCATTATCTTTAGTATCTTCAAGATCAGATTCAAGATGTCTAATTATTCTATCCATCTTGTGGCAGTCTTTTGATTTATCCTTGAGAGATTGTCTTAGATCATCTTTAGTTTTTCTTTTCTCTTCAATTTCTTGAGTAAATTTCATAACTCCTAATTCCATTTCATGTCTTACTATAATGATTTTTTTTGATAACTTTTCACATAACTTGGTTGTCTCCTTCAGATCTCCATTTGTATCATTTCCTTCACTTTGACTTGCTAATTGCTGAAGTAGATCCTTTCTCTTTTTCATAGAGAGACTTAGTTTCCCTTTTAGTTCATTTATGAAATCATCAGCCTGTTTGAGTCTTTCCTTCAGTTCATTAACTTCAGAATTAGATTACTCAAGATCATCTAGGGTAGACTGAAGTTGCTCTCTAATACCATACATATCCATTTTAATTCCCAGATCTTCCTCAAGCTGTTAGGCTCTGTTTGGAGGAACTTGGCTCTGATACCAATTGTTGATAACTGAGAGGGGGGGTGAATCAGTTATCTTAATTAATTCAGCTTTCTGAACTTTCTTAATAATTAATGCAGTATCTATTCAAATAAGCAAACATAACCATGAAATGGAAATACACATGACACAATATTTTGATGTGGAAACCCTGTTAAGGGAGAAAACCATGGGGTGATTAACCCAAGATTGTATTCTTTGTTAGAAGAATAGGATTACAAAAAGGCACATGCCAATTAGGGCTCACTGCCTGAGCACACTGCTCACAAGAGGCTCACTGCCTATAAGAGACTCACTGTCTACAAGTTGTAAGAAGAATAACAAGATCCTTGAACTGATGAGAGGCATCCACACATGCTGGAGTTTAGTTTTGGTTAGGCTCAGTATACTGATCTACTGCACTTCATCCTTTCTCTTCTTTTATGATGCTGTCCTTTCACATACCAAACCTTCCTTACTGCTTTCCTTCTGCTCTGCTGCTTTTCTTCACATACACAACAACACCACACACACATTTTCATCAAAATCCATTTGGTATATATATCTGCACAAAGGATTTCATCCTTGTTCTAGTCAGCATCTGGAATAGTCAGTATTTCCCAAACTCTAGTCTGTCGGCTGAATCCTTGCTTCCCAAGTGATGCAGATCAAAAAGATACTTATAGAAGTCATCTAACATGTCGACCAATCATGAATGATACCTTAGGAACCTTGATCATCATCAATATATTATCTGGAATAATGTTTGATGCTCTGTTGGTCAGTTCTTCCTCTGTCTGTTCTGCCAAACAGGACCCCAATACTTGAATGCTCATATCTCTTCACTCCTTCATCACCAGAGGCTCAATTCCTAGAATCTATAAGTCAAGGTACTCCTCTTGACCTCCCCAAGTCCGTACTTTCCAAAGATACTTCCTCTGAGAGATCCAGACCTAACTGTCAGACCTTGCCACATGCTCTATTCTTGCTTACCAGACCACAACACTCTTCAATCTGACTTCTGGTATAGGCACATCATGTCCTGTAGACGTGTGGGATGAACTTTGTTGCCATCAATGACAACAATCATGAAGCTCCAATGTGTCTTTCCAACAGATATACCTCATGGCCACACATTTATGAGAAAAGTTAAGACTAATGATACATTTTCCTCTTCTCCTACTTCACCATCAATTACATTTTTTTAATGAGGAGTGTTGGAAAGAAATGGGGAGGGATATCGGTCTGGAGATCCGGTTCTCTATCAAGTCTTTGTAGTCAGTTTATACCCAAGTCAAGTAGCTAGAGATGGATAGAAAAACACAAAGAATAATAAAGGTAGAGTATCATAAACACATCATAACAATAAGATAACAAAGAATTACCCAGTACTGACTGATCTCTACACACACACACACACACACACACACATATATCAACAACACTTATACATCATATATCCATCCTCCAACAGGTCTTCGTCTCTGCCTCACCCATCTACATACATGACTTCTATGTCATTCTCATATCAAAATCTATATCTATTCTTATCATATACCATCATATCCTATATCTATATTGTAATGGAGTAAAAAGTATCCCTATGCCTTTTTATCTCCTAGTTTAGCTCCTAGGTCCCCATGTTTACACTTTGCAAGCTTAATACTTATCCCGGAGCAATTTCCCCTAAAACCCATGTCAAATGGGACTTAGGAGCCCATCCTAAACATTAATCAAGACCAAATTAGTGCCTTGGGAGTTGGACACCCATGCCCAAGTCCAACCTAATTTGTCAGGATCAAAATTTAAGTGTGTCGGCGTGGGCCCTTTCAAAAGTTTCCCTCTGTCAGCCTTTTAGATTTAATTTATGAATTTTAGATGGAATGCATATATAAGTGAGTTTATGACTTTATTTTACACCTAGATGGATAATGCAAACATGTTATGTTGAGCTAAGGGATTTCAAGGCCTTCATTGTGTTGCAGAGAAGAATTGTGTTGTTATTGTGTTTGTTTGTTGTAGATTTGGCTTCATCAATCCATCTCCTCATGATTTGAAGGATCTTTAACACCATGAGGGCTTCACCTCTAAGGTGACATCAATTTGTGTTTCAATCATTTCATTTCATCATTAGATTTGGCCTCTATCCTCCTTGGGCATGTACTCTATCTAACAATAGTGTTGGAAGACTTGAATGTCCTTCTGAGGCTTGACCGAGGCAAGCTCCTAAACATGACAACCCCCAAACCCCTCTCTTTGTGATTGTAGGTTACAGGTGTGAGATTTGGAAAAGGGCAAGTGCAGAGAAGCTATTTGAGGGATTAGGATTCAGAGTCTGGAAGAAATTTACTAATATTCCTCTCTCCTAGACTAGGGCACCCACTCCGTAGTCCTCCTGATAGGCTTGACCTTGAACATAGGAGCTGAACATAGTTTGACATATCTCACTGCTCTGGATCTACAAAAAACTACCCTTTGGACTTGGGTGCCCACTTTGTAGTCTGCAAATTCTTCAATTATGGAAATCTAACTTTTGGTATGTTTTTGATCCTTCCTGAGTGCCTTCCTGTCTGGTTTTTTGTAGCATTATGTTCTTCTGTACCTGATTTCATTATAATTAGTGTTTGAATCCTTCCATATCATTCCTGAGTACACAAACCTACAGCTGAGTCCTCATTCATCTATAGTGACTTGGCTCAATTTTTGTCCTTGAGTGTTATTGTGAAAGGAGGGTTTCATTTGATAGATCTTAACATCATTCACCCCTCTTCTACATTTTCACATATAAAATTTTGGTGAACCTAGAACAGGGAGCATCTTGCATCTTTCTAAGTGTTGTAATCAGTCCTTGTATTCATTCATATCATATTTATCATCTTGCATTGGATAATTTTGCAAGCATTTGAAAATTTTGAAAAAACAAGCATTCTAGGCTTGCATTAAGGCATAGTTTTGCATAGTTTGTATTGCATATTGTTAAGGGAAATTACGCATAAATATCAAAGACATCAATAATACCCATAACTCAATGAAATATAGAAATAAAGAAGATAAAAAATGATGAACAATACCTCAACAAACCTCTTTACCTCATGGCTTTCATTGGTGGCCTATCGCAAATGATCTTGTCTATGAATAAGGCCCTCAGAAGATGCACTTCCTCGCTATTCTAAGATGTCAAGTGGGAATGGCAAATGGTATAGAAAGAATGAGAAGATCAATGGTTGAGAAAGAATGAGAGAAAATGTGCAAATAGAAAGAAGGCAAGTGTCACACCAAAGCTATTTTGAGTTAATTGTTTTTGTATTTATTAAAGATAAGATATGCTGTCATAAAATAGGAAGCTTTTTTTCTATTTTAGGAGTTTTTGATAAAAACAAGGTTGAATGAGTCAGTTAACTCATGATTTGCTTTTGCATGATTTGAGAGGAATTAATTAATTTAATTCTGTGTGCATGAAGAAGAAGATTTATTTTTAAAAGATTTGGAAGATTTTTAAAGAATTAGAAGTTAAGAAAGCAAATTAAATAAATAAATTTATTTAATTGTTTGTGCATGACTTGGAAGAATAAATAAAATATTTGATTATATTTTATTTTTAGAGGTTGGGAGGATTTAAATAAAATTGATTGATTTATTTAAATTTGGAAGAAGAATTGACTTAATTAAATAATTAAGAATTATTTAATTGGTTGGAAGAATTTAATTAAATAACGAATTTTATTTAATTTTGACTTTAGAAGAGGTAATTAAATATTTTGATATTTAATTAACTTAGAAGAATATGAATCGAATAAATAAATTTGTTTATTTATTTATTGATAGAAGAATTAGAATGGGATAAATATTAAGAATATTTATTTAGACCGAGTCGTGTCATTTTTAGGTGTATACATTTTGCCCCTCTTTGATACAATACAGTTTACGACGTTGCTTCAAAGAATAAGAATTTTTGATAATGATACATGCCCCAGTTTGCCCTTGGTATAGATTTAATCAACAGGATGATGCCCCCTCGGGAGATTGGATGAGAAGAAGAGAGAAGGACATGAGATAGACAATATCACGATGAAGAACGTGAAAAATAGGTTAGAATGAAGAAAAACAAGTCACGGTTTAGAGAAATGGGAAGAAACGGGCCTAGGAAGTAGTCATGGTCACCACAACCCAGTTAGGGTACACATGCTATATATAGGAGCTGGGTCCACAATCCTAGTCATTTGCACACTTGCCTTTTGTTGATAGGTCTTTGAGAGCTTAGGAGAGCACATGAGCATAGAGTAGTTGAGACAGATATGGATATTCCACATGAGGAGCACCTCTTTGAGCAAGTTCAACGGTTCAATCAGCCAGCTGAGGTAGGACCACTGGTATGTAGCTCAAAAAATCTTGCCTAGAGTCATTTATTAGTGCAATAAATGCCATGGAAAGTTAGCTAGGATAGATGCGCAGGTTCACAGTTCGGCACATATGCCATGCGGAACTGTGCATATGATGTTCTGCGACGCATTTAGGATATGAAACTGCGCATGCATGTTTGCTATGCATATATGGTATGAGTTAGTGCATACACCAAGAAAGTGTACATACGGTATGGGAAACTGCACATATAGGATATGTTGCGGCGCTTTTACTAAGAAGTTGCACTTTTGATATGAAGCTACGCTTTTACTCGATTTGGTGGCACATTTACTAGAAGTGATGCATTTACTGTGAAATGGCGCATGCCCCTTCTAGGTCTATGAATATGCTTGAGATAGTCAGTTTATTTAACAAAATTGACTCAATTGGCATCTTTCTTGATGCGTCAATCAATAAGCGATCTCTGAGATTGCAGGAATCTAGTCAAGAGATGTTGTATGCTATTTTGATCAATTTGTTTAGGTTAAGTGATGTGATGCTTTAGATATGTTGAGCAATTATGTAGTTTAGGTTGACACATTTCTTTGCATGCTTGCAGGAGGACATCCGGGATGTACTTATGTCATAGGAGCAGTTTCCCTTGCTGATGTTGCAGCGCTATATGCTCACTGAGATAGATTGAGAGGCTCTCGGTGCAATGGGACTTGACTATGTTTGCTTCATGCCTGAGGTTCACGCGAACCTCAGTTTGTTGACTGCAGCAGTGGAGTAATTCCATAGCGAGAATGGGACCTTTCACTTGCTGACTAGTGAGATTGCGATTACTCTCAAGGACGTCTATAGGATTCTGCGTTTGCGGATATAGGGTGAGCTTGTAGAGTATGATCCTCAGCGGGATGCAGGATTGGTAGAGTGCAAGCAAGTTTTTGATGACCTTGAGTTAGAGGGTCAGGTTATCTCTTGGCAAGATATTCATGACTAGTATGACCACTTCCCAGGGATAGTGGTTGGGTTGATCAGAGGCGTTGTATGCCCTGATAGGAGGTTGCATGGGTTCCCTATTGGTTGGGGATGGATTATGGAGAGGATGACCACAGAGGGCACCCACTATGCATGGGGTGTCTGTGTCTTGGCTCACCTATACCATGATATGCATCAGGTGGTATACCACAGGGGTGCTAGTTTGTTAGCAGGGGTCTCACTGTTACTGTTTTGGCTGTGGGAGCATATTGCGATCACTTAGCCGATGTACATCTTTGCCAGGCAGAGGGGTGAGCCGTACAGTTATGGATATGTAGGAGTGATTTCTCAGCACAAGCTGGGAAAGCTAGAGTACTGGAGACATGCATTGGACAATGTTGATAGAGTTGTCTAGTGCCCCTACTTGGAGTGTGAGCCTTGGGATGACAAGGATGATGAGTTGCCCTATTGCTTTTAGATTCGGTGGCTCATTGGCAAGACAAGGTATATACTGGAGAGACAGATTGTGAGCAGGGTTTAGAGACAGTTTGGCAGGAGACAGGGCATGCCCTAGGGATAGACCTATTTTGCGTGCACACATGCAAAGAGATTCAGATGGGGTCTAGTTGCTTCATATGAGGAGGCCTTGGCAGAGTTTCAGCAGACAACTTATGTGGCTTGGTTAATGAGGAGAGAGGTTATAGATGCAGGGATGACTCCTAATTATGAGGAGTGGTTCGCAGCTCATCCTTTTCTAAGGTACTCAGGACTTGGATAGTTGATTCTGCACATAGATGAGGAGGATTTAGATGATGAGTATGGGGCCGGTGGGAGGAGGAGGAGACAGAGGACAGGGTAGAGGAGGACGGGGACATGGAGGTGATGGAGGAGACAGGGGAGATGGGGGAGGTGGAGGAGGCAGACAGAGGCAGAGGAGGAGAGTTGGGGAGGGACCCTCCTAGCAGCAATAGATAGTGCAGCCATAGGTTGCACCACAAGTACAGGTGTTGGCACAACAGGTTGGTCAGCAGAGACAGATGCCACCACCACAGTAGGTGCCCCAGTAGGTAGCCTAGCAGTAGGTTCCTCAAGCTCCTCAGCCTAACTTGCAGCAGCAGGCCATTGCTATGTTGCAGGGTCAGATCTGACAGCTTAGGGCACATCTCTGAGCATCAGAGTCTCGGAGGGAGTTAGATGCTCAATTTTTAGCTAGGGTCTCCGTAGAGAGTGATGTAGCAGAGGCAAGGGTGTGGGCCTTGAGACTGGAGAGAGACGCGGCCTTAGCAGCCTTGGGGACAGACGGGGCCACTGCATTCTTGGTTACATAGGTGTAACAGGGATAGGCCTAGGTTCAGCAACTGCAGACATAGCTGGCACAGGTACAGGGCGAGCTTGCTAGGACACAGTCTCAGACATAGTATTATAGAGGATTGTACCATGGGGTGGTGTCGGTAGACCAGCATGCACCGAGTTACAGGAGCCGAGGGTAGGGGGTTCACAGTTAAGAGCTTCGGTGAGGGTCCCACAATAGTCAAGGGCCAGCAGAGGTGGGGATGGAGAGGGCAGTGCTGGGAGTAGTGGTTCACAGTAGCAAGGCTAGACCATAATTGCACTTGTATAGATTTTGGCTTATGCATACACTCTTTGATGGCTCAGACAACCAGATATGTATATACTTGTATCATTTTTGTACTGAGACATGTATCACTATTTATGTGGTGTATACACTGTATATGACATTGACTCAGAGATGGACTTTGGTATTGTACATTTGGACATGTTTTTTTTGATATTTATATGATGATGCAGCTATTGATGATCTATATATGCAGTTGTTTATGCTATATGTCATGGATGCATTCTATCTTATGATATTTCACTATGTAATGCACATGTTTATGTTGTCTATATGATGCTATGTGATGGATGCACAAGTTTATGTTGTCTATATGATGCTATGTGATGAATGCACATGTTTATGTTATCTATATGATGCTATGTGATGTCGTTATGGATGCATTGTATGATTCTATACTATGATGTTTACTTATGATTCTAGGACTTTGATATGAAGATGATCTAACATGCAAATGTGGATATGATTATGCAATGCTTATGAGATGATGTACTTGTCTATGTTTTTGATTGATTTTTTTTTTGTTGACACTATGTTATGATGCAAATGCATATGGATGATCTAATGCACTTATTATGTATGCAAATAATTTAATCATGTTAATGACTATCTCATGTGATATGATATGCAATTTATGTTATGTTTTTGTTATGTCCAAATGTATGCAATCGACACAGAAATGACCCAATGATAGATAGAAGACCGACTGATGGAAGAATGACTCAATAGAAGGAGTTTACAAGCTTTTATTTGTATTGATACTCTACATAGGAATTTTTATTGCATGGGATATGGATGTAAATGGATATGATATGGATGCGAAATGGTTTTTCCATCTTGATTTTTCAAGTATTGTGAAGTGCTTATTTCATCATTGGGCATTTTTAAATGTTGTAAGAAAATATAAGCATCTAGGTATAATTGAACCGAGATGACCTGAGTATCACTTACATGGATTTTGATTTAGCAAGTTAATACAAGCATCTAGGTATAATTGAACTGAGATGACCTGAGTATTTCTTGTGTATTAATAGACAAGGATTGCCCCCATTCATGTTAGACCTTTTGAAGTCTTTGATGATCTTTTGTCGATCATGTCATTAGACAAGGCTTCACATTACTAAAGATTAATCTACAAACAGCAGACAAAGAAAATGATCATGCCCCCATCATAGCATCTCTAGTTTTTGACATCCTCGAGTAGCATAGGAAGACATAATAACAAAAATCAAGCCTCTATAAGTTAACCTGATCACAAACACAAAACATTATTGCATTTAGATGTGTTTTTCTTGCCATAATTTAGATAAAATTAGTTTGAGTGTGCTAGGTTCATGTTTGCTTTGCTTTGGATATTTCTACTTTTGGAAGCGGGCTTTGCTTGTTCTTGCATGCATTCCTGGTAAAACGGACCCTAAGGGACTGACCTAGTGCCTTAGGGGTGCATTGCTAAATGGCCTTGCCTACGTGACGACGCAGAGGCAACATAGTTCGGGGACTTGGACCATGGATGGACTAGAGGAAAGACGACCAGATATGGGATGGATGGGAAAGTGGAGCCTCGGGGATGCATTGATAATGGCCTAGCCTACATGATGATGCAGAGGTAATGTAGTTCAGGATTGGCCCTATGGTACTGATGACAGATGCTATTCTAGGCTGACACCGTGGATAGGATACTGGATAAGACCTTAGTTTGATAAGGCGACAAGAGAGATAGAGGACCAAGCCATGATAGGTTATCATTAGGTTACACAAGGTGCTTTATTATGGAACAGATATGGATCAAATGAGAAATGATGGTAGGAAGAATGGACACAAGGTGACTAGTTTCCCAAAGATGGAGAAGGTCGTTCATCACAAGTAGCACCTATTTACCAAGTTTTCACCACTTGCTTTTATTTAAACAAAAGCTAGAAGTACACATGACACCTGTTTGCCAGGTTTTCATCATGGTACCTATCCAAGGCACCTGTTTGCTAGGTTTTCACCAGAGGACAATTTTTTTGTTGTTTTTCTATCTTTTGACTATTTTGTTCTTTTTTCTAATTTTTTTTATTTTTTGAATTTTTGCCCCCCTTACATTGGGGTTCTCTTAGGTATAGAACCGGTGAAGATGCATACTATTGACTGGGTCATTGAACAACTCACCCTCTGAACTTGCTAACTAATATGCCTCCAATCCATATGCAGCAATGATGACATAAGGACCAGGCCAATTGGGCTTAAACTTACCTTTCTTTTCATGATCTTGTTGATTGCGAAGATTTTCCTTAAGTACTAGATCACCAACATTCAAGACCCTTGGACAGGCCCTATGATTGTAGCTTTGTGACATCCTCTGTTGATATGCTTTGAGATGGTTAAAGGCCTGCTGCCTTCTCTCTTCTAATAGCTCTAGTTCTTGCAATCTGGAAACTCTATAGTCTTCATCAGTAATGAGACCTTTTAACGACACCCTTAGAGATGGTAGCTCAACCTTGATGGGCAAAATGGCTTCTGATCCATATACAAGGGCATAAGGGGTAGCACCTGTGGGAGTGCATATACTGGTTTGATAGACCCATAGAGCAGGATTTAGTTGTATGTGTCAATCGCGGCCAACATAGTTGATATTTTTCTTGAGGATTTTCAAGATTGTTTTGTTGGATGCCTCTGCTTGGCCATTGCCTTGTGGATAGTAGGGGGTGGAGAAACGGTGTTGGATTTTGAATTTGTCACAAGGCTCTTGGACATCTTGGTTCTTGAAAGGTATTCTATTATCCCTGACAATGGATGAGGGAATTCCGTATCTACAGATGAGGTAATTGAGGATGAATGAGGCAATCTATTTGCCTGTGACAGTAGTGAGTGGAACGACTTCAATCCACTTGGTAAAATATTTAGTAGCAGTTATTATGAACTTGTGGCCAGTGGATGATGGAGGGTAAATTTTGCCCACAAGGTCAAGTCCCCATTGACAAAAGGGCCAAGGTATCATTAAAGGTTGGAGCTCTTGAGCTGGTGCATGTATTAGGTTTCCATGTATCTAGCACTGCTTGCACTTTTTTGCAAACTGATATGAATTTGTTTCCATGTTCGGCTAATAGTATCCCAAACGCATGAGTTTCTTAGCTAAAGAAGGACCGCTAGAGTGTGTTCCACAAATTGCTTTGTGTACATCTCGTAAGGCGGTTTGAGATTCTTCCCATTCTAAACATCAGAGTAAAGTACCATCCAAACCTCGACGGTATAGGGTATCAATGATAATGGTGTAACGGGAGGTTTGGTGAATGAAGGTTTGACGTTGGTTAGAAGACAAGTCAGGCGGTAGGGTGTTATCCTTGAGGTAAGTGTAAATATTACCATACCAAGGTGAATTAGATTTGACTAATAGGCATATGGAGTGGGTTTCAGGAAGATCATAAGCTGGTTGCATAACTGTCTCAGCCAAGAATTCATACCGTGAGTCATTCTTTGGAATCTCTAGGAGTGAGGCAATGGTTGCCATGGCATTTGCTGCCTTGTTTTCAATGTGAGGTATCTGCTCAAAGGAGATGATAAGAAAGTACTCTTTAAAGTCATTGACCATACACTTGTATGGGATTAACTTGTCATCTTTGGTTTGATAGTCATCATTGACTTGATTGATTACCAGTTGGGAGTCACCATAGACATGTAGCTCTTTGATTTTCCATTATGTTGCTAGTTTGAGACCAATGACCAAGGCTTCATACTCTACGACATTGTTCATGCATTGGAATAGCAGACAATAAGACTTAGGTATGGTGTTGCCATGAGGAGTGACCAACAAGATTCTTGCCCCCGATCCATGGTTTGTATAGGACCCATCAAAGTAGAGTTTCCATGAGTGTGTTGTGATATTGAATATGGCTTCATCTAGAAACTCAAATGTCATTGGTATGGTAGCCTATAATGGTGCTTCTACTAACTAATCAACAATGATTTGACCTATGATAGCCTTTCGTTCTACATATTCAATGTCATATTCGCTTAGGAGCATTACCCACTTAGCTAGGCGACCTGTGAGAGCTGCTTTGCTTAATAGGTATTTCAGTGGATCTATCTTTGTAATAAGTTTGAATGAATGTGCTAGCATGTACTGTCGTAGCTTTTTGGAAGCAAAAACCACAGCAAGACACAATCTTTCTATCTGAGAATATTACAGTTCATAACCCACCAATGTGTGATTGATATAGTAGATAGCCTGTTCTTTGCCTTCATAATCCTGTTGTGCTAATAGGGCTTCAAGAGCTGTTTGTGTAGCAGATGTGTAAAGTAATAGTAGTTTACCTTGGATAGGAGGCATTAGAATAGGAGGGTTCATGAGATATTCCTTCAGTTTGCTAAATGCTTCTTTGCACTTTTCATCCCATCTGAATGGAATGTTTTTATGTAAGAGATGACTGAAAGGTTGGCACTTGTCTGCAAGTTGTGATATGAACCAACGGATTGCCTATAACTTGCCTTGTAGAGACTACAATTGAGTGATGTTCTTTGGTAGTGGCATTTCCATGATAGCCTTAACTTTGGCAGGATCAACTTCTATCCCATTTGTTGATACAATGAAGCCTAAAAGCTTGCCAGAGGTGACTCCAAACACACATTTCTTCGGGTTCAACCTAACTTTGAATTGTTCTAGTCTCTGAAAGACATTCTCTAGTACATCTAGGTGGGATTCTCTTGTTAGTGACTTTGCAAGAATATCATCTACATAGTCCTCCATTGTGACGTACATCATGTCATGGAAAATAGTGGTCATGGCACATTGATATGTTGCTCCTGCATTCTTTAACCCAAATGGCATGACATTCCAGCAGAAGGTACCCCATGGACAAGTGAAATCTATTTTGTGTTGGTCTTCTGGTGCTATCCTAATTTGATTGTATCCGAAGAAGCCATCCATAAGAGATAACATGGTGTGTCCTGCTGTCAAGTCGACTATGATATCAATATTGGGCAATGAAAAGTCATCCTTATGGCAAGCTTTGTTTAGATCTCAAAAATCATTGCATAGTCTGACTCTGCCATCAAGTTTGGATACCCACTCTAGATAGTCTATTGCTCTGATGAACCCTACATCCAACAGTTTCTTGAGTTCCTCTTTTAATAGTAATGCAATGTGTGGATGCATCTTTCTGAGCTTCTGTTTGACTGGTTTGACCCCTAGATATAGTGGAAGATGATGTAGAATCAAATCTAGATCTAAACTGGGCATATCTGTGTATGACTAAGCAAAGTTGACTTGCTTTCTCTTGAAGAATGGTACACACTTGGTCTTCTCTGGTGGAGATAGAGACTTTGCAAAGTGAATGATTCTAGGATTATCCTCTGTTCCAATGTTGACAGGTTCTGTAGGTTCCACAACAATCTATGACTTCTCCTGATACATGTCGGTGGGGAGAGTGTCAAGCCTTCCATCGTCTAGCACCTCAGAGAGGTTTTCACCATTTGATGCGTCCTTTCTTTTTACTATTTTGGGATCTGATGCTGCCGCAGAGTGGTTTTCACCATCAGATCCATTTTTTATTTTTATGTTTTTGTGACTGGAAGGCTTGGCACCCTCTCCAAAGTAAGCCATGGTGTTGAGTTCAATTGTGAAGCCAACTCTATGATCTCCCATGGTTAGATGGTCCCTAAGTTCCATGTAGTCAATATAGGCATCATCATTTTGGAACATGTCTAGTTGCGATGTGCCTTGTAAATCCCAGTCGATAAGTTCAAGATGCACAAGGGGAAGGGAATCAAAAGATAGATTTGATTTGTTGATAGTTTGAATGGATGCATGGTTAGGATTCAGATTGGTAGGGATAGCATCCGAGATGGTACTTTCCTCCAAATTGTTTATTGCGATGGAACTCCAACCTTCCTTGAAAGTTGTACTCTCAGGAGTAGGCGAATCAGACTCTAATGGTCTATATGTTAGCATTTGTCCCTCATGGTAGGGGATATAGTTTTGAATGGTGTCAACTCCTTTGTCCTCATAAGAGTGCTCTGTGAGTTCCTCCTACTCATACTCATTGGAATCTGTGTCACTATCTTCTTGTAGGGCATGGATCTATTCCATAAAACAAGCATTGGCCTTAGCTTTGCCTTTGTCCTTGTATCCTAACCCTTTTGTATTTCTTTCCAATGAGGGTGAAAAGGGTTGGATGGGTTCTATTATTCCTTCTTTTCTTAGGCCAATGGGACCTTGTCCATCATAACCCATTCTGCGTAGGATAGACTCACCACGCCCATAGATTTTTGTTGGGAGCTTAGGTGATTCTTGTTGTGTGTTATCTTCATCTGTGTAGATCCATTGTAAGACATCTCTTTCTTCTATTTCATCTGACAGGGTCCCCCATTTGATAAAGGGAGCTGTGGTAGCTTTGGGAGGAGAAGATGGCTTTGGAAAAGGTTTAGGTGTAGGTCTGCCAAAGGATCTTGGGGATAGAGGCAGTTTGGCTAAGTTGAGGTTGTGCTCGATGGAGTACTCCCCTACCCCTATTTCTTTGATTATGATTTTCTACTTTTTGGGCTTGGATGAGGAAGCTTCGGAGGTAAAATCATGCTATGAGATGGGGGATGTAGAAGCTTTATTATTGGGAATGATGCAATCAGGCTT
This sequence comes from Cunninghamia lanceolata, assembly GCA_027924645.1. NCBI lineage: Eukaryota > Viridiplantae > Streptophyta > Pinopsida > Cupressales > Cupressaceae > Cunninghamia > Cunninghamia lanceolata. The sequence goes on from BSBN01001222.1 coordinate 6,578,970, forward strand.
TGTACGGATAGTGTTGCAGTGCTGGAAGGGATCAGGATCACCTTGGATGGTGATCTGTTTGCCGTTATGAGGAAATTTGATGCATTGGTGATAGGTAGAAGGCACAGCTTGCATGGCATGAATCCAAGGTCTACCTAGGAGGATATTATAGGCTAGTTCCCTATCTAGGACTTGGCAAACAACATCTTTTATTACGGGTCCGACTTGTATTGGTAACACCATTGTTCCCTTGGTAGTTCTTTCCTCTTCATCATAGGCCTTAATGGTGATCTTTTTCCTAGGATCCACTACAGCTTCAAAGAACCCCAATGTAAGGACTAGCTTGAGCATGCAAATATTTAAACTAGCTCCTCCATCAATAAGAACTCTTTTGATATGGTGTCTATGAATGAAGGCAATGATATGCAAGGGTTTGCTATGAGGTTGGGACACTGAAAGATCATCTTATTCAGTAAACGAGATGGTGCTTGAGGAGGTTATATTTCCTACCATGGATTGAAACTTCTCTTGGGCTAGATTCATGGGCACAATTGTTTCCACTAGGGCTTTATCAAGAATTTCCTTGTGGGAAGGAGATAGACGCAACAACTCTAAGATAGATATGTGGGTAGGAGTTTTCTGAAGTTGGTCTATGACACTATATGTATGGGGATTAGACGGAGAAGGTGACAACCTTGGAGGAAGTGTGTTTAACGTGACTTTACCACTGCAGGTGATGATGTTGCAATCAATTTTGTTGGGTCTTGATTGTTGGTTGGGTGTGACCACATTGACTTGTGGGATGTTCTCTGATATGCAGTAGATGGTATAATTGAATGGTATGCTTGCGTAGTTTGCATTGTTGTTTTTGTTGTTTTGATTTTGCCTGTTGTGATTGTTATTGTTGTTGTTGTTGTTGTATGGCCTATCATGATTGAGGAGTGGGTCCTTGTATGCCACATGCGTCTCGTTGGAAGTATGTTCTTTAGTGCCTACCTAATTTTGGTCAAGTATGGCTTGAATGACGTGTTTGAGATGGATATAGTTGTTGGTCGTGTGGCCTCTTCCTCTATCGTATTCGTAGAAATATGTATCTTTCCAATAGTGAGGTTTTATTTAAGGTTCATAGTTGCTAGTTTGTGGAAGAGTGATCTCATTGTTGGCCAATAGCTTTCTTAACGCAGACTCTTGGGACTTCCCCAGTGGTGTGAATTTTTGCCTAGCGTTGGAGTTGAACCATGGATTTGGCTCGTGAGAGAAGGTCTTGTTTTGTGTATCATTGTTTTATTCTCCTTTGAGAGTGAAGATTGGTTGCTGTTTGGGAGCTGTCACTTTGGCATCAACTACTCCATCATTGATGACATTTTTGTTCTTTGTCCAAAACTTTGACTTGTCCATGGTGTAGTTAGAGTTAGGGGTGTCCTTCTACAACTTTATTTGCCCCTTGGCGATCATAGCTTTCTCGATAAATAGTCCCATCTCAATGACTTTTGAAAATGAGGTAGGGCATTGAATTTGGATTTGGTAGCTAAGATCAGGGTTAAGGTTGTGGACAAACATCTCTGTCATTTGCTTCTTAGGTACGTCATATGGGCACTTGCTCATGAGTTGTCTCCACCTTTGTAAGAAAGAGGCAAAGGATTTGCCACCTTTTTAATTTGTATTGCATAGGTCAAGCATGGAGACTTCGTGTTCAATGTTATATGAGAGGTGTGTGATGAACTTGTTTGCTAACTCATCAAAAGTTTTGATACCTAGAGGAAGTCGTGAGAACCATTCCATGGCTTGACCACCTAGAGATCTAGGGAATAGTCTCATTAAGAAAGCTTCGTTGTGAGCTACTTCCATGCACATGACAATAAATTCCCTAATGTGATATCTTGGGTCCCCTTTTCCTTTGTACTTTTCAAAATTAGGTACTTCAAACCAAAAGGGGAAGGGTACCATGTTCAAACTTTTGTGAAAGGGATATGGTGCGATGTCTTCCAAGGAATAAGTTTTAGTGGGCGGCCCTGCTTTGAGATCTGCCATTTGTTGTGTTAGGTCCTCAATTTGTTTCCTCATCTCTTCCATAGGTATGTTTGGGTCTATGACTTTATTTCCTTTGTCCTCAATAGTGTGATTTTCATGAGTTTCCTCTACTGTCTCTTTCAGTTTGTTGAGATCAAAGTCCGAGGGCAGTTTAAGTCCTAGATTTACAAGATGAAGGAAGTACTTGTGAGGGTACTCGTGGAGCACTTTTTCTAGCATGCGTTAAAATTTATGATCTTGGAGGGTTCCTTGGTATTCTTCACGAGAGATTTCCTCATCACTATCGTGAGGGGTGACAATGTGGTTCAATGATCTGACCATTTCAAGTTGTTTTTGGTATTAAGATCTAGTTAAAACCATGCGAGGTGACGTGGGAAGAGGTGGGATGAAACTAGAGATTTTGGTAAGGTTCTGGTAGAGATTGTTGAGAAGAGGATACTTGTGACACGATTAGAACAAGGGACTCTTTTGATCAATGATTCCAAGTTGGCCGACACAAGACGATAGCCACAAGTAAGGGTATCTAGTACCTATTTACTGTGTAGAGATGAGTCTTGCACCAATACCACTACTGAAGTTCTGTGACCTACTAGGTTTACTTGAATCCAAAATGATCTGAAAAGGGTCTTGCACCAATATGATATGGAATTTTGACTTTTGTTTTGGAAAGACCTAGTAGAAGGTGGATGAGATGACTAACAAAAGAGAGGGTTCGCTATGGAAATGGATGGGAAAGGTGACTACATAGTAGATCTGATCTTAGAAACTAGAGTAAGGCTGAAATGGGTATCTGGAAAACCTAAAAATTTTCTTTGAAAAAATGTGGAAATGCTCACTATCACGGATGCGCAGAAATAGAAGCTCTGAAACAAGGGATATATGTGCAGGAAGTCAATACAAAAGTGTAGTTCTAGTAAAATTTAAAGGCGCAATAACAGGTGACAGATGCACAACAAGTTAGAATGTATGCGTAGCAGGTCGAGGTATATGCATAGCTCTGCAGGACAGATGCGTAGCTCTGGTTTTCTTGACTATTTTTTGCAATTCTTTGCACTTTTTTTGATGTTTTTGGTTTCTTGGTTGCAAGTTGGTGTTTTTGATCTGATTTTATCAATTATGGCAAGTAAAAAATAGAAAACACAAAGAATTTTTCATGATTTTTGATCTTTTTTTGTATTTTTTTGGATTCTTTTTGACATAAAAACAAGTACAATCCTAGGCTGGTAAAGACAATATTTGTTGAGTCCCCTAGCTATGCATATTCAAAGCAGATAGCTTCAGGATCTTGGTAGCACTAGCTCCTCTCCACAGCACTCACTTCTCACACATACCAAGATCCAGGTTTCTTAAGGCTCGTACCCCCATTGAACCTTAAGATTGTCCCTGCTATCTCTACTAAGAACCACATGAATTGGGGCAGCTTCAAAGGTCCCACCTTTTGCGCCAACAAACAGAAGGATTTTGGTCCACTAAAACAAAAGAATGACTAGTAAGGGCAACCGTTCAAGTCGTTATACGTGCGGTAGCACTACTCTCCATTATGGAGTCTCCTAGCCTTTAAGGGTTACGCTTTGAAGGGTTTTGGGGGAGGTTGGCTATCGGTATAACACAACACTCGTTACTTGAAGTTTTCACTCCAAACATAATTTATTTATAGTGGCTCAGCAGGGCTTGGCTTTAACCTGTTACCACTTAAGGTCATTCCCGCTTGGACAGAAGGATATCCAAGGGCAGGCCTCTCTAAGGGTTTAACACATGCAAAAATGATATGTCTGGCATTTTGGTCACCCAAGATAGGGGAGAGTATAGGCCTAGTATCATTCCCAAAAACATGAAAGACATTTGTTCTTTTCCCCTAGTTAAAATGAAAAAGACTATATGAGCTATCTACTTGGACACACACGCAAGTTGTTAACTTTGAAAAGCAAGATAGCAATGGTTCAATTTTATCCTCCTAGCATTGTGACTAGATTCAAGTTACTCCCTTCCTAGTTAGATCTAGATGTGATTTTGGATGAGCATCCGATTACTATCCTTTAAAAAAAAGATGATGTGTGTTAACAATGCAACTAGAATGACTAAACCAGCCCCTAATCCTACAAGTAGATGAGAGAATATCCCTGCGAAAAGTGTCAACATTAGTAAAAACAACAAGAAATATCATAAAAACCACTGTTCAAAATAGATGCGCAGCTTCAGAGCCTGAATGCATAGAAACAGAGCTCAGAAGCACAAAAAATTTAAAAGCGTAGAAACAGAGTTTAAAAGCGCAAGAACATAGAGCATATGCGCAGGAATATCAGATCGTCATAATAGAAGATGTATGCGTAGCTTAAGAGGGTAGATCTGTCGAATCTTCTTGTGTATGGAACCTTTGCATAGAAAACTCAATTTTTGGGTTAAATCGGGGCAAGGCCCCACAGTGGGCACCAAAAATGTTAAGAGAAATTATGTATAAATATCAAAGACATCAATAATACCCATAACTCAATGAAATATAGAAATAAAGAAGATAAAAAATGATGAACAATACCTCAACAAACCTCTTTACCTCATAGCTTTCATTGGTGGCCTATCGCAAATGATCTTGTCTATGAATAAGGCCCTCAGAAGCTGCACTTCCTTGCTATTCCAAGATGTCAAGTGGGAATGGCCATGATAGTTGATTGCAATGAAGATGAGCTTCACAACAATGGTAATGGTGATATGGTAACAAGTTGATCGCAAGTGAGTGGAATTCCTGCAAAGTAAAGATACTGAAAGCTTGGATGAATGAAATGGAAGAATGGGGTTCAATTTATAGACTTGAAAGAGAGAAGATCAACGGTATAGAAAGAATGAGAAGATCAATGGTTGAGAAAGAATGAGAGAAAATGCGCGAATAGAAAGAAGACAAGTGTCACACCAAAGCTATTTTGAGTTAACTATTTTTCTATTTATTGAAGATAAGATATGCTGTCATAAAATAGGAAGCTTTTTTTCTATTTTAGGAGTTTTTGATAAAAACAAGGTTGAATGAGCCAGTTAACTCATGATTTGAGAGGAATTAAATAATAAATTATTTAATTCTGTGTGCATGAAGAAGAAGATTTATTTTTAGAAGATTTGGAAGATTTTTGAAGAATTAGAAGTTAAGAAAGCAAATTAAATAAATAAATTTATTTAATTGTTTGTGCATGACTTGGAAGAATAAATAAAATATTTGATTATATTTTATTTTTAGAGGTTGAGAGGATTTAAATAAATTTGATTGATTTATTTAAATTTGGAAGAAGAATTGACTTAATTAAATAATTAAGAATTATTTAATTGTTTGGAAGAATTTAATTAAATAATGGATTTTATTTAATTTTGACTTTAGAAGAGGTAATTAAATATTTTGATATTTAATTAACTTAGAAGAATATGAATTGAATAAATAATTTTTTTAATTTATTTATTGATAGAAGAATTAAAATGGGATAATATTAAGAATATTTATTTAGACCGAGTCGTGTCATTTTTAGGCATATACATATATGATACAAGATTTAATTTTCTGATACTTTCATCAGATCATATCCTTATTACAGTAATTCATCATTAATGCATATCAAATATTGCATTTAAAAGTTCCATTTGCTAGGGTTTTGCTTAAAAAGTTGCATTTTTCATATAACCTAGTCTTTGCAAACATTAGGGTTTGTAGTTAAAATTTCATTTTCAGATTTTGCTACTCCTTTTCAACATTCATTCAAATATGATTTTGAAGTGTAGTGTTGGATCATAGTGCATACTTTTGCATCCTAGCTTTGAAAATTTCACCTTTTACAATTACACATTGTGTATTTTAACATCAAGGGTTTTTAACACTTTCTTCACAACTATTTGAGAAAAATTTTAAATCACTCATATTGCCTTGTTGTGTAGCACTATTTTTATCATACTTACTTTGTTTGTAGTGCAATTAGTGTGTTCTTGATTCTCAAAAACATGATTTCCTCAAACTAGTGTCTAGGTGTGCAACGAGTTATCATACTTTCATCATGGATGCTTCTTGTTATTCATCTTTGGAAGCTTTGTTTGCATACATCATAGATATTGATAATTTCTCCAAATTCACTAATAAGCATCCTCAAGTATAAAAAAAAATAGCATGCATATATGATGTTGATATTGTTGGCCATACATGTCATTGATGTCAACATATCAAATGGACAGACTTGTACAACAAAGGAATTAGTATAGTAAAGGCAAACTAGTCTGGGAGAAGAGTAAATAAGCCTAAGTATGGATCAATTTTGGGTTTCAATATCATGCAGAGGCAAACACTCATATCCTAGCATGACTTATGCATATACACATGCACATCTCATCAATTTGGAGTACCACACTCAAAGGTAAGAAGTTAAAAAGTGTCTAATGCATTCATAGTGCACATTCTAAGGCAAAGTCAACTTGAACTAGTCCACGTCTCTCCACAAAGAAAGATTTGGCCATGCAGTTCTAATGATAGCCTATGATATGAATTGACATAACATATCCATGGTTTTAGCCTCTCACTCACTCAGCATGAAAAGTTACAATGATTTGTACATCAGCCATCACCTAGATAGAACAAATTAAGTAGTATTAGGGAGACAATGGAATGCTCTGCATTCCTCTAAAATAGATATGTTTGTCATGCAGCTCTAAGGAATGATTGAGATCAGTATGTTACATGTTTTAATAAAATTTTAAGTGTTCTAATGGTCCACAAAGGTAGTACTCAAGTGACAGAGGTATCACACTGCCTTCCAGAGCTACAAACACTGAAGTCATTTCTAAATTCCTCCAAAAACTCCATAAGAAGGTGTGTGGATCCAATGACTTGTGTAATTTGATATCTTTGATCATTTTCAAAAGGTTTCAAGCCTTATATTTTACCACAACTTCATATTTTGGACTGAGAAGAATTAAATAAGGTCCAAAAGACTTTGTTCTCTATAGAGCAATACATTTCTTGTCTTGTGGATGCATAACTTAGCATGATACTTCTATGGAAATGTGCATGAATGTTTTTGAATAGGTACATGAATGAATCCTTGGTCCACATTGAAGTTTTGGCTTCTCCCCAGTAGTTGATAGTGTCAAATAGTATGAACTGACTGCCTAAGTTCCTAATGCATGCAGAGGCTCCTAATCAGTATCTCCAAGTTTGAAAGGTATGGAATGATGTGTTCTGACTTGGTTTGTAAGGCCCTGAGGTTCATAACAAGTTTTTTTTATCAATTTGCGTGTGTTATGGCCGACATGTGACTTGCTACACATTAAATTTAATATTGTTTTGGATGCTGACCTAATCAAAGTTCAAGGTGTTGCAAAGGATATATGTAGAGGATATAATTATTTTGAAAGGTAATTAAGGAAAATATGAAGATAGTAGAGTAGATATGAAATGTGTAAAATCAATTTGAGGACAAATATTGAGAAGAAATAACAAACTACATCATCAACATACAATAAATTTATTTCCACTAGCAGTCCTTATATTTATACAATCATTGTAATAGAAGTGAGCTAAACTTTTAGGAAGTAGTAGCTTCCTTGGATCATAACCCTAAATCAAAGTTGTAAATCAGGGAGTAGTAGCTTCCTTGGGTAGAAGCCCTAAAACAAAGTTGTAATACTTTTGCAGTGAGCTTATTATATTGTGAGTTAATCCTCACCATTATTTTCTCCTATTTTAGGGTTTTCCATGTAAAAATACTAGTGTTATGTGTTAACTCTTGACTTGCATGTTTTCTTTCATGTTTTCAAAGCTATACAATTTTATCAGTAAATGTTTGGCTAAATTTTTTAAGTGTGCTAATCCACCCCCCTCTCAACACCCCATTGTGTTCAACAATTGGTATCAGAGCCAAGTACCTCAGAGAAGCTTGACCACTGAGGTAGATCCTCCACTTGAACACATGGAATCTGAAGTGGTGGACAATGAAATATTTACACTTGAACCTGATCTAGAGGCAATGGATCCTAAAGGTTGGGACTTCAAGTATAATGAGTGTGAAATAGATCTTGAAGAAGAACTCAAGACAACTCTCAATGATCTTGAGGAAGAAAAAGGTTTATACTTAGAATATGAAGACATGCTTGAAAAGGAAAAGGAGACAATTGACAATCTAGAAACAAAAGCCAAAGAATCAAAAGAGGAAATTGGGAAACTAAAAGCTATAATAGAAGGAGATAAAGGAAGTGACAAGCTCAAGGAGGTTGAAGACATGATCTCAAAGTTAAAGGTCATGGTTGAAGAAGAAAAAAGATTGAAGATTGCTTAAATATCAAACTCACTGAGGAATCAACTAAATATTCAAAATTTGATGAGAAATTTGTCACTCTAAGGAAATAACTGGAAAAGGAAAAATAATAGATTGACAAGGGGTTGAAACTAAAAGGAGGAATTGATATCCTTGATGAAATAATAAGTTCTCAAAAACTAACTAAAGAAAAAACAAGACTTGGTTTTTATAAGGGAAATAATCCTATGGTCAATGTCTCTACAAACTTATATGATAACTTTCATACAACAATAAAATTTAAATCTAGGAGAGAAGAAACCTACACGAAAGATCCTAAGAGAAAAAATTATAAAAATTCAACAGAAGATGGATTCACTCCCGTCCAAAGACAAAGGAAGAATGTGAGGAAGAATTTCAAGCCTCCTCAACGTACAAGGCAATCAACTCACTTTTGGTATTCTCAAAGCTTTAATGACAATTGTTTTATTTTCAATAGGTATGGTCACATGGCTATGGATTGTATAAATAAGATAAATCAAAATATGTTAAGATGTTACACTTGCAATAAAGTTGGCCATAAAGTTGTTGAATGCAGAAGTAGGATGAACCAGAGCTCTATTAGATGTTATGTATGCAATAAGTTGGGACACATGGAAAATGAGTGCAGAAGCAAAATACCAAGGTATAATAGGGATAATGCTAAATATTTTCATGCATATTGCTACACTTATAATAATTTTGGCCACAAAGCAATTAACAACAGATCAAGGGAAAGGAGTGGAAATTCTCAACAAACTAAGTGCACCTGTTATGAGTGCAATCAAACAAGGAATTATGGAAAAAATATGAAACCCATTGATATTTCTCTGTAAAGAATGGAAGTAAATAAAGTATGGGAGAAGAATGAAGTTGGTGATATTTCTAGACCTCAGCCCAGCACAGGCAGGTCCTCCAGTAATTAAAAGAAAAGATATTGGGTCAGGGGGATTTACAACAGTAAAACTTTCAAACCCCTAAACATGCAAGATGATGAATTTTCAACACATGGAGTAGTGTCAGCATGAGAATGATAGGATTAGGGAATTAAAGAAGTCTAACAATTTTTTTGAAGGAAAATCTCTAAATGTGGTAAAATGCGAAAGATTCTAGGGTTCACAGTAACAAGAACTTCTACCAAGAGGTTTCATGGACTCAAGGGGAGTTCATTCAAGAGAATTGTCATCCTCTCTTCAGAACAATGAAAGCATTTAGCAAGTAGATGATCTCAACAAAATATTTGGAGCATTTGAATGATCTGTGGAGGATTGCTGAAGGTTTACAAGGTTTTGCATATGATAAAAGCAAATTAGGTCAAAACAAGAACTACAATTAATGTGGAGGAGAATTGTTTGGTGAAATATATATAAGTGATGATTAATCATTTTTATCACATTTGAGAAAAAATAGAAGCCCTGAAGAGTTAAAGGAGAATTGAAGGCACTCAACAAGTTGGTTGAGCAAGATCCATCATCACATAACCAAGTATCCTTCATCCTTCTGGTTAAGACCCTAGATTAGTAAAATTGTCATCATGGTTGCATCATTTACCCCTAAAGTGATCAGCATTATTGAGCAATGCCAACCAGAATTCAAGAAACATCCATACAAGGCAATGGAAGTTGATGGCAGTGGAGCATTGTCTAATGTTCCTACCTTTGTGATATACATAGAAGATGTTAGGAAAACAATTCATGCAAGATTCAAAGAAATTAATCATGAGAAATTTGAAACCCTAAGGCTTGACCTATTAGATGATGAAAAAATAGACTACAAGCCTAAGTATTCCAACATTGGAATAAAATGACTAGATGTTTGTAAAGATTTTCTAGATTTTCAAAATGAACTTGACTAGATTAGATACGTTCTCAGCAGAATTCATGATGAATTCATATACCTAGACAAACCCCATCATATAACCAAAGAAGCCATCAGGGCTGTAACAAGATTGTGCTCTACTAGACCCATACCATAGCTGAAATCAATTAAGAATGAAAAGGTCATGGAATTAACCGGAGCTAAATTTGACAAAGGGCATTAACAATTCAAGACATTATTGGTCCCAGTGTAAGGTATGAGGCAATGGGAATTGCCTACAAGGTATATTACTCCAACTGAGAGGGATCTACCATAGCCACAACCATGCATACTGCCTATCTAATGGCTAAAGAAGGCAAGGATTTTGACCTGTGTGAAGTAATGAAACAAGAACTGCTGGAAAATATAAGAAAAACTAAGGAAATAGGATATAAATTCAAATATGGATCATTGATCACCTATTTAGCATTCTATTTCATGAATGAGTTTCCAGGGTTTAAAGGTAAGGTATGGCAATAAGACAGACCACTAGCAACACAAATAAAAGATACATAAGAAGCTCTGACTCACAAAATTATAAAACTATTTTCTGGGTCTTCTTCAAAAAATTTCAAAGTGAAATGCATAAAAGGGAAATAATTTCCTTTGACTTGGTTCAAAAATTCAAATATGATATAACATTTCTTGTGGACAAAGATTGTTATTATATGGTAGAAGTTGAGCCTAGAACCTCATGGATTCCCAAGCTTCCTTAGGAATTCCCTAATGAGGAAGTTAAATCATATGTAGAAATTTTGCTAAACTTGGCAAAAGATCCTAAAGGTGAAAGATTTGGAACCAATGAAGAAATTCAGGACAAGCTAATCAAGAGAAGGGCAAAGGAAGAGGTAGAGAAGAATAGAGAAAAACTATTCAAGAGTTTAGGGATTCCTCCTAGAGGTTTTGCTGCTCAAGTTAGTACAAAATAGGATATGCCTCTTACTTTTGAATATTCCACACCAAGAAGATCTGGTAGAACTACCTCCCAATCAACTATCAGAATTCCTTGATCAAACCCCCCTAAAAAGACACACTATTCTAGAGAGAAAACACAGAGAAAACCTTTAGAAGAGAAGAAAGAAACTATTATGGAATATATTGAAAGTGAAAAGGATAAAGAAGTGATTTCTAAGAAACAGAAAAAGCAAAAGAAGAAAAGGGGTTCAAGAGTCAAAGTAAAATCCAAAAGAAACAAGAAACAAGATGTAGAAACAAGTGAAGGAGAAGAAGTAGAAGAAGAGGAACCAATCTCTTCTCCTCCCCCCAAAAAAAGAAGAATGACTCTCAGGATCCTCATATGTCTCTAGAAGCAATGTATAATGCAATTGTTTATCACAGTTTATTTGATGAAACTATGGTACTCCATCCTGAGTCCTCACCTAAGAAACAAGCCATCATTGAAAAGGTTGTTGTTATATATATGATGAGGTACAACAAGTCTCTAGAAGAAATTTTGGTTAAAGCACCGAAAAGTCTTAAGAAATCATTGAGAAGGGATAGAGATGAGGTAGTAACTCTTGATGAAAAACTCAGACAAGATGCCTTGAACAAAGCCAATGCTTCACTCTCTAAGGAAGAAAATGAAAAATTGATCCAAAGACAAGCACAAGAACTCAGGACCAAGCATAGGGTAGACACTCTCATGCAAAATAGAAAGGAGGAAATTGAACAAATCATGAAGGAAACTAAAGAAGTCACTTGGAAGGTCCTTGGTGAAGTGAGAGAAATAAAAGATATAGAACAATCACATGTCTCTCTGCCACAATCACCTCATCATGTTACAACATCTCCTCCAGAGAAAGAAGAACAAGATGAAAAGGACAAAGGTGTGAATGTTGATCCAACTTCCCAAAAGAATCTACAAAATGAACAAAATATTTTAGAAAACACTGAACAAGTGGAAGATCAGGAAAATATGCAAGATTCACATATTGGTTTAGAAACCTAAAGGCAACATAAGATCCTACCACAGACAAAGAAAAGACTCCAAATAGAAGTTAAGACAAGATAGAAGAGACTGATCAAGACTCAACTGATTCTCTCACTGAACTATTAAACTTGTAGATTCAATTTCAATCGGTTGTTACTCTCCAACTGCTGCAAGTTCTAATAAATGGACAACTTGATTTATCAAGTATATCTCCTCTACATAAGTTACATCTTGAAGACATATTGCATGCTTCTGTAAGGAAAGAATTTGTACAAGAAAGTTTGAAGAAATCTAGTGCAATAGAAGATGCCATGAAGTTGGTGCAAGAAGGGTTACCAGAGGTAACCATTGATCCCTCACTACCCTTAGAACAAAAGATGAAGATTCTAATGAATTCATTTAATGATCATTCATCCCTGATAGAGAGGAATGTAGAGAAAGAGGAAACACAAAGGATTAAGGACAAAAGAATGGTAGATATGGCTGATAAGTGTGCTAATGCACATAACAAGCTTAAAGAAAACATGAAGAAATTTAAAGCTTGTATTGAGGAGGCCACAACCTTGTACCTATTCTGTCTAAATTGGCTAAACTCCACACAATAGATCAAAGCTTAGATGGACTCTATTGAGTCACAGATTTCCAAGGTGGCTGAAGTATATGACTTTTCAAAGGACAAGATGGGTGCAACAAGAGCACAAATTTAGAATCTACATGCACAACTGTCCCAACTACAGGACCAAAGTGAACATATAAAGAAGGAGTTTGGTTAGTTGAGAGAGACATTGAATTTGAGACTAGTCTCAATGTTTGGTCTATTAGGGGAGGCAAAAAAGGTAGATCAAAAGATGAAGCCTCCAACCAACTTAGAGGAAGCTAAAGAAATGTGCATGGAAAGTGTGTCAAAACTACATGCTCACCTCAGAATGTACTATTTGGACTTCAACTATCCAACAACTCAAGGTAATCTAAAAAGCCATCCTGCCATCCGAATGAGTTGTTAATGTAAATAGAACAATTTTGATTGCAGAGATGATAAGTAGTGTGGTACTAACTTTTAGTTTTCAAGGGTACAATTTTGTGATTAAATCATACGGTCAGGGGGAGCATAGTTTAGATATCTTTTTGTAAGGGGGAGCACATATAGTTTTGGATTGATACAAAGGTTATCAATCCCTTTTTCCTTGATGTCAAAGGGGGAGAGAATCTAAGGGGGAGCATATGTTTCCATAAATGACAAAGGGGGAGATTGTTGGCTATATGTATTGTCATTGATATCAACATAGTATATATTAATGTCAACATATCAAATGGAAATACTTGTACAATGAAGGAATTAGTATAGTCAAGGCAAACCAGTCTGGGAGAAGAGTAAATAAGACTAAGTATGGATCATTTTTGGGTTTCAATATGATGTGGAGGAAAACACTCATATCCTAGCATGACTTCTGCATATACACATACACATCTCATCAATTGGGAAAACCACACTCAAAGGTAAGAAGTTGGAAATTGTCTAAGGCATTCACAATGCACATTCTAAGGTAGAGTCAACTTGAACTAGTCTGCATCTCTCTACAAAGAAAGATTTGGCCATGTGGTTCTAATGATAGCTTATGACATGAATTGACATGACATATCCAAGGTTTTAGCCTCTCACTCACTCAACATGAAATGTTACAAGAGTTTGTACATCAGCCATCACCTAGATAGAACAGAGCAATATTAAGGAGATAATGGAATGCTCCACATTCCTCTAGAAGAGATATGTTTATCATGCAAATCTAAGGAATGACTGGGATCATTATGTTACATGTTTTAATAAAGTTCAAGTGTTCTAGTGGTCCACAAAGGTAGAACTCAAGTGACAAAGGTATCACACTATCTTTCAAAGCTAAAAATACTTAAGTCATTTATGAATTCCTTTGAAAACTCCATAAGAAGGTGTGTGGATCAAATGACTTGTGTAATTTGATATCTTTGATCATTTTTAAAAGGTTTCAACCCTTATACTTTCCTGCAACTTCATATTTTGGGCTGAGAAGAATTAAATAAGGTCTGGAAGACTTTGTTCTCTATAGAGAAATACATTTCTTGTCTTGTGGATGCATAACTTAGCATGATACTTCTCTAGAAAGGTGCATGAACACTTTTTATTAGGTGTATGACTGAATCCTTGGTCCACATTGAAGTTTTGGCTTCTCCCTAGCAGTTGAAAGATGAATAGTTGACATTGTCAAATGGTATGAGTCGACTGGCTAAGTTCCTGATGCATGCAGAGGCTCCTAATTAGTTTCTCTAAGTTTGAAAGGTATGGAATGATGTGTTCTGACTTGGTTCATAAGGCCCTGAGGTCCGCAACAAGTTTGTTGTCAATTTGCATGTGTTATGGCTGACCTGTGACTTGCTACACGTTACATTTAATATTGTTTTGGATGCTGACCTAATTAAAGTTCAAGGTGTTGCAAAGGATATATATAGAGGATATAATTGTTTTGAAAGGTAATTAAGGCAAATATGAAGATAGTAGAGCAGATATGAAATGTGTAGAATTAGTTTGAGGACAGATATTGAGTAGAAACAATAGACTGCATCATTAGCATACAACAAATGTATTTCCACTAGCAGTCCTTTTATTTATACAATCATTGTAATAGAAGTGAGCTGAAATTTTAGGGAGTAGTAGCTTCCTTGGGTCATAACCCTAAATCAAAGTTGTAAATTAGGGAGTAGTAGATTCCTTGGGTAGAAGCCCTAAAACAAAGTTGTAATACTCTTGCAGTGAACTTATTATATCGTGAGTTAATCCTCACTATGGTTTTTCCCTATTTTAGGGTTTTTCACGTAAAATTACTGGTGTTATGTGTTAACTCTTGACTTGCATGTTTTCTTTCATGTTTTCAAACCTATACAATTTTATCAATAAATGTTTGGCTAAAGTTTTTAAGAGTGTTGATTCACCCCCACCCTCTCAGCACCCCATTGTGTTCAATAGATATTTATGTGTTCCACATATTAAATCCTTTGTTATATATCTAATTTTGATAGTTTCACAACTCTCATGGGTATATATCCTTCAATATTAGATGATCTCACTAAATTCATAGAGAATAATAAATATGATGCATCATTTAGTAGTGATGACTTCAATATTTTAGATGAAGTCCTATATGACTTTATCTCTATGGGACATTCCACTACGACTCCTATTACTAAAGGCCAGGATCATACCCTAGATCTAGTCTCTAATACATGTGATGGTAACTTAGCTTTACCTTATGATCTTTTTCCCAGAGTTTTTCCCACTTATGACGATATTTTGGTGCAAGAGGATAAAATCATTGACACATCCCTTAACATCACCTTACCTTCTCTTCACTCCAATGCTCTCCCTTTGAATGATGAAGCATTAGTGAATGAAGAACCCCCAATAACGAAGAACACTCCATGGATAGATAATGAGCATTCATCTAACAATATTAAAATTCTATCCCTACCATAGTACATGAAGTCTCTATGGATCATCCTATGAATCTTCCTCCTTTAGTTGAATATTCAAGTACCTTGGATATCACTAAGGAAGTGATGACCCTTAATCTTCCTCCTTTAGTTGAATGTTCAAGTACCTTGGATATCACTAAGGAAAGGAAGATCCTTGATTTCCTCTCTTTGATTGAATGTCCAAGTCCCTTGGATGTCACTAAGGATGCAAAGGCCACAAATAGTTCTCCTTTGGTTGCGTGTTCAAACTCTTTGGACATCACTAAAGATATAACCATCAACAATTCCCTTAACAACACCTTACCTTCCCTTTGTTCCAATGCTCTCCCTTTGAAAGATGAAGCATTGGTGGTTGAAGAAAGGTCTCACATTAAATCCTTTAGGGATGGATGTTGAGCTCAATCAAAATGAAAACAATGTTAATTTAATTATCATTAATAGACTCCACCTACTAAGAGGATAGTGAATAAGTGTAATAATGCTAATATAATATTAACAAGTTCAAGACTAAATATGATACATCCTGAGATGACATAAATGGATTTTCCATCAGGAAGTATCCCATTGAATTAGATAAGTATTTCTCCCTCTTTTAGCCACACTCGATGTAGCACCTACTCTAGTTACTCTCAAGGGTGGCCTCCTCATAGATATATATGTTGTTAGCAATGTGTTAGTGTTCCCCTATGTTGTGTTAAGTATTGTTTAGGTCTCCTTAGATGACCCTTGATACTCTTGTAAGGTCAAGGATACCCAGAGACTGTCTCTATTGTGACCAATCTTCTATTTGTTTCTACATTCTTCTAGCTCTTCTCTCCTCTATTTTATTGTTGTGTGTTGTGCCTTGGGGGCATAACATTGTGGAAGATGTATTGGGGGCATCCTGCTATGTGGTGTTCCTAAGGTACTTGGTTCTCCTCTCTCATTTTTATTGTTTCCATTCTTCAGTGATTCTACCTATTTGGTAGATGATGAAAAACAAACAAATACTGATAAGGACCATGTGTCCCTTCAGCAAGTAAGAAAAATTGAACCCAGTACATATATGAAGATGGGGTTGACATATATATCCAATGGTTGACTAGTAGAACCACTCCATGTGATCTATCATGTTGTCATATCTTTTGTAACAAAAATTTTCAATACACTCAATTTGCTTCTATGCACTTTGGTTGGTCTTGTATCCAACCTTGTTGTTACACTCAGTTCTGAGATGCCTGTAGTATAATCCCAATGACTACACTTGGTTCTGAACCTACAAGTGTAGCCTTGGTTCTTTGATGTAATTTGATTTATGCATAGCTTCTATGATTTGATTTGGTTGTTATCTTAGAGTAAGATGTTCTAACCTTATCTCTTATTGATTATCTTAGCAAACTTAATATCAATGTGTTTATGGGAACATTTGGCGATCATGGCACATGTCACATTTGGGGCATGGGCTTTGCGAGAGCCCTTGTTCCCTTGCATGTTTTCACTCTACCTTAATGTGCTTGATACTGGCAAGTGGTATCAACCACCTTAAGGTGGAGGCATATATAATGGTATCTATCTAATTATTTTGACACTAACAAAGCATGTTTGAAAGCCCTCATCATGAGGCAGGATGGTGTATCTCTTGAGCTAGTGCACATCCTTTTAAAAAGCAAGTAAAATGCCCTCATTACAAGGTGGGATAACGTATCTCTTGAGCTAGTGTGTATCCTTTTATACAAAGCCCTTCTGCAGAAGGTAGGATAGTGTATCTCTTGAGCTAGTACACATCCTTTTATACAAAGTCCTCTATGGAGGCAGCGCTGGATCTTGAGTCATCCACCCTTAAGTGTGTCTTTGGAGGTTGTGGTAGCATATCTCAACCATTAGGTGTGTTTGGTGTGTTTTAGATGGTGGTACTTAGCAATAAGCTCCTTCCCATCGCTCGTGTTTTCCATGTATAGGACGAATAGTATGTGTATACGCCTAAAAATGACACAAATCATCCTAAATAAATATTCTAAATATTTATTCCATTCTTCTATTAATTAAATAAATATTCTAAATTTATTTAATCGATTCACTGTTCCATAATTAAATAAATTCAATTTATTTAATTAAAATTCTTCCATTTGTCCTTCACAATTAAATAATCATAAATTATTTAATTAATCCTATTTCCTCTATCCTAAAGTTCTAAATTCAAAATTCCACCTCACCTTTACACCTCACCTTTTCCACCTCACCTTGTCCACATCATCAGGTTGCACATGTAATTAAATATATTTAATATTTAATTATCTTATTTTCCCTCACCCACATGGCCTATTTCTTCTCCAATCAGAGGTCAGTTAACCAATCAATCAAATCTGTTAACTAACCTGTCAGTGGAGTCAAATCCTCAATCAATCCTGTCAGTTCCACAATCCACTCTTCTAATTGATCAATCAATTCTGTTAACAGACCAGTCAATGGAGTTAACTCTCCAATCAGTTTTGTCACATCCCACCTTTCATGATGGAGCTGGGACACTTGTCACATTTCCACTGGTTGCAATTCCTCAACCATCCTCAACCGTTGATCTTCATGTCTTCTCTCGACCGTTGATTCCTACTCCTCCAGGTCTATAAATGAAGCTTCATCCCTTCATTCTAATCATCCAGGCTTTTTGACATCGTTACTCTGCAGAAATATCACCAGCGTGCCTTTGGCACCCATTTGTCATCCACAAGCTTGAGATCACCATTGTTGCATTGGAGCTCACCTTCCTTGCATGTCACACTATAGCCGTTCACCATCGACTTCTTCCAACAGCTTTTAAAAGATTGCACTCTCTGAGGGCTCATCTCATTTGCGAAAGGACGATTCGTGATAGGTGAACAATAGAAGTTTCGAAACGGAAGAGGTTTGCTGTGTTTGTTCATTGCTTTGTTCATTTGAATCTTCTTTGTTTCTCTATTCTGTTGATGTTTGGGTCATCTGTTATTCATTTGATTGATGCACTATTTTACCCTCACATTTTTGGCACCCACCGTGGGGCCGTTGCCCCTTTATTTTACCATTTTTGAGCTTTTTTGAAGGCAGGTTCCGTACAGACCCCGCAGAGTCACGCACAGGTTCTTTCGGTGCATCTGTTCATTTTTACGGTGCTTTTGAAGACTGTTACGGCGCTTCTATAAAACTGCGCATTTGTTGACTGTAACTGCGCTTTTATAGACTGTTGCTACGCTTTTGTTGAAACTGCGCATTTGTTGATTCTAGCTGCGCTTTCATACAATATTGCTACGCATACGTTAAAACGGCGCATTTGTTGTCTGTTACGGTGCTTATAACGACTGTTGCTGTGCATACGTTAAAACTGCGCATCTGTTTATTTCAACGGCGCATATGTTCATTTTTACAGCGCATTCGTTAATGTTGCGCTTCTGTGATCACTTCTGCGCATCTGATCACTGAAGCTGCGCATTTGTAACTGGCTCAGGTTTTAGCACTTTTTTTTAGAGTAGTTTGCTAACGCTAACCCTTTTGCAGGTGTTTGCTGGAGCGGTTTTACAGGTTAGGCTCGGGTTCAGTTACATGTAGTCGCATCTAACTAGCTCACATTTCATTTTCTGGGAAAGAGTAAAATGGTTGTTCATTACAAATCTTCATCTAGTCTTAATTAGGGAGGAAGTAACTGGTTTATTTCATGCTTGCATTGCAAACAAACTTCCAAGTTATTGCTATCTAAGACTTAAAATTGAAATCACAACTGCATTTTGAAGTTAAAATGAACCATTGCTATATCGTGAGACCTGAATTTCAAAGTTAACAATCTCGTGCAACGTGGACTTAAAATTGAACTCACAACTGCATTCTGGAGTTAAAATAAACCATTGCTATATCGTGAGACCTGAATTTCAAAGTTAACAATCTCGCGCAACGTGGATTTAAAATTGAACTCACAACTGCTTTCTGGGACTTAAAATTGAACCACTGCAATATTGTCAAAATCACTTCAAAGTTTTGTTTGACTAGCTTAGCCCATTTAGTTTTTATCTTTTTAACTAGGGTGGATTAATCAGTGTATTCTGTGCTTGCGAATGACAATAGGCTTATGCTCTCCCCTCTTCTGGGTGATCAGAGTGCCAGACTTGTCATTCTACTTGTTTAACCTTTAGGAGGGGCCTGCCCTTGGATGCACGCTTGTCCAAGCGGGAACGACCCTGAGTGGTAACAGGCTAACGCCAAGCCCTACCGAGCCACTTAAAATAAATTGTGCTTGAGGTGAAAACCTCCTGCAACGAGTGCTGTTATGTTACACCGACGGCCAACCTCCCCCAAAACCCTCTCAGGCGCAACCCTGTGAGGCTGGGAGACTCCATAACGGAGAGTAGCGCCGCCGCACATGTAACCACTTGAACGGTTGCCTGAATTACGAACCTCTTGTTTTAGTGGCCCAAATCCCTTATAATCCATTTCTCGCCTAGGATTTTGTACTTGCTTTTGTCCAAAATAGAGTCGAAAAACTACAAAAACAATGGAAAACTACAAAATACTCTTTGTGCTTGCTGTGTTTTCTTGCTAAATTAATTCATAAAATCAGATCAGGAAGACTTATTCCAGCCAAAAAATACCAAAAACAGAGAAAAATCCCAAAAATTTGCCCAAAAATACCAGAACTGCGCATATATCCATTTCTGCGGTGCATATACAGCGACTTGCTGTGCTTTTGTACCGACTTACGGCGCTTTTGTACCTTTCTGCTGCGCATATACACTGTTCTGCTGCGCTTTTACAGCGACTTGCTGCGCATATACGCCGACCTACTGCACATATACTTTTCTGCTATGCATTTGCACACTGTTACCGCGCATACATACCTCACCAGAGTGGCACATATACAACGACTTACTGCGCATTTATCCATTCTTGCTGCGCATCTGTTACTGCGCATGTATGACAGTGAGCATCTGCCCTATTTTTGAGAAATTTTCGTCAGCTTTTCGGAATACCCATTTCAGCCTAGTTTCATTTTCCAAGGTCAGAATCAACCTTGCAGTCAGTTTTCATCCTTCTCACCCATTTCTCTCTCTTTCGACGGTCGTCCCCGTCACCTTCTGTCCTAGTCACTCTTACCCCATCGTCATTCTGTCCCATACCGATTCGACATAGGTCCTTCTTTAGTGAATTCACGTAAGCCTAGTAGGTCACAGTACCTTTTGCTAGTAGTCTCGTTGAACGACTAAGCCCTACACAGTGAGACTGGTATCGACTACCCTTGCTAGTGGCTAGAGTCTTGTGTCAACCGTCTTACCTGAAGTCATTGAGCGAGGGAACCCTTTGTCCAAGTCTTGTCCTAGATATCCCATTCATTACAGTCTTAGTCGACACCTTGCCAAAATTTCTAATCCTTGTCCATTTCGTCCCACCCCACCTTGCATGGTTCTTACTCGATCCCAGTACAACAAGCTAACTGAAATGGCCGACCCTTCCGATCACATCGCCCCACCACGCGATGATGATGAAGAATTTTCTCGTGAAGAATTAGTGGCACACATGCAAGATAGCAAATTCCAACGCCTAGTGGAGCGAGTACTCCTTGAGGATCCCACCAAATATTTCCATCATCTTGCTAGTCTCGGACTCAAACTCCCCGTAGACTTTGACATTAGCTCCATCATGGAAAATGCAGACAATGAACATGAGAGGGACACAAATGACACAGTCCCAAAGGCACATGAGAGAGGCACAAATGACACGGTCCCCCAGGCCAATGAAAGAGGAAAACAACACATAGATCAAAATGCTCCTATAGTGGATGTGAGACAACAAATTGAGAGTCTAAAGCTAGAAATCTCCAACCTTAAGATCGGCACCAGTTCCAAGAACTACTCCTTGGAAGATATAGCACCATACCCCTTTGACAGAAGTGTGGTCATGAAACCTTTCCCCTTTCAGTTCGGAATCCCGAAATTTGACAAATACAAAGGGAAGGGGGACCCTAGAGATCATATTAGGGAATTCACTGCAGCATGTTTAGAAGTAGCTCACAACGAGACCTACTTAATGAGACTATTCCCAAGATCTTTAGGGGGTCAAGCTATGGAGTGGTTCTCGCGTCTTCCACCAGGAATCAAAACTTTTGATGAACTTGTCAATAAATTCATAACGCACTTCTCTTACAACATAGAACACGAAGTATCTATGCTCGACCTATGCAACACCAAACAAAAAGGTGGTGAGTCTTTCGCCACCTTCTTACAACGATGGCGACAGCTAGCTAGCAAGTGTTCTTACGACATGCCTGAGAAACAACTATTGGAAATGTTTGTCCACAATTTGAATCCTGATCTTAGCTATCAAATTCAGATACAATGCCCTACCTCATTCACCAAAGTCATCGAAATGGGGCTATTCATTGAGAAAGCTATGATCTCTAAAGGAACTCTCAAGCTCTACAAGGACACACCTCCTTCCAATTACACAACTGACAAGTCAAAGTTTTGGACCAAGAACAAGAATGTGGTCAACGATGGAGTAGTAGATGCCAAGGCGGCAGCCCCTAAACAACAACCCATATTCACTCTTAAGGAAGAAGCAAATAACGGTGCACTCAACAAGCCACCCCCTCGGGAATCTAGACCTTGGTTCAATTCGAATCCAAGGAGAAAATTCACGCCGTTAGGAGAATCTCAAGAGTCTGCTCTCAGGAAGTTGTTGGATAACAATGAAATTTCTCTACCGCCAACAAGTGACTATGAGCCTATAGTCAAACCTCCCTATTGGAAGGACACAGACTATTGCGAGTATCATCGAGGAAGGGGGCACACAACCAATAATTGCATCCGTCTTAAGAACGTCATACAAGATATACTGGACCAAAATCAAGGAGGAACACAACAGCATACCTCCAATGAATCTCATGTGGCCTACCGAGATCCTCTCCTAAACCACAACCGGCCATATAACAACAATCACAACGGCGGCCACAACAACAATGGTTACAACCACAACAATGGTCACAATGGCAACAACTCCAATGGCCATAACAATAATGACAACAATCGTAACAAGCCAAACCAGAACAATGGGTCGAGTAATGCTAACTATGCAAGCGTTCCCTTTGAGTACACCATTAACTGCATTTCTGAGCATGTTCCGCAAGTCAACGTCATATCCCCCAACCAACAACCAGGACCTAACGGAACTAGTTGTAGTATAATTACCCGCAGTGGTAGAGTCACGATCAACACCACTCCTCCAAGGTCGTCGCCATCTCCGTCCAACCCCCGCCCATATAATGTCATCGACCAATTGCAAAAAACTCCGGCTCATATTTCTATATTGGAGCTCCTGCATCTATCTCCTTCTCATAAGGAGATTCTTGAGAAAGCCTTAGTGGAGACTACTGTCCCCACTAACCTAGCCCAAGAAAAGTTTCAAACCATGGTGGGTAATTTGACATCCTCCCCTTCCATATCATTCACAGAACAAGATGACCTTTCCATGTCTCAACCCCACAACACTCCTCTACACATTGTCGCATTCGTACACAGGCACCGCATCAAGAGGGTTCTCATTGATGGGGGTGCCGGTTTGAATATTTGCACTTTGAAGCTAGTCCTTGCATTGGGGTTCTCTGAACAGGCAGTGGATCCACGGAGAAAGATTACCATAAAGGCCTATGACGAGGAGGAACGCACCACGAAGGGCACGGTTGTCCTACCCATTCAAGTGGGACCGGTAATTAAAGATGTGGTGTGCCAAGTCCTTGATCGGGAGCTTGCTTACAATATTCTACTAGGGAGACCATGGATTCACGCCATGAAAGCTGTCCCCTCCACCTACCATCAATGCATAAAGTTCCCACACGATGGCAAGCAGGTCACCATACACGGCGACCCCGACCCCTACCAGCATTGCAACTCATTCCAAGCCAAACCGGAATGTGTCATTCCCAACAACCGAGCCCATATCTCCCCTACTCCGCCACAAGACCATACTGCCGAAGCTTCCTCTTCACAGCCCAAACCAATGAAAATCACCATAAAAGAAAATGGCGTGGGGGAATACCAGATTGAGCACAGCCTCAACCTTGCAAAAATGCCCTTGTCTCCTCGCTCCTTTGGCCAGCCCAAGCATCAACCCAGGCATTTTCCAAAGCCCTCTGCTCCTCCTACAACTCCCGCAAACCCCTTTGTGAAATGGGGGACCTTATCCGATGAATCAGAGGAGTGAGATCTCTTACAATGGCTCTATGCCGAAGAAGAAAACACATCCCAAGATCCACCCAGACTCCCTACAGAGCTCTATGGGCGAGGTGAAACCATCTTGCATAGGATGGGATATGAAGGACAAGGCCCTATCGGCCTCAGAAAAGAGGGGATCATCGAACCTATACAACCCTCTTCCTCCTCTTCGGCTAGAAACACGACTGGCCTAGGCTACAAAGGTAAAGGTAAAGCCAAAGAAAATGCCTGCCTAGTGGAGACAATTCAAACACTCCAAGAGGATAGTGACGCAGATTCAGATGATTCCAATCAGTATGAATGGGACGAGCTGACAGAACACTCCTACGATGACAAGGAGATTGATACCATCCAAACCCTTAGCCCATATCATGAGAGAAAAACGCAATGGGATAGACCACTGGAATCTGATTTGCCCCTCCCTGAGGTTATGGCTTTCGAGGAAAGTATAGATTCCATTGCGATAAACAACCTGGAAGAAAGTACCACCCAGAACACTACCCCCACCTGTGCTCCTAGTATTTCCATCCACACTATCAACGAATCAGGTCTTTCATCCGACTCCCTTCCCCTCTTACACCCTGAGCTTATTGACTGGGACCTGAAAGGGACCCCTCAATTAGATGTGTTCCAGAACGATGATGCCTACATTGACTATATGAGACTTCGAGATCATTTACCAAAAGGAGATCATAAAGCCGGTTTCACTATCGAACTCAATACTGTAGCATACTTTGGGGAGGGTGCCAAGCCTTCTAGTCGCAAAAATGTAAAGATCAAAAAGGGATCTGACGGTGAAAACCGCCATGCGGCAGTGTCAGATCATAAAACAGTAAAAAGAAAGGACGTATCTGAAGGTGAAAACCCAACTGTGGCACCTGACGATGGATTGCTTGACACCCTCCCAAGTGACATGTATCAAGAAAGGTCACAGATCGTGGTAGAGCCAACAGAGCCAGTGAACATTGGATCTGAAGGGCAGCCTAAGATAATCCACTTTGCAAAATCTCTCACGCCACCTGAGAAAACCAGGTTTGTACCGTTCTTTAAAAAGAAGAGAGGTAGTTTTGCTTGGTCATATGCCGACATGCCAGGTTTGGACCCAAACCTGATTCTACATCACTTGCCATTGGATCCAGGGGTGAAACCCGTAAAGCAAAAACTGAGAAAAATGCATCCCCATATTGCCCTCCTGGTCAAGGAAGAACTCAAGAAATTGTTAGACGTGGGGTTCATCAGGGCCATTGATTACCCCGAATGGATATCAAACATCGTACCAGTGTCTAAACCAGACGGCAGGGTTCGACTATGCAACGATTTTAGAGACTTAAACAAAGCATGCTACAAAGATGACTTTCCCTTGCCTAACATCGATATCATAGTCGACCTCACGGCGGGACATACAATGTTGTCACTTATGGATGGATTCTCAGGGTACAACCAGATCAAAATAGCACCAGAGGATCAGCACAAAACCGCTTTCACTTGTCCATGGGGTACTTTTTGCTGGAATGTCATGCCGTTTGGGCTGAAAAATGCAGGTGCTACATACCAGCGGGCCATGACAACTATATTCCACGACATGATGCATGTGACCATGGAAGATTATGTTGACGACATCTTGGCAAAATCACTCACCAGGGACTCACACCTGGACACATTAGAGAAAGTCTTCCAACGGCTGGACCAATTCCAAGTAAAATTGAACCCGAAGAAATGTGTGTTTGGGGTCACATCAGGCAAGCTGCTAGGCTTCATCGTGTCAGAAAACGGCATAGAGGTAGATCCGGCCAAGGTCAAGGCAATCATGGACATGCCTCCGCCCAAAACTCTAACACAGTTGAGATCCTTACAGGGCAAGCTACAGGCCATCCGCAGGTTCATCTCGCAGTTGGCTGACAAGTGCCATCCTTTCAGCCACCTCCTACATAAGAACGTTCCATTTAAATGGGATGAGCAATGCGAAGAGGCATTCAACAAGCTCAAGGAGTACCTCACGAATCCTCCTATACTCATGCCTCTGATCCAAGGAAAACCTTTGATTCTCTACATATCCGCTACACCTACTGCTCTTGGGGCTCTCCTAGCGCAGCAAGACTATGAGAACAAGGAAAGAGTTGTGTACTATATCAGTCGAACCTTAGTGGGCTACGAGCTGCAGTACTCACAGGTGGAACGTTCATGCCTTGCGGTGGTTTTTGCCTCACAAAAACTCTGACACTACATGTTGGCACATCCTGTCAAACTCATTGCCAAGATCGACCCACTAAAATATCTTCTCAGCAAAGCAGCTCTCACAGGACGACTAGCCAAATGGGTTATGCTTCTTAGCGAATATGATATAGAGTATGTGGATAGAAAAGCCATCAAGGGGCAAATCATCGCAGACCAACTAGCTGAGGCACCATTACAGGACACTTCACCAATGCAGTTTGAGTTCCCCGATGAATCTCTATTCACTCTGTCCACATCTCCTTGGAAACTCTACTTCGACGGGTCTTACACCAACCATGGATCGGGGGCAGGTATCTTGTTTATCACTGCCCAAGGCGACACAATTCCAAAGTCCTACAGGTTGTTATTTCCATGCACTAACAATATAGTACAGTATGAGGCTTTGGTAATTGGTCTCAAGATGGCCACTGAGTGGAAAATTCAAGCACTACGTGTCTATGGTGATTCTCAGCTTGTCATAAACCAGGTCAACGACGAGTATCAGACCAAAGATGAGAAGCTCATCCCATACAAGTGAATGGTTGACGATCTCAAAGAACATTTTGGGACCATCTCGTTTGAGCAAATACCCAGGATAGAGAACAAAGCAGCCGACGCAATGGCGACCATAGCCTCTCTTCTTGAGCTACCTAAACAGGAGTCACGGTATGAGTTCCTAGTAGAAACAATTCGACAGCCGGCTTATGATCTCCTTGAAACCCATTCCATCTGCCACCTAGTGGGATCTGATTCACCTTGGTACGGTAAGATCTACACTTACCTCAAGGACAATATCCTTCCTTTGGACCTCTCTTCCAACCAAAAACGAACCTTCATCCGACAAGCCTTCCGTCACACCATTATCGCCAATACCCTTTACCGACGTGGTCTGGATGGTACTTTACTCCGTTGTCTAGAACAGGAAGAATCTATAACCGCCTTGCGACACGTGCACGAAGGGATCTGTGGAACACACTCCAGCGGTCCTTCCTTAGCTAAGAAACTCATGCGTTTGGGTTATTACTGGCCCAATATGGAAATGGATTCATATCAGTTCGTCAAAAAGTGCAAACAGTGCCAGATACATGGGAACCTAATTCATGCACCTGCTCAGGAGTTGAGACCGCTAACGACACCCTGGCCCTTTTGCCAGTGGGGACTAGACCTCGTGGGAAAGATCCATCCGCCTTCTTCCAACGGTCATAAATTCATCATAACCGCTACTGAATACTTTACAAAGTGGATTGAAGCCGTTCCCTTATCAACCGTCACAGGAAAGCAAATTTCCTCTTTCATTCTGAATTACATTATCTGCCGATATGGCATCCCTTCATCCATCATAACGGATAACGGGAGACCTTTCAAAAATCAAGATGTCCAGGAACTTTGTGAACGGTTCAAGATCCAACATCGCTTCTCCACCCCATATTACCCCCAAGGTAACGGCCAAGCTGAGGCATCAAACAAAACCATTCTAAAAATCCTAAAAAAGACTGTCAATGAAGCCGGTCGCGATTGGCACGTCCAGCTCAATCCCGCTCTGTGGGCCTATCGAACCAGCATACGCACTCCCACAGGTGCTACACCCTACGCCCTCGTCTATGGTTCCGAAGCCATTCTTCCTATTGAGGTCGAACTCCCCTCCCTTCGGGTGTCGTTGAAAGGTCTCATATCAGACGAAGAGTACAGAGTCTCCAGACTACAAGAGCTAGAACTGCTAGAGGAATGACGCCAGAAAGCTTTTGACCATCTCAAAGCCTATCAACAGATGATGTCAAGAAGCTACAACCACAAGGTTAGACCAAGATGCTTCAAGATTGGGGACCTCGTCCTAAAAGAGAACCCTCGCAATCAGCAGGACAGAGAAAAGAAAGGTAAGTTCGAGCCTAACTGGCTTGGACCCTATGTAATTGTAGCAGCTTACGGATCGGGGGCATATCAGTTGGCCACATCAGAAGGTGAGTTGTTTGATGATCCCATCAACAGCATGCACCTTCGCAGGTTCTATACCTAAGGGAACCCCAATGCAAGGGGGCACAATAAAATCAAAAAAAAAAAAAAAAAAATCATCATCAAAAGTTACAAAGAGAAAATACAAAAAAATTGCAAAAAATAGAAAGCATGCAAAAAAAAATCATCCTTTGGTGAAAACCTGGCAAACAGGCGTCATGTTACTTTCTAGCTTCTCGTGCAAATAAAAGCAAGTGATGAAAACCTGGTAAACAGGCGTCATGTTACTTTCTAGCTTCTCGTGCAAATAAAAGCAAGTGATGAAAACCTGGTAAACAGGCGTTACTTGTGACAAACCGCATTCTCCATCTTGGATTGGATAGGTAGCCTGATGAAAACCTGGCAATCAGGCGTCATGTTACTTTCTAGCTTCTCGTGCAAATAAAAGCAAGTGATGAAAACCTGGTAAACAGGCATTACTTGTGACAAACCGCATTCTCCATCTTTGGGAATCCAATCACCTTGAGCCCATTCTCCCTCTATTTTCCCCATTTGACCCATATCCATCCCACAGTAAACACTTGACAGTTACCTATCATGGCTTGATACTCAGCTTGTGGCCTTGTCAACCAAGGTTTTGTCCCATATCGTCTCCTCGAAGTGAGCCTAGCGTAGTGTCTCTCGTCAGTATCTGTGGTCCGTATCCATGAACTATGTTGCCTCTGCGCCGTCACGTAGGCAAGGCCATTATTCTAATGCGCCCCCGAGGCTTCCATCTCTCCCAAAGTCCCATTCGTCTCCCCTCTTGTCTTCATTCTTGTCATCTTTCTTCTAGTCCATCCATGGTCCATTAGGGTTTACCCTGAACTACGTTGCCTCTGCGTCGTCACGTAGGCAAGGCCATTTAGCAATGAGCCCCCGAGGCACTAGGTCAGTCCCTTAGGGTCCGTCTTCTCAATAAAGATAGTGCAACCTTCTCGTCAGGTAAGCAAATGCAAGCAAACACCCGCACTTCAAGCAGAAATCCCGACAATGAGCATCTTAACCTATCCAATACAAAGCAAATACCCAAGGTCTTCTAAATGATTTTATGCAAATTAAGGCAAGAAATAAACACTTATCAACACAAATGTGCTTTTGTAGATTGGAACCTAGGGTTAAGTTACAGAGTCTTGATTTTGCTATCATACCTTCCTATGCTACTCGAGGATGCCAACAGCTAGAAATGCTATGATGGGGGCATGATTACTTTCTTTGTTTGCTATTTGGGGATTAAACTTTAGTAAGGTGAAGCCTTGTCTTAGGACGTGATCGGCAAAAGATCATCGAGGACATCAAAGGTCTAACACGAACGGGGGCAATCCTTGCTTGTTGAAACGCAAGAGGTACTCAGGTCATCTAGATTCAAATTTTGACTAGATGCTTGTATTAACTTGCTCAATCACAATCCATGTAAGCGATACTCAGGTCATCTTGGTTCAATTATACCTCGGTGCTTGTATTCACTTACAACATTTCAGAAAAGTACCAAAAACAACATGCCCAATGATGAAATAAAGCAATCTAAAAACAAAGCATCCGTCCTATATCCATACACCCATCCATACAGTCCTCATCATTCAAACTATGCAGAGTAACGATATCAAGAAAAATTCCTAAGTCATTCTTTCGCAACCATTCCTCAATCCATCATGTCATTCTTCTGTCGATAGAGTACATTTGGACATCACAAAAACAAGGCATATAGGAGCATATCATATCATTCGTAGAAACTAGTCATGCACATGAGTAGGTTAGTAGAATGCACCATCCAATGCATTAGGTCACCAATACATTTGCATCACATCTTAATCTTAAAAGCCCAGAAAATCAAACAACATAGCTAAGTGCATCACATATATAGTTACATCACCCCATAGTACTCATGTTACAAATGCATACATTCAAAGCATTACATCATATAAATATCCAGTAGCATCTCACATATCTATACAACATCATAACATAGAAATCATGTTCCATACACACATCTGCATTAGCTCATTTACACACCACATATACAGCATCATAACATAGAAATCATGCTTCATATACATACATTTGCATCATCACAAGAACATCATATTAACTTTGCATTCATTTGTCACATTAAATCATATAGACATCATATAGCAGCATATCAAAGTACTTCTCATATAGCATCATATAAACCATCTAACTATGCAATAGAACCACATCATGCAATAGAAATAATCATCTCATAAACGCATGCAATAGATACACAAAGCTGCATCATCATCCATACTATCATATACAAAGATGTCCAAATACACAATATCACCATCTCTCTCAAAATCAAAGTGTCATATACAATGTACGTCTAAATAGACGGTGATACATGTCCCAAAATGTACAAAATCTGGTCTCTGACTACCCCTGCGGCTGTGGGCCACCACTGCCAGCTCTTGACTGCTGAGGTCCCATGACGGATGCCCCTGACTGGGATGGACCTGCTCTGTGAGCCACCCCAGACTGAGTCCTGAAACTCCCTGCCCTCTGGCTCAATGACACGGCACCATGGTACAAGCCTCGGTAGTACTGTGCCTGTTGCTGCGCTCTGGCTAAGTCTGTCTGCGCCTGTGCCAACTGCGTCTGCAACTGGCCTACCTGTGCCTGTGCCTGCTGCACCTGCCCAACCAAAAATGTACTCGCTGCATCTGTGCCCATGGCAGCTACTGCTGTGTCCCTCTCTACTCAGATCAGGCGTACCCGGGCATCTGCCATGTCTCGCTCGCGAGTCAAACCAGCGATCACTGCTGCATCTGTATCTCGCATCCTCTCCACTCTCCTCAGCTGTGCCTGCAGCTCCCGCACCTGTCCTCTCAGGCTGGCTATGGTCCTCTCATGTGCCTCACCCTGCACCGGCCCCGGTGCTGCCTCTGCCTGTCCTAGCCCCTGCTGCTGGGGCACTTGCTGCTGGGGCACCTGCTGCTGTGGTACCTGCTGGGGTGGTGGCATCTGTGCCTGCTGCCGCACCTGCTGCTGTCCCTCCCCCTGTCCTGGCACTGCCTGCCCAGCCCGGTCTATCCTCCTCCGCTACCTCGGCCTCTCTGCAGCTCGGCCACCACGTCCTCATCCTCCTCTAGCGGCCCTCCGCCCTGGGCCAGCCTCTCCCTCCTCCTCTGAGTCCGCCTCGTCGATACGAGGCACCAGCATGCCAGGTCCTGAATATCTCAGGAATGGATGTGCAGTAATCCAATCTTCATACTCCTGTGTAACCCCCGCATCTGCAATCTCTCACCTCATATCCCATGCCACATAAGGCAACTGCTGGAACTCTGCCAGAGCCTCCTCATAAGAAGCCATCGGCCCCCATCGGACCCTCTCTGCATGTGTCCGTGCAAACATGGCCTGTCCCTGCGGCATGCCCTGTCTCCTGCCGAACTGTCTCAGTACTCGGCCCACCGTCTGCCTCTCCAAGATGTGCTGTGTCTGGCCTATCAACCACTTGGTCTGAAAGCAAAAGGGCAACTCATCTCCCTCATCATCCCAAGGCTCGCAGTCCAGATATGGTCGCCAGACGACCACATCTATCCCATCCAACGTATGCCGCCAATACTCCAGCTTCCCCAGCCTGTGCTGGGAAATCACTCCTGTGTAGCCATAGCTATACGGCTCTCCCCTCTGCCTAGCAAAGACGCATATCGGCCTGGTCACCGCTATGTGCTCCCACAGCCAAAACTGTAACAGCAACACCCCAGCCGATAGACTCGTGCTGCGGTGGTACACCACCTGATGCATGTCATGATATAAGTGGGCTAGCACGCAAGGTCCCCACGCATATCGAGTGCCCTCAGTCAGCATCCGCTCCATGATCCTGCCCCATCCAATAGGGAACCCGTGCGATCTCCTGTCTGGGCATACAACGCCCGCAATCAGTCCAGCCACAATCCCAGGGAAGTAGTCGTAACAGTCGTATATGTCCTGCCAAGGGATGACCTGTCCCACCAGCTCGGGATCGTCAAATACTCGCTGACACTTGGCGAGTCCCGCGTCCCGCTGTGCGTCGTACTCCACCAACTCGCCTACCACGGGCAAGTGCAATATCCTATAGACGTCCTCCAGCGTCACAGTCATCTCCCCAGTAGGGAAGTGGAAGGTCCCGTCCTCGCTGTGGAATCTCTCCACGGCAGCTGTCAATAGTCCTCGATTCGCCCGCACCTCGGGCGTAAAGCAAACATAATCTAGGCCCATGGCACCAAGCGCCACTCTATCAGCCTCCGTCAACATATGTCTCTGCAATAGAGGCATAGGGAACGTCTCCCTCGACTGCAATGTCTCTCGTATCTCCTCCTGCAAGCACGCAAAGCAAGGCGTCAGTCTCAAGCCGCATATACCATACTCAACACATCTATTGGACTATATCAACTAAACTTAGCATTTCAAATTGATCAAAACAGCACACTACATCTCTTGACTAGATTCCTGCAATCTCAGAGATAGCTCATCGATTCCTGCGTCAAACAGGACGCTAATCGAATCAGTTTGGCTAAGTAATTTGCCATCCCAAGCAAATGCGCCACTACAGGTGGTAAATGCACCATTTCTAGTATATGCGCTGCAACAATCAACATATGCGCCGCAAAAAATGCATATGCGCCGCTACAGGCCACATATGCGCCGTTCTAACGCATGCGCCGCATAAATCCACGTATGCGCCGCTAAATTACGGATGCGCCGCAGGAAGTCACATAGGCGCAACTTTAACAAATGCGCTGCTACATTTCACGCATGCGCGGCGAAAATACAAAAGCGCCGCTTAATTACGAAAGCGCCGCCAAAATGAACACATGCGCAGCTTTCACGCATGCGCCGCCGAAACAGGCATATGCGCCGCGAAATCACAAAAGCGCAGCTTCGCGAGGCATATGCGCCGTTCTGCGTTTCGGCGCATTCATTTCACCTATTTTCTACGAGCATTTATGACACCTAAACTCGACCCTAGGAGAATTTTTTCGAAGCACATACCGGGGGTCCTGCCTCTGCTGGCCGCCCGAATCGTCAGACTCGCTCGAATCGGTGCTCCTCGCGTGGAATGTCTGCTGCTCTGGCCGCCATGCTGCTCTAGGTTTGCTCTGAGCTCTCTTTCTCCAATCCAGATCAACCAAGTGTGCAAATGACTATTCTTGTGGACCCAGCTCCTATTTATAGCCTCCAAACCCTAATTCTGGCTAGGTGATGACTGTGACTACTTCCCGTGTCCGTTTTTCCTCCCGTTTTCTTCCCGCATCCCTGACCGCGTCCCTTTTCCTCCAACCTATCCTAACCCCTTCCTCGTCGTGAGATCGTCCGTCTCCAAAACTTTCGCCGTTTTTCCCGTCCAATCTCCCGAGGGGGCATCCTATTGTCATTTAACCTATACCAGGGGCAAACTGGGGCATGTATCATCATTCAGACTATCAATTTCTTTGAGGCAACGCTGTAAACTGCATTGCATCAAAGAGGGGCAAAATGTATACGCCTAAAAATGACACAAATCATCCTAAATAAATATTCTAAATATTTATTCCATTCTTCTATTAATTAAATAAATATTCTAAATTTATTTAATCGATTCACTGTTCCATAATTAAATAAATTCAATTTATTTAATTAAAATTCTTCCATTTGTCCTTCACAATTAAATAATCATAAATTATTTAATTAATCCTATTTCCTCTATCCTAAAGTTCTAAATTCAAAATTCCACCTCACCTTGTCCACATCATCAGGTTGCACATGTAATTAAATATATTTAATATTTAATTATCTTATTTTCCCTCACCCACATGGCCTATTTCTTCTCCAATCAGAGGTCAGTTAACCAATCAATCAAATCTGTTAACTAACTTGTCAGTGGAGTCAAATCCTCAATCAATCCTGTCAGTTCCACAATCCACTCTTCTAACTGATCAATCAATTCTGTTAACAGACCAGTCAATGGAGTTAACTCTCCAATCAGTTTTGTCACATCCCACCTTTCATGATGGAGCTGGGACACTTGTCACATTTCCACTGGTTGCACATTCCTCAACCATCCTCAACCGTTGATCTTCATGTCTTCTCTCGACCGTTGATTCCTACTCCTCCGAGTCTATAAATGAAGCTTCATCCCTTCATTCTAATCATCCAGGCTTTTTGACATCGTTACTCTGCAGAAATATCACCAGCGCGCCTTTGGCACCCATTTGTCATCCACAAGCTTGAGATCACCATTGTTGCATTGGAGCTCACCTTCCTTGCATGTCACACTAT
This sequence comes from Cunninghamia lanceolata, assembly GCA_027924645.1. Lineage (NCBI taxonomy): Eukaryota > Viridiplantae > Streptophyta > Pinopsida > Cupressales > Cupressaceae > Cunninghamia > Cunninghamia lanceolata. Next base: position 6,613,223 of record BSBN01001222.1, read on the forward strand.
AGCCATTCACCATCGACTTCTTCCAACAGCTTTTAAAAGATTGCACTCTCTGAGGGCTCATCTCATCTGCGAAAGGACGATTCGTGATAGGCGAACAACAGAAGTTTCGAAACGGAAGAGGTTTGCTGTGTTTGTTCATTGCTTTGTTCATTTGAATCTTCTTTGTTTCTCTATTCTGTTGATGTTTGGGTCATCTGTTATTCATTTGATTGATGCACTATTTTACCCTCACAGTATGTCTATGGCATACTATGTGGAACTCATGTATTCTATGTGTCTTATGTGTTTGTTGTGTCTTCCATTGAGTGTGGTCTAAAGACATGTAGCGATGAGCTCCCTCCACACTTGGGTCTTTTCTTGACATGTCTTCCCCCTGGTGTGGTCTAAAGGCACATAGTGATGAGCTCCCTCCACATTTTGGGTTTTGTTTTGCATGTTTTTGGTGGTCTAAAGGCATGTAGTGATGAGCTCCCTCTACCCCCTAGTTTAGGATTTGTTTTTAGTTGTTAAATCAATGTATAATTCATGTATTACTTGACTGCTCTTATGTCTTCTATGTGTATTGCATGCTTACACTATATTCTCCATGTTTTGCATGTTTCTTACTGTCTTCATTATGTCTTCTATGTGTTTTCTAGTGCTTACCTAAGATTAGGGGCTAGAAATAGTCCTCCAACCTTTAGGTATGCCTTAGCTCTATGTGCTTGGTGTTTTTGATGTGTTTGATATGCTTCAACCGTACTTTAATGCATGAATGGAATCGTAAGATCATACATACATTAAAGTGGGGGATAAATGTTATGGAGTAAAAAGTATCCCTATGCCTTTTTACCTCCTAGTTTAGCTCCTAGGTCTTCGTGTTTACACTTTGCAAGCTTATTACTTGTCCCAAAGCAATTTCCCCTAAAACCTTTGTCAAATGGGACTTAACGGCCCATCCTAAACATTAATCAAGACCATATTAGTGCCTCAGGACTTGGGTCCCTACACCCAGGTCTAGCTTGATTTGCCATGATCAAAATTTAAGTGTGTCGGCTTGGATGCTTTCAAAAGGTTTCCCTCTATCTACCATTTCAATTTAATTTACGAAAGTTAGCAGGAATACATATATAAGTGAGTTAATGAATTCATTTTACACCTAGATGGATAATGCAAACTTGTGATATTGAGCTAAGGGATTTCAATGCCTTCATTGTGTTTTAGAGCAGAGTTGTGTTGTTATTGTGTTTACTTGTTCCATATTTGGCTTCATCAATCCATCTCCTCATGATTTGATGGATCTTCATCACCATGAGGACTTCACCTCTAAGGTGACATCAATTTTTGTTTCAATCATTTCATTTCATCATTGGATTTGGCCTCTATCCTCCTTGGAAACACACTCTATCTAACAACAATGTTGGAAGGCTTGAATGTCCTCCCAAGGCTTGACTGAGGCAAGATCCTAAACACCACAACCCCCAAACCCCTCTCTTTGTGATTGTAGGTTACAGGTGTGGGATTTGGAAATCTACAAGTGCATAAAATCTATTTGAGGGATTAGGATTCAGGATCTAGAAGAAAATTGTTGATATTCCTCTCTCCTGGACTAGGGTGCCCACCCCGTAGTCCTCCCAACAAGATTGACCTTGAACTTAAGAGTTAAATAGAGTCTGACATATCTTACTTCTCTGAATCTACAGAAATACTACCCTATTGGACTTGGGCATCCTCCCCATAGTCCGCAAAGCCTTAGTTATGGAAATCTTACTTCTGGTATGTTTCTGATCCTTCCTGAGTGCTTTCCTGTCTAGTTTTCTATAGCAATCTATTCATTTGTACCTGATTTCAATATAATTAGGGTTTGAGGCTTATCAAATCTAGGGTTTGACAAATATCTTAATCCAATCAATCTTTACATATCATTCCTCAGTACACAAACCTGTAGCTGAGTCCTCATTCATATGTAGTGACTTGGCTCAGTTTTTGTCCTTGAGTGTTATTGTGAAAGGATGGTTTTATTTGATAGATCTTAACACCATTCACCCCTCTTCTACATTTTCACATATAACATATATATACTATATCTATTACATATAGGGATGTGTTCTTTATCATCTTCTATCAACTTTATGTTGGAGTACATGACCACTGAGAGGCAGGTGAATCACTGGTCTAATGATCAATCAATCTTTTTCATTTATCAACACACTTGGTTATAATGCAAAGAAATCTAGGACACATCAATCATCATAGACATTGGATATTGAGTGAATCACCATAGCAAGTGAAACTAAACATGACATTATAATCAAAGATGATCTAATCAAACATCATGTGACTTAACATCAGGAAAAGAGATGACACAAGTATTTTGAGTGGAAAACCCTAGAAGGGTGAAAAACCACTATGAAAATAGATTCTATTGAGTCACACTGGCCAATCCTCACTAGATACAAAATATGCCTCACTGGTAAATCAACCTCACTAGAAAATCCTCACTGGATACAATATATGCCTTATTAGTTTGAACTTTCAGATCTATGATCAATTTCTTTACCTCTTCAAGGGAAGAAAGTATTGTCTTTGGAGTCCTTTTCTTGTTGTGTCACAGCCTAATTGGTCGCAACTTCAATATGCTAATATTTATGGGGTCTTCTTTTTTTAATTAATCGTGGTCCTCTTTTTTTTATATTATTATTATAATTTATTTTTTTTTTGTTTCGTAAGCATTGGAGGTCACAAGGGGGACCTCCTCCCCATCCACATATCCACTTAAGCAACTTAGAAGCCACATAGAAACCACATGTTACTTGGGGGATTCAAACTTGGATCTCCAACATGAGACCCTTTGGCCTTTGCCATTCAAGCACAACCCCATTCACTATTATAATTTAATTTTAATTTAATATCATAATTATTAATTTTAAATAATACTATAACTGTTAACATTAGTTAAAACATTATTATTATTATTACTATTATTATTCATACATAATAATAGATAATACTAATGTTATATTATTTATTATATAATACATTTTTTTAAACATCCATATATTAGTATATATATTATATAATATCATGTAAGGGCACATATATAATTGTATGCATATAATCAATGAAATATTAATGATGGAGTGGTGTGGGGTGCAAGCAAGAAAATCTTTGATAGAAAATTTAATGCAAATTAATGCCTTTGGTTTCTTCTTTGACTGGGTATTCATGGTAGGAAAAAGTATGAAGTCTGTGGTTAGAAGGGGCCTTTTCTTACACCCTAAGTTAGGAAGGTCAGAATTTTTTTTTGGGAAACCCAATTCAATAGTAGGGGAAGTAATTTGGTGTTTATTAGTTGGGAAAGATTAGAGGAGGGTGTGGATTCGAAGGGAGGATGGGGAGTTGATGATGGAGGAAAGATGACAGAGGAGAGGAAGCATAGGCATAGCTAGGTAGAGAATGGACGCTAGAGAAGATGTGAAAACCTCAAAGCACAAGGAATCAATAAATAGCTTTAGCTGTATGTAGAAAACAATCCTATTCAATAGTTAGGGTTTCTAAATTAGGGGCTATGCTTTCTGTTTAGCATTATGTTCTATGAATCAGAATAGACTAGATGGGTTAATTTATTTAAACATAGTTATATATATACATCAATCCATTTTGTGCATATCCTGAAATCATTGCATTCCATGAGTCGACGTCTCTTTGAGGCTTTCTATCAAACAATCCATGTGCATTGTCTATGCTTTGACAGTTTGCATACGAATCTACCAGGGTATTTGCAACTACCAAATCTACCAAAACAAATCCCCTTCTGTTATGCCTTGATGGATGTACATACCCTATTCAAAAGCTCCCATTTTTTGGCTCAGCAGGGAGGATGCTGGCAAAGGTTGTGGGATTTGACTTAACACCTGTCAATTGCATCTTCTTGAAATTTTCTAAAGCCTTTTTAGTAAATCCATTTTGTGCATATCATGCAATCATTGCAGTCTATGAGATCATATTTCTTTTAGGAATTTTGTCAAATAGTTCACATGCCTTCTCTATGACTCCACCTTTTGAATATAGGTCTACCAGGGAACTTGCAACTAATACATCTGACAAAAATCCCCTACCGTTTTGCTTTGATGGGTGTTCATACCCAGTTTGAAAGCTCCCATTTTGGGCACAAGCAGGGAAGACGTTGGTAGGGTTGTGGAATTTGACTTTACATTGCCAGTTGCATTTGCTAAAAGAAAATTCTAAAAAAACTTTTCAACAAATCCATTTCGTGCATATCTTACAATGATGGCATTCCATGAGACCTTATTTCTTGAGGCATTCTATCAAATAGATCACTCGCCCTATCTCTGCTTCCACATTTTGCATACATGTCTACCAGAGCATTTCCAACCATAATATTTGACAAAAATCCCCTTCTGTTATGCTTTAATGGATGTCCATACCCTATTTGAAAGCAACCATTTTGGCATAGGTAGAGAGGACACTGGGAAAAGTTGTGGAATTTGACCTTACACTTGTCAACTACATCTGCTTGAAGAATTTTAAAGCCTTTTCAACCAATCCGTTTCGTGCATGTCCTACACTCATTTCAGTCTATGAGACCACACTTTGTTTAGGCATTTTGTCAAATAGTTTACGTTCCTTGTCTATGATGCCATGTTTGGCATACAGGTATACCAAGACACTTGCAACTACTACATCCAACAAAAATCCCCCTTCCATTTTTCTTTGATGGATGCCCCTTCATTATTAAACTGGAGGTCTGACACTATACATTATTATGGTGGAAGCCTATTTTTCAGATTGCTTCATCTAGCATCACCAATAATCCCCATAAGAAAACTGTCCCTATTTAAAATGATGGAGACATTTCACATCTTTCACAACAATATCTCTTGCACCAATCTTGGAGATAAGTTTTGTTGCAGTGGGGCAATCAGCACATGCTCAAAGGTTCTTAACAACTCTAATAGTTGTTCCATGGGGCATGTTTAATAAACCAAATGCCATTGCCAACTTTTACCATGATGGTAGAGAAATAATTCTTTTTCCTACTCTTTCATAGCATGAGTAAAGATCTTGAATGTAGAAAGTACCTTGCTACCATTCATCTCTCAAGCCAATTGCTCCAACTTTGCGTAATATCTCCTTTGTCTATGAATGTGATCTATCTACTACAGATAAGCATGTACCATTTAGGCCCTTAAATCTAATGGTATCTAAGGATCCTTTTAATTCCCTTATCTTTCACCAATCTCTTAACAAAATTGACCCTCTCTACACCTGTCCACTTCTGCATACATGTTTGAGATAACATAAGTTGAACAACATTTTTAGGATCCAAATGAAAAATAGCATCGATGTAAATACTCATAAGCCTATATTCATATGTTATCTTCAGGAACCAAGAAACACATCCATACAAACACTACAGATTTTACTGGTATCTCAATGATAAAGTTTAGGGTGTCCTTAAGATAGCTAGCATATGCCAGAAGGTCAGCCATGTACACATAATGATCCACTGTAGGTGTAATGCAATAAGGGTTACAAATGTGATTGAGGTAGTAAAGTTTCATAATAAAGGTTAGAATGAGATGAAATGAGTAAGTAGTAAGATAAATTAGTAGCATGAGTTTATGTCTAATTGGGAATGCACGTTGGAAAGCTTGAGTACTATTATTGAAAATCTTAATAACTACTTCACCCACAATCACACCATTTTGCGACCCAAAATCTTGATAATAGGTAGATTGTCCTACAATTTTATGTCATTTTGATTGGTAAGCCAAAGTTATTATTATTATATCAATATTACTTTGGGTTAATTATGTTTAAAAGGGAAATAAACAATCCCAAGTGTAAGTGTTTACTCTATGTTAACTTATAACCTATATGTACTTAAGATTAAATCAATTTAGATTTATAATTTGGAGTGGGTGTGAGATATGTATATTGCTTTATTTAGAAACAAAATGAGGAGATAAAGAGTATTTAGCTTCGTAACTAAAGAATGATGCTAGTTAAGTGAAGCTTGACTATTTTTTTGATTTGTCTCCAAGGATACGTGACCTCTCTACCTAATATCAATCTCTGATTTTTAATATCAATATGGGAGTATAGACTATGTTTCTCTTAATTGTCAATGTGAGAAAAGTCTAAGATTAAATGTTTAGTATTCCAAATAATAGAGTATAAAATCTAACCATATTGTCTCTTAAAATGTATGAAGTCTAAGCAGGTCTTACTTATGCTTGTAGATAAGTATTCACAAAAAGTTATTCTCTCCATCATAAGGAATTTATCTTTCTATTTTAGATTAATTCAAGTTAGAATAAGTTTTTAAATCTCTTGTTAGACAGTAGATGTATTGATAGAAATAGTCCTACTATGATTGATAGTATTATGTATATAAGCCTTTGGTTTAAAAATTGAGTATTTAGAATATTTTTATGCATGGATTAGATTCAAATTTTAGAATATATAACTGATCTAGTTTTCAATAGTTTTCTAAGTATTTAAGGTTAATGGATTTATAATAAAGAATGAATCTAGGTTAGAATGTTTTGACTAATGACCTCCTTTTTGGAGTTAGTTTTGAGGAGTAAATGTCATAAGGATTTTAAATCATGTTGTCATTCTTAATAGATGATTAGAAATTATTTATGTATTGAAATCCAAATTCTAGGTAGGATGTATTGTTTAATGAAAAGTATTAAGGGAAATGATAGAAGGAATATTAATATTGTCCCGATGGATATATATGCCTTAGTCTCAATTTTTTATATTTGGGTATGTATTGCGACTTGGATTGAGTTAAAATGGGAGGGTTGTGTTGTGAGATCAGTTGAGTGTGTCTGTGGGAACTGTATTAAAATGAGACAAATCAAATATATATATGAGGGTGTGTGTGTAATTTCATTTTGGTAAATATTCCTTTTGTTGAACTTGGAAAACCTATAGTCATATTAACATTTTGTTAGTACAACTATTTGATTAATGGTAATTGTGGTAGTTTTTCTTTTATTATAACTAAACATTCAAGTTCGAATTAGTTTAAGGTTGTTATTCCTTTGATCTTTCTTTTCCTTACCTTAAGGTTGCCTTGGATAATCTTCTATCATATTGCCTAAAATAAACCTTTGTTGAGTCAAGAAGAGTAGGGATACCTTGAAACTCTCCAAAAACTCTCACAACAAAGATTAATAGAATTAAATCCTAAACCTCACACCTATAGATAGGGTTCTATTAACTAGTGAGTATTCGTCGTATGTTCTCACCATGCTTGAAATTGATCTTGGAGATCAGAAAACACTAGTCATTGGTAACATGAAACCTATCTCTAGGACAAACTTGTACAATGTTTGCCAACAAAACCAGTCCAAACAAGAAAACCTAGTTGACGTATGATCTCACCTTGCCTTCACAGATCTTGGTGATTAAAAAGCACTAGGTAATCTTGAATGGACGTAGTCACTAGAATACCCAAATTGACAAGTGGAAGTAAACTTAACTCCTTGAGTGGAAACCTGATAGGGATTCCTCAACACTAGGGCTACATGACAACTACCCCTTTTAGGTGGTCATGATAGTGGATTTAATTCCATCCTTGTTTCACATAAGTGGGTGGCAACTGACGAAGAACTATCTGGGGCGGGGAATCACCCTAGAAAGGGTTGCATACCCACTCATAGTTGCATCAAACATAGTGCAAGACAGAACTACATATTCACAATCCCCATGTCAGTTGTATCCTGAGGGGGCCTTGATCTCATGGATACATAGTATGTAGGCAATCTAGAAGGTGAAGGATGCCCCCAGTACTTAGGTCTCCCAAATATAGGGTGTTCCTTTATAATTAACATCGTAATCTTAAAAACAGAATAAAGCAAGTTAGATAACAAGAAACCTCTAGTACTTAGGTTCAAAGGGATGGTGAAACATTTAATTCTTAGCTTCTATAAATATTGTGACCTTAACTTTTTTCGTATAATGATTCTGAACTAGGTTAACATAAGAATGTCTAAGTTAGTTTTGTGCAAATGATAAGAATACAGTCATTAGAGGAAATGCAAGTTGTCAGAAATGAAGGCAAGATATAATGAAGGACTTAAGGTATGTGTGACTAGTTGTTCTTATATGTTATCTTGTGTAATGTACTTTCTCTCTTCACTAGATTTAAAATTCGTGATCTTTCCAAGACTTGATTATTTTTGAAAACTAAGCTCTAGTTCATCTAACTTCTGAAGAATCTATTAAGCATTTCTTTGCGTAAAATTTTATGAATCTACATTTCTGCATCCATTAGATCAAAATTTTTCTATCCTTAGTATTTTTTTGAATTCAGAGTTAGTATGATTTTGTTAATAAGGAGTCGGGTCCTTACATGTGGAATCAAAGCTGAGGTTCAAACACTAGGCTTGGAGGTCTACTAACCTAAAGCATGGTTTACAAGAATTAAGATATAAGATGTTATAATATGATGTTAATGATATTTCCCCCACTTGTGATCTAATGATTGACTAGTTATTGATAGACATGAAGAGAAACATACAAAACCAAGGAAAGGGTAAGGTCGTAGATAAACACTCCCTAGAGGGTGAGGTGGATAGCTTGATATCACTGACGATATGTGTGTAATGAGACAATAGTAGTTTGGTACATGACAACTATGTAAACTTATGGATTCTCTTTTATGAGGTGGATATCATATTCTATGTCTAACACCTTTTGTGGCATATTTTAATGGATCTTTTCATGATGGCATGTTGATGTTGTGTGGGGCATGTGACTATTCATGTGGATTTCTATACAGATATATGATAAGGTTATCCCAGGTTGTGTGGGGAATACTTATTGTGAATGGTGATTTATCATGTATCTCTATGGTTTGAGACCACTGTATGATTTATCTATTTTAGCGGTAGTAAGTCCACCTAGTTCCCCTACTCCCCTTAGGTGGTCTTGTTGTAAGGCTACATGGTGATTGTAATGTGTAAATTTTATGAGATTGTTGGATTATTTATTCTTGTGTTAAAGGTTTTACTTAAGTGTTAAGCCAACAATGTTTTGTTTCTTTGGGTTAATTAGTTGTTTTAATTTTGAGATGGTTCATTTGCCTCAAGGACTTGTTCTTGGTTAAATTTGGGATGTTGCAATGGTTGTTATCTTTGATCTTCACTTCTTCTATGCCTTTTTTTATTTTAATGTATTCTAATTGAGGAATTAACTTATAGACTTGTTTTACTTAATCCTCCTTGATTTGAGGCATTTTATTGTTGCAACCATTGGTATGTGTGGAGTAATGTGATTTCTGTAAAACTATCATATCCAGGAGGGGCCCCTGGCAGATTGTATGGGGGAGTAGGTGGTTTGGGGAATTCTATTGTGAGGATGGGGGTTGTAAATGCGACTGGTATGGGACAATCATAATCCGTCCCCCTAGACCTATGTGTGTGATTCTTGCATACCTTCCTATTAGAGGATAATATCTTAAACAAACATGAGAAATGTAGTAGGAAATGTGAGGAGGGGTCCTTTGAGAGGGCCCTGAGAACATGTTTCCTTTTTGGTTAATTGGCACTAAGGTGTGAATGGTATTGGTTTCCTTTGGAGGTGAGATTATATGGTTTTATGGCTAATTGGATATTGACACAGTGGTTCTATATTTATATGGTTATTCATACATTGGATATATGGTGTTGTGGCACTATGGATTACTCAGTGGCATATTGGTCCTTGTCCTCCCCATAAGTACCCATTTTGTTGAGCCTCGTGGTGTTAGTCATATGAGGTCATTATGATGAGTGTAAATTGATACATGTGAGTATAGTCATCATCATGTGTGTTTTACCTATGAGAGGCATGTGAGGTGGAGGGACCTCTAGTTTAAATGATGTGTAAATACTAGTGAATGTTGTGATCCTACCTTAAGTATGTGATACATGGTATCTATCTTGGGGAGAAGGGTTTTGTGGACATAATGCGTGATCCACTTATGCATGCCCTTTATCATAGTTGTACATGGGTGTGTTGGAGTACATGACCACTGAGAGCGGGGGGTGAATCAGTGGTCTATAATCTTTAAAATCTTTTTGTACCTTTTAATTTACAAGACAGAGAGTGAAAGAGACATCAATGATCTATCAAACACATATGCACAAGTATGATGATGAATAGTGTGAATGGGACCTTATGAGCAAAACATTAGGATACACACACATAGAGGCAATTAACATAAACCATAACACATGTTTTTGATGAGTGGAAAATCCTCATAGGGATAAAAAACCACTCTAAAAATTTGTCTCACTGGCTTAATAGAATCTCACTGATTACAACAATTGTCTCACTAACATACATGCCTCACTGGCAACAAACAGGCCTCACTGACCATGTAAGTCTCACTGGCAAAATATGACCATAAGAAAGAAAAACTCAATTTAAGGGATTTCCCTAATTCTCTACAATACACCAAATGTCTTAACCCTCTTCATCACACATCCAATCTTTCTAAGGATATATTGCATGCTTTTTGCATCAAAAGATAGACCTTCTCTGATATTAAAACCTTCTCTACAATTGGCTGCATATTGTCTTCCTTATACTTGATTCACCCCTGCAAAAACATTTCATTCATCTCTCTCAATCACCTAAATCACCTGCATAATATCATACAAAAACCCATATGCAATATACATTCAAACTCTTATTCATGATTCTTAGTCAAGGGATGTATTCTCCTTTATATTTCAGTTTTCACACCTTTCTTTTTCACATCCATTTAACTCATCAAAGCACCTGCAATTTCTTTTCAAAAACCTCACACAAATAATATCTTCAATGCTGTATTTTTGTCCTCAATAAAAATCCCATTCACCATGAACCTACAATGTCATTAAAAATAGAATGACTCTTCATTTCCCTCTTCTCTCCATATTCCTTCTCCTTTCAAAAACAACTCTTCAATAATCACCATTCATCTCCAATAATATTTTTAATCCAACTACTCTTTGTGAGAGAAAATAAAAAATCTCTTTCTTATTCAGACCCACTTCTCCAAAAGGCTTCAGCATGAAGATATGACAAAATTCACAATAATCCTCATACATCCTTTAATAAAAGGTATTAAAAAAAACTAACACTTCTGTACTTTAAAAAAAATAAACTTCCACCTTTTTATCTTCCATGCCACGAGTAGGGAGAATAAAAATAGAAAAAATATTCTTAAATTAGTGCTTTTAAATCTCTAAGAGATTCTACCTTTTAAGAGGCTAAAAATATCCTTAAAAAGTCAAAACATTGTAGTCACATTGAATTGATGGCCAACTACACGTTAATGTGCAAGCCTGAGGAGTGGGAGATCAAGTTTGAATAATGGCCATTGATTTTCATATGCACTCCTTTAACAATTTAAAACTTAGCCTTTGATTCTTTCTTGGCACCCACACGCTCATATAGAAGACCATTCCCATCGATAGAAAGGGAAGAAGGGGCTGGTCACGAAGATGACTAAAGACCCCTTTAGCAGGTCAACTTAAGTGGAGTGACATGTGACAGTAGGTCAAAATATAACATAAAGTGTAAATGTCATATATGGTTAGCTTTAGGTCATTAGAAAGGTATAACATAGGATTTTAGGGTTTAAGAGCTTATAAGAATGACTTTAGGAAACCCTAACTCCACCATAGTCATCTTGACATTAGAGATCTATCTAAGTTGTAGAGAGACTATGCCCAAAAGAAATTTTCTTGACATAGATGATTTACATTATTGCACCAAAATCAAGTGATCAAATTTGTGTCAAATTGCATCAAGCATTTCTTTGAACCAACACCAAAACACCATGAAGGAATGAGCAAACATCTAAACCTCTTAATTCTTCCATACCAACTGCCTTCAACTCTACCATCAGAGAGGTCTACAACATTAGAGAACATCATGAGATTTGCATCAACATTATAGGACAACGATCAACATTAGAGGATAGTGATCAATTGTGAAGTATAGATTTGCATCAACATGGAAACACAGTGCCTTGGAATCAACAACAAACCACACCACTGCAACCCTGATCAGATTTATGAAAGATGACAACTTTTTGAAGATGACACATCCAATCAACCATACAAATCATCTATCTTGATCCAAACCAAGACAAGTCTTGATACAACTCTCAACACCTGATAATGATCATCCTGAAGCAAGAACACTAACATTATTGAAGCATGAACTCTATGCAACTCCTAAAACATAATCACCAAGATATGAACTCCAACCTTTGACATTTTCACATCAACCAACTTATTCACCATAATAACTCATGAACAATGAAGCTCATGTGAATTCCTGAATCATGGCAAACAACATGACTGATGAAGCATGAGAATTCTGTGAACTCTGCAATATGATGTATGAAGATCATGACAACTCAAGCATGAGTGATCATATGAATATCTCTCTAATAAACAATGACAACAAACTTTGCATCAACAACTCAACACCTTTTTGACATCAATGACAATCAACCTCCATCAATCTCCCCCTTTGTCATTGATGGAAAAACTACATGATGCTTTCTCTTTCTCTCCCCCTTTTTGACATTAGATGACAAAGGATGAATTAACTCCCCCTGTCTTGGACTCCAAATAGCAATACTCACTTAGCATTTAGTCCAAATGCCTTGTTTTAGATTCTTCAACTTAGACTCAATATCCATTCATCAACTCAACATAAAGTATTGTTCCAAGAAGGCACATCTGACCTAATGAAGACAACTTTGACAAACCAGCATGATCATCACAATGATTATCCATAAGCATGATTTGCAATCAACACCATTACTAAGGAAAATGTGAGCACCCAATATAAACTATATCAATTCATACCACTGCTTGCACTATAAATCATGAAAGAGATTAGAATAGGTCTATGACATTGATCATTTTGCAGAAACACCACAATGAGACACCTCAATAAGATCTGTGACTTACCTCAACTTCAACTCTTGAGCCAAGTTTCATGACAAGATAAACACCCATAGCATGAAGCATTCTAACCATGCTCTCATACACTAATGTCTAAAATTCTAACATAAAAGATCTACTAGACCAAAGAAGGTCTGCTGCACCAATAAGTCAATCAACACCATCAATACAAAGTGTTGCACCATGACTGTCACTAAGAAGACTGAATACTATGTTGATAACCCTAGTCATGTCATGTAACTCATTGCTCTTTGTTTCCACTTCAGCATACATGGCTTGTTCCAAAGAATAAAATGCACATAACAAGAGGGACAATCACTACTCATCATTCAAGAAAACTTTATGCATCAACAAGTAAGAAAAACATTATCATAAGATATATCAACAATGCATCAAGCATGATAACCACTACATGTATCACTGCCCTCTTCAACGTCTTCATTGTCAATATAATAAACCATTAAGAGAAAACTATTCATTCAACATGTCACTATCCTTCACAAAGAAAGTACTGTTATTGCAACATTGCAAACCACATAAGATACGCACACATATCTACCTCAGTACTTTGCATACATATCTATTTGGATACCTGCAACTCTATCAAATATGAAACTTGAACAATCATGAGGCTGGCAACTTGAGAAAATTTCTGAAATCTTGAGTAGAAATGCAAATAGTGTGGAGAGAGCAAACTTCATATAGCAATATAATAAATACTGAGATCATATGATTTCATAAATCATATTCTTTGATAAACTTCAAGTCTGCAACAAAAGAGTAATCTTCATACAGTCAAAAAGAACAAAAACTATCAATGAATGTTGTCCTACTCAAAGCTATCAGACCCCTCCATTTCAAGGTATCATTGATTGTCCACTATACAGTATTGACTGTCATGACAAATAATAATTGAGATGACAAAGTTGTCATGACCTAATCCTATTTCTTGTACCTTGTCAATGCACTATTAGAAATTAAATCATGCAATCATGATTCTTGATTGTAGTAGAGTCCTCATTGTATTCAATTGTTTCTCACTATCTACCATGGAAGATATCAAGTAATCATACACAATCCTCTTCCTACAATATAGGTTGACTTCTCATGTACCTCTGTCCTGAAATCAGTCTTTAACAATGTAACATCAAAGATTTATCTTGTTTAACAGTCCTCAAACCTTGCACATGACTTCAATGATGTCCTTGCACTAACCTACAGAGATCACTATGCTTGCAAATAACAACTCTGATGTTAGATCCAACATATAGTAAACACTGATCCACTATAAAATAGCCTTTGTCATGCCACTGTTATAAAGACTACTCCTCAGCCAACATATGCTAACATCTAATGTGAGCTCCTTGAGTACACCCTGTCATAAAATTTCTTGACATGAAACATTCTAGCAAACATTATCAGACATGAATCCAATAGCATGATAAACAAGACAAGATCACCATATTGACATGTACCAAATGATCTCTTGAAACTTATTGAGGGTAAATGATAGGACATTGGACAAATCCCCCTCACTTCATGCTATATCTTATGCAATGGATGATATGACTTGTGCAAGATAAACAAGTTTAGGATCTATCTTCTCTTGGATGCACAAGTTTAGGATCTATCTTCTCTTGGCTTTGTTTTAGTCTCCAAACTTTCACGGGTTCTTTCTTCTTCCAAACCTTTTCAACAATTTTCCTTTTCCAACTTTTCAAACAAGATGATGCTATTCTTTCATGCATTCTGCAGTTTCTTTGTATGTGACCAACATTATTGCACTTGTAACACACTTGATCAACATTAGATTGACTTCTTCTGCAATCAACTACTTTGTGTCCAAAATGATTACAGGTATAATAATAACAAAAAAATGAATAATTATACATGTACATATATGGTTGCCTTGTTGGAGTAGCTCTTCTTAGATTTCTTCTTTGGTTGTGCATTTTGATAAAATCATCTTTAGTTTTCAACTCAGCTTTAATCTTCTTTTTGCTTTTACGAGCAGCAACATGATGACTTAGATCAATTTTCTTTCTAGGAGTCTCTTTGATTTTATAAGTCTGTCCTTCTTCATATCCTAGGCTAGTAGTGTCCTTGTAAAGTTTTTGTTTCCTCAACATGTCATTCAACTTGTTTGTGCTTTCTTCAAACTCCTGATATTTCTTGGATAGAACCTTGAGACCTTCATAATCTTTTCTTAGATTGACAATTTTAACCTCTAGTTTTAGCCATTCAATAGATTTGATTTCACATTTAGACTTAGTAACATCTATTATTCTCTTGGCCTCTTCAATCTCAGTCTTTAGGCTGATAATCAATTTGTCTGATTCATTAATTTGTGTCCTTAAATTCACAATCTAATTTCTTGCCTCTTCAAGATCAGAAGATACTCTTTCAAGATCTGAAAGTGCTTTGTACTTGGATTCTTTTTCTTGTTGTAGCTGCAACTCTAATCTTTGGTTCTCCTTTTTGTATTTCTTGATCTCACGTAGAGCACATATGAGTTCTCCTTCTATATCAACTTCACACTCTTGTTCATCATCACTCATAATGTGATCTCCTTCTTCTGAATCAGATTTGACCTCATCTCCTTCATATGAATGTCTCCTTTCATTGTCACTTTCCTCAAACACCAAGTTGTCCTCTCCTTCAAGTACATCACCTTGATAGATTCTAATCAACTCCTTCCACACATCCTGAGTTGTTTCACAATGCATAACTTTACAAGAAACTTCATTAGATAATCCAGACATAATAGCCTTCTTTGTTGTATGATTGCATTCATAAGCCTCTTTGTTACTTGTAGTATTAGGTGATTGAGAGGAAATAAAATACCCATTTTCAACTGACATCCACACACCATACCCTAAAAAGGATAGATAGACTTGCATTCTAATATACCAAAAAAAAAAAATCTGAACCATCAAAGAAAGGAACTCTAGAAAACTCTTTCTCTAATTTAATACTGACTCAACTTGTAAGACATTGCTATCAACCAATTGTGGATCAACATTTGAGTTTGGTATAGATGGTGTCTTTTGACCAGTATGTGACTTGACATTTCTCTTGCCCTTATTTCTTCTACACTTTCCCATGGTACTCCACTATCAGGACCTACCCAAGCCTGTTAGACTTCTATAGGGAACCTATGTTGCAAGTATGGGCCTAACTGGTGTTGTCATTGATGTCAACATACTCCTGTTGCATTGATGATAAGGATTGGATGAGCTGTGTGCTAAGGATATTGAGAAAATTAGTCCTAACCAGGAACAGAGAAGAACAATGAAGACAGTGAACTAAAGGTCCTAGCTAAGATAAAGATCAAAGGATGCGCATCAAAGGGTTTATAGATATGTGTCTTAAGATGATCCAATAAAGATTTTAGAGGTTCGCATCAAGATCTGAAGAAGTTGTGGCCGCTCAAGCAAAACTGGTTCTAGCAGTTGTTCAGAGGTGACAGAGTGACACAGATAGGTCCAGTAAGATCCGGAAATGAAATATCTTGTTCTACAGATTTGGTGAAGTGTTTAGGAAGTCAATGTGAATTGAAAACTCAATTGGGTCATGGTCTGGAGGTCTACAAGCATCTATTCCATTGTAACAATGATGACAGACTATGTTCTTAAGGCTCCAGATGAAGGAGATATGGATTTCAGTAAGTAGATGTAGTGTGGATGTTCTTGGTGATTCAGGCAAGCTTGTGGAGGTCTTTGGATCGTGTCTATTTCATGTTGGTAGTCCGCATTAGATTTTGGGCTTGCAACTAAAGAATAACTTCTAGATAATGGTGTTCTTCCTAACTCTGGCCAACCAGATGAGTTACACATCCTCTGGATGATCTTGAAGATGTAATGTGAAGATTGGCGTGTTCCTAGAAGAAGATTGAAGTCTTAGATCTGTGTGGCCGACAGTGTGTTGATCCACGTGAAGTCTTTTGTAATTAGTCATGTTGTATTTATGTATTTGATCTATAATGTTTGCGACTTAGATGATCATTCCTAATTTGATGTCTTGTATAAATAAGGAATTGTAAAGTCATTCCAAAGACCATCTTTGTGGGATGAGAGTGTGGTAAAGAGAAGAGGAGCAAAAGGCAAAGCAAAAGTATTAGGCTTAAATGGAACTGATTCAAGCATGGTAAAGATGCTATTCTCCAGTTCAAGTATGTGATACTTATTATTTTGTAGACAATGTGTCTCTTGTAGGCAGTGGGCCTCTTGTAAGCAGTGTGCTCGGGCGGTGAGCCCTAATTGGTATGTGCCATTTTATTCTTTCTATTCTTCTAACACAGAATATAATCTTGGGTTAATCACCCCATGGTTTTTCCCTTAACCAGGTTTTCCACGTCAAAATCTTGGTGTCTTATGTGTTGATGTGTATCTGCTCTTGATTTAATGTATTATGTTTCCATGATTGATTTATAATTATGCTGCTGAATTACAAAGTGGATTTAAGTGTTTAATTGGAAGAAAGTTTTGGACAACTGATTCACCCCCCCTCTCAATTGTCTGTCTTGAATCCAACAATTGGTATCAGAGCTAAGTTCCTCTAAAAGAGCTTAACTACTTGAGTAGATCCAGGATGTCATCCTACAAGAAGGATAGTCCAAAGTTTGATGGAACCAATTTTAATCTTTAGAAAATTCATATGTAATGTCACTTGCAATGTATGGGAATGCAGTACTGGACCATGGCTTCAACAAAGTATACTCCTCCACAGAATGGCCCAAAAACCACAAATGAAATCACAGATGCTGAAAATAATCTACGGACTAAAGAAGCTCTTCTAAGTGCCTTGTCTGATTCAGAGCTGACAAATGTTGTTGACCTACAAACTACTTTTGAGATTTGGGAAAAACTGGAACTTCTACATGAAGGAGACAAGTATGTTAAATGTGCAAGGATAAAGAGTCTGAAAGGAAAATTCAAAAATCTGAAGATGAGAGAAGATGAAAATATCACTACTTTTATACCAAGAGTAAATGAGCTTGTTTGTGGCATTAGATGTGCTAGTGGAGTCTTGGATGAAGATAAGATTATTGGCAAAGTTCTTAGATCCCTTCGTACTTCTTATAAATACAAGGTTGCTTCTATCAAAGAATTCAGAGCCCATTCAGGTGTCACAAGAGATCAATTGGTTGGTAAATTGGCTGCATTTGAATTGACTGAGTTTGGAGATACCCCCCAAGACTGAATCTGCATTCAAAGCCAGTGCCTCTATAAAAGGTAAACAAAGGTTTGATCCGGGAGAGAACTCTTCAAGGAAACTATAATGGTATGAAAAAGCAAGAAAAGACCTGGATAAAGAAGAAGTAGAAACTACTAAACTTGAAGCCCTTATTGCAAAAAGACTGCCAAGAGGATCCGATAAGTATGAAGGGAAATTGCCTTTTAAGTATTTTAACTGCAATAAGATTGGTCATTTTGCCTCAAGGTGTCCAGAAAGATTTTCAAGGCCAAATCCTAACAGATCAAGGTTCCAAAAGAATTGTTACTATGTTCATGAAGAGGATGATAATGAAGGAGTAACAGATGATGAATCAGAGATAGGAAACAAATATGGAAATGATTGGGTGTTTATTGCCATCAAGGAAGAAGATCCAATGCCTTCTGAATCTGTCAATCTTAAAGTTGTAGAAAGAGCTCTGGCTGCCCAAGTTGAAGAAAAAGGATGATTGGGTCATTGACAGTGGATGCTCTCACCATATGATAGGTGACAAAAGTAAGTTCATAGATTTGGAAAGGTATGAAGGAGGAGTGGTAAAGTTTGGTGATAATTCTGCTAGTAGAATCAGAGGTAGAGGAACTATTTCTTTTGATGGAAAGAACAAAACCAGTAATGTACTGTATGTTGAAGGATTGAAGCACAATCTTCTCAGTGTTGGACAGCTGGTGGGCAAAGGCTATGATCTCCAATTCAAGAATGGAAAATGCAAGATCTTTGAAAGTTTTAGAATAGAGATTGCATCTGGTACTCAAACAAAAAGGTAATATCTTCCATTTAGTTGGTACTGGTAAAAGTTGTCTATTTGTGCAAATTGATCAGAGTTGGTTATGGCATAGAAGGATGTGTCATGTGAATTTTGATAATATCATCAAGATAAGCAACACTTAGGTTGTAAGAGATCTTCCAAAACTGGTGAAACCTACAAATAGTTTGTGCAAAGAATGTCAGTTGGGGAAACAAAGCAGAGTCTCATTCAAAAGTAAGGAACAATCTTCTACCAGATTATTGGACTTAGTTCATACTGATCTATGTGGTTTGACAAGAATTAGGAGTGTGCAATGTGATAGATACTTCATGTTATCAATTGATGACCATTCTCAGATGATGTGAGTTACTTTTCTGAAAGAGAAAACAGAAGCTCTTGAGAAATTCAAAATATTCAAGGCTATGGTAGAGAATGAAAATGGATTAAAATTAAAATGTCTGAGGTCTGATAGAGGTGGAGAATTCACATCCGGTGAGTTCATAGAATCCTGTGAGAAACATGGAATAAAGAGACAGTTGTCTGCTCCTAGGACTCCACAGTAGAATGGAGTAGTGGAGAGAAAGAACTGGACCATCCAGGAAGCATCTAGGACCATGATGATGGAAGTAAATGTTCCTCAAATCTATTAGAGAGAAGTTGTCAACACTACAGTCTATACTCTCAATCGAGTACAAATCAGAAGCAATACCGGTAAGACTCCTTATGTACTTTGGCTTGGCATTACTCCTACTGTGAGGTATTTCAGAGTCTTTGGTAGCAAATGTTACATTAAAAGAGATGAAGATCTAAGAAAATTTGATGCTAGAAGTGATGAAGGAATATTCTTGGGTTATTCTACTCAAAGCAAAGCATACCGGTGTTATAATAAGAGATTAAGGAAGATTGTGGAAAGTACAAATGTGAAGGTTGATGAAGGAATTGAAAAACCCTCAAGGTTTTATGAATATGATGAAGATGATCAAAGTAATGTTTTTGTTCAAGAAGTCCAAGATCCCTCTGAAATTCAAATTCAAACTGATCCGGTAAATTAGGAAGAAGAGATAAGTTTGAATGAACCTGTTCAAGAATCAGAAGTGCAAGAAACTCCCAAAGTTCCCAGGTATGTAAGACTGAATCACTTTGAAAATTAGATTATAGGTGATAAAAGCAAAGGTGTACAAATAAGAAGAAGGATTGCTCAAGATTTAGAAGAGTATTGTCCGATTTCAAAAGTTGAACCTAGGGTAGTGAATGAAGCTTGCAATGATAAAAACTGGACTAAGGCAATGGAGGAAGAACTAATGCAAATTGAGAAGAATCACACATGGGATCTTGTTCCCAGACCTAAAAACAAGAATGTGATTGGAACCAAATGGGTCTTCCAGAATAAACTAAATGAAATTGGTGAAGTAATCAGAAATAAAGCTAGATTGGTCTGCAAGGGTTATTCTCAAATAGGAGTTGATTTTGAAGAAACTTTTGCTCCAGTGACAAGAATTGAAGCAATCAGATTATTTCTTGCTTTTGCTGCCTTCAAGGATTTCAAAGTGTATCAAATGGATGTCAAGTCTGCCTTCCTGAATGGTGACTTGGAAGAAGAAGTATACATTGAGCACCTGGATGGATTCCAATTGTCTGATCATAGTGATATGGTCTGCAAGTTGAAGAAAGCATTGTATGGACTCAAGCAAGCCCCAAGAGCTTGGTATGAAAGATTGGATAAGCATCTTTTGAAGATTGGTTTTAACAAAGGTATTGCTGATAGTAATTTGTACTTCAAAATTGATAATGAAAATATCTTGATTGTTGAAGTATTTGTTGATGATATCATTTTTGGAGGAAGAGACAGTAATTACAAAACCTTTGCAAATCAAATGAAAAGTGAATTTGAGATGTCCATGCTTGGGGAAATGAATTTCTTCTTGGGTTTGCAAATCATTCAAACTAAGAAAGGAATCTTTATTTCTCAGACCAAATATGTGAAAGAATTGTTGAAGAAATTTGGGATGGAAGAGTCAAAACCAATGAGTACTCCCATGGCAACCGGATGTAAATTGAGCAAATATGATGACTCTCCTAAGACTGATAAGAAAAAGTACAGGTCAATGATTGGAGGATTGTTGTATCTCACTCAAACTAGACCTGATATTATGAATGTTGTTGGTCTTGTTGCTAGATTCCAAGCTGATCCTAGAGAATCTCATGTCATGGCAATCAAGAGGATTTTTAGGTATCTAAAAGGGATAGTTGAGTATGGTTTGTGGTATCCTAGAGATCATAATTTCTCTCTTCATGCATATATAGATGCGGATTGGGCAGGAGATGTGGATGACCGGAAGAGTACCAGTGGTGGAGCATTCTTTTTGGGAAAGAGATTAGTTTCTTGGCTGAGCAAGAAACAAGAGGCAATATCTCTGTCCACTGCAAAAGCAAAATATATTGCAGCAGCAGGTAGTTGCACTCAAGTTTTGTGGATGAAGCAAATGCTAAGAGACATAAGAGTGGAGTATGAGGAGCCAATCACAATCTTCTGTGATAATTCAAGTGCAATAAATATATCTAAGAATCCAGTGTTGCATTCAAAGACCAAACATATATCCATCAAGTTTCACTTTTTGAGAGAGCAAGTGAACAAGAATGAAGTTAGATTAGAGTATGTGCCTTCCAAGGATCAGATTGCAGATATCTTTACCAAACCTCTACCTAAGGACTCTTTTGAGTATCTCAGGGAGAAGTTAGGGGTTATTACCCCTCCAATGATGAACTAAGGTGCACTGATGTGCATCAGTCTGGTCTATATCATAGTCATATCTTGTGGTCTGGATTGATGATGGGGAGCTGCTACTCAGGGGGAGCAGCTAGTACGATTCAGAAGTGGTGAAGATGCAAGTATGTGCCCTTTGCCATTGATGTCAAAGGGGGAGAGTGTTGCAAGTATGGGTCTAACTGATGTTGTCATCAATGTCAACATACTCCTGTTGCATTGCTGAAAAGGATTGGATGAGCTGAGTGCTGAGGATATTGAGAAAATTAGTCCTAATCAGGAACAGAGATGAATAGTGAAGACAGTAAGGTAAAAGTCCAAGATAAGATGAGGATCAGAGGATGTGGTTTAAAGTGATCCAATAAAGATTTTAGAGGTCTGCATGAAGATCTGAAGAAGTTGTGGCAGTTCAAGTAAAACCGGTTCTGACAGGTGTTCAAAGGTGACAGAGTGACACAGATAGGTCCAGTGAGATCCGGAAATGCATTATCCTATTCTATGGATTTGAGGGAGTTTTGAGGAAGTCTTGGTGAAGTGTCAACTTGATTTGTTCATGGTTTGAAGGTCAGCAAGCATCTATTCCTTTTTGACAGTGGTGACAGATTATGTTCTTGAGGTTCCAGATGAAGGAGAGAAGGATTTCAGTAAGCAGATGAAGTGTGGATGTTCTTGGTGATTCAGGTAATCTTGTGGAGGTCTTTGGATCATGTCCATCTTGTGTTGGTGGTCTGCATTGAAGTTGGAGCTTGCAATTGAAGAATATCTTCTAGATGATGATGTTCTTCCTAAGATTGGCCAACTGGATGTATTACACATCTTGCGGATGTTCTTGTAGATGTTTACCAACTTAGATGATTATTCCTAAGTTGATGCCTTGTATAAATAAGGCATTGTAAAGTCATTTCAAAGGGTGTCTTGTGGAGATGTGAGTGTTGTAGAGAGGAAGAGAGCAAAAGGCAGAGCAAAAGTTTTGGGACTTAAATGGAATTAATTCAAGCATGGTGAAGATGCTATTCACTAGTTCAAGTATGTGATTTTGTAGACAGTGAGTCTATTGTAGGTAGTGAGCCTCTTGTGAGCAATGTGCTCGGGTAGTGAGCCCTAATTTTCATCTGCCATTTTGTTCTTTCTATTCTTCTAACAAACAATACAATCTTGGGTTAATCACCCTGTGGTTTTTCCCTTAACCAGGTTTTCCACGTCAAAATCTTGGTGTCTTATGTGTTGATGTGTTTCTGCTCTTGATTTAATGCATTATGTTTGCATGATTGATTTATTGATATGCTGCTAAATAACAAGAAGGATTTAAGTGTGTAATTGGAAAGAAAGTTTTAGACAACTAATTCAACCCCCCTCTCAGTTGTCTGTCTTGAATCTAACAATTGGTATCAGAGCTAGGTTCGTCTAAAAGAGGTTAACCGCTTGGGGAGATCCAAGATGTCATCCTACAAGAAGGATAGTCTGAAGTTTGATGGAACCAATTTTAATCTTTGGAAAAGTTGGATGAAATGTCACTTGTAATGTATGGGAATGCAGTATTAGACCATGGCTTCAACAAAGTATACTCCTCCACAGGGTGGTCTGAAAGCCCCAAATGAAATCACAGATCCTGAAAACAATCTGCGGACTATAGAAGCCCTTCTAAGCACATTATCTGATTCAGAGCTTTCAAATGTTGTTGACCTACCAACTGCTTTTGAGATTTGGGAAAAACTGGAACTTCTGCATGAAGGAGACAAGTATGTTAAATGTGCAAGGCTACAGAGTCTGAAAGGGAAATTTGAAAATCTGAAGATGAGAGAAGATGAAAATATTACTACTTTTATGCCAAGAGTAAATAAGCTTGTTTGTGGAATTAGATGTGCTAGTGGAGTCTTGGATGAAGATGAGATTGTTGGCAAAATTCTTAGATCCCTTCCTGCTTCTTATAAAATCAAGATTGTTGCCATTGAAGAATTCAGAGCCCATACAACTGTCACAAGAGATCAATTGGTTGGTAAATTGGCTGCATTTGAAATGATCGAGTTTGGAGATGCCCCCCCAAGACTGAATCAACATTCAAAGCTAGTGCTTTTGTAAAAGGAAAACAAAGGTTTGATCCAGGAGAGAACTCTTCAAGGAAACTATCATGGTATGAAAAAGCAAGAAAAGACTTGGAAGAAGAAGAAATTGAAACTGCTCAACTTGAAGCTCTTATTGCAAAAAGACTACCAAGAGGATCTGGTAAGTATGAAGGGAAATTGCCTTTTAAGTGTTTTAACTGCAATAAGATTGGTCATTTTGCCTCAAAGTGTTCGAAAAGATTTTCAAGGCCAAATCCTAACAGATCAAGGTTCCAAAAGAATTGTTAATATGTTCATGAAGACAATGATAATGAAGGAGTAACAGATGATGAATCAGAGATAGGAAACAAATCTGGAAGTGATTGGGTGTTTATTGCCATCAAGGAAGAAGATCCAATGCTCTCTAAATCTATCAATCATAAAGTTGTAGAAAGAGCTCTAGCTGCCCAAGTTGAAGAAAAGGATGATTGGGTCATTGATAATGGATGCTCTCACCATATGACAGGGGACAAAAATAAGTTCTTAGATTTGTAAAGGTATGAAGGACGAGTGGTAAAGTTTAGTGATAATTCTGCTGGTAGAATTAGAGGTAGAGGAACTATTTATTTTGATGGAAAGAACAAAACTGGTAATGTATTATATGATGAAGGATTAAAGCACAATCTTCTCAGTGTTGGACAATTGGTGGACAAAGGCTATGATCTCCAATTCAAGAATGGAAAATGCAAGATCTTTGAAAGTTCCAGAATAGAGATTGCATCTGGTACTCAGACAAAAGGTAATATCTTTCATTTAGTTGGTACCGGTAAAAGTTGTCTATTTGTACAAGTTGATCAAAGTTGGCTATGGCATAGGAGGATGTGTCATGTGAATTTTTATAATATCTTCAAAATAAGCAACACTCAGGTTGTAAGAGATCTTCCAAAACTGGTGAAACCTACAAATAGTTTGTGCAAAGAATGTCAGTTGGGAAAACAAAGTAGAATCTCATTTAAGAGCAAATAATAATCTTCTACCAGAATATTGGACTTAGTTCACACTAATCTATGTGGTCCAGCAAGAATCAAGAGTGTGCAAGGTGATAGATACTTTATGCTACTAATTGATGACTACTCCCGGATGATGTGGGTAACTTTTCTGAAAGAGAAATCAGAAGCTTTCAAAAAGTTCAAAATATTCAAGGCTATGGTAGAGAATGAAACTAGATTGAAATTAAAGTGTCTGAGGTCTGATAGAGGTGGAGAATTCACATCCGGTGAGTTCATAGAATTCTATGAGAAACATAGAATAAAGAGACGATTGTCTGCTCCTAGGACTCCACAACAGAATGGAGTAGTGGAGAGAAAGAACTAGACCATCTAGGAAGCATCTAGGACAATGATGATGGAAGCAAATGTTCCTCAGATCTATTGGAGAGAAGCTGTTAGCACTGCAGTCTATACTCTAAATTGAGTTCAAATCAGAAGCAATACCGGTAAGACTCCTTATGAACTTTGGTTTGACATCACTCCTACTATGAAGTATTTCAGAGTTTTTGGTAGCAAATTTTACATCAAAAGAGATAAAGATCTAGGCAAGTTTGATGCTAGAAGTGATGAAGGAATATTCTTGGGTTACTCTACTCAAAGCAAAGCATACTGATGTTATAACAAGAGATTGAGAAAGATTATAGAAAGTACAAATGTGAAGGTTGATGAAGGAATTGAAAAACCCTCAAGGTTTTATGAATATGATGAAGATGATTAGAATGATGTTCTGACTCAAGGAGCCCAAGCCCCTTCTGCAATTCAGATTCAAACTGATCCAGTAAATCAGGAAGGAGAGATGAGTTTCAATGAGCTTGATCAAGAATCAGAAGTGCAAGAAACTTCCAAAGTTCCCAGGTATGTAAGACTGAACCACTCTGAAGATCAGATCATAGGTGATAAAAGCAAAGGTGTACAAACAAGAAGGAGAATTGCTCAAGATTTAGATGAATATTGTCTGATAACAAAGATTGAACCTAAGACAGTAAATGAAGCTTGCAATGATGAAAACTAGACTAAAGAAATGGAGGAAGAGCTGATGCAAATAGAGAAAAATCACACTTGGGATCTTGTTCCTAGACCTAGAAATAAGAATGTGATTGGAACAAAATGGGTCTTCCAGAACAAACTAAATGAAGTTGGTGAAGTAATTAGAAATAAAGACAGATTTGTTTGCAAGGGTTACTCTCAAATAGAAGGAGTTGATTTTGAAGAAACTTTTTCTCTGGTGGCAAGAATTGAAGCAGTCAGATTATTTCTTACTTTTGCTGCCTTTAAGGACTTCAAAGTATATCAGATGGATGTCAAGTTTTCCTTCTTGAATGGTGACTTAGAAGAAGAAGTATACATTGAGCAACCGGATGGATTTCAATTGTCTGATCATGGTGATATGGTCTGCAAGTTGAAGAAAGCTCTATATGGACTAAAGCAAGCCCCAAGAGCCTGGTATGAAAGATTGGATAAGAATCTTTTGAAGATTGGTTTAAGCAAAGGTACTACTAACAGTAATTTGTATTTCAAAATTGATCATGAAAACATCTTGATTGTTGAAGTGTTTGTTGATGATATCATTTTAGGAGGAAGAGATAGTATATGTAAAACCTTTGTAAATCAAATGAAAAGTTAATTTGAGATGTCCATGCTTGGGGAAATGAATTTCTTCTTGGGTCTACAAATCACTCAAACAAAGAAAGGAATCTTAATTTCTCAGACCAAATATGTGAAAGAATTGTTGAAGAAATTTGGGATGGAAGACTCAAAACCAATGAATACTCCCATGGCAACTGGATGTAAATTAGGCAAAGATGATGACTCTCCTAAGATTGATCAGAAAAAGTACAAGTCAATGATTGGAGGATTGTTGTATCTCACTCAAACTAGACCTGACATTATGAATGTTGTGGGTCTGGTTGCTAGATTTTAAACTGATCCTAGAGAATCTCATGTCATGGCAATCAAGAGGATTTTTAGATATCTAAAAGGAACAGTTGAGTATGGATTGTGGTATCCCAGAGATCATAATTTCTCTCTTCATGCATATACAGATACGGATTGGGCAGGAGATGTGGATGACTGGAAAAGTACCAGTGGTGAAGCATTCTTTTTGGGGAAGAGATTGGTCTCTTGGCTAAGCAAGAAACAAGAGGTAATATCTCTATCCACTACAGAAGCAGAATATATTGCAGCAGTAGGTAGTTGCACTTAGGTTTTGTGTATGAAGCAAATGCTAAGAGACATAAGAGTAGAGTATGAGGAGCCTATCACAATCTTCTGTGATAATTCAAGTGCAATAAATATATCTAAGAATCTAGTGTTGGATTCAAAGACTAAGCATATATCTATCAAGTTTCACTTTCTGAGAGAGAAATTGAACAAGAATGAAGTCAGATTGGAGTTTGTGCCTTCCAAGGATTAGATTGCAGACATCTTCACTAAACCTCTACCTAAGGACTCTTTTGAGTATCTTAGGGAGAAGTTAGGGGTTATTGCCCCTTCAGTGATGAACTGAGATGCACTAGAGTGCATCAGTCCGATAGACATCACAGTGATATCTTGTGGTCCGGATTGATGATAGGGAGCTACCAGTCAGGAGGAGTAGCTGGTATGATTCTGAAGGGTTGGAGTTGCAAGTATGAGCCCTTTGCCATTGATGTCAAAGGGGGAGAGAAGACATGTGAAAAACAAGTAGTTGATGATTAAAGGGGGAGCAATATTGGAAGAGAAGACATGTGAATGGTTGTTGCTGATAGGGGGAGCTGTGACAGTAAGGAGGAGTTTTGTCTTGATGGTTAAAACAGTTTTTCACATCATATGTTGCCATTAATGACAAAGGGGGAGATTGTTGCAGGTATGGGTCTAACCGGTGTTGTCATTAATGTCAACATACTCCTGTTGCATTGATGAAAAGGATTGGATGAGCTGAGTGCTGAGGATATTGAGAAAATTAGTCCTAATCAGGAACAAAGATGAATAGTGAAGATAGTAAGGTAAAAGTCCAAGATAAGATGAGGATCAAAGGATGCGGTTTAAAGGGTTTGTATATATGTGTCTTAAAGTGATCCAGTAAAGATTTCAGAGGTCCTCATGAAGATCTGAAGTTGTAGTAGTTCAAGTAAAACTAGTTTCGGTAGGTGTTTAGAGGTGACAAAGTGACATAGATAGGTCCGATGAGATCTGGAAATGCATTATCTTATTCTACAGATTTGAGGGAGTGTTGAGGAAGTCTTGGTGAAGTGTCAACTTGATTGGTTCATGGTTTGAAGGTCTGCAAGCATCTATTCCTTTGTGACAATGGTGAAAGACTGTGTTCTTGAGGTTTCGAATGAAGGAGAGAAGGATTTCAGTAAGCACATGAAGTGTGGATGTTCTTGGTGATTCAGGCAATCTTGTGGAGGTCTTTGGATCGTGTCCAGCTCATGTTGGTGGTCAATATTGAAGTTGGAGCTCGCAATTGAAGAATATCTTCCGGATGATGGTGTTCTTCATGAGACTGGCCGACTGGATGTATTACACATCTTGCGGATGTTCTTGTAGATGTTTGCCAACTTAGATGATTATTCCTAAGTCGATGGCTTGTATAATAAGGGATTGTAAAGTCATTTCAAAGGGTGGCTTGTGGAGATGTGAGTGTTGTAGCGAGGAAGAGAGCGAAGGCAGAGAAAAAGTTTTGGGGCTTAAATGGAACTAATTCAAGCATGGTGAAGATGCTATTCTCTAGTTCAAGTATGTGATTCTGTAGACAGTGAGTCTATTGTAGGTAGTGAGCCTCTTGTGTGCAGTGTGCTTGGGCAGTGAGCCCTAATTGGCATTTGCCATTTTGTTCTTTTTATTCTTCTAAAAGAGAATACAATCTTGGGTTAATCACCCCATGGTTTTTCCCTTAACTGGGTTTTCCACATCAAAATCTTGGTGTCTTATGTGTTGATGTGTTTCTTCTCTTGATTTAATGCATTATGTTTCCATGATTGATTTATTGATATGCTGCTAAATAACAAAAAGGATTTAAGTGTGTAATTGGAAAGAAAGTTTTAGACAACTAATTCACCCCCCCTCTCAGTTGTCTATCCTAAATCTAACAGAGAGAAGACATGTGAAAAACAAGTGGTTGCTAATCAAAGGGGGAGCAAGAAAGGAAGAGAAGTTGTGACAGTGAGAAGTTCTTGTCTTGATGGTTAAAACAATTTTTCACATCATATGTTGCCATCAATGACAAAGGGGGAGATTGTTTCTGTTGGTGTTGGAAATAAGCCACACCCGGACCGACGATGGACTAGTCCAAGAGGGGATAGTAGCTCAGTGGTAGAGCACTCTAGCAATGAATGGAAGGTCCTAGGTTTAAGTCCTAGCTGGTCCATGTCTCAACATGGTATCAGAGCCAGGCCTAGGCTAAGAGCCCCAAGCACACGAGAGGTGTTGCTTAAGGGGGGGTGTTGGTGTTGGAAATAACCCACACCTGGACCGACGATGGATTGGTCCAAGAGGGGCCAGTAGCTCAGTGGTAGAGCACTCCAGCAATGAATGGAAGGTCCTAGGTTTGAGTCCTAGCTAGTCCACATCTCAATAGTTTCAAGTATGGGCCTAACCGGTGTTGTCATTGATGTCAACATACTCCTATTGCATTGATGATAAGGATTGGATGAGCTGTGTGCTGAGGATATTGAGAAAATTAGTCCTAATCAGAAATAGAGACAAATAGTGAAGACAGCGAGCTAAAGGTCCTGGCTAAGATAAAGATCAGAGGATGCACATCAAAAGGTTTATAGATATGTGTCTTAAGATAATCTAGTAAAAATTTCAGAGGTCCGCATGAAGATCTAAAGAAGTTGTGGCTGCTCAAGTAAAACTAGTTCTGGCAGATGTTCAGAGGTGACAGAGTGACACAGATAGGGTCGGTGAGATCCGAAAATGAAATATCTTGTTCTGCAGATTTGGTGAAGTGTTTAGGAAGTCAATGTGAATTGACAACTCAGTTGGTTCATGGTCTAGAGGTCCGCAAGCATCTATTCCATTGTAACAGTGATGACAGACTATGTTCTTGAGGTTTCAGATGAAGGAGATAAGGATTTCAGTAAGCAGATGTAGTGTGGATGTTCTTGGTGATTCAGGTAAGCTTGTGGAGGTCTTTGGATCATGTCCAGTTCGTGTTGGTAGTCCACATTAGAGTTTGGGCTCGCAACTAAAGAATAACTTCTAGATAATGGTGTTCTTCCTAACTCTGGCCGACCATATGAGTTACACATTCTGCAGATGATCTTGAAGATGTAATGTGAAGATTGGTGTCTTCCTAGAAGAAGATTGAAGTCTCAGATCTGTGTGGCTAACAGTGTGTTGATCCGCGTGAAGTCTTTTGTAATTAGTCATGTTGTATTTATGTATTTGCTCTGTAATGTTTGCCGAATTAGATGATCATTCCTAAGTCGATGTCTTGTATAAATAAGGAATTGTAAAGTCATTCCAAAGACCATCTTTGTGGGATGAGAGTGTGGTAAAGAGAAGAGGAGCAAAAGGCAAAGCAAAAGTATTAGGCTTAAATGGAACTGATTCAAGCATGGTAAAGATGCTATTCTCCAGTTCAAGTATGTGATACTTATTATTTTGTAGACAGTGTGTCTCTTGTAGGTAGTGGGCCTCTTGTGAGTAGTGTGCTCAGGCAGTGAGCCCTAATTGGCATGTGCCATTTTATTCTTTCTATTCTTCTAACAGAGAATACAATCTTGGGTTAATCACCCCGTGGTCAAAATCTTGCTATCTTATGTGTTGATGTGTTTCTGCTCTTGATTTAATGCATTATGTTTCCATGATTGATTTATTATTATGCTGCTAAATTACAAAGTGGATTTAAGTGTTTAATTGGAAGAAGTTTTGGACAACTGATTCACCCCCTTCTCTTAGTTGTCTGTCCTGAATCCAACAACTTATGCTCTAATACCACTTGTTGGAGTATAGGACCACTGAGAGGGGGGTAAATCAGTGGTCTATAATCTTTAAAATCTTTTTGCACCTTTTAATTTACAAGATAGAGAGTGAAAGAGACATCAATGATCTATCAAACACATATGCACAAGTATGATGATGAATAGTGTGAATGGGACCTTATGAGCAAAACATTAGGATACACACACATAGAGGCAATTAACATAAACCATAACACATGTTTTTGATGAGTGGAAAACCATCATAGGGATAAAAAAGCCACTCTAAAAATTTGGCTCACTGGCTTAATAGAATCTCATTGATTACAACAATTGTCTCACTGACATACATGCCTCATTGGCAACAAACATGCCTCACTGACCATGTAAGCCTCACTGGCAAAATATGACCATAAGAAAGAAAAACTCAATTCAGGGGATTGCCCTGATTCTCTACAATACACCAAATGTCTTAACCCTCTTCATCACACATCCAGTCTTTCTGAGGATATATTGCATGCTTTCTACATCAAAAGATAGACCTTCTCTGCAATTGGCTGCATATTGTATTCCTTGTACTTGATTTAACCCTACAAAAACATCTCATTCATCTCTCTCAATCACCTAAATCACCTACATAATATCATACAAAAACCCATATGCAATATACATTCAAACTCTTATTCATGATTCTTAGTCAATGGATGTATTCTCCAATATATTTCAGTCTTCACACATTTCTTTTTCACATCCATTTAACCTCATCAAAGCACCTTCAATTTCTTTTCAAAAACCTCACACAAATAATATCTTCAATGCTGTATTTTTGTCCTCAATAAAAATCCCATTCACCATGAACCTGCAATGTCATTCAAAATAGAATGACTCTTCATTTCCCTCTTCTCTCCATATTCCTTCTCCTTTCAAAAACAACTCTTCAATAATCACCATTCATCTGCAATAATAAACTTCAATAATATTTTTAATCCAACTGCTCTTTGTGAGAGAAAACAAAAAATCTCTTTCATATTCAGATCCACTTCTCCAAAAGCCTTCTGCATGAAGACATGAAAAAATTTACAATAATCCTCATACATCCTTTAATAAAAGGCATTAAAAAAAAATAACACTTTTTCCCTTTTAAAAAAAATAAACTTCCACCTTTTTATCTTCCATGCCACAAGTAGGGAAAATGAAAATAGAAAAAATCTTCTTAAATTAGTGCTTTTAAATCTCTAAGAGATTCTGCCTTTTAAGAGGCTAAAAATAGCCTTAAATTTTCAAAACACCGCAGTCACATTGAATTGACGGCCAACTGCACGTCAATGTGCAAGCCTGAGGAGTGGGAGATCAAGTTTGAATAATGGCCATCGATTTTCATATGCGCTCCTTTAACAATTTAAAACTTAGCCTTTGATTCTTCTTGGCGCCCACACACTCATATAGAAGACCACTCCCATCGGTAGAAAGGGAAGAAGGCACTGGTCACGAAGATGACTAAAGACCCCTTTAGTAGGTCAACTTAAGTAAAGTGACCTGTGACAGTAGGTCAACAGACAAATATAACATAAAGTGTAAATATCATATACAATTAGCTTTGGGTCATTAGAAAGGTATAAAATATGATTTTAGGGTTTAAGAGCTTATAAGAATGAATTTAGGAAATCCTAACTCCACCATAGCCATCTTGACATTAGAGATCTATCTAAGTTGTAGAGAGATCATGCCCACAAGCAAAATTCCTAACATAGATGATCTACATTATTGCACCAAAATCAAGTGATCAAATTTGTGTCAAATTGCATCAAGCATTTCTTTGAACCAACACCAAAACATCATGAAGGAATGAGCAAACATCTAAACCTCTTAATTCTGCCATCAAAGAGGTCTACAACGTTAGAGAACATCATGAGATTTGTATCAACATTATAGGACAATGATCAACATTAGAGGATAGTGATCAATAGTGAAGTATAGATTTGCATCAACATGGAAACACAATGCCTTGGAATCAACAACAACAAATGACACCACTACAACCCTGATCAGATTTATGAAAGATGACAACTTTTTGAAGATGACACATCCAATCAACCATACAAATCATCTATCTTGATCCAAACCAAGACAAATCCTTATACAACTCTCAACACCTGATAATGATCGTCCTGAAGCAAGAACATTGACATTCTTGAAGCATGAACTCTATTCAATTCTTGAAACATTATCACCAAGATATGAACTCCAACTTTTGACATTTTCACATCAACCAACTTATTAACCATAATAACTCATGAACAATGAAGGTCATGTGAATTCCTGAAGCATGGAAAACAACATGACTGATGAAGCATAAGAATTATGTGAACTCTACAATATGATGTATGAAGATCATGACAACTCAAGCATGAGTGATCATATGAATATCTCTTTGATAAACAATGACAACTAACTTTGCATCAACAACTCAACACCTTTTTGACATCAATG
The DNA here is from genome assembly GCA_027924645.1 of Cunninghamia lanceolata. Lineage (NCBI taxonomy): Eukaryota > Viridiplantae > Streptophyta > Pinopsida > Cupressales > Cupressaceae > Cunninghamia > Cunninghamia lanceolata. The sequence goes on from BSBN01001222.1 coordinate 6,646,428, forward strand.
ACAATCAACCTCCATCAGGGTGTGAATAGTTGTGTTGGTCTAATATAGATATGTTAAAGAAATGTGTTTAGTGTGTTTTATTTAGAGATGTGTGAGTCACACTTCATGATCTTATCTGTTGTGTAGTGTGACTCTTCATGTTCTTATGTGTTGTGATAGTGTCACCCCTAGCATCGACCCTCCCACTTAGATGAGAGCACACTACTATAACTAGGGGTTGAAGCAGGTGTGAAGGCCTCCTTTGGGACTTAACTTATTTTAGGGTGAGATATGGTGGCCTCTATATGAGGGTATCCCCTCATAGTGATCACATTGGAGTGCAGTCCCTCTTCTCCTCCACAAATTAGAACCACACTAGTTGGTTAATAGTGCAAACCCACTCCTTGCTATTTGTTCCATGGGTTGAGGATGGACCCTAATGTGCCCTGAGCCTATATTATTTTCTAGCTTCAGACACTGGACATTTCAATTGGGATGAATACTAGAGACAACTATTGTCTTTTGGTAAAATTGATGTCCATGTGTGTGCTTGAGCACGTACTCCTTTTTAAGTAATGTTTATATGATATTTGAATAGTGAAAGTCACTGATACTTAGAATAATCCTTGGGAGGATTGACCTTGTAGCTGGCCAGTTGCCTAAAACCCAAGGGAGGGTACAAGGTCTTTAGAATATTCTTATCAAATGAACTTACGGAAATTCATCAGTGTAATATATGGGCCTATTGCGTAATTTCCTATGACTTAGGATCTGGATTGATCCCAATGAGTCTAAGTCTCTGGTAGACCAATTTATTGATTCCTATCCTTGTTAGCTTGTATGGTTGTTGTGTTTACCTATCCCGTATTGGATAGAGTTTTGATCCCTTTAACCAGTATAGGCCCGTTTGACCATTATTAAATCTACCCCATATTGGGTAGCGACAAGGTCCGTTAGACCCGATTTCGTATGAACCAGTTTGCCCAAAGGACAAAAGAGCCCAGTTGGCTTTATCTCAGTATGTCCCATTTTGGACACTTTAGCCCAGATTGGATATTTGAACTTCCTGAGTACTCAGATTGACTAAGATAATATAATTCTTCTAACCTATTGTGGTGTATCATTTCTCTTGGATTCTAACACAGGTTGGAGTAAACTTCTAACATAACTAGAAATTTTGGAAAATGTGTTTCAGTACTTAACATTTCGAGTCAATGCACAAGCAGTAAGGATGTTTAACCAGATAGGAAAATCTCACATTTACTCAACCTTTTGTCTGTAACCTTTGCATTCGGACAATGCAAATTTTTAGGGGGGAAGTATGTCACGGCCTAATTAGTCGCAACTTCAATATGCTAATATTTATGCCAGGGTCTTCTTCTTTTTAATTAATCATGACTCTTTTTTTAGATTATTATTATAGTTTAATTTTAATTTAATATCATAATTATTAATTTTAAATAATACTATAACTGTTAACATTAGTTAAAACATTATTATTATTATTATTATTTTATTACTATTTTTATTAATAAATAATACTAATGTTTTATTATTTATTATATAATACTTTTTTAAAACATATATATATATATATATATATATATTATATATAATATCATGTAAGGGCACATACATAATTGTATGCATATAGTCAATGAAATATTAATTATGGAGTGGCATGGGATGCAAACAAGAAAATCTTTGATAGTAAATTTAATGCAAATTAATGCCTTTTGTTTCTTCTTTGACTGGGCATTCATGGTAGGAAAAAGTGTGAAGTTTGTGGTTAAAGGGGGCCTTTTCTTACACCCTAAGTCAGGGAGGTCGGTATTTTTTTGGGAGACCCAATTCAATAAGAGGGGAAGTAATTTAGTGTTTATCAGTTGGGGAAGATTAGAGGAGGGTGTGGAGTTGAAGGGAGGTTGGGGAGTTGATGATGGAGGAAGGGCAGTAGAGGAGAGGAAGTGCAAGCACAGCCAGGCAGAGAATGGATGCTGGAGCAGCTGTGAAGACCTCAAAGCATATGAAATTGATGAATAGCTTTAGCTGTATGTAGAAAACAATAATGCTCAATAGTTAGGGTTTCTAAATTAGGGACTATGCTTTCTGTTTAGCATTTTGTTCTTTGAATGGGGATAGACTCTAGATGGGTTCATTTTTTTAAACATAGTTATATATATACATCAATCCATTTTGTGCATATCTTGAAATCATTGCATTCCATCAGTCAACATCTCTTTGAGGCTTTCTGTCAAACAGTCCATGTGCATTGTCTATGCTTCTATAGTTTGCATACAAATCTACTAGGGTATTTGCACCTACCAAATCTACTAAAACAAATCCCCTTTTGTTATGCCTTGATGGATGTACATGCCCTATTCGGAAGCTCCCATTTTTGGCTCAGTAGGGAGGACGATGGCAAAGGTTGTGGATTTGACTTAACACCTATCAATTGCATCTGCTTGAAATTTCCTAAAGCCTTTCCAATAAATCCATTTTGTGCATATCATGCGATCATTGCAGTCTATGAGACCATATTTCTTTTAAGCATTTTGTCAAATAGTTGACATGCCTTGTCTATGATTCCACCTTTTGCATACAAGTCTACCAGGGAACTTGCAACTACTACATCTGACAAAAATCTCCTACCATTTTACTTTGATGGGTGTTCATACCCTATTCAAAATCTCCCATTTTGGGCATAGGCAGGGAGGATGCTGGTAGGGTTGTCGACTTTGACTTTACACCACTAGTTGTATTTGCTAAAAAAATTCTAAGAAAACTTTTCAACAAATCCATTTCATGCATATCCTACAATCATGGCATTCCATTAGACCATATTTCTTGAGGCATTCCATCAAACAAATCACTCGCCCTATCTCTTCTTCAACATTTTTCATACATGTCCATGAGAGCATTTCCAACCATAATATCTGACAAAAATCCCCTTCCATTACGCTTTGATGGATTTCCATATCCTATTCGAAAGCTCCCATTTTGGCATAGGCAAGGAGGACCCTGGCAAGGGTCGTGGAAGTTGACCTTACACCTGTCAATTACATCTACTTGAAGAATTTTAAATCCTTTTCAACCAATCCATTTTGTGCATGTCTTACACTCATTTCAGTCTATGAGACCACACTTCGTTTAGGCATTTTGTCAAATAGTTTATGTCCCTTGTCTATAATGTCATGTTTAGCATATAGGTCTACTAGGACACTTGCAACTACTACATATGACAAAAATCCCCCTTCTTTTTTGCTTTGATGGATGCCCCTTCATTATTATTGGAGGTCTAAAACTGCACATTATTATTGTGGAAGCCTATTTTTTAGATTGCTTCATCTAGCATCACCAATAATCCCCACAAGAAAACTATCCATGTTTAAAATGATGGAGATATTTCACATCTCTCACAACAATATCTCTTGCAACAATCTTGGAGATAAGTTTTGTTGCAGTGGGGCAATCAGTACATACTTGAAGGTTCGTAACAACTCTAATAGTTGTTCCATGGGGCATGCTTAATAAACCAAATGCCATTGCCAACTTTTACCATGATGGTAGAGAAATAATTATTTTTCCTACTCTTTCATAGCGTTAGTAAATATCTTGAATCTAGAAAGTACCTTGCTACTGTTGACATTCTTTAAATCAGCATTAGGATTTGCCACTTCTAATGCACAGGCAGATTCAGCCAACTGAATACAGGAGGTTACGTGAGCTCCTCCCCTTCACTTCTGGTTCTGCCACACCAAGGGGGGTATCCCTGTAACTCAAGATGTAACCTTGACTAGCTCAAAGATAGAAAGATCGAACTTGACAATAACAGGCAGAATACTCTCATGTGTGGACCAAGATCTGCATGATAGATCACAAGGCTGGCAACATTCTTGGACATGATGTCTGGTTGGGTATGAGAGCATGCAGGGGGTTCCTAATCCTACTCCTACAACTAACAGGTGGAAGTATGAAATGTTTTCGTTTGAATTTTGGATGCAAAGCTGGACATGGTGTATAACACAAGAACACAGCATGATTGGTGCCTATCCAGGGCTTGGAGTCGGTAGACATACACCTGTGAATGATCAGCATGAATAGCTAAAACTGGATTTCAGGGGGATACACATGATATCTGCCTTACAGATATCTCCCAATACAGAGTGTTAAGTTATCTCTACTTATGGCATCCCTACTGCAGTATACCCTTCCCAATGTTCAACCTGAAAATAGTTTAATCTACCCCTTGAGCAGAAGTTAAAAGATCAGACATTCAACATAGGAATTCTATGCTCTAGAATCTAAACATTACGCAAACATCCAGATCCAGAAGAAGGATACATGCAATACTGGAGACAGAATTAACACAACACATGCTAAGATAGCATTACTCATATAAGATCAACCATGAAATCAGTGGATTCATGCCAAGTCGTACAACAGGAGATACATAAACTCACAAGTTAGACTGTACAGAGCAACCAGATCAGCTGGTTATGGATTACAGAGCCAAAAATCCACAACTTTCAACAACCTGAATGAATAACACCGTCTGCATTATAAAGCAGGAGGGTGTATTCAGCATTAACTACCAGGTTGACCAAAACTCCCGCCAGATATACAGTATCATGAAAATGGCGCTCAAACACATTAATGCAGCAAGTAAGGGAGGAGACAGGAAGATTTTTTGAGCCCTGCGCCACCGCCTAGGGATCCAGATCTTCAACCGAGTACTAGATCAGCCCACGCCATCGCCCATACCTCTGCAACAATCGCCATTAATGGCGCACCAACCCGCGGCCTTGGGAAGAACATCAGACAGTTAATCGCAACCACTTCCCGCCGAGATTCATCATCATGATATTTCGAATATGCAGGATATCAATATCCCACATGCACCCCGCAGCAACCCCCTTAACACTTTATATACTAGGTCATGAGCATATATCATGTCGGTGCTTTTGCTCCTGACGACACTAGTATAAGACTTCATCATCATCATCCTCCAGCAGCATGATATCCTGTTGCCCGAAATATCACCCTGACGTCATCATCATATCGCAATACAACCGCATGATAATCGCCTTCATCGGCACATCCTGATCCATCGGAGGAACATCCTCCTGCTGAGCCTATACCCAAAGTCTGGCCGATGAACATCCTGATGACGTCATCATCATATCCTGCTGACGTCATCATCATATCTGCCTACTGCGCACCTCCTCATATCCGGATGACGTCATCATCATGTTTGCAAATATCGGGAGATCTCCTCAAGATGATCAGTGTTAGAAATATGACCCCCCCGGACCTCGATGACGTCATCATCATATCGACATCAGGATGATATTCGGAAGACAACCGGATATTTGGAAATATCATCCTGATGCACTAACATCATGCTGCACTGTAGCTCCGCTATAAGATCGGGGCGATTGATGAATATGATGATGCTTGAAAAGATCACCCCCCACTAGATAATGCATGAAGCCGACAGGCGGATATCTCCTTGATATCAGCATCATCATGATGCTGGAACAAACATACACTCGAGTGATATGAAAATATCACCCCCTCCTTCGGAAATATCATGATGCAGATAGGCAGAAAGAAAGATATCACCCTGATATAAGGATGACGTCAGCATCATCAGGATGACAAAACTACGAACAAGAAGTGATACAACATCATCAGGATGATATTGACTAAGATCATCCTGACGTTCAAAATATGATGACCCCAGTGAATATCGGGTCGCACTTAGAAATCTTCAACAACATCATCAGGATGATCATAACCAAGATCACCCGATGATAAAAATATCACCCCAGCGAGATATCATGATGCAGAAAATATGATGACCCTCACAAGCAACACGGTGATAACTGAAAATATGATGATGATGATGACGACCCTTAAGAAAAAGCAAGTCAGGTCGAACAACTCAAAGAATAACCCCTTCAGAATATCAGGGCAACATCATCATCATGTTCGCGCAAGGTGATAAATGGAAGATCACCGGAGACTTTGAAAAATCACCCTCGCAAGCAGATCAGGGCGCACTGTAGCTCGTCAGCATCATCAGGATAAAATCCAAACATCACCCGATATTTCAATATGATGATGACGATGAGAGACCGGTCGACGGAGAACATGATGATGCTGACCTTCATCGAAACAAACATGATGATGATGACCTCCTCCTCAAGAAATTATGATGATGCAGTTGAAAACTGCTGAGGAGGTCCAACACTTAGAACATTTTTTGGATACTTAGGGAGAGTGCCTGAATGAAGATTGCTCAAAAAACTACCAGTCAATTCAGGCACTAACAGCTACCATTCATCACTTAAGCCAATTGCTCCAACTTGCATAAGATCTCCTTTGTCTATGAATGTGATCTATCTACTATAGACAATCATGTACCATTTAGGCCCTTAAATCCAATGGTATCCAAGGATCCTTTTAATTCCCTTATCTTTCACCAATCTCTTAACCAAATTGACCCTCTCTACACCTGTCCACTTCTACATACATGTTTGAGATAACATAAGTTGAACAACATTTTTAGGATCCAAATGAAAAGCAGAATCACTGTAAATACTCATAAGCCTAAATTCATATGTTATCTTCAAGCACCAAGAAAACACATCCATACAACCACCACAGATTTTACTGGTATCACAATGATAAAGTTTAGGGTGTCCTCAAGATAGCGAGCACAGGCCAGAGGGTCGGCCATGCACACATAATGATCCACTGTAGGTGTAATGCAATAAGGGTTACAAATTTGATTGAGGTAGTAAAGTTTCATAATAAAGGTTAGAATGAGATGAAATGAGTAAGTAGTAAGATAAATCCGTAGCATGAGTTTATGTCTAATTGGGAATGCATGCTAGAAAGCTCGAGTACCATTCTTGAAAATCTTAATAACTACTTCACCCATGATCACACCATTTTCTGACCCAACATCTTGATAATAGGTAGATTGTCCTACAATTTTATGTCATTTTAATTTGTAAGCCAAAGTTATTATTATTATATCAATAGTACTTTGGGTTAATTATGTTTAAAAGGGAAATGTTGAAAAGGAAAATGAACAATCCCAAGTGTAAGTGTTTACTCTATATTAACTTATAACCTGTATGTACTTAAGATTAAATCAGATTAGATTTATAATTAGGAGTGGGTGTGAGATATCTATACTACTTTATTTATAAACAAAATGAGGAGATAAATAGTATTTATCTTCGTAACTAAAGAATGATGCTAGTTCAGTGAAGCTTGACTATTTTTTTGATTTGTCTCTAGGGATACGTGACCTCTCTACCTAATATCAATCTCTGATTTTTAATATCAATATGGGAGTATAGACTATGTTTCTCTTAATTGTCGATGTGAGAAAAGTCTAAGATTAAATGTTTAGTATTCCAAATAATAGAGTATAAATTCTAACCATATTGTCTCTTAAAATGTATGAAGTCTAAGTAGGTCTTACTTATGCTTGTAGATAAGTATTCACAAAAAGTTATTCTCTCCATCATATGGAATTTATCTTTCTATTTTAGATTAATTCAAGTTAGAATAAGTTTTTAAATATCTTATTAGACAGTTGTTGTATGGATAGAGATATTCCTATTATGATTGATAATATTATTTATATAAGCCTTTGGTTTAAAAATTGAGTATTTAAAATATTTTTATGCATGGATTAGATTCAAATTTTAGAATATAGAACTAATCTAGTTTTTGAAATAGTTTTCTAAGTATTTAAGGTTAATGGATTTACAATAAAGAATGAATTTAGATTAGAATGTTTTGACTAATGACCTCCTTTTTGGAGTTAGTTTTGAAGAGTAAATGTCATAAGGATTTTAAATCATGTTGTCATTCTTAATAGATGAGTAGAAAATATTTATGTATTGAAATCCAAATTCTAGGTAGGATGTATTGTTTAATGAAAAGTATTAAGGGAAATGATAGAACTAATACTAATATTGTGTCGATGTATATATATGCCTTAGTCTCGATTTTGTATATCCGGGTATGTATTGCGACTTGGGTCAAGTTCAAATAGGAGGGTTGTGTTGTGAGCTCAGTTGAGTGTGTCCATGGGAACTGTATTAAAATGAGACAGATCAAATAAATATATGAGGGTGTGTGTGTAAATGTATTATGGTAAATATTCATTTTATTGAACTCAAAAAACCTACAGTCATATTAACATTTTGTTAGTACAACTATTTGAATAATGGTAATTGTGGCAGTTTTTCTTTTATTCTAACTAAACGTTCAAGTTTGAATTAGTTTAAGATTGTTATTCCTTTGATCCTTATTTTTTTACCTTAAGGTTGCCTTGGATAATCTTCTATCATATTGCCTAAAATAAACCTCCATTGAATCAAGAAGAGTAGGGATACCTTGAAACTCTCCAAAAACTCTCACAACAAAGATTGCTAGAATTGAATCCTAAACCTCACACCTATAGAGTAGGATTCTATTAACCAGTGAGTAGTGGTCATATGGTCACACCACGCCTGAAATGGATCTTGGTGATAAGATAATGCTAGTCATTAGTAACAAGAAACCTATCTCTAGGACAAACTTGTATGCTGTTAGACAACAAAACCAGTCCAAACAAGAAAACCTAGCTATCATATGCTCTCACCTCGCCTTCACAGATCTTGGTGATTAGAAAGCACTAGGGAATCTTGAATGGACGTAGTCACTAGAATACCCAAAATGACAAGTAGAAGTAAACTTAACTCCTTGATTGGACACCTGATAGGGATTCCTCAACACTAGGGTTGTACAACAACCACCCCTTTAGGTGGTTGTGATAGTGGATTTAATTTAGTCCCTGTTTCACTTGAGTGGGTGGTAGGCAATGATGAACTATCTGGGATGGGGAATCACCCTAGAAAGGGTTACATACCCACTCATAGTTGCATCAAATATAGTGCAAGATAGAACTATATATTCACAATCCCCATGTTAGTCACATCCTAAGGGGGCCTTGATCCTGTGGATATAGGGTATGTAGGCAGTCTGGAAGGCAAAGGATGCCCCCAGTACTCAGGTCCCCCGGATATAGGGTGTTCTTTTATAATTAACATCATAATATTGAAAACAAAATAAAGCAAGTTAGATAACAAGAAGCCTCCAGTACTTAGGTTCAAAGGGATGGTGAAACATTCGATTCTTAGCTTCTATAAATATTGTGACCTTAACTTTTTTTGTATAATGATTCTAAGCTAGATTAACATCAGAATGTAAGTTAGTTTTGTGCAGACGATCAGAATACAGTTGCTGGAGGAAAAGCAAGTTGTCAGAAATGAAGGCAGGATGTAATGAAGGACTTAAGGTATGTGTGACTAGTTGTTCTTATATGTTATCTTGCGTAATGTACTTTCTCTCTTCACTAGATTTAAAATTAGTGATCTTTTTAGGACTTGATGATTTTAGAAAACTAAGCTCCACTTCGTCTAACTTCTATAGCATCTATTGAGCATTTCTTTGAGTAAAATTTTATGAATCTGCATTTCTGCATCCGTTAGATCAAAATTTTTCTGTCCTTGACATTTTTTCAAATTTAGAGTTAGTATGATTTTGTTAATAAGGATTCAAGTCCTTACAAAGTTGTACTTCTAATCGCTGGTTCTCCATTTTTAGTTTTTTGATCTCATCCAGGGCACACATAAGTTCACCTTCAATATCAATCTCACAATCATCTTCATCAAACTCCTGTTCATCTTGACTCACAATGTAATCTCCTTCCTTGTCAACATTCTCAACTACAAAATCATCTTCAATCACCAAGTTGTCCTCTCTATCAAATATATTGAACATGATTTGTTTGAGGCTGGTTGATTAACTTTTTGCTTGACATTTTTCCTTCCTCTATTTCTTTTACACTTTCCCATAGTACTCCACTACTAGGATCTCCTAAGTTGATTAAACTTGTGCAAGGAACCTAAGGCTCTGATACCACTTGTAGGAGCACTAAGGATCACTGAGAGGGGGGGTGAATCAGTGATCTAATAAAATTTGTTCAATCACCAATCTTGCAAAAACAATTTCTAACATCATCATGACAAAGACATCAACAAATTCTAGAGTCACACAAATAAATCCATAACACAAAATGTAAAGTGTAAAACCCTATCAAAGGAAAAACCACTGTCCAAACCTCACCAACTTTATTAGGTCTCACTAACCAAACTCTCACTAAGTAAAAACAAGCCTCATTAGCTAGGATCTCACTAATCACATACAAGCCTTATTGGCTACACCTCACTGGTATCAAAGTATATGCCTCACTGGAAAAATAAGAATGTCTCACTAACAATGCCTAATTGCAAAACATCTCCAATATTAATACAAGAAGACAAAATAGAGCACTACTCTGTTTACATTGAAAACCAAAGGTTATAGATGTATTCTATTATCTCTCCTTTATAGGACCACCATATATTCAATATAAAATAGAATCACTTTGACAATGATATCATAAGACAACAAATAAACTCCTAGTCATAAACCTTACAATATCATCTACAATGAAGACACATTCTTCTTTGCTTGATATATCATGTCTCTGTTACAACCAAAAGGATATAACACATTAAATCATCATCAGAACAATGGATACCTAATCTGAATATCTTCTCTACCTCTACAGTCAATACATAATGCTTTCAAACCCTCATGTGATATCTGCATGCAACCATATGCTCTCATACACATATCAAGATATCTTCACAACTCTGACATCATTCTCCTACACTCTATTCATCATGGCTTATCAAAACAACATTTGTAGACTCTGCACATCCTCTTTTACATCTTCAAAGAAATCAGATATTATATTAAAAAAAACATATCCACACCAATTTTCAAGAAGACACCTCACATCAAATCACCTTTCACACTCAAAATTTCATCTCTATCATCAGGAATCTATCACAACAAATTGGTTTCACCTAAATCACAATACCACACATGAAGGAACAAAATCTATTCATAGGAAGGCCTCTGATTATCCTCTATTTAAAAACACTACATATAAAATCTTTTGTTCATTCTAATATGTGTTCTCAATCATATTCATACCTACCTACTGAATTATGTATTCTACCCATCTTTATTCCTTTCTAAGCAATAATCATGAGATGCAATGTGTATATGATAGTTATCTTAAAGTGTTCACGTAAAGAAACTTTTCTCTATCAAGAATCATACATCTCTTCAAGCTTCTAGTCCCCTATTCATACTGTTACATAAGTTCAAAAACAATAAATGTTTTAGACATCCTTCAAAGTAATATGTTTGAACAAACACACTTACATATCACTGTCACACTACAAGACTCCAACATCTTTCAATAGAACCCTAGGCATACCCAATTTTAGGGTTTTTAATCCACTCATCATCGGGAGAAAGAAAGTAGTTAAAAAACCACCTCAAAATGGTGATGCATACAAACCCTTTCAGACGCATGTCAACTTTAACATAAACAGAGGGTTGTTAGAGTTTTAATAAGTTTAAACCTCCATCATTGATTCACTTATTGCCGCCTTCTAAATGACCCTCGATCTAACTTACCTGTCCATATCTGTAACGTCAGAAAATGTCCCCTTGGGGGTTTTTCCCTCATAAGGTTTAGCTCCTAGTTCTTTTGCATGCATTTAGGACATCTTACTTCATAATTTGGCATCCCGATGGAATGAGCCCTAAGTAACATGACAAATGGGACCTAAGAGGACCCCTTGAGCTTGACCCTATCCAAAATAAGGGGGAGGACTTGGGCACCCGCGCCCTAGTCCTGCCCTATTTTGGGGTAGTCCCAATTTTTGGGTGTCGACTTATGACCGTTACTTGGGTCCTATGCCAACACAGTAAGTTTGAATTACGAAAATCTTGGCGGGAGTGTTTGTAGTTACAAATAAAAGCATGTTTATGCATTCATTTTTAAACTAGAGATTTCAATTAGATGATTACTAGCAAGCTATTGTGTTCTCAAGGTGATTCAAGGCTTTCATTGTGTTGCAAGAGTAGAATTGTGTTGTCTATGTGTTTGTGTTTGTAGATTTGAGCATCCATTTCATCATGGAATGAAGACCATCTTCCTCCCATGAGATATTCACTACAAGGTGACATTCTATTATGTTTTTGATCAATTATTCATTTGGTTTTTGCCTCTGCCTCCCTAGGCACACACTCTCTATCTGACAAAGGTGTTCAGAGACTTAAGTGTCCTTCAGGGCTTGACTAAGGCAAGCCTCTAAACACCACAACTCCCTCCCAAAGTTTTGTGATTGTAGGTTATAGGTGTTGCATCTGGAAAAAGTAGAGTTACAGGAAGGATCAGCAGACATCAAGGATTCAGGATCTGAAGAGAAGCAAGACACTAGAGCCTTTTCAGGACTTGGGTGCTCACTCCTATGTCCTCCGTAGTTGAATTTCTGGAAACAGAAGTTACAGTACAAATCAGTGTTAGAAGAAGGTCAGGATCTCGCAAAGAAACTGGTACCTTGGACTTGGTTGCCCGCTCCTTAGTCCATGAATTTTCTACCTCAGAACCCTGAAAATAGGTACTCTATGACTTGATATTTTACATCTCTCTACAAGAGCTTTTTCTGTTATTCGTTAGTTTATTGCCGTATTTGCATAATTAGGGTTTTAATGGCCAATTAAGCATAAGAGAGGGAAAATTGATAATTAAACACCCTAATCCAAGTTTCCCTACATTTGTAAGTGACCAAGGACTTGTTAGTGCTCTGCCACTTGATCCGAAGGTCCTTGAATGTGTTAGGGTGAAAGGAGGATTCAAACATCTAACAACACTAAACATAAACAATTCCAATTTCACCTTAAACATTTTGGTGAACCTATTTTTTGGACTTAAATTGCAACTTTCTGAGTGTGTGTCTTCAAATTTTGATTTCATTCATTCATTCATATAATTTTTCATTTTAATGCATTGAGAAAATTACAAAAAAATGAAAAATTTGCAAAAATTTGAAAACCCTAGCTTGCATTTTTATATAGATCACTAAATTGCATCAATTCTTTCTAAATTTACCTAATTCATGATTTTTGCATCAGATCTGATATGAACTACAGAAAAACACAAAAATTCAATAATTTGCATTGCATTTTCATCATTAATTTGCTAGGCTTTTGTAGAAATTTTGACAATTTTCATTAAACCTAGTAATTCCAATATCTAGGGTTAGTAGGCAAAATCTTCTTTCAGATTTTTCTACTGATTTTAGAGGCTCATTAAAATTAGAATTTGGCTGTAGTCTTTCATTCTAGTGTAAATTTGCATTTAGATTATAAATATTTGCATTTTTGCATATAAATTTTCAACAAAAACTAGCAATTTTCATTCATATTCATTAGATTTGCATTGGCATTTTGCATATTAAATCTTGGAATTCATCTTCAAATCTGAGAACATTTCATTTTCATCATAAATCATACTTCAAAACATTCATATATCATTTTGTGACAAGATCTCAAACCTAGGGCTTTAAAAACACTGATTTTCACTAAATTTGACCTTATCGACTCTCTAAACTTGCACCATAGGCATGTTGTGAAGGATATTTTGCATTAATTGGCTGTTATCAGGGTAATAATTTGCTTCCCCTCCTAAAAATATTCACAACACCCTTTTAACGGGCTCTTGTATTGAAAATTTGGTGAAAAAACTACACATTTTGACTATTTTTGCCCTAGGGTTTGACCTAGTTTGCATCCCAAGTGTGTTGTGATCAATTTTATGGATTAAGGTGACTGATATCATGGATTTTATTTTTTGTACCTCCTAAAATTCATTACAACATCCTGTTGATGATTGTTTTTACACATTCATAACAAAAGTTAAAATTCAAAAAAATGAACCCAAACTGTCTTGAAAGATATGAAGAAATCACTTAAGAGTTCTTAATCCCAAGTTTCTATATGGTTAGGTCTTGACCTTGTGGACAATTTTGTAGGTTGATGTGAAACTGTAATATTCAAGGGGCCTTACTTGATTTAAGATGATTTATGACTCACTAGACTCAAATTATGCAAATTGTTGTAAAAACAAACAAATTATTCATTCCTTTGCATAAATTTACTACTGTATTACAAAGCTTTGTATGATTTATGATGAAACAAACTTTTCTTTTCAAATTACTATGAAAATTGTCAAATATTAACACAATTCTTCATACTTCCTTCAAATGTAAGACAATTTTCTTAAAATCTCTGTGTTTGAGCTAATTATTTGGGGAAAAGTTAGAGAAAATCAAATTGAACATCATTTTACTACAAGATCTAAATTCTCTATTATCCATGTAATAAATACGTTAAACTTGATCAAATCAATAGGTTAAATCTCCAAATTTGAAGCCCTGAGTATTTTCATGAACACACATCCAAGATTACAAGCTTTTAAAGAGGTAGTACATTCAAATATAAGTAAGAGTCAAAAAACACTCAGAAAATAGATGCAGAATCCCAAATTTACTTGTATTTAAAGTACACAGTCATATATGGTTTACAATGTATGATTGGCCTGTTTACTTCATTAATCAAATTAACAGAAAAACTTAGAAATGTCTTACAGATACAATAAGGAAGCTAGACACTCCGTGCATTCCTCAATGTAGACACAGGCGACCTCCTTCTACTCTAAACTAAAATACTTCTCTATTTAAATGTTCAAACAAATTACAAGTGCAAGATATATTTCATAAATCTCTGTCTAAGTAATATACAAATCACAAAGATTCTTATATAGTGTTTGAAGTTGCGTTTTGCTACAGTTACAAAATGCAATCTATGGTCAAAATTCAAACTTTCTCAATCAAGCGGGCTCAATCCTTTCTAATTGCTTTCCAAAATATCTTTGTGGTATCTTTTCTACCTCCAAGGATGCCATTGGAATCTTTTTCAAAATAAGATTCCCCCCTTTGACTTCTTCTCTGTTGACCTTACCCACAGATACCCTTTACTTGATCTTTTTATTAATATTGTTTGTTCTCTTCTTCACTTTCCTATTCTTTCAAATATGTTTTGAAATTATTTGTTATACCTTCTATAAAGTTGCGATCCCCCCCTAGAATCTTTGTCCATATATATTCCTACATTGTGACCACTTCTTTCAATTTCTTTTCTTCTTTATCTGAGCCTTCGCTCTTCTTCTTATATTTCTTCATCTTGGCACTTTCCTCCATCTATGAATCAATCATTTGTTTACTTAGATATGCCTCTGGATTCTCCATACATGGTGTAAAAATGGCATTGAATTCTGTTAATGCTCTTTGAAGTTCATATGCTGGCATATCTATACATTCATGATCTAAAAGTCTTTCAACTATCCTCTTGTGCATCATGATCATGTTGTCTGCCTTTTCCACTAAACCTTGAGTGGTTGTGATGCACCTTCTAAGATTAGCCTCCTCAAATCTCAATTCCAACTTTGCCTGTGGCACTTGATTTGCCATTGATGTGGTAATTACTCCTTCATTTATTAGTTCCTCTGCTCTATCCTCAATTTCTTCTACTTGTTCCAATTCAAATTTGCACTCCTCTTTTCTAAATTGACCATTATATACAAGCATACTACATTTATTCTTTTCTATTGCAGCTAGTTCCCATCCTGTCACTGCTTGTTTAATTACCTCTTCTCCTTCTTGCACGAAGTCCTTGAGCCATTCTTCAAAAACATTGGCTTTAAGCCTCTTATTTTCTATATCTTTCATTTCATCCTTTGACAAAACTGCTATTTCACTAGGCAATTCTGGTACTGTCACATTGGGATCAAATATCCCTTTAATGAATTGTTGTAGTTGGACAATGTGTCCTTTTAAATATTCCTGCTTATCTTTGTCTCTTTCCAACATTTCTGTTGTAACTTGATGCATATCCTCCCATTCACTTATGTGTCATTCTCTTGTTGTATGCCCTAGGTCAAAATTGAGTATTTTATATTCATCTAAAGCTATTTCTCCCTTTACCTTCTCCGTCTGTGGTATGGCCAAGTTCAGTGTTCTGGGTCCATCTGGACCCCTTTGTATGGCTGACATGGTCCTAGCCTTTCTCTTTTCTTTCCTTGGCATTGCATCAACTAATAGACTTTTGATGTCTATAGGTACTAACTGTACCTCCACCTTTTCTCTCCTTATCTCTACACCTAACCAGGTCGGGGCCTCTTTTGTGCTTTCAACAATCTTTTCTTCATTGATTACCTCTTCTTAAGGCCTTTCTACTTCTCCCTACTCTTGTTGTTGTTGTGGAGGAGGTTGTTCTTGTTGAGGGGTTGGTTTTGATATCATTGGATCATTCTATTGTTTAGATTCCTCCTCATTTTCTTCCTCTTCAATTTATGTGTTCCCTCCACCCTCATCCTCTTCCTCTGGACCTTCTTTCCTTAATGATTCTTTTTCTTGATCTTCTTCTTTATTTTCTTGCTCCACATTTGTCATGTCTATATCCTCCTTTTTCTTTTCAGATTTATCTTCATCAATATTTTCTATGTTTTCTTTGCCTTCAGGTTTATTTGTTGCATTTTCTATAGTTTCACCTTCCTTTTGTACTTGCTCTATATGTGTAGGTGAACTTACCACTGTATCAGCCTCTTTTGTTTCCTTTTCTTGTTCTTTTCTATTTTCTATATTCTGCTCTTCTTCACTTTGTTCACCATACATGTTCAGGATGTTTAATACATCTACTCCAGAGGTACTAACTCTTGTTTCTTCTTTGGCTTGAGCAGGTGCTTCCTTTACTATTTCCTTAGGTGCCTCTTCTTTTTCAGACTCTTCAATTTTATGTGCTACATCTTGCACATCCTTTATTATTTCAGCAGAAACCAAGGTACCAAAAGGATCTACTGTTCCTGATTCTTCTTGTACCGTTTCTTGTTCAAACACCAAACCTTGTTCAATTTCAATTTCAGCTTGAGTGTCTTGCTCCTCCTCTTCACCTAAAAATTCACTGGATTCTTCTTCCTTTTCCTGAATCCACCTCTCTAACTTCACTTCCACTACTGTCATCTTTAATGTTGTCAGTCTCAGTAACCTGCCTGGCTTCATGCATTTTTGACCCATGCAACATTTCTTCAGCCAGCTCTGTTTTTACTTTAGCATATACTTTTATTTTCTCTACTAAGGTAGATGCACCAGGTATGTCACTCAATTTATCACCTACCTACTGTGCTCCTATAACTTCACTTTGTTTTGAAGTTTCTTCTTTTGATATACCTATTGGTATTGCTTTCATGACCTTTTGCCTTGTTGACCCTTGAGCCACCTGTGCTTGCTCTACACTGGTATCATGACTTAATGATTTTGCATCTACAAATGTGCCTGTTGGTACCTCTACTGTCACCCCTATTGCATAAGGATCCATCAATGTAGCATTTTTATCTTTCTCAAGAATCTTAACTTCTACAATCTTCCTTTTGTTTTCATAAAAGCATTGGAGATCATCATTATTCTCCCTCACTCTCTTTTTCCCTTTCTTTGGATATGTAATTTCTACTCCTTCAGCCTTAAGCTCCTCAATTCTATCTTTCAACCATGTTTTTGAAAATAAGATAATTGGTTCGGACAACGTGTCCAAAGATGTGTTCCATGGTTATGACCAATCAGGCTCTCCAATAGGAGCAAGCCTAACACTTTCATAACTATGGTGCAATAATTTATCATCTTCTTTAACCTCTGGGGGTACATAGATGTCTCCCATGGACGTCATTTGTTCAACTGTTAATCTTTTATGAGCTCTCTTTCTTACCTCTTTATCATTCTTACAATCTAACCAAAAATCTTCAATATGTATTTGATGTTTGAATTTTGAGTCAAATGTATTTTGGATTCTATGAAAGGGATAAAACCTTCGGGCCAACTCAAATTCCTCAAATCCATAATACCTCAACTGTCTTTCACAATAACTAGAAACCTCTTCACTATAGCATGAGTATCTACCAATTGCCCAAGGTAATTTAAGATTTCCCCTGTTAAACTTCTTCTTATACATCTTAAAGGCATTTAAATTATGCCTTGAGAACTCCAGATCAATCAATTTATTGGAAGGATACCTAGGCATCATGAAAGGTTTTCCTTCAAATCCCTCAGTTCTGATATAAGTAAAACTCTAAAATTGAATATACCAGGACTTGTGTAAACCAATTGTATCCTCTACATCTTGAGACAATCTCTTATCTAGTTCCTCCCTTAAAATTCTAACCATGTATGTATAGAATACATCATTCACTAGAGCATACTTCCTCAATGCATTCTCTTCTTATAAATCAGGATAATGCTCTTATACCAGCTTTTGACCTAGACCATTTCCTAAGGTTCCAACCCTGTCTATCCCATGTATGAATGGTTGAACCTCTGTTGCAAATGAATATAATATATATGAGGACAAATAGAAAGGCATCATCCTTTGCTTTCTCAACATTGCTTGTTTCCATATGGTTGTGCTTATAGCTTTGGCCCAGTGAATTTGGACTTGTATGTAAAGAATAACACATTAACAACATGCATACAAAATACAATGATTCATAAACCTGACCACTTTATGCGATTAATACAATGACCCCACATACAAACTTGCTTGTACATACAACATACAAAACCTTCTTATATGCATTTTACCAAGAAACATGTATATCTTGTAGAATATCAAGAATTTTGAAATGGTTCAAAAAGCAACCCTTATTCATTTTTTACAAAGAATTCACCTCTATTCTACTTTGGTACTTAATGCTAATTTTCTTCAATTTTTTAACAAGGTTTGTGATCCTTCCCTCTTTTTCCCTTTACCACCAAGCAGACCCACATGCAAGCAAAAAACAACAGCCATAGCAGGGGTCCTCATTTTGTAAAAAGTAAAATGGGGCGTGTTGTGAGCATCACAACAACTAGTAACCAAACAAAATAATTAAATTAAAACCATTAAAGAAAACTAAATGAAATAAATTCATAACTTCTAAATTTCTTTTCTATAGATCATTACTCAGCTTGAGACTTAATGTATTCAATAAGGTGCATGAATCTCCCAATTGAGTTTAAGTGGGTGCATGTGATTAATAATCCTCATCTTGAAAATAAGTTGAATAAACCAGTGACTGATATTAAACTACATAGTTGATGTCATTCCCTCATAGCCAACCAGATAGAGCCTTGTTGCCAGCAAGCATCTATAGCCCTGACAAGGTTATCGTTACAATTCTCCTAAGTAGAGCCCCACTGCTAGCAAGCGTGTATAGCCTCGATAGAGTTACTTAGATAGCTTAATCTGGATTTTCAGTAAAATCCATTTTATTTAGTTACTAATTTTTTTATATTTTGTGTAAAATAGAGACTTTATAATATATTACCATTGTAACTTCATGATGCAAGGTGTGATCACTTGCTGAAATTAAGCTGAGAATTGTAATGGTAGCAAGGGTGACCTCTAATTTTTCACCTAACACCTACACTGGTATGTTCAATAAACCCAAGGATTTTAGGTGTGTCATTGTGAGAAACTTCCCTTGAATAATCAACCCACAGTTATTGAATACAAAATTTCACAAGCCAAACCATTTTCTACATTCATGACAGTCACAACAAGTTATGCATAAGTTTCAAATAATTAACCTGAATGTTCTAAATTTTCTATTGTTTTTAGGGATTGTTACTCTGCTCCTGTATACTTTAAAAAAAAACAAATATCCTTGTTAAGGGAACACAACACACAAACCAACACAACCACCAACAAAACAAAACCAAACAAACTGTACATTATTTACACTATGATACATAACATCCCAACTACCCTCACCTCAAGCCTGAAAATAATGTTTCAAATGTTGACCATTAACAGGTAATGGCACATCTTCTCCACTCAAGGTCTTGAGCCTAAACGTATTATCTCCTATTATCTCTGAGACTTGTAATGGACCTAACCATAATTTGTCAAACTTTCCATGATTTCCTTTCTTTTCATGTGCTTTATCCCAGCACAAAACTAAGTCTGATATTCTAAATGTTTTGATTCTTGCTCTTTTGTCAAACCATCTTTTGACCACTTCTTGATGTTTGGCAAACTTTTCAATGGATTGATCTCTCTTCTCATCCAATTGTAACATTTGGATTATCCTGGCCTCTCTGTGGTCATTAAATCCTAAATATTCATTAGCAAACTTCTAGACAGGTATTCTTAAATTCACTAGACGTATGGGATCAGTCCCATAAACTAAGTGATAAGGTGCATTGCCTAAGGCTGACTTAACCTTAGTCCTATCTACCCATAATGCGTATTTTAGCAATGTATTCCATTCTCTGGGATTTCTTACAATTAGTTTCTTGATTATATCCAGTAAAATCTTGTTTGTGGACTCAGCCAAACCATTCCCCTGAGGATAATAATTTGAAGAAAATTTTAAAACTATCCCATATTCAAATGTCCATTTGGAAAATTTCAAAGAAGAAAATGTAGGGCCATTGTCACATACCAGCGAATATGGAGCCCTAAACCTTGTTATGATGTTTTCTTCAAGAAATTTGATGACTACCTCAGTAGTAGAGAACTTGCAACATGTGGCTTCAATCCACCTCATACAATAGATAGTCACTATCAATATAAACTTATGTCCTGCAGATGATGGAGGATTTATAACTCCAATGAAATCCAAACCCCACTGTGCAAATGACTTGGACTCAATGACTGGTTGTAATGGATTAGCCTGATTCCTTCCCTTGTCTGATGTAGTTTGATAGGTGTGACAACTTTGAATATGACTCTCTATATATTTAAACATTGTTGGCCAATAGTATCATGCTCTTAATATCTTATGCATAGTAGCTAAATGAGAACCATGAGCAGTTCCATATTTATCATGAAACTCTGACAATACCTTATCTTCTTCAATTATGTTTAAACATCTTAAATATATACCTTCATGGTTCTTCTTGAATAGAAGACCTCCCTATACCATGTATCTCTGGGATTTAATCTTTAAATCTCTCCTCTGAGAAGACTTCATCTTACTTGGATATTTACCTGATATCAGAAATGTATTCAAATCATCATACCAGCCTGATGCATCATTAGAGTTTAATACATACTACTGCTTTACCAAATTTGGATCTGTGTTTGCTATGGTCTGTACTAATTTTTGTCCTCAAACCAACTTCATTGGAATGATCTCCATATCAAACTCTTGCAATATTGTAATCCATTTGGCTCTTTTCTCTCCAGGCTCATTCTGCATTAGCAGCATTTTTACTACTACATCTGGTACTATGGCCTTGACTTGACTTCATAAGATGTAATGTCTAAACTTTTTAACTGCTCTTACTAATGCAAATGTCTAGATACTTCAGTTTTGCATCTTTCAGAGGTGCACTCATGAATGCTATGGGCTTTTCTTCATTATCTTCTCCATTTTGTGTCAATGCAGCTACAACTGAGTGTGTTGATGCAAAAGAGTATATGTAAAATGGTTTGGTATAATTTGGACTTGCTAACACAGGAGCATCAGAAATGGTGTCCTTAATATCTTCAAATGCAGCTTTGGCTACTAGTGTCCATTCTACCTTAGCATCCTTCTTGAGCATGGTGTTCAATGGTTGTACAATCTGTGCAAATCCTGTAATAAACTTCCTGACAAAGTTAATCTTAACAAAGAAAGATTTTAATTCTTTCTTACTGTTAGGTAATTGCAATTTTCTTATTCCTTCTACTCTGTCAGGATCAATAGATAACCCATTTCTAAATAGATTAACTTGGCTCTGATACCAATTTTAACACTGTGCAATTATAAATGGCAACCAATCTTTTATATTGCTCGTAGATAAGAGTTTACAACTTAATGCAATTTCTGGTTGTTCAAATCACTCAAGGCACAGAACAAGAGCATACTCTTGTGAAGACTTAAAAACCTAGACTCTAATCCTCAACTTCCTAGTTCCTGAATCTGACTCCCAATGTCCCAACAATAGCATCGGGTTCTTATTTATAACGTAAGTCGGATGCCAAAAGATTATAACAATTTTGAGTTTCGACCACACAAACTTGACACGCGTCTAGCACTATAAGTAGTGGAGGAAAAGGCAGAGATAAAGTACTACAGTGGAGCATACAAAGATTCTTCACATGAGACACACCGCATGTGATTACGGCTCACTTTACACCCGAAAGTGACTACGGGGATCTTGCTTTTTAGATAGGGTTGCATCCTATTGTCGGATCATAACGTGGCTGACATCACGGCATAGACAAGCCCATGTGCTAGCTACCATCTGAGTTATAACCATCATTATCTTCGTCAGTGGAGGTATTATCATTGTCTAATATGGGGTCCAGCTCATCAAGATCATAGTCATGATCTAAATTTGTTGGTGGAAGCAAGTGTTATGGAAGAGGCCTGAAGGCAATTGCCAAGTCATCATCTCGTTGGTGGAAAGTATATATAATTTTGGTAACTTCATCAGGATAAGCAAAATCTATTTCAGTTCTGGCAGCAATTAAAGCAGGGAGCAATGCAACCTCCATGTCTTCCACCTGGGCTTGTGGGAACCAATTATGAGTTAAAGGATAATATTCAATTCATGGTAATGCATAATTAAATCTGTTTTGCAAATAGCCTGATGGTCCACTCATTCCTTCTTCGATAGCCCAACAAAAATTTCTCTGCAGATAGTAAAAAAACTCTCTCATATCATTCTATATAATTTTATCATTGTATCCTAAAAATAAGTCTGCATAGTCTTCAAACTCTATCTGCAAGATAGTAATGCTGTTAAAGAAACCAAATTTTGCACACTTCAGAAAATTCCTTTTGATTTTTATGGGCCAATTCATAGGCAACAAAGATGTAATGCAAACATCAAATGTAATGCTATTTCTTAGTGCAAAATAAATAGTAGCATTTTGAAGACCAAAGTGTGATAGAAATTATGTTTGCTGAGGACCTGTAAGAATTCCTTTATCATAATTGTCTCTGATCAGATTCCTTAACTCTTGAAGCCATTTATTCAAGAAATGTGTGTGGAGGATAGGAGTAATATATTTTGGAGGTAGCTGAGGTATCCACAAATCATTACCTTGTTCATCTTTACGAAGGAATATTTCTGTACCATCATTTCTTACCAATGTGTCACCAATTTCGATCATCATATACATTGACTCTGCAAGCTTGGCCATTTCTCTCGTAAGAGAATCTGCTAATGGATTATTATCACCTTTAATCCATTCTATCTCAAAATCATAACTGGCAAAATCAAGATACCAACGTGCAATTCGGCCATGGGCAATATCTTTATTTGGCTTCTTGCTAAGCAGAGATCTCATTGGCTGACTGTCAGTTTTTACAATGAAATGAACAGGTTTAAGAAAAATCTTAAACTTCTCTATACCCTTCTTTACAGCCAAAATCTCTTTTTCATAAATGGTGTACCTGCATTCTGTATCAGTGAAGGTTCCTAATCTGTAACCACACACTTGTGCTCCTTTCGATGGAATATCATGTATGAGAACAGCACCCCAAACATCATCAGATGCATCAGTGAATAAAAATAAAGGATATCCATTTTTAGGTAAATGAAGAGTGGGCAAATACTGGCATTTCTATTTTATCTTTTGAACAATTTCTGTTAACTCTTCATTCCAGGGACCTGCTCCTTCTTTCAACTGAGCTTGAAGTTTCTTTCTGTATTTAGCTAATCCATTATAGAATGGACTGACATAATCGAGACATCCTAAGAATCTTTGTATTTGCTTGGTACCAGCCAAAACATCAGGAAATTCTAAAATATGCTTAAAGATATGAGGCTGGAGTTTTACCTTGCCATGTGACAGAACTAGACCCAAGAAATCAATTTCTTGTTTGCCAATTACCATTTTCTTAGCTGATAAGCAGATCCCATTATCTCTGATTGCATTATATAAAGCTTCCAAATGCTTCAAATGCTGAGAATCATTCTCAGAATAAACAATTATGTCATCAATATATACAGAACAAAATTCTTTCAAACTTCTTAAAGCTCTATCCATTCTGCGCTGAAAATAGGCAGGTGCAGTCTTGAGGCCAAAAGGCATCACATTCCACTCATACAAACCTTGTGGTACTGAGAAAGCTATTTTGAATCTGTCTTCCTCTTTTACCTTAATTTGCCAGAAACCTGACTTGCAATCAAATTTAGAAAACACATTCTTTGAAGCTGCTCTCATTATCAAATCTGTACTGAATGGAATAGGATAATTGAATGGCAGAATGATATCATTCAGAGGCTTATAGTTTATACAAAATCTTTTCTTACCTCTCTGTTGTTCTACCCTTTTATTGATCAGGAAAGCTTGGTAGCTAAATGGGGCTCTTGCTTTCTCTGATAAACTTTCCTTCAATGAGCTCATTCAAATGCTGATCCATCTCTTTTACTTCTGTGGGGCTCATGAGATAGGCTGGTTCAAATGGTATAACAGTTTTACATTCAGGTTTCAACCTAATCTCGCATTCTTCATGCTCCTTAGACCAAAACTGTAAAGGATTCATGCTACAACAATCCTGTTCAAATTTTGCCTTAACTGGTTCTAAGAGCAGAGGTAACCGTGGTCCTTGGGACTTTAGAGGCTCTTTCTTTTGTTGTTTGGCTTTATCAGACAGCTTATGGTTGACTAATTTCAAGGAGGGAATCCTGATAGGGCCATCTGTATGCTTAAGAGATATTTCGTGGGTGCATAAAACAAATAGCTGATATTTGGTTAGGAAGGTGTAACCAAGCAAAATATCTTCCCTCAAACTATTAAGTTCAATTAGATCAACAATAAACTGCTTACCTTGGATTTCAATTCTCACATCCTGAGCAAATCTCCCCATTTTGATTTCTTCTCCATTTATGGCATATCTGGCTGGTAAATCATTCTTGGTTTTCCAAAACTCAGAAGGAATGGCATTAGTTTTGGTAAAACTACGAGAAGAACCAGAATCTACAAATGCATCCATGGGAATAAGCTTATATCCAGAAAAATAAAGATTTACACGGATATATGTACAATTTTCTACCATGTATAGAGCATTTGCTGGTTCAGACAGAATATCTGGAGAAGAATCATCTGCTTTTGTTAGAAGTTCTTGAATTTCCCCCACTGCAGAAATGAGTTTGTCCAAGGCCTTTTACTACATAGCACATTGCCGAGCTAAGATGTCAACAGATTCATTACAACGGTCAACTTTAGCACATAAAATATCAATGCTTCGGCCAAGAGACACAGAGGGTGAATGGCGAGAACGATGTTTGGAAGTAGATGGTTTGGAAGATAACCAAGAAGGCTGGGTGTAACCATGGGATGATTTAGGCTTTGGTGATGGTGAGGGTGAGCTAGACACAGAATGTTTAGAAGATCGTTTGGATTTTCTATAAAGAGCAAGTTTCTCTTTTTCCCAGGCCTTGATATCTTTAACCTGTTGTTTGGCGGCAGCTTTTCATTCTTCGAGTGATCCTGGCATGTGATAAGGATCCTTGGATTTGGCCATGCTTATCTTGAAATCCAGATCTTTAATAGCTTTTTTAATCGTCTTAGAAACAACCTTCTGGTTAGATGAACTAGATCGTTCAGACTCAGATTCTGAACTGGTAGAAGAATGCTTTTTTCTATATTTATCTCTAGCCATGTAGTATTGATCAGGCAAAATTTCAACTAATTCAAACAAATCAACATAGGAAGAACCAAGAATTTCATGGGAAGCAACAATTTCCCAAGTTTCTGACCTATGTTGTTCATCAAACATTGCATAGACTTTATTTTCTGGCTTATACCTTTTTGGACAATCTGTAGCATAGTGTGGACCTTTGCAAATAAAACACTGAACAGATCTTCCACTTTTCTTGAAATCTTTATTCTTTTTAAATAGAAACTTTGGTGGCTTTCTATTCTTGAAAGAATTTTTATTTACAGGAGCAAACCTATATCTTTTTCTATACTACTTTTTCTTATAAGGAGTATGTCTCCTATGGTCATCATTGTCATAAGCATATTTACATTTCTTGCAATGACAATCTTTTCCACATGATTTTCTACTAAATTTTCTGACATGTTTGAATTCTTTTATCTGATTAATGGGTGGCAAGCTGCAATAGTCTTTCATATTGCAAGAAGAATTATACTGATCTCTATTATCACTTAAGGCTTTAAGCAGACATCCTTTATCTAACTTGTAGGTAACCAAAGTCCTTAATTCACTGAAACCATAAGAATCAATTTTGGTTTTATACTTGTTACCTATATATTCTTCAGCATATTCTCCCAATCCACAAGGTAGTGAATTTAAATAAAACTTCTTTGTGGTAGAATCATGCAATTTTCCTGCAGCTATCATATATTTTTCAAAGACTAAATTATACTTATGCAATTTTCCTAAGTCTCTGAGCTACAATGAATAGAGGATTTTTTCTGCTTCAAGTATATCATTCTTTCTGTTGCCACAAAATAAACCAATCAGATATAATTTTAAGGTAGCAAATCCTTCAGCAGAAATATCATTTCGACCCATGTCTTTTTCTTTAACATTCTCATCTCCATCTTCATCCATTGAAATTATACCATTATTAGGGAGAGAGTTCCACCAACTGCGGAGTTTACCAGACATGAGCCGGACTGCATACAAAACTTTGTTTGCTTCAGACCATATAGATCCCCTAGTATCAAAGAAATTCTCAAGTGTATCACACCATGTACAAATAGTGTCATAGGGATCTATAATTTTATCAATATTCAAAATATAACCAGAAGTTGCATAAGCTCTCAAATTTTTTGGCCAGGCATTTTCTGACACAGCATCTCTCATCTCTACATCCAGCTGATTTTCTACAGTAGTCTGGCTAGCCATGCATAAAGGTTCCCAATCCTCTATAATTTCTATATATGGGGTTTCTTCGGAAGACATATATTCTGGTTCAGAAGAGGATTCATGATAAGAAATTGTTTCAAATATTTCTTCATCAGATGAATTCATGGCTACAGCTGGTTCTTCCATGTAAACAGGTTCATTATCTTCTAATTCATTTTCTTGTAACCAATCTTTTAATGGTTCAGAAACCTGTAACATATGTTCTTTCTACTTGGGCAAAAATATTCTAGAAGGCATCTGAGGTGTGTGTCTTCTAGTTGTAGAAGATACTGGTTGTTCTTCAATTTCTTCATAAAAGAGAATGCTTTTTCTTCTCTGTATTTTTGGTTTGGGCTTGGGATCTGATTTCTGAGATTTTTGGGTTTTTGTGTCCTTAGTTTCTTCCTCAGAACTATCCTTGCCTTTCTAGGATACTCTAATCTTTTTGGCGTATTTTCTTACTTTGTCTAAATTTCTCGCCACATGCTCAAGTAAGACTTTGTTCTCTTGAGCTTGAGTATCTCTTTTAGAGTTAGATGTAGAGACATCAGAATATATTTGTCCTGCCACATTCTCTAATCTTTCACTGCTTGACTATATGCTTGTGGCCATTGTATGGGTCTAACTGACTTGGTAATTTAGTGAACCAAAATTATTTAGGGTAGAAGTGCATTGCTTATCAATTCTACCTATAGCAGTTTCTGTTTTATATTGACTATTCTGTACCTGTAACATTCCATCATAAACAGAAATAGTTCTATTGATTCCTTGTTTGACATCTACTGCTATGTCGTCTATGTTCTCTGAAGCTGTTTTCATCCATGCAAACTGCCAGTTTCTTTGAGCTTCAGAATTCTTTTGTTTTGTCCCTACCTTAGTATGAATTTTTGCCTCATATCTGCCCATTGTTTTATCATCAGGTGTAACAACCTGATAACTATCTGTGTTGGCCATCTACCAGGAGTATAGCTGACTAATTCTACAGCAGTAGCGGAATCTAACTGTAGAGTATGCTTAGTTCTTCTTTTTGATCCATACCTAGGTAAATGCTCTCTCATCATACTTGCATGTTCACCTAGTTTTGCTATTTTAATCCCTTTTCCTTTTCTTTTCTTATCTTGGTCTTCATCCTGTTTTGGTGCAAGATGTAATCTAGCACTTACTTGTCTGGCAAGTTCATCTATTTGATCAGGATGAGATTGTTGGGATCTGGAAGAGAAGGATGATCGAGAAGGCATTTGCTTGAATCTTTGTGAGCTACCAGAAGTTGAGCATTCTTCAGGATTGTAATCCACATAGGGTTTTTTATTAGAACTAGCATATGCATGGGCCATGGATCTACTGCGAGATAGAGGTTGAGCTCTGGCTTGAGTTTCATCTATTAATGGTTGTTTCAGGATAGTTTGACCAGGGATAGATTGGAGAGTTATGGTGTCTACTCTTCGGGATTGGAACAGAGGTCTGTCTGAGAATCTATTTCTGTGAACAAGAAGGTCAATAAACTGTGGTCTTTGCCTATCAAGCAATTGTTCTATAATTGGAAAACCAATGTCAAAACCTGTTGAATCAATGAATCGGCCATAATCAAGAAGATTGGAAGATCCTCTTGGGAAAGATACCCCCGTGGGTAAGGAAACAGGTGGAGACACAGTATTCATGATTCTATATACACAGCGACCTCCTATGGTGGCATAGACAGAACCGGGCATTAACAAGACACCTTTAACTTGTAGAAGTAAACAAAAGGCAAAAGAAATGAATTTATCAGATAAAGAAAGAGTAAAGTTGGGTTGAACTGACAAGACTCCATCACCTTTCTCAGCACTGAGAATTCCATGAAACTGGGCAACTACAGCTTGTTCCCAAATTTGACATCGAGTATCAATTAAAGTGGTGAAGAACTCAGCACCTATGTTGTAATTAAAATGCGGATGGACAATAAGATCGACATGAGGGAAATGAACATGAAAGAAACCTTTGTCTTGCCATCTAGAGAAATCTTCAAGAAGAAGGAAAGGTAAATAAATACGACATATTCTAGTACCCGAAACTAAAAGATTAATTTCACTTTGACGCACTGAGTCACAGACTTTAGCCTTAATTCCTTTTTCTGGATAGAAAGTATTAATTTTAACATCTGGAAATTTGAAATTTCCCTTATCATCTACGACATGAGTGTTGCCATCTTGGAAATAGTTATGTAAGACATCAGATAGAGCAGAACTTGCATCCATAGATCTATGTAATGCCATTGGTGAGAAATAAGACTTATTGATTACTCGTTCGCGATATTCCTTGCTACTTTTCGCGACTCACTGCCCTT
Organism: Cunninghamia lanceolata; assembly: GCA_027924645.1. Taxonomy (NCBI): domain Eukaryota; kingdom Viridiplantae; phylum Streptophyta; class Pinopsida; order Cupressales; family Cupressaceae; genus Cunninghamia; species Cunninghamia lanceolata. The sequence goes on from BSBN01001222.1 coordinate 6,675,611, forward strand.
TAACACGGCACTTTCCTTTGGCCTTCAACAATAGGTCTTACTAACAACACGTTACTAATAGCACGTTCAGTGATAGAACTCACCCACAACAATGACAAAGATCATAACAAACACTTGAACTTGGCTCTGATACAATCTGTGCAAATCCTGTAATAAACTTCCTGACAAAGTTAATCTTAACAAAGAAAGATTTTAATTCTTTCTTACTATTAGGTAATTGCAATTTTCTTATTCCTTCTACTTTGTCAGGATCAATAGATAACCCATTTTTAGAAATGACATGTCCTAACAATTTTCCTTCAGTTACACTGAATGAACATTTCTTTGGGTTAAGAGAAATCTCGTACCTTTCACATCTTTTAAGTACTCTTCTCAAATCTTCTGCATGAGTGGATGCATCTTTAGAGTACATAGTTAAATCATCCATATAAATGACAATGCATTTACCTAATAATCCACGAAATGCAATGTCCATGGTTCGCTGAAAAGTGGCACCTACATTTATTAAACCAAAAGGCATTCTCATATATGCATAATTACCCCACTTGCAAGTAAAAGTAATCTTCAACCTATCTTCTTTATCAACTAAGACTTGGTTATATCCTGAAAATCCATCTAAGAAAGACATCATCTTAGCCCCATTTATTGCTTGCAGTACTGATGCAGAAGCATCCAGTGGTGTAAGGGCAATCTTGCATCACCCAAAAAGAAGTTAATTCAAAAATCATTGTAGTTGTTTTCATTTCTTTCCATAATTAGTGTTTCTAGTTCCATAATATCCAGAATAATAATGTAGGACTTTCAGTTTTTCCAAAACTACTAAAAATAGCGACCTACCTATTTTGGTAAGTGTACCTGCTATTTTTAGAAAGTTTACAGTTGGGTACGGATTGAAGTGAAAACTTGCAGAAAGTTACTTTGGATAGGACAAAATGGTTGGATTTCATAATCCAAGATGGCATGTTGTTTAGAGGAAGCCAGTTGTGCATTCTAAGGAGTTCCATGAGAGAGAACCTGATTAAAGAGAAGCATAGTGGAGGACTAGCTGGACACTTTGGTTGAGATAAGACCATATCTATTGTTGGTGAAAATTATTATTGGCCACAGTTGCAGCAGGATGTGAGGAAGTTTGTGCAGAGTTACAGAGTATGTCAGATGGCAAAAGGAACAAGTCAAAATACAGGGTTGTATCAACCATTACATGTACCAGAGAAGCCATGGGATGATATTAGTATGGATTTTGTTCTTGGTTTACCAAGGACACAGAGAGGGCATGATTCTATTTTTGTGGTAGTGGACAGATTCTCAAAGATGGCACATTTTATTCCTTGTAAGAAGACTAATGATGCTGTTCGTATTGCAGAGTTATTTTTCAGGGCAGTGGTGAGACTACATGTCTACCAAAGAGCATAGTTTCAGATCGAGATACCAAGTTTGTTGGTTATTTCTGGAGGACATGGTGGAAGAAGTTGAAGACAGATTTGAAATTTAGTTCTGCACACCATCCACAGACTGATGGACAAATTGAAGTGGTGAATATGAGTTTGGGTAACCTGCTATGATGCTTAGTAGGAGATAAGCCCAAGGGATGGGATTTGATTTTACCACAGGTAGAATTTGCTTACAATAATTCTGTCAATAGGAGTACTGGTAAATCACCATTCCAGATTGTATATGGCAATAGCCCAAGAAATGCTTCAGAGTTAAGGAAGCTAGACAATGGAGAAAAGACAAGTGCTGAAGCTGAGGACTTTGCAGAACACATGAAGAATTTGCATAAAGAGGTGAGAAAGCACATTAATAAGATGAATATTCAGTACAAGGCTAAGGGAGATCAGAAGAGCAGATATAAGGAGTTCCAGGTAGGAGATGAAGTCATGGTTCACCTGAGAAAAGAAAGGTTCCCAATTAGAACATACAATAAGTTGAAAATGAAGAAATTTGGACCATGTAGAATCCTGAAGAAGCATGATTCAGGAAATGCATATGAGGTAGAGCTGTCAAGTGGGATCAATATTTCCCCTATTTTCAACATTGTTGATTTATCAAAATATCATGAAGGTGGGACAGAGGATGGACCAATAGAGGAACAGTGGAGTATTCTGGCATCCACTTCAACAGAGGAGATAGAAGAGATCTTGGATAGCCGTGTGGGAAGGAGCACTCGGAATAGACAATACGAAGAATATCTAGTGAAATGGAAAGGAAGGCCTATTGAAGATTCTTCTTGGTTGTCTAAGGCAGAGGTTGACCATTTGGGTTTTCCTCACACAAACATCTGAGACGTGATAGGGTCACTTCTCAAATTACCCTGGGTGTTTGATGCAAGAGCATCCAGTGGTGTAAGGGCAATCTTGCATCACCCAAAAAGAAGTTAATTCAAAAATCATTGTAGTTGTTTTCATTTCTTTCCATAATTAGTGTTTCTGGTTCCATAATATCTAGAATAATAATGTAGGACTTTCAATTTTTCCAAAACTGCTAAAAATAGCGACCTGCCTATTTTGTTAAGTGTACCTACTATTTTTAAAAAGTTTGTAGTTGGGCACAGATTGAAGTGAAAACTTGTAGAAAGTTACTAAATGGAAATATAAGATCTTTGGTGAAGGAATCAGGCAAAGATCATTTGTGAGTTGAAAGATATTAAATTTTTTGTTTTCTGAAAAGCCCCTAAAAATTTCTGAAACGAGATATGAGGCACTAAAACTTCCCTAAAAATCTTAAAAAGTTGATAGAAATCCATTTACGAATTTCTAGCATAATAGTTCACATCGCAAGCTTTTCGACGCATAAAACGGTTCATCAATCGGACACCCGGATCAAAAGTTATGCTTCTCGGAAGTTTACCTACTTTTATAGGGGGTTGTCAATTTTGAAATTTAGCTGGATGCCACCAAAAAGTGTTATTTATGGCTATTTTGGGGACCTTGGGCAGTAGTAGAGTTAAGGGGGCAAGTGTAGAGTCAAGAATAGGTGGGAAAATAGAAACCCTAGCTGATTTAGGGGTTACAGAAGGTGAAAGATTCCAAAGCCTGGTGTTGGTAGCTGTAGTGTGTTGCAGCTTGTGGAGGACTGATTCCTCTGATTGTAATTAAGCTTCTGTAATGTAATAAGTTGCCTAGATCAATAAAAGAAAGTTCTATTCTCTATATTCAATTTCTGTTATTGTGTGTTTTATGATTTACCCCCTTCATCAAGTACTTCATCTATTGGAGGTCAAATGCTTTGTTCAGATTTCTAAAGTCAACACATAGTCTAATATCTCCACTTTTCTTTCTTACAGGTACTAAGTTAGCTACCCAGGTTGAATGTCTTACTGGGAAGATTATTTTGTCTGACAATAATTTTTTCATTTCCTCAAAGATTAAAGGCTCTAGAATGGCATTTATAGGCCTTTGCTTTTGCCTGAATGGTTTAACTTCTGGTTTCAAGGGTATTACATGAGTTATGATGGACGTATCATATGTTTTCAAATCTTCATATGTCCATGCTATTACATGTTTGTATTCTTTCAAAACATCCACAATTTCTTTTCTTAACTTCTCAGAGCAAGCCTTTCCAATCAGTACATTCTATGGATTTTGCTCTGTTCCCAGGTTATAGGGATCACCTTTTCCCCCTTCAGTTTTGGGCAAATCTTTTTGTCTTACTACCCCATCAAAGTCAAAAATCTTTTCCAACTCAATTACCCCCTTAGGTAGGAAATTACTTTTCAAGTCTATTATCTCTTCTTCATCCCAAGACACATTAGGCCTTTCATGTTCATCAATGATTTGGGCTTCAAACACTTCATTACAAGTGAGAAAATCTACAATTTGCTTATCCCCTTCAAATACCTAAAAATGAGTAACATTATCTAGTATGCTTGGAATATTCACTAATTCAATAGCAAATCGTTTTAGACCTGACAATGTTAAGGGCTCCAAAGTGCTAGCAGCAACTGCTAATGCATCTAGTCTATGATTCAATTCCCTAGGGATATGTTCTATATTAAAGGCATCAAATGAATCTATTAAATCCCACACTCTATGCCTATAACAAACCATCTTCTTATAATTGCATGCATATAACTTTCTTACTTATCTGACCACTAACTCAGAGTCTGAAAATACTCTGATCATTCTCACTTTTTTCTTGATATCCATAACAAGTGCATAAATCAAAGCTTCATACTCTGCTACATTATTAGTACAAAGAAATTGTAGCCTATATGCTGCTAGAAAAGACTTACCATTAGGATCTATAAGTTCAACACCTACACCTGCACCCTGTTTAGATTTAGACCCATCACATTTCAGTGTCCACATGCCTTCTTTATTCCTTTGACCTTTTATTTTAGTGTGTCTCACCTTTTCTGTTACCTATACTGTAATATTTTGTTTCTTCATGGGTGATTCATTTTGACTTACTTGCATATTTATATTCTCAATTTGTAAATCAGAATGATAGACACTCTTGTCTTTTGTTTCTTTCTCTAGATCTGGGATTAATACATCCATGCTATCATGTACGTATAACTTTGGTTTCTTAGGGTTAACCTTTCCTTCTTGCAGTTCCATCCCTTTTGTACACTTTATGTATTGATATTCTATAATGTCTCTGCACATTCCACAATTCTCTTCAGAATGCGGCTTATTATGGACTCTACACATGTTTTTGTACAACTTACACTGAACTGGAACCTTTTGTCCAATGCACCTTTCTATTTCCTGCCTAATGATCTAACCAAAACTATTTACAACATTGTCCTCCTCATCAAAAGAATTTCCATCAGACCCAATGAACACTACTATTTCTTTACTGACAGGTTTTTCTTTAAAATTCAACATCAAGATTTCTTCAATTTGCACTCCCTTATTAGTGACTCTACAAACACCTAGTTCAACAAAAGCATATAATATCTCATTTGTTCTATTATACTCTGTAATCATGTGTTTCATTCTAGGCTCAGCTTCTATCCTGATTTGATTTGAAACACCTCTCCAAGGTAACCACATGTGTGAAAAATCAGTGGCCATATATCCATTTAACGTTTTGGCCCAGTCTCTACTCAATAACATCCCGTAATTCACAAGTATATCTACTACCTTAATGCCAATAAAATGACTCACCCTAGGATCTGAGGCTAACTACATTTGAATATGCATTAATTCTCCTATCACATTGACCTTAGTTTTGTCTAATTGTGTAACAACCTTGGCAGATTTGGTAGGAGTCAACCCTAAAGTTTTGCATATCCCTAAAGGCATTACATTGGCTGATGCACCAGAATCTACCATGCAATTATGTATGTTTTTTCCCAACATCCTAATGGTTAACAAGAAAGGAGAGGCTTTCCTCTTATCTGCATACATGACCACATTAGTATTGGAAGGTTGTTCAGTTTTCTTACTCTTGTCCTTAGACTGTGGATCTTTAATAGGAGCATTCACATCAGTAGAGACCTCATCTGCCACAGATGTATCCAAGGACTTTATGAAAGCATTTCTGACCCCTAGACTTTTCAACAATTCACATAAAGGTATACTGACCTTGATTTTTTTTATTTCTTCAAACAAGTAACTTTTTAACCTCATTGTTTCCACTGTCTCTGTCTTTCCTATTTGAACTTTTAATGCCACTATCCCACCATTCATATGATGATTAGCTTTAAGTATAGCAGGATTATTACTAGCATGTTGATCTGGAGGAGTATTAAAATTGTTGGGAGGAGTCGAAGTAGTGAAAGGACCTCCAGGCCTAGTGTTACTTCTTAAATTGTAGGTATGATTTTTGTTAGACTGTTGAAAAGCTTGTACCTCCTCTATTTCATATAACAATTCATTTTTAGTTTCAAAGGGAAACTGAAATGCATTCAATACTAAGGCTGACTTAGGGTATAAGTTCTCGCAAAAGTAAGGCTCATCCTCTAACATCTGATCTTCTTCCTCCTTAGTTGTAAAGGTAAAAGTTTTTAAGACTAAAGCAGTCTCAAAACCTGAGGGCACTATTTCATTAACTTTAGGAATGAGAAACTCAGAGGTGGGAGCCTATACATCCACATTGAAAATACTAGCGGCCAGATGAAACTAAGGGCAATCTAGTTCAGCATGTGTACTAGTATTATGAATCCTACACCAATTTTTTAATTCCACATTGGCCATTTGAATTCTAGCTGTTTGTTTTGTCTCTTGATTATCCAAATTCTCAAATGGAGATTCTAGAGTGCCATTATTTGGCCCTGTGTTCCATGTCCTAGGTGGCCTTGGCTGATTCTGATTTCTATTATTATTACCCCATGTCTTGTTATCTACAATAGGTCCTCCATTTTGCATTGCTTGTCCCTGATTATGACTTTGACTCTGATTGTAATTCTAGTTTTGATTTGAACCTTAACCCTGATAATAATTCTGGTTATGGTTCTGGTTATGGTTCTGATTCTATCCTTGACTATTTCTACTATAGAAGTTTTCATTTCTTAGTTGTGTCATTTCAGCAGTCAATCTTCTCAGGTGTGCAGTAATTTCTTTGATCTCTTCCCTATCCTCTTGTGCTTTTGCCACAAATGTATCCTGGGGAGGTTGGAAGAATGACTAACCATTACTCTGACTGTTACTAGTACCATTACCAGTATAAGGGACTATAGTCTGGATTGGGGAATGATTATACATAGGTGTGTATGTAGGAATTGGGTTCAATAATGGAGTATGATGCATAGGAACTCCATTCCAAGGTTGTCCTTGACTTTACATCCCAGGATTTCCTCCATTAAATAATGGATTATAAGTTGTTTGCCTCATTTCTTGATTTACTGAGGTTGCCTCCTTATAAGCTTTGGATATTGTATCTATATCAACTTTTCTTTTGACAAACATAGCAGTTAGTGGATCAAGAGTGACATAATACATGGCCAATGGCATATCTGCAGTCACTATGTAAGGAGCCACTAGCCTAGAATAAGCTTTTTGAAACCTATCATTAAAGTTATCAATCAGCTCTTCTTCACCTCTGTTGATTGCAACCAATTTATGATATAAGGTGGAAGGGTCAACTGGTCCCCTAAACCTAGACAAAAATGCCTCCTCCATAAGTGCCCAAGAAGAAATATAACCATTAGGTAAGTTAACATACCAGTTAGAGGCCTACTCATTAAAGGTGTAAGGAAACAATCTACACACCACATCTTCATATTCTAACCTAGCTCTAAAGCATGCCTCCTTGAATATCCTAATGTGATCTTCTAGATTCTGATGCAATTGATATTTAGGACATATCTTTTCAGGATTTTTTGGCATCTCATGATAATCATTGAATGTTATAGGAGAGTTGACATTGAAATAAGCCATTGCAGGACCACGTGGTGGGCTTGGACCTCTGGGAGTACCTAGATTTTTAGGTGGACTAGGACCTCTAGGAGGACTTAAACCAAGATTCAAAGGTCTAAATGAAGAACTATTAGGACTCACTATGTTACGAATGTTAAAAGGTAATCCAGGAGGTGTTCCAGATGAGCCTCCTACATTTGATATTCTAGGATTCCAAATCAAAGGACCCTTACCCTACCTTCTATCAGGTAATTGCACAAAGATATCTTCTGAACTGGATCTAGACCTGGTCACCCTACCACTATTATGAGCTAGCTTTACTTAAATCCTACCTTAAATCCAATCAGGCCCTCCTTCTAGCGCCCAAAATTGTTGATGATTGTTTTTACACATTCATAACAAAAGTTAAAATTCACAAAAATGAACCCAAACTGTCTTGAAAGATATGAAGAAATCACTTAAGAGTTCTTAATCCCAAGTTTCTATATGGTCAGGTCTTGACCTTGTAGACAATTCAGTAGGTTGATGTGAAACTGTAATATTCAAGGGGCCTCACTTGATTTAAGATGATTTATGACTCACTGGACTCAAATTATGCAAATTGTTGTAAAAACAAAAAAATTATTCATTTCTTTGCATAAATTTACTAATGTATTACAAAGCTTTGTATGATATATGATGAAACAAGTTTTTCTTATCAAATTACTATGAAAATTGTCAAATATTAACACAATTCTTCATACTTCCTTCAAATGTAAGACAATTTTCTTAAAATCTCTACATTTGAGCTAATTATTTCAAATGTTTGGAGAAAAGTTAGAGAAAATCAAATTAAACATCATTTTACTACAGGATCTAAATGCTCTGTTATCCACGTTGTAAGAAATACGTCAAACTTGATCAAATCAACAGATTAAATCTCCAAATGTGAATCCCTGAGTATTTTCATGAACACACATCCAAGATTACAAGCTTTTAAAGAAGTAGTACATTCAAATATAAGTAAGAGTCAGAAAACACTCAGAAAATAGATGCAGAATCCCAAATTTACTTGTATTTAAAGTACACAGTCATATAAAATTTACAATGTATGAATGACTTGTTTGCTTCATTAATCAAATTAATAGAAAAACTTTAAAATGTCTTAGAGATACAATAAGGAAGCTAGACACTCCGTGCATTCCTCAGTGTAGACACATGCGACCTCCTTCTACTCTAAACTAAAATACTTCTTTATTTAAATGTTCAAAAAAATTACAAGTGCAAGCTATATTTCTTAAATCCCCGTGTAAGTAATATACAAATAGCAAAGGTTCTTATATAGAGTTTGAAGCTGTGTTTTGCTACGGTTACAAAATTTCAATCTACGGTCAGAATTTAAACTTTCTCAATCAAGGGTGCTCATTCCTTTCTAACTGCTTTCCAAAATATCTTTGTGGTATCTTTTCTACCTCCAAGGATGCCATTGGAATCTTTTTCCAAATAAGATTCCCCCCTTTGACTTCTTCTTCTCTATTGACCTTACCTACAGATACCCTTTACTTGATCTTTTTATTAATATTGTTTGTTCTCTTCTTCACTTTCCTATTCTTTCAAATATATTTTGAAAATATTTGTTATACCTTCTAGAAAGGTGCAATTCCCCCCTAGACTCTTTGTCCATATATATTATTGTATTGTGACCGCTTCTTTCAATTTCTTTTCTTCTTTCTCTAAGCCTTTGCTCTTCTTCTTATATTTCTTCATCTTGGCACTTTCCTCCATCAATGAATCAATCATTTGTTTACTTAGATATGCCTCTGGATTCTCCATACATGGTGTAAAAATGGAATTGAATTCTATTAATTCTCTTTGAAGTTCATATGCTGGCATATCCATACACTCATGATCTAAAAGCCTTTCAACTATCCTCTTGTGCATCATGATCATGTTGTCTGCCTTTTCCTCTAAACCTTGAGTGGTTGTGATGCACCTTCTCAGATTAGCCTCCTCAAATCTCAATTCCAACTTTGCCTATGGCACTTGATTTGCCATTGAAGGGGTAATTACTCCTTCATTTATTAATTCCTCTGCTTTATCTGTAATTTCTTCTACCTATTCCAATTCAAATTTGCACTCCTCTTTTCTAAATTGACCATTATATACAAGCATACTGCATTTATTCTTTTCTATTGCAGCTAGTTCCCATCCTATCACTGCTTGTTTAATTACCTCTTCTCCTTCTTATATGAAGTCCTTGAACCATTCTTAAAAAACATTGGCTTTAAGCCTCTTAATTTCTATATCTTTCATTTCATCCTTTGACATAACTGTTATTTCTCTAGGCAATTCTGGTATTGTCACATTGGGAGCAAATATCCCTTTAATGAATTGTTGTAGCTGGACAATGTGTCCTTTTAAATATTCCTTCTTATCTTTGTCTCTTTTCAACATTTCTACTATAAGTTGATGCATATCCTCCCATTCACTTATGTGTTGTTCTCTTGTTGTATGCCCTAGGTCAAAATTGAGTATTTTGTATTCATCTAAGGCTATTTCTCCCATTTCCTTCTCCTTCTGTGGTATGGGCAAGTTCAGTGTTTTGGATCCATCTAGACCCCTTTGTATGGCTGACATGGTCCTAGCCTTTCTCTTTTCTTTCCTTGGCATTGCATCACCTAATAGACTTTTGATGTCTATAGGTACTAACTATACCTCCACCTTTTCTCTCCTTATCTCTGCACCTAACCAAGCCGGGGCCTCTTTTCTTCATTGATTACCTCTTCTTGAGGCCTTTCTACTTCTCCCTACTCTTGTTGTTGCTATTGTTGTTCTTGATGTTGTGTTTCTTGCTGTTGTGGTTCTTGCTATTATGGAGGAGGTTGTTATTGTTGAGGGGCTGGTTCTGGTTGGATCATTTTGTTGTTTAGATTTCTCCTCATTTTCTTCCTCTTCAATTTCTGTATCCCCTCCACCTTCATCCTCTTCCTCTGGACCTTCTTTCCTTAATGATTATTTTTCTTGATCTTCTTCTTTATTTGCTTGCTCTACATTTGTCATGTCTATATCCTCCTTTTGCTTTTTAGATTTATCTTCATCAATATTTTATGTGTTTTCTCTGCCTTTAGGTTTATTTGTTGCATCTTCTACAGTTTCACCTTCCTTTTGTACTTCCTCTATATGTGTAGGTGAACTTACCACTGTATCAACCTCTTTTGTTTCCTTTTCTTGTTCTTTTCTATTTTCTATATTCTGCTCTTCTTCACTTTGTTCACCATACATGTTCAGGTTGTTTAATACATCTACACCAGAGGTACTAACTCGTGTTTCTTCTTTGGCTTGAACAGGTGCTTCCTTTACTATTTCCTCAGGTGCCTCTTCTTTTTCAGACTCTTCAATTTTATGTGCTACATCTTGCACATTCTTTATTATTTTAGGAGAAACCAAGGTACCAAAAGGATCTACTATTCTTGATTCTTATTGTACCATTTCCTGTTCAAATACTAAACCTTGTTCAATTTCCATTTCAGCTTGAGTGTCTTACTCCTCCTCTTCACCTAAAAATTCACCAGATTCTTCTTCCTTTTCCTGAATCCACCTCTCTAACTTCACTTCCACTACTGTCATCTTCAATGTTGACAGTCTCAGTAACTTGCCTGGCTTCATGCATTTTTGACCCATGTAGCATTTCTTCAGCCAGTTCTTTTTTTACTTTAGCATATACTTTTCTTTTCTCTGTCGAGGTAGATGCACCAGGTATGTCACTCAATTTATCACCTACCTGTTGTGCTCCTATAACTTCACTTTGTTTTGAAGTTTCTTCTTTTGATATACCTATTGGTATTGCTTTCATGACATTTTACCCTGTTGACCCTTGAGCCGCCTGTGCTTGCTTTGCATTGGTATCATGACTTAATGATTTTGCATCTACAAATGTGCCTTTTGGTACCACTACTGTCACCCCTATTGTATAAGGATCCATTAATGTAGTATTTTTATCTTTCTCAAGAATCTTAGCTTCTACAATCTTCCTTTTGTTTTCATAAAAGCATTGGAGATCATCATTATGCTCCCTCACTCTCTTTTTCCCTTTCTTTGGATATGTAATTTCTACTCCTTTAGCCTTAAGCTCCTCAATTCTATCTTTCCACCATGTTTTTGAAAACAAGATAACTGGTTCAGACAATGTGTCCAAAGATGTATTCCATGGTTGTGACCAATCAGGCTCTCCAATAGGAGCAATCCTAGCACTTTCATAACTATGGTGCAATAATTTATCATCTTCTTTAACCTCTGGGGGTACATAGATGTCTCCCATGGACCTCATTTGTTCAACTGTTAATCTTTATGAGCTCTCTTTCTTACCTTTTTATCATTCTTACAGTCTGACCAAAAATCTTCAATATGTATTTGATGTTTGAATTTGGAGTCAAATGTGTTTTGGATTCTATGAAAGGGATCAAACCTTCGGGCCAACTCAAATTCCTCAAATCCATAATACCTCAACTCTCTTTCAGAATAACTAGCAACCTCTTCATTGTAGCATGAGTATCTACCAATTGCCCAAGGTAATTTAAGATTTCCCTTGTTAAACTTCTTCTTATACATCTTAAAGGCATTTAAATTCTACCTTGAGAACTCCAAAACAATCAATTTATTGGAAGGATACCTGGGTAGTATGAAAGGTTTTCCTTCAAATCCTCACTTCTGATATAAGTAAAATTCTAAAATTGAATATAATAGGAACTATACAGACCAATTGTATCCTCTGCATCTTGAGACAATCTCTTATCTGGTTCCTCCCTTAAAATTCTAACCATGTATGTATAGAATACATCATTCACTAGAGCATACTTCCTCAATGCATTCTCTTCATGTAAATCAGGATAATGCTCATATACTAGCTTCTGACCTAGACCATTTCCTAAGGTTCCAACCCTGTCTATCCCATGTATGAATGGTTGAACCTTTGTTGCACATGAATATAATATATATGAGGACAAATAGAAACACATCATGTTTTGCTTTCTCAACATTGCTTGTTTCCATATGGCTGTGCTTATAGCTTTAGCCTAGTGAATTTGGCCGTGTTCCTTTTTTGCTTCCCTCATGAATTGGATGATAGTGAACATCCAAGGCTCACACTTAGTGTCATCTCTCAGTCCCACTAGTTTGCTTAACATTGTAATCATCAAGTATATTTCCTCCTTAAAGTATATTCTTTGCAGATTTTTATGCACTCTTGCCACAGCCTTGGGCTTATTTTCTGCACTATACCAACTGTAGAAGATCTTTCTTCTACAGTCCCTCTCATTGCTGTTGAAATCTTCATTGTATTGATCTATATGAATATCCACCATTCTTTCATGTATTTCTAGAGCAAATGTTCTTGCAATCCTTTTTGTGGATAAGTCTGTAATGAGTCTATCGTGGAACATTATTTTCCTAGTAGTTGGGTCATACAAGTATATGCAATCTAGACACAAATCCTTAGCTTCCATAGCTAACAGAAAACCTGCAGCCATGTACAATCCACTCTCCCATATACACCTCATGTCAGGCGTAGCGTCTGCTGCTGTAATTTTCTGCAACACATCATTCACGTCATAATTTCCTATGTTTGTGTCTATCCCCACTCCACTTGTACTGATCAATGACGGGTACCCTCTGTGTATTAGCAACTCCTCTTTCTCTATTTCTTTGTGTGGCTCCCTTTCTTTCTTAACTTCACCTCTTATATCTGCCTTTTTCTACTTTGGGGCCATCCTATAAAAAATACATCTTTTCAACTTGTTGTTTTACCTTCTTACCTAGGGTTTTACTACAAATTTTCTATTTTCTTTACATTTTACCCTAACCTCCCATGTGTCTTTTCACTTTGACTTTCACATTGTTAAACCCAACCCAGCTAATTAACAATTAAACACAGTAATTTAATGAATGTTTACATTTTAAAAATGAAATTACTGTAAGTTACTTGCAAACTGAACTGTAACGGCGTTTAAGATAAATACCTGTATCTTTCGATAGCTCAACCTTACGTCATTGACTTACTTTACCATTTTTACTCTATTCTAGCTTCTGGAATTCCATCCCGTGATGAATTTTATTTAATTTTCAAAGAAACTCTTCTTTCTACAATTTTAGTTTTAACACTGCAAATCTGAAAGAAAAATAGCTTTTAATTTACCCTAACCCATTGAATCTTACTCTTTTCAGTGTTAGATCGGCATTAATTACAACAATTAATGTGCCTACGGCTTCAGTTTCTTATCTCAACATTTTTTTTAAACCTCCTATCCATTAGCTTACTTTTTGCATACATCGCATTTTCTTGTATCTTTCTTTGTATATTGTTCTTTGTATGTCTCTTTTACATCTTTTCAATATACAATCCTCTATGCAATGAGTTATAAACAATGTTAACTCTTTTCCCTTTATATCTGCACTTGTATCTTTGGTTTGTATATCGCAATGTATGTGACATAGATACAAGCACACATACAAACAACCCATACAAGCCCCCTTTTACCTTTTATCTCTTCGGTCGTGTCTTTTATTTCTTTGTATATTGGGATTGTATATTGTTAACATACAATCCCCCGAACATACAAAGCTTTTCCCTTATTTAATTCCTTTTTTGAATCTGTCTTGTATCACAACTCATTGCATCTCTGCTTGTATGTCAGCTTGTATATACGTCTGTTGGTGCAATATACAACTTTGAGATACAACTTGTGAGACCCACTTAACTTTCCCACTTGTATCTCGAAACAATAATACTTGTATCTATTCTTAGATACAAGCCTCCATACATGCAAACTCCTTTGTATAATCATTCCGGACTCCTCATCTTTTATAAACCATATTGCATAACCCTTCGGATCTACACAGGTATATAAAGTAAATGCATCTTTTTAAATATGCATTCAGGTACGATGCATCACTTATATCCGATTTAATTCTCTTTGACTTCCGCACTGTATGTATACTGAAAAGTATAAACTCAAATCATGCAACATAAAAACAACAAAACATACTTTAATAAAACCTCATTTCATACTTTTTTCGGGTCCGCGACATGTATAACATGTTGTATATCACCTTGTATTTTTTCTTTGCGCCGAACATACAACCCAATATACAACCTATGGACTTAACTGATTATCCACCTTACTTCTGAATCTTGTTGGGTTTGACTTGTATGTAAAGAATAACACATTAACAACATGCATACAAAATACAATGATTCATAAACCCAACCACTTTATGTGAATAATACAACCCCACATACAAACGCCCTTGTACATACAACATACAAAACCTTCTTATATGCATTTTACCAAGAAACATGTATATCTTGCAAAATATCAGGAATTTTGAAATGGTTCAAAAACCAACTCTTATTCATTTTTGACAAAGAATTCACCTTTATTCTACTCTGGTACTTAATGCTAACTTTCGTCAAATTTTTAACAAGGTTTGTAATCCTTCCCTCTTTCTCCCTTTACCACCAAGCAGACCCACACGCAAGCAAAAAACAACAGCCATAGCAGGGGTCCTCATTTTGCAAAAAGTAAAATGGGGCGTGTTGTGATGCTCACAACACGCCCCTTTTTCTAGGTCTTGAAATTGAAAAACCGTGAAAAATAGCCTATTTTTGCTATATTTCACTAGGGTTTAACCTTAAGTGGCACTAAAAGTGTGTTGTGTTGGGGATTTTGACATTAAGTGGATGTTATTACTAATATAATTTTTTGTCCATCATCACTTTCCTCACAACACCCTTTGCTATGCTCTTTTGCATTAAGTTTTGGTGAAAAAAGTGCCTATTTCGACATATTTTCACTATAGTTTGACTTGGCATTATCTTGGATTTGAATCAAGAGTGTGTTGAGAAGGATCTTATTACTTTTTTGGACTGATATCAAACATATAATTTTCTGCCCTTGATTGAAATCCTTACAACACCCTTTTCTTTCACTTATTTGCATAAAAAAAAGTACAAAAATCAAGCATTTTAGGCTATTTTTGCATATAGTCTTGCACTTGTCTTTTGCATACTTTCGGAAAAACTTCTCAAAATCTGATCTTACATTGAAATGGCACCTTCATGTCATTTTTCAATGGTATCTTTGCATGCATTTATCAAAGATCTTGACTTTGACCAATTTTTAACCCTCATGAGTGAATATCCTGCTATATTAGAAAGCTTAACTGAGTTCTTCTCCATGAGTAGCAATGAAAAAGATGATGGTGATAACACTTCTCCCATGCATTCAATACCTACTCCATGTGATGATGACACAGACTTGTCCTCTGGTCATTCTTTCAAAAATACTTCTTCCCATGAGGGTATGTTGGTCCAAAATGATGAAATCAATGACACAATAGAAAAAACACAACTTTTACAAGACGTCATGCCTCCTACAACTACAATAGAAGAACAAATCCATCATGATCTTGAGGCTCCTCCCCCATCATCCGTACAAGGATCGGGAGGTAATTGTCAAGAACAAAACATTCCACCTAGACAAATGAACTTTGATCCTGGTGCTTCCTCCTCTATAACACAAAAATCCATGAAAGAGCAAAGCCCTATCTTACAAAAACTAATTCGTAAAGCAAAACAACATCAACATGCAAAAAGGAGGAAGAGAAGGCGGTGAGATTACCTTGCATCTCAACAAGAAAACATTGATCCCAACATTCAAAAGAACAAAAATTATCCTAACAACTAACAACATGATGAGCAAGACATGAATTTGGCTATGATACCTTATGTCCCACTTTCCTCCAACATTAGGGAGTGGGAAGATGACGATGATTTACTTTATGATGAGACTTAGCCCAAAGACCATATAGGTAAGGATCTCTAACCCATTATCCCTCTCATGATGTTCTTCCCCCGTGATGTGTTATGTGTTGTTTAGGCCTCCTGGGATGACCTCGGATTCTCCCATAAGGTCTGGGATACCAAGAGACTGCCTCTGTTGTGACCTTCTATTTGTATCATCATTCTTCTAAATTGCCTCTCTCTCTGATTTCATTGTTGTGTGTTGTGTCTTACAGACATAGTGTTGCGTTTGGTGACTTGGGGGCACCCTCATATGTGACTGTCCCTAAGACACTTGTTTCTCCTCTATAATTTATTGTTTCCCTTACTCTAGTGTTTCTATCTAGTGGGCAGGTGACAAAAAACATTTATACTGATGCGGACCTAGTGTCACTTTTGAGAGCAATCAAAAAATGGACTTAGTTCCTAATATGATGATGGGGTTGTATATTTTATCTGACACTTGGCTAGTGGAAGCACTTGTGCTTTCCACATAGTGAATTTGATGATGTTTCTATCACATTTACAAACTTTAACAATACTGCTTCTCTATGCACCTTTTGTTTGTCTTTGAATCTAGCCTTGGTGGTACTCGATTCGAAGAGCTTCGTGATATAGTCCCACGGTTATCCTCAAACTCTAAATTTGTTGTATAACCTTGGCTCTTTGTGTGGTTAACCATATGCATTGATGTTGTTATTTATCATGATGTTGTACACACTAACATGTTTCTTGCAGGGATGTGTTTGTGGGAACATTTAGTGATCGTAAAGTACATGTCACCTCTGGGGGGCATGGGCTTTGTGAAAGTTGGTGTTCCCTTGTCTATTTTATTCCTACCCTAATGTGCTTAACATCGATACCTGATATCAACCCCCTTAAGGTGGGGGCATATATAAGGTAAGATGTCTGTTGTAGATGTTAGCTATGTGCTTGTCCTCAGATGCAGTTTAAAGACTAGCTCGATGAGTACTTCCTGCATCTTGAATTTGTTTGGAATCAATCAATCGATCATGTAAGCCCTCTGCGGAGGCAGGATATCACATATATCCTTTTTATCTTAAGCCCTCTATGGAGGCAGGGATGGTGTATTTCTTAGAGTAGATTGCATCATCTTGACATTTTCAAAAGTCCTCTGCGGAGGCGGGGAGCAGTTCTGTGACTAACTCAACCCTTAGGTGTGACTTCAGCGATTGTTGTGGCAAAGCACAATCATTGTTGTGTGCATGTAATGTGCCTAAGATGGTGTTGGACCTAGAAATAGGTACACTCCATCGCTTGTCTGTCATATTTTCTCTATCTTCAAGTGTGTGTGTTTGGCATGCTTTCTTTGTTTAAAGTGTTTGTTGCCCCATATGCAGTCTAAAGACCAGTGCCTTAGGTTGTGCTTCTTGCATTTGGGGAGGTTTTGTGTGTCTTGCATGTGTGTTTCCCCATATATACAAAGACCTGTGTGATGAGTGCATCATGTATTATGGGAGGTTTGTTTACTTTCCAATATCTGCATTTCATATATATGAGAAAAAGAAAAGAAAAGATATCATTTATGTCTTCCATGCATTAATGTGTCTTCTATGCATTGACTATCTTCTTCGTGTTCTGCGTGACTGTAACTGTCTTCTAAGTGTTTTGTGTGCATGTTATTGTTTTCTATGTGATTGGCATGTCTTCTCTGTGCTTGGTGTGTTTGTTGTGTTTGTGACCGTACTTTAATGAATGTATTGGCCTCGCGTTTATACATACATTAAAGTGGGGGCTAAATGTAACATTGGAAAATGTCCCCTTGGGGTATTTTCCCTCATAAGGTTTAGCTCCCAGGTCTTTTGCATGCATTTAGGACATCTTACTTCATAATTTGGCATCCCAATGGAATGATCCCTAGGTAACATGACAAATGGGACCTAGGAGGACCCCTTGAGCTTGACCTTGCCCAAAATAGGGGGGAGGACTTGGGTGCCTGCGCCCTACTCCTGCCCTATTTTGGGGTAGTCCCAATTTTTGGGTGTCAGCTTATGACTGTTACTTAGGTCCTATGCTGACACGGTAAGTTTGAATTACAAAAATCTTGGCAGGAGTGTTTGTAGTTGCATATAAAAGCATATTTAGGCATTCATTTGTAAACTAGAGATTTCAATTAGATGATTACTAGCAAGATATTATGTTCTCAAGGTGATTCAAGGCTTTCATTGTGTTGTCTATGTGTTTGTGTTTGCAGATTTGAGCATCCATTTCATCATGGAATGAAGAGCATCTTCCTCCCATGAGATCTTCACTACAAGGTGACATTATATTGTGTTTGTGATCAATTATTCATTTAGTTTTTGCCTCTGCCTCCCTAGGCATGCACTCTTTATCTGACAAAGGTGTTTGGAGACTTAAGTGTCCTCCGGGTCTTGACTGAGGCAAGCCTCTAAACACCACAACCCCCTACCAAATTTTTGTGATTGTAGGTTACAGGCGTCGCATATGGAAAAAGTAGAGTTACAGGAAGGATCAACAAACATCAAGGATTCAGGATTTGAAGAGAAGTAGGACATCAGAACCTTTTCAGGACTTGGGTGCTCGCTCCTGTGTCCTCCGTAGTTGAATTTTTGAAAACAAAAGTTACATTGCAGATCAGTGTTGGAAGAAGATCAGGATCCCACAAAGAAACTGGTACCTTGGAATTGGGCGGTCGCTCCTTAGTCCTTGACTTTTCTGCCTCGAAATCTTGAAAACAAGTACTCTGTGATTTGATATTTTACATCTCTCTGCAAGAGCTTTTTCTGTTATTCATCAGTTTATTGTCATATTTACATAATTAGGGTTTTAATGGTCAATTAAGCATAAGAGAAGGAAAATTGATAATTAAACACCCTAATCCAAGCTTCTCTACATTTGTAAGTGACCAAGGACCTGTTAGTGCTCTTCCACTCGATCTGAAGGTCCTTGAATGTGTTAGGTGAAAGGAGGATTTAAACACTAAACAAAATAAATCCAATTTTCACCTTAAACAATACCAATGAACTTACCAGTTGAATAGAGGATGGGGCCAGTGACTTCACATTAGACAACCCTTAAAATTGTAACTTAAGTGCTTCTTTACCTACTATAGATAATCAACTTTGAAATATAACAAAAAGGTAACCTGTCACATATGACTTGTACTAAGCCTCCATATAGTGTATGTTCTAGCTTTTGGTCAACTCTGGTCCATGATCTCCATCCTGCTAACATCACCCCCTTCAAAATTATGTCTTGTCCTCAAGACATACAAAATCAGCTACTTGGCAAGATAGTCTTGTAGATATGCTCGAGTTGTGCCAAACTGTTGTCCCATTTCTTTTTATCCTTAGACAACATAGTTATTTGTCCTTCTATCTTTATATATGTCTCCTCTACTTCTATTATACTTTTTGTTAACTGTATAGTTTGTGTAGTCTATTTGGCTTCTGTAAAACTATCAGTTAGGTTAGCCAGTCTAAGGTTGACCACATCCTTTAACTGCTTTATTTAGCTCCTTATTTGATCTCTTTGATCTCAGAGCTGTTGATACTGATTGTGAAGTGTCTCCACCTGTGCCCTTATTACTCCATCTTCATCCGTTAGAGGGTCATACTAGGTTGCCACATTTGTTATTTGGAGTTCTAGAGCATCCATCTAGTCTTTTATTACTTTGGTGGACTATGGCCATTTTAAGAAAAATTGGTAAAGAATATTGGCCTTTACAATGCTCTGTTGTATACTCTTTATGTGTGCTTCCAATTGAGTGTGTCCCTTAGCACACTTATTTGTCATCTCCGCCAGTCTTTTCTTGTTCAATTTCTTTGTGGTCTTCTTTTCCTGCTAGCTAGAGTACTCCTTGAATCTCTATGTTAATTGTTTCAATTGCTCTAGTAATTGTAAGGTAGTATCTCTAGGTGTCCCTAGAATCTCCTTTGCCAATGTATTTACTGCATCATGAAGCAATTCACTCCCCTCTACATGTTTCAAAATATTTGCTCTTGTGGAGGAGTGGAAGACATCTCCCAACTACAACTTTTGTAATGAAGATATTCCAGAAATACTTACTTGACCTTCTACCACTGACAATTATAGCAATTGTGGAGTTAGGATGGGTGTTATCTTCTTTTATTGCTCCAAAAACTCCTTAATGGATTCTATTGACAAAGAAAATGCTTCTAGATTATCAACTTGCTCTAATCCTCTTTGATCTTCTCTTTTCTCCTATGTTTCTTCTTCTTTATCCTCCACGTCATGTCCTTGAGGGTATTTTTGTTGTTGTTTTGTATTCCTCTCTTCCATCCTTGTGTTCTTCAAAGGAGGTACCCCATGTGTAGAAGCTTCCAGAGGATTTTTCTCTTGATTTCCCTTTGTTCTATTTTCTTCTCCTATCCGTATTTCACTGTTGTTAGGAGGTGATGGTGCCTATTGTTGTTCATGTTCTTTGATGGATTGATATAGCTTTTTTGTCACTTAATCAGTTTCTTTTTAAATTTTATCCTTTTCCTCCTTATTTCTCCCATTAGTGTGTCTACCCTCTATTTTCTTCTCAGCTCCATGTCTTGTAGTTGTATCAATTCATTCTTCTTCTCTAGTGACAATGTGTCACTGATCTTCTCAATGGCATTCTTCCTTATTTCCTCCTCCGATTGGAGTGTCGTATTCCTCCTTTGCCTCAATTCTTCTGATGCAGGAGCATTTTAGGTTGAAGAGCAACCTTGTATCAACCAAAAATATTTTCTTTCTTTTCTTTTCTTGCATTTCAGTTGCAGTTTAGTCATTTACAGTTTCAAAATTTTCTACCGCATTCTACCACATCTTCATTTCAGAGCTCACGAAGTAGGATTTAGGATCTATATCATGTCAGCTACATCATATTAAGATTTCATGAGATTTAGATTCATTTGTAGAGAGTTATCACTATCAGAAAATCATTAGCTTTCACATAGCAAAGTAGTCAACATTCAGTTGGAGCATACAAGGTTTGTGGAGCCTTTCCATGACTTGTGGAGCCAAATGAAATATATCTAAAGATAGTATGGGATCAGATAGACCTTCATTGAGAACCGCATCAAGTTTCATTCATTTGTAGATGATTACCAAGAGTTGTAGTCTAACCTACATGTTTTCTACACATTTCATCATTCATTAGAGTTTGAGGTCTCTTAAGGATAATGCAGAGGATTCTTTGAGCTTGAGGGTGATATATATACATCTCCTAGATGCAATAGTTAGGTGAGTTAGTGGATATCTGATGTAGAATAGTAACAATAGTTCTTTTATGAAGGCACTTCAATGCCATATCTTTCATGTATGTTGTAACCTAGAATGCAAGCCTGTGAGCCCTTGATTTTAGCTTGCATGTTGCCAACATATATGCATTGAAATTGTCTAATTTATTGAGTATATGAATCTTCCATTGCATTTTATTATTGTGTTTTTTCTGTTGTGTTTACTCTAACTGCACATTTGGATAGTCCCTTCTCACAACCCTCCATCCATGACTGTACCAAGTGGTATCAGAGAGAAGTTTGTGAATCCTTTGGGAATGAAGGAATTCTGAAAGATCTTGTGGTGAACAAATCACCGAATTGAGGCAGTCTACTTGTGTTTGTCAATAGAGCTGGCTGATTGTGAGGCAGTTGCTACCTTGTAGTTAGATCACAAAAGTGAGGCATTGGCACTATATCCTAGGAAGAGATGCTGCCAAGGAGGATGCTTGTTATGGCCAATGTTGCTAGAAGAATGGAAGAAATGATGGAGATGATGAGAACAATGAAATTTAGATTGGATACTATAGAAGAAGATAGAATAAGAGGACTAAACCCTAGACATGAAGATGATAGTGATGATGATAAATTTCAAGTTGCTAACCAAAATGAAGAAACCCTAGAAGAAGAAGAATTAGATTAGGTAAAGATGTTGAAAGCTATTTCTAAGATGGGTAAGAGACCTAGAATGGAAGTATCAAACTATACTAAAAAATTAAACCATGAGGAATTGATTGATTGGATAAATGACTTGGAGGAATACTTTGAATATGAAGAAATTGAAGATTCGGAGAGTAAGATTTGTAAAAACTAAGTTGAAAGGACATGATACTATTTTGTGGAAAGAAGTTCAATTAGATAGAAATAGGAGAGGAAAAGAGAAGATCATAAAATGGGATAGGATGGTGATAGAGTTAAAGAATTAGTTTATACTTGTTGACTATGAGTTGAAATTGTTGAAGAAATTGCAGAACCTAAGCCAAAAGGAGAAATATGTGAAAGAGTACACTAAAGAATTTCATAAAATGATCATTGGGACTAGACATAGTGATGCAAGCAAGGAGAAATTGGAAAGGTACATAAATGGATTGAGAATGAATATTCAAGAAGAATTAAGCCTGGTAAGGATGACAACAGTAGAAGAAGCATATCAATTTGCTCTAAAAGTTGAAGACAAGTTGAATAAGAGACATGAGCAAAGACATAGAGGTAGAGGAGGAAAATTTCAAAGAGGTAGAACATATTTCAGAGGAGAAAGACCTTATGCAAAGAAAAACAAGGAGAATAGTACATACCCAAAATAAGAAAAGGACAATAATTCATACTATAGAGGGAGAGATGATAGGAGTTTCTACTACAACAATAGAGCAAATCATAATTCTTACCACAATGAAGGATACTGGAGAGATGAAAGAGGAATTGATAAGAGATCATTTAGGGGAACTTGTTTCAAGTGTGGAGGTGAAGGTCATAGAGCATTTGAATGTCATCAAGGGAGTACTAGCAAAAGGACATAGAACAGTGCAAGAGCAACTTATGCAGAGGAAGAATTGGTTGGATCACCTAGCTTAGTGGGAAAGACAGAGAAAGGGGAATCATTAGTCATGAGGAGAGCTTTATTTCAAGCAGAGACAATTGAGGAACTACCACAAAGAAATAGTTTGTTCTAGACAAGATGTAAATCAGGAGGTAAATGTTGCAAGGTTATCATCGATAGTGGCAGTACAGACAATTTGGTTTCAAAGGAGATGGTGACTAAGCTACATCTAGAGAGATTGAAACATTCGAAGCCCTACAAGATAGCATGGATTCAAGATGAGCACAAGGTATTGGTAAGTGAACAATGTCTGGTGAAATTTCACAGAATCTTATGTTGATGAGGTATTATGTGATATTATGTTGATGGATGTATGTCATATGTTGTTGGGGAGACCACGGTAGTATGATAGAAATGCAATACATGATGGAAAAGAATACTTTTACTCTAACATCAAATGGAAAGAAACATACCTTGATACCTTTGGAAGATGAGCCTGAAAGTGAAGTATATGGAAATGCTAGAATCTGTTTAGTGGCTGGAAGGAAATTTCTAGATGGCTTGAGACATGAGAACATGTGTTTGGCTTTAATTCCAAAGAAGTGTGGAACCCTAAATGCAAAAAACTGCTACCACAAAAGAAGAACCACCACTGGAGGAAATCACTGAATTGTTGACAGAATACAAAGATATCATTTTAGAGAATGTACCTAAAGGATTGCCACCAATCCAAAGTATAAGTCATCATATGGACCTTATATCTCGAGCTAGTTTATCGAACAAAGCAGCACACCAAATGACACCAGCAGAAACTACGGAGCTGAATAGATAAATACAAGAGCTATTGAGGAAAGGATTGATTAGAGAAAGTTTAAGCCCATGTGTGGTACCTACAGTACTAGCAATGAAGAAAGATGGACAATGGAGGATGTGTATAGACTTGAGAGTAATTAATAAGATCACTGTTAAGTATAGATTTCCATTACCAAGGACGGATGACATCATGGATTGTTTGAGTGGAGCGGAATATTTCACAAAGATGGACTTGAAGAGTGGATACCATTAGATCAGGGTCAAAGAAGGAGATGAGTGGAAGACTGCATTCAAGACAAATGAGGGATTGTATGAGTGGCTAGTCATGCCTTTTGGATTAACTAATGCATCAAGTACTTTCATGAGATTGATGAATGAGGTTTTGAAGAAATTCTTGGGTAAGTTTGTTATTGTATACTTAGATGATATTCTAATTTTCAATAAGACAAAAGAAGAGCATTTGTGGCATATTATACAAGTATTACAGAGGTTGAGAGAAGATAAGTTGTTGATGAACATTAATAAATGTAGTTTCATGAAGGATGAGTTGGTATATTTGGGATTTGTGATTTTTGCAGAAGGATTGAAGTTGGACCTTGAGAAAGTTAGAGCAATTGTTGAATGGCCAACACTTGTGAACATTGGTGAGGTAAGATCATTTCATGGATTAACAAGTTTCTACCAGAAGTTCATCAGGAATTTTAGTACTATATGCACACCAATGAAAGAGACAATGAGGGGTGATAGAAAGGATTTTAAGTGGACATCGAAAGAAAATAAGAGTTTTAAATTGTTGAAGCATAAAGTGACAGAACAACTAGTATTAGCATTATCAAATTTTAACAAAGTATCTCAAGTCAATTGTGATGCTAGTGGAAATGCAATAGGATTCATGTTAAGTCAAGAAGGGAGACCAGTAGCATATTTCAGTGAGAAGTTGAATGATGTAAGGAGGATATATTTAGTTTATGATCAGGAGTTCTATGCCATAATTCAAGCCTTGAAGAAGTGGAGACATTACTTGTTACCAAAGGAATTTGTGTTCTATACTGACCATCAAGCTTTGTGGTATTTGAATAGTCAAGGTAAGTTGAATCAGAGACATATGATATGGGTAGAGTTCATGTAGAGTTACACATTTGTATTGAAGCATTGGAGTGGGAAGTCAAACAAAGTTGTAGATGCATTGAGCAGAAGAAGGAACCTAAATTGACATAGATGAGAGTAGAAGTACTAGGATTTGAAGAACTTAAGAATATGTATGAGGAGAATCTTGATTTTGCAGAAGCATGGAAAGCATGTAGAGAACCTGTTGTGACAAATAGAAGCAAGTAGTTGGATTATTTCATTCAGGAGGATATGTTGTTCAAAGGAAATCAGTTGTGTATACCTAGGAGTTCAATGAGAGATAATTTGATCAAGGAGAAGCATAGTGGTGGATTATCATGACATTTTGGAATTGACAAGATAGTAGATTTGATAAGTGAACATTATTTTTGCCCTCATATATATAAGGATGTAAGGAAATTTGTTCATATTTACAGAGTATGTCAAGTTGCAAAAGTGAATAGTTAGAATACTAGATTGTACAAATCTTTGATAGTACCAGAGAGACCTTGGGAAGATATAAGCATGGATTTCATATTAGGTTTTCCAAGAACACAAAGAGGATACGATTCTATATTTGTAGTAGTGGATAGATTTTCAAAGATGACACATTTCAATCCTTGTAAGAAGACAAATGAAGTTGTACATGTTGCTGACCTATTTTTCAAGGAGATTATGAGATTGCATCGATTACCTAAGAATACAGTTTTAAATAGGGATACAAGATTCATTGGATATTTTTGGAGAACATTGTGGAAGAAGATGAAGATAGACCTAAATTTATGTTTAGCATTTCATCCATAGACAAATAGACAAACTAAAGTGGTAAACAGGAGTTTGGGTAACTTGTTGAGATGTTTAGTAGGAGATAAAGTAGAAAATTGGGATCTAACTCTACCGCAAATAGAGTTTGCATACAATAATTTAGTGAACATAAGTACATAGAAGATACCATTTGAAGTTGTGACAAGAGTAAAACCTAGAGGAGTAGAAGAGTTAAGAGACAATAGCATGGATAACAAAAGAAGTGCAGAAGCAGAAGATTTTGCAGGATACATAGAGACACTACATAATTAGATCAAGAAGCATTTAGAGGAGATGAATAGTAAGTATAAGGAGCAAGCAGATGAGAAGAGGAGACATAAGGAATTTTCAGTTGGAGATGAAGTGATGGTATATCTAATAAAGGAGAGATTTCAGTAGGGACATACAACAAGATGAACATGAGGAAGTTTGGACCATGCAGGATTCTTAGGAAGTTTGATTCAGGGAATACATATGAAGTGGAGTTATCAGAGACATTTGGTATATCACCTATATTCAACATTGTAGATCTATAACAATATCATGAGGGAGAATCAAGTGACATTCTTGAAGATGGATTGAAGGACTAGTTACCACAACAACAACCAAAGAAGATAGAACAAATTTTGGATAACAGAGTTGGACGCAACACCAAAGGCAAGAAATATAAAGAGTATTTGGTTAAGTGGAAAGGAAGACCGGAAGAAGATTCATCATGGATTTCTTAGGCTAAGGTAGACTGCCTTGGTTTTCCTCTAGCCTCAACAAAGTGAGGGACTCACTTTTTCAACAACCCTAGGTGTCTGATGCAAGAGCATCCTATGTTGAAGAGAAAACTTGCATCAACAAAAAATATTTGCTTTCTTTTCTTTTCTTGCATTTTAGTTGTAGTTCAATCATTTACAGTTTTAGCATTTTCTACCACATTCTACCATATCTTCATTTCAGAGATTGCGAAGCAAGATTTAGGATCTATATTATGTCATCTACATCATATTAAGATTTCATGAGATTTGGATTCATTTGAAAATAATTATTGCTATCAGAAGATGATCAATTTTCATAGAGCAGAGCAGTCAACATTCAGTTGGAGCATACAAGGTTTGTGGAGCCTTTCCATGACTTGCAAAGCCAAATGTAACATATCTGAAGATAGTATGGGAGCAAATAGACCTTCATTGAGAACCACATCAAGTTTCATTCATTTGCGGAGCATTACCAAGAGTTGTAGGCCAACCTACATGTTTTCTACACATTTCATCATTCATTGGAGTTTGAGATCTCTTAAGGCTAACGCAAAGGATTCTTTGAGCTTGAGGGTGATATATATACATCTCCTAGATGCATTAGTTAGTTGAGTTAGTAGATATCTGATGTAGAATGGAAAAAATAGTTCTTTTTCAGAGGCACTTTAATGCCATATCTTTCATGTATGTTGTAACCCAGAAAGCAGACCTGTGAGCCCTTGATTATAGCCCGCATGTTGTTGGCATATAAGCATTGTAATTGTCTAATATATTGAGCATATGAATATTCCATTGCATTATATTCTTGTGATGTTTCCATTGTGTTTACTCTAGCTGCATGGTTGGACAGTCCCTTCTTAGGACCCTCCATCCATGACTACACTAGCTTCTAATATTAAGCTCTTTAGGAATCCATCTATTATTTCATCTAATGTATTTTCTTGGACCCTCATGTATTGGATCATTTCTTGAACTATTATTTTCTTATTCTCCTTAGATGAATCAACATGCAAATCAACAGATTATTTTACCATACCTACATTCTCCATGGCATTAAGTAGTGCATCCAATTTGTATAGCTCTTGTGTCGGTACTTCTACTTGTTGTTCTGCTAGTTCTTCCTCTGGTGTTTGTTGTGCTCTCTTCCTTCTTTTCAATTTTGATTCTTGCTCATCCTCCTTTTCTTCTGATTCAATCTACTCTGGTATTTCTTGAGTTTTTTTTTTTTTGCCTGATGCTTCTGTCGAGGGGCCTTCTTCTGTGTACTCTTCTTCATTCTAGACAATGCCTCTAATGATGCCCTCTCTCTGGATGACATTGTTGCTGATGGTGGAGCCTGAGATATTGTTCTTTCTAATCTTCTAACTGGTGGAGGCTCTTTTCTAGGTAGTGGAGCTGAGGTGGTTCCCTTTCTTAGCACTCCCCACTGTTTTTGCAACTTCTCTCTTTCCTTGTCTAGATGTTCTTCAGCATGATTTTTATGTTTCTTATCCATCACCTCTGAATAGATGCCAAATCTCTTAGCACTTGTGTCCTTGGGTTTGCTCAATAGGTTTTGTGCATAAGCATTGGTCACTGTTGCAGTTATCTCATAGGACAATTGGGGCACCCAAGTTGTTCTAGGCTCAACTTCTTCTATGTAAGTGAAATCCTTATCAACCAAAACTGTGACTTGGTTTATATTTTGCTTCACAAATCCGTAGGGAATTCTTTCTCTCACTCTCATATCTTCCTATAGAGTTTTGAATAAACCATAGTATGTGGCACTATATGCTTTTGTGCCCTTGAATTGAGCTATATGCCTTTTCACCTCTAACCCTACCAGTATGTTTTGATGCCAGTGTTTCCCCTTAAACCCTGGTAACTCATTCAAGAAATAAAATGTAAGCAAAAAATTAGGGTACCATACAAAAAGTTGTAATTTGAGTCCTTGATCTTCTACAAATTCTCCAGTAGTTGTTGTCACATGACCTCATAAAGATTAAAATCCTTGCCCTCCTTCACTCTTTGATAGGTGATATGAATAGTAGTGGCTATGGCCAAACCCTCCCGGTTGGCATAGTATACTTTGTAAGCAATACCCATGGTCACATATTTGACTCCAAGATCTATGATATCATTCACATGCATATTCCTTCCATCTTTTGTTGCTCTATTCAACTCCCTCACTTGATCCATTGTGATGGCCTTCATTGCTGGTAGGGGTCCTAGGGACTTAACCATGTGACTACCCTAATGGCCTCTTTTTTGATTCTATAGGGTTTGTCCAAGTATATAAATTCATCATGCAGTTGGTTCAGAATGATTCTTACCCATTCTTGTGCATCTGTGAAATTAGGGTAATCCTTCCATACATCAAATTTCTTCACCAATATATTTGTATATTCAGGTAGATACCCTGTATCTCCCAACAATGTGTCCCTCAGCTCCTCAAATTTCATGTGATCAATATCTACTAGGGTATTGTGAATGTACTTCCTCACATCCTCTGCGTACACCACATCTACTGGCACATTCAAGAATGTGTCATCTTTATCCACTTCTAGGGCTTTCCATGGATATTTCTTGAACTTCGGCCTCAGCTTGTGTGTGATGTCAATTAGCTTAGGGGTTTCCATTGTGTATTCTTTGGTTATCTGTGCCCTTGTATTCTTCACTGCTTCGTTCTCTGCTATTTTTCTCTCGGAGCTCCAAATCCACCAAAGTATGAATGCAAAGTTATGTTGTAATGTCTGATAAGGGTTAAATACCCCTCTTTTTGCCCTAATTTTTCCTACCTTTCTCTTTTATTCTTTTCCTTTGTTACTTTATTTCTTTCTTTTTGTGTCTTAAGTTCTATCCCTTGTTAGTGGTTAGACTATGATACCCTATGGTACACTAGTAGAATCCTTCCGCAATCAATTTATTTCTTTCAGAGATTGATGATCTTGGTGGTTTAGCATCTGAAATAACCCCCACACATTGTTTTCCTTGTAACTTTTCCATTTTCTTCTCCCTCTTTGTTTGAAATTGTCCTGCTTATATCTCTTGGAACATAGTCATATTGGTTTGTCAATTTCTTTGCTTCCTTTACTTTATTTGATGAAATTTCTGAGATGTAGCCTCCTTGTCCTACCTATATGTGTTGCAAATGATCTCTGGTGAATTTTGATGAAATACAAAGGATTGTAATAGGTCTTCCTCTCCACTCCTGAGCCTAAATAGCCTTTGGTAACCAACCATTTTTCATGTTTTTAGTTCTAGTTCTTCTCTGAACTAAGCTTCTATCACTTCCTCACTATTTGTGTTGTAGTGATCATGTTCTATCTCTACTTCTCCATCAGAGTTAGGCTCTTTTGTGGTTTATTCTACATCCAACTTTGAAATTGTGTAGATATTCTTTGAATCCTTATCACTATATTCTATCTAATTGACTTCTTCTATGTATGCTTCTTCCATTGATGATCCCAAAGGAATATTGACAATCTTGTTATCATTAGCAAATGATAGCTCTTCTTTCTAGGAATCTATGATACTGTTTGCATCTACAAACCATCTCAGACCCAAAACTCCATTGAAAGCTTCTCCTTGATCCTTCATGGCTACAATAATAAAGTCTAAGACATGTTTAATCCCCATAAGATTAACTTCCACTTGATTCCATGTTACCATTGTCTGCATATTGGATCCATCTACCAAAATTATGTTGTAAGTTGTCTTTGTCAACTTAAGTCTTCCTAAATATTCCCAAAGCTTCTTTGTTATCATGTTGACATCAACTCCCAAATCTATCATGATATTCTAGAATTTTCTATGATTGATATGAACATCCACCATAAGTGGCTTTGTATTCCATTCTCTATATGTTCTTCCCATCCTCCAAAGTTGACTCTTTTAACCTTCCTCCTTATTCCAATACTTGGAAAATTGCTTTAGTTTCTCAATGAGTCTATGTTGTGTCAATTGGGCTAACTTCTTGAGAGCTTCTACTTCTCCAGTGAAAAACTGATTGTATTGTTTCTCCTTTTCTTGTTCTCTCCTTATTGTTTGTTTAGTTTCCTTCATAACTTTCTCATGTTGTTTCTTAGTAGGAACAAATTCTTCTTCCTCGTTGTTTTCCTCATCTGTCTCAATGGTGTACTTTCTTTTGGTATTTGTTCCTTATCTTGTCAATGCAAAAAATTTCTCCTTCCTTCTCCTTGTATCTTTTTTGGTATGTTTTGGCTTGCTTCTCTAGTAATATTCTTCTTCTTCTATAGATTTAGTTGAAGATGTATCTGTATCCTCCCTGATGTTCTTCTGGCAAGTTCTTGCTCCTTGACCCTTAGGTTCCCTTATGATGATCCTAGCTCCTTTTTTATTATTCAGGTTCTGTAACTCATCACTCTTATATTATGGTGTTGCATTTTGGAAGCATTGTTGTGCTCTATCACAAGAAAATAGATCATGCTCTATAATGCTACAAAATGAACACTATGTTTTTATTTCACCCCCACATTCACTAGCAAAGTGTCCTAGCTTACAAAATTTGAAACATGTTGCATCCTCTCTCCTTCTTTGACTTCTTCCACAGCCTCTAAACTACTCTCTAACATCATTATTGTAGCTATTCCCATAGAATTAACTACTAGAGTTTGAATTTTGAATTACATTGACATTCCTTTGGTTTCTCCAACTTCATTGTTTATAGCCTTGATCATGTGAGTTTCTTTCTACATATGACATGTTTCTCTCCGCTGAGTTTGTGTTATTGTACCATGGTTCATCTTCTTCATCCTCAATATCTCTCTTCCTCTGAAAGTTTTGTGAAGGACAATTTAGTGTTTTATGGTCATCCCATTCTCTGCATAATCCACAATATACTGAATTTACTCTTTTTGTTGTTGTTTTGATGTCTACCTTCATTGTGGTGGCATGCCTTTCACCTTTTATTCTAGGGCATTCATTTCTCAAGTGGCCTTCCCTTATATAGTATGAGAACTAGATATTAGGTCTTTGCTTCTATGTATTCTCCTCCTACTTCACCAAAATCTCTTGTCTCATCTTCAAATGCTCTGATTCCAATTTCAAATTCTCCAATTCTAGGTGTTCCTTCATCTTATCTTGTTTGCACCAAGATTGGGACTCTATCTGACAGGATAGTCTCACTACTTCTGCATATGTTTCAAATGTTCTTCCATCCACGGTGGTTCTTATTTCAGGGCTTATTCCAGAAATAAACCATTCTATATTTTGCTTCTCAGTCAGTGCTTCCTCCAACTTCCTAGTTGTCTCCTTGAATATTTTGTCAAAGTACTTTATTGATTCTTTGTCCAATTGCATCAAATCTCTATCTTGCTGACCCTTTCTGTAGGAATATCTAGAACTCCAAAATTCTCCAAGAATAGTTTCTTGATATCATCCCACTCCTTATCATTGTTTGGACATGTCTTTCTATACCACTTCAATGCTTCATTCCATAAGGTTCCTATGAAGTCAAATAGCCTGATTTCATTCCTTGTTACCCCCTTTTGGTTCCAAATGGAATCCAAAACAAAAATGTGCTCTACTGCTTTAATAACATCCTTCTTAAAGACTAGTAACTTGATAGGAATATCCATGATTGGTCTTCTCAAAGTCTCTAGTACTTTGTGGTAGGTTTCCTCCAGTTTGCTCTTATATTTAAGCTATCTTCTATCAATTCAGTTTCTTTCTCTTCCCTTGTCTCTTTGTCATCAAATATAAAAGTACTCCTCTCCTAAAACTTTTGCAAAATTTCTCTAGATCTCTTCTATTTTGTTTGCTTCCTTATTTGCTTGTAAATTTTCCTTCTCAACTAAAATTATTTTGACTTTATATGGCACTCGGGGTGACTCATGGTCTAGGCGTTGTGTCTCTTCAAATTAGGGGATACTCTTCTATTTGTGAACAACATCCTATCGACATCCAATGATGATTGAAATAACTTTCCAAAACCCTCAAAACTCCTCTCAATGTTTACCATATCTTCTCCTCCTCTTATCTCATTTATGCTTCAGCAAATTAGCTCCTCTATATATTCTACATCCATCTTCAAAATTTCTAACAGTGTTAATTCAAATTTTTGGTAGTCTTCTGCATAAACCCTAATTCGCCTCTTTCTTCCTTTTCCCTTCCACATTCCTCTCTGGTAGCATCCACATTAGCATGCTCAACAACATCCTTCATGACACACTCCATGTCATCTCCTTGTAATCTCCTTTCTCTGGAAGCACTCACAATGGTGCACTCATTGGCATCCTCCATGATGCACTTATCTTCTTCTCCTTCTAACATCCTTTCTCTAGCAGCACCCTCCATGGTGCACTCCACGAATTGTCTTCTTTTCCTTTCAAGATTTTTTTATCATATATTCACTACTCTCTTGTGCCATTTCCACCCTTTTGTGGTAGCGTTCCTATATTTCCTTGGTTTGCTTCAATCTGTCTTCTCTTCTTATCTCCATTTTGGCTCTGATGTATTCATTGAGCTCTCTTTTTCACTGTTTCTCCCCTTTCGCTGTTCATTTTCTTGTTTTAGTGTTCCATTAGTCCTCTTATATTCCATGGTATCCTTTTTTGAAAAGTCACATCATTTGAAAGGTCCTTGTGGACCCTACCCCCTTTCCACTTGCCATCCACTTAAGTGCCTGCCCCCCTCTCACAAAGGTAGGAACTTAAGGAGACTCAAATTTCTTTGCAAATTGAAAATTTTCTCCACCAACCTAGTCTTCTCTTCTTTCTAGTACTCCATGCTACTTCTTTGAAAGTTTTGCCCCTTCAATCTTTAAATACCTTCTTCTAGGGTCCCAGTAATGGAACCAAATGTTGGCAAGAAATGGGGAGGGATACTGGTCCAGAGATTCGGTCCTTAGTCAAGTCTTTGTAGTTAGTTTATACTATGGTCAAGTATCTAGAGATTGATAGAAAAACACAAAGACTAATAAAGTCAGAGTATCATAAACACATCATAACAATAAGACAACAGAGAATTACCTAGTATCGGCAGATCTCCACACACACACACACACATATATCAACAATAATTATACATCATATATCCATCCTCTCGCATGTCTCTATCTATGCCTCACCCATCTACATACATGACGTCTATGTCATTCTCATATAAACATCTATATATATTCTTATCTTATATCATCATATCCTATGTTTATATATACTATATCTATTACATATAGGGATGTGTTCTTTATCATCTTCTATCAGCTTTCAACCTCTGCATAGTGTATGTGCCAAATCCTGGTCGGCTCTACTCCATGCTCTGCATCCTGCTATCAAGGAGATCCCACAAAACAATTATTATGGACCATTATACATACTTGGTAGTCTCTATTGCACATCCCTTACTCATTTTCTCATCATCTCCACATGTCAATATAACATAGGCATGAGAGAAGAATTATTCAATAGTCATATTAAACAATGACAGTGTGCACAATCTAGGGTTTCATTGAAAATGAATAATGGAATGTTGATAAATACATTGCGATGTATCATTTTAAAATTAAGAGTGGGACCTAAAGAGCTACTAGTCTTATGTCATGTTATACCATCATCAAATAAATTTGGTTTCTTACTTGGTTGATCTTGGATTGAAGAATGTAAAGTTGTTCCTTCTATTTTACATCGATGTGTTAAATTTGTACATGAAGGAAAAGTGATAAAAGTTGAAACAGTTCATTATAAGCCAATTCTAGTCACTTTACATTAGACACATTTGTTAAGACACTTGATGATGCATCATATAGGAGAAAGAACACTATTCATGATTTGTATAAGATATACTTTGATTAATTATAATTAATTCAAAGAAGTTGAAAAGGGAATCTTATGCTCTACACATTGAATAGCCTAATGAGAAATAAATTACTTGTGTACCATGAAGGGATCAAAAGAAAGAAGAAAAGAATAATACAAAAGTGACACATGTTGTTGAGTTTGATGACAAAAAATCATTTGAAAGAAAAAGAAAGAGGTTATGTTCCATTAGATGCCTATAATTCAACCACAACTACAATTTAAGGAGCAAGTATGGGTAAGAAAAGAGGTTCCTAATGTTATACCCATGGAACATGTGTTTTCACTAGAACAAAGGAATACCAAGAGGAAATACATGCCTTTAAAAAGATAAGTACAAAATAATAAAAATCAAAAGAAAAATAAGAAAAATTGGGTGATTTATTTTGGACCAATGATGATGTAATGGATGAGCCAAAATGACACTTACAAATGTTAGTGTAAATAGTGGCTTTATCTAACTAGTTAGTTTCTAGTCTACATAGTCAAAGTCCTATTCACACATAAGCTTAAGTTTACTTAGCTTTTTAGAAAGATGTCTCACCTCATGTGGTGAAGACATGTGTCCTCATACATATGAGACAACTCTTTAATTTTGGATTGCCACTTTCCCTCACACATGTTATGCGAGTTAGACAAGTGTTACATACTTGTAGAGGTAGTCATTAGTTGGTTCCTGCCTTCCTACCTCCTTCTCCTTGCCTATTTATGCAAGGCTTCTCATTGTACTTTTACACTCTCATTGGATATGATAGATATGCTTAATGTGCTCCATTTTTCACTTATGAAAGGTTATTCTATTTGTGCTTGTTGATCTTAGCTACTCCAACATGGTATCAAAGCCATGCTTTCACATTCCTTCTTGGATCAATGACTCAAACACTTAGCCATATCATTAGAGTGTCATGGAACCAAAAAACCTCATTGTTGAGCTGAGAAGGCCCAAGGCAGTCAAGGTGACCCTTCAAATGACATTTTTTAGTAAAATCATTTTTTTTGAAAAAAACATTTACCCCTTAGGGTTTGTATAGACTCCAAATCTGTACCATATGGATTTTTTTCAAAAAATAGAAAAAAATTAGTAGAAGAGCTCATCAAGTGGCTTAGTAGGTTGCTAATGCCCTCCAACTAATGCCTAGTCTTTGGCAGTAATTGTTTACAGATCTGCTCGTGGTCTTCTCAAACATGCCTGAGTCATTCTTTATTATCTGCTCATCATTCAAATCTGTAGGTCAAAGACTTCCTTGGTCAATCTTTGGTTATGGTTATTATATTTTCATAGAGTTTCACATTGCAGATTTAGGAGACACCATTGAGGACATTCGTCTTCTATTTGATGATAGCTTCGATGAAGTTGCATCACCATATTCATCTTCAGACATTATTTCTCTTGCCTTGCCTACATCAGCTTCTATAGTCCTAGATTCTATAGATATTTATGAGTCCATATATTCAACTCTATCATCATGTATTTTGACATCCTCTACAGTAGTATCAAATTCTTTTGGGTCCAATTATCGCCATACATACATGGTGTTGCAAGTATGGGCCTAACTGGTGTTGTCATTGATGTCAACATACTCCTATTGCATTAATGAAAAGGATTGGATGAGCTGAGTACTGAGGATATTGAGAAAATTAGTCTTAATCAGGAACATGGAAGAACAGTGAAGACAGTAAGGTAAAGATCCAAGATACGATGACTATTAGAGGATGCAGTTCAAAGGGTTTGTAGATATGAGTCTTCAAATGATCCAATAAAGATTTCAGAGGTCTGCATGAAGATTTGAAGGAGTTGTGGCCACTTAGGAAAAACTGGTTCCGGTTGGTGTTTAGAGGTGACAGAGTGTCACAGATAGGTCCAGTGAGATCCGGAAATGCATTATCCTATTCTGTGGATTTGAGGGAGTGTTGAGGAAGTTGCTGTGAAGTGTCAACTCGATTGATTCGTGGTTTGGAGGTCCGCAAGTATCTATTCCTTTATGACAGTGATGACAGACTGTGTTCTTGAGGGTCCAGATGAAGGTGAGAAGGATTTCAGTAAGAAGATGAAGTGCAGATGTTCTTGGTGATTTAGGCAATCTTTTGGAGGTCTATGGATCGTTTCTAGTTCGTGTTGGTTGTCAGCTTTGGAGTTAGAGCTCGCAATTGAAGAATAACTCCCAGATGATGGTGTTCTTTCTGAGACTAGTCGTCTAGATGAGTTACACATCTTGTAGATGTTCTTGTGGATATTTTCTGACCTAGATGATTATTCCTAAGTCGATGCCTTGTATAAATAAGGGATTGTGAAGTCATTCCAAAGGGTGTCTTGTGGAGATGTGAGTGTGGTAGACAGGAAGAGAGTGAAAAGCAGAGCAAAAGTTTTGGGCTTAAATGGAACTGATTCAAGCATGGTGAAGATGTTATTCTCCAGTTCAAGCATGTGATACCTATCATTCTATAGACAGTGAGTCTATTGTAGGCAGTGAGCCTCTTGTGAGCAGTGTGCTCAGGTAGTGAGCCTTAATTGGCATGTTCCATTTTGTTCTTTCTATTCTTCTAACAGAGAATACAATCTTGGGTTAATCACCCTGTGGTTTTTCCCTTAACCGGGTTTTCCACGTCAAAATCTTGGTGTCTTATGTGTTGATGTGTTTCTGGTCTTGATTTAAATGCATTATGTTTCATGATTGATTTATTGATATGCTAAGAAGAGTTAAGTGTGTAATTGGAAAGAAAGTTTTGGACAACTGATTCAACCCCCCTCTCAGTTGTCTACCCTAAGACTAACAATTGGTATCAGAGCCAAGTTCCTCTAAAAGGAGCTTAATCACTTGAGGAGATCCAGGATGTCATCCTACAAGAAAGATAGTCTAAAGTTTGAAGGAACCAATTTTAATCTCTGGAAAAGTCACATGAAATTTCACTTGCAATGTATGGGAATGTAGTACTAGAACATGGCTTCAACAAAGTATACTCCTCCACAGGGTGGTCCGAAAGCACCAAATGAAATCACAGATGCTAAAAACAATCTGCAGACTATAAAAGCTCTTCTAAGTGCATTATCTGATTCAGAGCTTTCAAATGTTGTTGACCTACCAACTGCTTTTGAGATTTGGGAAAATTGGAACTTCTGCATGAAGGAGACAAGTATGTTAAATGTGCAAGGTTACAAAGTTTAAAAGGAAAATTTGAGAATCTGAAGATGAGAGAAGATGAAAATATCACTACCTTTATGCCAAGAGTAAATGAGCTTGTTTGTGGTATTAGAAATGCTAGTGGAGTCTTGGATGAAGATGAGATTGTTGGCAAAATTCTCAGATCCCTTCCTGCTTCTTATTAAATCAAGGTTGCTGCCATTGAAGAATTCAGAGCCCATACAATTGTCACAAGAGATCAATTGGCTAGTAAATTGGCTACATTTGAAATGATCGAGTTTGGAGATGACCCCCCAAGACTGAATCTGCATTCAAAGCCAGTGCCTCTGTAAAAGGAAAACAAAGGTTTGATCTGGGAGAAAACTCTTCAAGGAAACTATCATGGTATGAAAAAGCAAAAAGGGACTTGGAAGAAGAGGAAACTGAAATTGCTCAGGTTGAAGCCCTTATTGCAAAAAGACTACCAAGAGGATCTGGTAAGTATAAAGGAAAATTACCTTTTAAGTGTTTTAACTGCAACAAGATTGGTCATTTTGCCTCAAAGTGTCCGGAAAGATTTTCAAGGCCAAATCCTAACAGATCAAGGTTCCAAAAGAATTGTTACTATGTCCATGAAGAG
Organism: Cunninghamia lanceolata; assembly: GCA_027924645.1. Lineage (NCBI taxonomy): Eukaryota > Viridiplantae > Streptophyta > Pinopsida > Cupressales > Cupressaceae > Cunninghamia > Cunninghamia lanceolata. The sequence continues at coordinate 6,713,544 of BSBN01001222.1, forward strand.
GATGATAATAAAGGAGTAATAGATGATGAATCAGAGACAGGAAACAAATCTGGAAGTGATTGGGTGTTTATTGCCATCAAGGAAGAAGATCCAATGTCCACTGAATTTGTCAATCATAAAGTTGTAGAAAGAGCTCTAGCTGCCCAAGTTGAAGAAAAGGATGATTGGGTCATTGACAGTGGATGCTCTCATCATATGACAGGTGACAAAAATAAGTTCTTAGATTTGGAAAGGTATGAAGGAGGAGTGGTAAAGTTTGGTGATAATTCTGCTGGTAGAATCAGAGGCAGAGGAACTATTTCTTTTGATGGAAAGAATAAAACCGGCAATGTTCTGTATGTTGAAGCATTGAAGCACAATCTTCTTGGTGTTGGACAGTTCGTGGACAAGGGCTATGATCTCCAATTCAAGAATGGAAAGTGCAAGATCTTTGAAAGTTTTAGAATAGAGATTGCATCCGGTGCTCAAACAAAAGGTAATATCTTCCATCTAGTTGGTACTCGTAAGAGTTGTCTATTTGTGCAAGTTGATCAGAGTTGGTTATGGCATAGGAGGATGTGTCATGTGAATTTTGATAATATCATCAAGATAACCAACACTCAGGCTATGAGAGATCTTCCAAAACTAGTGAAACCTACAAATAGTTTATGCAAAGAATGTCAATTGGGAAAACAAAGCAGAGTCTCATTTAAAAGCAAAGAACAATCCTCTACTAGAATATTGGACTTGGTTCATACTGATCTATGTGGTCCGGCAAGAATCAGGAGTGTGCAAGGTGATAGATACTTCATGTTACTAATTGATGACTACTCCCGGATGATGTGGGTAACTTTTCTGAAAGAGAAATTAGAAGCTTTTGAGAAATTCAAAATATTCAAGGCTATGGTAGAGAATGAAACCAGATTAAAATCAAAGTGTCTAAGGTCTGATAGAGGTGGAGAATTCACATCCAGTGAGTTCATAGAATTTTGTGAGAAACATGGAATAAAGAGGTAATTGTCTGCTCCTAGGACTCCACAGCAGAATGGAGTAGTGGAGAGAAAGAACTGGACCATCTAGGAAGAATCTAGGACAATGATGATGGAAGGAAATGTCCCTTAGATCTATTGGAGAGAAGCTGTCAGCACTGCAGTCTACACCCTAAATCAAGTTTAAATCAAAAGCAATACCGGTAAGACTCCTTATGAACTTTGGTTTGACATCATTCCTACAGTGAGGTATTTCAGAGTTTTTGGTAGCAAATGTTACATCAAAAGAGATGAAGATTTAGGCAAGTTTGATGCTAGAAGTGATGAAGGAATATTCTTGGGTTACTCTACTCAAAGCAAAGCATACCAGTGTTATAACAAGAGACTGAGAAAGATCATAGAAAGTACAAATGTGAAGGTTGATGAAGGAATTGAAAAACCCTCAAGGTTTTATGAATATGATGAAGATGATTAGAATGGTGTTCTGATTTAGGGAGCCCAAGCCCCTTCTGTAACTCAGATTCAAACTGATCCGGTAAATTAGGAAGAAGAGATGAGTTTCAATGAGCCTAATCAAGAATCAAAAGTGCAAGAAACTCTCAAAATTCTCAGGTATGTAAGACTAAATCACTCTGAAGATCAGATCATAGGTGATAAAAGCAAAGGTGTACAAACAAGAAGGAGAATTGCTCAAGATTCAGATGAGTATTGTCTAATTTCAAAGATTGAACCTAAGACAGTAAATGAAGCTTGCAATGATGAAAATTGGATTAAAGTAATGAAGGAAGAGTTGATACAAATTGAGAAAAATCACACTTGGGATCTTGTTCCCAAACCTAGAAACAAACATGTGATTAGAACAAAATGGGTCTTCCAGAACAAACTGAATGAAGTTGGTGAAGTAATCAGAAATAAAGCCAGATTGGTCTGCAAAGGTTACTCTTAAATAGAAGGAGTTGATTTTGAAGAGACTTTTGCTTCGGTGGCAAGAATTGAAGCAGTTAGATTATTTCTTGCTTTTTCTGCCTTCAAGGATTTTAAAGTATATCAGATGGATGTCAAGTCTGCCTTCCTAAATGGTGACTTGGAAGAAGAAGTATACATTGAACAACTGGATGGATTTCAATTTTCTGATCATGATGATATGGTCTACAAGTTGAAGAAAGCCCTCTATGGTCTAAAGCAAGCCCCAAGAGCCTAGTATGAAAGATTGGATAAGCATTTTTTGAAGATTGGTTTCAACAAAGGTATTGCTGACAGTAACTTGTATTTCAAAATTGATCATGAAAACATCTTGATTGTTGAAGTGTTTGTTGATGATATCATTTTTGGAGGAAGAGATAGCATGTGTAAAACTTTTGCAAATCAAATGAAAAGTGAATTTGAGATGTCCATGCTTGGGGAAATGAACTTCTTCTTAGGTCTACAAATCACTCAAACAAAGAAAGGAATTTTCATTTCTTAGACCAAATATGTGAAAGAATTGTTGAGGAAATTTGGGATGGAAGACTCAAAACCAATAAATACTCCCATGGCAACCGGATGTAAATTGGGCAAAGATGAGGACTCTCCTAAGACCGATCAGAAAAAGTACAGGTCAATGATTGGAGGATTGTTGTATCTCACTCAAACTAGACCTGACATTATGAATGTTGTGAGTCTTGTTGCTATATTTCAAGCCGATCCTAGAGAATCTCATGTCATGGCAATCAAGAGGATTTTTAGATATCTAAAAGGAATAGTTGAGTATGGATTGTGGTATCCCAGAGATCATAATTTCTCTCTTCATGCATACATAGATGAGGATTGGGCAGGAGATGTGGATGACTGGAAGAGTATGTCATGCCTACTTTTTCCATGCAGTTATAACATGCATTACACACGTGTCATGTCCACATGCGTCATGTGGTCATGATACAAACTATCAAAATTTTTTCCTTACTACTCTGAAAACCCCCTCGCATGCATAAGCATGCTTGGTAGTGCATGCTTAAGGTGAAAGCAATACAGTTGACGGCGGCGTACCAAATACATGTGCACACACCCTAGACAAGGAAACACGTGGTTCCCTGACTTAGGTTAATCTCATGAATTATATTTGAACAAAGTTATTTTAGGTGATAGATCATTTTTCAACAAAGCACGATCATCTATTCATTTGCCCTCTCTTTCTTTTCTTGGAATTTAATTTTGATTGTATTTCTATCTCAGTCTCCTTCCCATTGTGCAAGATCTTCTTATGTTATCCTATTTTTTTATTTTTTCTTTATGTTCTTTATCGAACCGTAATAACACTACATCCTTTACATTATTCCTAATTTCTTGGTAAACCAGATCACTTATGCAGGGTTGGTTAACTTCACTCGACTCAGTCCCCCTAGGGTTCTACTCTAGGTTTTAGTTCAACGTTTGAATTAATTTTAATAATCAACCTGTTCCTAAACAGGATTAATGGTAGGTTAAACTTACTTAGTTCTCTTAGTCCTGTTCAGAAATGCCGGGCATTTTCTCCTCTTTGTTTTCCAAGGTTAGTTGTTCTTTCTCTTTCTCTTTTTTTTTTTTTTTCAATTGGACGTCTCTAAATCTACAGTTGAGTTTAAAATGGCCACTCATGGAATGCCTATGAGGGCTTGTTTGCGTTTATTTTCAGTGTCCTTTGTAAATGAAAGGATCATATTTTCCTCTTAATTTTCCTGTTAAGTAATTTGTGATAATTGTTGAAACTTCCGAGAAACTCTTACTTAAAATTAAAATATATTTTCCTATGCTCTTTTTATATTATAATTATATTTCTCCTTATAATTTTTTTTTAAATATATATATATATATATATATATATACCGCCATTATCTCAGTTCAGTTTAACTCTCAATTTCATTAATAAGTTCCTTAACTATAAAGAAAGTATAGAATAATTCATTAAAAATATAGCGATGAGTTAATTTTATTTTTTTGCAAATATAAACATTGTATTTCCGAATTGCAACTCTGAGTTTAAGCATCTATTCAATTCGTATTATACAATATGCATAAATAAATCCCACTTTCCTTGATTTATGATTTCTATTTCAAGTCAAATGTTTTGAACTACATATAGTTTGCCTTCAAATGAATAGTGAAAAGTGAATAATAAAAGTAAATAGTGAATAGTAAAAGTGAATAATGAATAGTGAAAAGTGAATAGTAAATAGTGAAAAGTGAATAGTAAAAATGAATAGTGATAGTGAATAGTGAATAGTGAATAGTAAAAGTGCATAGTAAAAGTGAAAAGGTCCCCATCCTAGGAAGAGACCATCAAGGTGGCAGAAATTTCAAAAGCAATACTGCAACCCAAATTTCATTTATTTCATGGTGAGGATATTTTTTAATACTTTTACAAACTTAATTAAAACATCAACTAACTCACAACGTTGCAAGTAGAAGAAGAAGGAACTAGATAATTTTAATATCCTTTTAAAAAATAAATTTTCTTCTCCTTTTCTTATTTCTAAATTGTAAAACTTAATGAACAAGAAAATTACAACTATCAACCCAAGAACAGAGAGGATTTCCTCACAACTCCAAAAATAACAATTTATACAACAATAGGGAGATAATTTTCTCCTTTTGAAAAATCAACAAGGAAGGAGCTAGTAATAGATCAGGCTCTCCTTAAGACTTAAGGAAAATAGAATATTTTTTAAGATCCAATAATCTTCTCCAAGCTTCACAATAAGCTCCCAGAAAACCTGCATATCACACAAGGGAAGAAACACCACACAAGTTGCTCTCTTCCCTACCATAGACCCACAAGAGGGTCACCCCTGAGCAAGGGAGACCATCCTCATACCCAGGGTAAAATAGACTATACACATCACAACATTGAACAACAACAACAAATCAAATAATACACACACCCTCAAGGTTTGACTCACAATACAAAGACTCAGCTTAGGTGAGTTTAGGGAGGGTAGGGAAGTAGACATCTCTAGGTGTCATTCTTTACACATTTTATCACATTTTATCATAAGGCCTCAAGCCAACAAATTACTCTTTCTCAATGCCTCAAGCCTTCCAAATAATCAAACTTCCATGGATATCCCAAATAGGCTCTCAAAGCCTTAAAGCCCTCTAGGCTCAAAAGTAACAACATGCCCTCAAGGCATTTCATATATCAAGAAACAAGATGACACTCGAGGAGGTTCACACCTTCCCTTCCCTATACAAGATGAGCATTGCCTTCCAACTGGAAGGAGCTCTTTCAACACCCAACACAAACCCCAAATAATAGAAAACACATAGAAAATATTTGCAATCTCACTCATCAAGCAAGAACAAACATACATAACAAGTAACAGATCATACAAGTGAGAAGTCTTGTTCACCAACCTTCTCAAGCCCAATTATGGATGAAATTTGGTGAAGAGCTCCACTCTTAGCCTCCTCCAAGTTCTCCTTCTTTCCACATTAATCCAACCCCAAAAATAATCTCTCTATGATCACAAGCAAGGGATAATGAATGGAGGATATAGGATGGCTAGAATAATTTCAGCATTATGAGGCTATGAAGAGGAGAATAGAGAAGGAATTGGGCATTATGAGGATGCCAGAAGAAGATTTTCTAGAGGAATTTAGGCATGATATGAATGCAAGAATGAAATCCCCCTACAAGAATGAAGTCCTCTCCTGCAAGAATAAAGTTCCCTGCAAGAATGAAGTTCCCCTACAAAAAATGAAGTTCCCCTGCAAAATTCAGTCTCCCAATTGCTTAGAGAAGGGTCTCATTTATAGATTTTTTGAGAAGTGAGTGGAAGGTGAGGATCAAGAGTTGAGATCAAGGGCTCACATTATCTGTGAATTTTAAATTCATAGTGGATGAATTAAAAATTTATTGTTTTAAGATTGTAATATTTAAATAACCCCACTATCCCAAGTGGAATTAATAAAATATCCCCACTATCCCAAGTGGAATTAATAAAATATCCCCACTATCCCAAATAGAATTGAAAAATATCCCCACTATCCCAAGTGGAATTAATAAAATAAACCCACTCATTATCCATTATCCCTAATGGACTTAAAACAATTAACCCCACTCAAGAGGTCCCCCATTATAGCCCACATGTAGAAATAAAATACAATAAGTAAACTAAAATAAGAGAGAGAGGGTGACACACCACCCTCATTAAGGGGAATCCCACCAAAACAGAGGCACAAGGAGACAAGCACTCCATTATTAGGGGATCATGGAGTTGCTCCATGACTTGGAAGTGGGCCTGAGTGTGGATTCCACTCATCCCATTGTCCCCATGCTTCCAAATTCGTCACTTAACTTCACCCTGAAGTTGAAGTGACCATATGGAAGTTATCCCAAGGTTATCCTAGTCAAAAAGGTCCCTAGACCCATAGGGTATAACCTAGGGTTGATTTAAACCTAGTTAGGACTCCCAGAGTCAAGTAAAAACACAAGAAGAGGGTCAAAAAGAAATAAAGTTAAAACAAGATTCAAAATAACATTTCTTACAACACTTATCACAATATAATTAATTTGGAAGATAGAACTATTTCCCTTAACCTTATGCAACATTACAACAATTTACCAAACACAAGGTTGATCTTAGTTCCTCGTGGAACTAGATCAGCTCATAAGGGATACAACATAGGGTGTGGAATGATCTCATGTATTTGTGGTTTTGTTAGAAATACCTGCACACTCAATTTCAAAGTTAATTCCACATATAAATATCATAGCCAAAGCAAATTTAATACATGCATTTCTAAAGCATACCACAGTTCTTATAAACATAATGAAATCACATGACAATTTTCTATCTAACATCACCCAATTAGTTTTCCTTTAACATAATAAGATTTTAATAGTTTGAAAATCTAGGAACAACAGTCCCATAAATATAAAAATACCAACAACAGTAAGCTAAATAGTCACATGTACGGAAATAAAAAAGTGTAGGCCTCATAGAGTACCAGTGGTGGAGCATTCTTTTTGGGGAAGAGATTGGTTTCTTGGCTGAGCAAGAAACAAGAGGCAATATCTTTGTCCACTATAGAAGCAGAATATATTGCAGCAGTGGGTAGTTGCACTCAAGTTTTGTGGATGAAGCAAATGTTAAGAGACATAAGAGTGGAGTATGAGGAGCCTATCACAATCTTCTGTGATAATGCAAGCGCAATAAATATTTCTAAGAATTTGGTGTTGCATTCAAAGACTAAGCATATATCTATCAAGTTTCACTTTTTGAGAGAGCAAGTGAATAAGAATGAAGTCAGATTGGAGTTTGTGCCTTTGAAGGATCATATTGCAGACATCTTTACTAAACCTCTACCTAAGGACTCTTTTAAGTATCTCAGGGAGAAGTTAGGAGTTATTGCCCCTCCGGTGATGAACTAAGGTGCACTGGAGTGCATCAATCTAGTAGATATCATAGTCATATCTTATGGTCCGGATTGATGACAAAGAGCTGCCAGTCAGAAGGAGCAGTTGGTATGTGTTGATAACTGAGAGGGGGGTGAATCAGTTATCTTAATTAATTTAACTTTCTATTCTTCTTTAACAACTAGTGCAGCATCAAAGCAAATAAGCATCCATAAGTATGAAAGTAGACACAAAGTCAATACACATAACACAATGATTTTGACGTGGAAAACCCTATTAAGGGAAAAAACCACGGGGTGACTAACCCAAGAATTTATTCTCTGTTAGAAGAATAGAAGTACAAAATGGCACTTGCCAATTCACTGCCCGAGCACACTGCTCACAAGAGGCTCACTACCTATGAAAGACTCACTATCTACAAGTTAAAAAGAGAGTAACAAGATACTTGAACTGATGAGAAGCATCCACATATGCTGGAGTTTAGTTCTGGTTAGGCTCAGTATACTGATCTACTACACTTCATCCTTTCTCTTCTTTAGTGTTGCTATCCTTTCACATACCGGACCTGCCTTGCTGCTTCCACACTGCTCTTCTACTTTTCTTCACACAATACACAACACAACACACACTTTCTCATCGAAATCCATTTGGTATATATATCCGCACAAAGGATTTCATCCTCTTTCTAGTCGGCATCCAGAATAGTCAATATTTTCCCAAACTCTAGTCTGTCGGCTGAATCTTTGCTTACCAAGTGATGCGTATCAAAGAGATACTCATAGAAGTCATCTAACATGTCAGCCAATTATGAATGATACCTTAAGAACCTTGATCACCATCAATATCTCATCCGGAATAATGTCTGATGCTCTGTCAGTCAGTTCTTCCTCTGTCTACTCTATCAAACAGGACCCCAATACTTAGAATCTCATATCTTTTCACTCTTTCATCACCGGAGGCTCAATCCCTGGAATATATCAGTCAAGGTACTCCTCTTGACTTCCCCAAGTCTGTACTTTGCTAAGATACTTCCTCTGAGAGATCCAGACCTGACTGTCAGATCTTGCCACATGCTCTGTTCTTGCTTACCAGACCACAACACTCTTCAATCTGACTTCCGGTATAGACACACCATGTCCTGCAGATGTCTGGGATGAACTTTGTTGCCATCAATGACAACAATCATGAAGCTAAAATGTGTCTCTTGCCAACAATCTCCCCCTTTGGCATTGATGGCAACACTTAGTGAAAAATGACTAAGTGTTATACTATACCCCCCTTGGTTGATGCTCTGTTCTATTGTACACTTTATTGGAGCTCCCCCTTAGCTGGATTACACATTTTTCACTGTTCCTTACTCCCCCTTTGACATCAATGGCAAAGGGTAGGGTCCACACACTAGAATTCCCAAAAATTTAACTATACTTAGCCACATAAGTATATGAATAGGTTATACTTACATATATTGTAGTATGTCTGCAAAAGTTGTCTTCAACTGGAGAAGCTCTATTGCCCAACTGTGCTTCATCCTATCGAAAATTGAGATGTGACCACTCAGCAGGAATGCAAATGCTTCTATCCTCTTGAGATCTGCTAGATCACTAGTCCGGGCTGTGGTATGAGCATCAGTTAGAGCCTCATGCATGGCCTCTAACTTAGGGATAATAATCCCTCTTAGTTCACTTAGCCTGCCTATTCTTATTTTCTTCTCCTTCTCAAGCTTCTTTATTTCATTTATAGTTGCAAGAGTCTGGCACTCTTGATTTACTATGGAAGAGGAGAGAGGGTAAAAACTTTGAGATAAACTTGTTAGTTTATCCTCTTGCTCTTTTACTTTCTTCTCAATTTCCTTGGTTACTTTAGTCCAGGATAAACAAAATTTATATATATCTCCACCATCTTTAAGAGCATTTTCTAAGCTCTTTATTCCAATATCCATAACTCTCCTATCATTGGTTATAAAGCCTTGTAACTCGAAGAATCTCTTATCCAAAAACTCTTTCCAGACCTTTTCCTCAGCTGATTTTTCTAAAGACTCAAAATGAGTGCTGACAGAACTAACAAGAGACTTGAGATTACCAGATGATGATGCTGAGGAATCCTTCCGAAAGGATGGCATGATCTTTTCAAGCACACTGGATGCAATTTCTAGCAGCTCACAGTCTTCCATGTGAGACTTTAGAAGTTTCTCTTTAGCCTTTGCTTGGGCAAAGGATGCTATCTTCATTGTTTGTACCGGGGAGAGAGAATCAAAGTCAAATGGTCCTTGAAGTAACTCTAGTTCATCAATCTCCATCATTTCTTTAGTCAGGAAATCCTTGACTTCTTCTACTATGTCTCTTGCCAGTGACAGGATTTTCTCACCTTCTGTAGCCTTAGCACTGTCATCTGTGGTCTTTTCTATTTGACCTTCTTCTTTTCCCTTCACTTCTTCTTTTTCTTCTATTCTTTCTTCTCCTTTAGATCCAGAGACTGCTGGAGAATTTGGATTTACTTCTCCTTGGACTTCCTCTTCCAGAACAGAGGAATCTAAGTCCTTAGATTTCTCTTCAGTAGTTTCCTTTGCCTCTTCTGCTGCTGTCTTAATGGATTCTTCTTTGTCATCCATGGCAGAGGGTTCATCACCCAAGTTCTCTACAATAGGAATATTAAATCTTTTAAAGGTGTTCCAGAGGATCTCTTCTGTCTCTTTATCTATTTTGTCAGTTTCACCAAGCATAAGCTGATTCATTCTAGCTTTGCTCCAGAACTCATCCTTGAAATCTTTGAAGATCATATTCATTTGCTTCAAGTGATTGAAGGAAAGAGCTGAATAGCTATCTATTCTTGGATCTCAAGATCCTTTGCCTTAGCATTATTCTTTCTTATTTCTAATTCCTTCTCTAGGATTTTGGGGATGAGAGATATGATTTCAATAAAAGCCTTATTATAGATATTCAAATACCTAACTATCACTTCTTGCGAGATCTTCTGATCAACTTCGTTATAATCATCATAGAATTCAGTCATTGGTTTTAGGTTCCCATCCACAGTGACTAATTTGACTACATCATCAATGGATAGAGTGGGCCTTTCAACAAATTCTTCTACCATCTCTTCCTTGTCATGACCAGTAGAGGGTTCACCGGATGTTTTCTTTTTCTTCTTCATTTTCTTTACCTCTTCATCAGATTCCATCTCTTCATCATCCTTTTGACTGGCATAAGACCTTGTGGTCTTTGTCTTAGTTCTTTTCTCTACTTTACCGAATGATTTTGCTTCTGATTTTGATGCCTTTGAGCTTTTAGCAGTTGTAGGTGCAGAGGTCTTAGAGGATTTGGTCCGAGAGGGGACTTCCACCAGAGCACCTTCTTTCTCTGCTTTTTCTTTTTCTTTCTCTGCCCTTTCTATTTTCTCTCTATCGGCATCAAGTGTCTCTTTTGTTATGCCATATCTTTTGGCAACACTCTCTACTTCTTTTCTCACTTTTCTCTTTGTCTCTGGTTGTCTAAGTTCCACATGAATTTTTACACTCAACTCTTCAAAGGTTCCAAACCTTTCTGCCTTGCGATCCTTGGGTTGACTAAGCATGTGTTGAGCATGCAGCTCTACAATTTTCTCATCTACTTCATACCCCATTGGCATGATCCAGACTATCCTTGGTTCCACAGCCTCCATTAGGCACTGATCAGTTTCTACCATAAAGTAAACTGTATCCCTATACTTTTCAACTAGAGATTTGGGAATTCTCTCTCTTTCTTGCATCATACTCTAAAAGTTCTTGAAATAACCCCACAGAGCTATATTTCTTGCCTTAGCATTCCCAAGCCCATGCAAATAGTCTCTGATTTGAATGGCAACAGGTCTATCATTTTTCCATACCCAACCACTGGATTCGGGTAGCTCATTCATAAAGTAGAAAAACATAGTATTAGCCCTCCATACTTGAATGAATTCTTCTTGTCCTTTTTGATCCTTTGAAGGTTTTCCAATAGTTGGCTTAGAAGAAGTTCACAAAGATCATAATCTACATTCTCTTTCAACATCTGATAGGCAGTGTAAATTGTAGTTTCAGGTACTGAATTTTCCCTGCTGGAGTGATATATCTTGTAACCAATTATCATGGAGGCAAACTTGACATCCAGATCTGTGATGTCTTCTATTGTCATTGCTCTCTTGTCAAATTTTGATCCGGTAGCCTCATTTACAGTTTGGTTTTTGATAGATTTGAGAATAGGTACCCCTCCGGATGAGTGCAAACTAGTTACAGCCCTGATTGCATCTTTGGTGATCTTAAATGGTCTATTCAACCATAAGAAGTTATCATGCAATCTTCTCAACACATACCAGACCCATTCATCTTCTTCAAAACAAGGGAAATGAATGCACTAACCAAAATGTTTATCCCAGATGGCCTGGTACTATGGTTTGAGTTCAAAAGCATCATCTATTAACTGATTGTGATAGATATCTGCCAGCTTGGATTCACCAAAATCTTCAATGTTCTCATGAATATATGCCCTAACGTCTTCAATATACAAAACCCCATGTGGAATGCTGGAAAATGCCCCTAAGGGATCCACTTCTAGAGATTTGTAGGGATGTTTCTTAAATTTGGGGCGATCCCTATTAGAAATCTTTACCACATTTGGAGTAGCCATCTTTCAAAGATTTAAAATGAGATATCAAAGAATGGGAAATACCTTTTTATCTTCTAGGGTTCACACAATGAGCCGGATCGGATTGCTGGATGAATCTATTTCTGCAGTTGATCCTTGAGATGTTTGAGGTGATTTAGTGGTAGAGCTCTTTTCTTCTTCTTCTCGAATGTAGAATGAGCAAATGACTAATAGGAAATCCCTTATATTTCTCTACAAACCCTAATTTCAAAATGTAATAAATGCACAACTTAAGTTATTCTGGTTGCCTTGTTCTCCTTATTCTGAGAAAAAAATCTTTTCTGGATCACTAAGAAGCATTTAGAGTTGTTCTTGGTGATGATTGATAGTCTATCTTCCTTTCCCCAAACATTTCATCTATCCGTAGATCAAGATTCCTTAGTTTGAATCATATCAGAATTTAACTGTGAAAAACCTACTTCTCACCGGATGACTGATGAACTGGATTAGTCTTTAACTTGTTCAAAACTTCTTGCGGATCTTTCATCTCTTTACCAAAGCTTATTTAGATGTCCCTTTGTGACCCCTTTAATCCAAAACTTTCCTTGTGCAATTTCGGCACCAATTAACTGGCTGGGGGAAAATGTTTTTCCTTATGTCTCCCCCTGAGCCACAACTCACTTTTTAATTTTCGGAAGGAATATCAGCACTAGATTCTGGTGCGGATCCATCCCCAACATTTTCTGTACTTCTCTTCACCCAAATCTTGTTCATCTCCCTTTGAACTTTAGCCGCATTCACTTTTCCTTTTCCTTTGTCTTGATTTTGATGATGATGCACCGGACCCTTTTTATCCTGATTCTTGCTTCTACAAAATTTGGCAATATGACTGGATCTATTGCAATTGTGGTAAACAATATTTCTTTGCATATTTGATTGATATCCTCTTGATCTGAATTGATTAGCCAAATGTCCCATTCTATTGCATGCAAAGCATCTACCATTGAATGAATTGTTCATTTGCATATTTCTGCATTCATGAGATTTGTGACCATACCTTTTGCAGTTGAAGCACTGTCTGGAGAAGGATGTATTAGTCTGATTTATTCTCTTTCTACATTGATTAGCTTTATGACCAAAGTTATTGCAGTTGTGGAAGTATCCATTGAAGAATGGATATCTTTGAGCATTAGGTTGCCTTATCGGAGGTCTTCTAGGCTTGTTCCTTGGATTTCCTGATCCAAAATTCTTCTTACTAGATTCAGAGCTTTCACCTTTCTCATATCCCAAGCCACGCTTGTCACCTACCCTCTTTTGGATTTCAAGAAGAACTTCAAGTTGAGCAGAACTTATCTTGAATTTCTCTTTGTATTCATTTGTTGTTTGAAGATACTTTTTAAGAGTGTCAATTTGATCCTCAAGTTTTTCTTCATTATCTCTAGCATCTTCAAGATCAAATTCAAGATGTCTGATTATTCTATCCATCTTGTGGTAGTCTTCTGATTTCTCCTTGAGAGATTGTCTTAGATCATCTTCAGTTTTTCTTTTCTCTTCAATTTCTTGGGTAAATTTCATAACTCCTGATTCCATTTCATGTCTTACCATAATGATCTCTTTTGATAACTTTTCACATAACTTGGTTTTCTCCTTCAGATCTCCATTTGTATCATTTGCTTCACCTTGACATGCCAATTGCTAAAGTAGATCCTTTCTCTTTTTTGTAGAGAGACTCAGTTTCCCTTTTAGTTCATTTATGAAATCATTAGCCTGTTTGAGTCTTTCCTTCAATTCATTGACTTCATAATTAGATTGCTCAAGATCATCTAGGGCAGACTGAAGTTGCTCCCTCATACCATACACATCCATTTTAATTCCCAGATCTTCCTCAAGCTGTTAGGCTCTGTTTGGAGGAACTTGGCTCTGATACCAATTGTTGATAACTGAGAGGGGGGGTGAATCAGTTATCTTAATTAATTTAACTTTCTATTCTTCTTTAACAACTAGTGCAGCATCAAAGCAAATAAGCATCCATAAGCATGAAACTAGACACAAAGTCAATACACATAACACAATGATTTTGACGTGGAAAACCCTGTTAAGGGAAAAAACCACAGGGTGACTAACCCAAGAATTTATTCTCTATTAGAAGAATAGAAGTACAAAATGGCACTTGCCAATTAGGGCTCACTGCCCGAGCACACTGCTCACAAGAGGCTCACTGCCTACAAGAGACTCACTATCTACAAGTTAAAAAGAGAGTAACAAGATACTTGAAATGATGAGAAGCATCCACATATGCTGGAGTTCAGTTCCGGTTAGGCTCAATATACTAATCTACTACACTTCATCCTTTCTCTTCTTTAGTGCTGCTTTCCTTTCACATACCGGACCTGCCTTGCTGCTTCCACATTGCTCTTCTACTTTTCTTCGCACAACACACAACACAACACACACTTTCTCATCGAAATCCATCTGGTATGTATATCTACACAAAGGATTTCATCCTCTTTCTAGTCGGCATCTAGAATAGTCAATATTTTCCCAAACTCTAGTCTGTCGGCTAAATCCTTGCTTACCAAGTGATGCGTATCAAAGAGATACTCATAGAAGTCATCTAACATGTCAGCCAATTATGAATGATACCTTAAGAACCTTGATCACCATTAATATCTCATCTGGAATAATGTCTGATGCTCTGTCGGTTAGTTCTTCCTCTGTCTACTCTGTCAAACAGGACACCAATACTTAGAAGCTCATATCTCTTCACTCTTTCATCACGAGAGGCTCAATCCCTGGAATATATCAGTCAAGGTACTCCTCTTGATTTCCCCAAGTCTGCACTTTGCTAAGATACTTCCTTTGAGAGATTAGGACCTGACTGTCGGATCTTACCATATGCTATGTTCTTGCTTACCGGACCACAACACTCTTCAATATGACTTCCAGTATAGACACACCATGTCCTACGGATGTGTGGGATGAACTTTGTTGCCATCAATGACAATAATCATGAAGCTACAATGTGTCTCTTGCCAACAGTATGATTCTAAAGGGTTGGAGTTACAAGTATGAGCCCTTTGCCATTGATGTCAAAGGGGGAGAGAAGACATGTGAAAAACAAGTGGTTGATTATTAAAGGAGGAGCAGTATTGGAAAAGAAGACATGTGGATGGTTGTTACTGATAGGGGGAGCTGTGGCAGTAAAGAAAAGCTTCTGTCTTGATGGTTAAAATAGTTTTTCACATCATGTGTTGCCATTAATGACAAAGTGGGAGATTGTTGCAAGTATGGGTCTAACCGGTGTTGTCATTGATGTCAACATACTCCTGTTGCATTAATGAAAAGGATTGGATGAGTTGAGTACTGAGGATATTGAGAAAATTAGTCTTAATAAGGAACATTGAAGTAAGTAAGGTAAAGATCCAAGATACGATGACTATCAGAGGATGTGGTTCAAAGGGTTTGTAGATATGAGTCTTCAGATGATCCAGTAAAGATTTCAGAGGTCCGCATGAAGATCTGAAGGAGTTGTGGCCACTCAAGCAAAACTAGTTCCAGCTGGAGTTCAGAGGTGACAGAGTGTCACAGATAGGTCCAGTGAGATCTAGAAATGCATTATCCTACTCTGTGGATTTGAGGGAGTGTTGAGGAAGTTGCTGTGAAGTGTCAGCTTGATTGGTTCATGGTTTGGAGGACCGTAAGTATCTATTCCTTTGTGACAGTGATGACAGACTATGTTCTTGAGGGTTTGGATGAAGGTGAGAAGGATTTCAGTAAGAAGATGAAGTGTGGATGTTCTTGGTGATTCAGGCAATCTTTTGGAGCTCTGTGGATCATGTCTAGTTTGTGTTGGTGGTCTGCATTGGAGTTAGAGCTTGCAATTGAAGAATAACTCTCAGATGATGGTGTTCTTCCTGAGACTGGCCGACCGGATGAGTTACATGTCTTGCAGATGGTCTTGTGGATATTTGCCAACTTCAATGATTATTCCTAAGTCGATGCCTTGTATAAATAAGGGATTGTGAAGTCATTCCAAAGGGTGTCTTGTGGAGATGTGAGTGTGGTAGAAAGGAAGAGAGTGAAAAACAGAGCAAAAGTTTTGGGCTTAAATGGAACTGATTCAAGCATGGTGAAGATGCTATTCTCCAGTTCAAGTATGTGATACCTATCATTCTGTAGACAGTGAGTCTATTGTAGGCAGTGAGCCTCTTGTAAGTAGTGTGCTCGGGCAATGAGCCCTAATTGGCATGTGCCATTTTTTTCTTTCTATTCTTCTAACAGAGAATACAATCTTGGGTTAATCACCCCATGGTTTTTCCCTTAACTGGGTTTTCCACGTCAAAATCTTGGTGTCTTATGTGTTGATGTGTTTCTGCTCTTGATTTAAATGCATTGTGTTTCATGATTGATTTATTGATATGCTAAGAAGAGTCAAGTGTGTAATTGGAAAGAAAGTTTTGGACAACTGATTCACCTCCCCCCCCTCTCAGTTGTCTAGCCTAAGACTAACACATGGTTCCTATTCTTGAATATTTTATGGTACCTGATTCATTCTATCAGCATTTGTCTCATAATAAAATTGTCTTGGAGAACCTTGAGCAGAATTCAAAGACATAATGGACATCATCTGCATCTTTGAATCATGTGTAGAATTTAGAGACCTTCATACTTCTTCTTGTATGTTCCTATTTGGAATGTGAAGATCACTCACACATTTCTATGGTTATATTTCCTCCTAAGGAGAGAAATGTTGTTCAGTGTTTGTGGATCATCTTCAACATCCAGTGTCAAGCTTATACAAGCACTACAAGAGGTATTTTGAGAGGAGGTTGCATGGTTAGTCTTCTCATCTCAGTTTTGGGAGGATCCATTTCTTCGTATGGAGTTCATTCCTTCACATTTTCTAGGTGGGTCACATCGATCTTCTCATCTTTTCTCTCCTATGCAGGTAACATATATTGTACCTTAGTGTTAGAAGTAGTCCTTGGGGGATCATGTATAGTCCTCCTTCTATCTTCTTCTTCTTCACTTGTACTTTTCTTTCATACTTTCTCCTTTGGAGGAACATTTTTTCCCATATGGTTTTCTTTTTTTCTGCACCTTATGAGAAATTTATTTGTACATGGGTACCTAACATGGACTAGTAGTTGGGATCCATCTTCATCTTTGTATTCTCCCTAAGTTGTACTTATGGATGGTGTTAGTGTAAATAGTGGCTTTATCTAACTAGTTAGTTTCTAGTCTACATAGTCAAAGTCCTAATCAAACATAAGCTTAAGTTTACTTAACTTTTTAGAAATTTGTCTCACCTCATGTGAAGACACGTGTCCTCATACATATGAGACACCTCTTGCATTTTGGCTTACCACTTGCCCTCACAAATGTCATGTGAGTTTGACAAGTGTTGCATACTTGTAGGGGTAGTCAATGGTTGATTCCTAGCTTCCTACCTCCTTCTCTTTGCATATTTATGCAAGGATTCTCATTGTATATGATAGATATGCTTATTGTGCTCCATTTTCACTTGTGGAATGTTATTCTATTTGTGCTTGCTGATCTTGGTTGCTCCAACTAAAAATGCATATGTTAATTGATTCATTATAACCTTTGTAGTGTATATGAATATATACATATGGCTACCATTTTTATCTATTTCACTTCATTACTTTCTTTTGCACTTATTCACCCTTTTCTTATGCCTTGCACTTTTCATCCTTTTCATACCCATTTCACCTTCTATATCAGGTTTCATATTTGGCCTTCTCCACTTGGGTAGTGTTTTATTGTTTCTATTATCCTTTTTATTTCATTATTTCCTATTCTTTATTTATCTTTCCCCCTTCTTCCTCCACTCGAGAGCCACATTTTGGTTTTGCTTCACTTTTTCACATTTTCTTGGCCTTTGTTTTACTCTCCAACTTGGGTGGCCTATTTTGTCTCTATTAGAATTTGGTCTTACTTTTCATCACTTTGAGTTCTCATTTCTTCCCTTTATGCCTTTTTTCCTCACTTTTACTTTTATGGTTGTAGACACCTAAATTTGACTATATCTTACGACATTACATTTCGACATATTTTGTCCTAGGTCCTCTTCCATGACCCCTTCCATCACTCTCATTAGTTAAATAAATTATATTTATTTAACTAATTCCTCTTATCCATTTATCCTCTTCTTGCATCAAATTAAATAAATCTTATTTATTTAATTCCATTTGTCCTCCATTTGCACCAAATTAAATAAATCTTATTTATTTAATCTCATTTACCTCCATCATCCAATTTAAATAAATTAAATAATTATTTAAATGCCACTTGTCTCTCATGATTTAAATAAGTTTTATTATTTAAATTACTTATTCCCACTCACATCCCTATTTTTATCCTCATTCATTGTGCATCATAAGCACTTTCTCTCCAATTCAAATAAAAAATCCCACTTATTCCCACTCTCCTAATTTTGGCCTCATGTCATACCCATTTAATGTGCTTCATAAGCTCTAAAATTGCCTTTTAATCCTAGCCATCCACATCACACAATTGGCTTTCAATCTTGGCCATTCATTTGATTCCCTTTCCTTGTATAAATCAAACCCCTCACAAGTCATTTGATCATCTAGATTTTGAGTACCGTTATGCTGCAACTATGAGCAATCAACAACCCTTCAACATCATGCATTCTTATGTGAGATCAAGAAGAGCCTAGAGATAAATCAAACTTAGCTTGAAGATTGGTTTGCGTTATATTTATGTTTTCATTTTCATGCTAGTTTGTGCTTTATGGTGCTTGTTAGGGTTTAGTTAGTTTGTTGTTTTTTAACATTAAATTTGATTTTCCCTAGCTATAGAACGATGAACCTGATGTGAATCCTTTGATCTAGCTTGCTTTTTGTAGGTTTTATTATTTTTTTTTGTTGCAGGTTTATGTCATTTTTGGACAAAACCCTAGGTTTTAAATATTTCATCATATCTTTCAAATGGCTATGAATTATTCTACAAGATTTTTAAAGAAGCTTGTACATCATCTCAGGAGGCTACAATAGAAAAATCACATGTTTATCACTATTTTTGTATGAGTTATCATGATTTTATGTTTTTTCATAAAATCACGTTTTTGGGCGCAAATTAGAAAAAAAATTTAGAAACTTTTACATTTATGGAAATCTCTTGAAATTCTAGTGGGGCTCTATTCTTTTTAGATTTAATTTTGAGTTCATATAATGTGCGTAAAAATCTGATCTTTGTCTGTTGTAGGTTTTTTCATAAATCCACATTTCGGGGTGGAAAACTTGGAATTTTTTTGACTTCTTTACATTTCTGGAAAGCTCTCAGAAAATTAGTAGGGCTTTCTTCTTTGTTTTTTTAGTTTTTAGATAAAAAAATGTCTTCAATGATTGAATCTAATTCGGCTATGTTGAAAACATGTATCTGAAATTACAATTTTCTGATGAGGTTATTTTTTGTCTGGTTGCATTATAATATCATTTTCTAATTTGTAGGTGTTCATACAACACTGGAATAGCATTGGGATCAATCACACAGCAGATTGGAAAGCAAAAACTTCTGAGTGCCTTCATTCTAAGCTTTCATCTCTTTTCATTTCAATCAATCATTGTTTGCAAACACACTTTGATTTGGGCATAAAAAGAACATTTGTTTTCTCTCACATTTAGATTTTGGGCTCTAAAACATACTCTTGTCTTCATTCACATCAAAAATTAGGCATAAAATGAACCATTGTCTTTCATCCACCAAACATTTCTTTTCTAAGGGTTAATTAACAAGTGCAAGTGTGAATCAAGTGTGTGTGTGTGTGTGTATGCTCTCTTTCCACCGCAAGGTGATCTTGGAGATCAAAAACACCTCACTTGGTTTTCTTTTGTCATACATTTCATAGGAGGCCTACTTGGAGACACACCACTCCAAGGGATGACCTCAACTCTAGCATTCTAGCAAAGTATAAAAAGTGAGGTGTGAATCGAAGGACACCCTCTTTGGAAGTGTAAATCTTGTCACTCTTGACTAAGCCCCAAATAACTTTATACCTTTGGGAAGTGAAGGTGAAGGGTGGGTTACCCCTTTCTCCTAGCTGTGTGGCATTATTTCGCTTTCATTTCATGAAATTGGATCCTTTGTACCTTGAGTATATTGGGGACATCCTTAGTCAACCTTGTGAAACCTATCTTAAGACCTAATTGGCCATACCTACTTGACTAATTCTAGGGCTTGTTGATGTGTCTTCCATGTGTGCTTGCTTAATCATCACAAAATTTCAAATTCAATTTTAAATTTGCTTGTGTCTTACGTGAGTGATTCATGTGTGTACATGTGTGATTCTTTGTTTGATCATTGTCAAATCAAGCTATAAACACAAACACATAAAGAAAAGTCATTCAAAACTTTCTTTTCAACACAATCATCATTGTCATATCCAATCAAGTTTCATCCTGACCCAATCCTAATCATCCCATCATTCTACATCATCATCTTAATCCTAGTTAGCACTTGTCAAAATGGTCATAATCCTAAGAAAGTCTAATCCTAATCATGAGCCCAAATTTATTCTTCGAGGAGGCCCTCACTCTAGTCCTAATCATGAAGACAATCCGAAGCCCAAGGTCATACTTCGAGGAGCCCCTTCACCTAGTCATGAAGATAATCCAAAACCATATATACTCTGAGGTGATCCAAATTTCACTCCTAGTGATGATGAGGATTTTTTAGATTTTGAGGCATACTTGGAGGAACAAATTGAAATCCAAAGACTTTAACCTATGTCTAACTCTATCCCAAAACAAGAGAAAAATATTCTAGCACCACACCTACAAAACATCATCCAAGCATTCCACCAACTAGAACAACCCCTAGACCAACAAACCATAGAAGAATTACAAGACACCATTCAACCATTTCAATACAACCAATCACCTCACATACAACTACTCCTAGCCCAAATCCAACAAATCATAACCACCTACCAATCGCAAATCCAACCAACACCTCAACATCAACAAATGCCACATCAATGTTATCATGTCAATCTTACATCAACCTACAAATTCATTCAACAATAAGAGCATGTGATCTCAAGTCCACCTTTGGAACAAGATACAGAGTCTTTAAATTCTCATGCTACCTTTGACAAGGGGAAGGACATTAGTCTACCTCATCCATACTATAAGTACCTTCTACCATCTAATCCTACATCAACTCCATGACCTAAAATCATACATTACAAAAGTGAACCTATGGAGTTGCCCAAATCCACCAATCCATTCAATCCCTTCGACCCTCCATCTAGTCAAAGTCAAAACTCTAATCCTACAACACCTTCCATCCCTCTTGTCCCTCCACCATGCGAACTTTCAACTCCTAATCCTAATCACAAGTCTACATCATCTTCCTTCATTGTCCATCCATTATATTGTCCTTCCACACATGCACTTGCAAAGGATGTGATCCAATGGCTACTAGCAAGGAACAACCTATCCTTATGTCAAACACCTATCTTGGCACCTATCAAAGAACCTTTGAATGCCATGCCTATTCCTCCAACTCCATCATGTGGTCCACGACCTATTGATCTTATATGTCTAAGTCAAAGTCCATCATGCCCTCATGTTGTTGATCACAAAAAGCCTCTTCTAGAGCCTTCCACTTCCATTCCAAGTCAATAGATATGTTAAGGTTCTAATCCTAAGCATGAGGAAACATCTAATCCTAATTCTAATCAAGATCAAACCCTTCCATTTCACCCATCCATAACACACTTAACACCCTTCCTGATCAAGCTCCCATCTACAATCAAGATCCCCTCTATGAACAAGAAGGCCATGATGATCCTCTTAGTGAACTTTATGCATGCCATGGTCAAGAGCCTATCACTTCACCTATCCATGAGCGAGAAACCTCCATTGCTTCTATCCATTCCCTACCTAGTCCTATCCATGATCCCACATTATCCACTTGTCATGATGATACACATGTCTCCTAAGAAAATATTGAAGATCAAACCAATAGTGTGGATCTAAATGAACATAATCAAGATCCTAATGATCCTTCCACATCCACTATCAATCCCGTTCCAAGTCCACCTCCATTCATGAATGTTCTTCCTTAGTAAAGAAGCAACCATTATCCACCACTTCACCTCCTCCATCCAATAATGAGCTTATGTTTAGTGTTCAATCTACACCTAGTCCCATTGTCCATCGTATACTCCAAAACATGAACTACCAAGGTAAAGGCTTAGGCCTTCATGAACAAGGTATTTTGGAGCCTATACATGTCAATGCCCCTTCATGCTCATATGGCCTTGGATAAACACCCCAAGGTAAACAATCTAAAGATATTGGTAATTCCTCCATTCCTCCTAAGTCCACCACTTTCCATCACAAATATTATCATACCACCAAAACATACATTGCCATTCCATCTCCATCATCCTACAAATGTCAAAAGCATGTGACCATGCACCTTCCACCATCCAATTTACCTTCACTACTTCCAACTCCTAATATCCCTCCATCTACTTTACCTCCACTTCTCCCAATGCCTAATATCCCTATCATCCATAAAACCCCTTACATTCCTAATCATGACCAACAAATACACATATTGTCTAAACATGAAGCTTCCACTCATTCCACCATGTCCATGGAATTCAAAAATAAAAATTTGGATGCCTCCTTCCATAAAGTCAAAAATCATAAAGATCCTAATGCCTTAGGGCACAAATGTAAAAATTCAAAGCAAAATACATTCAAAAAGCTATCCAAGCCCATACCTCCAAAAGAAAAGTCAAAAGCTAAAATGGTATGGGTACCTAAGAAAAAAGAAGGCGAGTCAAAAGAGGCATCCACCTCTCAAAAATCCCAACCATCCTCTTCCATCCAAAAATCCCACTCCATTCAAAAATATCAAATTCATAAATCCCACAAGCAAAACAAAAATCATAAAAATACTAAGTCTATGTGGGTACCTAAAGCACTTCATCATCCATCTCCTAAGAAAACATCTCTATTGCTTCCTATGCCACCTTCCAATCAAAAGCTTAAATGTTTAACATGGTGTGTGCAACTGTTGGTCATGGTTCCCTTCCATTCCACAACTCCACATACCTCTATCTCCCCATCTTTCATCCATTATCCTACATATTTCACCCATCACCTCCCTATGGTCCATACTTTTGGATAAGTCTTTTATCCATCCCTTTGCATAAGCCCTACATAATCCACATCATAATCCACTATCTTACCCTACACAATCCATATCATAATCTACTATCTACCTGATTCATCTCCCTTTCATGTAATCTCCTTATCAACATCTATGAGCATAATGACATTTGACATGGTCCATGCAACTACATCCATCCTTGATGGAACACTATCACCTTTCATGGCACTATCCACTTGAGTCCCTCTCATTCATATTCCCCCTATCCTATTCAAAAGTTAAAAAATTAAAAAAATCAAAAAAATCAAAATAAAATAAAATAATAAAAAAAGTAAAGAGAAATCCCTTTGTCCAATGGTGAAAACCACCCTTGGTGGCGCCTTGGATAAGTACCATGATGAAAACATGGCAAACATGTGTCATGTGTAGGTTGATCTTCTATGTCACTTACACTTAGGGGCATGTTGTCTCATCCTATCATACCATTTCCATACCATATCCTATCTTGCCTTACCATCATCCCCATATACTTATCATATTGAGTCCATTCATCCTCCCTTCCTCATTTTCATCTTGATAAAGATTGGGGGCAAAATGTTGACAAATGCTTTGGATATCCCTTGACATACCTCATCCTATCCAAATCAATCCTATCATAAGCTTATTCATGTGAAATTCTATCATCCTATTTTCATAAGATTATCATGTAAAATCCTAAACATTACACCTAGAATAGGGTTATTCCTATGCGACATAGTCTTTGGAGATCACATCCTAGCTCCCTTATGATGCATACATCCATTCCATCCACTTATCATGAGCTTTTGCCCACCCTTTTATCCGTTCATCCAATCCTACATTATCCTTGCACCTAGAATTGGTTTTCCCTTGTCATTGGTATCTAGCATAAAGGCTATCAAAATTGTCATCCAATGCCATTCCAAAATTTCAAAAATCCAAAAAAATAAAATATTCTCAAAATCTAAAAAAATCAAAACATTTCAAAATCCAAAAAAAAAAACATTTCAAAAACACAAAAAAAATCAAAAAATTTAAAAATACAAAAAAAATGGAAAAAGGTCCTGAAATTTCAAAAACCTAAAAAAATCAAAACATTTGAAAAACTCAAAAAAATAAAAAACATATCAAAATCCAAAAAAATCAAATATTCAACAAAAATCCAAGCAAATAAAATCAATTATCAAATCATCATTCAAACAAATTCTTCTAATTCATTCAAATCCTATCATCATCATTCAAATCATTCCTAGAAATCAAATTAATCAATTCTTACAATCAATTTTCATCAAAATCAAATCATTCAATCAAATTCCTCCAAATCAAATCACTTCTTCTAATCATCTCAATCCAATCAATTCAATTCAATCATCCAATCATTCCAAGTAATAAACTTAAATGCAAATCATCTTTAATCCATACCAATCAAGTCAATCAATCGTGCTAAATTATCCAATTGCATCCTTGGTTTTACATTCCAATCTTGCTGTCAACCAAATCAATTAATCAATCATCATCATAATCAATGGGATTTATCATCTCCAATCCTAGTGTTGTTCTTGGGATATATCATTCCCATATCAACAACACAATCCTCGCATTGTTCTCGAGGTAAATTGTTCCCACATCAACAACATTATCATTCATCAATCAATCAATCAATCACTTAATCATTGGTTTACAGCTTGACAGGGGCAATACCTTGTTTGTTTTTGAATCATTTGTGCATGCTTTCTTTCTTGCTTGTGTGTGTTATCATTTTTATCTTGCATTTGTATCATTCATAGCTAATATTCATATCTTGTATCTAGACAAGGTTGTATTACGCTAGGTGCACAAGACACATCATCACTTTGGTCCTTATACTTTGGTACATAACATCTAGTGCTATGTCAAACATCATGGTTTCTCACTTTCATTGCAACATAACATATCCTTCCCTTTTTTATATCTATTCCCTTATCTTTCTTCCTTAACCAACCCCTTTCATTTCGAGAGCATACCCATGTTTATCCAACCCGCCTATCCTCTCGAGGGGGCATCATCATCCTATCCTTTCATCTTCATCTCGTTACCTTAACTTCTTTGAAATGATGTTACTCGACATAAATCTCATCATCTCAAACATCATCTCAAAGAGGAGCAAAATGTAGACACCTAAATTTGACTATATCTTACGACATTACATTTTGACATATTTTGTTCTAGGTCCTCTTCCATGACCCCTTCCATCACTCTCATTAGTTAAATAAATTATATTTATTTAACTAATTCCTCTTATCCATTTATCCTCTTCTTGCATCAAATTAAATAAATCTTATTTATTTAATCTCATTTACCTCCATCATCCAATTTAAATAAATTAAATAATTATTTAAATGCCACTTGTCTCTCATGATTTAAATAATTTTTATTACTTAAATTACTTATTCCCACTCACATCCCTATTTTTATCCTCATTCATTATGTGTCATAAGCACTTTCTCTCCAATTTAAATAAAAAATCCCACTTATTCCCACTCTCCTCCTAATTTTGGCCTCATGTCATACCTATTTAATGTGCGTCATAAGCACTAAAATTGACTTTTAATCCTAGCCATCCACATCACACAATTGGATTTAAATCTTGGCCATTCATTTGATTCCCTTTCCCTCTATAAATCAAACCCCTCATAAGTCATTTGATCATCTAACTTTTAAGTACCGTTACGCTGCAACTATGAGCAATCAACAACACTTCGACATCATGCATTCTTATATGAGATCAAGAAGAGCCATGGAGATAAATCAAACTTAGCTTGAAGATTTTTTTTTCATTATATTTTTGTTTTCATTTTCATGCTAGTTTGTGCTTTATGGTGCTTGTTAGGGTTTAGTTAGTTTGTTGTTTTTTAACATTAAATCCAATTTTCCCTAGCTACAATGGTCATTTCCCTTTGTCATTATTCCTATTTTTATCTTGTCTATGATTATTTACATTTATGAAAATATTCTTAGTCTTTTGACCATTACTTATATACTATTGCCATATTTTTCTTGCTAGAGCATAAATATTGAGCTTTATTATACTCATTTGAGTAACACATTGGGCCTACATGGCTACATCACACTTTTCTAGAGTTACTTATTGTGCCTACTTTTCTATATCATGCTTCTAGAATTTTTTCTTCATACCATTAGCACTCATATTGACATATTTTTCACACTTATATCTTCATTGGGGAGGATTATAATTTCCCCTCCCACCTTGTGCTCATTCCTTGCCATATCTTGAATATCATACCTATATTGGGGGCATCATTCTTTCCCTCTTATACATGTGTTCCTTCATAGACATATCTTTTACATTGGAAACTTCATGATTTCCCCCTTTACACATTATACTTAAGATTTCTATATATTACATTGGAGTCATCCCCCATTCTTCTAGATTTATTCACTAGTTTTGGATTCATGGCCTTGTTCTAGATTCATGATGCAAGAGCATCTATGGTTTGAGAAAAATCTCTTGTCAACGAAAAATATATGTTGTGTTTTTTATCTTTTGTACATGTTCTACATTTGTTTTTATCATTTATAGCAGTTGTAATTAAATTTTTCTAGCTGAAGTTGTAATCTAGTGAATTTAGGCCAAGTTAGTAGAATAGATATGTGCAATGATCCATATATTCCAAATTTTTATATGCTATTAACATAACATGTTATAATAATTATGAACATGACATGTTATAAGAATTATGAACATTACATGTTATAATAATTATGTACATGTTCATGTGCCTATATTTGTATTTGATGCTTTACTATAAGCCACATCATATTTTCATTATATAATGGTGTCATCATTGGATTGTGTGCCAAATTATTTAATTCATGTGCTAAATAAGGAGGTTATCTATGCATTTCTTGGTCTTAATAAGGGTCATGTGAGGAGTTGCATTAATTTTTGAGACCCATATCTCAATGTACATCCAAAGGTGGTTATTTTACAAGTTTCAAGGAGATACACAAAATTGTAAGGTAAGTTCAAGTTGAAATCATTTATTAATGGGGGAATTGATTCTTTTCATGAGTTTCTTGGGTGATGTATAATGCCCTATCTTTTACACTAGGATGTTAGTTGACAAAACAAGACGAATAAAATTTTCACGATGCAATTGTAACAATGCCCACATGTCTCAATTGCACACACAAGCATGAAAAATCACTCAAGTTCCATAAAAGGCACTAGACAGAAGGTGGAACAAGACACACACACTTCTCCAAAATATGAGAACAACCAACATCGACAAATGGCTAACAAGCCAAAGGGAGGATCGGTCACGATATCTCACAAGGATGAAACATCCAACATGGATCTAAAGCACAACCCATCTACCCACTAACCATAATCCAATATTCTAACCAACTCAAGAGCATTAGAACAAATAAAATATAGAAAATATACATTTTCCAATATATACAACATACATGCGAAAAATGAGAAATACCATACAAAATGCCACACTTGTTCGACACCAACATCGAGATGAGCCAAATACAAACATGGATATCTCAACCATAATGTGGGAACAATACAACCCAACACATAACCATGGAATAATATAAGCATACCATATAAAATGGAGGACTCTAACATCCTCATTTAACCATTTTCAACATCAAGACAACTTTCTCAAAATGGTAATTTTCTTCCAGGACAAGGATTCTTTTCCAACCAAATGATCATATAAAATAATAACATAATGGAGGCTACTTCCCAAACATGGAAGGATCACACTCCAATGATAAAATGATATAAAGAACAAATAAACATCAATAATAAGACACCTCCAAGGTGCTCCAATAATCACGAAATACAACAAGATCACAATATAGAATAAAGCACAAGGAACTCTTCTAGCTCCCAAGAGATCTTACTGTAGGACCAATGGGGAGATGTTACCCATCACCCTACCATATTACCATAATCAAGAACAATAGATGTCTATGCCAGTCTAGGAAACCCCTGAAATATGGAGAAGATCATGGCAACACCTCTATCCAAGCCATAACTCTCACACATCCAAGGAATACATGGAAACACTCATGCCAATCAAACATACACTAATATATAAAACATATGACACAACTACCAATTAAATACATATTAGATATGAATGTATCACACTAGCCAACAAACATTTTGATCACTCAGGAATCTACCACTTTATCCACTTCTTCCAACCTTTTTTTTAGGCAATTGGTATATCCATCCTTGTCCATCCTATAAATTTGAGGTTGTATTCCCTTGTGCACTTTTTTCCCCTTCATAATACCTATATACATCAGCAACATTGAATATGGAAGAATGTCTATTCCTTCTGGAAGCTCAATTTCATATGCATTAGGTTAAAATTTTCTCAGGACTCTGCATGGTCCTATCTTCTTCCACTTTAGTTTATTATATGTTCCCTAAGGGAATCTCTCCTTTCTAAAATGTTCCAATACCAAATCATCCACATGAAATTCTTGTTCTCTCCTCTTCATATCAACATATTTTTTGTAGTTTATGACACTCTTCAAAATTTTCTTCACTTCTTTATGTAGTTCTTGTAGATACTCAGAAAAATCCTTTGCAACATCACTCTTTCTTCCCAAATATGCACTATCCCTCAATTCATCAACACCCCTAGGCTATAACCATAAACAATGTGAAAAGGACTTTTACCTATACTCCTATTTATTGTATATATGCAAATTCAGCTTGTGCTACTATCAGATCCCATTGATTAGGTTTGTCCCCTACCAAACATCTCAGCAAATTACCAAGACTCCTATTGAGAACTTATGTCTATCCATCAGTCTATGGATGATAGGCTAAACTAAACCCTAACTGTGTGCCTAACTTCCTCTACAAAGTATGCCAAAAGACAACAACAAAATTTTTGTCCCTATTAGAAACAATGCTCTTTGGCAATCTGTCCAACCTAACTACTTCTTTGAAAAATAATGTGGCTATATGCGAAGCATCATTATACTTCTTGCACAGAATAAAATGACCATCTTTGAGAATCTATCAAATACAAGAAATATTGAATCTTTACCTCTTTGTGTCCTCAGTAATCCAAGAACAAAATTCATACTTATATGTTCCCGAGGTCTTTTTGGTTTAGACAATGGCTGATACAATCTTGTATTTTATCTTACTCCCTTGGCATGTTGGAATATTATGCAACTTTGTACTATTTTCTTCACATCTACATTCATCCCTAGCCAATAATAACCTTCATTTAACTATGCCAATGTCTTGTCTACTTCAAATTGTCCACTAATACCTCCACTATGTGTTTCTCTTATCAAATTCTCCCTCATTGATCCTTGAGGTATGCACAATCTCCTTCCCTTAAACAATAATCCTTATTGTATGAAATACTCTAGCCATATAGTTCCCACATAGAATCAAAGCTAGCAACATTTACTCTTAACTCATTCAGCATTAAACACCTACTTAATGCATCTGTTACTTGATTAGATTTGCCACTTCTATGTTTTAAAACAAAGGAATAGCTTTGAAGAAACTCAACCCACTTCATATGCCTTTGACTCAACTTACCTTGGCTATTTATAAATTGTAGTTCATGATGATAGGTATACAAAACAAAAATCTTTGGGTAGAAAATAATGTCTCCATTTCTTGAGTGCATTAAATAATAGCATAAAACTCTTGATCATATACTGAATACTTCCTTTTGGCTTCAATTAACTTCTCATTGAAGTAAGATATCAGTCTTCGCTATTGGCTTAGAACTCCTCCAATTGTAGTTCCACTTGCATCACAATATAGCTGGAGCACTTTACCAAAATAAGGCAACGCCAACACTAGTTGTTTTGTCACCTTTTCGTTCAATAATTGAAAATTTTTTCTCTACTATAGCTATCCAATTGAACTCTTTCCTGCCACCCTTCATGGTCTTTGTGATAGGTGCACATATTCCACTATAATTTCTTATGAACTTCCTATAGAATCTTCCTATAGAATTTTCATTGGTAGTTATTCACTCTTCCCTACTGTCCTAGCTTCTGTAGGCTTAGGAATGAAAGAAAAGCATGCCTTCTCCTTCTTCAACTCCTTCAAAAATTTCTTTCTAGCAATCAAACAAACCCATGGACTACTCTCTACTTCTCCAATTTATCCTTCAATGGGTTCAAAATATATTATTTTCCATCTTTCATTATCTTGTAGGTATTTGTCCTTCCATCATGTATAACTTTTCTATCATATTGCCGAGGTCTGCCCAATACAATGTGGAAAAGCATCCATAGACATATCACAAAGAATTTCATCCTTATACCTACCACAAACACTATTCACCTACCAATAATTGATGTCCCCTTTGCAACTAAGAAACTTTTAAGGGACTTGGATGTTTCATCTTCTTTAGTTTTAATATCTCCAGTTTCAACTTATCCACCATTTCTTCTAACACTAGATTGTCAGTGCTTCCACTATCCACAATTACTTTACAACACTATCCACCTGATTTACATTTTATTCTAAACAAATTTCTTCTTTGAACATATTCTTGCTTTACCTTTTTAGGGTTTAACAATATTCTTCTTAGCATCAAGGACTCTCTAGCCTTAGGATCCTCTCCATGCTTTGGTGAAGCCACACTTTCTTCGTTTGCTTGTGCCATCTGAAATTATTGTTTCTTTACCTTTTCCACTATTCTGTTGTATTTGTAGACATTTAAATGCCTTGTGACCCATCTCTCCACATTGATAACACACACTGGTGAATCCTCTTCCTCTTCCAAAATATACTTTACCTCTAGAGTAATCTCTTCTTCCCCTGGTATCTTCGATGTAATTTCTTGTTTGAGAGGTGTTGGCTTCCCCTTGTTTTGTTTGATATCCTCTTCCACCACTAGATTACCCTCTACCACAAGATAATCTTCCTCTACCTCTTGAATTATTTTGTTATTTTCTTTCCAAATTCTATTTTGCCTTCAAGGAATACCGATATGCTTCTTCAACACTTTGTATACAGACTATACTAATCTCATATTGAATTGATAAATGTAATCCATTTACATACCTTGACACCTTCTTAGTATCATCATCAACATGTCTACCCCTAATGTTAAACTTATAGAATTCCTCCATATACTCCTACACATTCTTCTCCCTTTGTTTCAAATTTTTCATCTTTTGGAACAAACTTAACTAGTAATCTGCTGGCAGAAATTTGGTCTTCAACTTCTTCACTATTCGGTCCATGACTTTATCTTCTCTTTTCCTTTTCTTTGTCTCTCTATCTATATATGATCCCCATAGGGATGCATATCCTTTTAGATTTGTACAAGCAAATTTCACCTTCTTCAGGTCTTCTATGGATTTGAAATCAAAATATTTCTCCATCTTTGAACTCTAGTCAATGAGTTCCTTCATATATATTTCCATTATAACTTGGTGGATCCAATCTTATCTTGCTACTAATATTAGACATAACTTTTAGGAATCTTCCTTCTGGTTCATCCAATTCATCTTCTATGCCAATCTCTTGCTCTTCAATTTCATTTTCATCTTCACTAACACCCTCCACATTTACTCCCCTTCTATGTGTTACCTCCATCACATCCAATATTTCCATAATACCTCTCAACATCTCTGCTATTTCACTAACTCATGTGCCCCTCGTCATCCTCATCCTCTATCTTCCATGCCTCCACTAGAGTTCTCTATAGTTGTAGGTCTTTTCTCTCTCACTGACCCACAACCAAATTTTGTTAGAACCCTTCTCTTGAGATAACCACACGCAACCTACTCTGATACCACTTGATACAGTCTAGTTGGGGATCTTATCAGACTACCAAAATCTAGCAGCTAAAACAACAAATAAAAACAACAACCAAATTCAAATTGTTTTATTCATGTGTGCGACATCAATTAGGAGTACAAAAACTTTACAATTCAACCAATCTACTCTTCCTTTACATTGAGAATACTTTCTTCCCTAAAAACACCAGTAGCCCCTAACTAAGTACATCAACTTCCTTCTTATACTTCAAATTGTGGAAGTTGAATAAATCAGCATCTTTGTGAACTTTTGAGCTTGTGAGCTCTTCCTTAACATTTTGGTGATTCAATGATTCAGAGAAATTACAAACTCCTGAACTCGTCTTCATAAGCAATTTTAGTGACTCGGTGAGTTGTTAAACTTTCAAACTCCTAAATTCTTCTTCATTATGCCTTTTGGAAAATCAGCGATTTGGCAAACCTTCAAACATTTGAACCCTTTTTTGGTGAAACTTCAAGTTCATGAACTTGTAAGTTTTCTGAAACACTTTATAAAAATTCTTTAAGTTCTTCAAAACACCTTTTGGTATAGGATAAGGTTCACTAACTTGTAAAATTTCTAAAAAGGAAAACTTGACAAATTCTTTCGGTAGAAAGAGGAGTTCGCAAACTTAGATAATTGTCAAAACAAACTCTTTCAGTGAAAAGTAGAGTTTGCAAATCTTGGATTTTCCTGAAACAAACTCTTTTGGGGAAAAGTGGAGTTTGTGAACCTTGAGTTTTGCCAAAATGTTCTAGACTTCACCAATTTTCTCTAAACTTTACCAAATTGAAATTGTAGATACCCATTTGACCCTTCTACAAGGTGATGTCCTTAGCTTTACCAAATGGAATCTAAAATTTTCTCTTGAAGCATACTTCCATAAACCAATTGAAACACAACAAAATTTAATTGAAACTGAGAATAAAACCTCAAATATTTTTTTGGTTGATACATGATTTATCATGGACCTGGATGCTCCTACATCAAGTTAAAGAAATGAGTGGTCAATTTTAGGTGTCTACAAAATGATCTACAATATTCCTCTTAGGAAGTTTTCCCTTAACCTCTTTAATTAAATTCACATATACATCTATAGAGGGAAGAGGTTGAGATCCATCTCCAATATCAAAAGTATGAAGTTGGGCATCATCAAGAATATGGGGTTGGGCCTCCTCTAGTCTAGCATCTAAGGTTGGGCCTCCAGTCTAGTTTCCATATGTTGATCACCCTCATATGTGTGAGATAATAAGATATGTGTTATAAGTTTATTGTTTCCATTTGTGTAAAGTATGAATTAAACTAGTTTAGATGTGGAAAAGAGGCATATACATGAATTAAATTATCTCATGTGATAATATAGGATAGGTAACTTAGGGTAATTAAGGGTAGTTTAAAAGGGAGTTAATACTTAGAAGTGTATGAAAGTGGATCAATTTTTAATGGAGAAATCTTGAATTTATAGGCTTGAAAAAATATGAAGAGAGGAATAACCTGGTAGAGCCAATATCACAATGTAGATGAGAGAGGAATAAGGGATAGGACTTATAACGGTTTAGTAAAATTATGAAGATTCTGGGTATTTAGGAGAAAGATATTTAGGTGTTGGGATGAGGTAAATAGGTGTTGAATAAAATTTTAAGATATAACAAGGTAGTATAAGCGGTGGAATTGATGATTCTAAGAAAAAAAGAGTGTTGTGAAATGTTAAGAGGCTTTCTAAAATTGTAATTCTCTTAATCCTATAGTGTGATTAGGGTTATGAGTAGTCAACTTGTGGCTACCTTAACTCTTAATTAAGTATATATTCATTATTATAGTCATATATAGATAGTTAGGTCATCCTAGGTGTTATATTTAAGTAGCTAGGTCAGCTTGGGTGGTAGTCATGCCATAATTACATATATATAGGAGCTAGTGGAAGTTTATTATCATCATATTGAAAATTGCGTTCTCATTGGAGATATTTGAAGGTTTGCCCCCTTTAAGTGGCATACTATTATCAAGTATTTGTAGCATATTTCCTATTATATTAATCTACTGTGCAATTTGTTTCATTACAAGTGGTATCAAAGCATGATCTTGGCACTATGAAGGCAAGAAATAAGGTATTTTTTTTCAATTTTAGAGGTTATTTTGGGAAGTGCATAACTCTCTCATCTTGGAGATTTTTTTCTTTATTTTTGAAGGGGTAAACAAAAGTGTATCAAAGCTACTTCAGGCATGATTTCAGGTCAATTGGAGTAGAATTAACAGAGTTATTACCGAATTAGGGTTTCCACCAATTTCACTCCTAGGCCTACAATTCAAAATGTTTTATCCTAATTTCTGGAGGGTTTAACAAGGGCACACTAATATACCTATAGTTTATATTTGAAGGAATTTGGAGCAGATCTAAGGGAGTTATTGTGAAATAAGGGTTTCCACAAAATTCATTCTCAAGGCTATAAATCAACAAATTTCTTGAAGATCTCTTCTAGGAACTGAGATGTATTCCTTGGTAAGTCACAGTAAAAACTTCAAATTGGTTGGACTTGTTTTGTGTGATTTATTGCAATATTATTTTATCCATCATGGTGGGGCCTACAACAAGAGGAAAAACGAATGTTGTCACACCTAGAAAATCTTAAGGAAATGAGGATGTGGAAAATGAGGAGATTGTTCATAAACAAAATGAATATATATTTGAACACATTTATAAAGAAACCAACAAGATGAAGGAAAAAATATTGTTAATTGTGTTAGAGTGAATGTAAGGGTTGCATAGGTGAAGTGATATCGAGAAAATGATGGAGAAATTTATTTATGGCTAACATCCTAGAGATCCAAAACATAGGGAGTCACACAACCAAGATTGGGAGGAAGAGAAGTCTCCTAAGGGGAAGGGTTCTTTTAGGTTTGAATCATACCTAAAGATGGATCATCACCTCAATAACTCTATGGCTAGGCACTTCACACCAAATTTGGATATTCAGAAGTTCAATGGAAAAAATTCTACCAATTGGCTTTTCCAAATGGAGCAATTCTTTGACTTTCGTCATGTTCCTTGCCAACAAAAGGTGGAAATTACTTCCTTATACTTGGAACTTGACCAATTCATTTTGTATTGTTGGTTATGTGAAGAAAAGAATAACAAGGTATGTGTTGTCACTTGGTCTATTTTCCAAGGGAAATCAGTATAAATTACGGTGATAATCTTAAGGATAGCTACTTTAGATAGATTATCAAATTAACAAAAATAGGTACAGTTAAGGATTATATTCATCAATTCCAAACTTTTTCTATAAGAGTGGAAAATATGGCAAGCAAAAATTTGTTGGAATTATTCCTTGGGGGTTTAAAGGATCACATAAAATATGAGGTACACATGTTTAATCCAAATTCTATTTCCCAAACAATGATTATGGCAAGGTAGGTAGAGGAAAATTTATGGTTAATAGAATGCAAGGTTTTGTAAAAATAAGACAAGAAAGCACTCCTAAATAGTCACTTCTTCAACCTACTAGATTGACACCACAACAAATTGATGATAAGAGAGAAAAATGGTCATATTTTAACTATGATAGACAATACAATCTAAGAAATAAATACATAGAAAAGAAATTATTTTATATTCAAGGGTTGAGTGAGGAAGAACAGGAGGAGGAACCAATATTAGAGGTTGCGAATGAGTTATATGTGTTGGCAAGAGACACATTGGAGCTTCATGATTGTTGTCATTGATGGCAAAAAAGTTCATCTCACACATCCGCAGGACATGGTGTGCCTATACCGAAAGTCAGATTGAAGAGTGTTGTGGTCTGCTAAGCAATAATAGAGCATGTGGCAAGGTCTGACAATCAGGTCTGGATCTCTTAGAGGAAGTATCTTTGGAAAGTGCAAACTTGGGGAAGTCAAGAGGAGTACCTTGACTGATAGAATCCAGGAATTGAGCCTCTGGTGATGAAAGAGTGAAGAGATATGAGCATTCAAGTATTGGGGTCCTGTTTGGCAGAGCAGACAAAGGAAGAACTAACCGACAGAGCATCAGACATTATTCTGGATGAGATGTTGATGGTGATCAAGATTATTAAGGTATCATTCATGATTGGCCAACTTGTTAGATGACTTCTATAAGTATCTCTTTGATCCGCATCACTCGGTAAGCAAGGATTCAGCCGACAGACTAGAGTTTGGAAAATATTGACTATTCTGGATGCCGACTAGAAAGAGGATGAAATCCTTTGTACGGATATTTATACCAAATGGATTTCGATGAGAAGGTGTGTGTTGTGGTGTGTGAAGTGCAAAGAAAACTAGAAGAGTAGTGTGGAAGCAGTAAGGCAGGTCCAGTATGTGAAAGAATGGTAGCACTAAAGAAGAGAAAGGATGAAGTGTACTAGATCAGTATACTGAGCCTAACCGGAACTGAACTCCAACATATGTGGATGCTTCTCATCAGTTCAAGTATCTTGTTACTCTCTTTATAACTTGTAGACAATGAGTCTCTTGTAGGTAGTGAGCCTCTTGTGAGCAGTGTGCTCGGGCAGTGAGCCCTAATTGGCAAGTGCCATTTTGTACTTCTATTCTTCTAACAGAGAATACATTCTTGGGTTAGTCACCCCGTGGTTTTTCCCTTAACAGGGTTTTCCACATCAAAATCATTTTGTTATGTGTATTGACTTTGTTTCTACTTTCATGCTTATGGATGCTCATTTGCTTTGATGTTACACTAGTTGTTAAAGAAGAACAGAAAGTTAAATTAATTAAGATAACTGATTCACTCCCCCTCTCAGTTATCAACAATTGGTATCAGAGCCAAGTTCCTCCAAACAGAGCCTAACAGCTTGAGGAAGATCTGGGAATTAAAATGGATGTGTATGGTATGAGGGAGCAACTTCAATCTACCCTCGATGATCTTGAGCAATCTAATTATGAAGTCAATGAATTGAAGTGGTGCAGGAGCACCTACCTGACAGCTGGCCTCCATGAGGCAGTTAGTTTGTTATAGGTCTGGTTAATGTTTCCAAGAAGGTCTGATAAGACCAATGCATGTAATAAGGTCATGTTGACCGTGCTTTACTATTTTTAGGTAGTTTGTTAAGACAGCTGTTATGCTGTAGGTCCGGTTGGATCTCCCAGCCGCCTGGAGAGATTTCCCAGCCGCTTGGAGTTAGGTCTGTAGTACTCGCAAGAGATCCTATTTATGCATGAGGATCGGTTGGTTTTAGACATAGAAGTTGAGAAGCTAGATTGCAGAGAGTGAGACAGAGTACTGTATTGCATCTTTTGAAATCAATAAAGATCCTGTTTGTGTTCATTTTTCTATTTGATCTCCATTGTGAAATTGATTTGCTGTTTTGGTGGTTACATGGATTCGCTGATCCATTCCACCGGTTGATTCGTCGAATTGGTGGAATGGCTATGTACAGTAGTTTAGGGTTTAGTCTGCATTTTGTGTTTGTTTGCATGTATGTTTGCAGGATCGTCGTCGAGAGGTGTTGAGAACCCTAGCATGGGTATGTGCTAGGTCGTGCTGGTTGTTAGAGTTTGGAAGATCACCCTGAAAGTAGATCGGGTCATCCCAGGAGGTTCGGCGGATCGAAATTCGCTAAGGTTGGAAAATCCATCGCAACGGCATCATCAGGATATTTCTGTGTATATCCTACAGTTACTTCAGGTGTCATCCGAGTAAGTGGAGATGAGCATGATGCAATCGTTTGCATAAGGTGAATGTGTTTTGGGGTGATCATCATCAGGTGTTGCCGAGGAGGAGCGTATCAGCATAAGGTAGAAGATCGGGTTGATAAAACCATCGCAGGCCGATAATGTTAAGTTTGGCTGACAGCAGGATATTGAAGAAACTGCATGTGACGTCATCGTCATCAGGATAATCATCATCAGGATATCAGGGCAGCAAGATATTAAGGGGCTGCATGTGACGTCATCGTCATCAGGATAATCGTCATCAGGATATCGGGGTGACGTAAGCATCGAAGGAAGGGTGCATAAGGTTGTCGTCATCAGGATATATGGGAGGAACCGGATGTTCTATATCCTGCTGATGAACATGATGTTGAACATCATGATGATGAAGAAAGAGGTTGGCGGTAAAATGAACAGTGAACGTCAGGAGGATGTTTGCGCTTGCCAAATGTGATGATGCTGCCGATAGTCGGATATGATGATGTTGTTGACAGGCGAAAGGGCGAAGGTTTGTCTGCAGGAGGATATCGGTCGGCAGAGAAAATATGATGATGCTGACAGTGTTAAGGAAAATATGATGATGATGATGAAGGGTTGCGGACATCCATGCTGTATGTCAAGGTTTTAGTGTGGATGCCTCTGCATCATGAAGGAAAGACTCAAACAGGCTAATGATTTCATAAATGAACTAAAAGGGAAACTAAGTCTCTCTATGAAAAAGAGAAAGGATCTACTTCATCAATTGGCAAGTCAAAGTGAAGCAAATGATACAAATGGAGATCTAAAGGAGAAAACCAAGTTATGTGAAAAGTTATCAAAAGAGATCATTATGGTAAGACATGAAATGGAATCAGGAGTTATGAAATTTACCCAAGAAATTGAAGAGAAAAGAAAAACTGAAGATGATCTAAGACAATCTCTCAAGGAGAAATTAGAAGACTGCCACAAGATGGATAGAATAATTAGAAATCTTGAATCTAATCTTGAAGATGCTAAAGATAATGAAGAAAAACTTTAGGATCAAATTGTCTCTCTTAAAAGGGATCTTGAAATAGCAAATGAATACAAAGAGAAATTCAAGATAAGTTCTGCTCAACTTGAAGTTCTTCTTGAAAGCCAAAAGAGGGTAGATGACAAGTGTGGCTTGGGATATGAGAAAGGTGAAAGCTCCGGATCCAGTCAGAAGAAGTTTGGATCAGAAAATCCAAGGAATAGGCCTAGAAGACCTCCAGTAAGACAACCTAATGCTCAAAGATATCCATCCTTCAATGGATACCGCCACAACTGCAATAACTTTGGTCACAAAGCTAATCAGTGCAGAAAGAGAATGAATCAGACTAATACATCTTTCTTCGGACAATGTTTTAACTACAAAAGATTAGAGGAGATCAATCAAATATGCAAAGAAATGTTGTTTGCTACAATTGCAATAGATCCGGTCACTTTGCCAAATTCTGTAGAAGCAAGAATCAGGACAAAAGAGGTCCGATACATCATAATCAAAATCAAGACAAGGGAAAAGGAAAAGTGAATGTGGATGAAGTTCAAAGTGAGATGAACAAGATTTGGGTGAAGAGAAGTACAAAAAATGTAGGGGATGGATCCGCACCAGAATCTGGTGTTGATATTCCTTCCAGAAATTAAAAAGTGAGCTCTAGCTTAGGGGGATACACAAGGAAGAACATTTTCCCCCAGCTAGTTAATTGGTGCCTGAATTGGCACAAGGAGAGTTGTGGATTAAAGGGTTCTCAGAGAAACATCTAAATAAATTGTGGTTAAGATATGGAAGATCCGCAAGATGTTTAGAACAAGATTGATCAGGTTCATCAAGTCATTCGAATAAGGAAAACAAGGCAAACTGGAATGACTTAAGTTGAGCATTTATTACAACTTGGTATTAGGGTTTACGGAGTAATATAAGTGTTTTTCTTATTAAACATTTGTTCATTCTACATTCAAGAAGAAGTGAAAAGGAGCTCTGCAACAAATTTTCTCAAGTCCATCAAAGATCATCTGCAAAAGTTGATTCATCCAGCAATCGATCCGGCTCACTCCGTGAAACCTAGAAGCGTAAAAGGTATTTTCTATTCTTGAATATCTCTCTATAAATCTTTGAAAGATGGCTACTCTAAATGTGGTGAAAATTTCTGATAGGCCATGCCTTAAATTTAAGAAGCATCCATACAAATCTCTAGAAGTGGATCCCTTAGGTGCATTTTCTAGCGTTCCGCATGATATTTTACATGTAGAAGATGTTAGGGTTTACATTCATGCGAATATTGAAGAATTTGGGGAATCCAAGTTAATGGATATCTATCACAAACAATTGATAGATGACTCTTTTGAACTAAAACCCCAGTACAAGGCTATTCAAGACAAACATTTCGGTTAGTACATCCATTTCCCCTGTTTTGAAGAAGATGAGTGGGTTTGGTATGTTTTGAGCAGAGTGCATGATAACTTCTTGTGGTTGTATAGACCATTCAAGATCACCAAGGATGCAATTAGGGCAGTAACTGGTTTGCACTCTTCCGGAGGGATACCAGTTCTCAAATCTATCAAAAACCAAACTGTGAGTGAGGCTACGGGACCAAAATTTGATAAGAGAGCAATGACCATAGAAGATATCACTGATCCAGATATCAAGTTTGCATCTATGATAATTGGCTATAAGATATATCACTCCAGCAAGGAGAATTTAGTACCTAGAACTGCAATCTACACTACCTATCAGATGATAAAAGAGAATGTAGATTATGATCTTTGTGAACTTCTACTAAGCCAACTAATAGAAAACTTACAGAAGATCAAGAAGGACAAGAAGAACTCTTTTAAGTATGGTGGACTGATATTGTGTTTATTTTTTGACTTTATGAAAGAGCTGCCCAGATCCAATGGTTGGGTATGGCAGAATGACATACCTATTGCAATTCAAATCAGAGATTACTTGCATGGGCTTGGGGATGCTAAGGTAAGAAATACAGCTCTGTGGGGTTACTTCAAGAACTTCCAAATTATGATGCAAACTAGAGAAAGAATTCCCAAATCATTGGTTGAGAAGTACAAAGATATAGTGTGTTTCATGGTAGACACTGATCAATGCCTAATGGAGGCTGTGGAGCCAAGAATAGTCTGGATCATGCCAATGGGGTATGAAGTAGATGAGAAAATAGTTGAGTTACATGTTCAACACATGCTTAGTCAACCCAAGGATCCCAAGGCAGAAAGGTTTGGAACCTTTGAAGAGTTGAGTGTAAAGATTCATGTGGAACTTAGACAACCAGAGATAAAGAGAAAAGTTAGAAAATAAGTAGAGAATGTTGCCAAAAAATTTGGCATATCAAAAGAAGCACTTGATGCTAACAGAGAGAAGAGGGAAAGGGCAAAGAAAGAGAAGGAAGA
The DNA here is from genome assembly GCA_027924645.1 of Cunninghamia lanceolata. Lineage (NCBI taxonomy): Eukaryota > Viridiplantae > Streptophyta > Pinopsida > Cupressales > Cupressaceae > Cunninghamia > Cunninghamia lanceolata. The sequence continues at coordinate 6,754,584 of BSBN01001222.1, forward strand.
AGCAAAAAAGGAATGTGGTTCGGTAGAAGCCCCCTCCCAGACAAGATCCTCTAAGAGGTCTGCACCTACCACTGACAAGAGCTCAAAGACATCAAAACTAGAAGCAAAATCATTCGGTAAAGCAGAGAAAAGAACTAAGATAGGCCACAAGGTCTTATGCCAGTCAAAAGGATGATGAAGAGACAGAATCTGATGAAGAGGTAAAGAAAATGAAGAAGAAAAAGAAAACATCCAGTGAACCCTGTACCGGTCATGACAAGGAAGAGATGTCAAAAGAATTTGTTGAAAGGCCCACTCTGTCCATTGATGATGTAATCAAATCAGTCACTATTGATGGGAACTTGAAGCCAATGACTGAATTTTATGACGATTATAATGAGGCTGATCAGAAGATCCTACAAGAATTCACAGTCAGGTATCTTAACATTTATAATAAAGCATTCATTGAGATTATATCTCTAATTCCAAAGAGCCTAGAGAAAGAACTAGAAATTAGGAAGAACAATGCCAAGGCTAAGGGCCTTGAGATCAGGGAACAGATTGCTATTCATCTCTTTCCTTCAATCACTCCAAAGCAAATGAATATGATCTTCAAAGATTGCAAGGATGAGTTCCAGAGCAAAGCTAGAATGAATCAGCTTATGCTCGGTGAAACTAACAAAATAGAAAAAGAGACAGAAGAGATTCTCCAGAATGCATACAAAAGATTCAACATTCCCATTGTAGAGGACATAAGTGATGAACCCTCTGCCATGGATGACAAAGAAAAATCCACTAAGATAGTAGCAGAAGAGGCAAAGGAGACTAGTGAAGAAAAAGATAAGGACTTAGATTCCTCTATTCCAGAAAAGGAAGTCCAAGGAGAAGTAAATCCGGATTCTCCAGCAGTCTCCGGATCTAAAGGAGAAAAAAGAATAGAGGAGAAAGAAGAAGTGAAGGGAAGAGAAGAAGGTCAAACTGAGAAGAACACAAGTGACAATGTAGAAGGAAAGAAAACTCTATCTCTGGCAAGAGACACTGTAGAAACTATCAAGGACTTCTTGACTAAAGAAATGATGGAGATTGATGAACTAGAGCTACTTCAAGGACCATTTGACTTTGATTCTCTCTCCTCGGTACAAACAATGAAGATAGCATCCTTTGCCCAAGCAAAGGCCAAAGAGAAACTTCTAAAGTCTCACATGGAAGACTGTGAGCTGCTAGAAATTGCATCCAGTGTGCTTGAAAAGATCATGCCATCCTTTTAGAAGGATTCCTTAGCTTCTTCATCTGGTAATCTCAAGTCTCTTGTTAGCTCTGTTAGCACTCATTTTGAGTCTTTAGAGAAATCAACTGAGGAGAAGGTTTGGAAAGAGTTTTTAGGAAAGAGATTCTCCAAAGTACAAGGTCTAATTTCAAATGATAGGAGAGTTATGGATATTGGGATAAAGAGCTTAGAAAATGCTCTTAAGGATGGAGGAGAAGTATATAAATTTTCTATATCCTAGACTAAAACAACAAAGGATATTGAGAAGAAAGTAAAGGAATAAGAGGACAAACTGTCAAGCCTCTCTCAAAATTTTGATCCTCTCACTGTATCCATAATAAACCAGGAATGTCAAACTATTGTAGTCATGAATGAGATTAAGAAACTTGAAAAGGAGAGGAAGAACATAATAAGCAGGATGGGTGAACTTAGAGGGATCATTATCCCTAAGTTAGAAGCCATGCATGAGGCTCTAACTGATGCTCAGACCACAGTCTAGACCAGTGATCTGACAGATCTCAAGAGGGCAGAAGCTTTTGAATTCCTGTTGAGTGGTTACATCTCAATTTTGGACAGGATGAAGCAGAGTTGGGCGATAGAAGTTGTACAGTTGAAGACAACTTTTGCAGACATACTACAGTATATGTAAGTATAACCTATTTATATACTTATGCGGCTAAGTATAGCTCAATTTTTGGGAATTTTGGTGTACGGACCCTACCCTTTACCATTGATGTCAAAGGGGGAGTGAGGAACAGTGAAAAATGTGGAATCCAGCTAAAGGGGAGCTTCGAAAAAGTGTACATTAGAAGAGAGTATCAACCAAGGGGGAGTATAGTATAACACTTAGTCATTTTTCACTAAGTGTTGCCATCAATGCTAAAGGGGGAGATTGTTGGCAAGAGACACATTGGAGCTTCATGATTGTTTTCATTGATGGCAACAAAGTTCATCTCACACATCTGCAGGACATGGTGTGCCTATACCGGAAGTTAGATTGAAGAGTGTTGTGGTCCGGTAAGAAAGAACAAAGCATGTGGCAAGGTCTGACAATCAGGTCCAGATCTCTTAGAGGAATTATCTTTGGAAAGTTTGGACTTGGGGAAGTCAAGAGGAGTACCTTGACTGATAGAATCCAAGAATTGAGCCTCCGGTGATGAAAGAGTGAAGAGATATGAGCATTCAAGTATTGGGGTCCTATTTGGCAGAGCAGACAGAGGAAGAAATGACCGGCAGAGCATCAGACATTATTCTAGATGAGATGTTGATGGTGATCAAGATTCTTAAGGTATCATTCATGATTGGCTGACTTGTTAGATGACTTCTATAAGTATCTCTTTGATCTGCATCACTTAGTAAGCAAGGATTCAACTGACAGACTAGAGTTTGGAAAATATTGACTATTCCAAATGCTGACTAGAAAGAGGATGAAATCCTTTGTATGGATATATATACCAAATGGATTTCAATGAGAAGGTGTGTGTTGTGGTGTGTGAAGTGCGAAGAAAACTAGAAGAGTAGTGTGGAAGCAGTAAGGTAGGTCCGGTATGTGAAAGAACAACAGCACTAAAGAAGAGAAAGGATGAAGTGCAGTAGATCAGTATACTAAGCCTAACCAGAACTGAACTCCAGCATATATGGATGCTTCTCATCAGTTCAAGTATCATGTTACTCTCTTTATAACTTGTAGATAGTGAGTCTCTTGTAGGCAGTCAGCCTCTTGTGAGCAGTGTGCTCAGGCAGTGAGCCCTAATTGGCAAGTGCCATTTTGTACTTCTATTCTTCTAATAGAGAATACATTCTTGGGTTAGTCACCCTGTGGTTTTTCCCTTAACAGGGTTTTGCACGTCAAAATCATTGTGTTATGTGTATTGACTTTGTTTCTACTTTCATGCTTATGGATGCTTATTTTCTTTGATGCTGCACTAGTTGTTAAAGAAGAACAGAAAGTTAAATTAATTAAGATAATTGATTCACCCCCCCTCTCAGTTATCAACAATATGAAGAATCAAGAGATCCCCAACCAATCATTTCTTTTCATGCACTCTCAAGTTTTATCAAGCTACAAACTCTCAAAGTAGTGGATTTCTTAAAGAAAGAGAGAGTAATAGTGTTGATAGACTCAAGAAGCACTCATAACTTCATCAACAAAAAGTTGGCTACTGGTCTAAATTATTTTATATTTTTAGCTCCAAAAGTTTAGGTCCTGATTGCAGATGGGGGTACTATTAGTTGTTTATGGAAATGTCATAGGATTAAATTCTCCATGGGAGATTATCATCTTGATTTCCCAATTTTTTCTATCTCCATGGGTGTAGAAAATATTGTTTTGGGGATTACAATGGCTTACTACTTTGGGAACAATTGAGATGAACTTCCAAGAACTATTCGTGCAATTTCACTTAGAGGGAAGGAAAATAGAACTAATAGGGTTGCATGCAAAGTATACATAGACAACAATCTCTTATCTAATGCAAAAGATAAGTAAGAAGGGGGCATATGGGTTTGTGGCCCAATTTTTTCATTAGAAGCATATCACTCAAAAGATTCTACACAACTGGATATACAAGCATGTTGCAAGTATGAGTAATCAGTGTCATCATTGATATAAACAAGCTCGTGTTGTCATTGGTGTCAACTGTGTCAATTGTGTGGGTTGCTTATGATGCAATAATATGAGTAGTTAGTGTTGAGTGGATACTATCTCTGAGATGAGGTTGGTAAAATGGTATGAGCTATTTGGTTGAGTTGTTTTGTTGAAAATGATGTGGTTTCTTTAAAGAGGTGTTGTGTTGAGAATATTGTTCTATTGGTTGGTTTCCAAGTGCTTCTAAGAAAATTTGATTAATAAAAGAAACAGTGTGTTGAAGTAGCACTTTGGTAGTGTTCTCGTTTTTGTCTGCATTTCCTCTATGTTGAAGATCTATCTTTGTAGTTTGGCTATGTTGTTCAGAGGTGTTAAGAGTTGTTATATTCCAAATTTGGTGCTCTGATTCATTGTATAGAGAAAGTTGTGTTCACCAATGTATGGAGTATGTTTTTGAGTTGTGCAGAGGTGTCTAGGAGAAATCTCTTTGCTCTGTATTTCTCTGTAAAGAAGTTTTAGATCTTGCAGTTTTGTAATTGTGCTTATAAGGTTTATATATTTCTTCTATTGAAGTTGTTCATGGTTTGGTGCTCCAGAAGCCATTTTCTAGAGATACCATGTATGACAGAGATTATGAAGCATGTTGGATAAACAAGATTAAGGTGTGTGGCAGGTGAAAGTTGTTGTGGAGGAATTTGTTGTCTATCAAGATGTTTCAGGATGTTTATGGAATACTCTAGATTGTGTTGAAGTCTTACATGTGGTCTACAAGTCATCCTTGGGTTTGAGGAAGCATATACTTAAAAGTTCATTGTGTTAACACAGGTTAGGCTGACCTTGAGTGCTTACACTAATTGTGGAGTTGCTTTGGTGATTGTGAAACTATAGAGTAGCATGCTTTGATGAATTTAGAGCCAAGCTAAGATGTGTTGGGGTCTACCTTCATTCCTTTCCAATGTAGGAATGTTTAGGTCTAGACCTAATTTGAATCTTTTGTGTTAAGGTGTATTGTTGACCTTGGAGAATGTTCTTGAGGTTGAAGATAGTATAAATAAGTGTCAAGTGATTGTGATCATGTGTGGACACTATGAAGGTGATGAGGATAACTGTATGAATGAGTGTGTGATGCAACGAGTGTCTGTGGAAGTGAATTGAATGAATGTAGAGCAGTAGAGTCTAGTATTTCAAAATCATGTGACATAAACTATTTCAGTACTTTGAATTTCATTGGAACTGTACTCCATGCATATGTTAGATGCAATTATAATAGTTCAACTCTAGAAGTGAGCCACCTCTTCTACCTCTTTCTTTTAGGATAGTGAGTCCTTAGGTAGTGAGCATTTCTTCTGGGCAGTGAGCCCTCTGGGCAATGAGCCCTTCGATAGTGAGCCTTTTGTAATTCGGTGTTGATACTAATTTATATTGTGAGCTAATCCTCACCATGGTTTTTCCCTTCTTGGGTTTTCCATGTAATCTGGTGTTTATGTGTTATGAGTTGTGGTTGTTTTCTTTATGCTTAATTTCCCTTATTGGAATTAAATATGTTAAATGGAGTAAATGTTTGATATGTAAATGGTTTAACATAATACTAGTTCACCCCCTCCTCTCAGTATTATGGGTGTTGAACAATTGGTATCAAAGCCAAGTCCTTTGGAAGAAGCTTAACCACTCAAGGAAGATCTTAGAAATTGAACATATGGGTGATAGAAGATTACCTATTCCTCTGGAAAAGATTCCTGCTATTGATCTCATTGAATAAAACTATATGCTTGACAATATAGAACTCAATGTTGCTCTTGAAGATCTTGAAAGAAAAAGTCAAGAAATTGAAAGAGCAAGTCAAGAAACTCAGAGACAAGCATAAGGAAGTCAGTGAACAATTGGAGTAAGCAAATGGAACCATCACTAGTCTGAAGGTGCAAGTTGAAGAAAAGAAAAGAATTGAGGAATGTCTTAATGCAGTTGTGAGAAGAAAATCTAAAGAATATACAATGCTTGAAGAATAAGTTGTGACACTGAAATTAGATCTGGAGAAGGCAAGGATGTATGAAGAAAAATTCAAGATGAGAACTGCAAGGCTTGATGAAATGATTGCAATTCATAAAGGTCCAAATGACAAAGAAGGCTTAGGATTTGAAAAGGGTAAAAGCTTAAAATTAGGTCAGACATCAAATGTTGAAAACAAGAAGAATAATGACAAGCAAGTTCGGAATCAAAGGAATAAAGTTAGTGGACCTCCAGTCAGACAACCTAATGCTCAAAGGTACCCATCTTTCAATAGTTTTTTGTCATTTTTGCAATAAGTATGGACACAAAGCAATGGAATGTAGAAGTAGAAGGAATCAAAATGCCCCATCTTTCTCTAGTCAATGCTTCACATGCAATAAAGTTGGTCATAGAGTTGCTGAATGCAAAAGTAAAGTGAATCAAAACTCTATTAGGTGTTTTGCATGCAATAAGATGGGACACATAGAAAATGAGTGCAAAAGAAAAAATACCAAGGTATAATAGGAACAATGCACAACCATTTTATGGATACTGCCATACATGTAATAAGTTTGGCCACAAAGCAGCTAACTACAGATCAAAAGTAAGAAGAGGTGGAAATGCTCAGTAAGACATGTGCAATTGTTCTAAGTGCAATGAAGCAAGATACCCTCAAAGGTACAAGAAACTCGTTGATGTTGCCTCACAAAAGAAGGAAATAATAAGATCTAGATAAAGAAGGATGTAACAGAGGTTAGGGATGAGCCTATACTGACATCTGGTGCAAATGTTGCCTCTGAGAACTAAGATTAGAGCTTTGGCTCAAGGGGAGATTCATTGAAAATCTTTTCTCCATTGCTAAAGTAATGGTGCTTATGCCTCAGCATAAAGATATGAGATGAAAGTTGACATGCATAATCATCTGGTGAAGTCTCTTACAGAAAATCCCCTAACACAGAGGTTTCTGAAGAATTTGAAGATATTTGTGTGTATAGTGAAAGGTTTAATAGCTTTGACTGATGAGGCATTTTTGGAGATTTAAGGTAAGGTAAAAGGAGCCATTTCTAAAAATTCATTGTGATTAATCTACACAACATATAGATGATCTTATCAAAGTGGTGAAACATTTGAAAGATCTAAGAAATCTGATCTCACAAGGGACTGAGTGATATACATAAGCATGAAGTGAGTGAAAAAGGAGTTTCTAGAAATAAGAGGGACAGAGAAGCAGTGGAAGTGAATATTTCTGGTCCATTACAAAATGGAAATGATGAATGTACTATAAGAAGGATAGAGAAGGGTATTGAAAAAGTGAGGGTGTCAATGTACATGACAAGAGCAGTGGGGAATATCAGTGCATGACTTGGAATGCCCTTTGAGAAGAATTTCAAAGGATTAGTGAACAAGGTCTTGTATAAAATTCCAAATGACATTCCCTAGATTTATAGATGCTTTTGTTGCTTTGGTTGTAGTAAATACAAAGTTTTTTGAAGTTGGTAATCTATTTTTGCAAAGAATTATTTTATAGCTCAAGAGGATATGTAAATGCAATGACAAGAACATGTTAATAGCAATTGAAAAATTCATGACTCAACAATTTTCTCATGAGATCGTTGCCTTGGAACTTCTAACTCTTTTACTGGAGATTCCTATAGATGACAGTGTAGAGGTTGTTGATTGGGTTTGTGAAAGAATGTGGGTCTTTGTTGCAAAACCTTTCACCAAAAGGTATTTATGTGATTTTTGAATTGATTTAGAGGTATTCTCCACGAAGGGGAAATTGACAAACGAGTACAGTTCCTGATTGAAGAAGATAAGTTTAAGAGATCAGTTAACACATGAAGTTTTGGATGTTTTCAAGCTAGATCCCGAGTTCTTAGAGCATGTGATGGCCTATGAAAAATTGAAGAAAGATACCACTGGAGATGCTTCTTCCAATGAAGCAGAAGGGGATAATGATTTAGGTAATGATTTTGATGATGATGATGATGAAAAAGAGGAAGATGAGAAAGCACTAAGAATACAGGATGAGATAGAGACAAAACTGGTTAACTTAAGGTGCATGATTTACTTGACAATCATGTCAAGTGTTGATTTTGAGGAAGCTAGTCATAAGCTACTAAAGTTCAAGCTTGAACCTGGTCAAGAGATGGAGTTATGCATCATGTTGTTAGAATGCTACATTCAAGAGAAAATTTATCTTCGTTATGGTCTTTTTGGGAAAAGATTCTAGGATGATAGTACTTCTTCTTCCTAAACATTTATAAAGATTCTCTTCCAGGAGCTGGCAAGACAATTAGGCATATTGTTGCTTAATGGGATGTTAAATAATCTAACAATGCAAGAGTCCTTTGATTTAATTTTCCCAAAGGACAATCCCAAAAATTTATAGTTTGCTATCAATTTCTTCACTTCCATTGACTTTGGTGGAATCACTAAGAGTGTATGTGAATATTTAAAGAATATGCCAAGGTTTATAATGCAGTAACAAAATTTTATCCCTAAGTTAGATGAATTGACCTCTAATGATGATTCTTCTAGTCCATTAGGTTCATCATATTCTGATACATCATATTCAGACTCTGAGAATGAAAGTAATAGTGATAGTGGCTCTAGCAGACACTATTTTACCTAGACTGATAATGGCTACCTCTCAAGGGGAGTAGGTACTAGTGACTGATGACAAGGGAAGCTTGCAAGAGAAAAGTTGCAAATAGATAAGTGTTGTCATTGATGTGGCGTCATAATATGCATGTCATATGTTGTCATGAAGGTTGACAAGAGATGAGATGTTATGTTCCTAAAGAAGGAAAGTTCATGGTAGGATGTCCTGTCCTGATTAGTGTAGACTTAAGTTTAAATTCTTGTGAAGACAAGATATGTTACTCCAGAAGTTGGTGTTTGTCCCTACTTCAGGATGACTACTCATTTGAAGACTGTCTAGAAGATTGCTCTGCATTTCTCTGGCATGAAATGTTTTTTGTTTCCATTGTAAGGTGTTGCGATTTAATACTCAGAGAGTCCAAATCCAAAGTTTTAGGTCCTGAAGTCCTCTAGAATGAGAGTAAGAACTAATACAATTTGGTGTGTACTCCTAATAGGGAGAATTTAGTGCAGTGAAAGAAAAGGTGATGTGACCTAGTAAGATTGAAAGAGAGATGTGCAACCCTTTTCCATTGATGTCAAAGGGGGAGAGAGAGCAATGTGAAAAATAAAAGAGTCAATGGTCTAAGAAGAGAGTATGAGTTGTAAAAGAAAGAAAGAAAGGGAGAGAGTAAGAAAGAAAAGAAGTTTGGTGCAGAGTTCTGTCTTGATAGTTTTTCACATTATGTGTTGCCATCAATGGCAAAGGGGAGATTATTGCAAGTATGTGTAATTAGTGTTGTCATTGATGTCAACAAGCTTGTGTTATCATTGTTGTCAACTGTGTCATTTGTGTGAGTTGCTTATGATGCAAGAATATGAGTAGTTAGTGTTGAGTGGATATTGTCTCTAAGATGAGGCTGGTGCAATGGTATGAGCTATTTGGCTGAGTTGTTTTACTGAAAGTGATGTGGTTTCTTTAAAAAGGTGTTGTGTTGAGAATATGGTTCTATTGGTTGGTTTCCAAATGCTTTTAAGAAAATTTGATTAATAAAGGAAACAGTGTGTTGAAGTAGCACTTTGGTACTGTTTTGGTTTTCCTCCACATTTCCTCTATGTTGAAGATCTATCTTTGTAGTTTGGATATGTTGTTCAAAGGTGTTAAGAGTTGTTATATTCCAAATTTGGTGCTCTGGTTCATTTTGTAGAGAAAGATGTGTTCACCAGTGTGTGAACTATGTTTCTAAGTTGTGCAGAGGTATCTGGGAGAATTGTCTTTGCTCCACATTTCTCTACAAAGAACTTTTAGATCTTGTGGTTCTAGAATTGTACTTATAAGGTTTATATCTTTCTTCTATTAAATTTGTTCATGGTTGGTGCTTGAAAAGACATTTTCTAGAGCTACAGTGTATGACAGAGATAATTAAGCATGCTGGATAAACAGGATAAAGGTGTGTGGCAAGTGAAAGTTATTACAGAGGAATTTGCTGGCTATCAGGACATTTTAGGATGTTTCAAGATGTTTGTGGAATACTCTAGATTGTGTTGAAGCCTTACATGTGGTCTACAAGTCATCCTTGGGTTTGAGGAAGTGTATACTCAAAAGTTTATTGTGTTAACACAAGTTAGGCCAACCTTGGGTGCTTACACTAATTGTGGAGTTGCTTTGGTGATTGTGAAAGTGTGGAGTAGTGTGCTTGGATGAATTTAGGTCCAAGCTAAGATGTGTTGTGGTACACCTGCATTCCTTTCCACCACAGGAATGTTTAGGTCCATACCTAATTTGAATCTTTTGTGTTAAGGAGTAATGCCGACCTTGGAGAATGTTCTCAAGGTTGAAGACATTATAAATAATTGTTAAGGGATCGTGATCATGTGTGGATGCTATGAAGGTGATGAGGATAACAATATGAATGAGTGTGTGATGTGACAAGAGTCTGTGGAAGTGAATTGAATGAATGTAGAGCAATAGACTTTGGTATTTCATAACAGTGTGATAGATACTATTTTAGTACTTTGAACTTCATTGGAACTATACTCCATGCATATGTTAGATGCAATTATAATAGTTCAACTCTGGCAGTGAGCCACATCTTCTACCTCTTTCTTTCAGGACAGTGAGTCCTTGGGCAGTGAGCCCTTTAGCAATTAGCATTTCTTCTAGGAAGTGAGCCCTTCGATAGTGAGCCTTTTTTAATTCAGTGTTGATACTACTTTATATTATGAGCTAATCCTCACTGTGGTTTTTCCCTTCTTGGGTTTTCCACGTAAATTTGGTGTTTATGTGTTATGAGTTGTGGTTGTTTGCTTTATTCTTAATTTCCCTTATTGAAATTAAATATGTTAAATGGATTAAATTTTTGATATGTAAATGGTTTAACAGAATACTAATTCACCGCCCCCTCTCAGTATTCTAGGTGTTCAACAAAGCAGTTATAGATAAGAACTTAGTAGTTTTTAGGGAGATGCCAAAATTATTGCCTCCTAAAAGAGATCATGATCATACCATTCAACTAGACTAGGGAGCCAACCACCCAACATTAGGCCCTATAGGTATCCATATGTACAAAAAAGTGAGATTGAGAAGATAGTCCAAGAGATGCTAGAGGTAGGTATTACCAAGCATAGTCAAAGTGTTGACACATCTCTTGTGGTAGTGGTCTATAAGAAAGATGAAACTTGGAGGATCATGTGTCCTGATTATAGAGAGCTTAACAAGTACACCATAAAATACATGTTTCCTATTCCAATATTTGATGATTTGTTAGATGATATTAATGGTGCTATTTATTTTACAAAATTTGATCTTCATTTTGGTTATCATCAAATCAAAATTAGAGATGAGGATGTACATAATACAAATTTTCAAACCCATGAGGATCACTATGAATTTTTGGTAATGTATTTCAGTCTCAAAATGCACCATCAACATTTTAGAGTTTGATGAACTCTATCTTTAGGCCATTTCCTCAAAATTTTATTTTGGTATTTTTTGATGAAATCTTAATATATAGTAAAACTTGGGAGGAACACTTGAAACATGTAAATAAAACTTTGGACATTCTTGAGCAGCATCAACTATATGCTAAGCCATCCAAGTGTGTGTTTGGAGTCCAAGAAGTAGAGTAACTAGGTCATATTATGTCTCATGAGGGAGTCAAGGTGGGTCCTCATAAGATTAGGGCTATTGTAGAGTATATAATGCTTAGGATCCTCAAGAACCTACGAGGTTTCTTGGGACTTAGAGTTTATTATTGTTTATTTATAAATAATGATAGTAGCATAACATCACATGTCATAACTTTGTTGAATAAGGAATCCTTCTAGTGGAATGAGGTAGCTATAGGGGATTTGAGTGGCTAAAGGAAGCCATTTGCACAAATCTAGTCCTAGCTACCCCAGATTTTTTGAAAACATTCATTGTGGAATGTGATGCTTTAGCTCATGGCATATGAGTAGTACTCATGCAAAAAGGAAGACCCATAGCATTTGAGAGATGCCAACTCAAAGGTAAGAATTTGTTGAAGCCAATTTATGAGAAGGAAATGTTGGCTATCTTTTATGGAGTCAAACAATGGAGACCTTATCTAATAAGAAGACACTTTAAGGTAAAGATAGTCTCAATTATTTATTAGAACAAAGGTTGTCATTTGAAGAATAACAAAAATGGGTCACAAAGATGTTGGGATATGACTTTGAGATCATATATAAGTAAGGCAAGGAGAATGTTGTGGTTGATGCTCTATCAAGGAGGGATGAACCCATAGAGTCACTTTTGTATGCCATTTCCATATTACAAGTAAATTGGGTAAATGAGGCAAGAGAAGAGTGGGAGAAGGAATCAAATACTCAAACTCTCATTGAGAAACTCCAACATGATTCAAGTGTTTTGGACAAATTAGCATGGAAAATAAATGTTCTATGGTACAAGGACATGGTGTACCTTTGTATAAGTTCGACCCTTAATCTTAAGGTGCTAGAAGAACTACATGCATCTCTCATAGGTAGGCACCCTAGATTCTTGAAAACTTATCATAAAATCAAGAAATATTTCTTTTAGGAGGGGCTAAAAGGGGATGTTCAAGTTCTTTAGTAGAATGCATGGTACGCCAACAAAAAAGGGTAGATAATTAAGACTCTAGGTCTTCTATAGCCCTTTTTTATCCCAAGTTAGCAATGGCAAGAGGTATTTATGGATTTCATCATAGTTTTGTCCAAATTTGAAGGAAAAAATGTCATCATGGTTGTTTTGGATCATCTCACCAAATATGCACATTTTTGTGCTTTGGAACACCCCTTGGTGGAAAGCACTGTAGCAACAACCTTTATCAATACTATTTAGAAATTACACGAGACTCCAAAAGTTATAGTAAGTGATCGTGATCCTATATTTACAAGTAACTTTTGGACTAACTTATTTTCATGTTTGGGTACTCATCTTTCTCATAGCTCATCATATCATACCCAATCTAATGGACATATTGAGGTGGTCAACAAATGCTTGGAAGGGTACCTTTGATGTTTTTCTTTAAATAAACAAGAGATGGGTGTAATGGCTACCACTAGCATAATGGTGGTATAAGAATTCCTTCCATACTTCTTCCAAGATGTCTCCATTTTTGGAACTATATGTGTATCGAATACCATCAATCACCTTTCCACTGAGTGCGCAACCAAAGGTTTGAATAGTTGAAGAACACATTCAACATCAACAAGAGGTACTTTCTAGTCTACAAGAGAACCTAAAAATGGTACAAAATAGAATGAAGCTTACAATTATATCCATATAAGGAAATGTCTTTAAAACAACAATAGAAATATAAAAATCTTGTCCCCAAGTACTATGGTCCTTATAAGGTGTTACAAAAGATTGGCAGTGTAGCATATAAATTGGATTTACCTATGTTAACAAAGATTCATCTAGTTTTCCATGTTTCATGCTTGAAGAAGGTTATTAGGCATAAATTTGTTGCACAAACTAAGTTACCACAACTTGATGAGGAGGGAAGAATAGTTTTGGATCCCAATGGAATTCGTCAAATATGCACTAAGAGGTCGCAAACAAGGGCAATCACAGAGTAAAAATGGAAGAACTCTTCAGTCAAAGATGCTACATGGTATTTGATAGAAAAAGAGGTTTTAAGTAAATTATCCCTTAATCAAACCAACTTCCTATTGAACATTAGGGCACTATCCAATCAAGAATAGTAATAAGATTACTATCCAATCAAAAATAATATGATTACCTGGGCTATGTCCTTTTGTTGCAATCAAAATTGAATGATTAAATGTTATTGACTAAAACTAAGTAAAACTTTGGAAAAAAGAAGAAATGTAGAGATAAAGACAATAATTCACAAAATCAAGTACATAAATGGAAACTATAGAGTATAGAGAACCTATCACTAAGTGGGCAGCCTCACTGCCTAGGATGACAATGCTGGCAAGGATGTTTGCACTTGGAGATGTAGTTTGTTTAGTGTGAAAACTCAAAAAACCTTGATCTATACAGTACTGTACAGATCTTTTATAAATCATGTTGACAACAAACATAAATATCAGTGCACAGAAATCGATAATTGAAGGAAATACATAAGAATGATATGAGATTAATGAAATTATAAGCATGAAAAAGAAAGAAAAAGAGAGTGTAAACACTCGTGCACTCAAAGTCCTTTTCTTGTACAACTTGCAATCATAAACATAGGGAAATGTTTGTGTTGTATAGAGGTTTGCCTCAGTTAAACCCCATTTTTGGTGTTCCCACATCAACAACAGTCAGATTGATAAATAGATAAAATAGTGTGTGCTCTAAATCCTAGGTGTGTCTAGGATTGTGACAAGTAGTGACAAGTGATATTGAAATAAAGAAATGATATTCAATGACAATATAAATATTAACCTAAATAAAATAGATAAAGAGTTGGGAAAGCAATTACAAGAGTCTCGTTGGAAGACTATTGCATAAGGGAACAAGATGAGCTTTGTTCTAGAGGATAGTAATCTCAAATGAGAACTTCTTGAATGGCACAAAGTACATGAGTAAATCACATCAATAGACTATTCTTAATGACCTGCAGGGTAAGTGCATGGAAATGGAATACAAAAAGGGGGTCAAACATGGCCACTTTTTTTTTTTCTAAAATTAGCTTAACCTAAACTTGGATGAGTAATTTGAGATGCATGCACTAAAAATTTATTGATATGAAAAGAACAAGAATTGTAGTACTCTGAATCTAGTTTCTAAACTATTAAAGTTTTTAAAAAATAGTTGAGATTAAGAGGGTGAAATGTTTCATGCACACAAAAGTGTTCCTATTTTTCTCACTAAAATATAACATAGTGTCTAGTGTGCAACCCCTATTTTTTGTTGCATTTAGTATTTTTAAAAATTGTGTGGTAGAAATATAGTTAAGAGTGAGTACTAGAAGTTGTGTATTTTTTTATAAATTTTTTTTTTTTTTTGTGATTTTTGAAAGTGGATGCATCCTGAAAATTGCATCACTGAGTGTGTGCATCACATAACTTACACAAAAATAATTCAAACTATAATTTTTTTAATGTGTAATGAATAAAGCATAGAACAATCCTATATATTTTATTTCAAATTTTTATAAGCGGATCAAAAGTTATAAAGAAAAATGGATACATATGTATCTAAGGAATATACAAACATTAGTAAAAGAAATTGACAATAAATATGTTAATGTATTTCAAATTAAAAAAAACTATATGGTTATGTATGAAAAAGGAGAATGATGACAACTAGAATGCACACTAGATCAAACCTTTTTCCATATAACATTCAAGGACAAAACCGATCCAAATCACTAGCAAATGGAGGAGGACTTAGCTACATATCTTGTACTCATGTAGGTTATAGATAGATCAGATTTGATTTAGCCTTTATCAAATCCTAGGTTAATAATGCATGAAACCCTACTCCTACAATGATCAACTTATAATAGAATAAATACAACAGAAATCTAGAAACCAATTTCAAAGGGATGATCAAGAAGATGATAGAACCTATCTCTTGAAAGTAGAGGTATTGGAGGACTAATTCGGGACCGCCCAAGTCATGATTAAAGGAATCTACTGAAACTGTAAACTGAAAAGATATTGTAGATTCAGTCTTGATGCTAGATCTGAAGCTAGAAAGAGCAAAAAGGCTAGGGCACCATCACCCAAGTCTTGGATGGAAGAATATTTTGTGACTATTGTCAGATCCTGAAACCCTGATCTTCACTCAACCTTCCTGTATCTTCACATTCTTCAGATCTCGTTCTTGTAACCTACACACAAGAAGATAAGAAGGGGTTTGGAGGTTATGGTGTTTAGGGACTTGCCTCAATCAAATCTTAGGATAGCATTCAAGCTTCCCAACACCGTTGATTGATAGAGAGTGCATGCCCTCGTGGGGGCAGAGGCTAAAAATAATGATAATTAAATGATTCAAATGATGATAAACAAAAATGATATCACCTATGTGATGATCCCTTAGAATGATGAAGATATGTCAACTCCTAAGGTAGATAGATGATAACTTCATGCCTACAACAAACACATAATAACAACACACAAATCTTCTCTAGAGTCACAATGAGTGCTCTTTCTTGATTTACTTCAATATCTCAATTTGGCTATCTCTATCCTAGTTACAAATGAACTCAAAACACACTTATATATGCTTTCCCACTAACAATCATTAAATTAAACCAAAAAAGCCAACAAGGAGAAACCTCTAGAGAGGTCTAAGGCTAACTAGTACTTGATTTTGTCCTTACCAATCAAGAGGGACTTGGGCAGGACTGTCCAAGTCTTTTAGCTCCTTTTGTGTCTGGGATAAGATAAATGAAGGGGCCCATATTCCCAATTTACCTTGGTGTCAGGAAATTTTGCATCGAGATGAACATTTAGAATTCATAATGTAATCGCAGGGACCTAGGAGCTAAATGAGGAGGTAAAAAGACAAGTGGACACTTTTTACTCCATAACATTTATTTGCCACTTTAATGTGTGTATGATTTTACAATCAACACATGTATTAAAGTACAATTGAAAACATATCAAGCATGTCATAGACTAGAGCAAAGACACACCTTAAGTTTGGAAGACCATCTCTAGCCCCCAAGCTAAGGCAAACATAAGAAAAAACTTAATAATCATGCATAACATAGAGAAGAAAGTAAAAAATAATGCAATGCATGGAGAAGACATGAACATAGTCATGCAATACACAAGGTATCCATAGAGAGAAGGCATGGTTAAAAAATTATACTATACTAATGAGAGATGGGGAGAACTCATCGCTACATTCCACCATCAAAGCACACAAAACACACAGCATGGGGAGAGTTCATCGCTACACACCTCCACAAAATATGCAAAACACATGGCGTGGGGGGAGCTCATCACTACACGCCTCCACAAAAGATGCAAAACACACAAAATACAAATGGGATACATGAGCGTCATAGAGTGCATTGTCGACCCACTATATGTCTTATAGAAATCAAACACGGGTGATAGGGAGGAGCTCGTCTATACACTCTTCCATCTAAGACATGCCAAACACACTTGATGGCCAAGCTACACTACCACGACTGCCAAAAATATGCTTAAGGGTCAGTAATTCAAGACCCAACCCTGCCTCCAATGAGAGGAGTTTTTCAAAAGGATGTGCAACCTACTAAAGGAAATACATCATCCCGCCTTCTACATAAGGGTTTTTTCAAAAAGGGTGTCCAACCATTCAAGGGAAGACACAACCCCACCTTTTGTAGAAGGGCTTTCCAAAACATACAACCCCACCTGCATCATGGAGATTCTTTACAATGAAAAGGAAGCATGCACACAAAGTATACAACCCCACCTACATCGTGGAGATGTCGTATAGTGAAAAGGAAGCATGCACAAAAAGTATACAACCCCACCTACATTGTGGAGATGCCTTATGATGAAAAGGAAGTATATGCAAACACACAAAACAAAGTATAAAACTCCACCTATGTCGTGGAGATGACTTACAGTGAAAAGGTAGTATACACAACACAATTTATCACAATGTTTAAGATATCCAAACATTTAACATAATATATGCCCCCACCTTAAGGTGGTTTCTCTGACTTGCTAGTAGGAATCACGTTTAAGGTAAGGTTGAAAACACATGAGGGAATAAGAGCTTTCGCAAAGCCCATGCCCCAAAGTGACATGTGCTTACAATCCCTGAATTGTTCCCAACAATCACAATAGAAGCACATCAATATCATTTGTTAACAACCATTGACCAATAATATGCATGTAAGAGCTTTGGTTAGAAGATCTAAGCTAAGATATAACCAAATCATTTCATGAAATTGATACAGAAATAAGGCCACATGTCGCTAAAACAAACCAAGGCTATAACTTACAGGTTCAGAACTGAGTATAGCCATAAGGTTATACTTCAGGTATCTTAGAACCGAGTATAGCTACAAGGTGAGACAAAAACATTCCAAAGTGCATAGAAGCATGTTTAGAGTATTGCAAAGGTTTGTTACAATAATTGCACAATATGATACATGATCACATCACAACACAAAGTGATTCTACTAGTCAAACATCAGTAATAAATTACCCCCATCTTTATTTATGGACTGGGTCCATTTTTATTTTCTTGTTTAGGGACACACTATCCTTATCAAAAGTGTATATTTGTTGTCGTCATCCATCAACTAGTAGAGCCATAAGTATAATGGAAGAATGAAAACACAAAAAATGAGAGAGGAGATCACAAAAATGACTTAGGGTCACAACATGGGAGGATGCCCCCAAGACATCCACAACATTATGCCCCTAATGCACCACACATAACAATTGCAACAAGAGAAGTGCAGAAGAATAGATAAACAAATAGAAGGAATGTCACAATGGAAGTGGTCTCCTTGTATCCTTGACCTTACAAGAGTATCAAGGGTCATCTAAGGAAACCTAAACAAACATATAACACTATACGGGGAAACACAACACAACACTTAAGATGAGGCTACCCATGAGAGTAGCTCAAAGAGGTGCTACATCAAGGGTGGCTGAATGAGTGAGAAATACTTACATGCTAACACTTGTCCTTAATAAAACCATTTTCTTCCCAATCTTGATCTTCATATGAAATAGGTGGTACATAGGGCACTATAGCCCAACTTGAAACTTTTTCCTTTATTTCTTCTTTTGATTCCATTTCTTTTAGTCAGATATTTTCTTCTTGCAGAGACATCTTTCGAGCTAAGGCTTGACACTTTCTTCTTATTTCCCTTCCATTTATGTTTCTTCTAGTCTCATTAGTTATATTTCCAAAGGGAGTTTCTTTATCCACCATCAAAGGATCATGATTTTCTGTATTCTTGGTCATTTCTAAAGAGGAATCTACTACAAAAGTGATTTTATTATTTTGTGATGAATAGATTCACTCTTGAAGGTTTTCTCCCAATCCTTGTAAGGATGGCAGAGGAGGAACCTTGACAAAAAATTCCTTTTCCTTTTGGTCGAGGTGAACTCTTCAACTCGAGCTACCTTTTGCTCTCTATTTATTGGATAGGAGGAATTGTAGCCTCAAAGGATTGAGAAGATTTGGGAGTGATATCATTGTGGTTTATCATCATTTGATTCATCATATTGATTTTGAGTTTTGCCTTTTCCATGCAAGGGCATGCTCTCTTTATCTATCAATGGTGTTGGGAAGCTTGAATGCTATCCCAGGATTTGACTAAGGCAAGTCCCTAAACACCATAGCCCCTAAACTCCTTCTCTTCTTCTTGTGTGCTTGTTACAGGTGCAAGATCTGAGTAATATGAAGGTATAGAAAGACTGAGCAAGGATTAGGGTTTTGGGATCTGATAGCAGTTCATGAATATTATACTATGCAAGACTTGGGCACTGGCGCCATAGTCTTTCTACCCCTGTAGGATCCAGATCTGGTATCAGGGTAGTCTTTGTGGCATTTCTCTAGTTTATAGTTTCTAAAGATTCAACCTTTTAGGACTTGGGTGCCCTCGAAATAGTCCTCCGACATCCCTACTTCCAAGACACAGGTTCTGACATCTTCCTAATCCCCCCTATACAATTAGTTTCTAGAGATTTGGTTTATATCTTCTGTTATAATCAGATCATTATAGAACTAGGGATTTGTGCATCATTGACCTAGGGTTTGATAAAAAGGCTTTCTTTAATCATATCTTTCCATAGCACTCCTGAGTACAAGATTAGTAGCTAAGTCCACCTCCATTTGGTAGTGAATTGGCTTAGTCTTGTCCTTGAATGTTATTATGAAAGAGGGTTTGATCTAGTGTGCATACTAGTTGTCATCATTCACCTTTTTCATATATAATAGAAGAATATAGAACTTTCCTCCATTGTGTGATAAAGTGCGCCATTGATTCATTTGATTCTTGTTTCATGGTTAGGAACTCACGAATCCCTATTTTAACAAGTTTGTTCATGTCAAAACCCATAATAAACTCTCCTATAAGTTGTCAAAATGAGTGAATAGAAGCTTTAGGAAGGTGATAGTACTAGTCCAAGGAAATCCCTTCTAACATCTTTGGAAAAATTTTGGTGACGACCCCATCCCATGGGAGGAGTTCCCTTACTATTGTAGTGTAATCCTTTATATGGGAATTATGATCTCCTTCTCCCTTGAACTTTGGAAATTCAAGAAGGGGATGTGGCAACATTACATTTCTTATAGCGTGGTCAAGTGGCTCTTTCAAGTAATTGAGGTATGTTCCTAGAAAACCACTTTGAGATTGTGGAGCTGATAACATTAACCCCATAGGTGGATTTTGATATCCAAGTGTTGTGGTTTGATTTGTTTGAATGTTTTTCTGATTTTGCATAACTTGATTCCCATTTGGGAAAACATCATTACTCCACTTCACAAGTAGAAGCTCAATTATGGGTGATTCTGAGATGCCCCTAGTCTTTCTCTACTTGTTGTTTTTGTGAGACCTTACTCACTTGTCCTGAATAGATCGGTCCTCTTTGAGAGTTCTAAATCTCTAGACTAGTGTCGCAATAAGGTTGGCAAGCATTGCACTTCTTTGTCTCATCATTTCTTAGAATTTCACCTCATGTGCTTTCCATTTGTTCTCACTGTTCCTCTCGAAGAGTGACTCACAAAGCCTCTTGAGAATCCTTGACTTCTTGCAAATGTCTCTCCAAGAATCTCACCTCATCATATAGATGGGTGTTTTGATTACTAGTTGATGGTTAGTCTATTTGATGAATCTCTGATCTCACTTATTGTCTACATGCTCTAGGTTGAATTGTTGAACTTTGTTCCCATGTAGGGTTGTTAAATGTTAACGAATGCCTAGGTTCTCTATTGTCACCTTCATAATCTGAGTCTTCATAATCTTAGTAGTTTGAGATGGGTGCCATTGGGTTAGGATG
The DNA here is from genome assembly GCA_027924645.1 of Cunninghamia lanceolata. Lineage (NCBI taxonomy): Eukaryota > Viridiplantae > Streptophyta > Pinopsida > Cupressales > Cupressaceae > Cunninghamia > Cunninghamia lanceolata. Next base: position 6,775,415 of record BSBN01001222.1, read on the forward strand.
CATGTACCTATTGAAAGAGGGAGTCTTAGGGTCCCTTGAAGGGAGATTACCTAGGTGCAGTTCTAGTTCTGACATATTCAGGGGTGTCGTAGACACCTCATAATAAATGGAACAAACGAAGTGAAAGATAGAAAAGAAGATGGATGAAATAAGCATAAAAATGACAATGAATGCAAAAGTGAATGGAAATGTGAAAATGACACGTGAAGTGAATTTTGGATCATTTGATGAGAACACAAAAAGCTTTACCAAAAAGATTTTGCTCTTCATGTCAGGTTCACCAAAATATGTACTCTTTAAAACATGACACATGCACAACTGTGGATGAGTCAGCTCTGACACAACACATGGACCCTCTCCTTGCTTCTAGTGACCTCCAAGCCACTCTCTCTCTCATCGCAAAATCCAATCAAGTGGGGCTGAGACCAAGGGTTGTCTTGTTCACTTGGGATCAAGACCTCATGAAGAGTAGCTAGCCTAATTAGGGGCCTATTATTGTTTTGGATTTGCCTTGTGTTTTCTATGGCAGTCATGGTTGAGATGATGATATCACCCGAAGGCTCACTTGTGGTTTGTCTCCTATTGGGGTTTCCAAGATTCCAACACCTAGATGGATCTTGATTTGCTTCGTTTATGTCTCTAGCACATTGTAGTCTAGCATTGAATGTGTGTATGTGTTGTTGAATCTATCAATCTTGTTTTATGACCTTAATGAAGTGTTGTTGTTCTTGCATGAGTTGTGGTCTTGGGTGTAATTCCTCTAGCTCCTCTAGAATTTCCTTGACCCACTCTCCTCTAAGTCCTGGGCACATTCACTTGTTGTTCTAAGAGAGTTGGTGTATATTGACTTTCTTTGACCGAGGTTGACCTAGGGTTGACTTTTGATTGCTTTGGATGTTTACCTTGTGATGTTACCAAGGGCTTGTCTCTAAAGTGAATGTAACTACCTATTACCTCGTGATGAGATTGAGGGTTTGAATGTTTTGGTCTTTCCTTATATTTTTGGGTTTTTGTGTATTTGTGTATGAAATGCAACTATATGATATGCAAACTATTTTTTTGTATTTTCTTGAATTAAAATTTATAATGAACTAATTATCTAAGGAATTGAAAGATGAATGCAAACTAGTATGCCATTTACCTAATGCAATTGTACTATGTTTTTTGGTATTTTTTGGAAAGATTTTTGTACTAATCTAAAATTGAAAAAGTGAAATAAGAAATCTAATCTATGATTGCAATTTATACTATTCAAGAAAACTAATCTAATCAATTCAAAATGAAAATATTAAGGAAATTGCAACATAGAATTACCATTCCCAAGAGCAAATTGTGAACTAATTATCTAGAAATCATTAAAAGAATCTAGATCGTGAAAGACACATGATCCTCCGCACTACCCTTAGGAATCCTTTTGAATGGAAACCTCCTCATCCTCTTGCAGTAGTGGCATCATCTTCTTGATGGCAAGTGGGAAGGGAAAACAAAAGAATGAGCTTTTGGAAAGCTTTGAATTGAGCTCAATGTGAGCTAAGAGCACTATGGCTTGAGAATTGGCGAGCATAATGATGCTATGAAACCTTTTAAGGATTTGGAAAAATAACAACAATAAATAAAAGGCAACTATGTCCTGCAACGAGCATATGCATGCTATTTGGAGAGCAAAAGCCAAGCAAATGATGGATTGCAATAATGAATTTGCCTCCTATGAGAAAGCTTTGAAGCTTTCTAACAATGAAGGATAATGCAATGAAAGCTATGAAGCTTAGAAAAGACTAAAGAAAGAAACTAAGAGGCTCAAGGGCTTGTGAAGAAGCTTGAAAAAGCTTTTGAAGAAGAGGAGAGCATTCTCTAACTTGAGAAATAATAGAGAGGTGAGGGGTATTTATAAGATGGATGGGCATACAAGAGGGGGAAATTGATTGAATAATTAACTCCTTTAATTTAAGAGTTAACAAAATTGATTGGGGAGTTAACTCTCTTGATTGGAAAGTTAACTAACTTGATTGATCAAAGGGCTGGGTTGATTAGACAGTTGAAGATGAAGAAAAGCAACAAGGGAAAATAACAAAACCAAATGCATAAAACAAGTGATTATACCTTGAACATCTCCCTCACACCTTGATAAGGTTGAGTAGCTTGCACCCTTAACTCCTAGCTTTATACAAATGATGCTCAATTATATGTGGAATACCCACAACACAAGATGGAGATGATTAAAAGCTATTTTGGCATAATAACTTTGCTTGAAAATGAGATATGAAAATGGTTTGGATGAGTTCTTATTTATAGGAAAATTTGGAGGGATTTTGATCCAATGATGGAGATTGAAAGTTGAGATCAATGGATGAGATTGGATGAAAGATGGAGGGTTGAGATTTGATCAACAAATTTGGAGGGTCAAGAATAAAAATGAATCTTTTATTCATTTTTGGGGAAGGCTTTGCATTTAATGAGGATTGAGACAAGTGATGAATTAAAAATTCATTTTTGGGAGGATGTGGAATTAAAAATTCTATTTTATATGGGAGTATGAAGGTTATGTGACACATGGGCAATTTTAGAACTCACATGTGTGAGCTCATCCATGCATAGAGAAGAGCTTAGCATGGAAATAGTAAGGTGAGGTGGAAGGGTCATGTGACCCATGGGATTATTTTGAAAATTTTAATGTGTGGGTTGTGGGGGAATGGGTTAATGATTCTTTGACCAAGTTAATCAAGGTGATTAACTTAATTAATGTGGCTGTAAAAAATTAGTTATTAAGCTAGGCCATCAAATAAAATAGGATTAATTAAATAATGATTTATTTAATTAAGCTAGTTCTAGGAGCTAGGTAGGCTAGGGTATCTAATTAAATACTGGCTATATTTAATCAACTAGGCTAGGTGTAGGCTGATTAGTAGGGTAGATTAATTAGATAAGTGTGATTTACCTAATTAATCAGGTTTAGGAAAGTGGATAAATTAACCAAATAAATATTTGGCTTATTTATTTAATTAATTGGGATAATGTTAGTAAGGTATAATGCTCAATTAATTTAATTAATTCAGTTTTAAGGGTAAATTGATAAAAAATAGATGGATGATCAGGGATGAGGTAGGTTAATTAATTAAATAAAAAATTATTTAATTAATTGCATGGAAAATTAGTGATATGGATAATGTTGAAAGGTGGTTGAAGGGTTAAGACATTTTTAGGTGTCTACATTTGCCCCTCTTTGATGTGGTGTTGTGACCTAGTAGGGAAATGGCATCAATTCAAAGAACTTTATCCTAGCTACCAAGAAGGAGTGAAATGGATGAGGGATGCTCCCTCGAGAGGTCAAATGAAAAAATTAAAATTTTTTAGGTGAACTCTCGAAAGGAGGAAATAGTGGTGAAAAATAGGTGGAGGATGGAAAATCAGGTGGGTAAGAAGAAGAACAGAGGAAAAAGGTTATGTTTTGTGGCCCAGGAGAGAAAAAGGTACATGGGGGGATGACATGGCGGCTATATATAACAAGTGTGGTTGCAAAGTGCCACATTTGCACACTCTAAGCTTATTGGACGAGAGAAGAGGAGGAGACATAGCGCAACTTATGTTCCCATGATTCTGACACTGATTTGAGAGGGTCTATGACTATGGCCGATTGACAGAGGTGGACCCACAGGTATATCAGCCAACCCTAACTTCATAATTTTGGGTTTCAAGTTAGTTCATAGGCTCGAGAACTGGGTAGTTAGGTAGATTAGCGCCATCATTTAGTTGCATAGCACTATTAGGAGGTAGTTTAGCATGATCCTTTAGATCAATTCCATGGGCAAAAGGGGAATTTTCGATGGTTTAGTTCCATCCTTCTAGGTTTAAGCACTAACATTTGGTTTAGCACCAAAATTGGGGGTTTTCCTAGTTTAGCGCTATCATCTCATTTAGTGTTATTTTGGTGGGGATTAGTGCAATCTTCTGGATGAGCACTGAGTAATTTGGGGTTTTTTAGGTCAAATGGAGGTTTAGTGCCATACAGTCAAGAACTAGTACTATACTCTCATTTAGCACGAAAAGGATAGGGATTAGCACAATCCTCTAGATTAGCGCTATATGGCCAAGGATTAGATTCATCTTCTAGATTGGTGCTATATGGCTCTGAATTGGTGTCATAGCACTATTTTGGGAAAAAGATCTGATTTTGGTGATTCTTTGAATGCAGATTCCTGGTAGGATCTTGCAGTCTCAAGAGCGTCAGGGTCCATCAGTGATGGTGTTGAGGGCACAATTTGATCAGGAAGATATAGCTTGATTGGGGAGGATAGGGATATAGATGATCTTTGAGATGCCTTGGATATAGGCACATAAGGCCATGATGTTATCCCTAGTGGAGAGGTGGAGGAGTGAGACATGCTCCTTTTTACTTCCTATGGGTGAGATTACAATCACCCTAGAGGATGTATGGAGGATCCTTAGGATTTCCATACGAGGAGAGAGGGTGATCTATGATGTACTCTCGAGAGTAGTAGCTTTGGATAGAGCATTTGCACTAGTCTGTCTAGTATATGCCATGGATCGACGGGATATGAGGTATAAATGGACTTGGATGGCTGGAGTTGATCCATTTACATTATATGTTTGTAGATTGGTTGGAGTCCTATTGATTCTTGATTAGTGATTGTGGGATTTTTTAGTTGGCTGGGGGAGAGTGATTGAGGTGATGATCACTCAAGATGTAGTGTTTGTATGGGGTACATGCTTATTAGTCCAGTTGTATCACAAGACGCATCTGGTAGTTTATCATCTGGATAGGAGCTTGGGGGTGAGGGTGGCATTGCTCCATGTGTGGATATGGGAGCATATCAGGATCACAAGGCCTGATTCTACTTATCATAGGGCACAGTTTGAGGCCTATGTCTTTTTGTATAGACCACCTATCATGCATACACATATGGGATAGTTGAGGTATTGGCGGCGACAGATTGATGACATGGATATGGTCATTTGGTGACCATATATCGGTGTAGAGATGTGGTTAGATGACCACATACATATGTCCTTCACATTCTAGCCTTGATACATGATGGGGCAAGCAGATCACATGATTGAGAGGTCTATTCCATCGTGAGTGATGCCATAATTTGGGCTAGTGCAGGACCTTCCCCAGGTCATGACGATATATGCATGGGGGCCTACAGATGTACTAGCATGGCCTGCATAGTTCTCACCATAGGTGGCTTTATTGGATTAGGCAGCACTGCAATAAGTGCAATGGAACTAGGGGAGCAAGATAGTCGATGTGGGGATGACCCTGACTTACAACTTATGGTGGTAGTAGGTGAAACATTTTCATCTGACAGACTCAGAGGTAGATCTTGAGGAGGAAGAGGAGGAGAAGGGAGAGGAGGGGGATGAGGTAGAGGTGGAGTATGTCTATGAGGATGTACCCATTGATGATAGAGATGGGATTGATGTGTTGGTTGTGGCAGCTGCTGGACAGGTAGTGGGAAGAGGGTGAGCACCTAGTGGATAGGGCCCTCAAGTATAGGTACAAGCAGGGTAGGTTCCTTAGCCTTAGGGATAGGTAGAGAAGGTACTAGCTATACAGGTACTTGTGGTACAGATTCCCCAGGTTTGGGTTCCTGGGGGACAGGGTTAGATGGGACAAGTGTCAACTACTCAGGCACCAATGTAGGCACCATTACAAACACCATTATAGGTAGCCACCTTAGGTATGGAGTCATCAGGTATGAGACCATCAGGGGTAGGTCCATCAAGAGGAGGACCTAATCCTACTACACATGCTAGATGATGGTAGATTTGGCACCAGAGAGATGAGGAGGAGGATGCAGTGACACTACATGCATAGGTAGCCAGTCTAGAGGACCAGGTGGTGAGACAGCAGTAGGATTTAGCATAGGTGATGATAGAGCGAGACAACACTCTTGCATAGCTACAAACTTTATAGGGCATACATGCCCTTCTAGATGGTTTAAGTGGCGATGACAGGATCCTCAAATCCATATTTTATAGGCATAGATAGGGCACCTTCATAACCAAATATAGGTGCAAGTAGTGCAGGTGACAAGCGAGAGGGATGCGGAGACTGTGATGAGACAAGGGGCTGAGGTTAGGCTACAAAGAGCTAAGAGTAGGTCATAGTAGGCTTAGGCTCAGGTGGCTCAACTATAGTAGGAGGTTACACATATGCAGGGTGTCATAGCTGGCACTGACATGGCCCAGATGTGTGGAGATTACACTGCAGCACAGCAATAGCTACAATGGGTGCAACAACAGTTAGCTAACCAAAGAGCTAGGGCAGAGTACTATTATGGGGTTTACTACATTGTAGTTCCTGAGGGGCAAAGAGTGCTGAGTTATAGCTAGCATAGATAGTCCAGGATGTCAAGTTCATAGAGATCTAGATGGTCTCAACAATCTGTTTAGTAGCCAATGCCTTCGTAGTAGCTACCATTTCAGCAGCAGCAGCCTATGGGGCCACTGCCATCTTGACCACATAGATCTCCTCTAGGTTCTCCTATTGACTCTACCAGGGGATCATTAGTCCACAATTCTTGGTATATTTTATATGCCTTCGGGCTTTGTATTTTTATATACTTCAACCTTTGAGGCATTTTGTATCAAGACATTTAGTTTTCTGAGCAATATATATATGATTTTGGTAGCAATTTTATGATGATATGTAATGGTGTTTTATGATGTTATGGATGTCTTTATGATTATGGCTATGGATGCATTGGTAATGTATTGTTATGATTATGATGTATTGTTATGATTGATGATTATGATGTATTGTGGATTATGGATGTATGGGTATTATGATGCATATGGTTTTATGGATGTGATGACATTGCTATGGATGTATGTGATGATTTATACATGTTTTGATGTGATGATTATGGTTTATGATGAGATGGAAATATATGCTCAAATTAATAAACATATATTATGCAAATGGATGAATGAAATGTATTGGAAATATATGCTCAAATTAATAAATATATATTATGCAAATGGATAAATGTAATGGAAATATATGCTTAGATTAATAAACATATATTATGCAAATGGATAATGAACATGCAATGGTTAATGCAATGGTTAATGGTAATATGATGGAGTAATATGATGGTATGGATATTTGTCATGATACATTGTGATTCTTAGAATCATGTGAGATGGGGTTAGAAGGTTTGGGGAATAGTTGGGATAGGTTTAGGGATGGGTGGGATTGGTTTAGGGGTGGGTTCGATACTGGTTCACTAGATGCCACATTGTTAGAGGGGTTTTGTTAGAATGGTTATGGGATGGGTTGGGATGGGGGATAAGAGCTTGTTAGGGTGGTTGATGAGGTTGGGTTAGTTAAATGCAAATCCCAAATAATGATTTGGCATGGGGTATTGTGTTGATATTTTTGAGAGTATTCCTAGATTTATTATAGCAAAAGGGGATATTTTCACCAAGGTATACAAGACCAAGGTGATGATATATATCTGTCTTTGCATGGACTAGACCTGCAAACAATAGGATGATCCCATGCATGCCCAAGGTAGTATAATCCTACCTAGATGAGGGAAGGGAACTCATAGCATAAATCCTTAGTACATAAAAGGTATGATTAACCTTAGATGCAAAAGGGGAACAATATGCTAGAAGCAACCCTACATTTGCAAGATATGAATACCATACTTGGAGTAATGAGACTAACCCACAAGCACAACATACAAAACAATGACCATTCCCCATTCTAGGTGTTTTCCGCCATGTACCATAATATAGTGAGATCATGGTAGCTTTGGAATGATCCCTCAAATGAGAGCAAAAGATAAAAATAAATAATCAAAAAGACCAATGAACCATACAAACAACCATTGTATCTCTTGTGAAGATAAGTGTTCATAAGATGATGGATTTTGCCTATTGTAGGCATGATATATCCATTAAGGCAAAAATTGGTTCAATGATGTTGGATAAAATTCGAAGGATGGGCAAAAAAGATAGTAGGCCATATGTCTTGGTTGTATTTGGTTTGTTGAATGATGATGTTTTCGTGAGATATGATGCATCTAAGAGTATGCTTAGCCAGTGTATTTCTCTTGGATTTAGTAAGCTCGGGGAATAGGGACCATCCAAACGGGCTGGATGGGTACATATTTTGTATTGCATACAAGATACTTCATATTCCAGACTACCTACATACCTTATATCCAAGGGATCAAGGCACATTAAGATGTGAGTGGTGATGAATATGTAGTTCTAGTTTGTAGTGATGATGTAGGGATAGTTCGGGGTGGATGATGTGATGGATAATGGGATGATGATGTGTTTGGTGAGTTGGATGATTATTATGATTGGGATTGTTTTTGGTTTTTGTAAATTTTTTATTTTTTGGGGGGTTTTTGAATTTTCTAATGTTTTTGGGTTTTTGTGGTTTTATGATGTTTTTGGATTTTTTCAAATTTTAAGCTATACGTGGAGGGTATACAAGAATGCACTAACTTGGGAATCTTCCTAGGGTGGGGTGATGAAGGGATGGGGATGGTGTGAGGTTGAATGTTTTTAGAATTCCAATCCATGGGATGGAGTTGATATGGAGTGATGTGATGAATACGCGGACTTATTAGATGCTAGGACCAGCCACTACACATGGCACCTGAAATAGGTTTTCACCATGGTACTTATCCAAGTCATCATCAAAGTGATTTTAACCATTGGACGGATTTATTGCACTCAAGTTTTTTCTTGATTTTTGATTTTTTGCTTTTTTTCTTTTTTGTATTTTTGACTTGGGATACTTGATAGGCTAGGCATAGAATTTTTTCAGGTGCATGATGTTTATCAGCTCATCCAAAGGCTACCCCTCAGGTGTTGCAAGCTAATAAGCTCCTGATCCATAGCTAGCTATGATGTCATAGGGTCCTAACCAATTGGGCTCAAATTCTCCTTTTGTATAGTGCTCTTGTTCCCATAAGGACAAGGTTGCCTATCTCAAACTGATGGTTCTTAATCTTCTTGTTATAGCTTCTGCGTAGGTGATTCTGATAAGCCTGGAGATGGTTTAAAGCACTTAAACACTTTCATCTAGTAGTTCTATCTCATTTAGGCATGCAACTCGATACTCCTCCTCAATAATGATATTCTGCAATGAAATTTTGAGAGAAGGGAGCTCAACCCCGATAGGCAAAATGACTTCAGAACCAAATACTAAAGAGTACAGAGTGGCTCTTGTTAGGTACAAATGCTTGTGCAATAAGCCCATAGGGCGAGATAAGCTAAAGGTTCCAATCACGACTGACTTTATTAACTATCTTTTTCAGGATTCGTAAGATGGTTTTATTGGAAGATTTAGCTTCACCGTTACCTTATGGGTAATATGGTGTAGAGAAGTGGTGTTGGATGTGGATTTTTTTGCAAAGGGTGTGAACTTCTTGGTTCTTGAACAACTTTTCATTGTCAGTGATGATGGAAACGGGGATGCCATAATGACATATTATGTAATGGAGGATGCATTTTGTGATTCAGATGCCAATGGTATAAGTGAGTGGAATGGCTTCTACCCACTTGGTGAAATATTCAGTAGCGGTGATAATGAATTTATGGCCATTGGATGTGGTAGGACTCTATAAAATTTTCGTTGAGTCCTTAATTTTGCCTTATTTTCGTGCAACAATCTGAAAATCCTTTACTAGGGTTTTAGTGTTCAAAATATTAAAGAACTTCTTGCCCTAGGGTCTAAAACCCTAAACCCTAGAATCTTGTATAAGCATCAAGTTGGCCTTATGTTTTAATTTTAAGTTGATCGCTTATGGCCCGTAAGAGGTCTGTTAATATGTAAATTGATGTATAAGGTGACATTCTTTTACCGGCCCCATTCCTTTGTGCTACTGCTAATTGCTCGTGCTTTAGTTTTTACCAATATACCTTGGTTTTAAGTCGTCCCCCTTAATAAAATTCGTAGGCCTCTTTTCCCTAGTAGAACTAATGTTGTTTTTAATAGATGATAGGTGGCCTATTACGACTAGATTCCACTATTTTGCAGAGATTATAATATTATGAATAAAGACAACAACAAAATGGCAGAAAGATAACATGTGGTGGGTTCTTAAATGTTCTGCCATTCTGCTGATCCTCAGGGGTGGGCCCTGTTAGGTCTCAAAAATGCAGGTTGCCAATCCTAAGAGGATGCCAAGCTCTATGTTTAGATTTGCAACATTTTTGAACTAACTTGACGAAATCAACCTTCAAGGTTTGATGATTTCCTACACTTTAGGTCCTGCTATACCTAGGCGGGTGAACCTTGGAAAATTAAAGCAGACTGAATATGAATGTGTGTACTAATTAAATCTATCTACAATGGCAAAGGATATAGGATAGATAAAAAGCTTGCTAACTGATTAATAAGTAATTGGTAGAAATTATATAAGCAATATCAGGGTAAAGGATTTAAATAATGAGTTAAATAGGACCAGTGCCTTATTGGGTAATAGAGTCAATTGAAGGACTAGGACTAGTGGTTTCCTAATGGTAATAATTCTAATTGTTTGGCACAACTCTAGTTTATAACTTGTATAAATGTGCAGGGAGATGATTGACAGACTCTTCTTAAATGATCCAATCAATATGATCTAATTCCTTGTTATTCACCAGAAGGCAATTTAATCCTTTCTTGAAGGCACCAATTGAGTGAAATATGCAAGAGATGATTGATAATATCAATATGGAGACAGAATGGCAATCCTAATTATATGGCTCTACTTAGTAATCCACACTTAACACTTCTATGCTACTGTGACTAAGTCAGAAGGGTTTAATTCCTTAAAGGAATACCAACCTATTTAATCACACAGATACAATAAATGTGTATTGACAGATCAAATATATACTTGATATGTTAATCTGAATAACAAGGAAATGCAGAAATGGAGACAACCACACAACTAAATAAATTTAACAAACAACTGATGCCAAAGTAAAACCACTGAATCAGAGAAATTCAATTTCTTCTTCAAATAAAATATACAGCACGGCCATTATGAGACATTGTATTTTTTGTATATGTTTATATTCTACTGCTGATGATGTTTCAGCACCAATTGTTTGAACCTATATAGATGTTTCTATAAAGAGACATAACTCTTCAATAAGTTTTTTGGAAACTTAACAAACATTAACAATGATTACATAATCATGATTAGGCTCTATTCAGCCATAAATAAACTTTAGCCAAGTGATCTAAATACTCCTAATCACGGTGAGAATCAGTAAGATCAATAGCATCTCTAGTAATCACATCAAGTGTGATCATTCTTTCCAGGTGTCTGCAAGCTTCTCCAGATGCAGAAATTTTGTCTTTGAGAGCTCCTGTGGCCTCGTGTAATATGACTTGACAATCAACAATCCATTCTTCTTTGCTCTTTACCTCTCCATTGTCTTTAAATAACATAGGCACTCCTGCATTTGAAGCATCGGTACCTTCCTTAGCATCAGCTTTAAGTTTGTCATAGTATTTTTGGTGTTGTTTAAGCAATGCTCTTGCATCAGAGATATCTGTACTATCAGTAGTACTTCCGCTTTGTATCTCAATCAATTTTTCCTGTATTCTCTTTTCAAGTCTTTCATGTTCTTTAACTGCTTTGTGATTTTCTGAATAATTATCCCAAAAATGGTTTAACCACCGCACCATGTTTGCATACCTGCTCTGCAGTATTGTAACAAGTGCATCTATCTAAATTTGTGTTGCATGGTCAGGGGATAATGCTTAAATGCTTTGTGAGCTCTCACCTTGAGTTATTCTTTTTGTGGATTGACCAAAAGTACTCTTAATAGCATCCTTCAAGTAATCATTTTCTTTTGTCAATCTTTCACAGCTCAATCTGTATGCATCTCTCTCTTTGATCAACATTTGAGCTTGTGCCTTGTTCAATTTTGCAACATTGATACCAATGTCTGCAGTAATCAGAGGGTCAGTTTCCCCTAATTTCAAAGTCATGACATGGCCAAAAGTCTTTTCAGTATCTATGATGGCCATTTTCTGATGGGGAGGATATAACGCCCATATCATTAAGGAATTTTCAACATTGTTGTATCTTGTTCCCATATATACTTCATTAACTCCTTCTGGAGTAAGTTTATACTTATCATTTGAGCTATTCAAAAAATTGTCAAAGACTAAAGCAAAATTTAAATCAAGGCTAGGAAAAATCATAACGGATGCATCCTTAAGCAATTGTCTACCCCTGCTAGGTGTCATGTCCTGCATTTCTTTATCTATTGTTACCTTCAGCATATCTAATAATTGTGTTTCATTATCAGCAGAAACATCATCTACTGACTCTTTGATCTCTTTCCCTTTGTATTTATATAAGAATGACTTAAATTCTTTTGACTGAATAAATTTATCATCAGAGATGAAAGAATCATAAGTTGTTTGGCGTGGATCCTCATCAGCAGTCCCCTCCTCATCATGTAGCACAACAGGAGGCTGATATTGTAGCATTTTCCTCTTGGACATTTTTGTTGTTTTGTCCTGTGGCTGTTCTTGATCTGCCATTTCTTCATTCTCAGAGGATACAACTTCAATCTCTGCTAGTTGCTTTTTCTTTTCACTTAAATCCCTATTATATTTTTCTATCACCAACTCAACTTCAGCTTCTTCTAAGTTTCTACTAACATCGTCATGCGGATAATGTATGTGCATGTATCCACTAAGATTTTGTTTCCTGCATGCAGAGTCAATAAAACCTTCAGGGTCAAACCCTTTCCTGGCCTCAGCACTCCTCATATTATAGTGCATTAATTTATCCAAAATGAGACTGTAACCTTCTTTTGAAACCATAGTAAAATCTCCAAAACATAAACTGTTGGGCATAAATGATTGTTTATCATGTGAACTCAGATGCATTACATTTGAACAATGCATTTGCCTGATTATTTCTAAGTATGCAAGCCTGTCAGGGACAGTCTTGGGCAATATGAATGGAGTATCTTCAAAACCATAAACCCTAATCATAGTCGCATCCTCAAAGCATTACCAGTCTCCCCAATTATGAGTGACAGTAGGGGGGCCACTAAAATCCTTTGGCCTGAGGAATCTTTTTATTTCAGTAGAAATTGAATATTCACAGGGGTGGTTAAAATACCTGTACAAAACTTTTACACAGTGTTCTTCAAATTGGGTATAGCTGGAGTGGGCATATCTACTATCCCATATTCTGGTCCACATTTGTATGGGTATCTTTTCCCCTTTCTTATCTGCAGTAACAACTTTAAGCTCACTTGGCCTTAACCCTACTTCCTGGCTGAAATACAACACCATGTGCATAAGCATTGAGTAATGCTCAAAAGAGCATGCTGGGGCACTATTTTTTATTGCAGATAAGCCAGAATCCATTCTATTAGCAATATAGGAAGCATAATCAAACTGCCTCGCATTGTGACACTGAATGTCAGAGGCTATGACCATTAAAGGGATAGTCATGAACTCGGGGACCTCTGAACCAAGGACTTGGCCCACAGAATATTAGGTATACTGTATATATGGTTCAAATATGGCTACATGAAAGGGAGGACCAACATTTTCAGTTAAGGGCATCACTTCTCCTTCAATCTTGGGCCTATGAATGGGCAACCTCCATCCATTGTAAGTTGTATCCATTCTCCAATATTCTTTCTCAAGATCTTCATAAATAATAGGGACAATGCATAAATCATCTAGATCAAACACTTCACAAATAGCATTTTTTGACAAATGCACAATTGGTTCCCCTTGTGGGTTGCAGAGGGCTTTCAGGCTTGAATTATAATGTCTAGCCAGCAGTTGAAGGAGCTCCACATTCAGGAATACGTTAGGCACAACCAATTTTCCCAAATTCAAGTGCCATGGGTTTGACACAGGAGCATTCCTAAATCTTCTATTATAATGGAATCTAAAAAGCTCATATCCCCTGATTGGGGTCCAAATATCTCCCAGGTGCTTATGTTTATCTTCTAATTTTTCAACTTCTACCCTGAGTTGAGCAGACCTTCTAGCCTTGGGAGTTGACCCAGGCAATTGGTCAATCAAGTCCTGATTGAGTTTTCTGTCTTTTACTTTTTCCTCAGGGGTTTGTTCAGTTTTTTGTTTTTTAGATTTACTGGTTTCCCCTTGTGACTTTCTTCCTTTCCCCTTTCTCGGAGTCTCCATTTTTAAACTTTTGCAGAAAAATTCAAACACAAGCTATACAATGGTTTGTATGGTTGTACCTGTCATTTGATGGTTGTAATTGAAATCCTCTGCTCTTTCTTCAAGAGTTCCTCTGTAATCTCCTCTCAAACGACCTTGTGACTACAATGATTGTAAAGGATTTCGTAGCCGTTTGTATTTAATTATATGATCAATTTAATGTTCATCGCTATGAAATGTCACATCGCCATAACTCTTCTCATTGGCATGATTTTTTAAAATGTATGGGCAACTTTAATACTTCTTGTGGCGCGAACAATCAATCGGCGTGACCATCGGCAGGACTTGTTTCATCGTTGTGTGATTGAGATTTCCCTCTGACATAATAAGTCTTACCGATATAACTATCGGTAAGAGTCTCACCGATAATAATTTGTTTATCGGGGTGATCAATACTATCGAGATAACATATTTATGTTTCCCTAAGCTTTGTCATCTCGCTGATAGTCATCTTTACTTTGGATCGGAATGACTCTGTTAATGTCTCACCGCTATAATATCAATAGGTATGAATTTATTCCCATCAGAATGAAATATGCTATCGGGATAGCTTTTAAAAGATAACCCAATCCAAATCATCTCCCTGATGGCCATTTCATATTCTTTATCGGACAGAGTCTATTAAAGTGTTACCGATACCTTTTGATTGCTGTGACTTGTGAGTCGGCAAGACCTAATTTCTTTTGCCCGATATGTCGAGTCATCCCGATAGATATTTGTATCGCTGTGAGTCTCAGTGAAAACTCTCTTTTCACCAAGACATTGAGTATCGGAGACTTATTTGTTTCTCATCCCGATAATTCATTTCTTGCCGATGGCTATTTATTTCATTGCCCCCACAGGATGTTCGGTGAAACTCTTGCCGAAATACCTCATCGGTATGACATATGCCGTTGGGGTAACTTTTGAAGGATCCTCCGATGATTATCAGTCATACCGATCGATATGACCACTTGGTTCTCTTGCCGATGAAAGGTTATCGGTATTACTTATTCCATCGATGACTTCTATAAATCTCTTTCTGATCTCTATTCTCACACCGATGGTTATTTTCAAATGATTCCTCATGTATCGGTGTAAGCAATACAACATCTTGCTGATAGATTGACCTTTAAATATCTTAGTACTGCTTATCTATAGACATCCTGTGAGATACATTAAATTTTTTACTATGGTTTTTTGGGATTTTTTTAGGATTTGTTCAAATATGGTGGAGTGAGAAGATAGTAAAATTTTAAATTTTTATTGTCCTAACAGTGGCTCTATCTAGGATGTATACTCCCTGTGAGTATGACAAGGATCCAGATCTCTTGGGGAAGTAGACCACATATTTTATTTATTTTGGGGTGATGTTTTTATGAAGATGGGAAAAGGAACGTAACAAATGATGGGGAACGGGAATGATTCCTAGACTACTATGCATGGAATAAAATATTTTGAGAATTATTTGAGGGTTGTCCATGCACTGGCAACACTCAATTCTCTTTGTACATGCTTATGAAAAGAACTGCTTCAAGTATTGCCCGTGTACAGGCAATTCCTATTCCTCTCCTGACATATTCTGAACGTAGTAAGAGTCATCACCTCCCTTGCCAGTGATAACGAAAGGACCCAACACAGGGCTTCAAATTTTCCATGTTTTCCTTTTTCCTGACATCTTGCATTCCACATCAGTACCAAATCATTTATTTCAAACTTTCTGTCTTTGGCCTTCTTATCAAAGAGATATTTTACTTGTGATTGTAATTTAACATTCTGCCTCTGAGCTATTCTTCTTGTTTCATCAAGCTCCGCCAGTTGTTCCAACCTTTCCTCCATTGGTTTAAGAACATTCAAGTCTTCTTGGAGAATGAATTTGTATAATGGTATAAGATTTTCCAATGGTAATCTTGCTTGTGTTCCATACACCAACTCATAAGGAGATCTCCCAATTGCTCTTTTTACAGTAATCCTATCAGCCCATACTGCCATTCTTAATTTTGAATCCCAAGCCTTCTTGTTTCTATCCAACATTCTTTTTATGATTTTCAAGAGGCTCTTGTTACTTGATTCTTCTTGTCCATTGGCCTGTGGATGGTAGGAAGCAGCATAAGAAATAGTGATACCATGTGTACTGCAAAATCCTTTGAATTCATCAGATCTACAACACATCCCATTATCTATAATTAATCTTACTGGAATACCAAATCTGCATATAATATTCTCCATTAAAAAGTTAATCACAACTTTACTTGTTGCCTGTTTAGTTGGGATCACTTCTACCCATTTTGTAAAGTAATCAGTAGCCACTAAAATCCATTTGTGTCCCCCACTTGATTTCTCTGAGATTTCACCTATAAAATCAATACCCAACTAATAAAATGGAGCCTCAACCTGCATAGGTTTTAAGGGTAGTGCTCCCTGATATTTTAATTTCCCTGAGAACTTTTGGCATGCTTCACACTTTCTAGTATAATGGTATGAATCATTAAAAACTTTAGGCCAATAGTATCCTGCCCTCAAGATTTTGTGGGCTGTAGTCTTTGCTGAGAAATGACCTCTGCACATGCCTTCATGCAACTCTTTCATAATATGTTTTGATTGGTATTCATCCAAGCATAATAGTAGAACCCCATCTCTGTTTTTCCAATAAAGATCCCCAGTGATGAGTACATATTTTGAAGCTTGTAGTTTGAGTGTCCTCCTTTTGTTATCATCATACCCTTCAGGACACTTCATATGTTTTAGATAATATATTATATCAGTATACCATGTAGTATGTTCAATACTGGTACTTGCATCAACATTACATATCTGAGAGGCTTCAAGATTATTTTCAGCCATCAATTTGGCAAGACCCTGTCCCCTCACCAATTTAGTGATTTAGATTTCAATATTGAATTCCTGAATCCTATTGATCCACCTACATCACCTACCGATGACTTCAGTTTGGACCAACACATCCTTCACTGCAGCATTAGGAACATATGCTGTGATTTTAGCCCCCACCAAATATGGTCCAAAATTTTTTACTTCTTTTACCAATGCATATGCTTGTTTTTCAATAATGTCATACTTTAACTCTACATTCTGAAGGGACTTGCTGAAGAAAGAGATAGGCTGTTCATATCCATCATTGTTTTTCTATAATAACACTGCTGCAACTGTATGATAGGAAGCAAATGAAAACAGTTGGAATGTTTTACTAAAGTCAGGGGATACTAAAACCGGGGCTTGCTTGATTTCCCTCTTAATATTAGCAAATGCTTCTATTGTTTCTGTTGTCCACTTCATTTCTGAGTTCTTCTTTAGCATTTTTGATATAGGACAAACAATTTCTGCAAAATTTGGTATAAATCTTCTGACAAAATTTATCTAACCAAAAAATGACTGTATAGCTTTTACATTTTTTGGAATAGGGACTTGATCGATTGCTTTTACCCTTTTAGGATCTATTTTAACTCCTTCCTTCGAGACTATATGGCCAAGCAATTTTCCTTCTATTACTGCAAAATGGCATTTTTTAGGGTTCAATGATATCCCATATTCTAGGGCTTTGATAAATATTTGTTCTAAGTGTGTGCAATGATCTTCAGCCCTTTTTGAATATGCTATCAAGTCATCTTGATATACTATCATAATCTTATTGATTAATTCAGCAAAAGCCACATCCATTGCTCTTTGGAATGTTGCTCTAGCATTAGTTAATCCGAACGGCATTCTCAAATACACATATGTTCCCCACGGAGTGGTGAATGCAGTCTTAAATTGTTCTGACTCCTTGACTTTTACCTGATTGTAATCGAAGAACCCATCCATCATTGATAACAATTCACATCCAGTGACTTTCTGCAATATTGACTCCATATTGGGGAGAGGATAATTATCTTTGAGAGAAGATTTATTCAAGTCTCTGAAATCCACACACAGTCTAATATCACCATTCTTTTTCCTGACAGGTACTAAATTTGAAACCCAGGAAGAATGTCTAATAGGTTTGATTATAGCTCCATCCCTTAACTTTGTAAGTTCCTCTAGCATCTTAGGGGCCAATGTAGCATTGATCAGCCTTTGTTTCTGTTTGAATGGTTTAGCATCTAGCTTCAGTGGTATCTCATGTTGAAATAAATCCTCTCTATATGCCTTCAAATCATCATATGACTAAGCGAACACATGCCTATACTTTCTGAGCAGGTTGATGAGTCTGCTCCTGATTTTTGGGTCAAGATTTCTTCCAATATACACATTCTTTGGGGTTGTTTGTGTCCCTAAATTGATTTCTTCAAGGTTATTAGGTACCACTGGTGTGTCTTTCTTTTTATATCTGTCGTGGCCATCAAATGCCTTTTCTAATGCAATAAATCCCTTGGGTATCTTATTCGTTTTCAACTGAACCACCTCTTGGCCAAAAAGGGTTTCTTTCCCATCATGTTCCTCTACAAATGCATTAAAATCAATTTCTTGATTTTCATAATAGTCAGCACAATGTAAGAAATTGATTATATCAACATCGCTATCAAACACTTGCTAGTTCTATATATTATCAGGGATAGTAGGTCTAGTTTTAAATTCAACTTCCATAATCCCTCCTAGTGTGACATCATCTCTCTTTAATGCTATGTTTGCTAAAAAGTCTGCCATAATGTTTTTAGACCTATCAACCCAGTTGATTGAAAAGGCATCAAACAATTCAATATCATCCCAAACTGCATTTCTGTATTGTCTTAATCTTTTATTTTTTGACAAGTATTTTTCTCTTACTTGGGAGATGACCAATTCAGAGTCACCATAGATAGCTAACTTTCTTATTTTGTGTTTAATGGCTATGTTTAGGCCAATGAGTAAGGCTTCATACTCAGCTACATTATTTGTGCATTCAAATGTCAATAGGAAAGAGTATTTGAAAGTTTTACCTCCTGGTGAAATGAAAATTACTCCAGCCCCATTTCCTATTTTGTTGCATGCACCATCAAAATACATTTTCCACAGATCATTTTCTTCTTTCATAGATTCAGCATGTATTGGATCAGTGTTATGCAATTCTGGTGTAGTTTCTCCAACTTTGAAAACTCCTAAATCTGTATCACAAAAGAAATTTATCTGATGCCGATCCATTCTTTCTATAATATTGTCGTACCTTGGCTCTCTGCACAGCTTGATTTTCTTGCCACCCACTGGTATGGTGGCATATGATAAATCTAACTAAACATTGCCTCCTGCCATTGCAGCCCATTGCCTTGATAGAAGCATTCCATAATACGGTGGGATATCAACTACAGTAATATCAATGTTATAAGTTACTTCAGGGTGTGAGGCAAGTTTTATCTCTACATTCTTCATAATACCAACTACTGGAATGGATCTGTTATCCATTACATAACATTGGCCGTATGTAGTATCGACCCACATTCCCAATTCTTTCATGACTGCTATAGGCATGATATTCATGGCAGCACCTGAATCAATCATCCAATTCCTGACTATCCTATTCTTGATTACTAGTGTAGTATAGAATGGGTCTACCTGTGAGGGATTTTTTGTAAGTGTGTCACCAAGGTATACCTCAGGCATTTTGAAATTTTCTTGATGCACATTATTTGTTGTTTTTTCAAACCCTTTATGTTTCAGATTTGGTGTATCAGAAATCATCTTGACAACTATACTCCTATATTTATCTATTTTCATCATCTCTAGGAGTGGAACTGATATCTTCACCTGAGACACTGCATGAGCAATGTCAAAAGAATGGGCCATGGTCTGGTCATTCTTTTCTATTTTTGTGTTCTCCTTTTCTTGATTTTCTTTTGTTTTACTTTTATCCCCCTTTTCTGGTTCTTTGGATAGTGATTTTGTATTATTCCCTTTGTTATTCTGGTCTTTAATAAATACACTCCCAGGAGTTCCTTGCCCAACATTTGTTGTTCTATTCCTTAAGTTGTAAGTATTTCAAGCTTGAGCCACTGCAGCCACTGTGAGAGCTTCTCTTTCATCCTCAGTAGGCTTTCTCCATTGACCATATGACTAGTTGTTATAACAAATAGGTTGCTCACAACTATTGTCCTGGTCTGAGAATACTTCTTGTTCTCCCATGTTGATACGATGCCTTTGGTTCCCGACATCATACTCATATCCTTCTTCTTCTGAAGAAGAGTAATCTTCTGTGACCACACATGGTGTATCTTGCATCATATTTATGGTGTGATTATCTCTATTATAGTTGTATAGCATTTCCTCTTGCTGTATTGATTTAGCTACCTCACAATATTCAGGTAAATGTGGTAAATTACACACAAAACACCAAGGTTTATTTTCTGCCATATGTGTCATGTTTCTTTTCAGGGGATTAGGAGTATCCTTTCCATATGGTTGCTTTCTACTGTTATCGATGGGTCTTCCATCCTTCCAATTTGTATTGTAGGGCATATCATGCAACCTAGGTCTTTCATGCCTATGCTGACTTTCTGGTTTAGTCTGTTGAACATTTGGATTCTAAGGATTTCTATGATTATCCCTCTTACTAACCATTCCTGTAGCCTTCCTATTGTTTTTAATCGTTAGGGCCACTTTCTGTGCCTCGGCCAAGGTTGCAGGACACCTATTTCTAAGCTCGTACCCTGTTTTGGGGTCAAATGCTTTCATATAGATACTCAGTGCTACCGGGTCAGATAACTTGGCTCCATGTGGTACCTTATTATGTAACTTGGAAAATTTCAAGTTGAAATCAAATACTGACTCATTTTGATACTTCTGTATACTTATCAATTCATGTAATGCAAACTCAGGAGCATATTGGTTGCCATACTGATCCTTAAATTGGTTATGGAAGTCAGTTATTGAATTGATTGAGGCATCAGGCAAGCTATTAAACCAATCTCTGGCATCTTCAGTGAGGGACATCATGAATAACCTCATTCTAATGTCTTCCCAATCCATACCAATATCCTGTACAAAAGCATTAAAACTTCTGATATGATCTTCCGCAGATATTGCATTATTTCTAGTAAACTTGGGAACCATATTTCTCCAAGTACTATCCATAGGATATGGATACAACTGATATCCAGTTAAGTCAAATTGACTACATATATTTGCAAGGTTTTGAGGTGGGAAGTTCAAAGGTGGTGGATTGGGATAGTAATTATATCCACCTGGTGGCTGATGATATGCATATTGTTGATGTTGGTTCATGTGGGGATTTGTGTAATTATTTTGTGGTCTATAATATTGTTGACCA
The DNA here is from genome assembly GCA_027924645.1 of Cunninghamia lanceolata. Taxonomy (NCBI): domain Eukaryota; kingdom Viridiplantae; phylum Streptophyta; class Pinopsida; order Cupressales; family Cupressaceae; genus Cunninghamia; species Cunninghamia lanceolata. The sequence continues at coordinate 6,796,837 of BSBN01001222.1, forward strand.
GGGGGGGTAAGTATTTGCCATATGTTGAGATGCATTATGTACAGGAGGTGGTCTAGGGTTTTGGGGTATGGTATTTTGATGATTTCTAGATGCATGTGAATTTGAAATTCCTCCTATATTTTGTTGTGGCATTCTTGAATTGTTTCCTCTATATGGAGGCACATATTTTGGGGGGATTGTTTCAGCTTTATTTCTATTCTGTTGAATTTCTTGCTTCAACAACCCTTTCTCTTCCAGTATCTTGTACCTTTTGAGTTCTTCCCGGAGCATGAGCATTTCCTGTTGCTCTTCACTCATATCTTTCAAATTCTCTGCATTGTTATTTATTTCCTGATGTTTTAGATTATCATTCATTCCTTGATTTGAAAATCCATATCCTATCTCTTCTCCCTAATGTAATGACATCTTGAAGTCATGTTCAGCTTATTTTCGATCAATCTCCCTCATGATCTTTGCTTCATGATCATGCTGTTCTTGAGGAGTGGGTTTGTACCTTGCAAAAATATCATCAGTTGCTCCACTGAGGTTCTCATTTCAATCATGCAGAGCTGTGAATTTGTTGTGAATTGAAATATTTTGCTCTGAATCATTCTCTTGGATATCCAGATTATTATCTTGGTGAGAATAATTTGAATTTCCATTTCTTTTGGAAATGTTTCTAAGTGGTGTAGAGGACTGCAATTTTTTACCTTCCATTTTGGATCTCCTACCATCCATTTGATATTCAATTCTGTGTTATAATTGTAACTAGAGTCGCCACCTATTTATTAAAAAGGAAAAGTTTGTATTTTATCTGTAGGGTTCTTGTCACCAGTAGAGTTACCAAATTAAATTTTCTGAAATGACTCTATGGAAGAAAGGATTAATTTCTAAGTTCTTTTACTAATTCCCCAGTAGAGTCACCAATTTGTTAGGTCTCAAAAATGCAGGTTGCCAATCCTAAGAGGATGCCAAGCTCTATGTTTAGATTTGCAACGTTTTTGAACTAACTTGACGAAATCAACCTTCAAGGTTTGATGATTTCCTACACTTTAGGTCCTGCTATACCTAGGCGGGTGAACCTTGGAAAATTAAAGCAGACTGAATGTGAATGTGTGTACTAATTAAATCTATCTACAATGGCAATGGATATAGGATAGATAAAAAGCTTGCTAACTGATTAATAAGTAATTGGTAGAAATTGTATAAGCAATATCAGGGTAAAGGATTTAAATAATGAGTTAAATAGGACCGGTGCCTTATTGGGTAATAGAGTCAATTGAAGGACTAGGACTAGTGGTTTCCTAATGGTAATAATTCTAATTGTTTGGCACAACTCTAGTTTGTAACTTGTATAAATGTGCAGGGAGATGATTGACAGACTCTTCTTAAATGATCCAATCAATATGATCTAATTCCTTGTTATTCACCAGAAGGCAATTTAATCCTTTCTTGAAGGCACCAACTGAGTGAAATATGCAAGAGATGATTGATAATATCAATATGGAGATAGAATGGAAATCCTAATTATATGGCTCTACTTAGTAATCCACACTTAACACTTCTATGCTACTGTGACTAAGTCGGAAGGGTTTAATTCCTTAAAGGAATACCAACCTATTTAATCACACAGATACAACAAATGTGTATTGACAGATCAAATATATACTTGATATGTTAATCTGAATAACAAGGAAATGCAGAAATGGAGACAACCACACAACTAAATAAATTTAACAAACAACTGATGCCAAAGTAAAACCATTGAATCAGAGAACTTTAATTTCTTCTTCAAATAAAATATACAGCATGGCCAATATGAGACATTGTATTTTTTGTATATGTTTATATTCTACTGCTAATGATATTTCAGCACCAATTGTTTGAACCTATATAGATGTTTCTATGAAGAGACATAACTCTTCAATAAGTTTTTTTGGAAACTTAACAAACATTAACAACGATTACTAATCATGATTAGGCTCTATTCAGCCATAAATAAACTTTAGCCAAGTGATCTAAATACTCCTGATCACGGTGAGAATTAGTAAGCTCAATAGCATCTCTGGTAATCACATAAAGTGTGACCATTCTTTCCAGGTGTCTACAAGCTTCTCCAGATGCAAAAATTTTGTCTTTGAGAGCTCCTGTGGCCTCGTGTAATATGACTTGACAATCAACAATCCATTCTTCTTTGCTCTTTACCTCTCCATTGTCTTTAAATAACACAGGCACTCCTGCATTTGAAGCATCGGTACCTTCCTTAGCATCAGCTTTAAGTTTGTCATAGTATTTTTGGTGTTGTTTAAGCAATGCTCTTGCATCAGAGATATCTGTACTATCAGTAGCACTTCCGCTTTGTATCTCAATCAATTTTTCCTATATTCTCTTTTCAAGTCTTTCATGTTCTTTAACTGCTCTATGATTTTCTGAGTAATTATCCTGAAACTGGTTTAACCATTGCAACATGTTTGCATACCTGCTCTACAGTATTGTAACAAATGCATCTATCTGAATTTGTGTTTCCTGGTCAGGGGATAATGCTTGAATGCTTTGTGAGCTCTCACCTTGAGTTATTCTTTTTGTGGATTGACCAAAAGTACTCTTAATAGCATCCTTCAAGTAATCATTTTCTTTTGTCAATCTTTCACAGCTCAATTTGTATGCATCTCTCTCTTTGATCAACATTTGAGCTTGTGCCTTGTTCAATTTTGCAACATTGATACCAATGTCTGCAGTAATCAGAGGGTCAGTTTCTTCTAATTTCAAAGTCATGACATGGCCAAAAGTCTTTTCAGTATCTATGATGGCTGTTTTCTGATGGGGAGGATATAATGCCCATATCATTAAGGAATTTTCATCATTGTTGTATCTTGTTCCCATATATACTTCATTAACTCCTTCTGGAGTAAGTTTATACTTATAATTTGAGCTATTCAAAAAACTATCAAAAACTAAAGCAGAATTTAAATCACGGCCAGGAAAAATCATAACGCCTGCATCCTTAAGCAATTGTCTACCCCTGCTAGGTGTCATGTCCTGCATTTCTTTATCTACTATTACCTTCAGCATATCTAATAATTGTGTTTCATTATCAGCAGAAACATCATCTACTGACTCTCTGATCTCTTTCCCTTTGTATTTATATAAGAATGACTTAAATTCTTTTGACTGAATAAATTTATCATCAGAGATGAAAGAATCATAAGCTGTTTGGCATGGATCCTCATCAGCAGTCCCCTCCTCATCATGTAGCACAACAGGAGGCTGATATTGTAGCATTTTCCTCTTGGACATTTTTGCTATTTTGTCATGTGGTTGTTCTTGATCTGCCATTTCTTCATTCTCAGAGGATACAACTTCAATCTCTGCTAGTTGCTTTTTCTTTTCACTTAAATCCCTGTTATATTTTTCTATCGCTAACTCAACTTCAGCTTCTTCTAAGTTTCTAATAACATCGTCATGTGGATAATGTATGTGCATGTATCCACTAAGATTTTGTTTCTTGCGTGCAGAGTCAATAAAACCTTCAGGGTCAAACCCTTTCCTGGCCTCAACACTCCTCATATTATAGTGCATTAATTTATCCAAAATGAGACTGTAACCTTCTTTTGAAACCATAGTAAAATCTCCAAAACATAAAGTGCTTGGCATAAATGATTGTTTATCATGTGAACTCAGATGCATTACATTTGAACAATGCATTTGCCTGATTATTTCTAAGTATGCAAGCCTGTCAGGGACAGTCTTGGGCAATATGAATGGAGCATCTTCAAAACCATAAACCCTGATCATAGTCGCATCCTCAAAGCAATACCAGTCTCCCCAATTATGAGTGACAGTAGGGGGGCCACCAAAATCCATTGGCCTGAGGAATCTTTTTATTTCAGTAGAAATTGAATATTCACAGGGGTGGTTAAAATACCTGTACAAAACTTTTACACAGTGTTCTTCAAATTGGGTATAGCTAGAGTGGGCATATCTACTATCCCATATTCTGGTCCACATTTGTATGGGTATCTTTTCCCCTTTCTTATCTGTAGTAACAACTTTAAGCTCACTTGGCCATAACCCTACTTCCTGGCTGAAATACAACACCATGTGCATAAGCATTGAGTAATGCTCAAAAGAGCATGCTAGGGCACTATTTTTTATTGTAGATAAGCCAGAATCCATTCTATTAGCAATATAGGAAGCATAATCAAATTGCCTCGCATTGTGACACTGAATGTCAGAGGCTATGACCATTAGAGGGATAGTCATGAACTCGGGGACCTCTGAACCAAGGACTTGGCCCACAGAATAATAGGTATACTGTATATATGGTTCAAATATGGCTACATGAAAGGGAGGACCAACATTTTCAGTTAAGGGCATCACTTCTCCTTCAATCCTGGGCCTATGAATGGGCAACCTCCATCCATTGTAAGTTGTATCCATTCTCAAATATTCTTTCTCAAGATCTTCATAAATAATAGGGATAGTGCATAAATCATCTAGATCAAACACTTCAAAAATAGCATTTTTTGACAAATGCACAATTGGTTCCCCTTGTGGGTTGCAGAGGGCTTTCAGGCTTGAATTATAATGTCTGGCAAGCAGTTGAAGGAGCTCCACATTCAGGAATACGTTAGGCACAACCAATTTTCCCAAATTCAAGTGCCATGGGTTTGACACAGGAGCATTCCTAAATCTTCTATTATAATGGAATCTAAAAAGCTCATATCCCCTGATTGGGGTCCAAATATCTCCCAGGCGCTTATGTTTATCTTCTAATTTTTCAATTTCTGCCCTGAGTTGAGTAGACCTTCTGGCCTTGGGAGTCAACCCAGGCAATTGGTCAATCAAGTCCTTATTGAGTTTTATGTCTTTTACTTTTTCCTCAGGGGTTTGTTCAATTTTTTGTTTTTTAGATTTACTAGTTTCCCCTTGTGACTTTCTTCCTTTCCCCTTTCCCGGAGTCTCCATTTTTAAACTTTTGCAAAAAAATTCAAACACAAGCTATACAATGGTTTGTATGATTGTACCTGTCATTCGATGGCTGTAATTGAAATCCTTTGCTCTTGCTTCAAGAGTTCCTCTGTAATCTCCTCTCAAATGACCTTCTGACTACAATGATTGTAAAGGATTTCGTAGCCATTTTTATTTAATTGTATGATCAATTTAATGTTCATCACTGTGAAATGTCACATCGCCATAACTCTTCTCATCGGCGTGATTTTTTAAAATGTCTGGGCGACTTTAATACTTCTTGTGGCATGAACAATCAATCGGCATGACCATCGACAGGACTTGTTTCATCACCGTGTGATTGAGATTTCCCTCCGACATAATAAGTCTTACCGATATAACTATCGGTAAGAGTCTCACCGATAATAATTTGTTTATCGGGGTGATCAATACTATTGGGATAACATATTTATGTTTCCCCAGCTTTGTCATCTCGCCGATAGTCATCTTTACTTTGGATCAGAATGACTCTGTTAATGTCTCGCCACTATAATATCAACAGGGATGAATTTATTCCCATCGGAATGAAATATGCTATCGGGATAGCTTTTAAAAGATAACCCGATCCAAATCACCTCCCCGATGGCCATTTCATATTCTTTATCAGATAGAGTCTATTAAAGTGTTACTGATACCTTTTGATCTCCGTGACTTGTGAGTCGGCAAGACCTAATTTCTTTGTCCCGATATGTCGAGTCATCCCGATAGATATTTGTATCGCTGTGAGTCTTAGCGAAAACTCTCTTTTCGCCAAGACATTGAGTATCGGAGACTTATTTGTTTCTCATCCCGATAATTCATTTCTTGCCGATGGCTATTTATTTCATTGCCCCCACAGGATGTTCGGTGAAACTCTTGCTGAAATACCTCATCGGTATGACATATGCCGTCGGGTAACTTTTGAAGGATCCTCCGATGATTATAGTCATACCGATCGGTATGACCACTTGGTTCTCTTGCCGATGAAAGGTTATCGGTATTACTTATTCCATTGGTCACTTCTATAAATCTCTTTCTGATCTCTATTCTCACACCAATGGTTATTTTCAAATGATTCCTCATGTATCGGTGTAAGCAATACGACATCTTGCCGATAGATTGACCTTTAAATAATTTAGTACTGCTTATCTATAGACATCCTGTGAGATACATTAAATTTTTTACTATGGTTTTTTGGGATATTTTTTAGGATTTGTTCAAATATGGTGGAGTGAGAAGATAGTAAAATATTAAATTTTTACTGTCCTAACAGGGCCATGGGGTGCTTGCGGAATTAAGGGAGAGTGCCATGTGTTTTCCTTCAAGAAAAATGGAAAGTGCACGTCAGCTCCCATTATACGTGGCAAATTTTCTATGGTATGCAAGATATTTTTAAAGATTTTTCTCCATGCCACGTGACATAATCTAGATGGTTTCTACCATTTTGTGGATCTTCATCTCCAGCCAAATCTTACCACTGTGGAAGTGCGAAAAAATGCCATGTAGACATTATTTGACTTTTCTTCTCATCGGTATAGCTAGGTCAGTGGTTCAGGTGGCATTCTCTCATTGGTTTGTGCTCTTTTTACATGGATGACAAGGTTTCTCTTCTTATTGACTGTATATGCACCATCAATTCAGATCATCTGTCTTGAAAATCAATGACCCACTTTCAAAATAAGGAGATGAAGTGGTAGCACGTAGTAAACAATGCACCAATGTTGGAATGGATTTTCCAAGCATGTGCTGAGTTGTTATTGCCACCATTGTACGAGGGGATAAACATGCTTGAGGATTGATATGAGGTAGAATTGACTCTTAGGGATTTGTGTTCGGGCTTGAAGGGATATTTCACTTGCTTTATGGTTAGTTTTTGACAGGGTAAATTACCTAAAATGGAATTAAATACTGAAACCAAGAAAACTAATTTGGTGGACTCATTGCAATAATTGATATTTGCAGTTATTTTGAATTATGTGACATCAATGTGATGGTGAAATGTTTTCTATTTTTCCTTTCCTGGCAGAATTGGTGAATCGTCAAAAGATTTCCATTTTATAACTAATATGCCATGGAAGTGACTGAAATGAATTGATCAGGGATGTACCAGAGTGTGGCAACTATTACTAATTTGCTATAAATAGGTGCCTTTGTTGTTACTTCATTTACTATTTATTTTTGTGCAGACAATATGGATACTCACCTTTTTAGTATGCTCTATTTGTTGCCCTGTTCTGTAGGATTTTTTTCTCTATTTTCATGGTTGATGCTATGTTCTTACAATATTAAGAAATTAGAATATTTTCTTATGGAATATAAGGTAGTGGAAAAATGAAGCAAGCATAGTGGCAAGCATCAACTCTAGTTGTGGGAGTGTTGCCCCCTAGATGAAACAATTGTGAGTTGAGGGAAATTTGACTACTGCTGCTTCCTTCCTAGTTAGACTTTTGGCATGGCCAAAACTAGCTTTGTGTGACTCCCTCAGATTTTTCGGTAGCTGAGCTGGTTGGAAGCCTCTACTCATAAGTTGAGGGATCACATCCTTGTGCCTGAAGCATGGAATAATGAGGGGGACTTTGGTTTTCGGAGGCTCCTTAATTAGTTGTTCCTTCTAGGTTTTCTCACTTTTGTGTGTGTGGTTGGAGAGGTAGAGCAGAGGATGCTTGTATTCAGAACAAGTATCTGGAAATCAAAGGTGGTAGAAATAAAATAGCATCTAGCAAAATGTGTACCATCAACATCATGGCCTAAATCCCCACCAAGAGTAAGAAAGCATACACAACAAAATTAGTTGTTCCTATTTGTTGGAGAAAATGAGTTGTTACAAAGGCACGCCTATTTGATTAAAGGCAGTTATATTTGTATCCCACTATTGTAACAAATTGTCAAATGAAAATGACATCTGTCATAATGGCCTGAAGCTTGTGTGCTCCCTTATCTCTATAAAAGGGGATTCAGGGCTTGTTACAGTGGTTGGTTCTAGTACATACTTTCTAGACAGAGTCTAAAGTATGGGGATCAATCAAACATCTTGGAGAATTTTTGTATCATAGTACACATAGTTGTAGACTAGGTTTTCCTATTTTAGCTATTATTTGAGAATAGACTTCGATGTACTTACATCTATTTGTATGATAGTACTAGTTCATAAGTTTAAATATATTGTCAAAATTAAAACTATATTATCTCCTACAATTGTGTTCTTTATTACATTTATGAATACAAATTGATTAAAGATCATTTTTGTTCATCTTCATAGTCTTTCCTGTGTAAGAATATCCTTCTTAATAGCTTTTACTCAAAGAGTAAATTTAATACTTTAAAGATGATATTGGATATAGTAAATGTATGCAGGGATTCTTAGGTAGAATTAGTTTTGAACTATTCAAGGTGTAATCGTGTAAAAATTATTGCAGTATTTACATGAGCTGGGAATATACTATTATATTTAGTTCCATTTATATTTGTTTTGACTCTATGACCCATGATCTAGGCACCGATCTCCTAGAACTATTGTATTGATACATCTCCTTGATCATTCATATTAAAAATCAAAGTGAAGTTCATTTCTATATTAAGTTTATAATGTCTTTCCAATGTTCTCCTACAAGAGAAGTGTGTTAAAGCCTGAGAATCTAGCCCATTGTTTTAGCATATTAGTAATTTTGTTGGCATATTTTTTAGGGAACATATATGTTCAAGGAAATAGTATTTTGAAGAAAATAGAAAAAGATCTAAAGTAAAATACTATTAGGATCGCCTCCTAGGTTTTACAGAGCTTGAAGTGTAGAGGGAAAGGATTAAATCCACTTTTCCTATTCATTGGCCACTCCTTCAAGGCAAGTCAACCATTAGAATTGGCTATTCTATAGATTGCCCTTCTGAGATCATATTGGGAATTTAAAACAACCAACAGATTGACAACTCTATTGGGGAATAGTCTATAACTTGTCAAGATTTGCCCAGTGATCTATCGTGGGTATTTAGAGTTTGCATAAGTGCATTGTCATTAATTATTCCCTGTAAAGGGTGGCGACTTTGATATTCTCTCTACCGGTTGATCAAAGAAGAAGTTCTCAGACCTAGAAGGAGTTTTGTTGCAACATATTTGAAGAAATTTTGTGTGGCTTTGCTATTGAAGAAAACCTAGAATGAAAAATAAGCCTTAAAGAGCTTTGTGTTGTTTGAAGTTTGGTCCTTTGTGAAAAGAGGTGGTGACTCTATGAAAAAGACCCTGATAGATGTGTGAAGAATATTTCAAACACTCATAATTTTCCAGTCAGAAAGAAAATTTGCAGTAGTTGTAACAAGATTCCAGGTATTTTACATGTTTTGTCTCTATGCACGATAACTTTTATATTAAAGGTTGTTTATGAAAAACCTTGAGAAAAATATGTTTCCTTATTAAGTGAAGATTAAGAACTAATAGAAAGGAAGAAAAAGGTGGTGATGCGTTTGCATACTTCTATTTTTATTAATATTGTAGTCTATGTTTTTGAAAGAGAAGTATGCATATGAAGAAACTCATTTTAGATCTTAAGCAAGCCAAGATAAGAATATGTATTGTAAAGGTTTAAGATCATGATAGAATATTGAGTTTATCATATATAACTGCAAAGTTATTATGAGAAAGCTCGTAAAGACATAGGAAATTGTGTCATCAACCTATGTGTCCCTATATGGATCCAAGTGTATCAACACACAGGGTGTAGTCCCATCTATGTTGTCAAAGAGGCTTTGCCATAGAAAGATATAGGGCCATAAATTTCAGTAATATTTATGGTTTTCCAAACCATACCCAACAAAAAATCAGAGATCAAGTACCAAAGTTCAGTAGTGACAAATCCAAATCAGCTAGTAGCCATTTGTAGGATTTTTGTGACCTAATGGGAGATTATGAAATAGATACAGAGGATGTGGTCATGAAATTATTTATTCAATCCCTAAAAGAAGATGCTAGAGATTAGTTTATAGTTTTGCCTACCAATTGCATTTATTCTTGGCAAGATCTCAAAATAGCTCTTATGGAATAGTTTGGTGAAAGGGTTGATGTTGGCCTATTGATTAGTAAGCTTAGTCATATTGAAAAGGATGAGGAGGAACCGGTTCCAGCTTTCAATCTAAGATTTGCAAGGGTGGTAAGGGATATCCTTGAAAATACCAGACCAAATGATTCTATGTGTCTAGTTATATATCTAGATGCATTTAATGAAGAAGTCAGTTATCTTTTGAGAGATAGGAATCCCACCACTGTCAGGAAAGCATATTCTATGGCTATGGATATTGAGAATAATTTAAAGCATATGAGAGTAAGAGAATATGGATCTGTAACTATGAATTTTTCTTCCCTTGATAATAGATATGGATCAAGTGACATTACTATTTTCAAGGATTTCAAAATACTAGACTCTTTAATTAGGGTTTCAGTTGATCATTTGAGAAACAATAATCTGATTGCCACATATGAGCCTAATGATAAAATTCAGCATTTGAGTGATGGAGTTATGGATGTTGCTTGCAGTATTTTAAATATTGAATGTGATGAGAATGAGGGCTTGTAGGAGGCTCCCTCCTATTTTCATCTTCCTAATCAAGAAGTGGGGAGGTGTCCTAATTCTAAACCTAGTAAGATAGCCAAAGAAACATATAGTGTTCAGAATTGTGGAGATTGTGTGATGATGCTTGATGAAGGGACAAATCATGCCCTTACAGTAAATAGATTTGTTTATTTTGTTGGTCATATAAATGATGACAGTAATTTTCACTCTGGTAGTTAGGACTTCTCCTTTGAAGAAAAGATGAAGTCTTCTGTGGGTTTGGATAACTGTGAGGGATCAAACCTAAGTATAGACAAGAAGATTTCATATCCTGATGAGTTAGTTGAACATGAACGTGAGTATGAATTAGAATCATTAGCTACTGGAGACATAGATAGTGATAGTCACTCATCTATGTATTCTTCTCAACACTATGATGATTTTGAGTTCATCAAGAATATAGGTTTTCAAGATCATGAGAAAGAAGTATCTGGAGAAAAACTAAACATAAGACATAATCTGCTTTATGATGAACCTATGGATCACTCAGAGGTAAGAAATAGTGATCTTTATTGGTGCAGAGATAATCTAATCTTTGTAGAGAGCCCTCAGAATGCAGGATTTGAAGAGTCTAAAAAAGATTTCCTAGAGTTTGACAAATGCAGAGATACTGTTAAAATTTCTCAAATAAGTGGTTCTAGTTTGAAGAGTGACCTTGTTATGTCTAAGGATGAGCCTCTATTATAAGGTAGTAGAGCATATGATGGAATCAATGATTTATCAAGACTGGATAAACATAAGTCAGTGTCACTTCAACCTAAGTTGATGCCTATGGGTAAGGAGTTTTTGTGTGAAATGAAAAACTCAGATGATCCCTCAATTGATACATTTCAAATTTTTACCACTAATCAGTGTGATTCATCAAACACAAAGCTAGAGTATGACTTCAAGCCAATAAAACAACACATTGGGGAAGTTTAAGAAGGCATTTCTTATGAATTTTTTAAGTTTGATTTAAATGAAGTAGGTGAAGATGATAATGCCAATATGAATCATTTAGTGGATTATTAGTGTTTCCACTTCCCAATATTGCCTGATAGGCTTCATGGTGACTAGGAAAATAATTTTTCAAATTATCACAGTTGGATTGATATGATGGATCCATATGTTACTCTAAGAATTTGTGAAGATATTTTGAATCAGTATTTGTCTATCAAAATTAGAGAGGTACAAGATAAGTTGGAAATAACAGGTCCAAAAGATTTGTGGATATTCATGCTAATAACTAGAGAAATGATGGTGCTACTTCCAAATTTGTCCTAATGCAGACATTGGAAAATAAAATCTTTGACAGAGGTAGGTCTCACTTTCCCTTTTGAGATGGCTTTGGGCCATTGTGCTATTAAGGTTTGTGTTTGGTTGTGTTCTATGGTATGCTTCTCCAGAGATTTTCTATGTTCTCACTTTGTTCTGATAGAACAAACGTCCCCAACTAGAGCCACTAGTAAGACTGTAAAATTTTCCTTGAGTCCTTAATTTTGCCCTATTTTCATGCAACAATATGAAAATCCTTTTCTAGTGTTTTAGTGTTTAAAATATTGAAGAATTTATTGCCCTAGGGTCTAGAAGCCTAAACCCTAGAATCTTGTATAAGCGTCAAGTTGGCCTTATGTTTTAATTTTAAGTTGACCACTTGCGGCCCGTAAGGTAAGTTACATATCGATGTATAAGGTGATGTTCTTTTAATGGCCCCATTCCTTTGTGCTACCACTTATTGCACGTGCTTTAATTTTTACCAATATACCTTACTTTTAAGTCAACCCCCTTAATGAAATTTGTGGCCCTCTTTTCCCTAGTAGAACTAATGTTGTTTTTAATAGATGACAGGTGGCATGTTTTGACTAGATTCCATTATTCCAGAGAGATTATAATATTATGAATAAAGATAATAGAATAATGGTGGAAATATGACATGTGGCAGGTTCTTAAACATTCTTCCATTACGTTGATCCTCAGGGGTGGGTCTGTGGGGCACATGCAGAATTGCAAGAGAGTGCCATGTGTTTTCCTTCAAGAAAAATGGAAATTGCATGTCATCTCCCATTATACGTGGTAGGTTTTCTTGTTGAAAAGGGAAAGACAATTGAGAGGGAGGGTGAATCAGTTGTAACCAATATTTCAAAACCATTTAAACATCAACCACTTAATCACTGTTATTATGTTTAACCATGAAAGCATGAAATCACAAACTTAACACATTCACACATAACACATGAGACCAGATTTTTTACGTGGAAAACCTAATAAGAGAAAAACCACAGTGAGTGTTAGCTCACAAAATTATATGTAATACCAATACCAAAAATCAGAGGCTCACTATGAATGGGGTGACTCACTATTGTTGGGTGGCTCACTGTCAATTGGGTAGCTCACTACCAATTTGGTGAACTGAGAAACTAGCATCTAAACTATGCCAAAGTTTAGTTCCATTGAAGCACATCAAACATCCTCTACTTTGTTCTACTTTTTACTTCACACTATCTTCGCATCGTCACACTTGGATACATTTTCACTATTCTATTACAAGTATTTATATAATTCATCAACCTTAGAATGATCATCAAGGTTGGAATTACAATCATCAACCATTGGAACATTCTCCAAGGTCAGAAAACACATATACATAAGAATAGATCTGGACCTAAATAGATTAATGAAAGAGAAAGAATGAATGCAGGCCAAACCAAGCCTTAGTTGGGACTCAAACACAATCTTCCACACTACAACACACCATCACAATCTCCAAAGTATAACCACGACAACTGAAAACAACCAAGTCAACTAAAACTGGTGTTAACACTAAAGCATTTGAGAACACGCTTCATGCACAGTCTAGATTACACTTTGCAAACCAATCAAAAGATAGGAACATGATCTAGAGACATCCACAAGCACGTTACAATCACTAGGAACATCCGTACAACCTCAAAACACTTTTACCATAAGATACTTCAAACCAGAGCACTTGAACATCACTATCAACCACTGTCATAAAAGAAAGATTACTTATGGACAACCAAATCATGAACCATTAGAACTAAAGGCACATATACTCATCATAAACTTAATTGTAGAGAAATGCAGAGCAGAATACATTCTCCATGTCACCACTGAATACATAGAAAAACAATTTTTACTCTAGTGAATATAACTTGCTCAAATCTTCATACCTGAGGCTCAAACTTGGAATATAGAAACTACAGACATCCCTCAACTTAACTTCCAAACCATAGACAAAGATATTCAATCTACAAGATATGCGGAGAAAAATACTTTACTGTTCTTCTACAAACCAAGATACTCTGCAATACACTATTCCACTAGTAGAGGAATTTTTCTCAAAAGCACTTGAAAAATCAATACCAGGAACACTTTCTCATTATCTTCTACACTTTTATAAACCAATACAAACCAATTATCTCAACACAAGAAAGCATCAAAACAAGACCACAGTTGACACCAATGACAACACAGATATGTTGACATCAATGACAACACCGGTAAGCACATACTTGCAACAATCTCCTCTTTGTCATTGATGGCAACATTGATGTGAAAAATTGTAAGCACCATCAAGACAAGACTTCTGCACTGGTTACTTTCTCCCCCTTTCTTTTTACACTTCTGAATTCTTTCTCCCCCTGAGTTTTTCACATGATTTTGTCTCCCCCTTTGACATCAATGGCAAAGGAGATCACTTCTTCTCTCTCTGCACATACTTGCAAGAAACTGCTCTAATCTAACTGGAATTTCTTTGTCAGTAGTTCTACAATACTTACTTCTCTCTATCAAGAACTTATATCAAGGACATCTACCTACTCCCCCTGAGAGGTAGCCTTCAAAACATCAATCTAGATCAAAGAAAAAGACTTTAGGCACCATTGAACTGATGTACTTCTCATGCATCTTGGTTTAGGGCATGAGGGGTAACAACCCCTAACTTTTCTCTGAGATACTCAAAAGTATCCCTAGGCAGAGGCTTTGTGAAAATATCTACAATCTGGTCCTTTATAGACACATACTCCATCTTCACTTCATTCTCTGTTACTTTTTCTCTCAGAAAGTGATACCTTATAGATATATGCTTTGTCCTTGAGTGTGTCACTGGATTCTTTGAAATTTTGATAGCACTTTCTATTGTCACAAAAGATTGAAATTGGTTCTCCATACACAACTCTTATATCATTCAATGTTTGCTTCATCCAAAGCACTTGAGTACAACATGTTGCAGCAATATATTTTGCTTCTGCAGTAGACAAAGAAATTGATTCATGCCTCTTGCTTAGCCATGAAACCAATCTATTACCCAAGAGGAAAGCACCTCCACTTGTACTTTTTCTGTCATCAGCATCTCCAGCCCAATCTGCATCTGTATAGGCATTGAGAGTGAAATTAGAGTCTTTGGGATACCACAATCCATAGTTTGAAGTGCCTTTCAAATACCTAATGATTCTTTTGACTACCATCACATGTGACTCTTTGGGGTCTTCTTGAAATCTTGCCATAAGACACACTACATGCATTATGTCAGGTTTGGTATGGGTTAGATAAAGTAGTCCTCCAATCATAGATCTATACTTTTTTTTATCAATCTTAGGTGATTCATCATTCTTTCTTAGCTTACAACCAGTTACCATAGGAGTACATATTGGATTAGAATCCTCCATTCCAAACTTCTTCAACAATTCTCTCACATACTTGGACTGAGAAATAAAAATTCCTTTTTCTAATTGAGTGATCTGCAGTCCTAAGAAGAAATTCATTTCACCAAACATAGACATCTCAAATTCTTTTTGCATTTTCTCTACAAATCTCTTACACATACCTTCATTGCCTCCAAAGATAATATCATCAAAAAAGACTACCAAAATAAGAATTTGATCATTATTGATTTTGAAATGGAGATTTCTATTAGCAGTACCTTTATTGAATCCTAATTGCAACAAGTACTTGTCCAATCTTGCATAGCAGGCTCTAGGGCTTTCTTAAGTCCATATAAGACTTTCTTCAATCTGCATACCATATCACCTTGGTCTAATGACTGAAATCCTTCTGGTTGTTCAATGTAAACCTCTTCTTCCAGCTCTCCATTCAAGAATGTAGACTTCACATCCATCTAGTACACTTTGAAGTCTTTGTGTGTTGAAAATGCCAAGAACATTATGATTGTTTCAATCCTTGCTATAGGAGCAAAAGTCTCTTCAAAATCTATGCCTTCAACCTGAGAATATCCTTTGCATACCAATCTTGCTTTGTTTCTTACCACTTCTCCATTTTCATTCATATTGTTTCTGAACACCCATTTAGTTCCAATCACATTCTTATCAGTAGTTCTAGGGACCAATTCCCAAGTTTGATTTTTCTCTATCTGCATCAGATCTTCTTCCATGGCTTTTACCCAACTTTCATCTTTGTAGACCTCATTTACATTCTTAGGTTCAATCTGTGAAAGTAAACAATAGTTCACTTGTTCCTTTGCATCTCTTTTCCTTGTCAATACCCCTTTGTTTTTGTCACCAATAATCCAATCCTTAGAATGATTAATCCTTACATACCTGGGGGTCTTTTCTGGAGCTTTTTCTTCTTCATCTCGACTATCCATTTGTTCAACTTTTTCTTCATTTTTTGTAGTATCAGGTTCATTTGATTCATAGCCTCCCAGATCTAATATTCTTCCCCTGTCTTCATCAACTCTTACATTTGTACTCTCAATGATCTTCATCAATCTCTTATTGTAGAACCGGTAGGCCTTACTCTTAGTGGAGTATCCAATAAAAATTCCTTCATCACACCTAGCATCAAACTTGCCTAACTCCTCATCTCTTCTGATATAACATCTTCTTCCAAAAACTTTGAAGTATTTCACTGTAGGAATTCTTCCATACCACAATTCATAAGGAGTTTTAGTACCATTACCTTTGACTTGAAATCTGTTTTGAATGTAGATAGTAGCATATATTGCTTCTCTCCAATACACTTCTGGTAGGTTTGTTTCCTTCATCATTGTTCTAGCAGCCTCTTGAACTATCTGTTGGCAAGAGACACTATATGGATTCATGGTTGTTGTCATTGATGGCAACAAAGGTCATCCCACATATCCGCAAGTCATGATGTGTCTCTACCGGAAGTCAGAATAAAGAAAGTTGTGGTCCGGTGAAGAAGAATAGAGCATGTGGCAAGGTCCGACAGATTGGTCCGGACCTCTCAGAGGAAGTGTCTTGGTGCAGTGCGGATTTGGGGAAGTCAAGAGGACTACCTTTAGTAGTATATTCCAAGGATTTAGCCTCCGGTGATGGACAAGGAAAAAGATATGAATGGTTAAGTACCGGATTCCTGAGAGACAGTGAAAACAGAGGAAGAACTGACTGACAGAGTATCAGACTGCTTTCCGGATGGGTTACTGTTGATGACAGAGGTTGTGAAGGCATGAATCATGTTTGGTCGACATGATTAATGATATCTACAAGTATATGCTTGATCCGCATTGCTTGGGGAGGAAGGATTCAGCCGACAGAATGAGAGTTTGTAAGAAACTAAGACTGTTCCGGATGCCGACTAGAAAGGTGATGAAACTACTTGTGCGGATATATATAGAGGATGGATTTAGTTGTGAAGTGTGTGTGGATGTGGAGAGATATGCGAATAAGTCCAGAGAAAGAGCAGAGGTAGCAAAAAGGATCCAGTATGTGAAAGATAGCAGAACAAAGAACAGAGGAAAAATGAAGTGCAGCAGATCAGTGTACTGAGCCTAACCGGAACTGAACTCCAGCATATGCAGATGCTTCCAATCAGTTCAAGACTGTGATTATCATCACTTTGTAGACAGTGTGTCTTCTTGTAGGCAGTGGGCCTCTTGTGAGCAGTGTGCTCGGGCAGTGAGCCCTAATTGGCAAGTGCCATTTTTGTAATTTCCTATTCTTCTAACAGAGAATAATTCTTGGGTTAATCACCCCGTGGTTTTCTCCCTTAACAGGGTTTCCACGTCAAAAATACTGTGTCATGTGTTTTTTACTTCATGGTTAATGTTTTGTGTTTGATTTTATGCTGCTTCAATTAAGAGGAAAGTTCAATAAGGGAAATAATTAGGATAACTGATTCACCCCCCCCTCTCAGTTATCAACAATTGGTATCAGAGCTAAGTTCCTCCTAATAGAGCCTAACAGCTTGAGGAAGATCTGGGATTTCAAATGGATGCATATGGTTTAAGGGAGCAACTCAAGACTGCCCTTGAGGATCTTGAACAGTCAAATTCTGAAGTCAGTGAATTAAAGGAAAGACTCAAACAGGCTGATGAATTCATGAGAGAATTAAAAGACAAATTAAGTCTCTCTATGAAAAAGAGAAAGGAGCTGCTTCAACAGTTGGCAAGACAAAGTGAAGAAAGCAATACAAATGAGGAATTGACTGAGCAAACCAAGTTATGTGAAAAGTTATCAAAAGAAGTCATTATGTTAAGACATGAAATGGAATCAGGAACTATAAAGTTTACTCAAGAGATTGAAGAAAAAAGAAAGGCTGAAGACAATCTAAGACAATCTCTTAAAGAAAAATCAGAAGAATGCCACCAGATGGACAGGATTATCAGACACCTTGAATCTGATCTTGAAGATGCCAAAGATAATGAAGGAAAACTTGAGGATCAAATTGCCTCTCTCAAAAGAGACCTTCAAACAGCAAATGAATATAAAGAGAAATTCAAGATAAGTTCTGCTCAACTTGAAGTTCTTCTTGGAAGTCAAAAGAGGACAGATGACAAGTATGGCTTGGGATATGAGAAAGGAGAAAGCTCCGGATCCGGTCAGAAGAATCTTGGATCAGAAAATCCAAGGAGCAGGCCTAGAAGACCTCCGATAAGACAGCCAAATGCTCAAAGATATCCATCCTTCAATGGATACTGCCACAGCTGCAACCACTTTGGTCACAAAGCTAATCAGTGCAGAATGAGAATGAATCAGAATAATTCATCCTTCTCCGGACAGTGCTTCAACTGCAAAAGGTATGGACACAAATCCCATGAATGTAGAATTATGCAAGTAAACAAATCATTCAAAGGTAGATGCTTCACATGCAATAGAATAGGTCATAGGGCTAATCAATGCAGATCAAGAGGATATCAGTCAAATATGCAAAGGAATGTTATTTGCCAAATCTGCAATAGGTCCGGTCATAATGCTAAAGTCTGCAGAAACAAGAATCAGGACAAAAGAGGTCCGGTGTATAATCAGAATCAAGACAAGGGTAAACACAAGATGAATGCGGATGAGGTTAGGAATCAGATGAGCAAGATTTGGGTGAAGAAAAGTTCAGAGAATGTAGAGGTTGGATCCGCACCAGACTCTGGTGCTGATATTTCTTCCAGAAATTAAAAGTGAGCTCTGGCTCAGGGGGAGACTCAAAGAAAATCTTGTTCCCCCAGCCAAACAAGTGGTGCCGGATGTTGCACAAGATGCGGATCAAAGGGTTTGTAAATATGAGTCTTGAGATACTTCAGTCAAGTTTTCAGAGGTCCGCATGGAGTTATGAAGAAGCTGTGATCGATCAAATAAGACCTGTTCAGGGAAATGCTCCGGTATGATAAAGGATTACAAAAAGGTCCGGAAAGATCCGGAAATGCACTATCTTGTTCTGCGGACTGGACAGAGTGTTTGAGATGATCTTGTAATATGCCACCTCGATTTATTCATGATTGATAGATCCGGATGATATCCATAGATCAGGACTAATCCGGGATACTCCAAGCTATCCAGACAAGGCAAACCGGAATGATGTAGGTGAAGCATTTATTGTAGATAGGTATTAGGGTTCGCGGAGCAATTTAAGGGATTTCTCAAAGGTCATTTGCTCATTCTACACTCGAGAAGAAGCGAAAAGTGGAGCTCTGCAACAAGGTTCTTCAAGCACACCAAGGATCTCCTGCCGAAGCTATTGGATAAAGAAATCAATCCAACCACTCCGTGCAAACCGAAGGCGCATAAGGTATTCTCCGTTTTTCATTACCTCACTGCAAATCTTTGAAGAATGGCTACTCCAAACATAGTTAAGATCTCCGATAGACCTCGCCCCTCATTCAAGAAACATCCCTACAAATCATTGGAAGTTGACCCACTAGGAGCCTTCTCTAGTGTTCCTCACGGAGTCTTACACACCGAAGACATTAGGGTTTACATACATGCAAACATTGAGGAATTTGGGGATTTCAAATTAAGAGACCTCTATCACAAGCAGCTGATTGACAATGCTTTTGAGCTTAAACCAGAGTATAAGGATATTCAGAAGAAACAATTTGAGCAATTTATTCATTTCCCCTGTTTTGAAGAGGATGAATGGGTCCGGTATGTACTGAGCAGGATGCATGACAACTTTCTATGGCTAGATAGACCCTGCAAGATCACAAAAGAGGCAATTAGAGCAGTAACTGGCCTATACTCCTCCGGAGGAGTACCTATCCTTAAATCTGTCAAGAACAACATTGTAACTGAGGCCACCGGATCAAAATTTGACAAGAGGGCAATGACCATTGAAGATATTTCGGATCCGGATATCAAATATGCATCAATGATAATAGGATACAAGATCTATCACTCCAGCAGGGAGAATTCTGTATCTGGAACTGCAGTATACACTGCTTTTGAAATGCTAAGGAAAAATGCAGAATATGACCTCTGCGAACTACTGCTAAGCCAATTAATGGAAAATATACAGAAAATCAAGAAGGATAAGAAGAATTCCTTCAAGTATGGTACTCTTATTGTATGTTTATTCTTCTACTTCATGAATGAGCTACCCGGAACAAGTGGATGGGTATGGCAGAATGACAAACCTGTTGCAGTCCAGATAAGAGACTACTTGCATGGACTTGGGGATGCAAAAGCGAGAAATTCAGCTCTATGGGGATACTTCAAAAACTTTCAGAGCATGATGCAAGCAAGAGAGAGAATTCCTCAGTCTCTCATTGAGAAATACAAGGACTCAGTGTGCTTTATGGTTGACACTGATCAGTGTCTGATGGAGGCAGTGGAGCCAAGGACTGTCTGGATCATGCCCATGGGGTATGAAGTTGATGAACAGATAGTGGAGCTGCATGTTCAACACATGCTAAGTCAGCCCAAAGATCCTAAGGCAGAAAGGTTTGGAACCTTTGAGGAGCTGAGTATAAAATTACATGTAGAACTCAGGGAACCTGAGATCAAAAGAAAGGTAAGAAAAGAAGTAGAGCACATTGCTCAAGGCCTAGGTATCTCAAAGGAGGCACTTGATGCCGGCTGGGAAAAGAGGAGGAAGGCCGAGGAAGAAGAGAAAAGCAAAGAAAGTGCTCCGGTTGGAGCTCCCACCCGGACCAGATCAACAAAGAGATCTGCACCTCCATCAACCAAAAGTTCAAAACCGGAAGTCCAGGCATCCGGTAAGAGATCAAAGGCAAAAGCCACAAGGGCTTATGGAAGCCAAAAGGATGAAGAGGAGACAGAATCAGATGAAGGAGTAAGAGAAGTAAAGAAACAGAAAAAGAAAGGATCCGGTAAGTCCTCCACAGGCCAAGACAAGGAGGAAATGGCAGAGGTAACTGTTGAAAAGCCCACTCTGTCACTAGAGAGCATAATCAAGTCGGTCACGGTGGATGGAAACCTTCAACCAATGACTGAATCCTATGATGACTTCAGTGAGGCAGACCAAAAGACTCTGCAGGAAGCCACAGTTAAATACCTGAACATATACAATAAGGCTTTCATTGAGATCATATCTCTCATTCCTAAGAGCCTAGAGAAGGAAATGGAAGTAAGAAAGAATAATGCTCATGCCAAAGATCTTGAGATCCGGGAGCAGATAGCTATTCAGCTATATCCTCAAATTGATCCCAAGACAATGAACATTATCTTCAAGGACTGCAAAGATGAGTTCAGAAGCAAAGCCAGGATGAATCAACTCATGCTTGGTGAGACTGACAAAGTGGCTCAAGAAACAGAAGAGATCCTCCGGAAGGCCTTCAAAAGGTTCAATCTTCCTGTTGTAGAGGACTTAGGTGCAGAAACAGCTGTTGATCTGGAATCTTCTGTTCCGGAAGAAGTGAGTCCTGAACAGACAAGTGAGGACTTGGGACCCTCTGCTCCAGAAGAAGTGGCCCATGAACAAGTTAGCATCTCTCCTCCGGTTTCCCCTACAGTCTCCGGATCCAAAGAAGAAGAGCAATTACAGGAGAAGGAAGCAGTAGTGAAGGACAAAGAGGTTGACAGTTCTAAGACTGCAGAAGAGAAGAAACATCTGTCTCCGGCAAGAGACACTGCACAAACTGTTCAACAATTTTTGAGCAAAGAAACTCTAGAGATTGATGAACCGGAGCTTCTAAAAGGCCCATTTGATTTTGACTCTCTCTCTCCGGTACAAACAATGAAGATAGCTTCATTTGCAAATGCCAAGGCAAATGAAAAGCTCCTGAAGTCTCATATGGAAGACTGTGAGTTGATAGAGGCTGCTTCCGGAGTACTTGTGAAGATCATGCCATCAATCCAGATAGATCCGACAGCCTCCACTTCCGGTAATCTAAAAACCTTAGTCAGCAGTGTTGATACACATTTTGATTCTTTAGAAAAATCAGCTGATGAAAAGGTCCGGAAGGAATTTTTGGATAAGAGATTTTCAGAGATATTAGAATTAATCTCTAAGGATAGGAAGATTGTAAGCATTGGAATAAGGAGCTTAGAGAATGCTCTTAAGGATGGCGGTGATATCTATAAATTTTGTATATCCTGGTCAAAGGCAACAGCAGCATTTGACAAGAAAATAAAAGAGGAACAGGATAAGCTACAAAGCTTATCTCAAAGTTTTGATCCTCTCTCTTCCTCTATAATAAATCAAGAATGTCAGACTATTGCAGTCTTGAACGAAATAAAGAATCTTGAGAAGGAAAGGAAGAACATCACCAACCGGATGGGAGAACTTAGAAGGATTATAATCCCTAAGTTGGAAACCATGCATGAGGCCATCAGTGATGCTAGGACCACCACCCAAACAAAAGATCCGACAGATCTCAAGCGGGCAGAAGCATTTGCATTCTTGTTAAGTGGTCACATTTCAATTTTGGATAGAATGAAGCAAAGTTGGGCTACCGAAATGATTCAATTACAGACATCCTTTGCAGACATTCTTCAATATATGTGAGTATGTAAATATGCGGCTAAGTATAAGAAATTTTTGAAAATTTTGATATGCGGACCCTACCCTTTGCCATTGATGTCAAAGGGGGAGTGAGGAGCAGTGAAAAATGAGGAATCCAACTAAGGGGGAGTTCCGGAAATTGTATATAAAGACAGAGCATCAGCAAAGGGGGAGCATAGTGTAAACACTTAGTCATTTTTCACTAAGTGTTGCCATCAATGCCAAAGGGGGAGATTGTTGGCAAGAGACACTATATGGATTCATGGTTGTTGTCATTGATGGCAACAAAGGTCATCCCACATATCCGCAAGTCATGATGTGTCTCTACCGGAAGTCAGAATAAAGAAAGTTGTGGTCCGGTGAAGAAGAACAGAGCATGTGGCAAGGTCCGACAGATTGGTCCGGACCTCTCAGAGGAAGTGTCTTGGTGCAGTGCGGATTTGGGGAAGTCAAGAGGACTACCTTTAGTAGTATATTCCAAGGATTTAGCCTCCGGTGATGGACAAGGAAAAAGATATGAATGGTTAAGTACCGGATTCCTGAGAGACAGTGAAAACAGAGGAAGAACTGACTGACAGAGTATCAGACTGCTTTCCGGATGGGTTACTGTTGATGACAGAGGTTGTGAAGGCATGAATCATGTTTGGCCGACATGATTAATGATATCTACAAGTATATGCTTGATCCGCATTGCTTGGGGAGGAAGGATTCAGCCGACAGAATGAGAGTTTGTAAGAAACTAAGACTGTTCCGGATGCCGACTAGAAAGGTGATGAAACTACTTGTGCGGATATATATAGAGGATGGATTTAGTTGTGAAGTGTGTGTGGATGTGGAGAGATATGCGAATAAGTCCAGAGAAAGAGCAGAGGTAGCAAAAAGGATCCGGTATGTGAAAGATAGCAGAACAAAGAACAGAGGAAAAATGAAGTGCAGCAGATCAGTGTATTGAGCCTAACCGGAACTGAACTCCAGCATATGCAGATGCTTCCAATCAGTTCAAGACTGTGATTATCATCACTTTGTAGACAGTGTGTCTTCTTGTAGGCAGTGGGCCTCTTGTGAGCAGTGTGCTCGGGCAGTGAGCCCTAATTGGCAAGTGCCATTTTTGTAATTTCCTATTCTTCTAACAGAGAATAATTCTTGGGTTAATCACCCCGTGGTTTTCTCCCTTAACAGGGTTTCCACGTCAAAAATACTGTGTCATGTGTTTTTTACTTCATGGTTAATGTTTTGTGTTTGATTTTATGCTGCTTCAATTAAGAGGAAAGTTCAATAAGGGAAATAATTAGGATAACTGATTCACCCCCCCCCTCTCAGTTATCAACACTATCATGTTCTTCCTTTCAACAACTCCATTCTGTTGTGGAGTTCTAGGAGCAAACAACTGTCTTTTTATCCCATGTTCTTCACAGAATGCATTGAATTCATTTGATGTAAACTCTCCTCCTTTATCAGACCTTAGGCACTTGATCCTTAAATCTAACTCATTTTCAACCATCACTTTGAAAACTTGAACTTGTCTAGAACTTCTGATTTATCCTTTAAGAAAGTAACCCAAGTCATTCTTGAATAATCATTAATAAGCAACATAAAATACATGTCTCCTTGCAGACTTCTTATTCTTGTGGGACCACACAAATTTGTATGCACCAACTCAAGCAATCCAATAGAAAATTGTTCCTTACTCTTGAAATTTGCTCTTGTTTGTTTGCCCATTTGACATTCCTTGTAGATAGTGTTAGTAGGCTTCACAAGCCTAGGCAAATCTCTCACAGCTTGTATTGCACTTATCTTCACCAAGTTGTCAAAATTGATATGACACATCCTCCTATGCCACAACCAACTCTCATTTGTCTAAGCCAACAAGCAACAATCATTAGTTCCTCTCAAATGATAAATATTACCTCTAGTATTCTTACCAGTTGCAATCACTATTCCAGAGCTTTCCATGATCTTGCATGCATTGTCCTTGAAACTCGGATCATACCCTTTATCACACATCTAATCAACACTTGAAAGATTATGCTTTAGGAATTTGACATATAGAACATCATCTATATTGTGCTTGCCATTAAAATAAATAGATCCTCTTCCACAGATCTTACCAGTTGCATTATCTCCAAACCTAACCAATCCTCCATCTTAGTTTTCCAAACTTACAAACTTACTTTTATCACCGGTCATGTGATGTGAGCATCCACTGTCAATAATCCATTCATCCTTATCCTTATCAACCTGAACAAACAAAGCACTCTCTTCCACTAGTTTTTCTTCCTTCACATAGCTAGCAGGATTAGTAGACATAGGCTCTTTTCTAATAGCAATAAACAAGCATTCATTTGCACTAGTATTAGCATCATCAGACTCATCATCTATTACACCATCATCATCAAGATCTAACAATATAGCATTTCTTCAAAACTCTAGGTCTACTTTCAAATTTTTTCTACCTCTTTCAATTCTCTCCAGACACCTGGAGGCATAGTGACCAATCTTACCAAAAGAAAAGCATTTGAATGGTAATTTGTCTTTGAACTTACTGGTATCTCTTTGCATTTTGTCCACAAAGTTGGCTTCAGTCTCATCAAGATCATCATCAGATTCCATAGCATATTTTTGAGTTCTTGAAGTCTTTTTTGAAGTGTTGGCTTTGAAAGCAGTCTAAGTCTTCGGTAGGGCATCACCAAACTCTCTCATTTCAAAAGTTGTAAGCTTACCAAGCAACTGATCCTTTGTGACCTTTTGCACAGCCATGAGTTCTTCAATTGCAAACACCTTGTGACCATAGGATTTAGGTAATGATCTTAGAATCTTCATGACAACCTCATCTTCTTTAATAGTTCCTCCAAGACCCTTGATTCCATCAACAATTTCATCAACTTTCTGCATGTAGACTGATATGTTCTCATCTTCACTCATCTTCAAGGATTCATACCTCATCTTCAAATTTTGTAATTTGGCACTCTTCATAGAATCATCTCCTTCATATAAACTTTTCAACTTGTCCCAGATGTCATGAGCAATCTCTAAATCCATAACCTTCACTAGCTTAGTGTTAGATAAGGCATTTAACAGCACATCTCTAGCTTTTCCATTTAATTCATATTATTTGATTTCATCTTCATCTTTCAGACCATGTTCAGGAATAGTGTATTTGGTATTTGCCATTTTCCAAACACCATAACCAAGAGAAATGAGATGACTTTTCATCTGTACCTTCCAAAGAGCATAATCTGTTCCATCAAACTATGGTGATTCCTTCCTATGCGCCATCCCGGATCTACCTCAAGCTGTTAGACTCTTTATAGAGGAACCCTCTCTTTGATACCAATTGTTGAAAAGGGCAAGACAACTGAGAGGAGGGGGTGAATCAGTTGTAACCAATATTTCAAAACCATTTAAACATCAACCACTTAATCACTATTATTATGTTTAACCATGAAAGCATGAAATCACAAACTTAACACATTCACACATGAGACACCAGAGTTTTTATGTGGAAAACCCAATAAGGGAAAAACCATGGTGAATGTTAGCTCATAAAATTATATGTAATAGCAATACTAAAAATTAGAGGCTCACTACCTTAGGGCTCACTGCAATATAAGAGGCTCACTACCAATGGGGTGGCTCACTACCATTGGGTGGCTCACTGCCGGTGGGTGGCTCATTTCCAATTTAGTGAATTGAGATAGTAGCATCTAAACTATGTCAAAGTTCAGTTCCATTGAAGCACATCAAACATCCTCTGCTCTGCTCTACTTTTTACTTCACACTATCTTCTCATCTTCGCACTTGGATACATTTTCATGACTCTATTACAAGTATTTATACAATTCATCAACCATTGGAACATTCTCTAAAGTCGGTAAACACATATACATAAGAATAGGTCTGGACCTAAATAGATTATTAAAAGAGAAAAAATGAATGCAAACCAAACCAAGCCTTAGCTAGGACTCAAATACAATCTTCCACGCTACAACATGCTATCACAATCTCCAAAGTATAACCGCAACAAGTGAAAACAACCAAGTCAGCTAAAATTGGTGTTAACACTAAAGCATTTGAGAACACGCTTCATGTACGATCCATATTACACTTTGCGGACCAATCAAAAGGTAGGAACATGATGTAGAGACATCCACAAGCACGTTACAATCACTAGGAACATCTGCACAACCTCAAAACACTTTTACCATAAGATTCTTCAAACCAAAGCACTTGAACATCACTATCAGCCACTGTCATAAAAGAAAGATCATTTGCGGACCACCAAATCATGACCCATTATAACTGAAGGCACATATCCTCATCATAAACTTAATTCTAGAACTACAAACTATAAAACCTAATTGCAGAGAAATGTAGAGTAGAATACATTCTCCCTGTCACCACTGAATACACAGAAAAATAGTTTTTACTCTGGTGAACATAACTTGCTCAAATCTTCATACTGGAGGCTCAAACTTGAAACATAGCAACTATAGACATCCCTCAACTTAACTCCCAAACCATAGACAAATATATTTAATCTACAAGATATGCAGAGAAAAATACTTTACTATTCTTCTACAAACCAAGATACTCTGCAATACACTATTTCCACTAGTAGATGAAATTTTCTCAAAAGCACTTGGAAACTCAATACCAGGAACACTTTCTCATTATCTTCTACACTTTTCTACACCAATACAAACCAATTATCTCAACACAAGCAAGCATCAAAACAAGAGCATAGTTGACACCAATGACAACACAGATATGTTGACATCAATGACAACACTGGTTAGCACATACTTGCAACATTTCTATGGTATGTGGGATATTTTTAAAGTGTTTGCTCCATGCCATGTGGCACAATCTAGATGTTTTCCACCATTCCATGGATCTTCATCTCCAGCCAAATCTCACCACTGCAGAAAGGTAGAAAACTGCCATGTAGACATTATTTGACTTATCTTCTTAGTGGCATAGCTAGGGAAGCAGTCCAAGTGGCATTCTCTCATTGGTTCATGCTCTTTTTACGTGATTGATGGCGTTTCTCTTCTTATTGACTGTATATGCACTACCGATTCAGATCATTTGTCTTGAAAATCAACGTCCCACTTTCAAATCAGGGAGATGAAGTGGTAGCGCATAGAAAACAATGCACCAATGCCAGAATGGCTTTTCCAAGCGTACACTGAGTTGTTATTCTTGCCACTGTATGAGGGGATGAACATGCTTGAGGATTGACAGGAGGTAGAATTGACTCTTGGGGACTTGTGTTTAGGCTTGAAGGGATATTTCACTTGCTTTATGGTGAGTTTTTGACAAGGTAAATTACCTAAAATAGAATTAAATACTGAAACCAAGAAAACTAACTTGGTGGCCTCATTACAGGAATTGATAGTTGCAGTTATTTTGAGTTATATGACATCAATGTGATGGCAAAATGCTATCTATTTTTCCTTTCCTGGTAGAATTGGTGAATCATCAAAAGATTTCCATTTTATAATCAATATGCTGTGGAAGTGACTTTAAATGAATTGATCAGGGAAGTACCAGAGTGTGGGAACTTGTTGTGTGGTTACACAACATGCCCCATTTTGACTTAACAAAACAGGGACCCAACTTTTTGGCTTGTGTTTTGTGCTTTCTGGCGGTTTGGTAAAAGTGATCATCATGAGGTTAGTTTGTCAAAATTCCTATTTTATTCTAGCAACCTCATATTTAGAAAGGGCATTAAATTTCATGCAGGTTTGTCTTTTACATCACCCTGATATTCTTCAAGATGTGAAAGTTATAAGTGGCCAAAGTTTGAGTCAAACCTAATATTGCTAGGGGAGGATCATATTTCGTAACATCCATCATATTACAGAAGGTCACCCCGATATGGTATATCACGCAATAAAATCATGTGGTCCAAATATCCGAACGTCAAATTTTAGGTGATAGTAACTTTTACTCGTCAATAGCCTTATGCATTTTGCAAGGATCATATTTTTCAAAGTAACCTAATATTTCTTAACATCCTCCTGTCACAAAATATTGGCCTTAACCAATATTCTGATGATGTCATCCAAGTCCGATAAATGAAGAAACAAACATGATGATGACATCATCATCACATTTACCTCTCGGCAGGATATTTCATAAACATGATCCTGCTTATATAACATGATGATGATGTCATGATGCCTTGCCGATACCCTGAACCAATATCAGGATGATGTCATCCTGGTATTTCGAAAGAGAGACATGTAAATTTGTCCAGTCATCATCATCTTTGAAACATCGCCCGATACATCGAAATATCCTCCTGATGTACGAAACATAACCAAAGGGTGCTTTCGTCACCTGATCTTGTCGCAATAGTTATTCCAATCTGAGAGAGGAAGATGACATTAAACTCAACCTGATATTTGTGAATATCATCCTGCCTTCGTGATATCCTGTCATATGGATATCCCCTCGCTCCCATTGCCACCATTATCATTTAATGTACGTAGACATGGTAGGTGGTTCCTGCTGACCACGAAACCCAATGAAACACCTGGCAAGATCCTACGTTTTCACACGGATAATCAATGAGTAAAATCCAATCTATCAGGGTTGCCCTAATTTTACCCTAAGTGTATGGTTAAAAAGGTGAATTCACCATCATTTCATTTTTACCTTGCGATAAATTTGTTTTTATAGTGCACCAGCTTCCATATCCTCATACAGGTGATAGTTGCATGATTTAAGCTCACAGACAGAAGGAAGTGCGTGATCATCAGCTGAATTAAGAGCATTGTTAGAAGTCTACTGATATAAAAGGAAATTTGCAGATCCAGGTAAGTAAATGAAACCCTCATCCTGTTGTTTCTGTAATAGTCAGGTATGGGTGGTTAATATGAAGTTCTGGTTTATGCATCCATATGATTAAGTAATGTTGAACAGATACAGTAGGCATGATGATTAGTAAAGTTAATTGTAATAGGCATGCATGTGTATACCCATTGTAAGACAAGATTTTGTTAATTGCAGGTACCCATGGCTGACAAGAGGTTAGTTAAGTGTTAGGCAGAATTTAGTAAGCCTATGTTCTCCTCTCAGAGGGGCATCCTGTTTAAGTACGGTGCAATTACAGATACCCATCAGGGGAGTACTAATTTGGAGGCATGGTCAGCCAGGTTGAACAATGAGAATAACAAGAGTCCTGTGCTGGATGCAATTTTCGTATCTGGGATGTGGAATGCCGCCAGTTTTCCATACTCCATGGAATCTCCAGAGCTGGTTATCGAGTGTGCCAGGAACTATAGCCCAGAGACCAGGCAGGTGATGAAACATGGGAGGATATACGCAGACCTATCCATCAAGGGTCTTTCCAAGACATTTGGATTGCCATTGGGTAGCAAGGTCAAAAGTGTGGACCTTGTTAGGACAGTAAAAATTTAAAATTTTACTATCTTCTCACTCCACCATATTTGAACAAATCCTAAAAAATATCCCAAAAAACCATAGTAAAATATTTAATGTATCTCACAAGATGTCTATAGATAAGCAGTACTAAAATATTTAAAGGTCAATCTATCGGCAAGATGTCATAATGCTTACACCGATACATAAGGAATCATTTGAAAATAACCATCGGTGTGAGAATAGAGATCAGAAAGAGACTTATAGAAGTCACCGATGGAATAAGTAATACCAATACCCTTTCATCGGCAAGAGAACCAAGTGGTCATACCGATCGGTATGACTGATAATCATCGGAGGATCCTTCAAAAGTTACCCCAACGACATATGTCATACTGATGAGGTATTTCGGCAAGAGTTTCACCGAACATCCTGCGGGGGCAATGAAATAAATAGCCATCGGCAAGAAATGAATTATCGGGATGAGAAACAAATAAGTCTCCGATACTCAATGTCTTGGCAAAAAGAGAGTTTTCCCTGAGACTCACAGCTATACAAATATCTATCGGGATGACTCGACATATCGGGACAAAGAAATTAGGTCTTGCCGACTCACAAGTCATGGCGATCAAAAGGTATCGGTAACACTTTAATAGACTCTGTCCAATAAAGAATATGAAATGGCCATCGGGGAGATGATTTGGATTGGGTTATCTTTTAAAAGTTATCCTGATAGCATATTTCATTCTGATGGGAATAAATTCATACCTGTTGATATTATAGCGGCGAGACATTAACAGAGTCATTCCGATCCAAAGTAAAGATGACTATCGGTGAGATAACAAAGCTCGGGGAAACATAAATATTTTATCCTGATAGTACTGATCACCTTGATAAACAAATTATTATCGGTGAGACTCTTACCGATAGTTATATCGGTAAGACTTATTATGTCGGAGGGAAATCTCAATCACACGGCGATGAAACAAGTCCTACCGATGGTCACGCCGATTGATTGTTCGTGCCACAAGAAGTATCAAAGTCGCCCAGACATTTTAAAAAATCACGCCGATGAGAAGAGTTATGGCGATGTGACATTTCACAGTGATGAACATTAAATTGATCATACAATTAAATACAAATGGCTACAAAATCCTTTACAATCATTGTGGTCACAAGGTCATTTGAGAGGAGATTACAGAGGAACTCTTGAAGCAAGAGCAGAGGATTTCAATTACAACCATCGAATGATAGGTACAATCATACAAACCATTGTATAGCTTGTGTTTGAATTTTTCTGCAAAAGTTTAAAAATGGAGACTCCGGGAAAGGGGAAGGGAAGAAAGTCACAAGGGGAAACTAGTAAATCTAAAAAACAAAAAACTGAACAAACCCCTGAGGAAAAAGTAAAAGATAGAAAACTGAATCAGGACTTGATTGACCAATTGCCTGGGTCGACTCCCAAGGCAAGAAGGTCTACTCAACTCAAGGCAGAAGTTGAAAAATTAGAAGATAAACATAAGTGCCTGGGAGATATTTGGACCCCAATCAGGGGATATGAGCTTTTTAGATTCCATTATAATAGAAGATTTAGGAATGCTCCTGTGTCAAACCCATGGCACTTGAATTTGGGAAAATTGGTTGTGCCTAATGTATTCCTGAATGTGGAGCTCCTTCAACTACTTGCCAGACATTATAATTCAAGCCTAAAAGCCCTCTGTAACCCACAAGGGGAACCAATTGTGCATTTGTCAAAAAATGCTATTTGTGAAGTGTTTGATCTAGATGATTTAAGCACTGTCCCTATTATTTATGAAGATCTTGAGAAAGAATATTGGAGAATGGATACAACTTACAATGGATGGAGGTTGCCCATTCATAGGCCCAGGATTGAAGGAGAAGTGATGCCCTTAACTAAAAATGATGGTCCTCCCTTTCATGTAGCCATATTTGAACCATATATACAGTATACCTATTATTCTATGGGCCAAGTCCTTGGTTCAGAGGTCCTTGAGTTCATGACTATCCCTCTAATGGTCATAGCCTCTGACATTTAGTGTCACAATGCGAGGCAGTTTGATTATGCTTCCTATATTGCTAATAGAATAGATTCTGGATTACCTGCAATAAAAAATAGTGCCCCAGCATGCTCTTTTGAGCATTACTCAATGCTTATGCACATGGTGTTGTATTTCGGCCAAGAAGTAGGGTTATGGCCAAGTGAGCTTAAAGTTGTTACTGCAGATAAGAAAGGGGAAAAGATACCCATACAAATGTGGACCAGAATATGGGATAGTAGATATGCCCACTCTAGCTATACCCAATTTGAAGAACACTATGTAAAAGTTTTGTACAGGTATTTTAACCACCCCTGTGAATATTCAATTTCTACTGAAATAAAAAGATTCCTCAGGCCAAAGGATTTTGGTGGCCCCTCTACTGTCACTCATAATTGGGGAGACTGGTATTACTTTGAGGATGCAACTATGATCAGGGTTTATGGTTTTGAAGATACTCCATTCATATTGCCCAAGACTGTCCTTGACAGGCTTGCATACTTAGAAATAATCAGGCAAATGCATTGTTCAAATGTAATGCATCTGAGTTCACATGATAAACAATCATTTATGCCCAGCACTTTATGTTTTGGAGATTTTACTGTGGTTTCAAAACAAGGTTACAGTCTCATTTTGGATAAATTAATGCACTATAATATGAGGAGTGCTGAGGCCAGGAAAGGGTTTGACCCCGAAGGTTTTATTGACTCTGCACGTAGGAAACAAAATCTTAGTGGATACATGCACATAAATTATCCACATGACGATGTTATTAGAAACTTAGAAGAAGCTGAAGTTGAGTTGGTGATAGAAAAATATAACAGGGATTTAAGTGAAAAGAAAAAGCAACTAGCAGAGATTGAAGTTGTATCCTCTGAGAATGAAGAAATGGCAGATCAAGAACAGCCACATGACAAAATAGCAAAAATGTCCAAGAGGAAAATGCTACAATATCAGCCTCCTATTGTGCTACATGATGAGGAGGGGGCTGCTGATGAGGATCCATGCCAAACAGCTTATGATTCTTTCATCTCTGATGATAAACTTATTCAGTCAAAAGAATTTAAGTCATTCTTATATAAATACAAAGGGAAAGAGATCAGAGAGTTAGTAGATGATGTTTCTGCTGATAATGAAACATAATTATTAGATATGCTGAAGGTAATAGTAGATAAAGAAATGTAGGACATGACACCTAGCAGGGGTAGACAATTGCTTAAGGATGCAGGTGTTATGATTTTTCCTGGCCTTGATTTAAATTCTGCTTTAGTTTTTGATAGTTTTTTGAATAGCTCAAATGATAAGTATAAACTTACTCCAGAACGAGTTAATGAAGTATATATAGGAACAAGATACAACAATGATGAAAATTCCTTAATGATATGGGCGTTATATCCTCCCCATCAGAAAACGGCCATCGTAGATACTGAAAAGACTTTTGGCCATGTCATGACTTTGAAAGCAGGGGAAACTAACCCTCTGATTACTGCAAACATTGGTATCAATGTTGCAAAATTGAACAAGGCACAAGCTCAAATGTTGATCAAAGAGAGAGATGCATACAGATTGAGCTGTGAAAGATTGACAAAAGAAAATGATTACTTGAAGGATGCTGTTAAGAGTACTTTTGGTCAATCCACAAAAAGAATAACTCAAGGTGAGAGCTCACAAAGCATTCAAGCATTATCCCCTGACCAGGCAACACAAATTCAGATAGATGCATTTGTTACAATACTGCAGAGCAGGTATGCAAACATGGTGCGGTGGTTAAACCAGTTTTGGGATAATTACTCTAAAAATCACAAAGCAGTTAAAGAACATGAAAGACTTGAAAAGAGAATACAGGAAAAATTGATTGAGATACAAAGTGGAAGTGCTACTTATAGTACAGATATCTCCGATGCAAGAGCATTGCTTAAACAACACCAAAAATACTATGACAAACTTAAAGCTGATGCTAAGGAAGGTACCGATGCTTCAAATGCAGGAGTGCCTATGTTATTTAAAGACAAAAGAGCAAAGAAGAATGGATTGTTGATTGTCAAGTCATATTACACGAGGCCACAGGAGCTCTCAAAGACAAAATTTCTGCATCTGGAGAAGCTTGCAGACACCTGGAAAGAATGCTCACACTTGATGTGATTACTAGAGATGCTATTGCGCTTACTGATTCTCACCGTGATTAGGAGTATTTAGATCACTTGGCTAAAGTATATTTATGGCTGAATAGAGCCTAATCATGATTATGTAATCATTGTTAATGTTTGTTAAGTTTCCAAAAAACTTATTGAAGAGTTATGTCTCTTTATAGAAACATCTATATAGGTTCAAACAATTGGTGCTGAAACATCATCAGCAGTAGAATATAAACATATACAAAAAATACAATGTCTCATAATGGCCGTGCTGTATATTTTATTTGAAGAAGAAATTGAAGTTCTCTGATTCAGTGGTTTTACTTTGGCATCAGTTGTTTGTTAAATTTATTTAGTTGTGTGGTTCTCTCCATTTCTGCATTTCCTTGTTATTCAGATTAACATATCAAGTATATATTTGATCTGTCAATACACATTTATTGTATCTGTGTGATTAAATAGGTTGGTATTCCTTTAAGGAATTAAACCCTTCCGACTTAGTCACAGTAGCATAGAAGTGTTAACTGTGGATTACTAAGTAGAGCCATATAATTAGGATTGCCATTCTGTCTCCATATTGATATTATCAATCATCTCTTGCATATTTCACTCAATTGGTGCCTTCAAGAAAGGATTAAATTGCCTTCTGGTGAATAACAAGGAATTAGATCATATTGATTGGATCATTTAAGAAGAGTCTGTCAATCATCTCCCTGCACATGTATACAAGTTATAAACTAGAGTTGTGCCAAACAATTAGAATTATTACCATTAGGAAACCACTAGTCCTAGTCCTTCAATTGACTCTATTACCCAATAAGGCACTGGTCTTATTTAACTCATTATTTAAATCCTTTACCCTGATATTGCTTATATAATTTCTACCAATTACTTATTAATCAGTTAGCAAGATTTTTATCTATCCTATATCCTTTGCCATTGTAGATAGATTTAATTAGTACACACATTCATATTCAGTTTGCTTTAATTTTCCAAGGTTCACCCGCCTAGGTATAGCAGGACCTAAAGTGTAGGAAATCATCAAACCTTGAAGGTTGATTTCATCAAGTTAGTTCAAAAACCTTGCAAATCTAAACATAGAGCTTGGCATCCTCTTAGGATTGGCAACCTACATTTTTGAGACCTAATAGACCTGAAGAAGTCAGAGAAAGAATATGAAAATAACAAGAAACAAGGCAGGAAGAATATGTATCAATGGAGGGCTGCAAACAGTACATATCCTGCAACAGCCAAACTTCCTGTGCATCTATTCAAATATGATTTTACTGATGAATATCTGCAAGGGTAAAATGTTGAATCAATTAAATGAATAATGTATGACCCAAACATCAACAGAATAGGAGATAACAAGAAAGATTAAATGAGAATAGCAATGAATAACACAAAGCAAACCTTCCCTGAAATCGATGCTTTTGTTGTTTGCCTATTACAACTGTCCTTTTGCAGATGAAGTGAGCCCTCAAAGAGTGCACTCTTTTAAGCTGTGTTTGAGGAAGTCAATGGTAAATGGCTGTTGTGATATGCAATGAAGAAGAACTCCCAGGCAAGTATGTGATCTCAAGCTTGTGGATGGTAAAAGGGTGCCAAAGGCGCACTGGTGATATTTCTGCAGAGTAATGATGTCAAAAGCCTAGATGATTAGAATGGAGGGATGAAGCTTCATTTATAGACTTGGAAGAATGGGAATCAACGGTTGAGAGGAGATATGAAGATCAATGGCTGAGAATGGTTGAGGAACATGCAACTAGTGGAAATGTGACAAGTGTCCTAGCTCCATCATGAAAGAGGGGATGTGACAAAATTGATTGGAGAGTTAACTCCATTGACTGAATAGTTAACAGACTTGATTGATTAGTTAGAAGAGTGGATTATGGGACTGACTGAATTGATTGAGGGATTGACTCAATTGACAGGTTAGTTAACACTTTTGATTGATTAGTTAACTAACCTCTGATTTGAGAAGAAATAGGCCATGTGGGTGAGGGAAAATAAGGTAATTAAATATTAAATATATTTAATTACATGTGCAACCTGATGAGGTGGACAAGGTGAGGTGGAAAAGGTGAGGTGGATTTTTGAATTTAGAACTTAGGATAGAGGAATTTGGATTAATTAAATAATTTATGATTATTTAATTATGTAGGACATTTAGAAGAATTTTAATTAAATAAATAGATTTTATTTAATTATGGAATAGTGAATCGATTAAATAAATTTGGAATATTTATTTAATTAATAGAAGAAGGGAATAAATATTTAGAATATTTATTTAGGATGATTTGTGTCATTTTTAGACGTATACATTTTGCCCCTCTTTGATGCAATGTAGTTTACAACGTTGCTTCAAAGAAGTTGATAGTCTGATAGTGATACATGCCCCAGTTTGCCCCTGGTATAGGTTTAATGACGATACGATGCCCCCTCGGGAGATTGGACGAGAAAAAAGTGAAAGAACCGGAGACGAACAATCTCACGAAGACGAAAGGGTTAGGATGAGCAAGAGAAAAAAAGATGCATTTCAGGGAAACGGGAAGAGAACTAGAGGAAAAACGGGCATGGGAAGTAGTCACAGTCATCACCTAGCTAGAATTAGGGTTTGGAGGCTATAAATAGGAGTTGGGTCCACAAGAATAGTCATTTGTACACTTGTTTGCTCTAGATTGGATTAAGAGAGCTTGGAGCAAACTTGGAGCAGCATGGCAGCCAAAGCAGCAGACATTCCACAAGAGGAGCATCGATTCGAGCGAGTCCGTCGATTCGGGCGGCCAGCAGAGGCAGGACCCCCGGTATGTGCTTCAAAAAATTTCTCCTAGGGTTGATTTAGGGTGTCATAAATGCATGTAGAAAATAGGTCAAACATATGCGCTGAAATGCAGAACGGCGCATATGCTGCATGAAGCGGCGCTTTTGTCATTTCGCAGCGCATATGTCGATTTCAGTGGCGCGTGCATGAAAATGGTGCATACGTGCACTGTAGCTGCGCTTGTGTAAATAGGCTATGCATTGTAGTGGCGCATATGCTGATTTTAGTGGCGCATATATCAAGAAACGACGCTTTTACCACCTGTAGTGGTGCATTTGCTTGGGATAGCAAATTACTTAGCCAAATTGATTCGATTAGCGTCCTGTTTGATGCGAAAATCGATGACCTATCTCCGAGATTGCAGGAATCTAGTCAAGAGATGTAGTGTGCTATTTTGATCAATTTGAGATGCTAAGTTGAATTGATATAGTTCAGTAGATATGTTGAGTATGGTATATGCTATTTGAGACTAACGCGTTGCCTTGCTTGCTTGTAGGAGGATATTTGAGACACACTGCAGTCGAGGGAGACATTTCCCATGCCCCTATTATAGAGATACATGCTGACAGAGACTAACAAAATGGCGCTTGGTGCCATGGGTTTGGATTATGTTTGCTTCATGCCTGAGGTGCGGGCGAACCGTGGACTGCTGACAGCTGCTGTGGAGAGATTTCATAGCGAGGATGGGACCTTTCACTTTCCTATGGGAGAGATGACTGTGACGTTGGAGGACATCTACAGGATACTGCACTTACCCATGGTAGGTGAGTTAGTAGAGTATGACACATAGCGGGATGCGGGACTCACCGAGTGCTAGTGAGTGTTCGATGATCCCGAGCTAGTTGGATAGGTCATCCCGTGGCAGGATATATACGATTGCTATGACTACTTCCCGAGGATTGTGGCTAGACTGATCGGGGGCATTGTATGCCCGGACAGGAGATCGCATGGGTTCCCTATTGGATGGGGCAGGATTATGGAGCGGATGCTGACCGAGGGCACCCGATATGCATGGGGAGTTTGTGTATTGGCCCACTTGTATCACGACATGCATCAAGTGGTGTACCACCGCAGCACGAGTCTATCGGCTGGGGTATTATTGCTACAGTTTTGGCTATGGGAGCACATAGCGGTGACTAGGCCGATATGTGTTTTCACGAGGCAGCAAGGAGAGCCATACAATTATGGCTATGCAGGAGTGATTTCCCAGCACATGCTGGGGAAGTTAGAGTATTGGAGGCACACCTTGGATGGGGTAGATGTGGTCGTCTGGCGACCATATCTGAACTGCGAGCCCTGGGACGATGAGGGAGATGAGCTGCCATATTGCTTTCAGACCAGGTGGCTGATAGGCCGTACACGGCACATACTGGAGAGGTAGATGGTGGGCCAAGTTTTGAGATAGTTTAGCAGGAGGCAGGGCATGCCACAGGGACAGGCACTTTTTGCGCGGACACATGCAGAGAGGGTCCGATGGGGGCCGATGGCTTCATATGAGGAGGCCCTAGCAGAGTTCCGTCAGACTCTCTATGTGGCGTGGGATATGCGAATAGAGATAGCGGATGCAGGGGTGACACAGGATTATGAGGATTGGATGACTCCACATCCATTCCTGAGATATTCAGGACTTGGCATGTTGGTGCCTCGTATTGATGAGGTAGACACAAAGGAGGAGGGACAGGTTGGCCCAGGGTGGAGGGGAGCTAGAGGAGGATGAGGACGAGGTGGTAGAGCTGGAGAGAGGCTGAGATAGTTGAGGAGGATAGGCCAGGCTGAGCAGGTAGTGCCAGGATAGGTGGCACAGCAGCAGATACCTCAGCAGGTGCAGATGTCGCCACCCCAGCAGGTACCACAGCAGCAGGTGCCCCAGCCATAGGGGCCAGGACAGGCAGAGGCAGCACAGGGGCCAGTAGAGGCAGAGGTACATGAGAGGGCTATAGCCATCCTAAGGGGACAGGTGTGAGCGCTGCAGGCACAACTAAGGAGGACCGATAGCAGGTGAGAGATAGATGCAGCAGTTATTGCTGGGTTGACTCGCGAGAGAGATATGGCAGATGCACGGGTACGTATTGTCCGTGTAGAGCGAGACACTGCTGTGGCCGCCATGGAGACAGACGCAGTGAGCTCATTTTTGGTTGGGCAGGTGCAGCAGGCACAGGCGCAGGTAGGCTAGTTGCAGACGCAGTTGGCACAGGTATAGGCAGAGCTTGCTAGAGCATAGTCACAGGCACAATACTACCGAGGTTTATACCATGGTGCCATGGCATCGAGTCAGAGGGTAGGGAGCTTTAGGAGTCAGTCTAGGGCTACACATAGAACAAGTCCATCATAGTCAGGGGCTTCCGTGATGGGTCGCCAGCAGTCAGGAGCTGGCAGTGGTGGCCCACAGCAGCAGGGATAGACATAGACTAGACTTTGTATTTTTTGGGACATGTATCACCGTCCATTTGGATGTATATTGTATATGACACTTTGATTTTTGAGAGAGATGGTGATATTGTACATTTGGACCTCTTATATGATAGTATATATGATGATGCAGCTTTGTGTATCTATTGCATGCGTTATGAGATGATGATTTACTTCTATTGTATGATGTGATGTATGTGTAGAGTCAGATGGTCTATCCAATGCTATATGAGATGCTTTTTGATATGATGCTATATGATGTCTATATGATTTAATGCTTTGAATGTATGCATATGTAACAGGATTTTTATGTGATGATGCAGCTTTGTGTATGATGTTATGGGATGTCTATATGATCTAATGTTTCAAATGAATGCAAATGTAATATGATTGCTATGTGATGATGCAGCTTTGTATGCGATGCACTTAGCTATGTTGTTTTTTTGGTTTTCTGTGCTTTAAGATGTGATGTAATGTTGAGGTGTGGATGACCTAATGCATTGGGTGATGAATTCTACTGATTTAATCACGTTCATGACTAGCCCTACATATGATATGATATGCTCCTATATGCTTTGTTTTTGTGAAGTCCAAATGTACTCTATCGACACAAGAATGACATGATAGATAGAAGAATGGTTGTGATAGAATGACTTAGAAACTTCATTTGACATTGTTACTCTACATAGTTTGGATAATGAGGATTGCATGGGATATGGATGCATGGATGTGTATATGGATATAGGATGGACGTTTTGCTTTTAGAGTGCTTTATTTCATCATTGGGCATTTTGTTTTTGGTACATTTTCTAAGATGTTGTAAGTGAATACAAGCATCTAGGTATAATTTGAACCGAGATGACCTGAGTATCGCTTACATGGAATGTGGTTTAGCAAGTTAATACAAGCATCTAGTCAAAATTGAATCTAGATGACCTGAGTACTTCTTGTGTTTCAACAAACAAGGATTGCCCCCGTTCATGTTAGACCTTTGATGTCCTCGATGATCTTTTGCCGATCATGTCCTTAGACAAGGCTTCAAATTACTAAAGTTTAATCCACAAATAGCAAACAAAGAAAATGATCATGCTCCCATCATAGCATCTCTAGCTTTTGGCATCCTCGAGTAGCATAGGAAGGTATGATAGCAAAAATTCAGACTCGAATTGTTAACCATGTTTCCGATCTACAAAGCATATTTGCGTTGATATGTGTTTAGTTCTTGCCTTAATTTGCATAAAATCATTTAGAAGACCTTGGGTATTTGCATTGCAATGGATAGGTTAAGATGCTCACAATCACAATTTCTGCTTGAGGTGCGGGTGCTGCTTGCATTCGCTTGCTTGGTGAGAAAATTGCATAATCCTTATTGGGGAGACAGACCCTAAGAGACTGACCTAGTGCCTTGGGGGCGCATTACTAAATGGCCTTGCCTAAGTGACGACGTAGAGGCAACGTAGTTCGGGGTAAACCCTAATGGACCATGGATGGAATAGAAGAAAGACGACAAGAATGAAGACAAGAAAGGGGATGAATGGGACCATGGGAGAAATGGAAGCCTCGGGGGCGCATTAGAATAATGGCCTTGCCTACGTGACGGCACAGAGGCAACGTAGTTCACGGACTTGGACCATGGACATTGACAAGAGACCCTATGCTAGGCTCACATTGAGGAGATGGTATGGGACAAAACCTTGGTTGACAAGGCCACAAGGAGAGTATCAAGCCATGATAGGTAACTGTCAAGTGTTTTATTTGTAGGATAGATATGGGTCAAATGGGGCAAATGGAGAAAGAATGGACTCCAAGTGATTGGATTTCCAAAGATGGAGAAGGCGGTTTATCACAAGTAACGCTTGTTTACCAGGTTTTCATCACTTGCTTTTATTTGCATGAGAAGCTAGAAAGTAAACATGACGCTTGTTTGCCAGGTTTTCATCATGATACCTATCCAAGGCGCCTGCTTGCCAGGTTTTCACCAAAGGACGATTTTTTTTGTATGCTTTCTATTTTTTTCTAATTTTTTTGGTATTTTCTCTTTTCAACTTTTTTGATTTTTTGTTTTTTTGATTTTATTGTGCCCCCTTGCATTGGGGTTCTCCTAGGTATAGAACCGATGAAGGTGCATGCTGTTGATTGGATCATCTAACAACTCACCCTCTGAAGTGGCCAACTGATATGCCCCTGATCCGTAAGTAGCTACA
This sequence comes from Cunninghamia lanceolata, assembly GCA_027924645.1. Classification (NCBI taxonomy): domain Eukaryota; kingdom Viridiplantae; phylum Streptophyta; class Pinopsida; order Cupressales; family Cupressaceae; genus Cunninghamia; species Cunninghamia lanceolata. The sequence continues at coordinate 6,838,570 of BSBN01001222.1, forward strand.
ATCACATAGGGCCCAAGCCAGTTAGGCTCGAACTTACCTTTCTTTTCTCTGTCTTGTTGATTGCAAGGGTTCTCTTTTAGAATTAGGTCCCCTATCTTAAAGCATCATGGGCGAACCTTGTGATTATAGCTTCTTGACATCATCTGTTGATATGCTTTAAGATGATCGAAGGCTTTTTGGTGCCTTTCTTCTAGCAGCTCTAGTTCTTGTAACCTGGAGACTCTATATTCTTCGTCTGATATGAGACCTTTCAACGACACCCTGAGGGATGGTAGTTCGACCTCAATGGGGAGGATGGCTTCTGAACCATAGACAAGGGCGTAGGGTGTAGCACCTATGGGAGTGTGTATACTGGTTCTGTAGGCCCACAGAGTAGGATTGAGTTGGACATGCCAATCACGGCCAGCTTCATTGACAGTCTTCTTTAGGATTTTTAGAATAGTTTTATTCGATGCCTCAGCTTGGCCATTACCTTGGCGGTAGTATGGAGTGGAGAAACGATGTGGGATTTTGAAACACTCACAGAGTTCCTGGACATCCTAATTTTTGAATGGTCTTCCATTATCCGTTATGATGGATGAAGGGATGCCATATCTGCAGATAATGTAATTCAGAATGAAAGAGGAAATTTGCTTTCCTGTGACGGTGGTTAGGGGAATGGCTTCAATCCACTTTGTGAAATATTCAGTGGCGGTAATGATGAATTTGTGGCCGTTGGAAGAGGGTGGGTGAATCTTTCCCACAAGGTCAAGTCCCCACTGACAAAAGGGCCAGGGTGTCATTAAAGGTCTCAACTCTTGAGCAGGTGCATGGATCAGGTTCCCGTGTATTTGGCACTGTTTACACTTTTTGACGAACTGATATGAATCCATTTCCATATTTGGCTAGTAATAACCCAAACGCATGACTTTCTTGGCTAGGGAAGGACCACTGGAGTGTGTTTCGCATATCCCTTCATGTACGTCTCGCAAGGCAGTTATGGATTCTTCTTGTTCCAAACAACGGAGCAAAGTACAATCTAGACCACGTCAGTAAAGGGTATCGGCTATGATGGTGTAATGAGAGGCTTGTCGGATGAAAGTTCATTTTTGGTTGGAAGAGAGGTCCGGTGGGAGAATATTATCCTTGAGGTAAGTGTAAGTCTTACCGTACCAAGGTGAATCAGATCCAACTAGGAGACAAATGGAATGGGTTTCAAGGAGATCATAAGCTGGGTGCCGGATGGTTTCCACTAAGAACTCATACCGTGACTCATATTCAGGTATTTCTAGAAGAGAGGCTATGGTAGCCATTGCATCTACTGCTTTGTTCTCTATCCTAGGTATTTGTTCGAAGGAGATGGTCCCAAAGTGTTCTTTGAGGTCGTCGACCATCTGTTTGTATGGGATGAGCTTCTCATCTTTGGTTTGATACTCATCGTTGACCTGATTTATGATAAGCTGAGAATCACCGTAGACACATAGTGCTTGGATTTTCCACTCAGTGGCCATCTTGAGACCAATTACCAAGGCTTCATATTCCACTATGTTGTTTGTGCATGGAAATAACAACCTGTAGGACTTCAGAATTGTGTCACCTTGGGGAGTGATAAACAGGATACCTGCCCCCGATCCATGGTTGGTGTAAGATCTGTCAAAGTAGAGTTTCCAAGGAGATGTGGACAGAGTGAATAAAGACTCATCGGGAAACTCAAACTGCATTGGTGAAGTGTCTTGTAATGGTGCCTCGGCCAGTTGGTCAGCGATGATTTGTCCTTTGATGGCTTTTCTGTCCACATATTCTATATCATATTCACTAAGAAGCATAACCCACTTTGCTAGTTGACCTATGAGAGCTGCTTTGCTAAGAAGATATTTCAGTGTCGATCTTGGCAATGAGTTTGATAGGATGTGCCAAGATGTAATGTCAGAGTTTTTGTGAAGCAAAAACTACCGTAAGGCATGACCTTTCTACTTGTGAGTATTGCAACTCATAGCCCACTAGGGTTCGACTGATGTAGTATACAGCTCTCTCCTTGTTCTCGTAATCTTGCTATGCTAGAAGAGCTCCAAGAGCAGTGGGTGTAGCAGAGATGTAGAGAATTAAAGGTTTTCCTTGGATCAGAGGCATGAGTATGGGAGGATTCATAAGATACTCCTTTAGCTTGTTGAATGCCTCTTCGTACTGCTCATCCCATTTAAATGGAGTGTTTTTATGTAGAAGGTAGCTGAAAGGTTGGCACTTGTCTGCCAGCTGTGAGATGAACCTACGGATGGCCTGCAGCTTGCCCTGTAGGGATCTCAACTGAGTTAGAGTCTTGGGTGGTGGCATATCCATTATAGCTTTGACCTTGGCAGGGTCTACTTCTATTATGTTTGTCGACACGATGAAGCCTAGCAACTTGCCTGATGTTACCCCAAACACACATTTCTTTGGGTTCAGTTTGACTTGAAATTGGTCTAATCTCTGAAAGACTTTTTCTAATATGTCTAGGTGTGAGTCCCTTGTGAGAAATTTTGCTAGGATGTCATCAACATAGTCTTCCATAGTTACATGCATCATGTCATGGAATATAGTTGTCATGGCCCGCTGATATGTAGCACCTACGTTTTTCAGCCCAAAAGGCATGACATTCCAGCAAAAGGTACCCCATGGACAAGTAAAAGTTGTTTTGTGTTGATCCTCTGGTGCTATTTTGATTTGGTTATACCTGGAGAATCTGTCCATGAGTGATAGCATTGTATGTCCCACAGTCAGGTCGACTATGATATCGATGTTTGGTAATGGAAAGTCATCCTTGCGGCATGCTTTGTTTAAGTCTCGAAAATCATTGCATAGTCGAATCCGGCCATCTAGTTTAGACACTGGCACAATATTAGATATCCATTCTGGGTAATCTATGGCTCTAACAAACCCCACATCTAGCACTTTCTTGAGTTCTTCTTTGACCAAAAGGGCAATATGAGGATGCATTTTTCTCAGCTTCTGCTTTATGGGTTTCACCCCTGGATCCAATGGCAAATGATGTAGAATTAGGTTTGGGTCCAAACCTGGCATGTCTGCATATGACCAAGCAAAGCTGCCTCTCTTCTTCTTAAAGAATGGTACAAACCTGGTTTTCTCTAGTGGTGTGAGAGATTTGGCAAAGTGGATAATCTTGGGCTGCTTGTCGGTTCCAATATTCATGGGCTCTGTTGGCTCCACCAGAATTTGTGACCTTTCGTGGTACATATCACTAGGGAGAGTGTCAAGCATTCCATCGTCGGGTGCCACAGTTGGGTTTTCACCGTCAGATGCATCCTTTCTTTTTACTATTTTGTGATCTGACACTGCTGCAAGGCAGTTTTCACTGTCAGATCCATTTTTGATCTTGATGTTTTTGCGACTGGAAGGCTTGGCACCCTCCCCGAAGTAAGCCACGGTATTTAGTTCGATAGCAAAACCAGCTTTATGATCTCCTTTTGGCAAGTGGTCCCTAAGTTCCATATAATCAATGTAAGCATCATCGTTTTGGAACATATCTAATTGGGGGGTTCCTTGCAGATCCCAGTCAATAAGCTCGGGGTGTAAGAGGGGAAGGGAGTCGGATGAGAGACCTGATTCATTGATGGTGTGAATGGAAATGTTATGGGCATTGGCGGGGGTAGAGTTCAGGGTGGTACTTTCTTCCAAGTTTATCGCAATGGAATCTAAACTTTCCTTGAAAGCCATAATCTCAGGGGTTGGCAAATCAGACTCCAGTGGTCTGTCCCGTTGCGTTTGTCCCTCATGGTAGGGGCTAAGAGTTTGGATGGTGTCAACCTCTTTGTCATCATAGGAGTGTTCTGTTAGCTCATCCCACTCATACTCATTTGAATCATCTGAATCTGTGTTGCTGTCCACTTGGAGCATTTGGATTGTCTCCACAAGGTAGTCATTTTCCTTGGCTTTACCCTTGCCTTTGTATCCTAGGCCACTTGTGTTTCTAGCCAAAGAGGATGAAGAAGGTTGTATAGGTTCAATGATTCCTTCTTTTTTGAGGCCTATGGGGCCTTGTCCTTCGTACCCCATCCTGTGCAAAATAGTCTCACCCCGCCCATAGAGTTCTGTAGGGAGTCTAGGTGGTTCTTGGGGTGTGTTTTCTTCTTCAGCATAAAGCCATTGCAGGAGATCTTGCTCCTCCGTTTCATCAGATAAGGTCCCCCATTTTACAAAGGGATTTACAGGACCTGCAGGAGGAGCAGATGGCTTTGGAAAATGTTTGGGTGGCTGCTTGGGTTGGCCAAAAGAGTGAGGAGAAAAAGGCATCTTGGCAAGGTTGAGGCTGTACTGAATGGAGTATTCCCCCATGCCACTTTCTTTTATGGTAAGTTTCAGTGGTTTGGGTCTTGAGGAGGAAGCTTCAGTGGTATGGTCCTATTGCGGTGTAGGGGAAATGTAGGCTCTATTGTTGGGTATGACACATTTAGGTTTTGCACGAAAAGAATTGCAGTGCTGGTACGGGTCGGGGTCGCCTTGAATGGTGACCTGCTTTCCATTGTGCGGGAGCTTAATGCATTGATGATAGGTCGAGGGGATAGCCTTCATGGCGTGGATCCACGGTCTCCCTAGTAGGATATTATACGCAAGCTCCCGATCAAGGACTTGGCACACCACATCTTTGATTACCAGTCCCACTTGAATGGGTAGGGCAACCATTCCCTTTGTGGTTCTTTCTTCCTCGTCATATGCCTTTATGGTAATTTTCCTCCTTGGGTCAACTGCTTGTTCAGAGAACCCCAGTGCAAGGACTAGCTTCAATGTGCAAATATTTAAACCGGCACCCCCATCAATGAGAACCCTCTTGATGTGGTGCTTGTGTATGAATGCGACAATGTGCAGAGGGGTGTTGTGGGGTTGAGATACAGAAAGGTCATCTTGCTCAGTAAACGATATGGAATTGGAGGATGTCAGATTGCCTACCATGTTCTAGAACTTCTCTTGAGCCAGGTTAGTGGGGACAGTGGTTTCCACTAAGGCTTTCTCAAGAATCTCCTTATGAGAAGGAGATAGACGCAATAGCTCCAATATGGAAATGTGAGCCAGAGTTTTCTGTAACTGGTCGATGACATTGTACTGACGGAAGGTGGATGGAGATGGTGGCGACCTTGGAGGGGCGGTATTGAGCGTGACTTTACCACTACAGGTAATTATACTACAACCAGTTCGGTTAGGTCCTAGTTGTTGGTTGGGTGAGATGACATTAACCTGCGGAATATGCTCAGAAATGCAGTTTATGGTGTAGTCATATGTAACACTTGCATAGTTAGCGTTACTCGTCCCGCTGCTCTGATTTGGCCAGTTGCAATTATTGTTGTTGTCATTACTATTGTTGCCGTTGTTGTTGTGGCCATGGTTGTTGTTGTTGTGGCCATTGTTGTTATATGGCCTGTTATGATTCAGAAGTGGATCCCTGTAGGCCACATGAGTTTCATTGGAGGTATGCTGTTGTGTCCCTCCCTGATTCTGATCTAGTATATCTTGTATGACATTTTTAAGGTGGATGCAGTTGTTAGTGGTATGCCCCCTTCCTCGATGATATTCACAATAGTCTGTATCCTTCCAATAGGGAGGTTTGACTATAGGCTTGTAATCACTTGTTGGCGGTAGGGCAATTTCATTGTTTGCCAACAACTTCCTTAGTGCAGATTCTTGAGACTCGCCTAACGGTGTGAATTTTATCCTTGGGTTTGAATTGAACCAAGATCTAGGCTCCTGAGAGGGTGGTTTGTTGGTTGTACCGTTATTTGTTTCTCCCTTTAGAGTGAATATGGGTTGTTGCTTGGGGGTTGCCACCTTGGCATCCACTACTCCATCGTTGACCACATTCTTGTTCTTGGTCCAAAACTTTGATTTATCTGTTGTGTAATTGGAAGTAGGTGTGTCCTTGTAGAGCTTGAGAGTTCCTTTAGTGATCATAGCTTTTTCAATGAATAGGCCCATTTCAATGACTTTGGAGAATGATGTAGGGCATTGTATCTGAATCTGATAGCTAAGATCCGTGTTTAGGTTGTGGACAAACATTTCCAATAGCTACTTCTCAGGCATATCATAAGAACACTTACTAGCTAGCTGTCTCCATCGTTGTAAGAAGGTGGTGAATGACTCACCACTCTTTTGTTTGGTGTTGCATAGATCTAGCATAGATACCTCGTGTTCTATGTTGTAAGAGAAGTGCATTATAAATTTGTTGACAAGTTCATCAAAAGTTTTGATTCCTGGTGGGAGACACAAGAACCACTCCATAGCTTGACCACCTAAAGATCTTGGGAATAGTCTCATCAAGTAGGTCTCGTTGTGAGCTACTTCTAAACATGCTGCATTGAATTCCCGGATATGATCTCTAGGGTCCCCCTTCCCTTTGTATTTGTCGAACTTTGGGATTCTGAACTGAAAGGGGAAGGGTTTCATGACCAAACTTTTGTCAAAAAGATACAGAGCTATATCTTCCAAAGAGTATTGCTTGGAACTTGTACCGGTCTTAAGGTTGGATATTTCTTGCTTTAGACTTTCGATTTGTTGTCTCACATCTTCCATAGGAGCATTTTGATCTATGGGTTTCTTGCCTCTATCTTTTGTATCTCTCTCATTTGCATGTGGGACTATGTCATTCGTGCCCCTCTCATGATCATCACATCTCCGCTCATGACCATTGTCTACATTTTCCATGATGGAGCTTATGTCAAAGTCTACGGGGAGTTTGACTCTGAGATTAGCAAGATGGTGGAAGTATTTATCAAGGTCTTCAAGGAGCACCCTCTCTACCAGGCATTGGAATTTTCTATCTTGGATGTGCGCTACTAATTCTTCATGAGAAATTTCTTCGTCACCACCACATGGTGGGGCGAGGTGATCAGATGAGTCGGCCATTTCAATTTGCTTGTTGTATTGGGATCGAGTAAGAACCATGCAAGGTGGAGTGGGATGAAGTGGACTAGGATTAGAAATTTTGGCGAGGTTCTGATTGAGACTGTTGTGGATGGGATACCTAGGACAAGATTTGGACAAAGGATTCTCTCGCTCAATGACTTCAAGTAAGACGGTTGACACAAGACGTTGGCTGCTAGTAAGGGTAGTCGATACCAGTCTTACTATGTAGGGCTTAGTCGTTCAACAAGACTACTAGCAAAGGTACGGTGACCTACTAGGCTTACGTGAATTCACTAATGACACGAAAAAGGGACCTATGTCGAATTGGTATGGGACAAACTGACTTTGGGACAAGAGGCGTTTGGACAGAAAGTGAATGGGACGATTGACGAAAGAGAGAGACTCAGGTGAAACAGATGAAGACTGATTGCAAGGTGGAATCTGACATCAGAAAGTGAAACTAGGCTGAAATGGGTACTCCAATCAGGTGAAAATATTTTCTCAAAAATAGGGCAAGTGCTCACTGTCGCATATGCACTGAAACAAATGTGCAGCAAAAATGAACAAATGTGCTGTAAGTCTCAATATAAGCATAGCTCTGGTTAAGTACAAATGCACAGCAACAGTATATATGCACAGCAAGTCGTTACAAAAGCGCAGCAGAAAGGGGTATATGCGCAACTCTGATTTTTTTGGAAATTTTTTTGGATTTTTCTTCTATTTTTGGTATTTTTTGGCTGGAAAAGGTCTTCCTGATCTGATATTATGAATTAACAGAAAGAAAACACAGCAAGCACAAAGAATATTTTGTAGTTTTTCATTATTTTTGTAGTTTTTTCGACTCTATTTTGGACTAAATTGAACAAAAGCAAGCACAAAAATCCTAGGCGAGAAATGGATTATAAGGGATTTGGTCCACTAGAACAAGAGGTATTTAATGCAGGCAACTGTTCAAGTGTTTACACGTGCGGCGGCACTACTCTCCATTATGGAGTCTTGCAGCCTCACAGGGTTGCGCCTGAGAGGGTTTTGGGGGAGGTTAGCCGTCGGTGTAACATAACAGCACTTGTTGCAGGAAGTTTTCACCTCAAGCACAATTTATTTTAAGTGGCTTGGTAGGGCTTGGCATTAGCCTATTACCACTCAGGGTCATTCCCACTTGGACAAGCGTGCATCCAAGGGCAGGCCCCTCCTAAAGGTTAAACAAATAGAATGACAAGTCTAGTACTTTGATCACCCAGAAGAGGGGAGAGCATAAACCTATTGTCATTCGCAAGCACAGAATACACTGATTAATCCACCCTAGTTAAAAGTGAAAAACTAAATGGGCTAATCTACTCAAACACAGAACTTTGAAGTGATTTTAGCAATGTAGCAGTGGTTCAGTTTTAACCTCAGAAAGCAGTGGTGAGTTCAATTTTAAACCGCCTAGCACGAGATAGTTAACTTTGAGGTTTTGGTCTCACAACATAGCAATAGTTCATTTTAACCTCAAGATCAATGGTGAGTTCAGTTTTAAACCGCTTAGCACGAGATAGTTAACTTTGAAGTTTTGGTCTCACGACATAGCAATAGTTCATTTTAACCCCAAGATCAATGGTGAGTTCAGTTTTAAACTTAGATAGCAATAAATTAGAAGGTGTTGCAATGCAAGCAAGAAATAATCTAGTTACTTTCTCCCTAATTAGAGCTAGATGAGGATTTGAATGCACATCAGTTTTACTATCCCTTGGAAAGTGAAATGTGAACTATTTAGATGCAACTACATGGAACTAAACTCGAACCTATCCTATAAAACAGCTCCAGCAAACACCTGCGAAAAGGTTAGCGTTAGCAAATTCCTCTAGAAAAGTACTAAAACCATAGCCTATTACAAATGCGCAGCTTCAATGATTAGATGCGCAGAAATAATCAACAGAAGCACAACAATAATGAATGCGCCATAATATTGAATGTATGCGCAGTTAAAAAGAATAAATGCGTAGTAATAATGGATGCACCGTAACAGTCTTCAAAAGCATAGTAAAAAGGAACATATGCACAATATAATCAAAAGTGTCGTAATAGTGCACAAAAGCGCAGAGAAAATACACAGATGCACAGAAATGATAGAAGCACCGTAACAGTCATTATATGCACCACGAAAATGTTTAAATGCACCGAAATAATCTGTGCGTGACTTTGCGTGACCTGTACGGAACCTACCTTCAAAAAAGCTCAGATTTTGATGAGATAAAGGGGCAAAGGCCCCATGGTGGGCACCAAAAATGTAAGGGTAAAATGCTAAAGCAATCAAATGAATAATGTATGACCCAAACATCAACAGAATAGGAGATAACAAGAAAGATTAAATGAGAATAGTAGTGAATAACACAAAGCAAACCTTCCCTGAAATCGATGCTTCTGTTGTTTGCCTATTACAACCGTCCTTTTGCAGATGAAGTGAGCCCTCAGAGAGTGCACTCTTTTAAGCTGTGTTCGAGGAAGTCGATGGTAAATGGCTGTTGTGATATGCAATGAAGAAGAACTCCCAGGCAAGTATGTGATCTAAGCTTGTGGATGGTAAAAGGGTGCCAAAGGCGTGCTGGTGATATTTCTGCAGAGTAACGATGTCAAAAGCCTGGATGATTAGAATGGAGGGATGAAGCTTCATTTATAGACTTGGAAGAATGGGAATCAACAGTTGAGAGGAGATATGAAGATCAATGGCTGAGAATGGTTGAGGAACGTGCAACCAGTGGAAATGTGACAAGTGTCCCAGCTCCATCATGAAAGAGGGGATGTGACAAAATTGATTGGAGAGTTAACTCCATTGACTGAATAGTTAATAGACTTGATTGATTAGTTAGAAGAGTGGATTATGGGACTGACTGAATTGATTGAGGGATTGACTCAATTAACAGGTTAACACTTTTGATTGATTAGTTAACTAACCTCTGATTTGAGAAGAAATAGGCCATGTGGGTGAGGGAAAATAAGGTAATTAAATATTAAATATATTTAATTACATGTGCAACCTGATGAGGTGGACAAGGTGAGGTGGAAAAGGTGAGGTGGATTTTTGAATTTAGAACTTAGGATAGAGGAATTTGGATTAATTAAATAATTTATGATTATTTAATTATGTAGGACATTTAGAAGAATTTTAATTAAATAAATAGATTTTATTTAATTATGGAATAGTGAATCGATTAAATAAATTTGAAATATTTATTTAATTAATAGAAGAAGGGAATAAATATTTAGAATATTTATTTAGGATGATTTGTGTCATTTTTAGACGTATACAATATCACTACATGATTGCACTACTGAATAGAGTGATAGGCCAGCCTGATGCTGGTAGTTTTAGAGACTGGATGTATGGTGTAATAATGATGTGTTTATATTCAGATATCAAGCCACTATGGGGCCAGCTAATAAGTGATGCTCTGCATGAGCAGGTGATGAACCTAGGAGGTTCAAATTGTGCATTCTATATGACATCATACATCATCTACTCCTATGCTTATAAAGGCACATTTGATGCACTGGTTACAGATGGGAAAGTCACATGAACAGTCAATGTTGTGCATATCTGGGATCATCATCCCCAGCTGCAAAGAGCTAATTACATCCAAGACTACAAACTGGTCAATGATGCATTCTCCATGCATCTGGTGAGGACCATGGAGGAGGACAGAACAAAGAGATTGAGCATGGAGGCTCAAGAGATAATTTACAGGCATGGAGCCTGGTATATACATTTTGCCACCTTTTCCTACATAAGGATTGAAGGTTTTGAGGGACATCCTCTCATGCTGCCAAGGTATCCCACTGATGCAATGATACTGATGGAGTTCATCAAGCAAGGCTCCACAATGATAAAAACATACAAGGATGCCAAGAAGCTGCCACCAATTTTGTTTCCAGTCACCATTGGCTGGTATATGTGCCCTGATTCAGAGAACATAAAGAAGGTGATGATCACCTTGAATAAAATAAATCTGCAGCCTTTTCCACTGACAAGACCATATGATCCTTACGGCAGGATACAGAAAATAATAGGAAAGCCTATTCATCAGAGACACCTAGAAGACTTCTGGACTGACTGTGAAGATGAAGCAGAGGCAAGAAGAAGAAGATATCAAAGGTTAACTTTGAATCAAATCAGAACCTTTGATTGCATCCCCATTCCCCAACAATTGAAAAAAGATGATGGCAGGATAATTGCAGATGAGTATGAGCAGAAGAAAATATACAATGATACCATCTCTGCACCTGACCTCACCATACAGGAGGATATATCCTTGGACCCCTTCATTGCCAGAACCATACAACTAACCCAAGCCTGGGTTGATGAATAGATAGGGGCATTGAAGAAGAAGGGTGTTGCCATTACGGTGGACAACAAGAAGAAGGGGCAGGATATTCTCGATGGGGAGTATGATGACTTTCTCAATGAAAAGAGGAAGTCTAAGGGAGATAGACTCCCCCCACCACAACAACAGAGAAAAAGACCCCCAAGGGGCAAGAAAATAGATAAAGAACCCAAAGGGGTTATTATTGAAAGGGCAGTATTTGTAGCTGAGGAGGCAGCAACATCAAGATCTGGATCTGGATCAACATCCCCTCCAAGGACAAGGAAAGGAAAGTCCAAGAAGAGTAAGATAGTAGAGGCTGGAATTACTGAGACCCTCGAAGAGGGTCAATCCTCAAGAAAACATGATGAGGAGGATATCCTCATGGAGGAAGAGCCTGAAGAAGAAGAGGCTCCTTTGATAATAAAAAGAAAAAGAAGAGCTCCACAGGTGGTGGTGTCTTCCCCACCTAAGAAACTAAGAACCTCCATGAGAGGTGAAATAAAACAATCCCCTACATTATTACAAGGGGCAGGTAGTGAAGTACATAGGGAACTTCAGTACAATGTTCCACTTCCTACCATTGTCAAGTTCAAAACTAAACTTGCAGAGGAACAAATGAAAGAAACCTCCTAGACACATGCAGAAGGTCACATCTCACTGGACGAGACAATAAATTTGTCTGATGATGAGGTTGTGAAGGAGATAACTTCACAGAAGATGGAGACCCTTGCTGCAGGCACGAGTATGACTCCTCAAAAGGTTCCACTAGTTCAAACTATACTGGAAGAGATGAAGCAAGTGGAGGTAGAACAGGAAAAGAGCCCAGAACAGATAGCCCAAGAAATGGGGCTAGATACACTAATTGCAGAGGTGACAGGTCCTGCAATGGTGGACTTAACAGGGAAACATGATGCAAGTCCTAAACATCCAGCAGGATCACTTGATAAAGGGCAACATACAGAGGAAGTGAAGATGGCAGAACCAGAGGGCCATACTTCAGAATTGGGCCAACAAAGTCCACAGGATGCATCAGCAGAACCTGCTATAGTAGAGGTTCAAGAAAAGAGCACTGATGAGAAGGATATAGTAGAGGATCCTGCCGCTAAGGTTCAAGAAGTAAGCAGTACAGGTGTAGAACAAATCGCGGTTGCAGAACCGGCATCAGCACCTAAGGAGACTTCCCAAGCATCCACGACTGAGAATGTTTCTCAACAGGAGGAAAAGTTGAAAGTGGACGAGGTGATAATAGAAAAGGATCATGATCATCATGATCATCATATGGATACACCACAAGATCCTCCACCTTGGGATGATGCTCCTCCAGAGAAGGAGGTTCCTCAACAGGAGGATGTGCCATAGGATCAACAACAAAGTGAGCATCAGAAAGAAGAAATGAGGAAATCACCATCTCCACCACATCTGCTGACAGAAACAGGAGACACAGGTGAACATCATGATGATGCAAAAAAACATGATCAGGTGCCTCCGTGGTTGGAGAAAGAGGTAAATGCAGAAGAAGAATTTGAAATTCAAGAATTTGATGTCTCCACCTTATTCTCCAAGAATATAATAAAACCTAAGAGGAAGGCCAGAATGACTTCATCCATTAGAAGAGATCCAACGACTGGGAGGAGGACTGCACAAATTGTTGTACCTATGGTAGAGAAAGAAAAAGGTAAAATTACCTTAGATGAGTTCCAGATTAGTATAGTGGATTTAGGGTTTGCCAATGAAGACCAAGAGGGTCAAGAAGGCAAAGATATTATTGATTCTTTGATTCAAAAGGTGAAAAGAGAGAAAGAGAAAAATAAGCAACATAAGGAGCACATTGCTCAGTTGCATGCCTACGTAGGGAGGTTGATTAATCCTGATAATACTACAACTGAACATGCAGTCCCATTGACTGCTATTTCTCAAGAGGAGGTGAACAAATTAGATCTCATGAAACATGAGGCATCTGTGATAAGGAAATGGATGTCATCCACATTGGATGATGTAGGGGAAATAGTAAAGGCCTCTTTAAAGAGGTGGAACACTCTCAGCGACTCTAGGACCAAGGTAAACAAATTGCAGATGCAAACAGGAAAAAGGTCTTACCAATTGGAAAAAGTATTAAACATCCTGGGAGAAATAAGGAGGATAAATCCTCAGCTGCTCATCAATAAATAGGTACTAAATAATAATACTGCCTTGTTGGTTGACATATGGTATAAGGATGTTTAGTTTGAATGTGGAGTACTCAGAAGATGCAATAATAAACTGAGAGATATCAGCATGAAATTGCATGATTTAATGTCTGTTGAGGCAGAAATATTGGAAACACTAGAAGGAAAAGTGGAAGGGAAAGTTGAAAATCAAGATGAAGAGTTTGCCATCAATGCTTTACATAGCAACTTTCAATCAGTAGCAGATGGTCCACTTATCCACTTGACAGAAGAAGTCATAGATAAAATAATGAGAATCAAGGTCAAGATGGAGAATTACAATGAGATGCTGCAAGACAGGAAGAACAAGCTGGACAGCAGCAGACATAAATACGAGGCACACAAGCACACCATGATCAAAGCAAAGACTCAGGATGGCAGGGAAATAGATAAAATTGTGCAATTATATGAACAGGTCTGGAGCATCATGCAATGTCATATGCGGGTTCATCATCATCATCATGATGAAAGTTTAGGAAGTGATGCACCTAGTGATGAAGAGCATGATTCTGATAAAGTAAATGATGATGCATCATAGAGTGAATATCAGCATCGGATACTTACTGAAAATGAGTTTTTTTAGATAGTTGCCAGTTGGCAACTTGTGCCATTTTGTAAAGGTTGACATAGTCAAAGGAAATATTGACCATGGATATACATGTACAAATCTGGATCGTTGATCTTTTGTAACGGATTCCTCACCTCATTCTATAAAAGGTGCAGGAATGCCTCCTTTTAAACATTTGAAACTTAATTGAAATTTGTCTGCTGAAATATTTAGGGCTCATTTCAAAGCTTTATGTATACATTTATATCTTTGCATACTTAGTGAATGAGAAGAATATTTTTGGTTACAATTCATAGTAAATCTTGAGTAATCAGTGTGTGAATTCTGGATTTATGTGGTGATTTGTTGTGTCCTTTGGAGTGCATGTCTACTTACATACATTATTTTCATACAATTCCTTTGAAGTTAGCACCTACTGTATCTAGCTGTGGAATGTCCTGGTGAACATATGGTTTGGTTTTATTCTCCTCATAACTGTATCTGATATACATGTGGTTCAATAGTTGAAGATTCATCTTTCATTTGAAGCCTTTCTTTCAATTTCTTTAAATTTTAGAACATTTCATTGTCATAATTACAAATAACTGAACATCCAAAGTAAACAATACAAATATGTGGACATCTCATAGATAAGTGGAAATATTTAGCATATTTGAAGCCAAAGCATGCATTAGTGATAAATATCATGCAAATATTTGAGTATAATTGTATCATTGAATCAAATAACTATGTAAAATGACCTCTCTGTGAAGAATCTTTGCAGAAATAACATCATGATGATGAGCTTTATGTAAGGCCCCAAAATGGAAACAGCAACGCACATCAACCTCTGAGTAACGTCAGAAGATTAAGACCTAATCACCGGAGACTTGGGATCATGAATTCTCTAAATTCATCATATCTTTCAAGATGAAAAAAGGTTAATGTGTACTTTTATTCTATGCTTGTTTATGACTAACATCATAACCAACAGAACTGTAGCTAATTGTCTATAAATAGGTGCCTTTGTTGTTACTTTATATACTATTCCTTCTGTGCATACAATATGGATACTCACCTTTTTAGTATGCTCTATTTGCTGCTCTGTTCTATAGGATTTTCTTCTCTGTTTTCATAGTTGATGCTATATTCTTATAGGATTAAGAAATTAGAAGATTTTCTTATGGAATAGGAGGTAATGGAAAAATTAAAGAAGCATAGTGGCAAGCATCAACTCTAGTTGTGGGAGGTTGCCCCCTAGATGAAACAATTGGGAGTTGAGGAGGGAAATTCGACTATTGTTGCTACCCTCCTAGATGGACTTTTGGCATAGCCAAAACTAGCTTTGTGTGACTCCTTCAAATTTCTGGGTAGCTGAGGTGGTTGGAAGCCTCTACTCATAAGTTGAGGTATCACATCCATGTGCCTGGAGTGTGGAATAATGAGGGGGACTCTAGTTTTCAGAGGCTCCTTAATCAGTTATTCCTTGTAGATTTTCTCACTTTTGTATATGTGGTTGGAGAGGTAGAGTAGAGGATGCTTGTATTGGGAACAAGTATCTGGAAATCAAAGGTGGAAAAAACAAAAGAGCATCTGGAAAAATGCTAACCATCAACATCATGGCCTAACTCCCCACCAATAGTAAGAAAGCATATACGACAAAATCAGTTGTTCCTGTCTGTTGGAGAAAGTCAGTTGTTCCTGTCTGTTGGAGAAAATCAATTGTTACAAAGGCACACCTATTTGATTAAAGGTAGTTATATTTGTATCCCACTATTGTAACAAATTTTCAAATGAAAATATGACATCTGTCATAATGGCATGAAGCTTGTGTGCTCCCTTATTTCTGTAAAAGAGAATTCAGGGCCTATGATAGTGTTTGGTTCTAGTACATACTTTCTAGATGGAGTCTAAAGTATGGGGATCAATTAAACATCTTGGAGAATTTTTGTATCATAGTGCACATAGTTGTAGACTGGGTTTTCCTATATTAGGTGTTATTTGAGAATAGACTTTGATGTGCTTGCAGCTATTTGTATGATAGTACCAGATCATAAGTTTGAATATATTGTCAAAGTTAAAACTATATTGTCTCCTATATTTGTGTTCTTTATTACATTTATGAATACAAATTGATTAAATATTAATTTTGTTCATCTTCACGGTCTTTCCTGTGTAAGAATATCCTTCTTAATAGCTTTTACTCAAAGAGTAAATTTAATGCTTTAAAGATGATATTGAATGTAGTAAATGTATGCAAGGGTCTTAAGTAGAATTAGTTTTGAGCTATTCAAGGTGTAATGGTGTAATACATTATTGCAGTATTTACATGAGCTAGGAATATATTGTTATATTTAGTTTCATTTATATCTATTTCAACTCTTTGACCCATGATCTAGGCATTGATCTCTTAGAGCTATTGTCTTGATACATCTCCTTGATCATTCATATTAAAAATCAAAGTGAAGTTCATTTCTATATTAATTTTGTAAAGTCTTTCTAATCTTCTGCAAGAGAAGTGTGTTAAAGCCTAATAATCTAGCCCATTGTTTCAGCATATCAGTAATTATTTTGGCATATTTTAGAGAGAACATATATGTTTAAGGAAACAATATTTTGAAGAAAATAGAAAAAGATCTAAAGTAACATACTGTTAGGATCACCCTCCTAGATTTTGTAGAGCCTGAAGTGTAGAGGAAAAGGATTAAATCCACTTTTCCTATTTGTTGGCCAATCCCTCAAGGCAAATCAACCATTAGAATTAGTTATTCTATATATTGCCCTTCTAAGATCATGTTAGGAATTTAAAACAACCAACAGGATGAAGGTGGGTGAATTTTACCTACGAGATCGAGCCCCCATTGTGAGAAGGGCCAGGGACTTGTGATGAGTTGCAGTTCTTGTGATGGTGCATGGATAAGATCACCATGTTGCTAACATGGCAAACATTTCTTTACAAACTGATGAGCATCTTGTTCTATAATGGGCCAGTAGTATCTTGTCCTTAGAATATTATTTGCTAGAGTAGATCCACTAGAGTGTTCCCCACAAATACCTTCATGTACCTCTTGTAAGGCGACTTCGGCTTCCCTAGAATCAAGGCATCACAAAAGAGTACCATCAAAACATTTTTCGGTAGAGGGTGTCACCTATGATGGTGAAATGGGAGGCTCGACGGATGACAGTTTTTCATTGTGTAGATGTTAAGTTGGGTGAGATGATGTTGTTATGGAGGCACATGTAGGTCTCTTGGTACCATGGAGATAAGGGACCAACAATATCGCATACTAGCTCAAATTATGGGACATCATAGGCTGACATTGGAAGCTCTTCAATCAGGAACTCACATTTTTTGCTATCCTTTTTCATGTCAACCAGAGACCCTATAGTAGCAATGGTATATGTTGCTTTGTTATTCAACCTTAGTATTTGTTCAAAATGGATGTCATGAAAGTAGTCCTTGAAATCATCAATCATTTTCTTATATGGTACCTGAGCTTGTCATCTTTTGTTTTGTATTTGTTGTTGACTTGTCTAATAACTAGCTGGGAGTCGCCATAAATTGTAAGCCTTTCAATCTTCCACTGGATGGCCATGCGAAGTTGTGTGATGAGGGCCTAGTATTCTACTACATTGTTTGTGCATGGAAATGTTATTTTGTAGAATTTTGGAATAGTGTCTTCTTGAGAGGTAACAAACAAAATGTCTACCCTCGAGCCACGATGTGTGTAGGATCTGTCAAAATACATTTTCCATGTATCTGTCATTGGTGCTACTGCAAGTATTGACTCATCCGGGAACTTTAAAAGAAATGGTTGTTCTATTGGGATAGGTGCATCGGCCAATTGATTAGTAATCACTTGTCCTTTGATAGCTTTTCATTCTATGTACTCAATTTCAAACTCACTTAGGATCATGACCCACTTAGCCATTCGTCCTATAAGAGCTGCTCTAGTCAATAGATATTTTAGGGGGGCAATTTTGGCAATGATCTTTGTCTTGTGATTCAACATATAGTGTCTTAACTTTTGTGAGGTGAATACAAGGGCAAGACATGCTCATTCAATAGGAGTATAGTTTATCTTATAGGTCACCAAAGTGTGACTGATATAATATATGGCTCTCTTTTCCCTGTTCATCATGTTGTGCTAGCAATGCCCCTATTGTTGTTTATGTCATTGAGATGTATAGAAGGACATGCTATCCTTTCTTTGGTGGAATAAGGACGGGTGGCATAGCAAGATATCCCTTTAGTTTTTCAAAGGCTTTTTGGCAATTGTCATCCCTACAAATGTTGTGTTTTTTCGGAGGAGGTACTGAAATGGTTGACACTTATCTGTAAGTTGTGCTATGAAGTGGATAGATTGAAGCTTCCCTTGAAGGCTACGGAGTTGTTTGAGTGTTTTTAGAGGAGGCATGTCCATTATAGCCTTAACCTTGGCATGGTCAACTTATATTCCTCTTCTCGATACAATGTACCCTAGGAGCTTTCCGAAGGTGACCCAAAAGACATATTTCTTAGGGTTTAGTCACACCTTATACTATTCTAATCTATCAAAGATCTTTGCCAACACATTTAAATGATCTTCTCTAGTCTTTGATTTTCCTAGTAAATCATCTATGTAATCTTCAATTATGCTATGGAAAGGGTCATGGAAGATGACCATCATGGCTCTCTGATATGTGGCTCCCACATTTTTCAACCCAAAGGGCATCACAACCCAGCAGTAGGTTCCCCATGGACATATGAACGAAGTATTGTGTTGGTCTTCCTCTGCTATCCTGATTTGGTTATAACCAGAAAATCCATCCATTAAGGACAACATTTCTTGTCCAGTGGTGAGATCCACAATGATATCTATGTTGGGTAGTAGAAAGTCATCTTTAGGGCATGCCTTGTTAAGATCTCAGAAGTTTGTACAATAGTGAATGCCCCCAGTGACTTTTTCTATGGGTACAATGTTTTATATCCATTCAAGATAGTCTATAGGATGAATGAATCCCACATCTAGGAGCTTCATGAGTTCTTCTTTGATGAGGAGTGCCACCTGTGGATTCATTTATCTTAGCCTCTATTTTACCAAATTTGCATTAGGATGTATAGCAAGATGATGGACAATTAGTGTAGGACCCAATCCCGGCATATCAGCATAGGTCTATGTGAAGTTATGACTTCTTTAAATGACTTCTTTTCTTAAAGAAGGCTAAAAAGGCCTCTTGTTCTATTGATGTGAGGGATTCTGCTTGGAATGTGATCTTGGGTGCTTCTTCTATTCCAAGGTTCATTTCATGTGATGCTTCTACTAGGATCGGTGACCTTTCTTGATAAAGCTTGGGTACCTCGGGGAGGTTTTCACTAGGGGATACGTCCTTTATTTTGATTTTTTTGTCATCCGAAAGTGCCACAAAGTGGTTTTCACTAGAGGAGGTTATTTTTATTTTCATATTTTTGCGACTAAGAGATTGGATTGTTTCCCTAAAGTACACAGATGTATTGATTTCCATGATGTATCCAGCCCTATGATCTCCAAGGGGTATATAATCTCTAACCCCTAGGAATTCTTCAATAGCTTTGTCATTTTGTGCAACATCAATGATGGGAGGCCCTTGTTGGTCCCAATCTATGAGTTGGGGATAGATGAGAGGTAGGTGATTGGATGTTGATGGCATGGTTGTTAGGGTGTAGATGGTACATATGGATGATTTGAAAAGCTCAGTGAAATTAGTGAAGGAGTCTTTATGGTCCTCTTCATTGATGTTATCAATCACAAGGAAAGACCTAGTATCCTCACTCAAGATACACTCAAGTTTGGTGGGGGTAGACTCTTGTTTTCTGTATCTTAGCCTGTGGTGATAATGATTCCTTATTGCTTGAATGGATTCAATAATTCCTTTTTCATGAAGGCCCATGCTGCCTTGTCCTTTGTAACCCATGTATTTGACAATCTCAAGACCCTTTCCATAGATCTCGGTTGGGAGGATAGAAGCTTTTTGGTGTTCATCTTCATCTTTGTATAACCAAGAGGATATGTCTTTGAGGACATCTTGTTCCATGAAGTGTTTGCACTCAAAGATGGGAGATGGCTTGCATTTGAGGATTACCATGGAAACCTCATTGTCTTTAGGAGCACCAAATGCCTTAGGGGATGGTGGGACTAAACCTATGCAGAATATGCCATGTAGATCATATTCTCCACATCCCATGTCACTTATCTTAATCTTGACCTTGGGAGGGGTGGAGGTTTGTGATGTGGATGCTATGTTAGAAGGATCAATGTATGATATGGTAGATTTTGGATTGGTGTTAGTAGTGGATGCTTTGGTGGCATTGTTGTAAGGACAAAATTTTTGATCATGTCCTTCCAAAAAGCCATAGTATTGGAAAGGACGGGGGTCGACATAGATAGTGACTTTTGTGTCGTTATATGGGAATTTTAGGCATTGATGAAAAGTGGATGGAACGGATTGCATGGTATGGATCCATGGTCAGCTGATGAAAATATTGTATGGTGGGTCAAGATCAAGAACTTGACATTTGATTTCTAAATCCTTTTGTCCCACTTGAATGGAAAATCGAATGGTGCCCTCAGACAATCTTTTGATATCATCATATCCTTTGATGGTTATACACTCACTAGAGTCCACAACCACATCGGAGTATCCCAAGTGTTTTAATAGTTTTACAGTGCAAATATTTAGGCTGGAGCCAGCATATATTAAAACTCATTTGATGGTATGTTTGTGGATTAGGACTTCAATGTGAAGGGCTTCCTCATGTGAGGCATTAGTTGTGGGAAGGTTTTCTCTGAGAAGGTGAGATGATGAGGTGAGGTGATGTGTCCCACCATGGTTTGGAATTGATCAACATTCAAGTTGGTAGAGACTTGGGTTTCCATCAAGGCTTTGTTGAGGATGTCCTTGTCGAGAGGAGATGTTTGAAGCAACTCAAGGACAGAAATTTGAGCGGGGGTCTTTCTAAGGTAATCAAGGAGAATATACTTGTGAGTGGATGGTGGATTAGTAGGTGTGGGTGTAGAAGGTTTATCATTGGTGGGGGCTCCATGGATGGAGATGTGGCCGTGACGAGTGGTAATGGCACAATGGGGTGTCTTGGCTCTAATGGTGATGGTATTGACATGATTGGAAGAATCATCTATTTGACCCATAATGGAGTCGAAAGAAGAGGGATGCGGCATAAAGTTGTAGGATTAATTCAAGGAAGAGGCTTTTCCCTTGTTGTGATCTAGAAGTGGATACTTGAATGCTCCTAAGTTGGCATTAGGTGATTGCTTTGGAGGTTCGTTAATGGTTATATCACCTCTATCTACAAGATCTTAGATGCAATGTTTCAACCTCATATGGTTAGATGTTTTATGCCCTTTCACATGATGGTATTCACAATAGGCATTTTCATCAAACCAAGAGGCTTTAAATTGGTTCTCATCATAGGGGTGAATGGATGGCAATATGATTAGATCTGCCTTGATGAGATTTCTCAAAACATCCTCAATAGGTTCACCCAAGGGTGTGAATCTTCTCTTGGGTGCATTGTTTTGTTTTGGTGGTCCCTTAGGAATAATTATGTTGTTGCTTGTGGATGGATTTGATGGTGTGTGTGAGGGTAAAATAGTGCATCAATCAAATGAATAACAGATGACCCAAACATCAACAGAATAGAGAAACAAAGAAGATTCAAGTAAACAAAGCAATGAACAAACACAGCAAACCTCTTCCGTTTCGAAACTTCTGTTGTTCACCTATCACGAATCGTCCTTTCGCAGATGAGATGAGCCCTCAGAGAGTGCAATCTTTTAAAAGCTGTTGGAGGAAGTCGATGGTGAACGGCTGTGGTGTGATATGCAATGAAGGTGAGCTCCAATGCAACAATGGTGATCTCAAGCTTGTAGATGACAAATGGGTGCCAAAGGCGCGCTGGTGATATTTCTGCAGAGTAACGATGTCAAAAGCCTGGATGATTAGAATGAAGGGATGAAGCTTCATTTATAGACCCGGAGGAATAGGAATCAACGGTTGAGAGAAGATATGAAGATCAACGGTTGAGGATGGTTGAGGAATGTGCAACCAGTGGAAATGTGACAAGTGTCCCAGCTCCATCATGAAAGGTGGGATGTGACAAAACTGATTGGAGAGTTAACTCCCTTGACTGGTCTGTTAACAGAATTGATTGATCAGTTAGAAGAGTGGATTGTGGAACTGACTGGATTGATTGAGGATTTGACTCAACTGACAGGTTAGTTAACAGACCTGATTGATTGGTTAACTGACCTCTGATTGGAGAAGAAATAGGCCATGTGGGTGAGGGAAAATAAGATAATTAAATATTAAATATATTTAATTACATGTGCAACCTGATGAGGTGGACAAGGTGAGGTGGAAAAGGTGAGGTGTAAAGGTGATGTGGATTTTTGAATTTAGAACTTTAGGATAGAGGAATTAGGCTTAATTAAATAATTTATAATTATTTAATTGTGAAGGACAAATGGAAGGATTTTAATTAAATAAATAGAATTTATTTAATTATGGAACAGTGAATCGATTAAATAAATTTAGAGTATTTATTTAATTAATAGAAGAAGGGAATAAATATTTAGAATATTTATTTAGAATGATTTGTGTCATTTTTAGGCGTATACATTTTGCCCCTCTTTGATGCAATGCAGTTTACAGCGTTGCTTCAAAGAAATTGATAGTCTGAATGATGATACATGCCCCAGTTTGCCCCTGGTGTAGGTTAAATGACGATAGGATGCCCCCTCGGGAGATTGGATGGGAAAAACGGCGAAAGTTTTGGAGACGGACGATCTCACGATGAGGAAGGGGTTAGGAGAGGTTGGAGGAAAAGGGACGCGGTCAGGGACACGGGAAGAAAATGGGAGGAAAAACGGACACGGGAAGTAGTCACAGTCATCACCTAGCCAGAATTAGGGTTTTGGAGGCTATAAATAGGAGCTGGGTCCACAAGAATAGTCATTTGCACACTTGGTTGATCTGGATTGGAGGAGGAGAGCTCAGAGAAAACCTAGAGCAGCATGGCGGCCAGAGCAGCAGACATTCCACGCGAGGAGCATCGATTCGAGCGAGTCCGACGATTCGGGCGGCCAGCAGAGGCAGGACCCCCGGTATGTGCTTCAAAAAAATTCTCCCAGGGTCGAGTTTAGGTGTCATAAATGCTCATAGAAAATAGGTGAAATGAATGCGCCGAAACGCAGAACGGCGCATATGCCCCGCGAAGCTGCGCTTTTGTGATTTCGCGGCGCATATGCCTGTTTCGGCGGCGCATGCGTGAAAGCTGCGCATGTGTTCACTCTGGTGGCGCTTTCGTAATTAAGCGGCACTTTTGTATTTGCGCCGCGCATGCGTAAAATGTAGCAGCGCATTTGCTGAAACTGCGCATATGTGACTTCCTGCGGCGCATACATGATTTAGCGGCGCATACGTGGCTTGATGCGGCGCATGCGTCAGAACGGCGCATATGTTCCCTGTTGCGGCGCATATGCATTTTTGCGGCGCATATGTTGATTGTTGCGGCGCATATACCAGAAATGGCGCATTTACCACCTGCAGTGGTGCTTTTGTTTGGGATGGCAAATTACTTAGCCAAACTGACTCGATTAGCGTCCTGTTTGACGCAGGAATCGATGAGCTATCTCCGAGATTGCAGGAATCTAGTCAAGAGATGTAGTGTGCTGCTTTGATCAATTTGAAATGCTAAGTTTAGTTGATATAGTCCAATAGATATGTTGAGTATGGTATATGCGGTTTGAGACTGACGCCTTGCTTTGCATGCTTGCAGGAGGAGATACGAGAGACATTGCAGTCGAGGGAGACATTCCCTATGCCTCTATTGCAGAGACATATGTTGACGGAGGCTGATAGAGTGGCGCTTGGTGCCATGGGCCTAGATTATGTTTGCTTTATGCCCGAGGTGCGGGTGAACCGAGGACTGCTGACAGCTGCCGTGGAGAGATTCCACAGCGAGGATGAGACCTTCCACTTCCCTACTGGAGAGATGACCGTGACGTTGGAGGACGTTTATAGGATACTGCATTTGCCCGTGGTAGGCGAGTTGGTGGAGTACGACGCACAGCGGGACGCGGGACTCGCCGAGTGCCAGCGAGTATTCGACGATCCCGAGCTGGTGGGATAGGTCATCCCTTGGCAGGATATCTATGACTGCTACGACTACTTCCCGGGGATCGTGGCTGGACTGATTGCGGGCGTTGTATGCCCTGACAGGAGATCGCACGGGTTCCCCATTGGATGGGGGAGGATCATGGAGCGGATGGTGACTGAGGGCACTCGATACGCGTGGGGACCTTGCGTGCTAGCTCACCTATACCATGACATGCATCAGGTGGTGTATCATCGCAGTACGAGTCTATCGGCTGGGGTGCTGCTATTACAGTTTTGGCTGTGGGAGCACATAGCGGTGACCAGGCCGATATGTGTCTTTGCTAGGCAGAGGGGAGAGCCGTACAGCTATGGCTACGCAGGAGTGATTTCCCAGCACAGGCTGGGGAAGCTGGAGTATTGGCGGCATACGTTGGATGGGATAGATGTGGTCGTCTGGCGACCATATCTGGACTGCGAGCCTTGGGACGATGAGGGAGACGAACTGCCTTTTTGCTTCCAGACCAGGTGGTTGATTGGCCGGACACGGCACATTTTGGAGAGGCAGACGGTGGGCCGAGTACTGAGACAGTTCGGCAGGAGACAGGGCATGCCGCAGGGACAGGCCATGTTTGCACGGACGCATGCAAAGAGGGTCCGATGGGGGCCGATGGCTTCTTACGAGGAGGCCCTGGCAGAGTTCCAGCAGTTACCTTATGTGGCATGGGATATGAGGCGAGAGATTGCAGATGCTGGGGTTACACAGGAGTATGAGGATTGGATTACTGCACATCCATTTCTGAGATATTCAGGACCTGGTATGCTGGTGCCTCGTATCGACGAGGCGGACTCAGAGGAGGAGGGAGAGGCTGGGCCAGGGCGGAGGGCCGCTAGAGGAGGACGAGGACGTGGTGGCCGAGCTGCAGAGAGGCCGAGGCAGCGGAGGAGGATAGACCGGGCTGGGCAGGCAGTGCCAGGACAGGGGGAGGGACAGCAGCAGGCACAGATGCCACCACCCCAGCAGGTACCACAGCAGCAGGTGCCACAGCAGCAGGTGCCCCAGCAGCAGGGGCTAGGACAGGCAGAGGCAGCACAGGGGCCGGTGCAGGGTGAGGCACATGAGAGGACCATAGCCAGCCTGAGAGGATAGGTGCGGGAGCTGCAGGCACAGCTGAGGAGAGTGGAGAGGATGCGAGATACAGACGCAGCAGTGATCGCTGGCTTGACTCGCGAGCGAGACATGGCAGATGCCCGGGTACGTCTGATCCGAGTAGAGAGGGACACAGCAGTAGCTGCCATGGGCACAGATGCAGCGAGTACATTTTTGGTTGGGCAGGTGCAGCAGGCACAGGCACAGGTAGGCCAGTTGCAGACGCAGTTGGCACAGGCACAGGCAGACTTAGCCAGAGCACAGCAGTAGGTACAGTACTACCGAGGCTTGTACCATGGTGCCGTGTCGGCGAGCCAGAGGGCAGGGAGTTTCAGGACTTAGTCTGGGGTGGCTCACAGAGCAGGTCCATCCCAGTCAGGGGCATCTGTCATGGGACCTCAGCAGTCAGGAGCCGGCAGTGGTGGCTCACAGCCGCAGGGGTAGTCAGAGACTAGATTTTGTACATTTTGGGACATGTATCACCGTCTATTTAGACGTATATTGTATATGACACTTTGATTTTGAGAGAGATGGTGATATTGTACATTTGGACATCCTTGTATATGATAGTATGGATGATGATGCAGCTTTGTGTATCTATTGCATGCGTTTATGAGATGATTACTTCTATTGCATGATGTGGTTCTATTGCATAGTTAGATGGTTTATATGATGCTATATGAGAAATACTTTGATATGCTGCTATATGATGTCTATATGATTTAATGTGACAAATGAATGCAAAGTTAATATGATGTTCTTGTGATGATGCTAATGTATGTATGTGAAACATGATTTCTATGTTATGATGCTATATTGATGGTGCATAAATGAGCTAATGCAGATGTGTGTATGGAACATGATTTATATGTTATGATGTTGTATTGATATGTGAGATGCTATTGGATACTTATATGATGTAATGCTTTGAATGTATGCATTTGTAACATGAGTACTATGGGGTGATGTAACTATACATGTGACGTACTTAGCTATGTTGTTTGATTTTCTGGGCTTTTAAGATTAAGATGTGATGCAAATGTATTGGTGACCTAATGCATTGGATGGTGTATTCTACTAACCTAATCATGTGCATGACTAGTTTCTACGAATGATATGATATGCTCTTATATGCCTTGTTTTTGTGATGTCCAAATGTACGCTATCGACAGAAGAATGACATGATGGACAGAGGGATGGTTGCGAAAGAATGACGTAGGAAATTTTCTTGATATCGTTACTCTGCATAGTTTGAATAATGAGGATTGTATGGATGGGTGTATGGATATAGGACGGATGCTTTGCTTTTAGATTGCTTTATTTCATCATTGGGCATTTTGTTTTTGGTATTTTTCCGAAATGTTGTAAGTGAATACAAGCATCGAGGTATAATTGAACCGAGATGACCTGAGTATCGCTTACATGGATTGTGATTTAGCAAGTTAAGATAAGCATCTAGTCAAAATTGAATCTAGATGACCTGAGTACCTCTTGCGTTTCAACAAGTGAGGATTGCCCCCGTTCATGTTAGACCTTTGATGTCCTCGGTGATCTTTTGCCGATCACGTCCTAAGACAAGGCTTCACATTACTAAAGTTTAATCCCCAAATAGCAAATAAAGAAAGTAATCATGCCCCCATCATAGCATCTCTAGCTTTTGGCATCCTTGAGTAGCATAGGAGGGTATGACAGCAAAAATCAAGACTCTGTAACTTAACCCTGTTTTTGGTCTACAAAGCATATTTGCGTTGATATGTGTTTATTTCTTGCCTTAATTTGCATAAAATCATTTAGAAGACCTTGGGTACTTGCTTTGCATTGGATGGGTTAAGATGGTCATAGTCAAGGTTTCTGCTTGAAGCGCGGGTGTTTGCTCGCATTTGCTTGCTTGGTGAGAAGATTTGCACTATCCTTATTGAGAAGACGGACCCTAAGGGACTGACCTAGTGCCTCGGGGGCTCATTGCTAAATGGCCTTGCCTACGTGACGACGCAGAGGCAACGTAGTTCGGGGTAAACCCTAATGGACCATGGATGGACTAGAAGAAAGACGACAAGAATGAAGACAAGAGGGGAGACAAATGGGACCTTGGGAGAGATGGAAGCCTCGGGGGAGATGGAAGCCTCGGGGGCGCATTAGAATAATGGCCTTGCCTACGTGACGGCGCAGAGGCAACATAGTTCATGGATTCGGACCACAGATATCGACGAGAGACACTATGCTAGGCTCACTTCGAGGAGACGATATGGGACAAAACCTTGGTTGACAAGGCCACTAGCTGAGTATCAAGCCATGATAGGTAACTGTCAAGTGTTTACTGTGGGATGGATATGGGTCGAATGGGGAAAATAGAGGGAAAATGGACTCAAGGTGATTGGATTCCCAAAGATGGAGAATGCGGTTTGTCACAAGTAACGCCTGTTTACCAGGTTTTCATCACTTGCTTTTATTTGCACGAGAAGCTAGAAAGTAACATGACGCCTGATTGCCAGGTTTTCCCCATGATACCTATCCAAGGCACCTGTTTGCCAGGTTTTCACCAAAGGACGATTTTTTTTGTATGCTTGCTACCTTTTTTTTTTTTTTTTTTTGACTTTATTGTGCCCCCTTGCATTGGGGTTCTCTTAGGTATAGAACCTGTGAAGGTGCATGCTGTTGATGGGATCATCAAACAACTCACCTTCTGATGTGGCCAACTGATATGCCCCCGATCCGTAAGCTGATACAATTACATAGGGTCCAAGCCAGTTAGGCTCGAACTTACCTTTCTTTTCTCTGTCCTGCTGATTGCGAGGGTTCTCTTTTAGGACGAGGTCCCCAACCTTGAAGCATCTTGGTCTAACCTTGTGGTTGTAGCTTCTTGACATCATCTGTTGATAGGCTTTGAGATGGTCAAAAGCTTTCTGGCGTCGTTCCTCTAGCAGTTCTAGCTCTTGCAGTCTGGTGACTCTGTACTCTTCGTCTGATATGAGACCTTTCAACGACACCCGAAGGGAGGGGAGTTCGACCTCAATAGGAAGGATGGCTTCGGAACCATAGACGAGGGCGTAGGGTGTAGCACCTGTGGGAGTGCGTATGCTGGTTCGATAGGCCCACAGAGCGGGATTGAGCTGGACGTGCCAATCGCGACCGGCTTCATTGACAGTTTTCTTTAGGAGTTTCAGAATGGTTTTGTTTGATGCCTCAGCTTGGCCGTTACCTTGGGGGTAATATGGGGTGGAGAAGCGATGTTGGATCTTGAACCGTTCACAAAGTTCCTGGACATCTTGATTTTTGAAGGGTCTCCCGTTATCCATTATGATGGATGAAGGGATGCCGTATCGGCAGATAATGTAATTCAGAATGAAAGAGGAAATTTGCTTTCCTGTGACGGTTGATAAGGGAACGGCTTCAATCCACTTTGTGAAGTATTCAGTAGCGGTTATGATGAATTTATGGCCGTTGGAAGAAGGCGGATGGATCTTTCCTACGAGGTCTAGTCCCCACTGGCAAAAGGGCCAGGGTGTCGTTAGAGGTCTCAACTCCTGAGCAGGTGCATGAATCAGGTTCCCATGTATCTGGCACTGTCTGCACTTTTTGACGAACTGATATGAATCCATTTCCATATTGGGCCAGTAATAACCCAAACGCATGAGTTTCTTAGCTAAGGAAGGACCGCTGGAGTGTGTTCCGCAGATCCCTTCGTGCACGTCTCGCAAGGTAGTAATAGATTCTTCCTGTTCTAGACAACGGAGTAAAGTACCGTCCAGACCACGTCGGTAAAGGGTATTGGCGATAATGGTGTAACGGGAGGCTTGTCGGATGAAGGTTCGTTTTTGGTTGGAAGAGAGGTCCAAAGGAAGGATATTGTCCTTGAGGTAAGTGTAGGTCTTACCGTACCAAGGTGAATCAGATCCCACTAGGTGGCAGATGGAATGGGTTTCAAGGAGATCATAAGCCGGCTGTCGAATTGTTTCTACTAGGAACTCATACCGTGACTCCTGTTCAGGTATCTCAAGAAGAGAGGCTATGGTCGCCATTGCGTCGGCTGCTTTGTTCTCTATCCTGGGTATTTGCTCAAACGAGATGGTCCCAAAATGTTCTTTGAGATCATCGACCATTCGCTTGTATGGAATGAGCTTCTCATCTTTGGTCTGATACTCGTCGTTGACCTGGTTTATGACAAGCTGAGAATCACCATAGACATGTAGTGCTTGAATTTTCCACTCAGTGGCCATCTTGAGACCAATTACCAAAGCCTCATACTCTGCTATGTTGTTAGTGCAGGGAAATAACAACCTGTAGGACTTTGGAATGGTGTCACCTTGGGCGGTGATGAACAAGATACCTGCCCCTGATCCATGGTTGGTGTAAGACCCGTCGAAGTAGAGTTTCCAAGGAGATGTGGACAGAGTAAATAGAGATTCATCGGGGAACTCGAACTGCATTGGTGAAGTGTCCTGTAATGGTGCCTCAGCTAGTTGGTCTGCGATGATTTGCCCCTTGATGGCTTTTCTATCCACATACTCTATATCATATTCGCTAAGAAGCATAACCCATTTGGCTAGTCGTCCTGTGAGAGCTGCCTTGCTGAGAAGATATTTTAGTGGGTCGATCTTGGCAATGAGTTTGACAGGATGTGCCAACATATAGTGTCGGAGTTTTTGTGAGGCGAAAACCACCGCAAGGCATGAACGTTCCACCTGTGAGTACTGTAGCTCGTAGCCCACTAAGGTTCGACTGATATAGTACACAGCTCTTTCCTTGTTCTCATAGTCTTGCTGCGCTAGGAGAGCCCCAAGAGCAGTAGGTGTAGCGGATATGTAGAGGATCAAAGGTTTTCCTTGGATCAGAGGCATGAGTATAGGAGGATTCGTGAGGTACTCCTTGAGCTTGTGGAATGCCTCCTCGCACTGCTCATCCCATTTAAATGGAACGTTCTTATGTAGAAGGTGGCTGAAAGGATGGCACTTGTCGGCCAACTGGGAGATGAACCTGTGGATGGCCTGTAGCTTGCCCTGTAAGGATCTCAACTGTGTTAGAGTTTTGGGTGGAGGCATGTCCATGATTGCCTTGACCTTGGACGGGTCTACCTCTATGCCGTTTGCTGACACGATGAAGCCTAGCAGTTTGCCTGATGTGACCCCAAACACACATTTCTTCGGGTTCAACTTTACTTGGAATTGGTCCAGCCGTTGGAAGACTTTCTCTAATGTGTCCAGGTGTGAGTCCCTGGTGAGTGATTTTGCCAAGATGTCGTCAACATAATCTTCCATGGTCACATGCATCATGTCGTGGAATATAGTTGTCATGGCCCGCTGGTATGTAGCACCTGCATTTTTCAGCCCAAACGGCATGACATTCCAGCAAAAGGTACCCCATGGACAAGTGAAAGCGGTTTTGTGCTGATCCTCTGGTGCTATTTTGATCTGGTTGTACCCTAAGAATCCATCCATAAGTGACAACATTGTATGTCCCGCCGTGAGGTCGACTATGATATCGATGTTGGGCAAGGGAAAGTCATCCTTGCGGCATGCTTTGTTTAAGTCTCTAAAATCGTTGCATAGTCGAACCCTGCTGTCTGGTTTAGACACTGGTACGATGTTTGATATCCATTCGAGGTAATCAATGGCCCTGATGAACCCCACGTCTAACAATTTCTTGAGCTCTTCCTTGACCAGGAGGGCAATATGGGGATGCATTTTTCTCAATTTTTGCTTTACGGGTTTCACCCCTGGATCCAATGGCAAGTGATGTAGAATCAGGTTTGGGTCCAAACCTGGCATGTCGGCATATGACCAAGCAAAACTGCCTCTCTTCTTTTTAAAGAATGGTACAAACCTGGTTTTCTCAGGTGGCGTGAGAGATTTTGCAAAGTGGATTATCTTAGGCTGCTCTTCAGATCCAATGTTCACTGGCTCTGTTGGTTCTACCACGATCTGCGACCTTTCTTGATACATGTCACTTGGGAGGGTGTCAAGCAATCCATCGTCAGGTGCCACGGTTGGGTTTTCACCTTCAGATACGTCCTTTCTTTTTACTGTTTTATGATCTGACACTGCCGCATGGCGGTTTTCACCGTCAGATCCCTTTTTGATCTTTACATTTTTGCGACTAGAAGGCTTGGCACCCTCCCCAAAGTATGCTACAGTATTGAGTTCGATAGTGAAACCGGCTTTATGATCTCCTTTTGGTAAATGATCTCGAAGTCCCATATAGTCAATGTAGGCATCATCGTTTTGGAACACATCTAATTGAGGGGTCCCATTCAGGTCCCAGTCAATAAGGTTAGGGTGTAAGAGGGGAAGGGAGTCGGATGAAAGACCTGATTCGTTGATAGTGTGGATGGAAATACTAGGAGCACAGGTGGGGGTAGTGTTCTGGGTGGTACTTTCTTCCAGGTTGTTTATCGCAATGGAATCGATACTTTCCTCGAAAGCCATAACTTCAGGGAGGGGCAAATCAGACTCCAGCGGTCTGTCCCGTTGCGTTTGTCTCTCATGATATGGGCTAAGGGTTTGGATGGTATCAATCTCCTTATCATTGTAGGAGTGTTCTGTCAGCTCGTCCCATTCATACTGATTGGAATCATCTGAATTTGCATCACTATCCCCTTGTAGTGTTTGAATTGTCTCCACTAGGCAGGCATTTTCTTTGGCTTTACCTTTACCTTTGTAGCCTAGGCCAGTCGTGTTTCTAGCCGAAGAAGAGGAAGAGGGTTGTATAGGTTCGATGATCCCCTCTTTTCTGAGGCCGATGGGGCCTTGTCCTTCATATCCCATCCTATGCAAGATGGTTTCACCTCGCCCATAGAGCTCTGTAGGGAGTTTGGGTGGATCTTGGGATGTGTTTTCTTCTTCGGCATAGAGCCATTGTAAGAGATCTCGCTCCTCTGATTCATCGGATAAGGTCCCCCACTTTACAAAGGGGTTTGCGGGAGTTGTAGGAGGAGCAGAGGGCTTTGGAAAATGTCCGGGTTGATGTTTGGGCTGGCCAAAGGAGCGAGGAGACAAGGGCATTTTTGCAAGGTTGAGGCTATGCTCAATCTGGTATTCCCCCACGCCATTTTCTTTTATGGTGATTTTCATTGGTTTGGGCTGTGAAGAGGAAGCTTCAGCAGTATGGTCTTGTGGCGGAGTGGGGGAGATATGGGCTCAGTTGTTGGGAATGACACATTCCGGTTTGGCTTGGAATGAGTTGCAATGCTGGTAGGGATCGGGGTCGCCGTGTATGGTGACCTGCTTGCCATCGTGTGGGAACTTTATGCATTGATGGTAGGTGGAGGGGACAGCTTTCATGGCATGGATCCATGGTCTCCCTAGTAGAATATTGTAAGCAAGCTCCCGATCAAGGACTTGGCACACCACATCTTTAATAACCGGTCCCACTTGAATGGGTAGGACAACCGTGTCCTTCGTGGTGCGCTCCTCCTCGTCATAGGCCTTGATGGTAATCTTTCTCCGCGGGTCCACTGCCTGTTCAGAGAACCCCAATGCAAGGACTAGCTTCAAAGTGCAAATATTCAAACCGGCACCCCCATCAATGAGAACCCTCTTGATGCGGTGCCTGTGTACGAATGTGACAATGTGCAGAGGAGTGTTGTGGGGTTGAGACATGGAAAGGTCGTCTTGTTCTGTGAATGATATGGAAGGGGAGGATGTCAAGTTACCCACCATGGTTTGAAACTTTTCTTGGGCTAGGTTAGTGGGGACAGTAGTCTCCACTAAGGCTTTCTCAAGAATCTCCTTATGAGAAGGAGATAGACGCAGGAGCTCCAATATAGAAATATGAGCCGGAGTCTTTTGCAATTGGTCGATGACATTATATGGGCGGGGGTTGGACGGAGACGGCGACGACCTTGGAGGAGTGGTGTTGATCGTGACTCTACCACTGCGGGTAATTATACTACAACCAGTTCCGTTAGGTCCTGGTTGTTGGTTGGGGGATATGACGTTGACTTGCGGAACATGCTCAGAAATGCAGTTAATGGTGTACTCAAAGGGAACGCTTGCATAGTTAGCATTACTCGACCCACTGTTCTGGTTTGGCCTGTTACGATTGTTGTCATTATTGTTATGACCATTGGAGTTGTTGCCATTTTGACCATTGTTGTGGTTGTAACCATTGTTGTGGTGGCCGCCGTTGTGATTGTTGTTATATGGCCGGTTGTGGTTTAGGAGAGGATCTCGGTAGGCCACATGAGATTCATTGGAGGTATGCTGTTGTGTTCCTCCCTGATTTTGGTCCAGTATATCTTGTATGACGTTCTTAAGACGGATGCAATTATTGGTTGTGTGCCCCGTTCCTCGATGATACTCACAATAGTCTGTGTCCTTCCAATAGGGAGGTTTGACTATAGGCTCATAGTCACTTGTTGGCGGTAGAGAAATTTCATTGTTAGCCAACAACTTCCTGAGAGCAGACTCTTGAGATTCTCCTAACGGTGTGAATTTTCTCCTTGGGTTCGAATTGAACCATGGTCTAGATTCCTGAGGGGGTGGCTTGTTGAGTACACCGTTATTTGCTTCTTCCTTAAGAGTGAATATGGGTTGTTGTTTAGGGGCTGCCGCCTTGGCATCCACTACTCCATCGTTGACCACATTCTTGTTCTTGGTCCAAAACTTTGACTTGTCAGTTGTGTAATTGGAAGGAGGCGTGTCCTTGTAGAGCTTGAGAGTTCCTTTAGCGATCATAGCTTTCTCAATGAATAGCCCCATTTCGATGACTTTGGTGAATGAGGTAGGGCATTGTATCTGAATCTGATAGCTAAGATCGGGATTCAAATTGTGGACAAACATTTCCAATAGTTGTTTCTTAGGCATGTCGTAAGAACACTTGCTAGCTAGCTATCGCCATCGTTGTAAGAAGGTGGTGAAAGACTCACCACCTTTTTGTTTGGTGTTGCATAGGTCTAG
The DNA here is from genome assembly GCA_027924645.1 of Cunninghamia lanceolata. NCBI lineage: Eukaryota > Viridiplantae > Streptophyta > Pinopsida > Cupressales > Cupressaceae > Cunninghamia > Cunninghamia lanceolata. The sequence continues at coordinate 6,872,706 of BSBN01001222.1, forward strand.
CATAGATACTTCGTGTTCTATGTTGTAAGAGAAGTGCGTTATGAATTTATTGACAAGTTCATCAAAAGTTTTGATTCCAGGTGGAAGACGCGAGAACCACTCCATAGCCTGACCCCCTAAAGATCTTGGGAATAGTCTCATTAAGTAGGTCTCGTTGTGAGCTACTTCTAAACATGCTGCAGTGAATTCCCTGATATGATCTCTAGGATCCCCCTTCCCTTTGTATTTATCAAATTTCGGGATTCCGAACTGAAAGGGGAAAGGTTTCATGACTATACTTCTGTCAAAGGGGTACGGTGCTATATCTTCCAAGGAGTAGTTCTTGGAACTAGTGCCGATCTTAAGGTTGGAGATTTCCCGCTGGAGACTCTCAATTTGTTGTCTCACATCCGCTATAGGAGTATTTTGATCTATTTGTTTTCCGCTTGTATTGGCCTGGGGGACCGTGTCATTTGTGCCTCTCTCATGTGCCTTTGGGACCGTGTCATTTGTGTCCCTCTCATGTTCATTGTCTGCATTTTCCCTGATGGAGCTAATGTCAAAGTCTGCGAGGAGTTTGAGTCCGAGACTAGCAAGATGATGGAAATACTTGGTGGGATCCTCAAGGAGTACTCGCTCCACTAGGCGTTGGAATTTGCTATCTTGCATGTGTGCCACTAATTCTTCACGAGAAAATTCTTCATCATCATCGTGTGGTGGGGCGATGTGATCGGAAGGGTCGGCCATTTCAGTTAGCTTGTTGTACTGGGATCGAGTAAGAACCATGCAAGGTGGGGTGGGACGGAATGGACGAGGATTAGAAATTTTGGCAAGATGCCGACTAAGACTGTAATGAATGGGATATCTAGGACAAGACTTGGACAAAGGGTTCTCTCGCTCAATGACCTCAGGCAAGACGGTTGACACAAGACTCTAGCCACTAGCAAGGGTAGTCGATACCAGTCTCACTGTGTAGGGCTGAGTCGTCCAACAAGACTACTAGCAAAAGGTACTGTGACCTACTAGGCTTACGTGAACTCACTAAAGAAGGACCTATGTCGAATCGGTATGGGACAGAATGACGATGGGGTAAGAGTGACCAGGACAGAAGGTGATGGGGACGACCGTCGAAAGAGAGAGAAACGGGTGAAATGTGTGAAAGTTGACTGCAAGGTTGATTCTGACCTCGAAAAATGGAACTAGGCTGAAATGGGTACTCCGAACAGCTGACGAAAATTTCTCAAAAATAGAGCAGATGCTCACTGTCACACATGCGCAGAAACAAATGCGCAGCAAGAATACGTAAATGCGCAGTAAGTCGTAGTATAAGCGCCGCTCTGGTGTGGTATGTATGCGCGGTAACAGTATGCAAATGCGCAGCAGAAAAGTATATGCGCAGCAGGTCGACGTATATGCACAGCAAGTCGCTGTAAAAGCGCAGCAGAACAGAGTATATGCGCAGCAGAAAGTACAAAAGCACCGTAAGTCGGTACAAAAGCGCAGCAAGTCTCTGTATATGCGCCGCAGAAATAGATATATGCGCAGTTCTGGTATTTTGGGGCAAATTTTTGGGATTTTTCTCTGTTTTTAGGTATTTTTTGGCTGGAATAAGTCTTCCTGATATGATTTTATGAATTAATTTAGCAAGAAAACACAGCAAGCACAAAGAATGTTTTGTAGTTTTTCATTGTTTTTTTTGTAGTTTTTTTTGACTCTATTTTGGACAAAAGCAAGTACAAAATCCTAGGCGAGAAATGGATTATAAGGGATTTGGGCCACTAAAACAAGAGGTTTGTAATTCGGGCAACCGTTCAAGTGGTTACACATGCGGCGGCGCTACTCTCCGTTATGGAGTCTCCCAGCCTCACAGGGTTGCGCCTGAGAGGGTTTTGGGGGAGGTTGGCCGTCGGTGTAACATAACAGCACTCGTTGCAGGAGGTTTTCACCTCAAGCACAATTTATTTTAAGTGGCTCGGTAGGGCTTGGCGTTAGCCTGTTACCACTCAGGGTCGTTCCCGCTTGGACAAGCGTGCATCCAAGGGCAGGCCCCTCCTAAAGGTTAGACAAGTAGAATGACAAGTCTGGCATTCTGATCACCCAGAAGAGGGGAGAGCATAAGCCTATTGTCATTCGCAAACACAGAATACACTGATTTAATCCACCCTAGTTAAAAAGATAAAAACTAAATGGGCTAAGCTAGTCAAACAAAACTTTGAAGTGATTTTGACAATATTGCAGTGGTTCAATTTTAAGTCCCAGAAAGCAGTTGTGAGTCCAATTTTAAATCCATGTTGCGCGAGATTGTTAACTTTGAAATTCAGGTCTCACGATATAGCAATGGTTCATTTTAACTCGAGAATGCAGTTGTGAGTTCAATTTTAAGTCCACGTTGCACGAGATTGTTAACTTTGAAATTCAGGTCTCACGATATAGCAATGGTTCATTTTAACTTCAGAATGCAGTTGTGAGTTCAATTTTAAGTCTTAGATAGCAATAACTTGGAAGTTTGTTTGCAATGCAAGCATGAAATAAACAAGTTTACTTCCTCCCTAATTAAGACTAGATGAAGATTTGTAATGAACAGCCATTTTACTCTTTCCCAAAAAAAATGAAAGGTGAGCTAGTTAGATGCAACTACATGTAACTGAACCCGAGCCTAACCTGCAAAACCGCTCCAGCAAACACCTGCAAAAGGGTTAGCGTTAGCAAAATACCTTAGAAAAGAACCAAAACCTGAGTCAGTTACAAATGCGCAGCTTCAGTGATCAGATGCGCAGAAGTAATCAACAGAAGCGCAACATTAACGAATGCGCCGTAAAAATGAACAGATGCGCCGTTAAAATGAACAGATGCGCAGTTTTAACGTATGCGCAGCAACAGTCGTCATAAGCGCTGTAACAGACAAGGGATGCGCCGTTTTAACGTATGCGCAGCAATATTATATGAAAGCGCAGCAAAAATCAACAAATGCGCGTTTAAACAAAAGCGCAGCAACAGTACATAAAAGCGCCGTTACAGTCAACAAATGCGCAGTTTTACAAAAGCGCCGTAATAGTCTTCAAAAGCGCCGTAAAAATGAACAGATGCACCGAAAGAACCTGTGCGTGACTCTGCGGGGTCTGTACGGAACCTGCTTTCAAAAAAGCTCAAAAATGGTAAAATAAAGGGGCAACGGCCCCACGGTGGGCGCCAAAAATGTGAGGGTAAAATAGTGCATCAATCAAATGAATAACAGATGACCCAAACATCAACAGAATAGAGAAACAAAGAAGATTCAAGTAAACAAAGCAATGAACAAACACAGCAAACCTCTTCCGTTTCGAAACTTCTGTTGTTCGCCTATCACGAATCGTCCTTTCGCAGATGAGATGAGCCCTCAGAGAGTGCAATCTTTTAAAAGCTGTTGGAGGAAGTCGATGGTGAACGGCTGTGGTGTGATATGCAATGAAGGTGAGCTCCAATGCAACAATGGTGATCTCAAGCTTGTAGATGACAAATGGGTGCCAAAGGCGCGCTGGTGATATTTCTGCAGAGTAACGATGTCAAAAGCCTGGATGATTAGAATGAAGGGATGAAGCTTCATTTATAGACCCGGAGGAATAGGAATCAACGGTTGAGAGAAGATATGAAGATCAACGGTTGAGGATGGTTGAGGAATGTGCAACCAGTGGAAATGTGACAAGTGTCCCAGCTCCATCATGAAAGGTGGGATGTGACAAAACTGATTGGAGAGTTAACTCCCTTGACTGGTCTGTTAACAGAATTGATTGATCAGTTAGAAGAGTGGATTGTGGAACTAACTGGATTGATTGAGGATTTGACTCAACTGACAGGTTAGTTAACAGACCTGATTGATTGGTTAACTGACCTCTGATTGGAGAAGAAATAGGCCATGTGGGTGAGGGAAAATAAGATAATTAAATATTAAATATATTTAATTACATGTGCAACCTGATGAGGTGGACAAGGTGAGGTGGAAAAGGTGAGGTGTAAAGGTGATGTGGATTTTTGAATTTAGAACTTTAGGATAGAGGAATTAGGCTTAATTAAATAATTTATAATTATTTAATTGTGAAGGACAAATGGAAGGATTTTAATTAAATAAATAGAATTTATTTAATTATGGAACAGTGAATCGATTAAATAAATTTAGAGTATTTATTTAATTAATAGAAGAAGGGAATAAATATTTAGAATATTTATTTAGAATGATTTGTGTCATTTTTAGGCGTATACAGTGTGTTTGTTTGTATGTTTTGGATGGCCTTCACATCGAGGACACCATCATTGAGGGTGTTTTTGTTTTACCCTAAAAGTGGGGTTTTTCATTGGAGAGGGTGTTATTGTTTGTGTTGGAGGTGTTGTTGTTGTTGTTGTTCTTGTTGTCATTATTGTAAATTTTGATAGCCCCCTTTGTGATGAGGGCTCTCTCTATGGTTATTCATTTATCTATGACCTCCTCAAAGGTTGATGCGCATTGGATTTGTAAGTGGAATCCCATTTCTTGGTTTAAATTAGTCACAAACATAGTGACTAATTGTTTCTCGGGAATAGGCCAAGGGAGCTTCTTTGCCAGGTTTCTCCACCTTTGTAAAAAGGCAGCGAAGGATTCCCCGTTCTTTTGTTTGGTGTAGCAAAGGTTGGTCATGGATATTTCATGTTCAAAGTTATAGCAAAAATGATTTGCAAATTTCTCCGCAAGCTCATGGAATATTTTGATACCGGGTGGAAGATGAGCAAACCATTTGGCAGCTTGACCACCTAGGCTTCTAGGAAAGAGTCTCATTAAATATGTATCATCGTATGAGACCTCTAGGAAAGCAATGTAAAACTCCCTACAGCATTCCCTGGGGTCCCCTTTCCCTTTGTATTTGTCAAATTTTGGTATTTCAAAATTTTTAGGGATGGGTGGCATGGGAATAGTTCTATAAAATGGATATGGGCAAATATCTTCAAAGGAATATTGTTTTCTAGTGTTCCCATGTTGCATGTCGTCAACCTTTTAGATCAAGTTTGCACAATGCTAGATAAATCTTGGGATAGTGGAGGTTGTGGTATGTGTGATTGTTGATGGATCAGTTGTTGGAGGAAATGGGGGATTTGTTGATGTTGAGGTGGGTTTTGGTTTTGATTTTGTTGGGTTTGATGTTGTTGATAGGCAAGGAGTTGTTGCATGACATGTGGTGAAATTTTTTGTTGGTTAGGATTTTGAATGGAAGATGACACAACAGGTGGTTATGAGATAGGTGGATGAGAGATGAGGGGTTGTGTGTATGTGGAGTTAGATAAGGGGTTGTTGCATGGATTGGTATTTGGTGTTTTATAGGGTGGTTGGGAAAATAATTATGTTATGAAGGATATGGTGTTGGCATCAATTTGGGGTACACTCATGGAAGCATTCGTATATGTGGTATTGTTAGGGATGTTGATGGTAATTTGGGGAGTGGATGTGGTTACGTTTGACATTGTTGTGGATGAGGAAGTGGGTTTTGTGATGGTGTTAGATGAGGATGGTTGTGGAGAGGTGGGTATGGACACACCATTTTGAATGAGGAATTCAATATATCTATTTGGATCTGACTTTAGGACTCTATCTAGTATGTCCATGGAATCGGTGTCTTGCATGAAGTCTAAGACATCTTAGTCCACATTATTGATGTTGGTTGGGAAACCTTGTGATTGGATTCCAAAAGGATTTATCATAGCATTGGCATCAAGGGATGATTGTTGTTGGATTGTAGGGATATTATTGTGGTCGGTGTTAGGCATCCCAAAAGTTACTCTATAAGATTCCATGTCTCCTTGTTTCTCTTAGCTTGGGACCCTGTCAAAGGCATACAATGGATTGGGTGTGAATTTATTTGATGTTGGAAAGATGGATAAGGGCTATTGACCTTAGAGAATTGATTTCAAAATATTGGACCCAAGGATGAGAGGTAGTGAATAAGATATGGATGAGGGCTTAGCCTTAGAGAATGAATCTAAAAGTATTAGACCCAAGGGTGGGATGATTTTGGATAAGTGACCTTAGAGATTGGACCTCAAAGGACCAAATGTAAATGGATGGATAGATGATAAAAAGGTAAATAGGTTTGGGGGTGGCAATAAGATGAGGAAGATTGATTATTAGAAGAGATACTTAGGACAAATTTGGAAGATGATGATTTTGGGGATGGATGGATTAAAGTATACTTGGGACAATTGAAAATTGGCCAAGGAAAAGGATGTTGGATAAATTTGATGATGTTAAAAGGATGATCAAATCAAGAGAGAGATCAAATAAGTCTAGATCTTTTTATTTCAAAAGGATGTTCTCTTCTTACTTAAGGTAGACTAATGACCTTAAGCAAAAAGAGAGAGGGATTATTTCTCTTGAGGGTAGACTAATGACCTCCAAGAAAAATGGGATACCTTAGAATCTATCAACTTAGGAGTTGTTTAGGCTCCTAAATTAATTTATCTAAGGGCTAATTTACAAGAGAACTTAAGGTAGACAAAGTCTTAAGTACCCTATAAATTAGAAGATGATGAGATCTAGACTTAGTTTTGCACAAATTTGATTTGAGGGACACTTTGGATGTTGGTTTGATTTTAGATTTTGGATATTGATGATTGATGTTGCTGATAGGTTTGGATAGATTTGATTTTGGATAAGGTTTGATGATGGATGAGGGTGAGAATAATTTAAACTAGGACTAGAGTTAGACTAAGGCTAAAGTTGGATGGGGGATAATGAATTTGAATAAGGGTTTATGAAAACCCTTATGGAAATGGAAGGAAAGATTTGGAATATGACAATTGATTTAGTGATAGAATATGGTCAAGGGTCTAATATAAAAGTGATGTTTCTCTAAGGTCTAGATGAAATGATGTGGATAGACTTGGACAAAGGTTGTGGATGGAAATGCACGATCAAGGGTTGGACTCAAAAAATGGAGGATTTGATTTTTGGTGATTTCGGCAAGGTGCCTGGATGCTAAGGTTAAATGAAGCTTAAGGATTTGGGCATAAATCAGAGGATGCATTTTGGATATGGTCTACAAATAGCACTTATGTAGAGCAATATGGCGCTGAAAAAATGAGGAATGGCACTGACACAGATGGAAATGGTGCTAATTGACTGGTGAATGGCACTACATGAATGGCATTGACAGGTGAATTTATAGCACTAAACAAAGAGTGTATAGTGCTAAATGGTCAGCAATGTTAGGGCTTGACTAGGTTTTTGGTCAATTTGGCCTTTTTTGGATGATTGGCTCAAACTTTGGATTTCAAAGGCTCAAAGATCTGATTTCAAAAGGTTTAAATGTTTGATTTTCAAAGGATCAAATGATTTTGGATGAAGTTGATAAGGTTCCTTGGCAAGTACATAAATCAAACAAGAGAGCACAATGGCTTTTTGACTCAAGGTGGACTCTGGATAAATTGGCTTGTATGGGTTTCAACAAGAAGACACACCAAGCACATGAACAATCATAACACTAGTCAAGTGGGAGTATCATACCTTGTAGATCTTATGAAGTGGCTGTGGGTCAATCTCAACTCAAAGTGAACTGAGATTCTCACCCCCACTAATACCTTTGGTGCTATAGCTTGGATAGATAGGGAAAGCAAGGTCATGGACCACCTTACCCCCCTTACCAATGAGACTTTCATCTTGCCCAAGGTAATGCCTATCTCAAGTATAATGGTACAGTGAGCATCTTGCCCTCCTTTGCAGTAGTACACTACAAGGTATGATGGCCAAAAGGTCTTAATCTAGGATAGTACAGGCTTCTAGGGAGTCCTCTTCATACACAAGGTACATGAGGCACAAGACCATGAACACTAGTCCATTGAAGGGATGTGGCACCAAGTGGTTAAGAAAATGCCACTTCACCTTGTGTCCAAAATCACCCAGGGCCCCAAGTTTGTCCCAATGACAATGCAACTAGATTAGGGTAAAAGTTTCCTTCTCTCCCCATTTGATATACTCTCCTGGTACATGTGGTTGAAGTCATCGCTTGGGGTGATGAAATCCCCAAGTAGGCCTCCTAAGAAGAAATTGTCCCTTGCTTTTGATCACCCGATAATGCACTAGGTGCAAGGAGAGTGTAGTTTCAAGATAGACAACTGAGAGGGGGGTTGAATCAGTTGTCTCAAAACTTTCCTTTTATTAACCACTTAAATCCTTCTTGTAATTTAGTAGCATAATAAATCAATCATGGAAACACAATGCAATAATTCAAGAGCAGAAACACATTAACACATATGACACCAAGATTTTAACGTGGAAAACCCAGTTAAGGGATAAACCACGGGGTGACTAACCCAAGATTGTATTCTTTGTTAAAAGAATAAGAGGAACAAAATGGCACATACCAATTAGGGCTCACTAGCTGAGCACACTGCTCACAAGAGGGCCACTTCCTATAGGAGACACATTGTCTACAAAATAATGACTATTACATACTTGAACTGAAGAATAGCATCTTCACCATGCTTGAGTTAGTTCCATTTAAGTTCAATACTTCTGCTCTATTTTTCGTTCTTCTGCTCTCTACCACACTCTCATCTTCTCTGCGATGCCATTGAAATGACTTCACAACTCTTATTTATGCAAGACATTGACTTTGGGATAATCATCAAAGTCGGCACACTTTATTTTATTATAGAACAAATACACAAATACAATCTTGACTTATTACAAAAGACTTCATGTGAATCACCACTCTGTCGGCCACACATATCTGGGACTTCAATCTTCTTTGAGGAACACACCATCCTTCACAGAACATCTTCAAGATCATCCGCAAGATGTGTAAATCATCTGGTCGGCCATGTTGAGGAAGAACATCATCATCTGGAAGTAATTCTTCAATTATGAGCTTAATATTCAATGTGGACCACCAACACAAACTGGACACAATCTAGAGATCCCCACAAGCTTGTCTGATTCACCAAGAACATCCACACCACTTCTGATAATTGAACTCATTCTCTTCTTCATCAGGAATCTTAAGAACATAGTCTGTCATCACTGTCATATTAAAATAGATGCTTGCGGACCTCCAGACCACGAACCAATTAAGTTGTCAATTCTCATTGACTTCCTAAGCACTCCACCAAATCCGTAGAACAAGATATTGTATTTCTGGATCTTACCGGACCTATTTGTGTCAATCTGTCACCTCTGAACATCTATCAAAACCAGTTTCACTCATATGGCCATAACTTCTTCAAATATTCATGTGGACCTCTCAAATCTTTACTGGATCACCTTTAGACACATATGTACAAACCCTTTGATGTGCATCCTCTGATCTTCATCTTAGCTGGGATCTTTACTTCATAGAGCTTCATTGTCTTCACTATTCTTCTCTATTTCTGATAGGACTAATTTTCTCAATATCCTCAGCACAGAACTCATCCAATCCTTGGCATTAATGCAACAAGAGTATGTTGACATCAATGACAACACCGGTTAGGCCCGTACTTGCAACAATCTCCCCCTTCGTCATTGATGGCAACATATGATGTGAAAAATTATTTTAACCATCAAGACAAGAATTTCTCCTTACTGACTGACATAGCTCCCACTATCAACAAAAACCATTCAAATGTGTTCTCTTCCCTTATTGCTCCCCCTTTGATCAGCAACCACTTTTTGTTTTTCACATGTCTTCTCTCCCCCTTTGACATCAATGACAAAGGTCACATACTTTCATCAATCTTTTGGATCATACAAGCTGTTCCCCCTGAATAGCAACTTCCTAACATCAATCCAGACCACAAGATATGACTCTGAGATCCTCTGGATTGATGCACATCAGTACACCTTAATTCAGAACTGGAGGGATAATAACCCCTAACTTCTCCCTGAGATACTCAAAAGAGTCCTTAGGTAGAGGTTTAGTAAAGATGTCTGCAATCTGATCTTTAGAAGGCACAAACTCCAATCTGACTTCACTCTTGTTCACTTGCTCTCTCAAAAAGTGAAACTTGATGGATATATGTTTTGTCTTTAAATGTAACACTAGATTTTTTGATATATTTATTGCACTTTAATTATCATAGAAGATTGTGATAGGTTCCTCATACTCCACTCTGATGTCTCTTAGCATTTGCTTCATCCACAATACTTGAGTGCAACTTCTTGCTGCTGCAATATATTCTGCTTCTACAGTGGATAGAGATATTGCCTCTTGTTTCTTTCTTAGCCAAGAAACCAATCTTTTCCCTAAAAAGAATGCTCCACCAATGGTACGCTTCCGGTCATCCACATCTCCTGCCCAATCCGCATCTGTATATGCACGGAGAGAGAAATCATGATCTCTAGGATACCACAAACCATACTTAACTATTCCTTTTAGATATCTGCGAATCCTCTTAATTGCCATGACATGAGATTCTCTAGGATCAGCTTGGAATCTGGCAACAAGACCAACACCATTCATAATGTCAGGTCTAGTTTGAGTAAGATACAATAGTCCTCCAATCATTGACCTGTAGTTTTTCTAATCAGCCTTAGGAGAGTCATCATCTTTGCTCAGTTTACATTTGGTTGCCATGGGACTATTCATTGGTTTTGAGTCTTCCATCCCAAATTTCCTCAATAATTCTTTCACATATTTGGTTTGTGAAATGAAGATTCCTTTCTTTGTTTGAGTGATTTGCAGACCCAAGAAGAAATTCATTTCCCCAAACATAGACATCTCAAATTCACTTTTCATTTGATTTACAAAAGTTTTGCACATACTATCTCTTCCTCCAAAAATAATATCATCAACAAATACTTCAACAATCATGATATTTTCATGATCAATTTTGAAGTACAAGTTACTATCAGCCATACCTTTGTTGAAACCAATCTTCAAAAGATGCTTATCCAGTCTTTCATACCAGGCTCTTGGGGCTTGTTTAAGTCCATACAGTGCTTTCTTCAACTTGCAAACCATATCACCATGATTAGACAATTGAAATCCATCCGGTTGCTCAATGTATACCTCTTCTTCCAAATCACCATTTATGAAGGCAAACTTGACATCCATTTGATATACTTTGAAATCCTTGAAGGAAAAAAAAGGAAGAAATAATCTAACTACTTCAATTCTTGCCACCGGAGAAAAAGTTTCTTCAAAGTCAATTCCTTCTACTTGAGAATAACCTTTACAGACCAATTTGGATTTGTTTTTGACTACTTCACCATCTTCATTTAGTTTATTCAGGAAGACCCATTTTGTTCCAATCACATTTTTGTTTCTAGGTCTGGGAACAACATCCCAAGTGTGATTTTTCTCAATCCGTATCAACTCTTCCTTCATTTCTTTAGTCCAACTTTCATCATTGCATGCTTCACTTACTATTTTTGGTTCAATTTTTGAAATCAGACAATACTTTTCTGAGTCTTGAGCAATCTTTCTTCTTGTTTGAACACCTTTTCTTTTATCACCTATGATCTGATCTTTAGATTGATTCAGTCTTGCATACCTGGGAGTTTTGGGAATTTCTTGCACTTCTATTTCTTGGACAGGTTCATTCAAACTTATCTCTTCTTCCTGTATTTCAAGATTCTCTGGATCAGTCTGGGTCTAAATTTCAGAGGGGGCTTGGACTTCTTGAACCAAAACATAATTCTAATCATCTTCTTCATATTCATAAAACCTTGAGGGTTTTTCAATACCTTCATCAACCTTCACATTTGTACTCTCTATAATCTTTCTCAATCTCTTGTTATAAAACCAGTATGCTTTGCTTTGAGTAGAATAACCTAAGAATATTCCTTCATCACTTCTAGCATCAAATTTGCCAAGGTCTTCATCTCTTTTAATGTAACATTTGCTACCAAAGACTGAAATACTTCACAGTGGGAATGATGCCAAACCAGAGTTAATAAGGGTTCTTATCAGTATTGTTTTTGATTTGTACTCGATTAAGAGTATAGACAGTAGTGCTTACAGCTTCCCTCCAATAGATCTGAGGAACATTTGCTTCCATCATCATGGTTCTAGATGCTTCCTGGATGGTTCAGTTCTTTCTTTCCACTACTCCATTCTGCTGTGGAGTCCTTGGAGCAGATAACTATCTTTTTATTCCATGTTTCTCACAGAATTCTATGAAATCTCTAGATGTGAATTCTCCACCTCTATCAGACCTGAGACATTTGATGTTTAATCTGGTTTCATTCTCTACCATAGCTTTGAATATTTTGAATTTCTCAAGAGCCTCAGATTTTTCTTTCAGAAAAGTCACCCACATCATCCAGGAGTGGTCATCAATTAATAACATGAAGTATCTATCACCTTGCAAACTCCTAATTCTTGCCAGTCCACATAGATCAGTATGTACTAAGTCCAACAATCTAGTAGAATATTTTTCCTTACTTTTGAATGTGACTCTTCTTTGCTTACCCAATTGACATTTTTTGCACAAACTATTAGTAGGTTTCACCAGTCTAGGAAGATCTCTTACAGCCTGAGTGTTGCTTATCTTGATGATATTATCAAAATTCACATGACACATTCTCCTATCCCACAACCAACTCTGATCAATTTGAACAAATAAACAACTTTTGCCAGTACCAACCAAGTGGAAGATGTTACCTTTTGTTTGAGTACCGGATGCAATCTCTATTCTAGAACTTTCAAAGATCTTACATTTTCCATTTTTGAATCAGAGATCATAGCTTTTGTCCACCAACTATCCAACACTGAGAAGATTGTGCTTCAGACCTTCAACATACAGTACATCACTAGTTTTGTTCTTTCCATCAAAGGAAATAGTTCCTCTACCTTTGATTCTGCCAATAGAATTATCACCAAGTTTTACAACTCCTTCATATCTTTCCAAATCTATGAACTTATTTTTGTCACCTGTCATATGGTGAGAGCATCCACTATCAATGACCCAATCATCCTTTTCTTCAACTTGGGCAGCCAGGGCTCTTTCTATCATTTTATGATTAACAGATTCAGAGGGCATTGGATCTTCTTCCTTGATGGCAATAAACACCTAGTCACTTCTGGATTTGTTTCCTATCAATGATTCATCATTTGTTACTCCATCATCATCATCTTCATGAACATAGTAACACTTCTTTTGAAATCTTGATCTATTAGGGTTTTGCCTAGAAAATCTTTTCGGACACCTTGAGGCAAAATGACCAATATTATTGCAGTTAAAACATTTGAAAGGCAATTTTCCTTCATACTTACCGGATCCTCTTGGCAATCTCTTTGCAATGAGGGATTCAAGTTGTTCAGTTTCTAATTCATCCTCTTCCAGATCTTTTCTTACTTTCTCATACCAAGATGATTTTCTTGAGGAACTTTATCCTAGATCATATCTATGTTTGCCTTTTGTAGAGGCACTAGCTTTGAATGCAGATTTAGTCTTGGGAAGTGCATCACCAAACTCAGCTAACTCGAATGCAGATATCTTACCAACCAATTGATCCCTTGTGATAGTTGTTAAGGATCTGATTTCCTCAATAGTAGCAACTTTGTGTTTATAAGTAGGAGGTAAGGATCTGAGAACTTTAGCAACAATTCCATCTTCATCCAGGATTCCACCAGCACATCTGATGCCACAAACAAGCTCATTTACTTTTGTCATGTAAGAAGTGATATTCTCATCTTCACTCAACTTTAAGTTTTCAAACTTTCCTTTCAGACTTTCTAGCTTGGCACACTTAACATATTTGTCTCTTTCATATAGATTTTCAAGTTTTGTCCAAATTTCATAGGCAGTCTTCAAACTCATAACATTTGTCAGCTCTGAATCAGACAAGGCACTCAGTAGGGCTTCTTTAGCTCGAAGATTATTCTCTGCCTCTCTGATTTCATTTAGAGTTGTAGGACCATTTGTTGGGGGAACATATTTAATTGAGGTTATGTTCCAATACTGATATCCCATGCATTGTATGTGACATTCCATGCGGCTTTTCCAGGTAGTGAAGTTTGAACCATCAAACCTTGGACTGTCCTTCTTGTAGGTCGACATTCTGGATCTCTCAAGCAGTTAAGCTTCTTCTAGAGGAACTTGGCTCTGATACCAATTGTTAGTCTCAAGACAGACAACTGAGAGGGGGGCTGAATCAGTTGTCTCAAAACTTTCCTTTTATTAACCACTTAAATCCTTCTTGTAATTCAATAGCATAATAAATCAATCATGGAAACACAATGCAATAATTCAAGAGCAGAAACACATTAACACATATGACACCAAGATTTTAATGTGGAAAACCTGGTTAAGGGAAAAACCACAGGGTGACTAACCCAAGATTGTATTCTCTATTAAAAGAATAAGAGGAACAAAATGGCACATGCCTATTAGGGCTCACTGCCTGAGCACACTACTCACAAGAGGCCTACTGCCTACAAGAGACACACTATCTACAAAATAATGAGTATTACATACTTGAACTGAAGAATAGCATCTTCACCATGCTTGAGTCAGTTCCATTTAAGCTCAATACTTCTGCTCTACTTTTTGCTCTTCTCCTCTCTACCACACTCTCATCTTCTCTGTGATGCCGTTGAAATGACTTCACAACTCTTATTTATGCAAGACATCGACTTTGGGATAATCATCAAAGTTGGCACACTTTATTTTATTACAGAGAAAATACACAAATACAATCTTGACTTATTACAATAGACTTCATGCAAATCACCACTCTGTCGGCCACACATATCTAAGACTTCAATCTTCTTTGAGGAACATGCCATCCTTCACAGAACATCTTCAAGATCATCCGCAAGATGTGTAAATCATTCGGTCAGCCATGTTGAGGAAGAACATCATCATCCGGAAGTAATTCTTCAATTACGAGCTTAATCTTCAATGCAGACCACCAACAAAACTGGACACAATCTAGAGATCCCCACAAGCTTGTCCGATTCACCAAGAACATCCACACCACTTCTAATAACTGAACTCATTCTCTTCTTCATCCAGAATCTTAATAATATAGTTTGTCATCACTGTCATATTAAAATAGATGCTTGCGGACCTCCAGACCATGAACTAATTGAGTTGTCAATTCTCATTGACTTCCTAAACACTTGACCAAATCCACAGAACAAGATATTGCATTTCCAAATCTCACCAGACCCATTTGTGTCACTCTGCCACCTCTGAACATTTACCGGAACCGATTTTAATCATATGGCCATAACTTCTTCAAATCTTCATGCGGACCTCTCAAATCTTTACTGGATCACCTTTAGACACATATCTACAAACCCTTTGATGTGCATCCTCTGATCTTCAACTTAGATGGGATCTTCACTTCATAGAGCTTCATTGTCTTCACTGTTCTTCTTTGTTTCTGATATGACTAATTTTCTCAATATCCTCAACACACAACTCATCCAATCCTTGGAATCAATGCAACAAGAGTATGTTGACATCAATGACAACACCGGTTAGGCCCATACTTGCAACAGGGAGAGCATACACAATAAAGACAACCCCTTCAGGAAAACACTTAAAAATCATGTAAAATATTTTAATGTAGACTTTTGATCCCCAAGATTGCCCTAAGGTGTGAGGGGAGAGCATACGTCTTACAATCAAATCAAACACGACATACAAATGTTAATGCTCACTACACTAGTTTAGTGCCACTAAAGTAGTATAGAAAAAAAATCTTGGACTATCGAAAACCTGCAACAAATATGTCAGTAGTTTACAAATAATCTTGGGCAAACGTTTTGGTACCTACAAACAACTTGTTAATCCCTTGCACATATCTCAAGATTTTGTTAGAAAAATAGCACTAAGATAGAATAGAATAGCGTTAAAACAAAGATTAATGGCACTGAAAAAGACTTAAATAGCTCTAAAAATAGTGAAATGGCGCTAAGACATCATAAAATGGTGCTAAAACAGTTAGTTTCAATGTTTAAACAAAGAAAGATAGCAAATATACAAATAAAAATAGTGCTAAACAATAACAAAATGGCACTACAGTAACACATAGCACTAAACCAGTGGAAAATGGTGCTAAAATAGTTTTACCTCTATTTACTTGTCTATCAGTAGATTTTATGGCACTAGTTTGGGAGGATATGGTGTTGAATCGGGGAAAACTACTAAACCTGCACAAAATAACTTGAAAACTTGCACCAAATGTTGTTAAGAGATGTTAAAAAGTTGCAAAATCGGTCTACTATCCAAAACATAGTATTTTGTGAGAAAAAAACTAGATTAGATGAAAAAAGAAGATGAAATGAGACTAAGCTAGCTTTCCTAAACATATTTCACCAAAAATTTTGGAATTAGGACCCCTTAGCTTTGTTAAAACCTATCAAAAAACAGAGACCAAAAAGCCACAACTAATGATGAAAAACAAGAATCTGCAATAAAAAATTTTCAAGCCAAAAAAAGTTAGCACAATCGCCCAAAAATAGTTCTACAATAGTCAAGAATAGCACTAATATAGGTGGATATAGCACTAAAACAGAGAGTTATAGTACTAATCCGCAAGGATATAGCTCACTACTATGTGAAGATACCGCACTAAATGGACCTGCTCATCAAGAACCTTCACAAAAACACTTGAAAAAGAAGTTAGTTTGGACCATGGGGTCCCACCGGGTGTGCCAAATGAAGATGAAGGAAAGCAACAAGGGAAAATAACAAAACCAAATGCATAACACAAGTGATTATACCTTGAAGATCTCCCTCACTCCTTGATAAGGTTGAGGAGCTTGCACCCTTTGTTGGCAAGAGACACTATATGGATTCATGGTTGTTGTCATTGATGGCAACAAAGGTCATCCCACATATCCGCAAGTCATGATGTGTCTCTACCGGAAGTCAGAATAAAGAATGTTGTGGTCCGGTGAACAAGAACAGAGCATGTGGCAAGGTCCGACAGATTGGTCCGGATCTCTCAGAGGAAGTGTCTTGGTGCAGTGCGGATTTGGGGAAGTCAAGAGGACTACCTTGAGTGGTATATTCCAAGGATTTAGCCTCCGGTGATGGACAAGGAAAAAGATATGAATGGTTGAGTACCGGATTCCTGAGAGATAGTGAAAACAGAGGAAGAACTAACTGACAGAGTATCAGACTGCTTTCCGGATGTGTTACTGTTGATGACAGAGGTTGTGAAGGCATGAATCATGTTTGGCCGACATGATTAATGATATCTACAAGTATATGCTTGATCCGCATTGCTTGGTGAGGAAGGATTCAGCCGACAGAACAAAAGTTTGTAAGAAACTAGACTGTTCCGGATGCCAACTAGAAAGGTGATGAAATTACTTGTGCGGATATATATAGAGGATGGATTTAGTTGTGAAGGGCATGATGGTGTGAAGATATATGCGAATAAGTCCAGAACAGAGCAGAGGTTGCAAAAAGGATCCGGTATGTGAAAGATAGCAGAATAAAGAACAGAGGAAAGATGAAGTGCAGCAGATCAGTGTACTGAGCCTAACCAGAACTGAACTCCAGCATATGCAGATGCTTCCAATCAGTTCAAGACTGTGATTCTTATCACTTTGTAGATAGTGTGTCTTCTTGTAGGCAGTGGGCCTCTTGTGAGCAGTGTGCTCAGGCAGTGAGCCCTAATTGGCAAGTGCCATTTTTGTAATCTCCTATTCTTCTAACAGAGAATAATTTTGGGTTAATCACCCCGTGGTTTTCTCCCTTAATAGGGTTTCCACGTCAAAAATACTGTGTTATGTGTTTCTTATTTCATGTTAATGTTTTAGTGTTTGATTCAATGCTGCATCAATTAATAAGAAAGTTCAAAAAGGGAAATAATTAGGATAACTGATTCACCCCCCCCCTCTCAGTTATCAACAATTGGTATCAGAGCTAAGTTCCTCCTAATAGAGCCTAACAGCTTGAGGAAGATCTGGGATTTCAAATGGATGCATATGGTTTAAGGGAGCAACTCAAGACTGCTCTTGAGGATCTTGAACAGTCAAATTCTGAAGTCAGTGAATTAAAGGAAAGACTCAAACAGGCTGATGAATTCATGAGAGAATTAAAAGACAAATTAAGTCTCTCTATGAAAAAGAGAAAGGAGCTGCTCCAACAGTTGGCAAGACAAAGTGAAGAAAGCAATACAAATGAAGAATTGACTGAGCAAACCAAGTTATGTGAAAAGTTATCAAAAGAAGTCATTATGTTAAGACATGAAATGGAATCAGGAACTATACAGTTTACTCAAGAGATTGAAGAAAAAAGAAAGACTGAAGACAATCTAAGACAATCTCTTAAAGAAAAATCAGAAGAATGCCACCAGATGGACAGGATTATCAGACATCTTGAATCTGATCTTGAAGATGCCAAAGATAATGAAGAAAAACTTGAGGATCAAATTGCCTCTCTCAAAAGAGACCTTCAAACAGCAAATGAATATAAAGAGAAATTCAAGATAAGTTCTGCTCAACTTGAAGTTCTTCTTGGAAGTCAAAAGAGGACAAATGACAAGTATGGTTTGGGATATGAGAAAGGAGAAAGCTCCGGATCCGGTCAGAAGAATCTTGGATCAGAAAATCCAAGGAGCAGGCCTAGAAGACCTCCGGTAAGACAGCCAAATGCTCAAAGATATCCATCCTTCAATGGATACTGCCACAGCTGCAACCACTTTGGTCACAAAGCTAATCAGTGCAGAATGAGAATGAATCAGATTAATTCATCCTTCTCCGGACAGTGCTTCAACTGCAAAAGGTATGGACACAAATCCCATGAATGCAGAATTATGCAAGTAAACAAATCATTCAAAGGTAGATGCTTCACATGCAATAGAGTAGGTCATATGGCTAATCAATGCAGATCAAGAGGATATCAGTCAAATATGCAAAGAAATGTTATTTGCCAAATCTGCAATAGGTCCGGTCATAATGCTAAAGTCTGCAAAAACAAGTATCAGGACAAAAGAGGTCCGGTGTATAATCAGAATCAAGACAAGGGTAAACAAAAGATGAATGCGGATGAAGTTAGGAATCAGATGAGCAAGATTTGGGTGAAGAAAAGTTTAGAGAATGTAGAGGTTGGATCCGCACCAGACTCTGGTGCTGATATTTCTTCCAGAAATTAAAAAGTGAGCTCAGGCTCAGGGGGAGACTCAAAGAAAATCCTGTTCCCCCAGCCAAACAAGTGGTGCCGAATGTGGCACAAGATGCGGATTAAAGGGTTTGCAGATATGAGTCTTGAGATGCTTCAGTCAAGTTTTCAGAGGTCCGCATGGAGTTATGAAGAAGCTGTGATCGATCAAATAAGACCTGTTCAGGGAGATGCTCCGGTATGACAAAGGATTACAAAAAGGTCCGGAGAGATCCGGAAGTGCACTATCTTGTTCTACGGATTGGACAGAATGTTTGGGATGTTCTTGTAATATGTTACCTCTATTTATTCATGATTGAAAGATCCGGATGATATTCACAGATCAGGACTAATCCGGGATACTCCAAGCTATCCAGACAAGGCGAACCGGAATAATGTAGGTGAAGCATTTATTGCAGACAGATATTAGGGTTCGCGGAGCAATATAAGGGATTTCTCAAAAGTCATTTGCTCATTCTGCACTCAAGAAGAAGCGAATAGTGGAGCTCTGCAACAAGATTCATCAAGCACACCAAGGATCTCCTGCCGAAGTCATTGCATAAAGAAATCAATCCAATCACTCCGTGCAAGTCGAAGGCGCATAAGGTATTCTCCATTTTTCATTACCTCACTGCAAATCTTTGAAGAATGGCTACTCCAAACATAGTTAAGATCTCTGATAGACCTCGCCCCTCATTCAAGAAACATCCCTACAAATCATTGGAGGTAGATCCACTAGGAGCCTTCTCTAGTGTTCCTCACGGAGTTTTACATACTGAAGACATTAGGGTTTACATACATGCAAGCATTGAGGAATTTGGGGAATTCAAATTAAGAGACCTCTATCACAAGCAACTGATAGACAATGCTTTTGAGCTTAAACCAGAGTATAAGGATATCCAGAAGAAACAATTTGAGCAATTTATTCATTTCCCCTGCTTTGAAGAAGATGAATGGGTCCGGTATGTACTGAGCAGGATGCATGACAACTTTCTATGGCTAGATAGACCCTGCAAGATCACAAAAGTGGCAATTAGAGCAGTAACTGGTCTATACTCTTCCAGAGGGGTACCTATCCTCAAATCTGTCAAGAACAACATTGTAACTGAGGCCACCGGATCAAAATTTGATAAGAGGGCAATGACCATTGAAGATATTTCGGATCCGGATATCAAATATGCATCCATGATAATAGGATACAAGATCTATCACTCCAGCAGGGAGAATTCTGTATCCGGAACTGCAGTATACACTGCCTATGAAATGCTAAGAAAGAATGCAGAATATGATCTCTGCGAACTACTGCTAAGCCAATTAATGGAAAATATACAGAAAATCAAGAAGGATAAGAAGAATTCCTTTAAGTATGGTACTCTTATTGTATGTCTATTCTTCTACTTCATGAATGAGCTACCCGGAACAAGTGGATGGGTATGGCAGAATGACAAACCTGTTGCAGTCCAGATAAGAGACTATTTGCATGGACTTGGGGATGCAAAAGTGAGAAATACAGCTCTATGGGGATACTTCAAAAACTTTCAGAGCATGATGCAAGCAAGAGAGAGAATTCCCCAGTCTCTTGTTGAAAAATACAAAGACTCAGTGTGTTTTATGGTTGACACTGATCAGTGCCTAATGGAGGCAGTGGAGCCAAGGACTGTCTGGATCATGCCCATGGGGTATGAAGTGGATGAACAGATAGTGGAGCTGCATGTTCAACACATGCTAAGTCAGCCCAAAGATCCTAAGGCAGAAAGGTTTGGAACCTTTGAGGGGCTGAGTGTAAAAATACATGTAGAACTCAGGGAACCTGAGATTAAAAGAAAGGTGAGAAAAGAAGTAGAGCACATTGCTCAAGGCCTAGGCATCTCAAAAGAGGCACTTGATGCCAGCCGGGAAAAGAGGAGGAAGGCTGAGGAAGAAGAGAAAAGTAAAGAAAGTGCTCCGGTTGAAGCTCCCACCCGGACCAGATCATCAAAGAGATCTGCACCTCCCTCAACCAAAAGTTCAAAACCGGAAGTCCAGGCATCCGGTAAGAGATCCAAGACAAAAGCCACAAGGGCTTATGGAAGCCAAAAGGATGAAGAGGAAACAGAGTCAGATGAGGGAGTAAAAGAAATAAAGAAACAGAAAAAGAAAGGATCCGGTAAGCCCTCCACAGGCCAAGATAAGGATGAAATGGCAGAGGTATCTGTTGAAAAGCCCACTCTGTCTCTAGAGAGCATAATCAAGTCAGTCACGGTGGATGGAAACCTTCAACCAATGACTGAATCTTATGATGACTTCAGTGAGGCTGACCAAAAGACTCTGCAGGAAGCCACAGTCAAATATCTTAACATATATAATAAGGCTTTCATTGAGATCATATCTCTTATTCCTAAAAGCCTAGAAAAGGAATTGGAAGTAAGAAAGAATAATGCTCATGCTAAAGATCTTGAGATCCGGGAGCAGATAGCTATTCAGCTATATCCTCAAATTGATCCCAAGACAATGAACATTATCTTCAAGGACTGCAAAGATGAGTTCAGAAGCAAAGCCAGGATGAATCAACTCATGCTTGGTGAGACTGACAAAGTGGCCCAAGAAACAGAAGAGATCCTCCGGAAGGCCTTCAAAAGGTTCAATCTTCCTGTTGTAGAGGACTTAGGTGCAGAAATAGCTGCTGATTTGGAATCTTCTGTTCCGGAAGAAGTGAGCCCTGAACAGACAAACATCTCTCCTCCGGTTTCCCCTACAGTCTCCGGATCCAAAGAAGAAGAGCAATTACAGGAGAAGGAAGCAGTGGTGAAAGACAAAGAGGTTGATAGTTCCAAGACTGCAGAAGAAAAGAAACATCTCTCTCCGGCAAGAGACACTGCACAAACTGTTCAACAATTTTTGAGCAAAGAAACTTTAGAGATTGATGAACCGGAGCTTCTAAAAGGCCCATTCGACTTTGACTCTCTCTCTCCGGTACAAACAATGAAGATAGCTTCATTTGCAAATGCCAAGGCAAATGAAAAGCTCCTAAAGTCTCATATGGAAGACTGTGAGTTGATAGAGGCTGCTTCCAGAGTACTTGTAAAGATTATGCCATCAATCCAGATAGATCCGACAGCCTCCACTTCCGGTAATCTAAAAACCTTAGTCAGCAGTGTTGATACACATTTTGATTCTCTAGAAAAATCAGCTGAAGAAAAGGTCCGGAAGGAAT
The DNA here is from genome assembly GCA_027924645.1 of Cunninghamia lanceolata. Classification (NCBI taxonomy): domain Eukaryota; kingdom Viridiplantae; phylum Streptophyta; class Pinopsida; order Cupressales; family Cupressaceae; genus Cunninghamia; species Cunninghamia lanceolata. Next base: position 6,894,922 of record BSBN01001222.1, read on the forward strand.
TTTTGGATAAGAGATTTTTAGAAATATTAGAATTAATCTCTAAAGATAGGAAGATTGTAAGCATTGGAATAAAGAGCTTAGAGAATGCTCTTAAGGATGGCGGTGACATCTACAAATTTTGTATATCCTGGTCAAAGGCAACAACAGCATTTGACAAGAAAATAAAAGAGGAACAGGATAAGCTACAAAGCTTATCTCAAAGTTTTGATCCTCTCTCTTCCTCTATAATAAATCAAGAATGTCAGACTATTGCAGTCTTGAATGAAATAAAGAATCTTGAGAAGGAAAGGAAGAACATCACTAACCGGATGGGAGAACTTAGAAGGATTATAATCCCTAAGTTGGAAACTATGCATGAGGCCATCAGTGATGCTCAGACCACTACCCAAACAAAAGATCCGACAGATCTCAAGCGGGCAGAAGCTTTTGCATTTTTGTTAAGTGGTCACATTTCAATTTTGGATAGAATGAAGCAAAGTTGGGCTACAGAAATGATCCAATTGCAGACATCCTTTGCAGACATTCTTCAGTACATGTGAGTATGTAAATATGCGGCTATATATAGAAAATTTTTGAAAATTTTGGTGTGCGGACCCTACCCTTTGCCATTGATGTCAAAGGGGGAGTGAGGAGCAGTGAAAAATGAGGAATCCAACTAAGGGGGAGTTCCGGAAATTGTATATAAAGACAGAGCATCAGCAAAGGGGGAGCATAGTGAAAACACTTAGTCATTTTTCACTAAGTGTTGCCATCAATGCCAAAGGGGGAGATTGTTGGCAAGAGACACTATATGGATTCATGGTTGTTGTCATTGATGGCAACAAAGGTCATCCCACATATCCGCAAGTCATGATGTGTCTCTACCGGAAGTCAGAATAAAGAATGTTGTGGTCCGGTGAACAAGAACAGAGCATGTGGCAAGGTCTGACAGATTGGTCCGGATCTCTCAGAGGAAGTGTCTTGGTGCAGTGCGGATTTGGGGAAGTCAAGAGGACTACCTTGAGTGGTATATTCCAAGGATTTAGCCTCCGGTGATGGACAAGGAAAAAGATATGAATGGTTGAGTACCGGATTCCTGAGAGACAGTGAAAACAGAGGAAGAACTGACTGACAGAGTATCAGACTGCTTTCCGGATGTGTTACTGTTGATGACAGAGGTTGTGAAGGCATGAATCATGTTTGGCCGACATGATTAATGATATCTACAAGTATATGCTTGATCCGCATTGCTTGGTGAGGAAGGATTCAGCCGACAGAACAAAAGTTTGTAAGAAACTAGACTGTTCCGGATGCCGACTAGAAAGGTGATGAAATTACTTGTGCGGATATATATAGAGGATGGATTTAGTTGTGAAGGGCGTGATGGTGTGAAGATATATGCGAATAAGTCCAGAACAGAGCAGAGGTTGCAAAAAGGATCCGGTATGTGAAAGATAGCAGAATAAAGAACAGAGGAAAGATGAAGTGCAGCAGATCAGTGTACTGAGCCTAACCGGAACTGAACTCCAGCATATGCAGATGCTTCCAATCAGTTCAAGACTGTGATTCTTATCACTTTGTAGATAGTGTGTCTTCTTGTAGGCAGTGGGCCTCTTGTGAGCAGTGTGCTCGGGCAGTGAGCCCTAATTGGCAAGTGCCATTTTTGTAATCTCCTATTCTTCTAACAGAGAATAATTTTGGGTTAATCACCCCGTGGTTTTCTCCCTTAACAGGGTTTCCACGTCAAAAATACTGTGTTATGTGTTTCTTATTTCATGTTAATGTTTTAGTGTTTGATTCAATGCTGCATCAACTAATAAGAAAGTTCAAAAAGGGAAATAATTAGGATAACTGATTCACCCCCCCCCTCTCAGTTATCAACACCCTTAACTCCTAGCTTTACCCAAATGATGCTTAATTATATATGGAATCCTCACAACATAACACAAAATGGAGATGATTAAAAGTTATTTTGGCATAATAACTTTTCTAAAAAATGAATATGAAAATGGCTTGGATGAGGTCTTATTTATAGGCAAATTTAGAGGGATTTTGATCCAACGGCGAAGATTGAAAGTTGAGATAAATGGATGAGATTGGATGAGAGATGGAGGGTTGAGATTTGATCAACAAATTTAGAGGGTGGAGAATAAAAATGAATCTTTTATTTATTTTTAGGGAAGGTTTTGCATACTTTAATGAGGATTAAGACGAGTGATGAATTAAAAATTCATTTTTGAGAGGATGTGAAATTAAAAATTCTATTTTATGTGGGAGTGTGAAGGTCATGTGACACATGGGCAATTTTAGAACACACATGTGTGAGCTCATGGCATAGAGAAGAGCTTAGCATAGAAATAGTAAGGTGAGGTGGAAGGGTCATGTGACCCATGGGATTATTTTGAAAATTTTAATTTGTGGGTTGTGAGGGAATGGGTTAATGATGCGTTAACCAAGTTAATCAGAGTGATTAACTTAATTAATGTGGCTGGAAAAAATTAGTGAATGAGTTAAACAGGTTTAGGATTAATTAAAAAAGTATTATTTAATTAATCTAGGTCTAGGGGCTAGGTAGGCTAGCGTAGCTAATTAAATATTGACTATTTAATCAACTAGGCTAGGTGTAGGCTGAATAGTAGGGTAGATTAATTAGATAAGTGTGATTTGCCTAATTAATCAGGTTTAGGAAAGTGGATAAATTAACCAAATAAATATTTAGCATATTTATTTAATTAATTGGGATAATGTAAGTAAGGTACACTGCTGAGTTAATTTAATTAATTCAGTTTTAAGGGTAAATTGATGAAAAATAGATGGATGATCAAGGATGAGGTAGGTTAATTAATTAAATAAAAATTTATTTAATTAATTGAATGGAAAATTAGTGATATGGATAATGTTGAAAGGTGGTTGAAGGGTTAAGACATTTTTAGGTGTCTACAACAGTGATCTAAGCTTGAAGGCTTATCACTCATGGAGGAATAGCTATTAGGAGGAGTTAGGGAGGAGATGGAATTGAATCACATGGCTAAATTTTCTTGATTGGGAGTGATGGATGGATTGAGAATGGTCTCCTCTATGTTTAGCTTGAAATTACTTGTAAATTGAGTGAAAACAAAGTCTTTTTTGGCTCAAATCAAAGGAGAAACTTGTGTTTAAAATCCACAACGGTCATCCCTATCACCAAGTTAGGTCACCCTGGGCAACCCCTGGGTGACCCATGGGTGGTCCACAAAGTTTAGCACATGGGTGAAGACAAACAGTTGTGTATGCTTAATGAAATTGTGAAAGAGGGATCTAGCATCCGAGACAGGTGGTAGGATGAAGACAAGCAGAGTCACTCAGGGAGATTTGGACATTAATAGGGGGACCCACAAAGGAGGAAAGCTGGGTAGAAACTGAGACATGGGTTTGGTCTATTAGGTTGTCTAGAGGATTCCTAGGGTTAGAAACCTTTAGAATGGGGTGTTAAAAGGTGGAATTAGTATGAAAAGGAGAAAACTAAGAATGTAGGAAAGGGAATGACTGCAACAAAAGAAGAATCGACAAAGGGGAAAAAAGAATGGTTAGGAAACTAAAGAATCAACAATGGAAAAGCCAACTGACATGTGTCACCAAGAGGAGTACTGCTGAGAGGGAGTTATTACCCACGCTTTCGTGTACGTGATTAGGATTACATATCATCATGCGATCCTTGTGCAAGCTCATGCATGTTTTAAGTGCTTATAGTCCCTAGGGCACATTTAAGAGCTTACCTTAATCAATCCCCTAGTTTGCATGTTTTAGCATAAAAATAGTTGGAGAGTTGGAGTGTGTGATCAAGTATGAGTGTTGGTGTGTAAAGCTATAACACTAGACATGGTGTGTCTAGCAATGGTGGATGCTTATATGTAAAGAGATGAATGGGGTGTGTAGATGGATGTTGTGCTTTCTTTTTTTATGATGTTCACTTAAATGAGCATGTTTGGGTCGAATTGAGAGTTAGAAAATGTACTCGTGTTAGGGTTTTGTAAGAGAGATGACTTTTGGGTGGAAAAAAGATTTTAAATTGTGGGGGACATGAGTGTGTGTGCTCTTTTCTAGGAGGATAGGAGCATGGACACTCCTATCTAGAAGAACATGAGCATGGGTGCTCTTGTCTAGGAGAACATGAGTACAAGCACTCTTACCTAAGAGAACTGAAAGTCAAGTAATATGAATAGAATAGAATAGAATAGAATCCTTGCAACAGAACAAAGAGGTGAAATGTTTTGAGATGAAAACAATAAAAAAAAAACATGATTATTATAAGTGAGAACTAAAACAAATACAAAAGGAGAGGAAAAATACCACAATTATAAATCTATTTCTTTTAACAAAATTTATGAAAACTTCAAGTTATTGGGAAAAGGTAGCCAATAAAAATAGGCTAAGCTTCACACATTGATAAACCTATTATGCATAGGTAAAAAGTAACCAAAAGTTACACTAGAAGAAAATATCATCAGGTGGAGTTAAATTACACCATCTATAGTTAGTAGAGATGTAGGGAAGGATTTGACTGGAGGGATATCATCTAGTTTCAATATATTGCCATGGATCAATGGACCATCCCAGAAGAATCTTTTTTAGTATTTTCTCTTCTCACAAAATAGAGTTCTTTCATCACATAATCCATATAAGGCCTCTCCTCCTTGTCCTTCTCGGCACATTTGAGAGCTAACTTTGCTACAGTCAAAGCATTCATTAAATCACACTCACTCCAGCAATCCCCTTTTGGCTGTTCATCCAAATCTTGTTCAAAACGATTGTTGGTAATCATGTAGCATATGTAATCTGGAACATGGAACTGGCTAGAGCCTCATGCATTGTCAACATGTCTCTGCCCTATTATCACCTCCAACACCACAATACCAAAACTATAAACATCATGCTTGTAGGAGAGATTGTGATTTAAGCAATACTCTGGAGCCCAATATCCTTTAGTACCTATTATTCTCTCGGTTGATTTGTGGGTTCCTTCCCAGTCCACATGCCTTGAAAACCCAAAATCTATAATTTTTGCCTCATTATCCTTAATGTCTAACATTAGGTTCTGAGGTTTTATATCAATGTGTATGATTTTGTTGAGATGTAAGAACTCTATTCCCACAGCTATACTTGCTATTACCCTCAGACACTGCTTCCAACTCAGACAAGGGATTGAACAATTTTCTCTCAAGTATTCATCTAGAGTGCATCCATTAACATATTCATACACCAAATAAAATGTGTTTTCTTCAATACACCATGCGATTAGGCTAACTAGATTTTTGTGCTCCTTTCCATGGAGAAGTGTCACTTCATTCTCGACTAATATTTTGCTGTCTTTGCCTCTATAATTTATTTCCTTTATAGCTACATTATTATATTTCAGATTGCCCCTATACACTTTTCCAAAACTTCCTTCCCCAATTTTGTAACACTGATTACAATAACTTTTCATTTGAATTATCTCTTCACATGTAAGATTTGTCAAGGCAGATAGAGATTTCTCCAACTGTTGTTCCTGTTTTGTCTGTTCTACCCAATCCTCAGCTTGTCCATTGTCTATACATGTTGAAGACTAAGTTAATGATGAAACTCTTTTGCGGCAGCCATAGTAGAAAAGAATTATTGACAACAGTAGTAGCAGGATTGCTCCAACTAAAAAAAAGGAAAACAAAACACAAATTTATCAATAGATACATTTGGCTATATTAACTAAATTTATCAATAGATACTGTTATGGTATGTCTGTTGGTTGTTTGATTATAGGAACCAAGTTTAATTCTATAGTGGATTATTGATGTTCTACTTAAACATCATCTATTTCAATGGTCAAACACTCAATAGTAATTTCACACCTCATCCACAATAAAAAGTGGTAAATATTTGTCCTATTTTTATTGGCTAAAATTAACTTTTGACTGTTGAAATGGATGATGTTTAAGAACAAACGGAATGATCTTATTCGATAGAGCCAACAAAAAGAAGTGGATGCTATCAAGAGCACCCTGTCCTCCTATTGTGAGGCGTCTGGTCAGCTCATGAATGCCGAAAAATCAAAAATTTATTTCTTCAATACTCTAGTGGCTAGACAGTCACAGATTGCAGCCTGCTTCAACTTTAAAGTGGAATCTCTTGTAGGAAAATATCTTAGAGTCCCCCTTTTTAATGGTCAACATAGGAACTTCCTATGGAGTGGGATTTTGGAAAATTTATCCCATAATATTTCCGCTTGGAAAGGGAATTGGCTTTCCGTAGTAGGTAGACTCACTCGGGATAAATCAGTCTTATCAGCGGTATCTGTTTATATGTCATCAACCTTACAAATGTTGAAAGGAATCCTAAAAGAAGTAGGGAAGATTTGTAGAAAATTTCTATGGCAAGGAGTGGCAGATCAGAAGAAAATTCATTTAGTCTCATGGTATACGGTATGTACACCAAAATCCCAAGGGGGTGTAGGTGTCCTTAATCCTGAACTACAAAATTTGGCCTTAGGAGCAAAGCTGGCCTGGAAAATGTACAAGCATCCACAAGCAAAATGGGCTAAAATTATGCAAAAGAAATATTTGGACAACCAGGCACCTGAAAGAATTTTCTCAGTCGCCAATCCTCCAAGGGGATCCTCTACATGGAACTTCATGGTTAGAAGTCATGATGTAATCCTCCCAAAGCTCTCATGGGCCATTAACAATGGTAAAAAGGATTCTTTCTGGGATGATTCTTGGAATGGATGGCCAAGAATTTCATCTCAAGGAAATTTTAACGAAGCGAAGACTTATCTCAAAAGATTCTGGGGTTTAAAGGTGTGTAACTACTTCACAATAGATACAAGGGATATACCCTCCAAAATAGTGTGGAGGAGCTTTGATAACTACAACTTCCCTCAAGAACAAAAAATGGCTCTCAAAAATCTCTTGGATGAGCAGATTCTATTCTTTTCCTCAAGGAATGATGAGCTGATTTGGACGGGTGATGGATCAGGCAACTATAAACTTTGATTCGGTTACAAATTTCTTTCTTCAAAATTGAAGGTGGATTGGCCCACTTATCTCTGTTGGGTAGACCCTATCCTGCCTAAAGCAGGCGTTTTCACTTGGCTCGCACTCCAAAACAGGATTCTTACAGGGGATAGAATTGAGAAGTTGAATTTGGGAACTTGCTTTGATTGTGTTCTCTGCTAGGAAGAAAAAGAAATAGTTGATCACCTGCTTCTGCGTTGCAAATTTAGTCAAGATTGTTGGAAACGTCTAATGGGCCAACTAAATTAGTGTTCACCAATCCCGTCATACTTGGTTCATTGGTTGAAGAGCTAGCCACTTCTTCACAAAGAAGCCTATTTTCATGTGTTGTGGATTGTCATCCCTTCCATTATCTTGTGGATGTTATGGAAAGAGAGGAATTTTAGGCTTTTTCGCAATATTGCTAAGGATTTAGAGGTTTTATGGAGAGAGACAAAAGCTCTTATTATTGAAACAATGAATGCTAAGATAAGAAGGATGCCTATCAAAGACTCCAAATGGACTAGCTAAAATACTCTATGCAACAAAATGATTCACTCTATAAGAGAATCTAAAATCAGAGCAAGAGAAAGGAATTTTGGCCAAATAGTCAGACATATTAAACTGTGTAATTTGAAGGGCTGAAATGTGGAGCCTGGATGCAACAAAGTCGATGGGTTCAGTAAAATTACGAAGATAAATGAAAGAATGACAACTGACAGCAGATGAAGTAAAGCAAGTAAGGTATTGGGATCTTTGAGCTCATGTTGAGGTGGAAAACCAATCTGAAACCAAAATTGCAAGAAAAGCAATAGTTTTTAAGATTCCAATCATGTTTTTAAGCCTTGACTTAACTAACACAGGCCTTTGTGCATACCCTACAAAAACACTGCTTGGAATTAAAGTCTGGTTGTGTAAGTCATCATTTAATTTGTCTTTAAATTTTAAAAATAAATAAATTATAATTTACTAATTAAAAAATTATATAAAACCACTTATGCTTCCAAAATCCTTTTTTCTATATTTTTTTATTTAACTATAATTGTTTGTTGATGGAGTCTTTCATAGATATAGCTTGTCTTATAGATAGATGTATTTAAGACATCTATGCTAATTTTAACATATTATTGATTTCATTAATTAAATATAGTATATTTATATAGGTTTTTGCTAAATATGTTGTTTTTCTATACAATATATATTAGATAAATTTATGTAAAAGACATCTATTTTTTATTCAATTTCTGGTATAAATAGAATAGTAATATCTTTTACATAGATGAGCCATCTTAGTATGTATTTTAGAAAAATATAACTATGTCTTATGTGCATAATTTTAGATATAAGTTGTAGAACATAAATCTATTGTACCCTTAGGGGATTATTTTAAAAATATTATATGACTAAATGTGCATAAACTAGTGGTGCATAATTTTAGATATAAGTTGTACAACATAAATCTATTGTACCATTAGGGAATTATTTTTAAAATATTATATGATTAAATATAATTAGTCCTTTCAAAATTTAGAAAAAAATAAAGTACATATTATTTGTTAGAGTGGCATCAACAGGTGGAGTGTAATGGCATGAGCCAGTTAACAAAAACTATTAAAGAGCCTACATATAAAAAAAGTAATTACATCAAGAGGAGTTATCCAGTGCCATTAAGGGGATGATTGTAACCCTGTACATAAAATAAAATAGAGCAACATAGTTTTTTATATAAATATATAGCCCACATAATTTATTAAATCAATGAACATAAAAATAAAGCCTAATTGTAAGAGATAAGAATTGTCCTTGCATCCCACAAAGAAAAATAATTGCAAGGTAAGTAGGATTATAGTTCTTCAATCTTTAAAAGATTAAAGATTTTTACTATGGGAATTAATTCCATTAGACAATTATAATTAGGTTTTTCCTATCATTTGGGTTAAATTAAAAGCTAATTTTTAGGATTGCAAATCTATAAAGAAAAGAAAATAATTGTTTAAGTAAAACTAGATTATATAGTAATATGTATATATTTTAGCTCCTCACTCTATATATATTGTAATAAATTAATTATTTACTTTTAGTTTAATGAAGGCTAGCAAAGTAAAATAATTACAAGGTAAATTACTTTATTTTAGTTTAATTTGGGCTAGGGTTATAGTTTTTCAATCTTTAAAAGCCACAAAGAAAATTAATATTTAGTTTAATGACATTTGCTTTAGATTTCTACTATGCTAATTAATTCTATTAAAAAATTATAATTAAGTTTTTTCTATCATTTAGATTAAATTATTGAAAAATATTCCATTAAAAACTAATTGTAAGAGCTAAGAATTGTCCTTGCATCCCAAAACAACTAATTGCAACATAAATTACTTTAGTTTAATGCCCAGAGGATTATTATAGTTCTTCAGTCTTTAAAAGATTAAAGATTTTTACTATGGGAATTAATTCCCTTAGACAATTACAATTAAGTTTTTCTATCATTTGGATTAAATTAAAAACTAATTTTTAGGATTGAAAATCTATAAAGAAAATAAAATAACCATGTAAGTAAAACTAGCATTATATAGTAATATGTATATACATTAGCTCCTCACTCTATATATATTGTAATAAATAAATAAATAAAATTATTAAACTAGCATAGATATCTTAAATACATCTATCTAAAAGACATTAAGAGATATCTCTCTAGAGGCATCTATCTATTCTTGTTATCAGAAATTGTGGTTAACAGCATAAAACCATTAATAAACCAATGAACATCAATAGAAATAGCGAATAACAAGATTGAATAAATAAAAGCACAAACCTCACAAACCTTGTTATCATGCGGCTTCCATTGTTCGTCTAGTCTCGATCGATCTTTTGTGATGAAAGTTGCCTTCAGGAATCACACTTCCTTGCTTCATTCTTCAAGATGGCAATGGAGAAATGACTATGATACTTTATTGCTATGAAGATGAGCTTCAAAGCATTAGGAGTGATCTCAAGCAAATGTATGATAGTGGGGGTGCCAAAGGCGCGCTGGTAATTTGACATAGTAATTGTACTAAAAGCTTGGATGATTAAAGTGGAGGAATAAGGTTCAATTTGTAGACTCAGAAGAGAAGAGGTCAACAATTGAGAAAGAATGGGAAGATCAACGGTTGAGACTGGTTGAGGAATGTGTGTGAATAGAAAGAGGACAAGTGTCCAAGCTCCTTCATGCAACAGGGGAGTTAACAAAATAGATTGAAGAGTTAACAAAATAGACCAACCAGTCAAGTTCATTGATTGATTAGTGAACTCAAATGACTAATTAGTTAACTGATTTGATTAATAAGTTAACTAATTTTGACTGGAGGATAAATAGGACATGTGGGTGAGGGAATATTAGCTAATTAAATATTTAAAATATTTAATTACATGTGCAACATGGTGAGGTGGAAAAGGTGAGGTGGATTGGTGAGGTGGAATTATAGAATTAGGACTTAGGATAGAGGAATTTAGGATTAATTAAATAATTTAGGATTATTTAATTATATGAGACATTAGAAGAATTTAGGGAATTTAATTAAATAAATTGATTTTTATTTAATTTTGGGATAATGAACCAATCAAATAAACTTAGAATATTTATTTAGTTGATAGAAGAAATAAGAAATAAGATAAATATTAAAATATTTACTTAATTCGGCATGAGCCAATTTTAGGTGTATACATTTTTCCCCTCTTTGATGCAATGTGTTTTATCACGTTGTTTCAAAGAATAAGAATTTTCTGACAATGATACATGCCCCAGTTTGCCCCTGGTACAAGTTTAACGACAAGATGCCCCCTCGGGAGATTGGACAGAGAAGCCCAGGTGGAAGGCGTGAGACAGACAATCTCATGATGAAGAGGGTGAAAAATAGGTTAGGTTGAAGAAAACGGATTACAGTTCAGAGAAACGGGAGAAAATGGGCTTGGGAAGTTGTCATAGTTGTCACATAATCAGTTATGGGTCACTTGCTATATATAGGAGCTGGGTCCACAACTCCTATTCTTTTACACACTTGTCCTTTGGTGATTTGCTTTTGAGAGCTTAGGAGAGCAGAGGAGCTAGAGCAGCTGACAGAGATATGGATATTCCGCGTGAGGAGCACTGCTTTGAGCGAGTCCAACGGTTCAGGCGGCCAGCTGAGGCAAGACCACCGGTATGTAGCTCAAAAAACTTCACCTAGGGTCATTTATTAGCACAATAAATGCTAGGGAAAGTTTACTTAGATAGATGCGCTGATTCGTAGTTCGATGCATATGCACTCTGAATCCGCTCATATACCTAGAAATTGTGCATATGACTAAACTAGCAACACATATGATAAAGTTGTCCATATAGGATAGGAATCGGCACATGCATTAAGAGACTGCACATGTGCCACGAGAAGCCTTGCATATTCCAAAATTGCGTATATGTGACAAGTACCAATGCATGCATGGTGAAGTCGTGCATTTGTTATGAGACGGCGCATTTGCAACCTAGCTCGGCACATTTGCACTAGGATAGTTAGCTAACATAAAGAAATTGACTCAATTGGCATTTTGATCAATGCATCAATTAATAAGCAATCTCTGAGATTTCTAAAATCTAGTCAAGAAATGATATGCTATTTGGATCAATTTTGATATGTTAAGTCAGTGATAGTATAGTTTGATTACTTGGTGTAGGTTTGCTTAGATATGGATTTGTTTGATGCCATGCTTGGCTTGGTTGTAGGAGGATATACGCGATGTACTTATGTCATAGGAGCAGTTCTCGCTACCGTTGTTGCAGCAGTAAATGCTTACTGAGATGGATCGAGAGGCTATTGGAGCGATGGGCTTGGACTATGTATGTTTCATGCCCCAAGTTCACATGAACCTCAGTTTGTTGACTGTGGCAGTGGAGTGATTCCATAGCGAGGACGGGACCTTCCATCTGCCGACTGGGGAGATGTTGGAGGACGTATACAGGATTCTGCATCTTCCCATTTAGGGAGAGTTGGTAGAGTATGATCCGCAGCATGATGCAAAATTAACAGAGTGCAGATGCGTGTTTGATGACCCAGAGCTTGATGAGCAGGTGATTTCATGGAAGGACATACATGACTACTATGACTACTTCCCGGGGATAGTGGCAAGATTGATCGGAGGCGTGGTATGCCATGATAGGAGATTGCATGGGTTTCAGATTGGCTGGGGGAGGGTTAGGGAGAGGATAATTATGGACAGGACTTGATACTCATGGGGTGTGTGTGTGCTTGCACACCTATACAGGGATATGCACCAGGTTATGTATCACAGAGGGGCCAGCTTGTTGGCAGGTGTTTCTCTTTTGCAGTTTTGGTTGTGGGAGCATATAGCGATTATGCGACTGATATGCATCTTTCATAGGCAAAGAGGCAAGCCTTATAAATATGGACATGCAGGCGTGATTTCTTAGCACAAGCTGGGAAAGCTTAAGTACTGGCGACATGCATTGGATAATGTAGATCCAGTGATCTAGTGCCCCTACATAGATTGTGAGCCATGGGATGATGAGGATTTCAAGCTCCCATACTATTTCTAAACATGGTGGTTCATCAGGAGGATGCGATACATACTAGAGCATCAGATTGTTAGCAGGGTGCAGAGGCAGTTTGGTAGAGTACAAGGCAGGCCACAGGAGTAGGCTCTATTTATGAGGACCCATACAGAGAGGCTGAGGTGGGGTCCAGTGGCATCGTATAAGGAGGTGCTAGTAGACTTTCGGTAGATCCCTTATGCAGCTTGGCTGATGAGGAGAGAGATAGTAGACGTGGGGATGACTACAGATTATGAGGAGTGGTTTTCTGCTCATCCATTTCCTAGATATTCAGGACTTGGAGAGATGATTCCTCGCATAGATGAGGAGGGGGAGGAGGAGGAGGAGATGGAGGTAGACTGAGGCAGAGGAGGACATCTGGGGAGGGACCTTTTGGTCAGCAGCAAGTTGCATAGCCCCAAGCGGTAGAGTAGGTGGTACAATAGAGACAGATGCCACCACCACAGCAGGTGGCCCAGTAGCAGGTGCCCCTGCAGTAGGTTTAGGGACAAGGATAGTAGGTTCCTTAGCCTAACTTATAGCAACAGGCTATTACTACGCTACAGGGTCAGGTGAGGCAGCTGAGGGCACATCTTAGAGTAGCAAAGTCTCAGAGAGAGATAGATGTAGGACATGTGTCAGAGCTCTCTAAAGAGTGAGAATCAGCCTTGGCGAGGGTGCAGGCCATCAGAGTAGAGAGAGATGCAGCAGTGGCAGCCCTAGGTACAGATGGTACCACTAGCTTTCTAGTTACACAGGTACAGCAGGCACAGGCATAGCTTGCACAGGTATAGGTATAGCTTGCATAGGTACAGGGACAGCTGACATAGGTATAGGGTGACTTGCCAGAGTGCAGGCTCAGACGTGGTATTACTAGGGACTATATCATTGTGTCATACCAGTAGAGCAGAGGGCACCTAGCTACAGGAGTCAGTCTATGGAAGGTACACTACAGAGAGCAGAGGGGTCACAGTCATGAGCCTTTGTGATCCACAGCAGTCTAGAGCCAGAAGAGGAGGGAACGGAGAGGGTAGTACTGGGAGTAGTGGCCCATGGTAGTAGGGCTAGCCTATAGTTATACTTGTACCAGATTTTGACTTTATGTATACACATTTTTGATAGCTCAGATAGCCTGAAATGTATATACTTGAGACATGTAACAATATTTTTGAGATGTATACATTTTATGACTTTGACTCAAAAATGGACTGTGACATTGTACATTTGGACATGTTTTATGTTATATTGATATGATGATGCAGCGTATGTGTTCTATATGCAGTTGTTAATGCTATATCTTATGGATGCATTCTATTTTATGATGTTTCACATGTGAAACATACTTTTATGATGTTTTATATGATGCTATGTGATGTTATCGAATGTAGACTTAGATGTTTATCTTTGACATTCTAATATGCAGACTTAGATGTTTATATGATGCTATGTGATGTTATCTAATGCAGACTTAGATGTTTATCTTTGACGTTCTAATATGCAAAAATATGTTATGCTATCTATATGATGATGCAGTTCATGAGATGATCTATATGTACTTTGTCTATTTTTTTATTTTGCTTTTGAATGATATGCCAATGCAAATGTATCTGGATGACCTGATGTATCTTGTATATATGCAAATGATATAATCATGTTAATGACTATCTCATGTGATATGATATGCAAATTACAGTATGTTTTTTTTTTGCTATGTCCAAAAGTACTCAATCGACACAGAAATGACACAATGATAGACAGAAGACTGACTGATGGAAGAAACTCAAGCTTGTTACTCTACAGATATGAGATCTTTATTGTACGGGATACAAATGCTTTATGAATGCTTTTGGTTATGAATGGATGTGAATGGTTTTTTTCCATCTTGAAATTGCAAGTATTTTGAAGTGCTGATTTCATCATTGGGCGATTTTTTTGGTACTTTTTCCAAATGTTGTAAGTTAATACAAGCATCTAGGTATAATTAAACTGAGATGACCTGAGTATTACTTACATGGATTTTGATATAGCAAGCTAGTACAAGCATCTAGTCAAAATTGAATCTAGATCACCTGAGTATTTCTTGCGTTTCAATAGACAAGGATTGCCCCTTTTCATGTTGAGACCTTTGAAGTCCTCGATGATCTTTTGTTGTTCATGTCATTAGACAAAAGTCATCACATTACTAAAGATTAATCCACAAATAGTAGACAAATAAAATGATTATGTCCCCATCATAGCATCTCTATCTTTTTGGCATCCTTGAGTAGCATAAAAAAACATAATAACGAAAAATCCAGACTCTCTAACATAACTTGATCACAAAACATTCTTGTATTAGATGTGCTTTCTTGCTATAGTATAGATAAAATTAGTTTGATATGTTTGTGGTCCTTGTTTTTCTTTGCTTTGTACAAGTTGATGTTTTAGCGTCCAGATTCTTAGTTCGGAGGGACGTGTTTGCTGCGTGCACTTGTCATAGTGAAAGGTGTCATCTTAGAAGATGTGGCATTCAAGAATCCAATTCTGCAACCAGGTCAAGGACTTGCCCCCAGTTAGACAAAGGATCGACTTATTATGGATGAACTGACAAATAGAGATGAAGAGACGAGCCCTAAAGGACTGACCTAGTGCCTCAGGGGCTCATTGCTAAATGGCCTTGCCTACGTGATGACGCAGAGGCAATGTAGTTCAAGGTGAACTTGGTGGACCTAAGACCCAGGCGATAGGAAATAGTATGGATCTAGATAGAAAGAAGGTCAAATGATGTGTAATGGAATGGATGAGAAGCGAAGAGGTAGCCTCAGGGGCGCATCAGTACAAGATGGCCTTGCCTACGTGATATCACAGAGGTGACATAGTTCGACAACGGTTCAAACGGATTGACTCAAGATGGATGACCTTGATGGATGTAAGTCTGGATCAGTAGCCTAACGGTAGAAAGTGATAAGGACGAGCGAACAACAAGCCATGGTAGGTACACAAATGTGATCAGGCGGATGCTTGGTTAGGAGTACGAATGACGAACAAGGTTGAAAAAGATGGAGAATGTGGTTTATCACAAGGAGCACCTATTTACCAGGTTTTCACCACTTGCTTTTATTTGCATGAAAAGATAAAAGTACACATGACACCTATCCAAGGTGTCTATTTGCTAGGTTTTCACTATAGGATGATATTTTTGTTGTTTTTCCATTTTTTTATTTTTTTTTGCTATTTTTAGACTCCCTTGCATTGGGGTTTAAGTGTAGAACTTGTGAAGATGCATGCTGTTGATGGGATTAGCAAATAGTTCACCTTCTAATGTACCCAATTGATAAGCACCTAACCCATAGGCAGCAATGATGACATAGGGACCCAACCATTTGGGTTCAAACTTGCCTTCCTTTTCCCAATCCTGCTGATTCCTGGGATTTTCTCTAAGCACTAGATCACTAACATTGAATACCCTAGGACGAACTCTATGGTTATAACTTCGGGACATCTTTTGTTGAAAGCCTTGAGATGGGTAAAGGCCTATTGCTTCCTTTCTTCGAGTAGCTCCAACTCTTGAAGTCTGGATACTAGGTATTCTTCATCTATTATTAGGCCATTTAACAACACTCGCAAGGATGAGATCTCGACTTCAATGGGAAAGATGGCTTCAAATCCATAGACCAAGGAGTATGGTGTTGTACCTGTGGGTGTGCGGATACTTGTGAGGTAGGCCCACAGTGTAGGATTCAATTGGACGTGCTAGTCACGACCGACATCATTGATAGTCTTTATTAGGATTTTTAAGATGGTTTTATTTGATGCCTCTGCCTGTTGTTTCCTAGGGGGTAATACCGGGTGGGAAAATGGTGTTGGATATGGAATTTGTCGCATATTTCTTTGACATCTTGGGTTTTGAATGGTCGTCCATTATCAGTGATAATGGATAAAGGGATACTATAGAGACAAATGATATAGTTCAGGAGAAAGGAGGCAATCTATTTGCTTGTGATATTAGCGACGGGTACTGCTTCAATCCACTTTGTAAAGTACTCAGTGGCGGTGATTATGAATTTATGGCCACTAGAAGATGGAGGGTGTATCTTGCCCACTAAGTCGAGTCCCCACTGACAAAAAGGCCAAGGGGTCGATAAAGGCTGCAACTCCTGCGCTGGTGCATGTACCAGGTTACCATGGACTTGGCATTTCTTGCACTTCTTTACAAAATGATAGGAATCATTTTCTATTGTTGGCTAGTAGTATCCCATGTGTATGAGTTTCTTGGCTAGGGTAGGACCACTAGAGTGGGTCCCACATATACTATCGTGCACTTCACTCAGGGTAGTTTGATGTTCCTCGCTATCAAGACACCTAAGGAGAGTACCATCGAGACTGCGTAGGTATAAGGTATTGGTGATAAGAGCATAACAAGATGCTTGACGAATGAAGGTTCATTTTTGGTTACGTGAGAGATCTGGGGGTAGGGTATTATCTTTGAGATAGGTAAATACTTTTCAATATAGGGGAGAATCAGGTCCTTCAATGTGGCAAATGATATGGGATTTAGGAGAGTCATATGCAAGACAGGAGACTAGCTCTACCAAGAACTCATAAAGTGATTGGTTGTCGAGGATGTCGAGGAGAGAGGCAATCGTTGCTATGGCGTCAGCAGCTTTTTTCTCTATCCTTAGTATTTGTTCAAAAGAGATCTCAACAAAGTATTCCTTGAAGTCATCTACCTTTCGCTTGTAGGGTATTAACTTCTCATCCTTTGTTTGGTAGTCATCATTCACTTGGTTGATAACTAATTGTGAGTCACCATATACTTGAAGCTCTGTGATGTTCCATTCAACTACCTACTTGATGCCGATGACTAGGGCTTCATACTCTGCCACATTGTTGGTACAAGGAAAAATTAGTCCGTATGACTTTGGGATGGTGTTACCATGGGGTGTGACCAACAAGATACCTGCCCCCAATCCATGCTGGGTGTAGGAGCCATCAAAGTATAGTTTCCAAGTTGTCATTGTTGTATGAAAGATGGAGTCATTTGGAAATTTGAAATTCAAAAGATTATCATTTGTTAAAGGTGCCTCTTCCAGTTGATCTGTAAGTACTTGCCCCTTTATTGCACACATGTCTACATATTCAATGTCAAACTCAGTGAAAAGCATAACCCATTTGGACAATCTACCTGTAAGAGCAGCCTTGTTGAGCAAATATTTGAGTGGATCAATTTTTTCTACTAGCTTGATGGAATGAGATAGCATGTAATGTCTCCATTTTTGTGAAGGGAAGACTACTGCAAGGCATGCTCTTTCAATTGGCGTGTATTGCAACTCAGCCAACTAATGTTCTGATGATGTAATATATTGCTTGTTCTATCCCTTCATGATTTTGTTGTGCAAGGAGAGCTCCCAAAGCTATTAGTGTGGCGGGGTTATTAAGTAACAAAGGTTTACCCTGGATGGGTGGCATCAATATCGGTGGGTTCATGAGATACTCTTTCAACTGTTGACATGCCTGTTCACATGAATCAGTCCACTTGAAAGGAATATTCTTATGTAGGAGGTGTGAATGGGTGGAACTTGTCAGCCAATTGAGAAATGAACCTTCTGATATATTGTAGTTTACCCTGTAAAGACCTTAGTTGACTGATATTTTTGGGTGGTGGCATTTCCTTGATAGCCTTCAACTTAGATGGGTCTACTTCGATTCCATTTCCTAATATGATGTACCTTAGAAGCTTGCCAGATGTGACTCTGAATATGCATTTTTTTTGGATTGAGGCGCACATTGAATTGCTCCAATGTTGTGAAGATTTTATCTAACACTGTCAGGTGTCCTTCTCTTGTTAGTGATTTGGCCAATATGTCATCCACATAATCTTCCATGATAGTGTGCATCATGTCTTGAAAGATTGTGGTCATAGCTCTCTGATATGTTGCCCCTACATTTTTCAATCCAAACGGCATGACACACCAACAATAGGTGCCCCATGGGCATGTGAATGTAGTCTTGTGTTGGTCCTCAGGTGCAATTTTGATCTGATTATATCCCAAGAAACTATCCATTAGTGACAACATAGAGTGTCCTTCCGTGAGATCCACAATGATGTCTATGTTTGGCAGTGGGAAATCATCTTTTGGGCAAGCTTTATTGAGGTCTCTAAAGTCGTTACACAACCGAACTCTCCCATTTGGTTTGGTGATAGGCACGATGTTGGAGATCCATTCAGGATAGTCTATTGGTCTAATGAACCCAACATCTAGCAACTTCTTTAGTTCTTTTATCATGAGGACAACTTGTGGGTGCATCTTTCTGAGTTTTTGCTTAACTGGTTTAGCTCCTAGAGCTAAGGATAAGTGATGCATTATGAGATTCAGATCTAAGCCCATCATATCCACATATGACCAAGAAAAGTTTATTTGTTTCCTTTTGAAGAATTCTGTGAACTCTGGTTTCTCCTGTGTAGTTAAAGATTGTGCCATGTGTATCATCCTTAGATTATCACCTGTGCTAACATTGATCTGCTCTACTAGTTCTATCAAGATCGATGATCTCTCTTGATGTGTTAGATTGGGGAGAGGGTCAAGCCTTCCATCCTTTGGCACCTCAGAGAGGTTTTCACCTTTGGATACATATTACATATTTTTACTGTTTTCATGATCTAATACTACCGTAGAGTGGTTTTCACCATTAGATCTATTTTGCATTTTTATATTTTTGAGACTGAAAGGCTTGGTACTCTCTCCAAAATAGGCTTTGTCATTGAGTTCTATGGCATAGCCAGCCCTGTTATCCCCTATGGGTATATGTTCCCTAAGCTCTAGAAAGTCTATGATGGCTTCATCATTTTGGAAAGTATCTAGCTCGGGGGTAGTATCTTGGAGGTCCCAATCTATGAGTTCCGGATATACCAATGGTAGAGGGTCATTTGGTTCATTTGGTTCTAGGACATTGATGGTCAAGATTGAGGAGTTAAGATGGTCGTTATAAGCATTGATAATGCATGCGATGGTACTCTCCACTAGTTGATCTGTCAAGTTCGGTATCATTCCTTCCTCTCAAATTTCACTATCGTTATTGTGCAGTTCAAACTCTAATGGTCTAGCCCTTGGACTTAGTCCTTCATTAGTTGCATGGGTAGGGACATACTCATGGACCACATCAATATCTTTTTCATCAAAAGATAGTTCAGAGATACTATCCCATTCATACTCATTGGAGTCTGTCTCACTCCATCCTTGTAGTTGGTGAATTTGATCTACTATGTTAGTAGTAGATGTTTCCTGTTGTTTTTTATGCTTGTATGATCCCTTGGTCTTTGTTTTTCTGGTGTAGCCTAGCCCTGTAGTGTCACGAGCTATTAATATAAGAGGTTGGATAGGTTCAGTGATACCTTCCTTTCTCAATCCGATGGGACCATGACCTTCATACCCCATTCTTTGTAGTATTGAGAATCCTTGACCATACTGTGCAATTTGTACTATGGAGTGATGGTCTTGTTGCTGGGATAGATGGTCTTCATCTTTATATAACCATTGCAGAATGTCTTTTTCATCACTCTCATCTTCAAGGCTTCCCCATTTGACAAATGGACCTTTAGTAGTTTCTATTTCTTTGAGTTTGCTCATGGAAGGCTTTCCATAGGATCTTGGCGAGATAGGGAGCTGCAATAAACAAAAGGATTATGCAATTGTATACTCACCTAGGCCTTTGTCTTTGACCTTGAATTTGGTCTGGGGTGCCTTTGATGTGGAAAGGAACGAAGTTGGGTTGACATGGGATGAATATGAGGTAGAGGCAAGATTAGGGGGAATCACAACTTCAGGTTTAGAGTGCATGGTGTTACAGTACTGAAACAGATTAGAGTCACCTTGGATGGTGATTTCTTGACCTTCAAAGGGGAACTTTATACATTGGTGGTAGGTTGAAGGTACTGCCTTCATATCATGTATCCAAGGTCTCCCAAGGAGAATGTTATACACAAGCTCCATATCAAGGACTTGACACACTACATCTTTTGTTACAGGTTCCACTCTGATAGGTAAAACAACCACTCCTTTTGAAGTTCTTTCCTCTTCATCATAAGCTTTGATGGTGATTTTCCTGTTTGGATTGATAGCTTTCTCCAAAAACCCCAATGTAAGGATTAGCTTTAAAGTGCAAATATTTAAACCGGTCCCTCCATCAATGAGAACCCTCTTGATTTTGTGTTTGTGGATGAAGGCTTCAATGTGTAGAGAGGCATTATGAGCTTGAGTGGGAGACATATCATCCTTTTCAATGAATGATAGGGAGTGAGGTGTGGTAATGTTACCTACCATGGTTTGGAATTTCTCTTTGGCGGGGTTTGTTGGCACTGTGGCTTTAGAAAGAGCTTGGTCCAGTATGGCTCTGTGAAATGGGGACAAATGCAAGAGTTCCAAGATGAAGATATGTGCAAGAGTTTTGTGAAGTTGATCTAGGACACTATACTGATTGGACGAAGAGGATGACTTGGATGGGACCCCCTTAAGAGTAATTTTTCCACTGCGAGTGGTCACTTTACAATCTGGAATATTATTTAGGGTATTGACGTGTGACTCACTTATGGAAATGTTGTTAACCACATAGTCAAATCCAATGTTAGTATAATTGGCATTATTATTGCCACTGTTGCTTTGTTTGGAACCCCCGCCCTGTTCATAATTGGGAAGTGGATCCTTGAATGCCAAGTGATCTATGTTAGAGGCATGTCCATCGAGTGACACCTTTTTCTGGTCCAACAGGTCTTGAATGGCATGTTTGAGTGCTATACAATCATTTGTTTTGTGTCCCTTGTTTCGGTGAAACTCACAGAAATCATTGTCATTCCACCAAGGAGGTTTAACCTTTGGTTCATAATCCTGCGCAGCTGGAAGTGTTATGAGTTGAATTGCTAGAAGCTTCTGTAGGTTGGTTTCCAATGATTCTCCTAGAGGTGTGAATTTTCTCCTAGGTTGATAGTTTGTAAACCGTGATTCAGCGTTTCGCTATTTGTTTTGTTGGGGATTATTTTGCGGGCTTGTTAAAATGAAAATTGGTTGTTTTTGCGCCATAGTTTTAGCATCCACCACCCCATCATTTACAACATTTTTGTTCTTGGTCCAGAAGCATGGTTTTTCTATGTTGGTATTTGTACTTAAAGTGTCCTTGTATAGTTTGATTTGTCCCTTCGCTACCAATGCCTTCTCAATGATCAAGCCCATCTCAATGACTTTGCTAAAGGAAGAAGGGCATTGTATCTGGATTTGGTAGCTGAGGTCAGTGTGGAGGTTATGAATGAACATTTCTAGCATTTTTTTTTAGGTATTTGGTGTGGACATTTGTTCACCAATTGTCTCCATCTTTGTAAGAATGTGCCGAATGATTCTCCACCTTTTTGCTTGGTGTTACAAAGATCTAAAATTGAGATGTCATGCTCAATATTATAGAAGTGTAGGATGAATTTTTCCATGAGTTCATTGAATGTTCTGATGCCAGGGGGTAGTCTAGAGAACCACTCCAATGTGTGTCCACCCAAGCTTCTAGGAAACAATCACATTAGGTACATGTCATTGTGGGTGACTTCTATGCATGTTGCACTAAACACTCTAATGTGGTCCCTAGGATCACCTTTTCCTTGATATTTGTCAAATTTGGGTACCTCAAATTTAGAGGGAAAAGGTATCATGAACAATGATTTATCAAAAGGATATAGTGAAATATCCTATAGAGAGTAATGTTTCGTTGATGCGCCAGTTTGCATGTCTGTGAACTATTGTTGTAAGGCTTGGATTTGTTGCGTTATTAAGCCTAAAGCATTGGTAGAGTCAATGGTTACTTTCCCTTTGTCCGCGGTTCTTTCTTCTCGCGTACTATCCTTAGGGATTATTTCTTCTTTAGTTTCTCTTAATGTGTTGATATCAAAATCCTTAGGTAGTTTTTCTCCTTGGCTAGCTAGGTAAACAAAGAATCTAGAAGGGTCTTGGGTGAGCACCTTATCCATCAGTCGTTGGAATCATTGGTCTTGTTGAGTTTATAGCAACTCTTCCTGAGTAATCTCCTCATCACTGTCATGAGGGGTGGAGAAAAATTTTTTAGAGGTGCTTGCCATTTCTAATTGTTTTTGGTGTTGAGAGCTTGTTAGGACCATGCAAATGTGAGTTTTTGGATGGGGGGATGTTGAAGTGAAAAAATTGTAATGGTGAGGTTTTGAACAAGGTAAATCTTAGACCAATTATGTCAAACAAGACAGTATATGCAAAATGATAGTCAAAGTAAGGATATTGATATCTGATTACTTGATGTTGACTAGTCTCGCACAAGCCCCTAGAGAAGTTATGAAGGATGATAAATCCTTGATTGTGGAGACTTTCTACGATTTCTTTGAGATTGAATTCATCTAGAATTTGCTTTGCCCTAACTTGGTTTCGATACCTGGTACACTTGTTGATTTTGGGAACTTTTGTGAAATGATATGGAAGTGGACAAAAAAAGCACTTGCACGGTAAAAACTAATCTCAAAAATTGGAATACAGTTGAAATGGGTAATCAAAAGTGGTGAAATTTTTCTCTCAAAAGGTGCAGAGATGCTCTCTATTTTGCATGCGTAGGAATCAAATGCGTAGGAACATATGACAGAAGCGCAGAAAGTCAGAACAAATGCGTAGAATTGGTAATTTTCAAAAGCACAGTAACAGATCTCAGATGCACCGGAAGTCAATTCAGAAGAACAGAAAGTCTACGCAGATGCGTAGGTTCAGAAGTTAAATACACAGTTCTGATTTTCTAAATGCTTTTGCTAAGTTTTTTGACACGTTTTTCAATTTTTTTGGTTTTTTTGGCTGCAGGTTGGTCTTTTGATTTTGATTTTATCAAGTATAGCAAGAAGACACAGCAAACACATAGAATGATTTCATGCTTTTTAATATTTTTTTGAAAATTTTTGGACTCTTTTTGACTGAAAAACAATTACAATCTTAGGCTGGTAAAGACAGTATTTGTCGGATCCCCTAGCTATGCATATTCAAAGTGGATAGCTTCAAGATCTTGGTAGCACTAGCTCCTCTCCATGGCACACACTTCTCATGCAAACCAAGATCTAGGTTTCCTAAGGCTCGTACCCCCATCGAACCTTAAGATTGCCCTGCTATCTCTACTAAGAACCACTTGAATTGAGGCGGCTTCAAAGGTCCCACCTTTTGCACCAACAAATAGAAGGATTTTGGTCTTACTAAAAAGAAAGGATATTTAATGAGGGCAGCCGTTCAAGTGGCTACCCATGCAGCAGCACTACTCTCTGTTGTGGAGTCTCCCAACCTCCAAGGGTTATGCCTTGGAGGGTTTTAGGGGAGGTTGGTTGTCAGTGTAACACAACTTCACTCGTTGTTTGAAGCTTTCGCTCCAAACACAATTTATTTTGAGTGGCTTGGTAGGGCTTGGCTTTAGCCTATTACCACTTAGGGTCCTTCCAACTTGGACGGATGGGTATCCAAGAGTAGGCCTCTCTAAAGGTTAACACGTGTGAAATGACATGTCTAGCGTTTTGATCACCCAAGATACGGGAGAGCATATGCCTAATGTAATTCCAAAGACATAGAAGACAATGGTTCCTTCAATCCTAATTAAAATGAAAAAAATATATGTCATACACTACTTAGACACACAATTTGTTAACTTTGAAGTGATGAAAAGATAACAATGGTTCATTCCTAGCAAGATAGCAATGTAGCAAAGATCCAATAATATGCAAGATAGCAATGATTCAGTTACACCCCTCCTAGTTAAAATTACGTGACGTTTGTATGCACATCATTTTTACTTCTTCCTCTAATTAAATCTACGATGATCTAAGAAGTGCAGCTATATGATCTAAACTAGCTCTTATCCCTACAAGTAGATGAGAAAAGAATCTTGCAAACCAGTGTTAGCATTAGTGAAAACCACTAGGAAAACTCTAAAATCTCTATTTTAAGATAGATGCATAGCTTCAGAGTCTAGATGTGCAGAAACAGAACTCAAAAGCGCAGAAATTTAAAAGCACAGAAATAATAGTTATATGCGCAGGAACAGGTATCATATGCGCAGCTATTTTAGAAGCGCTGAGACAGAGGTCAGAAGCGCAGAAACAGAGGACATGTGTACAGTATTATCAGATGCATCATAAAATCATATGCACCATAACAGAGGTTTTATGCGCAGCTTCTAATGATGAATACGCCGAAATATTGTATGCACAGAAAGATTGATCAGATGCGCAAAAATAACCTGTACGAAACTTGTCACTTAAAAACTCAGTTTTGGATTAGATTAGGGGTAAGGGCCCAATGGTGGGTGCCAAAAATGTTATCAGAAATTGTGGTTAACAGCATAAAACCATTAATAAACCAATGAACATCAATAGAAATAGTGAATAACAAGATTGAATAAATAAAAGCACAAACCTCACAAACCTTGTTATCCTATGGCTTCCATTGTTTGCCTAGTCTCGATCGATCTTTTGTGATGAAATTTTCCCTCAAGAAGTGCACTTCCTTTCTTTGTTCTTCAAGATGGCGATGGAGAAATGGCTATGATACTTTATTGCCATGAAGATGAGCTTCAAAGCAATGGGAGTGATCTCAAGCAAATGTATGCTAGTGGGGGTGCCAAAGGCACGCTGGTAATTCGACAGAGTAATTGTACTAAAAGCTTGGATGATTGAAGTGGAGGAATAAGGTTTAATTTATAGACTCAGAAGGGAAGAGGTCAATGGTTGAGAAAGATTGGGAAGATCAACGGTTGAGACTGGTTGAGGAATGTGTGCGAATAGAAAGAGGACAAGTGTCCAAGCTCCTTCATGCAACAGAGGAGTTAACAGAATAGACCACTCAGTCAAGTGCATTGATTGATTAGTGAACTCAAATTACTAATTAGTTAACTAATTTTGACTGGAGGATAAATAGGACATGTGGGTTAGAGAATATTACCTATTAAATATTTAAAATATTTAATTACATGTGCAACATGGTGAGGTGGAATTGGTGAGGTGGATTTATGGAATTAGGACTTAGGATAGAGGAATTTAGGATTAATTAAATAATTTAGGATTATTTAATTATGTGAGACATTAGAAGAATTTAGGGAATTTAATTAAATAAATTGATTTTTATTCAATTATGGGATAATGAACCAATCAAATAAACTTAGAATATTTATTTAATTAATATAAGAAATAAGAATTAAGATAAATATTAAAATATTTACTTAATTCGACATGAGCTAATTTTAGGTGTATACAATTCTCAATAACAATTTCAATATAGGCCCCTCAGACTTCTCTCCGAGTCTTTTAGATAGATGTATTTAAGATATCTATGCTAGTTTAAAGATATAGGCATAAAATTTCATATTTAACTAGAAATAAAATAATAAGTAAAACCAAAACATAGCCAACATAAATTTAAAAAATATAAAGTAAAATAAAATAACTTTGAACTCAATTAAAATTTATATATCCATATGTATGCAATAAATAAAATAGTTTTAAAGTATAATTCTAAAGTAAAATAAAATAACTCTTAATTAAGTAAAAGTATAAACAATGTAAATAAAATAAAATAACTCAAGATTGATATCTATAGATGTATTTAAGATATTTAAATATTAATATGTGGACATGTAAATGACAATCAAATTTAAGATAAAAGGCAAGAGTTTTTGTTAACATGCTCACAATCATTACACTCCTCCCCTTACTACCACTATAGTTATGCCTAAATGAGTGCAATTAAATCTTCCTTTTAAGATTATATCATAAGTTGTTTATAAGAAAATTTATCTCATTAATTTATGCTAATTCTTATTTAGTTTTGTGTTTATTTTGAGAGAATGGATTAATACATTTACAAATAGATAAATGGTGTAACTTTGTGTAAAGTCAGATGCCTTCCTCCGTACTCTCACTCACTCATTTACACACATTCATATGTACTTATCCCCCACCTTATCTATATACACAAATTCTGATTTATTCACTGTAATGTCCCCTATTGGAACCATACTAATTTTTACCCTAAAAGTTCAAATACCCCAAGTTTAGGGTTAGGGTTTTGGGATTATCATGTAATGTCCCCTTCTATAATTGCCTTAGATTAAATCCTACAATCACAATTATAATAAGTTAGGGTTAGGGAGATGACTTACATGTAGTTATTTCTTTGTTATACTCTTGAATATAAATCCTACAATCATCATATAGAAAACACAATTGCATATATGTACATATAAACTAATGCCATTGTTAGAGTTACCTAAGCATTAATTAAACTCAGAATATAACTCCAATATTACTATTACTATCAAACACATTTTGGAGCATAGGGATAGGGACATGATAGGTTTGACCCAGTCAACCCATACTAAGCCCAAGAGCAGAACTTTGGCTGCCTCTTGGCTTTGGTGGTAGGACTTAGACATCCACCAAAGTGGGGTACTTAGTAGAGTGCTTGTCTTTCTTCCCTATCCATGCCTTGTCTCTTACAATTAACAAATCATCATGGTAGGAATGGTATGGGGATTGTAGCAAAGTTCTCAGTTTATCCAATCTAACCCCAAGAGCGGGACTTTGACACTCTTGGCCTTGATGGCAGGGCTTTGACATCCATCCAAGGTGGGGTACTTAGATGGAAACCTTATACACTCTTACCTACGTCTCCTTCCTTTCCTCCATGATGAGGTTCAATATCTTTTTCATTTAAATACATTGATACATAATAAATACAAGCATTATCATTTAAGCTATATTAGTATTGCATATTCTATTTATTTATAAGTAATGTAATCTGAAATAAATATTAATTCTTGACTGCTACTTTGTTATCAAACTTACTGATTATTATTATTATTATATGTTGCTTCCTCTGATTATATGTTCTTTGTCTGTTGCTCTTTTCTCCTATATCTATAGACTTGATCTAGAATAAATAATGTATATTTTCCACATTCCATTTATACTATTACTGCCTTGTCACTTACACTCCTATTTTTATTATAATTACTGCTATCTAGTGATTGTATGTCTTTCTTGTCCTCTACTTTTGTCTCTTTCTCTCTTTATATATATAGATTAGAACTTTAATAAATACTATGTATTCTACCTCCCATCTGCATAGCTCTACATATGTATATCTCTTTTTTGATATATCTATCTGTTGCAGACTATAAAATCAGAACTGTATATCTTCCTTTTATTCCATATCTAGCTATTCCATATCCCCTTAAAACTTAGAATATGCTTACATATCCCATATCTCTATGTAGAGACATGTCTTTTCCCAAAGGTGATATCCTTCTCTTAATTGTCACCTTCCTTTTATTATGATTAGCGATGCATTAATATATTTATATTTGTTGCTTATTGAATCATTGCCTTAGCATATATCCGCTACCTCTTTCCTTTATTCGATGCTCCCTAATCATGGGGTATTAAATGCAGCAATGCATAACATTTATAATATTATTTATATATTATATATGGTAGATATTATATGGTTATAATAATACTTTTATATTTATATTGTTATTTATAAATAAATAATAATATATCTTGTTAATTGTTTTAAATAAATATTATTTAAAATTATTTAAATATCATATATTATATATATTTATTATATATACAATTATCATTAAATTTGATGATGGAAGTGATACTGTAAACACTATATCATTTATCATGATGTTTAAATCTTTAATTTAAACAATGCTTTAATATCGGGACATCACAGTCTACCCCACCCAAGATTGCTTGTCCTCAATCAATCACAATCATAATGCTTCTAAAGTCATCAGGATCCTAAATCAATCTCTTTGACAAATTGTTGTTAGTATTCTTGTCTCAATCTAACTGCTAATGTTAGCATAAGGACAATTTGTTATTCATTCTTTTGATTCATGTTCTTGTATTTCCTAATATCTCTAAACAACAAGAGTTGGTGGCTAGACAAGTTTTCTCTTGTTCTCAGAGCAAAGAACTCAAAAGACATCTTGATCTTTAATCATGAGATTCGGTCTTGTACTTGTTATCTTGCTGTTTTACTTTTGATATGTTATTGACCTCAAAGATGAGAAGAGTCGTCCTTTGAGTAATTGATTTTATGATAAATTGGCACGAAAATTTATGATCAGGAAAGATTTTGTAAGCCTTTTTTCAAGAATAATACCTTACCCTTGAGTTGATTGTTAGGTTTACTTCCTATTGATGGTTTCTTCACAAGGAGATGATTCCTCTTTATATTTTATTGTTAAGGAAGTCCTACATTTGAAGGTCACATTTTTCGTATTTGGGGTTTCATCATTTCTTGCATCATCATATTTACCTACAAAATTACTTAGGGTTCTATTCTCACTTGAATTCTGAAATGTTCTCTCCATTTATATTTCAAGTTTGAGGGAGTCATAATTTTCCCATTACAACCCTTCATTACTACATAATTTAATTTTTTACTGCTTCTTAACCCAAGAAGTTTTTGACAAATTAAGCTCTAGAGATTTGTCTTTTACTTAAGGTAATCTTAAGCACATATAGAGTAAACAAACAACTAGACATGTGTAATACATGAAGCATATGTGATGCACAAGGTATACACATAAGACATAATACACAGAGTATACACATGAATACATGTGTAGCACAAAGCATACACGTAAATACATGCATAAATACATGTAATACAATAAACATGAAGTACACACGTACATACACATGATACACAAAAATTCCAAAGTATACGCGTAATACACAAATATATGCATAGTACATGAAGCATGAAGTATATGAAGTATTCGTATGAATATACGTAAGACACGAAGTGTGAAGCACACACGTAAATACATGAAGTATGCACATGAGTTACATAAGTTATGAATCATACATATGAATTTACATAAGTCATACACGCAAGTCATGAAGTATATGCTCGTCACAAAGCATACCCACATAAGTCACCAAGTATGAATGCACACAAGTCACAAGGTATACACATGAATATGCATATAAATATGCGCAAATCACAAATATGAATACATGTAAGTCACCAAGTATTTTCTTGAATACAAGTAATACATAAAGTATACATAGGAAGCATGAACCATATACGTGAACACGCATAATGAAGCATGCATATAAATACACGTAAGTCATGAAGCACACCCATGAATACACGGAGTCAAAATATGAATACACGTAAGTTGTATTAATACATGCAAGCCACAAAGTATGAATACACGAAGTCACCAAGTGTACACGTGAGTCATAAAGTGTTCACATGAATACACACAATTCGCAAGGTATACACATGAATACATGTGAGTCACAAACGTATTCACATGAGAACATATGTTGCAATGCATACACTTGAACACACATAAGTCACAAAGTATATACATGAATACACTTGAATACACATATACACGAAGCCATAAAGTATCCTATAATCATGAAGTATATACTTGAATACAAAGTCATAGAGTATACTCTTGAATACATAGTCATGAAGTATACACTCAAATACAAAGTCATAGAGTATACACCCGAATATAAATAAAGTCATAGACTCTATACACCTGAATACATAGTCATGAAGTATACACTTGAATACAAAGTCATAGAGTATACACTTGAATACAAATACAAAGTCATAGAGTATACACTCGAATGCATAGTCATGAAGTATACACTTGAATACAAAGTCATAGAGTATGTACACTTGAATACAAATACAAAGTCATAGAGTATACACTCTAATGCATAGTCATGAAGTATACAATTGAATACAAAGTCATAGAGTATACACTCGAATAAAAATACAAAGTCATAGATTATAGACTCAAATGCATAGTCATGAAGTATATGCTTGAATACAAAGTCATAGAGTATACACCTAAATACAAAGTCATAGAGTATACACTCAAATACATAGTCATGAAGTATATGTTGGATCTAGGGCATACAACTGAGAGGGGGGGGGTGAATCAGTTGTATAAAACTTCTTCTCATTCAAACACTTAACTCACTGTTGTTAGTTAGCAGCATATCAAATAATCATCCATGGAAGCATAATACATAAACACAAGAGCAGATAAGCATCAACACATTGAACACCAAGATTTTGACGTGGAAAACCCGGTTAAGGGAAAAACCATGGGGTGATTAACCCAAGAATTATTCTCTGTTAGAAGAATAAAGAAAAATGAATGGCACATGCCAATAAGGGCTCACTGCCCGAGCACACTGCTCACAAAGAGGCCCACTACCTACAAGGAGACACACTGTCTACAAAGTGATGAAAATCACAGTCTTGAACTGGAGAATGACATCTCTACCATGTCCAGATCAGTTCCAATTAAGCCCAACAATCTCTGCTCTGCCTTTCGCACGTTTCTTCGCTATATCATACTCATCCTCACACCACCCCCTGAAATGAACTCACAAACCGTTATTTATACAAGACATCGACTTAGGAACAAACATCTAAGTCGGCAAACAACCATAGGAGTATCCGCAAGATGAATAACACATCCGGTCGGCCATCACAAGAACATTCGCAGGATGAACAACTCATCCGGTCGGCTACACAGAGCAAGAACTTCATCCGGAAGAATAACTTCAATTCCGGGCTCTACCATCAATGCGGACCAACAACACAACCTAAACATGATCCAAGAACCTTCACAAGCCTGTCTGAATGTCCGGATACTTCCGTACTTCCTCTGCTTACTGGGATCTCTTGTCTTCCTCATCCGGAACTTCAAGAACACAGTCTGTCGCCACTGTCATAATGCAAGAGGTACTTCCGGACCTTCAAATCATACACAAATCAGGATGACACATCACAAGGACATCCCAAACACTCCTTCCAATCCGCAGATTAGGGTAATACAATTCCGGACCTCACCGGACCTTTTTGTGATCCTCTATCACCTCTGGATACTTGCCGGACCCGGTTCTATACCGGCAGCCACAACTCCTTCAGATCTTCATGCGGACCTCTGAAATCTTAACTGTAGCATCTCAAGACTCATATCTACTAACCCTTTAATCCGCATCCTCCGGTTCTCATCCTATACAGTACATTTACCTTCTTCTCATCACTGTTCTTCACTGTTCCTGACTGAGACTAATTTTCTCAATATCCTCAGCACACAGCTCATCAAATCCTTCTTGTTAATGCAATATGAGTATGTTGCCATCAATGACAACACTGGATAACCTCATACTTGCAACAATCTCCCCCTTTGTCATTGATGGCAACATATGATGTGAAAAACCATTAAGACAAGAACTTCAACTTTTCATATGTCTTCTCTTCCTTTACTGCTCCCCCTTTGATCATCAACCACTTGTTTTTCACATGTCTTCTCTCCCCCTTTGACATCAATGGCAAAGGGCTCATACTTGCAATTCTCATGCATCAGAATCATACTAGCTGCTCCCCCTTAGTTGCAGCTCCCCATTAGTCCGGATCACAAGATATGGCTGTGATAGCCACCGGACTGATGCACATCAGTGCATCTTAGTTCATCACCGGAGGGGCCATGACCCCTAACTTCTCCTGGAGATATTCAAAAGAGTCCTTGGGAAGAGGTTTTGTAAAGATATCTGCAATCTGATCCTTGGAGGGAACATACTCCAATCTGACTTCTTCCTTGTTTACTTGTTCTCTCAAGAAGTGAAATTTGATAGATATGTGCTTAGTCTTAGAATGCAATACCGGATTCTTGGAAATATTAATTGCACTTGAATTATCACAGAAAATTGTGATAGGCTCCTCATATTCAACTTTGATGTCTCTTAGCATCTGCTTCATCCATAGGATTTGAGTGCAACTACCTGCTGCTGCAATGTATTCTGCTTCAGTTGTAGACAGAGATATTGCATCTTGTTTCTTGCTTAGCCAAGAAACCAATCTCTTTCCCAAAAAGAATGCTCCACCACTAGTGCTCTTCCGGTCAACCACATCTCCTGCCCAATCTGCATCTGTGTAAGCATGAAGAGAGAAATCCGGATCTCTAGGATACCATAGACCATACTCAACTGTTCCTTTCAAGTATCTAAAAATTCTTTTGATTGCCATAACATGAGATTCTCTAGGATCAGCCTAGAATCTTGCCACAAGACCAACAGCCTGCATTATATCTGGTCTAGTTTGAGTGAGATACAACAATCCACCAATCATTGATCTATACTTTGTCTGATCTGCCTTTGGAGAATCATCATCTTTGCTTAACTTACATCCGGTTGCCATAGGAGTGTTCATAGGCTTTGAGTCTTCCATACCAAATTTTTTTAACAATTCTTTCACATATTTGGTCTGAGAAATGAAGATCCCTTCTTTTGTTTGAGTAATTTGCAGTCCCAAGAAGAAATTCATTTCACCAAGCATAGACATTTCAAACTCACTTTTCATCTGATTTGCAAAAGTTTTGCACATACTATCTCTTCCTCCAAAAATGATATCATCCACAAACACTTCAACAATCAGAATGTTTTCATGATCAATTTTGAAATATAAGTTACTGTCAGCAGTACCTTTGTTGAATCCAATCTGCACAAGATGCTTATCCAACCTTTCATACCATGCTCTTGGGGCTTGCTTCAATCCATACAAAGCTTTCTTCAACTTGCAGACCATATCATTATTATCAGACAATTGAAATCCATCCGGTTGTTCAATGTAGACTTCTTCTTCCAGATCACCATTTAGGAAGGCAGACTTGACATCCATCTGATATACCTTGAAGTCTTTGAAGGCAGCAAATGCAAGAAGTAATCTGACTGCTTCAATTCTTGCTACCGGAGCAAAAGTCTCTTCAAAGTCAATTCCTTCTATTTGAGAGTAGCCTTTGCAGACCAATCTAGCTTTGTTTCTGATTACTTCACCAGCTTCATTTAGTTTGTTCCGGAAGACCCACTTGGTTCCAATTACATTCCTGTCTCTAGGTCTGGGAACAAGATCCCAAGTATGATTTTTCTCAATTTGCATCAGTTCATCTTCCATTGCTTTGGTCCAGTTTTCATCATTGCAGGCTTCATTTATTGTTTTAGGTTCAATCTTTGAAATCAGACAACATTCATTCTGATCTTGAGCAATATTCCTTCTAGTTTGTACACCTTTGCTTCTGTCACCTATGATCTGATCTTCAGAGTGATTCAGTCTTACATACCTTGGAATTTTGGGAGTATCCAGCACTGATGTTTCTTGATCATGCTCATTCAAACCTATCTCTTCTTCCTGATTTACCGGATCAGGCTGACTCTGTCTCACCGGAGAGGATTGAGGTTCTTGAACACTGTCTTGGTCATCTTCATCAAACTCATAAAATCTTGAAGGCTTCTCAATTCCTTCATCAACCTTTACATTGGTGCTTTCTATCATCTTCCTCAATCTCTTATTGTAACACCGGTATGCTTTGCTTTGAGTGGAGTAGCCCAAGAAAATTCCTTCATCACTTCTAGCATCAAACTTTCCTAGATCTTCATCTCTTTTAATATAACACTTGCTACCAAATACTCTGAAATATTTCACAGTAGGAGTGATGCCAAACTAGAGTTCATAGGGGGTCTTACCGGTGTTGTTTCTGATTTGAACTCGATTGAGAGTGTAGACTGCAGTGCTGATAGCTTCTTTCCAAAACATTTGAGGAACATTTGCTTCCAACATCATTGTCCTAGCAGCTTCCTGGTGTTGGCAAGAGACACTATATGGATTCATGGTTGTTGTCATTGATGGCAACAAAGGTCATCCCACATATCCGCAAGTCATAATGTGTCTCTACCGGAAGTCAGAATAAAGAATGTTGTGGTCCGGTGAAGAAGAACAGAGCATGTGGCAAGGTCCGACAGATTGGTCCGGATCTCTCAGAGGAAGTGTCTTGGTGCAGTGCGGATTTGGGGAAGTCAAGAGGACTACCTTGAGTGGTATATTCCAAGGATTTAGCCTCCGGTGATGGACAAGGAAAAAGATATGAATGGTTGAGTACCGGATTTCTGAGAGACAGTGAAAACAGAGGAAGAACTGACTGGCAGAGTATCAGACTGCTTTCCGGATGTGTTACTGTTGATGACAGAGGTTGTGAAGGCATGAATCATGTTTGGCCGACATGATTAATGATATCTACAAGTATATGCTTGATCCGCATAGCTTGGTGAGGAAGGATTCAGCCGACAGAACAAAAGTTTGTAAGAAACTAGACTGTTCCGGATGCCGACTAGAAAGGTGATGAAATCACTTGTGCGGATATATATAGAGGATGGATTTAGTTGTGAAGGGTGTGTTGGTGTGGAGATATATGCGAAGAAGTCCAGATAAAGAGCAGAGGTAACAAAAAGGATCCGGTATGTGAAAGATAGCAGAATAAAGAACAGAGGAAAGATGAAGTGCAGCAGATCAGTGTACTGAGCCTAACCGGAACTGAACTCCAGCATATGCAGATGCTTCCAATCAGTTCAAGACTGTGATTCTCATCACTTTGTAGACAGTGTGTCTTCTTGTAGGCAGTGGGCCTCTTGTGAGCAGTGTGCTCGGGCAGTGAGCCCTAATTGGCAAGTGCCATCTTTGTAATTTCCTATTCTTCTAACAGAGAATAATTTTGGGTTAATCACCCCGTGGTTTTCTCCCTTAACAGGGTTTCCACGTCAAAAATACTGTGTCATGTGTTTCTTGTTTTATGGTTAATGTTTTATGTTTGATTTTATGCTGCATCAATTAAAAGGAAAGTTCAATAAGGGAAATAATTATGATAACTGATTCACCCCCCCCCCCTCTCAGTTATCAACAATTGGTATCAGAGCTAAGTTCCTCCTAATAGAGCCTAACAGCTTGAGGAAGATCTGGGATTTCAAATGGATGCATATGGTTTAAGAGAGCAACTCAAGACTGCTCTTGAGGATCTTGAACAGTCAAATTCTGAAGTCAGTGAATTAAAGGAAAGACTCAAACAGGCTGATGAATTCATGAGAGAATTAAAAGACAAATTAAGTCTCTCTATGAAAAAGAGAAAGGAGCTGCTT
Source organism: Cunninghamia lanceolata (assembly GCA_027924645.1). Classification (NCBI taxonomy): domain Eukaryota; kingdom Viridiplantae; phylum Streptophyta; class Pinopsida; order Cupressales; family Cupressaceae; genus Cunninghamia; species Cunninghamia lanceolata. The sequence continues at coordinate 6,930,494 of BSBN01001222.1, forward strand.
CAACAGTTGGCAAGACAAAGTGAAGAAAGCAATACAAATGAAGAATTGACTGAGCAAACCAAGTTATGTGAAAAGTTATCAAAAGAAGTCATTATGTTAAGACATGAAATGGAATCAGGAACTATAAAGTTTACTCAAGAGATTGAAGAAAAAAGAAAGGCTGAAGACAATCTAAGACAATCTCTTAAAGAAAAATTAGAAGAATGCCACCAGATGGACAGGATTATCAGACATCTTGAATCTGATCTTGAAGATGCCAAAGATAATGAAGGAAAACTTGAGGATCAAATTGCCTCTCTCAAAAGAGACCTTCAAACAGCAAATGAATATAAAGAGAAATTCATGATAAGTTCTGCTCCACTTGAAGTTCTTCTTGGAAGTCAAAAGAGGACAGATGACAAGTATGGTTTGGGATATGAGAAAGGAGAAAGCTCCGGATCCGGTCAGAAGAATCTTGGATCAGAAAATCCAAGAAGCAGGCCTAGAAGACCTCCGGTAAGACAGCCAAATGCTCAAAGATATCCATCCTTCAATGGATATTGCCACAGCTGCAACCACTTTGGTCACAAAGCTAATCAGTGCAGAATGAGAATGAATCAGATTAATTCATCCTTCTCCAGACAGTGCTTCAACTGCAAAAGGTATGGACACAAATCCCATGAATGCAGAAGTATGCAAGTAAACAAATCATTCAAAGGTAGATGCTTCACATGCAATAGAGTAGGTCATATGGCTAATCAATGCAGATCAAGAGGATATCAGTCAAATATGCAAAGAAATGTTATTTGCCAAATCTGCAATAGGTCCGGTCATAATGCTAAAGTTTGCAGAAACAAGAATCAGGACAAAAGAGGTCTGATGTATAATCAGAATCAAGACAAGGGTAAACAAAAGATGAATGCGGATGAGGTTAGGAATCAGATGAGCAAGATTTGGGTGAAGAAAAGTTCAGAGAATGTAGAGGTTGGATCCGCACCAGACTCTGGTGCTGATATTTCTTCTGGAAATTAAAAAGTGAGCTCAAGCTCAGGGGGAGACTCAAAGAAAATCTTGTTCCCCCAGCCAAACAAGTGGTGCCGGATGTGGCACAAGATGCGGATCAAAGGGTTTGTAGATATGAGTCTTGAGATACTTCAGTCAAGTTTTCAGAGGTCCGCATGGAGTTATGAAGAAGCTGTGATCGATCAAATAAGACCTGTTCAGGGAGATGCTCCGGTATGATAAAGGATTACAAAAAGGTCCGGAAAGATCCGGAAATGCACTATCTTGTTCTGCGGATTGGACAGAGTGTTTGGGATGATCTTGTAATATATTACCTCGATTTACTCATGATTAAAAGATCCGGATGATATCCACAGATCAGGACTAATCCGGGATACTCCAAGCTATCCAGACAAGGCAAACCGGAATGATGTAGGTGAAGCATTTATTGCAGACAGATATTAGGGTTCGCGGAGCAATTTAAGGGATTTCTCAAAGGTCATTTGCTCATTCTGCACTCGAGAAGAAGCGAAAAGTGGAGCTTTGCAACAAGGTTCATCAAGCACACCAAGGATCCCCTGCCGAAGTTATTGCATAAAGAAATCAATCCAACCACTCCGTGCAAACCGAAGGCGCATAAGGTATTCTCCGTTTTTCATTACCTCACTGCAAATCTTTGAAGAATGGCTACTCCAAACATAGTTAAGATCTCTGATAGACCTCGCCCCTCATTCAAGAAACATCCCTACAAATCATTGGAGGTAGACCCACTAGGAGCCTTCTCTAGTGTTCCTCACGGAGTTTTACACACCGAAGACATTAGGGTTTACATACATGCAAACATTGAGGAATTTGGGGAATTCAAATTAAGAGACCTCTATCACAAGCAGCTGATTGACAATGCTTTTGAGCTTAAACCAGAGTATAAGGATATTCAGAAGAAACAATTTGAGCAATTTATTCATTTCCCCTGCTTTGAAGAAGATGAATGGGTCCGGTATGTACTGAGCAGGATGCATGACAACTTTCTATGGCTAGATAGACCCTGCAAGATCACAAAAGAGGCAATTAGAGCAGTAACTGGCCTATACTCTTCCGGAGGGGTACCTATCCTCAAATCTGTCAAGAACAACATTGTAACTGAGGCCACCGGATCAAAATTTGACAAGAGGGCAATGACCATTGAAGATATTTCGGATCCGGATATCAAATATGCATCAATGATAATAGGATACAAGATCTATCACTCCAGCAGGGAGAATTCTGTATCTAGAACTGCAGTATACACTGCCTTTGAAATGCTAAGAAAGAATGCAGAATATGACCTCTACGAACTACTGCTAAGCCAATTAATGGAAAATATACAGAAAATCAAGAAGGATAAGAAGAATTCCTTCAAGTATGGTACTCTTATTGTATGTCTATTCTTCTACTTCATGAATGAGCTACCCGGAACAAGTGGATGGGTATGGCAGAATGACAAACCTGTTGCAGTCCAGATAAGAGACTATTTGCATGGACTTGGGGATGCAAAAGCGAGAAATACAGCTCTATGGGGATACTTCAAAAACTTTCAGAGCATGATGCAAGCAAGAGAGAGAATTCCCCAGTCTCTCATTGAGAAATACAAGGACTCAGTGTGCTTTATGGTTGACACTGATCAGTGCCTAATGGAGGCAGTGGAGCCAAGGACTGTCTGGATCATGCCCATGGGGTATGAAGTAGATGAACAGATAGTGGAGCTGCATGTTCAACACATGCTAAGTCAGCCCAAAGATCCTAAGGCAGAAAGGTTTGGAACCTTTGAGGAGCTGAGTGTAAAAATACATGTAGAACTCAGGGAACCTGAGATTAAAAGAAAGGTGAGAAAAGAAGTAGAGCACATTGCTCAAGGCCTAGGCATCTCAAAGGAGGCACTTGATGCCAGCCGGGAAAAGAGGAGGAAGGCCGAGGAAGAAGAGAAAAGTAAAGAAAGTGCTCCGGTTGGAGCTCCCACCCGGACCAGATCAACAAAGAGATCTGCACCTCCCTCAACCAAAAGTTCAAAACCGGAAGTCCAGGCATCCGGTAAGAGATCCAAGACAAAAGCCACAAGGGCTTATGGAAGCCAAAAGGATGAAGAGGAAACAGAATCAGATGAGGGAGTAAGAGAAGTAAAGAAACAGAAGAAGAAAGGATCCGGTAAGCCCTCCACAGGCCAAGACAAGGATGAAATGGCAGAGGTAACTGTTGAAAAGCCCACTCTGTCACTAGAGAGCATAATCAAGTCGGTCACGGTGGATGGAAACCTTCAACCAATGACTGAATCATATGATGACTTCAGTGAGGCCGACCAAAAGACTCTGCAGGAGGCCACAATAAAATATCTTAACATATATAATAAGGCTTTCATTGAAATAATATCTCTTTTTCCTAAAAGCCTAGAAAAGGAAATGGAAGTAAGAAAGAATAATGCTCATGCTAAAGATCTTGAGATCTGGGAGCAGATAGCTATTCAGCTATATCCTCAAATTGATCCCAAGACAATGAACATTATCTTCCAAGACTGCAAAGATGAGTTCAGAAGCAAAGCCAGGATGAATCAACTCATGCTTGGCGAGACTGACAAAGTGGCCCAAGAAACAGAAGAGATCCTCTGGAAGGCCTTCAAAAGGTTCAATCTTCCGGTTGTAGAGGATTTAGGTACAGAAACAGCTGAGGACTTGGGACCCTCTGCTCCAGAAGAAGTGGCCCATGAACAAACTAGCATCTCTCCTCCGGTTTCCCCTACAGTCTCCGGATCCAAAGAAGAAGAGCAATTACAGGAGAAGGAAGCAGTGGTGAAAGACAAAGAGGTTGACAGTTCTAAGACTGCAGAAGAAAAGAAACATCTGTCTCCGGCAAGAGACACTGCACAAACTGTTCAACAATTTTTGAGTAAAGAAACTTTAGAGATTGATGAACCGGAGCTTCTAAAAGGCCCATTTGATTTTGACTCTCTCTCTCCGGTACAAACAATGAAGATAGCTTCATTTGCAAATGCCAAGGCAAATGAAAAGCTCCTGAAGTCTCATATGGAAGACTGTGAGTTGATAGAGGCTGCTTCCGGAGTACTTGTAAAAATCATGCCATCAATCCAGATAGATCCGACAGCCTCCTCTTCCGGTAATCTAAAAACCTTAGTCAGCAGTGTTGATACACATTTTGATTCTCTAGAAAAATCAGCTGAAGAAAAGGTCCGGAAGGAATTTTTGGATAAAAGATTTTCAGAAATATTAGAATTAATCTCTAAGGATAGGAAGATTGTAAGCATTGGAATAAGGAGCTTAGAGAATGCTCTTAAGGATGGCGGTGACATCTACAAATTTTGTATATCCTGGTCAAAGGCAACAGCAGCATTTGACAAGAAAATAAAAGAGGAACAGGATAAGCTACAAAGCTTATCTCAAAGTTTTGATCCTCTCTCTTCCTCTATAATAAATCAAGAATGTCAGACTATTGCAGTCTTGAATGAAATAAAGAATCTTGAGAAGGAAAGGAAGAACATCACCAACCGGATGGGAGAACTTAGAAGGATTATAATCCCTAAGTTGGAAACCATGCATGAGGCCATCAGTGATGCTCAGACCACCGCCCAAACAAAAGATCCGACAGATCTCAAGCGGGCAGAAGCGTTTGCATTTTTGCTAAGTGGTCACATTTCAATTTTGGATAGAATGAAGCAAAGTTGGGCTACAGAAATGATCCAATTGCAGACATCCTTTGCAGACATTCTTCAATACATGTGAGTATGTAAATATGCGGCTATATAGAGAAAATTTTTGAAAATTTTGGTGTGCGGACCCTACCCTTTGCCATTGATGTCAAAGGGGGAGTGAGGAGCAGTGAAAAATGAGAAATCCAACTAAGGGGGAGTTCCGGAAATTGTATATAAAGACAGAGCATCAGTAAAGGGGGAGCATAGTGAAAACACTTAGTCATTTTTCACTAAGTGTTGCCATCAATGCCAAAGGGGGAGATTGTTGGCAAGAGACACTATATGGATTCATGGTTGTTGTCATTGATGGCAACAAAGGTCATCCCACATATCCGCAAGTCATAATGTGTCTCTACCGGAAGTCAGAATAAAGAATGTTGTGGTCCGGTGAAGAAGAACAGAGCATGTGGCAAGGTCCGACAGATTGGTCCGGATCTCTCAGAGGAAGTGTCTTGGTGCAGTGCGGATTTGGGGAAGTCAAGAGGACTACCTTGAGTGGTATATTCCAAGGATTTAGCCTCTGGTGATGGACAAGGAAAAAGATATGAATGGTTGAGTACCGGATTTCTGAGAGACAGTGAAAACAGAGGAAGAACTGACTGGCAGAGTATCAGACTGCTTTCCGGATGTGTTACTGTTGATGACAGAGGTTGTGAAGGCATGAATCATGTTTGGCCGACATGATTAATGATATCTACAAGTATATGCTTGATCCGCATAGCTTGGTGAGGAAGGATTCAGCCGACAGAACAAAAGTTTGTAAGAAACTAGACTGTTCCGGATGCCGACTAGAAAGGTGATGAAATCACTTGTGCGGATATATATAGAGGATGGATTTAGTTGTTAAGGGTGTGTTGGTGTGGAGATATATGCGAAGAAGTCCAGATAAAGAGCAGAGGTAACAAAAAGGATCCGGTATGTGAAAGATAGCAGAATAAAGAACAGAGGAAAGATGAAGTGCAGCAGATCAGTGTACTGAGCCTAACCGGAACTGAACTCCAGCATATACAGATGCTTCCAATCAGTTCAAGACTGTGATTCTCATCACTTTGTAGACAGTGTGTCTTCTTGTAGGCAGTGGGCCTCTTGTGAGCAGTGTGCTCGGGCAGTGAGCCCTAATTGGCAAGTGCCATCTTTGTAATTTCCTATTCTTCTAACAGAGAATAATTTTGGGTTAATCACCCCGTGGTTTTCTCCCTTAACAGGGTTTCCACGTCAAAAATACTGTGTCATGTGTTTCTTGTTTTATGGTTAATGTTTTATGTTTGATTTTATGCTGCATCAATTAAAAGGAAAGTTCAATAAGGGAAATAATTATGATAACTGATTCACCCCCCCCCCTCTCAGTTATCAACACCTGGATGGTCCGGTTTTTTCTCTCAACTACTCCATTCTGCTGTGGAGTCTTAGGAGCAGACAACTGTCTCCTTATACCCTGTTTCTCACAAAAGTCAATGAATTCACCAGATGTAAATTCACCACCTCTATCAGACCTTAGACACTTTAGTTTCAATCCGGTTTGATTCTCCACCATAGCTTTGAAGATTTTGAACTTCTCAAAAGCTTCTGATTTTTCTTTTAGAAAGGTAACCCACATCATCCGGGAATGATCATCTATTAACAACATGAAATATCTATCACCTTGCAGACTCTTGATTCTTGTTGGTCCACATAGATCAGTATGTACTAATTCCAACAATCCGGTAGAAGACTGATCTTTGCTTTTAAAAGAGACTCTGCTTTGTTTGCCTAACTGACATTCTTTACACACACTATTTGTAGGTTTTATCAACTTTGGAAGATCTCTCACAGCCTGAGTATTGCTTATCTTGATGATGTTATCAAAATTTACATGACACATTCTTCTATGCCATAACCAACTCTGATCAATTTGAACAAACAAACAACTTTTATTTGAACCAACCAGATGAAAGATGTTACCTCTTGTCTGAGTACCGGATGCAATTTCAGTTCCGGAGCTTGTAAAGATTCTGCATTTTCCATTCTTGAACCGGAGATCATAGCCTTTGTCCACTAACTGACCAACACTGAGAAGATTGTGCTTCAATCCTTCAACATACAGTACATTACCTGTTTTGCTCTTACCATCAAAGGAAATAGTTCCCCTACCTCTGATTCTGCCAGCAGAATTGTCACCAAGCTTTACCATTCCTCCTTCATATCTTTCCAAGTCTAAGAACTTATTCTTGTCACCAGTCATATGGTGAGAACATCCACTGTCAATAACCCAATCATCCTTTTCTTCCACTTGAGCAGCCAAGGCTTTTTCAACAACTTTGTGATTGACAGATTCAGAGAGCAAGGAATCTTCTTCCTTGATGGCTATAAACACCCACTCATTTCCGGATTTGCTTCCTGGTTCTGATTCATCATCTGTTACTCCTTCATTGTCATCTTCTTCATGAACATAATAGCAATTCTTTTGAAACCTTTGTCTGTGAGTATTAGATCTTGCAGATCTCTCCGGACATCTTGAGGCAAAATGACCAATCTTATTGCAGTTGAAACACTTAAAGGGTAGTTTTCCTTCATACTTACCGGATCCTCTTGGCAGTCTCTTTACAATGAGGGCTTCAAGTTGAGCTGTTTCTGCTTCTTCTTCTTCCATGTCTCTTCTTGCTTGATCATACCATGACATTTTCTTTGATGAGTTTTCACCCGGATCAAATCTCTATTTGCCTTTCACATAGGCACTAGCTTTGAAAGCAGATTCAGTCTTGGGAGGATCATCTCCAAACTCGGTCATTTCAAATGCAGCTAGTTTGCCAGCCAGTTGTTCTCTTGTGACAGTTGTGTGGGCTCTGAATTCATCAATGGCAGCAACTTTGATTTTGTAGGCAGCAGGAAGGGATCTTAGGATTTTGCAGACAATCTCATTTTCATCTAAAGTTCCACCAGCATTTCTGATTCCACATACCAGCTCATTTACTCTTGGCATAAAGGTAGTGATGTTTTCATCATCTCTCATTTTCAATCTTTCAAATTTCCCTTTCAGACTTTGCAACCTTGCACTTTTGACAAACTCATCTCCTTCATACAGAAGTTCCAGTTTAGTTAGGATCTCATATGCAGTGGGTAGGTCAATGACATTCGAGAGATCTGAGTCATTCAATGCGCTTAGAAGAGCTTCCTTGGTCCGCAGATTGTTTTCAGCTTCTGTGATTTCATTCAGAGTTGTCGGACCACCTTGTGGAGGTACATATGGTTTTGAAATCATACCCAGGTATGCTTTTCCCATGCATTCCAAGTGACACTTCATGCGACCTTTCCAGAGAGTGAAGTTGGTTCCATCGAACTTCGGACTATCCTTCTTGTATGACGACATCCTGGATCTCCTCAAGCGGTTAAGCTCTTGTCAGAGGAACTTGGCTCTGATACCAATTGTTGGATCTAGGGCATACAACTGAGAGGGGGGGGGTGAATCAGTTGTATAAAACTTCTTCTCATTCAAACACTTAACTCACTGTTGTTAGTTAGCAGCATATCAAATAATCATCCATGGAAGCATAATACATAAACACAAGAGCAGATAAGCATCAACACATTGAACACCAAGATTTTGACGTGGAAAACCCGGTTAAGGGAAAAACCACGGGGTGATTAACCCAAGAATTATTCTCTGTTAGAAGAATAAAGAAAAATGAATGGCACATGCCAATAAGGGCTCACTGCCCGAGCACACTGCTCACAAAGAGGCCCACTGCCTACAAGGAGACACACTGTCTACAAAGTGATGAAAATCACAGTCTTGAACTGGAGAATGACATCTCTACCATGTCCGGATCAGTTCCAATTAAGCCCAACAATCTCTGCTCTGCCTTTCGCACGTTTCTTCGCTATATCATACTCATCCTCACACCACCCCCTGAAATGAACTCACAAACCGTTATTTATACAAGACATCGACTTAGGAACAAACATCTAAGTCGGCAAACAACCATAGGAGTATCCGCAAGATGAATAACACATCCGGTCGGCCATCACAAGAACATTCGCAGGATGAACAACTCATCCGGTCGGCTACACAGAGCAAGAACTTCATCCGGAAGAATAACTTCAATTCCGGGCTCTACCATCAATGCGGACCAACAACACAACCTAAACATGATCCAAGAACCTTCACAAGCCTGTCTGAATGTCCGGATACTTCCGCACTTCCTCTGCTTACTGGGATCTCTTGTCTTCCTCATCCGGAACTTCAAGAACACAGTCTGTCGCCACTGTCATAATGCAAGAGGTACTTCCGGACCTTCAAATCATACACAAATCAGGATGACACATCACAAGGACATCCCAAACACTCCTTCCAATCCGCAGATTAGGGTAATACAATTCCGGACCTCACCGGACCTTTTTGTGATCCTCTGTCACCTCCGGATACTTGCCGGACCCGGTTCTATACCGGCAGCCACAACTCCTTCAGATCTTCATGCGGACCTCTGAAATCTTAACTGTAGCATCTCAAGACTCATATCTACTAACCCTTTAATCCGCATCCTCCGGTTCTCATCCTATACAGTACATTTACCTTCTTCTCATCACTGTTCTTCACTGTTCCTGACTGAGACTAATTTTCTCAATATCCTCAGCACACAGCTCATCAAATCCTTCTTGTTAATGCAATATGAGTATGTTGCCATCAATGACAACACTGGATAACCTCATACTTGCAACAGTATATACTTGAATACAAAGTCATAGAGTATACACTTGAATACAAATACAAATTCATAGAGTATATGCTCAAATACAAATACAAAGTCATAGAGTATACACTGGAATACAAATACAAGTCATAGAGTATACACTCGAATACAAATACAAAGTCATAAAGTATACGCTCAAATATAAATACAAAGTCATAGAGTATACGCTTGAATACAAATACAAATCATAGAGTATACACTCAAATACAAATACAAAGTCATAGAGTATGCACCTAAATACAAATATAAAGTCATAGAGTATACACTCGAATACAAATACAAAGTCATAAATCTCTGGGTGGTCTTCCTGAGAAGTAGGGTCAATAGGCGACTGTTAAGTTTCAACCTGATCAGCTACTGTATCCTAAGCATCTGCATAAACTTTAGCTTCAAGTGGAGAAGACACATCTAAGAGATAGAGCTTTTGCTCAACACATCTATGTCCCCGAGTGAATTTGTCATCACAATTATAACAAAGCCCTTTTTCTCTATGTTCCCACATCTTTGCTTCAGTCAAATTCTTGATAGGAGTTATTCTAGGAGCTGGCATTATTTGAGGGTTTTGGTAATCCATATTTCTGAATGGAATAAAATTGGATTTGGAGCATTGTTGCGCTATGATCTTTACTCTGCCAACTTAGCCAACCCTAAGGCTTCCATCATTGTGCTTGGATAGAACATTTTAACCTTAGAGCGAATTACATCCTTCAAACCACTGACAAAATAACTCCTAAAGAATTCATCAGACAATCCCTCTGTGTGATTGGCCAATTTTTCAAATTATGTCTGATATTCTCTCACAGTGCCTGTTTGGTACAGTTTTGTGAGTGCTCCTGTGAAGTCATCAAAAGCACTAGGGCCAAATTGTTGCAAAATGAGTTTGCAAAAATCTATCCATTTTGGCTCTTCATGAGCCTTGAAGTATCAATGAAACCATTGAAGAGCTTCATGTTCCAAATGAAAGGAGGCAAGTGGGACTTTGTTGACATCAAAAGTATTATGCAGACTGAAATATTGTTTTGCCCAGTATATCCATCTAGTCGGATCATCACCATTGAAGTGAGGAAAATCAAGCTTCGGTCCATGAAAAATTGCCGGAAGAAGAAAACCCCATATCTACAGAAGACTCTGGCTGCCGTCTATTGTTTATGGCTGAATGCTGAAGATTAAGCCTGAGAATTTTTTCATCCAGATCTTGGAGTTTGGTCTTGAGGGCTGCAAGTTCCTCCTCCATGTTTTTTGCTCTTGCACGGGTGACAACCATAACTAGGATTTTTTTTTGGGAATGAGTAGAAAAACAAAAACAGAAACTTTTTTAGTAAAGGAAAATTTGGATTTGGGAAAAACTCTGATGGGTAATTGGGGTTTGACTAGGTTTTGGACACTTTCTGAGGGACAAGGAAGCAGAAAATGGGGATTTCAGAAGCGGGGTGAAAGAATGGGAAAATTTGTCCAAGAGGGACAAAGGAGCAGAAAGAGGAAATGAACACTGTGGCAAAAATTGAAGGCTATTGGGTGAGAATCGAAGAAGTAATGGTAAACCCTAAAAATAAACAAATGTGGGATTTCTGGCTTTGATAAGTAGAATTTGGGGTCTGGTCCTCAAGGAAGGAAATATGCAGAATGAAATTCCAGGTGTTCGAGTGAATTTTGAGAGGAAACAGAGCTAAAGCAAGGAAGATATGGTGAAAAAATGGATTTTTTTGGAAACGATCTACAAACTACTTTGGATGGATTCAATCTGCGATTTGTCAGTTTTCAATAGATATGGGCCCTAGGTATGTTCGGCTCCCTAAAGGTTCAGGGGATTCACTCAGCTACCAATGTTGTCTAACGACTTGCATGTTGGGGCAGTACCCCTCACTCCACAGCTCAGGTAAAACTGATAACCGCTTTGCCACAAACGACAGCTCTTGGTTTACCTCATGGATGGGAACTAGTCAATTAGGTAGGGGTCGTTGCCCTTTTCGCTGGCAGGTCCTCTCAATGGGCCAGCTACTTCGGGGTTCCTATGGTACTCCTCACAATGAGTTTTAGGGCTATGCCTAGGCACTTCCCATAGTTAAGAGGATATGGATTATTCCCTGATCTAAACTTGTAATTGAAATGAACAATACAAATGCAAAAAAAGAACTACTGCAATAATCACAATGCCTGGGGGCCACTACGGAAAAATAATTTGGCAAAAATTCCACCTAGTGAGCCCAAGAAAGTGCTTTGATACCAAATGAGAGGAACCTCCTACAACAATATAATGAAAAATGCACAAAAATAGCAGAAACACAGAAGGAATTTATTGATCACAGACTACTTCGAGGGGGCAACCTCCTTTGAGCAAGCTCAATACAATAAATTCATGGAAGCCTTCATTGGCCTCAACACATACTTATATACTAAGTCTGATCTAAACAACTATTACTTCCCATGAATGTGGGATAATACAATATGCTCATGGGACAAATTACAAAGCATATGCATCCAAATTTAATACACTAACAAAGTAAAGAGAAGGGTTAAACACAAGTTCCTAACACTTGGCTTTGGTGGTTGGACTTAGACATGCACCAAAGTAGGGTACTTTGTAGAGTGCTTGTCTTGCTTCCCTATCCATGCCTTATTTCTTACAATTAACAACTCATCATGGTAGGAATGGTATGGGGATTGTAGTAGAGTTCTCAGTTTATCCAATCTAACCCCAAGAGCGAGACTTTGACACTATTGGCCTTGATGGCAGGGCTTTGACATCCATCCAAAGTGGGGTACTTAGATGGAAACCTTATACCCTCTTACATACGTCTCCTTCCTTTCCTCCATGATGAGGTTCAATATCTTTTTCATCTAAATACATTGATACATAATAAATACAAGCATTATCATTTAAGCTATATTAGTATTTCATATTCTATTTATTTATAAGTAATGTAATTTGAAATGGATATTAATTCTTGACTGCTACTGTGTTATCAAACTTACTGATTATTATTATTATATGTTTCTTCCTCTGATTATATGTTCTTTGTCCGCTGCTCTTTTCTCCTATATCTATAGACTTGATCTAGAATAAATAATGTATATTTTCCGCATTCCAGTTATACTATTGTTGCCTTGTCACTTACACTCCTGCTTTTATTATAATTACTGCTATCTAGTGATTGTATGTCTTTCTTGTCCTCTGCTTTTCTCTCTTTCTCTCTTTATATATATAGATTAAAGATCTTTAATAAATAATATGTATTCTGCCTCCCATCTGCATATCTCTACATATGTATATCTCTTTTTTGATATATCTATCTACTGCAGACTATAAAATCATAACTGTATATATTCCTTTTATTCCATATCTAGCTATTCCATATCCCCTTAAAACTCAGAATTATATGCTTATATATCTCATATCTCTATGTAGAGATATGTCTTTTCCCAAAGGTGATACCCTTCTCTTAATCGTCACCTTCCTTTTATTATGATTAGTTCTGCCTTAATACATTTATATTTGCTTCTTATTGAATCGATGCCTTAGCATATATCCACTGCTTCTTTCCTTTATTCACTAGTCCCTAATCGTGGGGTATTAAATGCGGCAATGCGTAACATTTATAATATTATTTATATATTATATATGGTAGATATTATATGGTTATAATAATACTTTTATATTTATATTGTTATTTATCAATACATAATAATATATCTTGTTAATTGTTTTAAATAAATATTATTTAATATTATTTTCAAATTAAATATTATATATACAATTATTATTAAATTTGATGATGGAAGCGATACTATAAACACTATATCATTTATCATGATGTTTAAATCTTTAATTTAAACAATGCTTTAATATTGGGACAGCACATTCAGCTAGATTATGCATTTATTACTACTATCCATGCACTCATCCCCATGTATATGTCATCAAATTTGATATTATTATTTCATGTCCTTGGTCATTTCTACATGTTTTGGATTGATCTTGCACTCGTGGAATTAAACCTCAAAATTTTAAAATTCATTCAAAATTTGTTCAATTCTTACCTATTCCTTTTCCCACTTGGAGTTGATTAAACATGTTTGTGCAATTTAGTGCTATGTCCTTGTATTTAAAGGAATTCAATTGCATTCATTTATCATCCTATCTCATTAAGTAATCATTAGAATAGAATTCATATTTATTAAAGCAGCATGCTATAAACATGTCAATTGGAGCACCTAAAATGAATCTAGATCTACATAATCATACTAGAAGCATCTACATGCTTGAAGAATATTATCCTCATTCATTCACACAATGATAAAGCCTGTCTTTTCTGGGAGTTGATCTAGGAGAACATGCCCCCTAGGGACATATTGACAACCTTCTAAAGGTATTTCTAAATACCACTAATCCTCATAGTAGAGCAAAGGGTAGAGAAAATATAGACAAATTAGGTGAGCCAAAAATTAGAGCCACACGTTGAGCATGATTAGATTTGCATATCAAAGGATGAATCCATATACATGGAAAAGACCTAGAGGAGTGAACTTAACCTAGGACAAAGCGCATGTCTTGCATAGGATCTAAGGAATTACATTGATAGAGAGGTACCATTTCCCAAATTAGAGATAGTCAAATTTAGAACCTTTATCAAGGTCACACATCTTCAACCATCGAGCTAAGTACTCCTATCCACTTGGCACTTACTTTCCTAATTTAGAGTTAATTAATAAATTAATTATACACACTTCTCAATTAATTATTCTAGGTTAACTTGTGCTTATGTGTGAAAGGAAGAAAGGTATGCAAAAGTACTTCCTACACTAAAATTTTGAGGAGAGTGTTGTGCAAATTTCAATCTTTTATCAATTACAGTTAAAGTAGAAATACATATAAACATAAAATAAACAATATACCATAACATAGGTAGATGTGGGGAAAACCCTTTTGGGAGAAAAACCTCACACCCCAAAGAAGTTCAATGTATTATTTAGTAAACAACATAGTTACAATACACATGCAGAGAAAGCCTTCATAAGAATATCACCAACCAAAGATCTAGAGGAATTCTAATAGCATAACAATACCTACTAAACTTACTATCAAACCCCCATCTTAGGCACCCAATAGATAGGAGATAGAATACATGAAACCATCCAATGGTAATTAGAAAACTATGAGTTAAAACCACCCAAAATAGTGGTGCCCTTGAATCCTTAGTTAGAAATCCAACACCCAAATTCCAAGATGAGTCCATAAGCTAAAAATAGCATATTCCTTCCACTTGTCATAACCTCATTATAATCCACTCACCAAATTGGGAACTCAATTTTGGATCTATTATGCCCATGTAAAGATTCCTTATGACTTGTTGGTCAACAAGCGTAACTCCCTTTACAACTCTTTTTGTGTTGTTGTTTTTACATTTCCAATGCATGAGGCCTAGCTTCTGGAGGCCATAACTTTTGATTTGGGAGGCTGATTAGGCCTATTCTTTTAAAATTGTATAGATTGAAGAGGTCCAAATGATATACACCTAAGAAATGGGTGCTAAACAACTTAAATGTTTTATTTTGTCCAAAAAATATCTCTATAGCCTAGAAATTAAGTTTTTTCTATTTTTCAACCTAAATATCACATTGTTTGTAATCATAACTGTAGACATCTAAAAATGTATTGACCCTTCAACCACCCTTTGACATCTTCACATCACTAACTATCCCTTCCAATTAATTAAATAAATCCCTAATCATCTACCCTTAGCCATTTATCTATCCTTTGTGATCAATTAACTCATTTAATTTATCTATATACCTTATAACTATATCCTCATTGATTAAATAAATATTCTCAATATTTATTTAGTTAATTTCTCCATCGTCTAATCATGTTTAATTAGATAAATTATGTTTATTTAATTAATCTACCCTATTAATCAACCTAAACCTAACCTAGTTGATTAAATAGTGATTATTTAATTAGCTACCCTAGCCTACATGACCCCTAGACATAAATTAATTAAATAAACCCTTATTTAATTAATTTTAACCCTCCATTAACCCATCTACTAATTTTATCCAGCCATATTAATTAATCTAATCCTCTTGATTAGCTTGGTCAAATCTCACTCAACACTCATTCCCACACCCCAAAATAAAAAATTAACTTATATTCCACCTAAGTTAATTTTTTATTCCCACTTGTCCTAATCTCCCATAAATGAGGTCTTACAACACCTAAATTGTCCTAGTCTCCATTTAATGGGACTCTTCCCCATGTGAATTAAAAATTCACTTTTATCTCCTCCATCTAACTCGTCCTAGTCTCCATTAATGGAACTCTTCCCCATGTGAATTAAAAATTCACTTTTATTCCCATCCTCACACTCTGCCATCGAAATGATTCTTTTATTAATTCTTCATCCTTCCCAATGTGAATTTAAAATTCACAAATAATGGGAGCCATCCAATCTTATTGACCAAATCTTATCCTTTGATCTCTCGTATCCAACCCTCTTATGACACTTGTCACAAGACTACAACTCCAATTCAAACCCTAATCCTCAAGCATTCCCATCCATTGATCTAAACTTTCAATCCTCACCCTCCATCCTTTTACCCAAAATCTATAAATAGAGCCCTCATCTAAGCTATTTTAAACACTTCTTCTTGCATCAAAACTATGCCTAAATTTCTATCAAATCTTTTCATCATGCCATCATAATGCCAAAATCCTTCTAGCTTCTCATCACATCTATATCCAATCTCTTTCTCAAATACCATCTCATTCTCTATCTAAATCCATCATCCCCATCATATTGTGTTGGAAGAATAGGAGCAATCCACATTCTACTATATTCAACATTGGGTAAAGCTAGGAGAGCTCTTGGGTGCACTCTCCTCAACCTTATCATGGAGTGAGGGATCTTCGAAGGTAGAAATGTTGTGTTTTATGCATTTTATTTTTTATCTACCTTTGAACTTTTTCCTCATCTTCAATAACATTAGCTACAAGGTTGAGTCATCTTTTCTAACATTCTCCCACTTGTAAAACACCTTGCAAGAGAAAATGAAAAAATTACCAACATTAAAAATTAGTTTCTAGAGGCCAAGAGGCCCATAGAGTCATTACACCATCTAAACTTGTTTGTGCTCACTGGCTTTGCCAACAAATCTCCATCATTTGTCAAAATATCAACCTTTTCTAGCATCACCCTTCCATCCTCTACCATATCATGAACAAAATGGTACCAGACATCAATGTGCTTTGTCCTCGCATGAAAGGTTGGGTTCTTTACCAAATATATGGCACTCTTAACTTTCATAATGAATTGTAATGGCTCCTGCATCTAGCCCAACATTTGAATATAATCTCTTAATCCAGATGGCTTTCTTAAAACTGTGAGTACTTCAATGTACTCTTATTTTGTAGTGGACAAAGCGACCACAACTTGTCACTTACTCATCCAATTGATTGAACCACCAAACATAGTGGAAATATCCATTGGTGGATCTCCTAGTTGTTAGAATGCATAGGACAACTGAGAGGGGGGCTGAATTAGTTATGTATTAAAACATTAAACCCTCAATACTATTCCAATCATCAACCTCTTATTATGCATTAATAGAATGTAATCATATGAAGAATCAATGCAAACATATTCAAACACATAAGAACACTAGATTTACATGGAAAACCCAAGAAAGGAAAAACCACAGTGAGGATTAGCTCACATATATATGAATAGCAACACCAAAAACAAATAGGCTCACTACCTAGAAGAAAGGCTCACTGCTAGAGGGACTCACTTTCCAGAAGAGAGAAGAATAGAAGAGGACTGTTACAGAGAGATTCACTATCTCAAAGCAACAGGAGAAATCCACCACTACAACTTCATGCCATCCACAACCTTCGGCTCACTATTGAGCCATCAACTTCAAGCAAACTGAAATGTAGACACCTTCTGCTCACTGCATCTAGAAGTCATAGGCATTTAAGCTCACACTCAATTTACCACCCTTGATTCACATTCACATAATCTCTTCTCTACATATTCCACTTCAAACTCCATCTTGCATTTATACAATCCATGACCTAAGACATTCTCAATTAGGTTGGCCTTAATGAAGAGTGTGCACCTCAAACATGCAACACCAAATAGGTCAGCACCAAACACTTCCGTGGTGGAAAGAAGTGAAAGTGGATGACACCAAGGGTTAACTAGGACTCAAACCTATATCACCATGTTGCTCATCACATCCACAATCCATGAAGTACCTCCACAAATAATGCTAGCAAGCCAAGTCGGCCAAACTTGAACTAACACTACAAGCGACCACATAAATGCCTCTCTAAGATTGAAAACATCATGCGGGCCATAGAGAGACTCCACAAAATCCACACATATTTCTAAAATATTCAGCATCATCAAAATCTTCTGCAATATTGCTGCAACCACCTGAAACAAAGAATGTCTTTATCCTACACGTCAAGATACACTACTACTGAACTTCAATACAAGAACTTATTCTGTGGAGCAACCCAAAACTATAAATTTCAAGGGAAGGTAGATATAGACACTGTAAGCACATTCCTAGATCCATAAGACAATAAAGAAATGCGAAGCAATCTCATTTTTTCCAGACAACCTTCATCACAGTCCAAAAACTCTACTAGACACATCTTCTACTATTGCACAATCGAAAACCTGAAACTCTAGGTATAATACCTCTGAACACCTCTGATCATCACATCCAAACCACACAATCATATCTTCAACCATAAAGAAATTTAGAGCATGATACTGAACATAGCTCTGTCACTCTGCGTACCTTTTTATTCAAATTTTCTCGAAAGCACTTAGAAATCAAGTGAACCATCTATTAGGGGTTGATATCAATGAAAACACCAGCAAGATTCCAAAAATCTCCCCATTTGTCATTGATGGCAACACCAACACTTTGAAAAATCATCAATAACAAAAATATTTGATTCGCAACTCTACAACCAGTAGTGCCCCCCCTGATTAGAGCAACTCTTACTTTTTACACACTTTTATGTCCAATCTTTCTTGTATAATGGTTTTTGAATCAGTTCAACTCTCTCCCCATTTGACATCAATGGTAAAGGGCAACACTTACAACACCAGAAAGAATTTTCTCTCACTCCAGTGCTTTCACTTTTTTGCACTCTCCCCCTTAGGGGCATAAGATATGCTCCAACTGACTACACCAACCAGTAGAATCACTACCTACTCCCCCTGAGAGGTATCCTACAACATCAGTCCAAGACTAGGAATGTATCTTGAAAAGTTGTCCCAGACAGATGCACACACTTATGCATCTAATTAAAAGGACGGGCACTAACCCCTAACTTCTGCCGGAGATAGTCAAAAGTATCCTTAGGAAGAGCCTTTGTAAAGATATCTGCAACTTGATCATTGGTAGGCAAATACTCCAATTTCACCTCATTCTCTACAACCTTCTCTCTTAGAAAGTGATACTAGATTGAAATATGTTTTGTTCTTGAATGCATACCAGATTCTTTGAAATGTTGATAGCACTTGTATTATCACATAAGATAGGAATAGGTTCATCATATGATATTTTGATATCTTTCAATGTCTACTTCATCCATAACACCTATGTGTAGTAAGATGCTACTATAATGTACTCTACCTCTGCAGAAGATAATGACACAAAATCCTGCTTCTTACTCAACCATGAGACTAGTCTACTTCTAAGAAAGAAAGCACCACCACTCGTACTTCTTCTATCATTTATACATCCTACCCAATCTGCATCTATATATGCACTCAAAGAGAAATCAATTTCCTTAGGATACCATAAGCCAAAATCTAGAGTGCCTCTCAAGTATCTAAATATCATTTTTACTATTGTAACATGTGGTTCTCTGGGATTTGATTGAAATCTAGCCACAAGGTAAATTGCATGCATGATATCCATTCTAGTAGTAGTCAGGTATAACAAGCCACCAATCATTGATCTGTACTTGCTCTAAACAGCCTTAGGAGATTCATCATCTTTGCTTAACTTACAACTAGTAGTCATGGGAGTAGATACCGGTTTGGAATCTTCCATTCCAAACTTCTTCAACATTTCTTTAACATACTTTGACTATGAAATGAAAATACCCTTTTTTGATTGATTGATTTGTAACCCAAGGAAGAAATTTATTTCCCCACAGATTGACATTTCAAACTCTTTCTACATCTCCTCTGCAAATTTTTTCCACATATCTTTATTTACTCAAAATATTATATCATCAACATATACCTCCATAATCAGGATCTGATCTTCTTCAACTTTGAAGTACATATTTTTGTCTGTAATGCCCTTTTTGAATCCTTGTTGTAGCAGGTATCTATCCAATCTTGCATACCATGCTCTAGGAGCCTATTTGAGTCCATATAATGCCTTATTCAATTTGCAGACCATATTTGGATCATCTGACAACTAAAAGCCTTCCGATTGTTCAATGTATTCCTCTTCTTCCAATTCTCTATTTAAGAATGTAGATTTCACATCCATTTGATAAAATTTGAAGTCCTTATGAGCTACAAAGGCCAAGAACATTCTAATAGGCTCCAATCTTGCCACTGGAGCAAATGTTTCCTCCTATTCTATTCCTTCCACTTGTGAGTAGCCTTTACACACAAGTCTAGCCTTATTTCTAACTACTTCTCCATTCTCATTCAATTTGTTCAGGGATACCCATTTACTCCCTATTACATTTTTGTCTGTGGTCTTGGGACAATTTCCCAAGTTTGATTTTTCTCAATTTACATCAATTCTTCTTCCATAGCCTTGATCTAGTGTTCATCTTTACATGCTTCAGTCACTATTTTGGGTTCTATTATAGACAATAAGCATAGATTTACCTTTTCATCTGCCATAGCAATTTTTTTTCTTGTTAATACACCTAAGTTGTTCTTGTCTCCAATGATCTATTCTTGAGAATGATTCTTCTACAGATACTTGGGAGTCTTAGGAACCCTTTCAAGAGCATATTCTTCATCAACTTGCATCTCTTATTCCTTTTCTTCTTCTCTTTCTTCTTGTCTGCAAGAGAGCTCATCATATTCATATCCTTTTATCAGCACTGAGCTTTGATATGGTTCTTCATTCATTTTGACACTTGCACTTTCAACTATCTTCTTTAGCCTCTTGTTGTAGCACTTGTAAGCCTTGCTCTTTGTAGAATATCCAAGGAAGATTCATTCATCTGATCTTGAATCAAACTTTCCCAAATTTTCTGCATCTCTCCTAATGTAGCACTTACTTTCAAACACTCTAAAATATTTTACAGTAGGAGTTCTTCCATACCATAGTTCATATTGAGTCTTTGAACTATTGACCCTTGCTTGCACTCTATTTCGTATGTAGACAGCAATGTGAATAACTTCTCTCCAATAGATATCTGGTAGATCTGCTTCTTTCAACATTGTCCTTGCTACTTCCTGAACTGTCTTATTCTTTCTTTCCACAACGTCATTCTGCTAAGGAGTCCTAAGGGCTAACAAATGCCCTTTTATTCCATGATCTTCACAAAAGTAGTAAACTCATTGGAGGTGAACTCACCACCTGTGTTAGACCTCAAACACTTGATTTTCAGATCAATTTCATTTTTCAACCAAAACTTTAAATGCCTTAAACTTATCTAGAGCTTCTAATTTTTCTTTGAGAAAAGTTAGCCAAGTCATCCTAGAGTAATCATCAATCAACAACATGAAATGTATGTCACCTTGAAAGCTTCCTATTCTTGTGGGTCTACATAGATTTGTATTCACCGACTCCAAAGGTTCGGTGGTAGAGTATTCCTTGATCTTGAAATTATTCCTTGTTTACTTCCCAATTTGACATTCCTTGCAGGTTGCATTGATAGGCTTTGTAATTCTTGGCAGATCCCTCACAGCTTGAGTAGAGATGATCCTCACTAGACTATCAAAATTGATGTGACACATTCTTCTATGCCATAGCCAACTTTCATTAATTTGATCCATAAGGCACATACCATTTGCACGTTTGAGCTGATATACATTTCCTTTTGTCTTTGTTCCTATAGCAACCAAAGTTTTAGAGCTTTCCTTTCTGATTTCACAGCCACCATCATGAAACACAAGGTTATATCCTCTACTACACATTTGTCCTACACTTAGAAGGTTGTGTCAGAGACCCTTGACATAGATAACATCATCTATGTTGTGCTTGCCATTAAAACTGATTGAACCTTTTCCACAGATCTTAGCAACTGCATCATCTCCAAAATTAACAAAACCTCCATCAAATTTTTGAAGCTTGACAAACTTATTCTTATCACCTGTCATATGATTTGAACATCCACTATCAATTATCCAATGGTTTTCCTCTTCTCTTCCATGAAAAGAAGTTACCAAAGCTACTTTGATATTGTGCTCTATTTCTAGAGAAATTTCTTTCATACCCCTTTTAGAATTAGTTCCAATATTTAAAACCATGAAAAATCATTCATTACTTCCATCATCCAAATAATTAGACTCATCATCAGATATGCTATCATCTTCTTTAACATAATAACTTCTTTTGATTGATTTACCTTTGTTGTCCTTGTATTTGTCATTTGAAATTTTGACCAGACATTTTGAAGCATAATGACCTGTCTTTTCATAGCTAAAACATTTGAAAGGTAACTTACCTCTATATTTTCTAGACCCCTTTTTCAATCTACTTACAAAATTTGCTTCTATTTTATAAAAGTCATCTGGATCTGATTCATCTTTCTTTTCTATTTTGCTAACCTTAAGGCAGTCTCTTTTCTTGAGTCATCCTGATCAAACTCTCTTAATTCAAAAGTAGTTAGAGTACCAAATAATTGATCCCTAGAATAAGTATCCAAATTTTGAACTTCCTCAATAGCAGACACTTTAGCACTATAAGATTTTGGAAGAGTTCTTGGTACCTTTTTTACCACTTCCGCTTCCTCCAACTTTCCTCCAAGACCATTGATGGAATTGACAACTTCATCCACTCTTTGCATGTAGCTTGCAATATTTTCATCCTCTGACATCCTTAGGGTTTCAAACTTGGTTTTCAAATTTTGCATCTTCACTTTCTTGACCTTGTCATCTCCTTCATAGATACTTTCCATCTTCTTCTTGATCTCATGAGCAGGTTTGTAATTCATTACCTTCACTAATTTAAAATCAGAAAAACTATTCAGAAGTGCACTCCTTGCCTTGCCATTTGTCTCATACTCTTTAATCTCATCTCCATCCTTTGGACCATTAGTAGGTATAGTATATTTTTTCTCAACTAACCTCCATACACCATATCCTAATGAGATAAGAAAGCTTTCCATCCTGATCTTCCAAAAAGCATAATTGGTTCCATCAAACACTGGAACCTCACTACCTTTCCTGCGCACCATTCGAATCTACCCCAAGTGGTTAAGCTTCTTCAAGGAACCTTTCTTAGATACCAATTGTTAGAATGCACCAGACAACTGAGAGGGGGGTGAATCAATTATGTATTAAAACATTAAACCCTCAATACTATTCCAATCATCAATCTCTTATTATGCATTAATATAATGTAATCATATGAAGCATCAATGCAAACACATTCAAACACATAAGAACACCAGATTTACGTGGAAAACCCAAGAAGGTAAAAACTATGGTGAGGATTAGCTCACATATATATGAATAGCAAAATTGAAATGAAACAGGCTCACTACCAAGGGCTCACTGCCCAGAAGAAAGGCTCACTACCAAAAGGACTCATTGTCCAGAAAAGAGAAGAATAGAAGAGGATTGTTATAGAGAGATTCACTATCTCAAAGCAATAGGAGAAATCCACCACTGCAACTTCATGCCATCTACAATCTTCAGTTCACTACCTCCAGCAGCTTCAAGCGAACTGAAATATAGATACCTTCTGCTCACTGCATCCAGAAGTCAGGCATTCAAGCTCACACTCAATTCACCACCCTTGATTCACATTCACATCATCTCTTCTCTACAAATTCCAGTTCAAATTTTATCTTGCATTTATACCATCCATGACCTAAGACATTCTCAATTAGGTTGGCCTTAATGAAGTGTGTGCACCTCAAATGTGCAACACAAAATAGGTTAGCACCAAACACTTCTTCATGGAAAGAAGTGAAAGTGGACTACACCAAGGGTTAACTAGGACTCAAATCTATATCACCATGCTGCTCATCACATCCACAATCCATGAAGTGCCTCCGCAAATAATGCTAGCAAGCTAGGTTGGCCAAACCTAAACTAACATTGCAAACAACCACATACACACCTCTCCAAGATTGAAAACGTCATGCAAACCACAGAGAGACACTCCACACATCCACACATCTTTCTACAATATTCAGTATCATCAGAATCTTCTGCAATAGTACCACAACCACCTGAAACAAAGAATGTCTTTATTCTGCACATCAAGATACACTACTACTGAACTTCAATACAAGAACTAATTTTGTGGAGCAACCCAACACTAGAAATTTTAAGGGAAGGTAGATATAGACACTGTAAGTACGTTCCTAGATCCACAAGCTAAGAAACCTTAATGCAGAGCAATCTCATTTCTCCCAGACAACCTTCATCATAGTCAAAACACTCTACTAAACACATCTTCTACTATCGCATGATCCAAAACCTGAAACTCTAGATATAATACCTTTGAACACCTCTGATCATCACATCCAAACTGCACAATCATATCTTCAACCATAAAGAAAAGTGGAGCATAATACTGAACATAGCTCTGTCACTCTGGGTGGGTGCAAAACATTGGGGGGCCAAAAAGTGGCCAATTTTTTTTTAAAACTTGTAAGACATAATGCGAGCGCGTTATAATGTGCTCGCATTATGGTTTGGGGGATGCTGAGCCTAAGGCTCAGCAACACCAAATCATAACATGCTTGCGTTATAACATGAGCACATTTTGATTTAGTATTAAAAAAACCTACATTGAGGCTCATTTCTTTATTTCATTTTCTTGCACCTACATTCTGCAAACCCTAAGAAGCACACTCGCATTATTGGAGACCAATTTTGACACCAAATTCTCACCGATTCAACACCAAAATTCTGCCAGAACGTCAGAGAGACCAAAGGAGTGAGTTGTATTTTTTTTTGGTGTGAACTTGTTTCTAAATAGGTAGGTTTAAGTTGATTTTGATGTAAATTTCCTTAATTGACATGAATTGATAATGCACCACCTCCTCCTCCTCCTCCTGAAAATCCACAAAATACTAAATCACCTGAATATGAAATACCTTCTGAAGGACAACCCCAACAACAAACACCTCCATTCATTCATCAACATGCCCCTGGAACAAAAGAAAATCTAATGGGGTGAATTGAAACCAATAAAAAACAAATTGAGGACATAATTGCAAGGTTGAAAGATTCTGCAACTTCAACCTCGCATAGATCCACACTTGCTCAATCTCTTGAATCTATGTTATCAAATGTAGATTTAATTAGCAAGCAAATATCTAGTTGGGCAGAAAAGAGGAGAGAATTTAGAGAGTACTATGCAGACAAGTTGTCATATGAGCAATTAAAAAATGAACAAATTACAAAATTGGACTTGTATTCCATTTTTACAAACCCACGAACAAATCAACCACTACCCCTTACATGCAAGAGGTTCCCTATCCATTGGTGTACCAACCAACCAATAAGGGACAATTTTGTGTAGAGGTGGTGGATGGTTTTTGACCATTCTCCAAGAAACAATAATGAGGTCTCGCAATACGTTTTGAGGAAACTCTACTGCGAGTTTGTAAAAAACAAAGTGCTAAACTATTTTGATATGTGGGACTTCCAGGGTAGAGGTGGGGGTTAGCACAGGATAGACCAGGGACACGTGTTGACCCACAACAGCCAGTGAGATGAGCACTCGCTAGACCAGCCCATGAGCATGTGTTTATCCCTTCTATTGTGAAGGAGAGTGCTGAGGTCAAGACACTTCAGTCCATTAGTGTCTTGACCCAGAGCACCATAGAGTAGGCCAGTATTGCAGCACAATGTGGGCCAGTGGAGAGTTTGAGGAGTAGGGTTCCACCCCATACTTGTCAGGATTGTGGGTCAGCCTGTGGTTATGACCCCTTGGATAGTTGGGACGTAGGTGTGCAGGCTACATCTGCAGCTGAGCAGATGGTGATGACAAATACCCTTCTGAGTGAGACTTTTAGCCTTGATACTCATGTAAATGTTTGCAAGTTCATTGAATTTAATTTATTAAATTTCAATTTTGAAATGCAAGATTAACTAATTTAGTTTGATGATTTTAATGAAATTTCAGGGTCATAGCGTTGATGCAGTTTTTAGCGGTTCTCCACCTGCATATTACACTACAACATCTACTATCAGGGTATGTAACTAGTAAACAATTTTAAATATTACATGTGAATAGCATCGTTATACGAATGGTATTCTAATATCTAATTTTGGATGTTAAATAGATTAATATTGGAGATTCATAGCAACACTTGCCAGTGGTGGTGGACTTCAAAGCTTCACGGAGGTAATAAAATAAACAGCTTAATTTATGAATTGTACTTACTAGATTTTTGTATTTTATATTCATATCATTGGTTACATTTCATTACACATATTTCAAATTCAAAGCATTACTAGACATTGCATAACTAATAACTAGATGTTGATAGATGACAAATTTTCAATTACAATATAGTTATTTGAAAAAATGCCTCAAAGAAATGTGGTCTCATGGAATGCCATGACAAGCAGATGCATAGACAAGGACATCACAATGAGACCACATTTCTTTGAGGCATCTTTTCAAATAGATCATTGCCTTGTCTATGCTACCACATTTTCCATACATGTCTACCAAAGCTTGTTGATCCCCTCCACACTATTCTTTGATAAATTCTCTCTAATAAACTCATGCAATTACCACTAATTAGACCCCAGGACATGACACCACAGAGGGGTATGAACCTATGACATTTTATAAAACATTTGATTGACTCCAACATCATCTAGGTCCCTCCTTTGTTGACTCTAAAATTCCCCATGATGGTAATGTCTTCACCATTTCTCATAGCCCATACCAACTAGTTGTTACCTTAAGACACTTCTCCTTAGATTATTTTTTGTCAACCCCTTCTGATCCACCTCAAGCTCATACCAATTCTCTCTTTCACCTTTACCTATCTTATGCCTCTAAACAAATTGTTTCCGCAACCCCACAACCTCTTTCTATTACTTCACCTACTCCACTAGCTATGCCCCTATCTTCCCCACCATATATCCACCTATTACACTTCACCTTACTCATTGACTTCTATCTCTCCTCTAACACCCTTCCAAGATAAAGTAAAAGAAAAAGTGTAGGACCTTTCCCCATCCACTTCTAAAAGTAGGCCTAAGAAACTTCCCCAACACTACACCCAACCTACTAACTAACCCATATCTACCCTACCTATTTCCTAATATACCCCTACGAGACGTCCTAGACCTAGTTTGCTTCCAACTCACCCCTAACAAACCTCAAGACAAAGAAAATGATAAGAAATTTTTAAAATAAGGTTTTTCTTCTCCTATCTAGTATCTTTCCTCCCTCTTATTATCCCACAAACTCTTGATATTCCTCCTTCCCATAAACCCATAAACTTATCTAATGTCTATGTGATTTCTAGTTTAGGTATTGTCCCGTAAACCCACAAACTCTATCTTAGGCATTGTCCTACCTCCATGACTACCAAACAAACAAAAATTTGAGCACAACCCTACCCCACCCTACCACCAACCTAAACCTAAACTAACACCTTCACTGCCTCTCTGACTTCTTAAACCTAAAATTTGATGGTACTATGGTCCCTCCTTTGTTGACCCTTATACCACACAAAAGTCATGAATCTTCATCTAATTTATATATATGCATGTGACTTGTGTGCTTTATTGTGTGTACTTCCATGTTTAGGGGAATGTGTGTGTATGTTAGGAGCCATGACTTGCATCACTATTATAGTTTTCGTGATTGGATAATGTTGTTTTATTTTCAGATGATGCAAGCTGTGGAGACACCTCCTAATGTTCATAGGGAAATGGAGCATGGTGTGTTGATGCAGAGGTAGGAGGACCAAAACTATCCTCAATAACATTAACAAATCAAAGAACTAATCCAATTGCTTTGGTAAGGTTGAAGAGAACATTAATAAATATTTTTCCTCTTATTTTCATGAAGATCCAATCGTAGGAGAGAAAGTTATGACTCTTTTCCCAAAACTACAAACCCTAGGCAGCGTTCAGACCTGCCCTCACCAAAATTGCAATATATCTCACAAAACTTAATGAAATTATACCAAACTAAAATAATTGTAAACTAGAAACATATATATTTCCATCCATCTATTATATGCATCAATGTGAGGCCGTACCAAATCGTACCATACATATTTTCAGACTGTATTTTCAGAAAATTAAACTCTGCAGACCTACCCTCAATAAAATGACATAACTTATTCAAATATTAATAAAATTTGATGAAAAAAAAAAAAATGGAAAGTAGACTCAATACTCTTTCCAACCATATATGGCTCACTCCTTTATATGTCTGTACAAAACCGTATCAAATGCTGCAACAGGACTGTAGCAGGGAAAATCAAAAAATTACAGTCCATAAAACACTCATATCTTTCACAAAAATAAATAAAAATGCATGGGACAAGAATAAAATGGAAGATGGTTGAAGGATATAACATTTTAAATCCATTAGGCATCCATTCAATTCCATATAGGGCTGTACAATAGCAAAAGACAGCAAATGTCTGAAGGAAAATACAGGAAAACATTATTTTTTCTCATTCCATGCTCAAATCTTCAACCACCCATGAATTCTTCATGGTTACAAGGGCTTTTCAAGGAATTAAAACATGTCTCTTCAGTTCATAACTGATTTGGAGTGAACCAAGAGCCAAATGACTCTTCACCTTCCAAGTTTGCATCTTTTTTCCAATTTTACATTGACAACCTTTACATGGTTTGCAATATTTTGCATTTTTGAAACTCCTAATGACCTAAACACATAAAAATGACTTGATAAACCTCATTACAATGTGGAAGCATACAAATATAATCAAACTCAAAGATTTTTCCAGGGCAATATTAATTTGCCAAGGTGCTCCTGCACCATACAACCAACCAACAAAATTTCCAAGTCCCTTGGAAATGTATCTGCAACAAAAGTCTCTTTCCTCTGTCTTTATTTTCAATCTTCTCAGCTACAATCTTCCAATCTATAGAAATGGTAACCAACCAACCAAAAAAACAAACTACCATCTTCACAGAGCATCCTCAGGCTCCTTCTACTCCCATCAGTGGAGTACTCTTCGGGCTGCAACATCAAGTGCTTCTTCAGGTATCCATCTCTCTCACTGCTTCACAACAAACCAACTCACCAAACCATTCATCTCACCCAACAGTAGATCCTGGTGATGCACCTACCACTCTCTCCTCAGTGGTTTCTCTATGCATCCTTTGTTGATAACTGAGAGGGGGGGTGAATCAGTTATCCTAATTATTTCTTCTTTTGAACTTTCTTATTAATCAATGCAGCATTGAATCAAACAAACAAACATTACCATGAAATGAAAAACTCATGACACAGTATTTTTGACGTGGAAACCCTGTTAAGGGAGAAAACCACGGGGTGATTAACCCAAAGATTATTCTCTGTTAGAAGAATAAGGAGTTACAAAATGGCACTTGCCAATTAGGGCTCACTGCCCGAGTACACTGCTCACAAAGAGGCCCACTGCCTACAAGGAGACACACTGTCTACAAAGTGATAAGAATCACAGTCTTGAACTGATTGGAAGCATCTATATATGCTGGAGTTCAGTTCCGGTTAGGCTCAGTACACTGATCTGCTGCACTTCATCTTTCCTCTGTTCTTTATTCTGCTATCCTTTCACATACCGGATCTTTCTTACTACTTCTGCTCTGTTCTGCACTTATTCGCATACACCATCACACAATTACACCCTTCACAACTAAATCCATCCTCTATATATATCCGCACAAGTAATTTCATCACCTTTCTAGTCAGCATCCGGAACAGTCTAGTTTCTTACAAACTCTGTTCTGTCAGCTAAATCCTTGCTCACCAAGCAATGCGGATCAAGCATATACTTGTAGATATCATTAATCATGTCGGCCAAACATGATTCATGCCTTCACAACCTTTATCATCAACAGTAACACATCCGGAAAATAGTCTGATACTCTGTCAGTCAGTTCTTCCTCTGTTCTCACTGTCTCTCAGGAATCCGGTACTCAACTATTCATATCTTTTTCTTTGTTCATCACCGGAGGCTAAATCCTTGGAATATACTACTCAAGGTAGTCCTCTTGACTTCCCCAAATCCGCACTGCACCAAGACACTTCCTCTGAGAGATCCGGACCAATCTGTCAGACCTTGCCACATGCTCTGTTCTTGTTCACCGGACCACAACAATCTTCATTCTGACTTTCGGTAGAGACACACCATGACTTGCGGATATGTGGGATGACTTTTGTTGCCATCAATGACAACAACCATGAATTCATATAGTGTCTCTTGCCAACAATCTCCCCTGGCATTGATGGCAACACTTAGTGAAAAATGACTAAGTGTTTACACTATGCTCCCCCTTGCTGATGCTCTGTCTTTATATACAATTTCCGAAACTCCCCCTTAGTTGGATTCCTCATTTTTCACTGCTCCTCACTCCCCCTTTGACATCAATGGCAAAGGGTAGGGTCTGCACACCAAAATTTTCAAAAATTTTCTATACATAGCCGCATATTTACATACTCATATATACTGAAGAATGTCTGCAAAAGATGTCTTCAGTTGGATCAGTTCTGTAGCCCAACTTTGCTTCATTCTATCCAAAATTGAAATGTGACCACTCAACAAAAATGCAAATGCATCTGCCCTTTTTAGATCTTTCAGATCACTTGTCTGGGCTGTGATTTGAGCTTCTGCTATGGCCTCATGCATGGCCTCTAGCTTAGGGACAATTAACCCCCTGAGCTCACTCAACCTGCTTATTCTATTTTTCCTTTCCTTCTCCAGTTTCTTGATTTCACTCAAGACTGCAATAGTCTGACATTCTTGATTTGTTATAGAGGAAGAAAGAGGATCAAAACTTTGAGACAAGCTTAGTAGTGTGTCCTCTTGTGCTTTCATTTTCTTCTCAATGTCCACTGTTACCTTGGACCAGGAGATACAAAATTTGTATATTTCACCGCCATCCTTAAGAGCATTTTCTAAGCTCTTTATCCCAATGTTCATGTTTCTCTTATCATTAATGATCAAACCCTGAACCTCGGAGAACCTTTTATCCAAAAACTCCTTCCGGACCTTTTCTTCAGCTGATTGTTCTAGAGATTCAAAATGTGTACTAACACTGCTGACTAAGGTTTTGAGATTATTGGAAGAGGAGGCTGCCGGATCTATCTGGACCGATGGCATAATCTTCTCAAGCACTCCGGAGGCAGCCTCTATCAACTCACAGTCTTCCATATGAGACTTTAGGAGCTTTTCATTTGCCTTAGCATTTGCAAATGAGGCTATCTTCATTGTCTGCACCGGAGAGAGGGAATCAAAGTTGAATGGGCCTTGTAGTAGCTCCGGTTCATCAATCTCTATTGTTTCTTTGCTCAAAAATTGTTGAACAGTTTGTGCAGTGTCTCTTGCCGGAGACAGATGTTTCTTTTCTTCTGCAGTCTTGGAACTATCCTTTGGGATTTTCTCTCCTTCCACATTCTTACCACTATCAGTCATGGTCTTCTCTGATGGAGTCTTCTCTTTCTCTGCACCCTTGGTACTGTCAACCTCTTTATCTTTCACCACTGCTTCCTTCTCCTATAATTTCTCTTCTTCTTTGGATCCAGAGACTGTAGGGGAAACCAGAGGAGAGATGCTAGCCTGTTCATAGGCCACTTCTTCTGGAGCAGAGGGTTCCAAGTCCACAGCTGTTTCTGCACCTAAGTCCTCTACAACAGGAAGATTGAACCTTTTGAAGGCCTTCCGGAGGATCTCTTCTGTCTCTTTGGCCACCTTGTCAGTCTCACCAAGCATGAGTTGATTCATCCTGGCTTTACTTCTGAACTCATCTTTGCAGTCTTTGAATATTATGTTCATTGTCTTGGGATCAATTTGAGGATATAGCTGAATAGCTATCTGCTCCCGGATCTCAAGATCTTTTGCATGAGCATTATTCTTTCTTATTTCTAATTCCTTTTCTAGGCTTTTAGGAATTAGAGATATGATCTCAATGAAAGCCTTATTGTATATGTTCAGATACTTGATTGTGGCTTCCTGCAGAATCTTTTGGTCAGCCTCATTGTAGTCATCATAAAATTCAGTCATTGGTTGAAGGTTTCCATCCACCGTAACTGACTTGATTACACTCTCTAGAGACAGAGTGGGCTTTTCAACAAATACCTCTACCATTTCATCCTTGTCTTGGCCTGTGGAGGGTTTACCAGATCCTTTCTTCTTCTGCTTCTTTATTTCTTTTACTCCCTCATCTGACTCAGTTTCCTCTTCATCCTTTTGGCTTTCATAAGCCCTTGTGGCTTTTGTCTTAGATCTTTTACCGGATGCCTGGACTTCTGGTTTTGAACTTTTGGTTGTGGGAGGTGCAGATCTTTTTGATGATCTGGTCCGGGTGGAAGTTTCAACCGGAACACTTTCTTTGCTTTTCTTTTCTTCCTCAGCCTTTCTCCTCTTTTCCCGGCTGGCATCAAGTGCCTCTTTTCAGATGCCTAGGCCTTGAGCAATATGCTCTACTTCTTTTCTCACCTTCCTCTTTATCTCAGGTTCCCTGAGTTCTACATGGATCTTTACACTCAGCTCCTCAAAGGTTCCAAACCTTTCTGCCTTTGGATCTTTGGGCTGACTTAGCATGTGTTGAACATGCAGCTCCACTATCTGTTCATCCACTTCATACCCCATGGGCATGATCCAGAGATTCCTTGGCTCCACTGCCTCCATTAGGCACTGATCAGTGTCCACCATAAAGCACACTGAGTCTTTGTATTTTTCAACAAGAGACTGGGGAATTCTTTCTCTTACTTGCATCATGCTTTGGAAGTTTTTGAAGTATCCCCATAGGGCTGTATTTCTTGCTTTGGCATCCCCAAGCCCATGTAGATAGTCTCTTATTTGTACTGCAACAGGTTTGTCATTCTGCCATGCCCATCCACTTGATCCAGGTAGCTCATTCATGAAGTAGAAGAATAGACATAATATAAGAGTACCAAACTTAAAGGAATTCTTCTTGTCCTTCTTGATTTTCTATATATTTTCCATTAATTGGCTTAAGAGCAGTTCGCAGAGATCATATTCTGCATTCTTCCTCAGCATTTCATAGGCAGTATACACTGCAGTTCCGGATACAGAATTCTCCCTGCTGGAGTGATAGATCTTGTATCCTATTATCATGGACGCATACTTGATATCCGGATCAGAAATATCTTCAATGGTCATTGCCCTCTTATCAAATTTTGATCCGGTGGCCTCAGTTACAATGTTATTTTTGACAGATTTGAGGATAGGTATCCCTCCGGAAGAGTATAGACCAGTTACTGTTCTAACTGCCTCTTTTGTGATCTTGCAGGGTCTATCCAGCCATAGGAAGTTGTCATGCATCCTGCTCAGTACATACCGGACCCATTCATCTTCTTCAAAGCAGGGGAAATGAATGAATTGATCAAATTGTTTCTTCTGGATACCCTTATACTCTGGTTTAAGCTCAAAAGCATTGTCTATCAGTTGTTTGTGATAGAGATCTCTCAATTTGAATTCCCCAAATTCCTCAATGCTTGCATGTATGTAAACCCTAATGTCTTCTGTGTGTAAAACTCTGTGAGGAACACTGGAAAATGCTCCTAAGGGATCTACCTCCAATGACTTGTATGGATGTTTCTTAAATTCAGGTCGGGGCCTATCTGAGATTTTTACTATATTTGGAGTAGCCATTTCTTCAAAATATTTGTAGCAAGTTATCGAAAGTGGAAAATACCTTTTGCGTCTTCGGTTGCACGGAGTAGCTGGATTGATTTCTGTATGTAATGACTTCGGCAGGAGATCTTCGATGATCTTGATGAATTTTGTTTCAGAGCTCCGCTTTTCGCTTCTTCTTGGATGTGGAATGATCAAATGATTGTTGAGAAATCCCTTATATCATTTTGCAAACCCTAATATCTGTTTGCAATAAATGCTTCACCTATATTATTCCGGTTTGCCTTGTCCGGATAGCTTGGAGTATCCCAGATCAGTCCTGATCTATGAACATCATGCGGATCTTTCAATCATGAATAAATCGAGATGACACATTACAAGAACATCCCAAACATTCTGTCGAGTCCGCAGAGTAAAATAATGTACTTCCGGATCTCTCCGGACCCTTTTGTAGTCCTCTGTCA
This sequence comes from Cunninghamia lanceolata, assembly GCA_027924645.1. Lineage (NCBI taxonomy): Eukaryota > Viridiplantae > Streptophyta > Pinopsida > Cupressales > Cupressaceae > Cunninghamia > Cunninghamia lanceolata. The sequence continues at coordinate 6,964,394 of BSBN01001222.1, forward strand.
TTCCGGAGCATCTCCCGGAATAGGTCTTTACTTGATCGATCACAACTTCTTTATATCTTCATGCGGACCTCTGAAATCTTGTCTGGATCATCTCAGGACTGGTATCTTCAAACCCTTTACTCTGCATCTTGTGTCACATCCAGCACCACTTGATTGGCTGGGGGAACAGGTTTTTCTTGAGTCTCCCCCTGAGCCAGAGCTCACTTTTTAATTTCTGGAAGAAATATCAGCACCAGAGTCTGGTGCGGATCCAACCTTTACATTCTCTAAACTTTTCTTCACCCAAATCTTGTTCATCTGATTCCTAACTTCATCCGCATTCATCTTTTGTTTACCCTTGTCTTGATTCTGATTATACACCGGACCTCTTTTGTCCTGATTCTTGCTTCTGCAGACTTTAGCATTATGACCGGACCTATTACAGATTTGGCAAATAACATTTCTTTGCATATTTGACTGATAACCTCTTGATCTGCATTGATTAGCCATATGACCTACTCTATTGCATGTAAAACATCTACCATTGAATGATTTGTTTACTTGCATATTTCTGCATTCATGAGACTTGTGTCCATACCTTTTGCAGTTAAAGCACTGTCCGGAGAAGGATGGATTAGTTTGATTCATCCTTTTTCTGCACTGATTAGCTTTGTGACCAAAGTGATGGCAGCTGTGGCAGTATCCATTGAAAGATGGATATCTTTGAGCATTGGGCTGTCTTACCGAAGGTCTTCTAGGTCTATTCCTTGGATTTTCTGATCCAAAATTCTTTTGACCGGATCCAGAGATTTCTTCTTTCTCATATCCCAAACCATACTTGTCATCTGTCCTCTTTTGACTACCAAGAAGAACTTCAAGTTGAGTAGAACTTATCTTGAATTTCTCTTTATATTCATTTGCTGTTTGAAGGTCTCTTTTGAGAGAGACAATTTGATCCTCAAGTTTTTCTTCATTATCTTTGGCATCTTCAAGATCAGATTCAAGATGTTTGATAATTCTGTCCATCTGAAGGCATTCTTCTGATTTCTCCTTAAGAGATTGTCTTAGATTGTCTTCAGTTTTTCTTTTCTCTTCAATCTCTTGAGTAAACTTTATAGTTCCTGATTCCATTTCATGTCTTAACATAATGGCTTCTTTTGATAACTTTTCACATAACTTGGTTTTCTTAGTCAATTCTTCATTTGTATTGCTTTCTTCACTTTGTCTTTCCAATTGTTGGAGTAGCTCCTTTCTCTTTTTCATAGAGAGACTTAATTTGTCCTTTAATTCTCTCATGAATTCATCAGCCTGTTTGAGTCTTTCCTTTAATTCATTGACTTCAGAATTTGACTGTTCAAGATCCTCAAGGGCAATCTTGAGTTGCTCCCTTAAACCATATGCATCCATTTGAACTCCCAGATCTTCCTCAAGCTGTTAGGCTCTATTAGGAGGAACTTAGCTCTGATACCAATTGTTGATAACTGAGAGGGGGGGTGAATCAGTTATCCTAATTATTTCTTCTTTTGAACTTTCTTATTAATCAATGCAGCATTGAATCAAACAAACAAACATTACCATGAAATGAAAAACTCATGACACAGTATTTTTGACATGGAAACCCTATTAAGGGAGAAAACCACGGGGTGATTAACCCAAAGATTATTCTCTGTTAGAAGAATAAGGAGTTACAAAATGGCACTTGCCAATTAGGGCTCACTGCCCGAGCACACTGCTCACAAAGAGGCCCACTGCCTACAAGGAGACACACTGTCTACAAAGTGATAAGAATCACAGTCTTGAACTGATTGGAAGCATCTATATATGCTGGAGTTTAGTTCCGGTTAGGCTCAGTACACTGATCTGCTGCACTTCATCTTTCCTCTGTTCTTTATTCTGCTATCCTTTCACATACCAGATCTTTCTTACTACTTCTGCTCTGTTCTACACTTATTCGCATACACCATCACACAATTACACCCTTCACAACTAAATCCATCCTCTATATATATCCGCACAAGTAATTTCATCACCTTTCTAGTCGGCATTCGGAACAGTCTAGTTTCTTACAAACTCTGTTCTGTCGGCTGAATCCTTGCTCACCAAGCAATGCAGATCAAGCATATACTTATAGATATCATTAATCATGTCGGCCAAACATGATTCATGCCTTCACAACCTTTACCATCAACAGTAACACATCTAGAAAATAGTCTGATACTCTGTCAGTCAGTTCTTCCTCTGTTCTCACTGTCTCTCAGGAATCCGGTAATCAACTATTCATATCTTTTTCTTTGTTCATCACCGGAGGCTAAATCCTTGGAATATACTACTCAAGGTAGTCCTCTTGACTTCCCCAAAACCACACTACACCAAGACACTTCCTCTGAGAGATCCAGACCAATCTGTCGGACCTTGCCACATGCTCTGTTCTTGTTCACCGGACCACAACAATCTTCATTCTGACTTCCGGTAGAGACACACCATGACTTGCGGATATGTGGGATGACTTTTGTTGCCATCAATGACAACAACCATGAATCCATATAGTGTCTCTTGCCAACATCCTTCTCCAGCCAAATCTCTATTGGAGAATGGTCATGACAGACCTCATCTTGTCTGCCCACACACAATCTCAGAAAACATCCTTCTTGCAGCTAGATGGAACAAGCACCTGCAACCAAACAACTGAGCAACACAAAATCCAAAAGGTGTAGATTTCCTCCCTCGGTGATCTATCTATACAATCAAGATCTTCTCGCTCTTCACCTACCTTCTCAGTGACAACAAAAAAAATACACACCACCCAAATCTTTCGCTAGCTCTGATACCAATATGATGCAGAGGTAGGAGGACCAAAACTATCCTCAATAACATTAACAAATCAAAGAACTAATCCAATTTATTTGGTAAGGTTGAAGAGAACATTAATAAATATTTTTTCTCTAATTTTCATGAAGATCCAATGGTAGGAGAGAAAGGTATGACTCTTTTCCCAAAACTCCAAGCCCTAGGCAGCGTTCAGACCTGCCCTCAGCAAAATTGCAATATCTCTCACAAAAATTAATGAAATTATACCAAACCAAAATAATTGTAAACTAGAAACATTTATATTTCCATCCATATATTATATGCATCAATGTGAGGCTGTACCAAATCGTACCATGCATATTTTCAAACTGTATTTTCAGAAAATTAAACTCTGCAGACCTACCCTCAATAAAAATGCAATAACTTATTCAAATCGTAATAAAATTTGATGTAACAAAAAGAAATGGAAAGTAGACTCAATAATATTTTCAACCATATATGGCTTTCTCCTGTATATGTCCGTACAAAACCATACCAAACGCTGCAACAGGACTCTAGCAGGGAAAATCAAAAAATTACAGTCCATAAAACACTCATATCTTTCACAAAAATAAATAAAAATGCATGGGACAAGAAACAAATGGAAGGTGGTTGAAGTATCTAACATTTTAAATCCATTAGGCATCCATTCAATTCCATATAGGGCCGTACAATAGCAAAAGACAGCAAATGTCTGAAGGAAAATACAAGAAAACATTGTTTTTTCTCATTCCATGCTCAAATCTTCAACCACCCACAAATTCTTCATAGTTACAAGGCCTTTTAAAGGAATTAAAACATGTCTCTTCAGTTCATAACTGATTTGGAGTGAACCAAGAGCCAAATGACTCTTCACCTTCCAAGTTTGCATCTTTTTTCCAATTTTACATTGACAACCTTTACATGGTTTGCAATATTTTGCATTTTTGAAACTCCTAATGACTTAAACACATAAAAATGACTTGATAAACCTCATTACAATGTGGAAGCATACAAATTTAATCAAACTCAAAGATTTTTCCAGGGCAATATTAATTTGCCAAGGTGCTCCTACACCATGTGTCCTCTACGATTCATAGCTCCATGCCTTTGATAGGGGTATGAGGCAGATTAGTAAATTTCAAATTACATTCATTGTTATAGTAGTTTATTTTTGAAAAATCAAATGATAATTGATTTGAATTTTAATTTCTATTTAGTTGGTTTCTATAGGACATGACATCGTCACAACCTAATCCTGGTACTGAGGCAAATGAGGAGACACATTTTCAGATAGCGGTAAGTGATTATTTTGTTTAATGTTTCATTTTTTTTATAATGTAATTTCTATATATTAATATCTATACTTTTTATTGTTACAACTACATATCCATGAACAACTAAATAGGAGGAGCAACCCTCAGATTCGTAGTAGACCACCCTCATACACATCTCCATCCCCTCAAAGATCAAAGGATGCCTGTGATCTATTCTCTTCACCGGATAGAGGGGAATGACTTTTTATTGTGTTCCTTTGTTGTATGCCTATATGGCATTTGTGGAGATATATTTTGTATTGCATATAGTTGACATTTTATGCCTATATGGCATTCTTGTAATCCTATATGGCTATTTTGTATATATGTTATACTTATATCAACAGATATTGATGTATGCCTATATGGATATTTCATTAATACAAATAATTTTTGTTGATCATTATGTAATATGGATAGGTGCAATGTAGATCATTTTTGTATGCCTCTAGGTTTTAAAGTTTAATTTTCAAAGAGTCCATCCCAATTGATGATAAGAGAATTTGAGTTTTGGGTTGAAAGTTTTAGTCTCTCAAAACTAGACATGCTCGAGAAAATAGAGAAAGGAAGATTGGTTAAATGGATAAATGGAAAGCAAGTTTTTTTGTTCACATCATGATCTACATGCTATTGTACAAGCTTACATGTTATCCTTAGTCACTCACATAGCAATGTACAACCTCATGCATAAGTCCTTGCATCATGTGCCACCTAAACAATTCCACTTGATCCAACACAAAGTTCATAGTTCCTTGCACCATGCATAATTCAAATAGTGATAGGAATCATTTTATGCAACTCAAAAGACACCCTATAAATCTTACACAACCCTTTGGATCATGTGCCATTTGCACAACACTAAGGATCATGTCTCATAGTTTCACAAACAACTCTATCTAATTTTTAAAGTGAGCAAGGGGATATTACAATAATAGTTATATGATAATTTTAGCTTGGGACACCCCCATACCTTATGAGTCTAAATGGTCTCTACACTCATTTTAGGTTGGCCTTTATGGCCATTAAACTCATGAAGGACTTGTGTTAGAGCTTGTAAAATGATTTTATTTTGAGGGTATATGCTTAAGTTTTAATATTGTTGTAGAGGACTATATGGGGAGTGAAATAAATGTATAAAAACACCTTCTATGGTTTTCCCTAGAAATCCCATTTTACATAAATGAAACCATATTTTTTTGGCTATTTCAATGCATCTTTTTTTAGTAGTTTTGTAATTATTGCATTCTATGTTGTCAAACTCTTGTGAAACATCTTTGTGCTTATTATTTTATTTCAGTGACCAAAAGGCATGATAATACCATGATTTGATCTTGCTAGCTCAATTTGGTTGCATCATATAACCAAAATAATACTCTACAAATATCTCATGTTGGTATATTAAAAAGAGGTTGATTGTTGTAACATAGATATTTGCAATTCCCTATATTCCAAAAGGATGTTCTTATGGTTGCTCCTTGGTATGTTGATCCATATTCTTTATGAGTTGCTCAATTGAAAATATTTCTTAATTCCTTGTTATTATACCATATTGGGATGTAAAGAATATGTTTTTTGTCTTGAATAAGATAGTCAAAATCATATGCTTATGAGCACCTGATGACCATTGTGGTTGTTAAATATAATTCCTCTTGCATATAAGGCAAGGTTATGAGAGTACATTAAGTTTTACCTAATTTGAGTATGCAACATAACATTGGGGCTATAAGCTTCCTTAAGTCATCAGCAATCCCTTTGAGAATGTGGTTAATATTATAAATGTATACTCTGCATCTCACCATGTTAATATGTATCATGTCATCACATTTACCAATTTGACTTTAATTCCATAAAGCAATTCCCTACCCAAAACTTTTTAAACTTGAAAGCCTTGTTACGGCATTGTATTGATCTCGTAGAAGGTTACATACCACTACCCCAACTCTTTGCAAGATTGCTATGAAATATGATAAGCAAGATAGGCGCAGTGTAGATCATTACATAATGATAGAGCCATAAAGTGTAGAGGGTTTCAAATATCACAGAAGTCTAAGTTCAAGCCTAATAACACAGTGACCTAAAGGTGGAAGAAGATGAGGGTTGACTATGTTGACTTCTAGAACAAGTATGTTAATAGCCATAAGATACATGTTGACATGTAAAGACTATAACAATTATAGCAAAGGCACTGTGTGAGGATATTGCCAGAACAATGTAGTTCAGACTATTATGGCATGTTTGGGTGTGAAATAGGACCATGTCTAGCCTAAACATACCCATCCTAATGCGTTGGAATAGTCATTTTGGCCGCACGAGGAACATAACAAAAGTTACACCCCTTTGCAACTTTACACTACATGCATCTGACCATTTTTGGGGCAGTAGAAAAACTTTCACCATGGGCAAACACCTCAAAGATATAAAAAATTGAGAGAGGTTATTGTAGAGGGACCCTACATGATCCCGTAGCCTTAGATGGAATGTTTCTAAGTGACAAGGTTTCTGAGTAACAACTCGTCAAAGATTGTTACCTTTTGTACTTGGACTCTTCAGGGATATTGCCCGTACAATGTAGCTCAAACTATTTCAGCATGTTTGGGTGCAAAAAAGGACCATGCCTAGCCTAAACATACCCATCCAGATGCATTGGAACTATTAGTTTGGTCGCATCAGGAGAAGGACAAAAGTTACACCCCTTTGCAACTATACACTACCTCCTTTTGACGATTTTTGGGACAGCAAGAAACCTTTCACCACGGGTAAACACCTTAGAGATATCAAAAACTGAGAGAGGTTATTGTATAGGGGTTCTATGTGATCATGTTTCCTTGGATGAAATGTTTCTCAGTGTCATGGTTTCTGAGTAATAGCTCATCAAAGATTGCTACTTTTTTGCTCTTTGGACTCTTTAGGGATATCGTCGATACAATGTAGCTTGAACAATTTCAGCATGTTTAGGTACAAAACAAGACCATGCCTAGCCTAAACGTACCCATCCAGATGCATTGGAACTATCAGTTTGGTTGCATCAGGAGTAGGACAAAATTTACACCCATTTGCAACTTTACACTACCTCCTTCTGACGATTTTTGGGGCAGCATAAAACCTTTCACCACAGGCAAATGCCTCAAAGATATCAAAAACTAAGAGAGATTATTGTAGAGGGGCTCTACATGATCACATTGCCTTAAATGGAATGTTTCTAAGTGTCATGGTTTCTGAGTAATAGCTCGTCAAAGATTGTTACCTTTTTGCACTTTGGACTCTTCAAGGATATCGCTGGTATAATGTAGCTTGAACTATTTCGGCATGTTTGGGTGCAAAAAAAGACCATGCCTAGCCTAAAAATACCCATATGGATGTGTTGGAACTGTCATTTTGGTCACATCAGGAGCAGGATGAAAGTTACAACCCTTTGCAACTTTACACTACATCCTGATGATTTTTTGGGGGAGCAGAAAACTTTTCACCACAGGAAAATGCCTTAGATATATCAAAAACTGAGAGAGTTTATTGTAGAGGGGTTCTACATGATTGCTTTTCCTCAGACAAAATGTTTCTAAGTGTCATGGTTTACGAGTAACATCTCGTCAAAGATTGTTGTCTTTTTGCACTTTGGACTCTTCAAGGATATCACTGGTACAATGCAGCTTGAATTGTTTTGGCATGTTTGGGTGTAAAAAAGGACCATTCCTAGCATAAACATACCCATTTGGATGCGTTGGAACTATCATTTTGGTCGCATCAGGAGTAGGATAAAAGTTACACCCCTTTGCAACTTTACACTACCTCCTTCTGACAATTTTTGGGGTAGTAGAAAACCTTTCACCACAGGCAAACGCCTCTGAGATATCAAAAATTGAGAGAGGTTATTGTAGAGGAGATCTACATGATTGTGTTTCCTTAGATGGAATGTTTCTAAGTATCATGGTTTCTGAGTAACATCTCGTCAAAGATTGTTTTCTTTTTGCACTTTGGACTCTTCAGAGATATCGCTGGTACAATGTAGCTCAAACTATTTCGGCATGTTTGGGTGCAAAAATAAGACCATGCCTAGCCTAAACATACCCATCTAGACACATTGGAACTATCAGTTTGGTCGCATCAGGAGTAGGATGAAAGTTACACCCCTTTGCAACTTTACACTAGCTCCTTTTGACAATTTTTGGGGCAGCAGAAAACCTTTCACCACGGGCAAACACCTTAGAGATATCAAAAACTGAGAGAGGTTATTGTAGATGGGTTCTACCTAATCACGTTGCCTCAGACAAAATGTTTTTAAGTGTCATGGTTTCTGAGTAAAATCTCATCAAAGATTGCTGCCTTTTTGCACTTTCACTCTTCAGGGATATCGCCGGTACGGGTGTAAGGTATTAACTTGGATTTTAGAGAAAAGTAAAGACTAGGGTTTTTAGGAGGTTGAGGACTAGATAACCCTAAACATAATACAACCTAAGTGTTGAAGACCACATGAAGAACACAGAAGGTTATCTGAGACAGATTAAATAGAGAGTATAACACAAACAAAACTTACCAAACTAGGTCTTTAAAGACAATACACTTAGGGTTTTAAACATAACTAATAAATTTAACTTAAGAACCCTAACTAGTTTTGAATGTTTAAACCTCTATAGTTGTGATATGAACACTTCCACTGTGACATCCTTTAGGCTTTCAAGACTTCCAACAACCACAACTCATCAATCAACATCAACATGACCTTAACACCATATTTCGTGATCAACATCAACATCATGAGGACACTGAAGAAATATATGGCACATGAAGACACTGAGAACACTAAAGACATGGAGCACAAAGAAGCATGAAGACATGAACAAACTCCTATCATGAGGAAGAACCACAATCCAATCCAACTCCTGAAAGCATGACATGTTATGATGAAGAACCACAACCAAATCCAATGATCCAATGGCATGAACCAATGACATAAGAAACTATGTCTTGCTAGTATAACATGATAAACATGAATGTTATGAACTAACATCCAAACCCTGTGACATGAATCTTGATATGACATGAGTGAAACATGAGTGAACAAGATTAAGACCAATAAGGATCAACTTCGTCCATCACTTAGATCTAACCCCATGAAGCATAACATGATGATGATGCAAACATCAAATGTATACCATAGCAAACAAATCAAGTTCATACCACTGCTTGAGTGATATCTTCACTATTCAAGTGCATGCCTTGTCTTGAAGCACTACAACTCTGTGCATCACATCACATACTCTATGAAGAAGCAAGTGTCTTTATATCACAAAACCTAACAACATATCCTGAAGGAATAATGGTATCATCAAACAATAGACAACCAATAGACCTGCACAAATATGCATTCCTTACTCAATTACTAACATCCAAGTACTTTGACATCAATGACAAACATATTCATCACAATATTCACTATATATGTGTAAAAATGCAGCAGCAAATAAAAAAGACAAACCTATGTAAACTTACAAATTAATGTGAATACTTACAAATCAATGTAACATGACTTTAGAAAATCAATGTGAATACTTACAAATTAATCCAATGAACTATCCAGGTCTGCTCTACTCTTTATTGTATCAAGTATTACCTCATGGTCAGACTCACACACCTTCCACAAGTTCTTGTTCAAAGGTGTACCCTGAAATTGTATCAAATGAACATTGGATGCCATGACAAGGTTCGAGTAATGAAGAATTTTCTTATGCATGTCAAAGTCCTGAAATGGTCAAACATTAACACTCTTATGTGGGTACCTTCTAAGCCATGTTTCAGTAACAACCACTGAGCCTGTAGGGTATTGGATGTGTTTCTCCATTTGTAACTAGGGCCTCCAATTTATTTTTGGCCTCAACAGAATGACATAAGTAATAATATGTTCCCTCTTCGTTATCTTCATCTACAATAACTGCATAAACATGCTCTACATTGATATGTGTAGCAAATTAGATGAAATTAGTCAACATTACAAAAACACTACAAAGTAAGATAACATTAGGAATTTCAAAAACTATGTGCAAGTAGATATATTACTTGGTTGAACTAGATCTGATATGTGGTCAAAATCAACTGATGATTCTATTTGTCAAGGGTCGATACATGTCAAGTGGGTTAAGATAACTTAACCACCATTCGTCAACCCACTCCTTTGACTCGCACTCATCCCAGCCCTGAATTGTACATGAAGAACAAAAGCATGGCATCTTCCATGTATGGATACTCCATGAACCTGCAATTGAGCTTCTGAAAGAGTGTAGCTCACTTGATCCTGTCAGTGTACAATAGTCCTCATATGGTGCAATGTTAGTATCATCTATCAACCAAAAAAATCTACAAACTAAAGACTTACCTTCATTACCTAGACCCATCAAAGCATTACACCACTCGATAATTGATTTTGCATCTGTCAACTTTGCATTGTCTTTATACTTTAACTCTTCTCGTGCTATGGCTCTTTTGATACATGCTCCTGCACTGGTCATGCTCCCCCTTTCCATGCCTAGCCTCACAAAAGTTCCACATATGTTGAACACCTATAATATTATGCCTCCTGCTCAACTAATAGAAATTCTATGAGTTCTTGAATTTTGATGCATAGTTATCCAACCATATAATATGTTGACTGAACGTATGCCCCTTCTAGCCAAATCATTTTAGAACACTTGAAAGCAACCTTGTGCGAACTCTGTAGAATGCATGTGATCATCACTAATATAAAAATGATACTCCCTTATGATCTTTCTGTCATCCTTTGTACTATCATTCACAGGAATGAATGCGATGTGCACAAATATAGAGATCTGAGTGGAGTTGTAATATTGTGATTGCACTCACACTGTGGCTATAGACTGTAGTTCTCTACAAAGTCAATGACTGAAACAATGCTACCAACTAGAAATGTGTCCTTCCATGACTTGAATTGCAAGTCCAACCATCGACCTCTGTGGGCATGTCTTGCATACTCATACACTAAACTGTCATGAAATATAGACATAAACTGATACACTGGAATATTTTCAATAACCAATGCACACCTCTTTGCTTATTTACCATCTTTTGTATTGTATGGGCCACTATTTTATACTTGCCAAACTCTACTAGTTCGTTTCCAATGGCATGTGTTATTTCCATATATTCACATATTGGCATATGTTGCAAGCCACTGCAATGCTGACATGTACCATCCAAGCATAATTTCCTATAGAATATTTGATCTTCCTCTCTTTCACATAAAATTCTTAATATGAAGTCTCTTGAAGATGTTGGTGGGGCATGTATGCCACAATCCTGCAAAACATTGTTAATATGCAAATCTAAACATATAGACTGATAAACATCAAAATGGTTAGAAAATTTAATATGTAATCTACAACAACAAGTAGTGCGTATGTGATTTATCTTGACATAGAAAGGTTTTAGCATTTCAAAATATCTTTGACAAATTTTAATTTGAGGATACATCTCTAGAAATTTACCAAAAAACTATGTTTGAGTCATATCCAAAAAATGCTTTGGATGTGGCTCACGGTTTTGACTACCGATTCTCCTTCTTACCACATCCCTTTGATATGGAGATACCCTTATGTAATTCTTCCAAAAGTTTTCAATTAGTGATCTCAATGCTTCAACAATTGGTTTATCTTTTCATGGTAGTCTCCCCAAGAACACCCATAATTCATTGGCATTGGTGTCCTTAATTCTTTGGCACCTTCCAATGGCTCTTGACAAAGTTTTCCTATTAATTCTCAATGCTTGACTCATCTTTCTAATGAGATGATCTTTCCTTGTTTGACTACTTACTATAGTTGATGTAATAACACGCTGTGTTGCATTACTATCTTTTGTGCATGAGGTGTTAACCTACACTCTCATATGCACTCATTAGATATTTGACAATAGATTTTTCACTTGAAGCCTCTGATGTTCTCAACCCAAGAATCTTCATGATGGACCTATACTTTATACTTCACATCATTTCAACAAATAGTTGACATCTTGTCGTCTCATTTAACTTTTCAAAGAACAATCTCCAAATCTTATGAGCATATCTTCTACAAGTGCATTTTAGAATCTTACCTTCCATTGGCTGCAAAATATTCTCATCAATATCAATCAAATACTTTGGCTTTCTATTCAGAATTCTAGGTGGTGTTAATATAGGTAAATTCATCTCAACATTAGGAATTTCATCAATATTTAAATGAGATGGGCTAGATGGCATACCTTTGATCGAAGATGGAATAGATGATATACCTTGAGGTTGAGGTGGAAATGATGGCATACCTCCTTCCTCACATGTGAGCAATGATGTACTCTCAACTTGAGATGCAGTAGCTGGTGTCCCTACATGTTGATTTGCGGTAGAGGACGTGTCTCCAACTACGATATTCAAATCTCTCATAGCACGAAGTTTTTGCATTCATTCCCTATGTGTCACCAATACCATATCTCTTTTTTATGGTTGCGGTTCCACTTCAATTAGTATGTCTTCATTTATCATGTCCAATTTCCTCTTCTCACGAAGTTCCCTCATATCCGCTGCTTTCTTTGCATTCTTAGCTTCTATATCTTCCTGTGTTGGTTTAATTCTTGATCATTTTCTCGGCATCACGAAGAATTTATCTGTAGCATGATAAAGAGACAAATATTATTTCCTAAGAAATGAATCCATACAAATAATTGAAATATGTCATTCAACCCTTCATACAAAATGTACATGCAATCATCATGTAGAAGAGTAAATGTCACTCAACCAAAATAGGTACAAAGCATACAAAACATTATTGTAGCCATACAAAGCATTATGGTACAAATTTCATTTTAGTCCTATGAGGATAAGGACAAAGGAGAGTCACCTATTGAGGCTATAAGTGAAGAGTACATGTGACTTCATGTTGACTACAAGGTTGAAGATGTGGGGGAGGCCTTCATGCTAGTGGCATCAAACTACCTACACTTACTTGCGGATAGATATCATCTCCTCACACATGAAGATTTAGTTTACAGCCATGGGATAGAATTTAGGACACATGGTACACTTGATTTTCACTTGGAGATGTCTCATGGTCTAGCACTTGTTGATAACCATCTAGTCATGAAAGGAGAGATGATTGAGATCGTGGGAGACATCACACTAGGGCATGAGGTAAGAACTGATTTTTCAATGTGTGACAGTAGTCCCTTATCTTCACATTATCATGTTATGACAACCAAGAGGATCAGCCTTAAGGCTTATGATTTTCATGGAGACAGTCATGTTGAACTTTACACTTTGCTGTGACTGAACTATCTTGAGACCCTATATCAATTCCATGGCAATGTGATTGATTTGTAGTATTTAACTTGGCACATTGTCATATATATGGGAATGGAAACATTTGGTATACAAGGTTTGTATGAACTATCAACATGAAGAATAATGTAGGATAGCATGGATCATGATTGGATTAAGCCTATTGGGATTTACTTGTATGATCTTGGCACCTATTCATTTATATTAAATTAACTTATTATGACAAGATAATATTATTTCATTATGCTTAAGGGATTGTATATTTATATGTTGTAAGGATTCATTCTTGTATAATTTGACATCACGGTATGTTAAGCTATGTTTAATTCATTATTGCACATACTTATTAAAGAGCCCAAGTGTAGAAAATATACATGGCACCATGTGAGATTGTACGTTTCTTTCTTGATCGTGATTGTGTCTATTTTAATTAATGTTGACCTTTGAGATATCTTTTATTATGCATACTATGAACTGATTTAAAACATAGTCTATTATAAGGACATTTGTGTGTGATGACTAATCTCTTTGGGTAGTAAGAACTATGATGAACTATAAATGCAAAATGTAATACATCTATGCAAAATGTGGAAGCATAGACAAGGTAGATGAACTATAAAATCAAAAAAGTGAGACTGATATAAACACAAAATATGTAAACCATACAAGTGATATAAACATGTATGACAAAGCATTGTAAAGTAATTCAAATAGAATTAAGGAAAATATAAATAACATGTGCATGTAAAGATTTGACATACCTAAAAAATAGAGATTCAAATGGAGTTTCTTCTTGCATCAAACTCAACAATTTGAGTTTTTCACCACTTGCTTCCTTTTCAACATTAAATTGAATAACACTAAAATAGAATTATTAACAACAATACTATTAACCAATCCATAATGTTAAATTCCTACAATTCAATCACAATTAACATTGCAACACTGCAAAAAATGAAACTTGAATTGATTTATATAAAATTTGATGTGAAAACTATGTTATTTCCTCCTTCTTAAGTTGGCAAAGTAGAAAAAGGTGGTGGAAAGTTCATGCAAATGTGGTAGAATGTGAAAAATGTGCATGTGAACTTCCCAACAACATGAAAACACTTTTCTTTCTCACAACACATGTATAAATAGAAGAAAATAAAGTATGTGGTCCTAGATCATGGGGGTCCATGCCTTTTTACTATTTCTATATCAATCCCAAATGCACTCATGTTATAACATGCTCGCGTTATAAAGCGAGCACGTTTTGGCCCGCTATAGAAAAATCCATATTAATCATTTCTCCATGTATTTCTTCTATCTCTCACCTATCTCTCCCCCTCACCTCTCTACCTCTCCCTCAACCTTAAAGCTTAATCCCTCAACCATAAACCTTAATCCCTCAACCCTCAACCCTAATTCCTTATCGCTAAACCCTAAACCCTGATCCCTAAACCCTAAACCCTAATCCCTCAAGGTCCTAAACCATAATCCCTTATCCCTAAAATCTAAACCCTATCCCTAAACCTTCAACCCTGAACCCTCAACCTTAAACATTAATCCCCAAACCCTAAACCTTAATCCCTCAACCCTAAATACTAATCCCTCAACACTAAACCCTAAACCCTAATCCCTCAACCCTAAACCCTAAGTGCTATCCCTATTCCTAAACCCTCAACCCTCAACACTATACCTTAAACCCTGATCCCTTATCCCTAAGCCCTCAACCCTAAACCTTCAAACCCTAAACCCTATCCCTAATCCCTCTACTCTAGACACTCTACCTTAACCCTAATCCCTCGACCCTCAACCCTAAACGCTATCCCTAAAGCCTCAACCCTAAACCCTAATCCCTCAAGGTCCTAAACCCTAATCCCTTATCCCTGAACTCTAAACCCTATCCCTAAACCCTCAACCCCAATCCCTCAACCCTAAATGCTATCCCTAAAGCCTCAACCCTAAACCCTATTCCCTCAAGTTCCTAAACACTAATCCCTTATCCCTAAACTCTAAACCCTATCCCTAAACCCTCAACCCTAATCCCTCAACCCTAAATGCTATCCCTAAAGCGTCAACCCTAAACCTTATTCCCTCAAGGTCCTAAACCCTAATCCCTTATCCCTAAACTCTAAACCCTATCCCTAAACCCTCAACCCTTAACATTAAACCTTAATCCCTCAAACCTAAACCTTAATCCCTCAACCCTCAACCCTAATCCCTTATCCCTAAACACTAAACCCTAATCCCTCAACCCTAAACCCTAAATGTTGTCCCTATTCCTAAACCCTCAACCCTCAACACTATACTTGAAAACCCTAATCCCTTATCCCTAAACCCTCAACCCTAAACCCTAATCCCTCAACCCTAAACCCTATACCTAATCCCTCTACCCTCAACACTCTACCTTAACCCTAATCCCTTGACCCTAAACCCTAATCCCTCAACCCTAAAATTGCTATTTGTAAAGCATCAACCCTAAACCCTAATCCCTCAAGGTCCTAAACCTTAATGCCTTATTCCTAAACTCTAAACCCTATCCCTAAACCCTCAACCTTAAACCTTAATCCCTCAACCCTAAAGCTTAATCCTTCAACCCTCAACCCTAATCTCTTATCCCTAAACCCTAATCTCTCAACCCTAAACCCTAAATGCTATCCCTATTCCTAAACCATCAACCCTTGACACTATACCTTAAACCCTAATCCCTTATCCCTAAACCCTCAACCCTAAACCCTAATCCCTCAACCATAAACCTTCAATGCTAAACCCTATCCATAATCCCTCTACCCTCAACACTCTACCTTAACCTTAATCCCTCAACCCTCAACCCTAATCCCTCAACCCTAAACGCTATCCCTAAAGCCTTAATCCTAAACCCTAATCCATCAAGGTCCTAAACCCTAATCCTTTATCCCTAAACTCTAAACACTATCCATAAACCCTCAACCCTAAATGCTATCCCTAAAGCCTCAACCCTAAGCCCTAATCCCTTAAGGTCCTAAACCCTAATCCCTTATCCCTAAACTCTAAACCCTATCCCTAAACCCTCAACCCTAATCCCTTAACCCTAAATGCTATCCCTAAAGCCTCAACCGTAAACCCTATTCCCTCAAGGTCCTAAACCCTAATCCCTTATCCCTAAACTCTAAACCCTATCCCTAAACCATCAACCCTCAACCCTTAACCTTAAACCTTAATCCCTCAACCCTCAACCCTATTCCCTTATCCCTAAACCCTAAACCCTAATCCCTCAACCCTAAACCCTAAACGCTATCCCTATTTCTAAACCCTCAACCCTTGACATTATACCTTAAACCCTAATCCCTTATCCCTAAACCTTCAACCCTAAACCCTAATCCTTTAACCCTAAGCCCTATCCCTAATCCCTCTACCCTCAACACTCTACCTTAACCCTAATCCCTCAACCCTCAACCCTAAATACTATTCGTAAAGGCTCAACCCTAAACCCTAATCACTCAAGGTCCTAAACCCTAACCTATTATCCCTAAACTCTAAACCCTATCCCTAAACCCTCAACCTTCAACCCTCAACCTTAAACCTTAATCCCTCAACCCTAAACCTTAATCCCTCAACCCTCAACCCCAATCTATTATCCCTAAACCCTAAACCCTAATCCCTCAACCCTAAACCCTAAATTCTATCCCTATTCCTAAACCCTCAACCCTCGACACTATACCTTAAATCCTAATCCCTTATCCCTAAACCCTCAACTCTAAACCCTAATCCCTCAACCCTAAACCTTCGACCCTAAACCCTATCCCTAATCTGTCTACCCTCAACACTCTACCTTAACCCTAATCCCTTGACCCTCAACCCAAATCCTTCAATCCTAAATGATATCCCTAAAGCCTCAACCCTAAACCCTAATCCATCAAGGTCCTAAACCCTAATCCCTTATCCCTAAACTCTAAACCCTATCCCTAAACCCTCAACCCTAATCCCTCAACCCTAAACGCTATCCCTAAAGCCTCAACCCTAAACCCTAATCTCTCAAGTTTCTAAACCCTAATCTATTATCCCTAAACTCTAAACCCTATCCCTAAACCCTCAACCCTAATCCCTCAACCCTAAATGCTATCCCTAAAGCCTCAACCCTAAACCCCATTCCCTCAAGGTCCTAAACCCTAATCCCTTATCCCTAAACTCTAAACCCTATCCCTAAACCCTAAACCCTCAACCTTAAACCTTAATCCCTCAACCCTAAACCTTAATCCCTCAACCCTCAACCCTAATCCCTTATCCCTAAATCCTAAACCTCAATCCCTCAACCCTAAACCCTAAACACTATCCCTATTCCTAAACCCTCAGCCCTTGACACTATACCTTAAACCCTAATCCCTTATCCATAAACCCTAAACCCTAATCCCTCTACCCTCAACACTCTACCTTAACCCTAATCCCTCAACTCTCAACCCTAATCCCTCAACCCTAAATGCTATCCCTAAAGCCTCAACCCTAAACCCTAATCCCTCAAGGTCCTAAACTCTAATCCCTTGTCCCTAAACTCTAAACCCTATCCCTAAATCCTCAACCCTCAACCCTTAACCCTAAACCCTAATCCCTCAAGGTCCTAAACCCTGATCCCTTATCCCTAAAGTCTAAACCCTATCCCTAAACCCTCAACCCTCGACCATAAACCTTAATCCGTCAGCCCTAAACCTTAATCCCTCAACCCTAAACCCTAATCCCTCAACCGTAAACCCTAAACCCTAATCCCTCAACCCTAATCCCTCAACCCTAAACCCTAAATGCTATCCCTATTCCTAAACTCTCAACCCTTGACACTATACCTTAAACCCTAAACCTTCAACATACATACATACATACAAACATGCATACATATATACATACATACAAGCATGCATACATACATACAACCATGCATACATACATACAAGCATACATATATACATACAAGCATACATATATACATACATACATACAAGCATACATATATACATACATTCATACATATAAGTATATATACATACATATAGGCATACATACATACATCAATACATACATACATACATATATACATACATATAGGCATACATACATACATAGATACATACAAGTATACATACATACATGCTTAATAACCTTGAACATTAAACATTCCAAGGGAGACATAACACAAGCGCGTTGTAATGTTCTTGCATTATGTAAAACATGACAAACATCGGACAAACTTTTGCGAAAAGGGGAAAAATGAAAAACAAAACATAATGCGAGCGCGTTATAACGCGCTAGCATTATATTTTTCTTTGGGAATCCCAAGTCTTAGGCTTGGGATTTTTTTTGGATTTCCAACCCAAAGGCTTGGAGTGCCTTCCCAATGTCCAAAGACATGTTTTTGCATATTTGATAGGATTTCACATAATTTTGTTCATGCTAACCCTTAGATTTGCACATGTTTCAAGGTCAAACAAATCAAACACCTAGGTAATGTTAGGCTCTCTCTTAGCTATTTAACGATGTAATTTTTTCACATTTTTAAAATGTTAAGCCTTTCATCTTTAATTTATTTTGTTTGTGTGTCCATTTTTGGGCAAAAACTAGTTTTTGGTTTTTTTTAATTATAAATTAACCGTTCATTGAAATTTCAAAAAAATTACTTTTTTAGAAACTAGACTCCATTCTACACATATTAAAAAATATTGATTTTCAATTAGTTTTCAAAATTTATAGGGGTAGCACGACCAAAATTCTATTTTTCAGGATATGTCCACTTTGAAAATTAGTAAAAAAACAAATATTCATTAAAAATTTATCAGAAAAATCTGGCATAAACTACATGTTGTTAGCTAATTTCTAACCAAAGCGATTTTAAAAATACCAAAAAAAAGTTAACCTTTCGAGGGAGCCACAAAACATGCTATGTTATGTTTTTTTGATAGAAACAATACCAATTTCTGTGGCTCCCTCTTTTGAACCCCTTAATCTATACCATTTTCAAAAAAAAATTAGTAGTTTAGAAAGTAGACTTGGAGCACTACGAACATTGTTTTTGTTGCATCTTAAAATTTTGAGTGTAACTATGCTCAATTTCTCATCCAAGGCTAGTATTTCCTGATTTTACAAAAAAAGTTGCCACTTAAGACCCCTTTTGGCCCCATCTTCTTGCACTTACCCCTCTGCATACCTTTTTATTCAAATTTTCTCAAAAGCACTTGGAAATCAAGTGAACCATATGCTGGTGGTTGACATCAATGATAACACCAGCAAGCTTCCAACACTAGTATTAATATCACCAACCTAATCAAAATCCACATATCCATAGATACGTAATGAATGCTAGGTCACTATAGGATAACCAAATAACCAAAGGAAATTTTAGAAGTACACCACAAATTTCTAAAGACCCTATTCACTGCATCCCAATGTACCCATGTAGAATTATCTATAAAATGACTAAGGACTTCCATTGCTTGGGCAATGTCTGGTCTTGTACAAACCATGACATACATCAAACTTCCAACAACACTAGAATAAGGTAGTCTACTCATATCCTCCATATCACTATAATATTTTAGACAATCCTCAATTAATAACTTTGTCCCCATCATAACAGAAACACACAATGGCCTGCAAGTTAACATGTTGAACCTCTCCAACTCTAAGTTCACATACTTACTCTAGCCCAAAAACATTTTCTATTCACTCTATCTCTTTTGATACCCATCCCCAAGATGTATTTGTCTACCCCTAAGTCTTTCATCTCAAAATGTGTTGAAAGATGATACTTCAATTCATAAATTAAACCCTTCCCATTATTGAAAATATATCATCAACATATAATGCAATGATGAGAATATGATCACTATCCATCTTATAGTAGATGCAATGATCTGATTTGGGTCTTAGAAATCCTAAACTTAATAGAAAACAATCAAACTTTTGGTACCACATCCTAGGAGATTGCTTAAGATGATACAAAGATTTCTTTAACTTACAAACCAAATGTTCTTTACCTTTCCCAATGTAGTTCTTTGGTTGTGTCATATAAATTTCTTCCTCCAAATTATCATGAAGTAAATTTGTCTTCACATCCATTTTCTTAATCTCAAGATCATACGCTATAGCAAATGATAATAGAAACTGAATGGATGTCATCTTATCGATTAGAGAGAAAATATCACCATAATCAATTCCCTCAACATGCTTTGAACTAATTTTATTCTTGAACACCCATTTGCATCCAATAGATTTAAGTCCATCAATAAAAGGTACTAAATCTTATGTATTTTTTTTCTTAATGTAGCCATCTCTTCTTCCATGACCACTTTCAAGTCTTTTGCATCATTCATAACCATAGCCTCCCTTATAGTCCTAGGCTCATGAGTGTTAGTAATCAAAGAAAAAATGCATCTCTAATTAGGAGTATACATTTCTAGCTATTGCCTTTGTCGAGTTGACCTACTCTATGATTAAGGTGGAGGTTCTATCTCTTCTTCATAACTCTCTAAAATTTCTAAGCTCTCCTCCTCTTTAGGTCCTTTGTGGGATTTTGGTTCAACCTTCTTGGTCTTTGGGGTTAGTTTAACCATGTTTTTATTTGCATCCTTATTTAGTTGCAAGACTGTGGAAGAAGGCTTGTCTTCTCTAAAGATAACAATTATTCTATACAAAAATCTCTCAGCCACATGATCCCAAAGATTGTACCCTTTCACACCAACACCATAATTGATGAAGATACATTTTAGAACCTTATTATCTATCTTTGACTACTTCTCCCTAGGCACATGTGCATATGCCTCATAACCAAAGACTTGAACATGTCTCATGAGGGAATTTTGCTCAACCACACCTCCATAGGTATCTTATCAACAAGAGATAATGTAGGAGTCCTATTAACTAGGTAACAAGCCATAGAAACTACTTTTTATCAAAAATTTGTTATAGACTAGCCTCACTAAGAATACTCCTAGCCCTCTCCATCAACATCCTTTTCATCCTTTCTACAACTCCATTCTACTAAGGAGTATATAGGGTTGTCTCGTTTCTTTCTATTTCATGATTTTTATAGAACTTATCAATATCTATTGAAAAAAACTCACCAACCATTATTAGTCCTCAAATGCTTAATCTTTTACTACTCTAATTTTCTACAAGATCCTTAAACTCTTTAAACTGACTAAAGAATTTAGATTTACTTCTAAGAAAATATACCCATGTCCTTCTACTATAGTCATCAATGAAATATAAATAATAAATAGATTTTGAAATCCAAGGAACACTAACAAGACCAAAAACATTAGAATGTGTCAAGTACAATATCCTAGAAGATATATGAGAACTAGAGTAAAACTAAATATGATTTTGTTTTCCATAAACACAACCTTCACAAAAATCAAACTAAAGATTGCAATCACTCAACCCCTCAACAATATTTTTATTTTTGATAGTTTGAATACCCTTCTCACATATGTGACCCATCCACTAGTGCAATAACATCGTTTTATGTACTGGAAGTTTTATCTCCAAAGAATGAGCACCCTTAGGTACCCAAAAAGCATGACCATTAGAAGTAGATGCCATACACTTATTTGATGTTCCAGGTCCAATGGTGAAGGTGAAGATTCTATAGATCTCATCACTATAATAATAGAATAACTACATTACACTGAACCATGCATGCATCCAATTGAAATAGAGTTCCAATCTGAATACCATTACCAAGCACCATAACTCCTCTAACCATCTTACACCCTCCACTCAAGAAAATAACCTACACACCCACATCATTGTTTACTTATAGAAAGTAGGTTCCATGCTAAACCAAGGATATTTTGTACACCACTGATCCCCTTCACTTGTCCACCATGGAATTGGACTAGGAATCTTCCATGAACAACAATATTTAGATGAGAATCATCTCCAAGGTACACCTTTGGGCACCATCATATTCTTCATATTTTGTAAACCAACCCCGAGAAGTGAGGTCATCTCAAAAGAGGCACTAGAGTCTATCAACAACACACCTTTTGAGGTATGAATAGCTAAGGCAGTGTTAAAAGAATCACCATCATCTTGGGAGGACATCTTAGACTCATCATTAGAGTTAATATTTTTTTTCTTCTCCTCCTTACAGTCTCTTTAAAGGTGTCCAGCTTTGCCGTAGTTCAAACATTTTTTCTTGAATTTTCCAAGAGATTTGGATCTCCCATGGGATTGGATCTAGACTTATCTTTCCCCTTATCCTTCTTATTTTCATTTTCTTTGGATCTTCCATGAACCGCTAGGGTATCCTTAGCTGATGTAGGATATTCAATTTTTATTAAGGATGACCAAAATCATAATAGAATTGTGTTTTTATGAACTTCGAAAGGAGGTAACTCATGTTTTTGAAAGAAAACATCCAAACTCGTTACATGCATACAATATAACAAGGATACTACGTCATTCATTCTAACAAAAGGTGTGATGACTACCTTCTATAGAGCCTCCTAGAGCATCCCATGGTATGCAAGCGAGGTTTGTATTAAGTCCCAGAATGAGATCTTTTCCAGAGTGGCATGAAGCTACTCGACAAGATTATATTCTCTATTAGAATATTAAGAAAGATGAGGTGGTGGAGAAATAAAAGGTTGAGAAGGTGGAAGAGAAGTAGGAACAATCAAAGTGTTTATTTTTCTTGTTGTTTTGAGTATTATACATGTGAGCAACCACGTGATAACTAGGTTGTTGTAACACATTTTGAATAAGTTGGTTGTTTTGAATAAGTTGTTTTTCATAGTTGAGAATGTAACCAACATGTCAAGGTGGGTTTGGAACACCTTGAACAGATATCATAGGGTTAGGACGAAGATGCACAATAATTTTTTGTTTCACAGGTTCTTTTTGGGAACTGGAAACATAAATTGTGTTGACTTGGTTGTTGAGATTATGTATTCATGTGGGATATGATGTGAGATTTGATTCTTCTTTCAAGGAAGTTTCATTTCTTCCATGGAGAACATCATAATAAAGAGTAGGTAAAATGATGATGCTCGAGAAGTATCTATGATTATATCCTTGGTGATGTCCAATGGACTTGCACATGCAACCAAAGGAGGAAGTAAATAGGTCTAGACATCCTTAGTGATATCCAATGGTATTGAACATGCAACCAAAGGAGGAAGAGGAGATGAAAAGGTATTCTTATCCTTAGTGATATCTAAGGGACTTGAACATGCAACTAAGGAAGGAAGAAGAGATGAAGAGATCTTCTCCTCTTTAGTGATATCTAAAGGACTTGAATATGCAACTAAGGAGGAAGAAGAGATGAATAGTTCTTATCCTCTTTAGTGATATTAAAGAACCTTGAATATGCAACTAAAGGAGGAAGAAGAGATGAAGTCTTCACATCCTTCATGATATCTAAGGGACTTGGACATTCAACTAAAGGAGGAAGATCCATAGGATTAGTTATGGACTCGTCATGGACTATGGAAAATGTGGTGGAAGTAGAAGTGATATTCTCAACATCTACTAATGCTTCATATGTAGAAGAGAGATCACTCAAATGAAGAGAAGATAAAGTAATATGATCATCCAATGTGATATGAGACTCTCCATCCATCAATGCCATGTGACCAAAAGGAAGGGCATTGGAATGAAGGGGAGGCAAAATATTTATGATTATATGCTCTTACGCCAAAATACCCTCACAAGTAGGGATGATTTTTGGAGAGGTATCATTATCATATGCCTTGGATGGAACAACTCTTTGAGTGAAAGTGGATAGTGATGTAAGAAAAGAAGAGAACATGTTTGCATTTAGAAAGTTTTGTTTATGTTTTTGCTTTCCAATCTCCAAGAAAGGATAGATGAATGAATTTTCTCACTTTCTAAATTAAACACATATGACAAGTATGATATGCTATAGCAATTTGTAATCAGATTTAGCAACTAATCAACATAGCAAAAATCTGAAATAAGATTACAATCATGACCATTAAGTGCAAGACTAGCGGTGTTTACCAAAAGGTGAGGTAATTGGTAACCACAAGAATGAAGAAGTATAAATACAAGATGTCTAAATAGAAATGTTTCATAAAATCAATACTAATCAAATTTGATACAAAACAGTAGAAAATTGTAAATGTAGGATGCATTGTGTTCACCAAAATGTAAGATTTTTTGTAACCACAACAATAAAGATCTATAGGTGTGTTGCTTTCTAAATTAAATATACATGAGATAAACAAAAATATTCAACATAAAATGTTTAATTAGATTTATCAACTAATTAAACACAACTATTGATCTGAGCAATAAAATTAGTAAGTGCAAGTGTAGGAGATGTTGGGTTCATGGGTGAGTGCAGGATCATGATGGGCCAAACAATACCTCTAAGTGGCAATGAAAATACTAAAAAATAGACTTAATCAAGTTCATGTGAAAATCTTAATGGATTATCTACACAATTTGAAAAATATGTAAGAACAAAATTTGTAGAGAATTGAATCTATTTTATGGGATACTATTTTTTTTTTGAAAAAAACTAAATTTACTTGGTGAAAAATGAATATTTCAATGAACAACTTTTAAATTTTTTGGAAAACAAAAGTGTGTGTTATTCCAGCCAACCTAAGTATGAACATTTTTTTTTGAATCTTTAAAAATAAGTAAAGGACTCATGCCTAGATGTGACGCATATTTTTTTGAAATTTTTTTACAAGAAAATAATTAGTTATGATTTTTTACTGGCTTTTTTTAAAAACTAAAAAGTAATTTTCTAGCCAACCTAACTCGATAAAAAAAATTGGAGTTCATTTTTTTTTTGTTAAACCTATAGCCAAAAAAGTATAGAGTGTGACACATCCTTTGGATTTGAAAAAGGTGAAACAGTTTAAAAGTTATGGATGTTTTTCAATCAATGTGTCCATTAGGATTTCAAACACACTCTATATAGAAAATTATTAATAATTGTTTAATACTATGATAATCAAGAAAATATTATATTTATAGAAAGCTAACAATTTCTTCAATAAACCCTTTTCACTTTATCAACTTTGAATAAAAAAGTCGTTGGCATGGAGGGTGAAACCTGTAAACACATTAGAGTTGAAAAAAAGTCAACTATGACAGTCCCAAGCCTAAATCCAAGGCATTCCCAAGGTGTAACTGATATCTGTTAATAATAGATATTTGTTAGTAAGGTAATGAATATTTGTTTTGTAGATCTAGGAATGGATATCTATTCCTAAAAGCCAAATTTTACATCTTCTTCCTCTCTCTCTCTCTCTCTCTCTATATATATATATATACTACGAGCTCTCTTTCTGTATTCTTCTTTCTCTGTCAATCTCCCTCTCTCTATCTCTCTATTTTTTTATCTCTATGTGCATCTTTCTCTTTACTCCCACCACAATATGCATGTTTACTTGTCAATATATGTTTTTTTTATCCGTAAATTGTGAGGATAATTAGGCTTCCCCACTCCTCAATATATGTTAAGCATGGCACAAGAACTTAGTATCTTCACTCAAGATGACATCCTATGACAACTCATGTAACTTGTCTACTTTTATGAAAAGAATATATTTACAATCCTAGAGTCGCCACTCAACTCTTATAACATTCTCAAAAATGTGTTTTCAACTATGAAGTTAGAAATATTGTCTTCCTAAGGCTATGTCAATCCATAGACACATTCCATGGAAAGTTGTTCCTTCAACTTAGTTGCTCCTTCTATGGGAACAATCTAGAGATCACAATCCTCCAATGTACCTCCTTCTTCATGTATCACTTCTAAAGTTCCTAATCGGGTATGTGTAGGATCATGATGGGCCAAATAGTGGCAATGGAGAAACAATCGTGTATCGTGAAACACTTTTTTAGGCTTGGAAAGTTTTCTCAAAAGGGATATCCATCTTCTCAAAATGGATATCCATTTTGGAAAAATGCTTAAAAAATGCATTTTTCCAAAACGAATTATCCATTTTGGAAATGGATATTCGTTTCTCCAAAATAGATATCCATTTTGGAAAAATGCTTAAAAAATGCATTTTTCCAAAATGGATAACCGTTTTGGAAACAAAAATGGATATCTATTTCTTCTATTTTGATTTAAAAAGTTTTCCCCCCAAAATTTAGGCTTGGGAATCCAAACCTGGCTTTTCAACGTGAATGAAGGATTCATATGTTTTTACAGATTTTCCTCAACTTCACCCTTGATGTTGATGGACTTTTTTTATCCAAATTTGATAAAATCAAAAGGGTATATTGGGAACACTGTCAAGATTCTAAAAATATAATATATGTCTAATTATAATTTTAATAGGTAATTATTAATAATTTTCCACCTACACTATGTTTGAATTCCTGATAGACACACTAATTGAAAAACATCCATAACTTTCAAACCGTTTGACATTTTTCAAATCCGAAAGTTGTGTCACACTCTACACTTCATTAGCTACAGGTCTAAAAAAAATTTGAATTTCATTTTTTTTGACCAAGTTAGGCTGGCTAGAAAATTACTTTTTAATATTTTTAAAAAGTTGTAGTAAAAAATTCATAACTAATTATATACTTACAAAACAAATTCATAAAAATATGTGTCACATCTGGGCATGTGTCCTCTACTTGTATCTAAAGATTAAAAAAAAAAATCTCATTCTTAGGTTGGCTAGAATGACACCTACTTTTTATTTTTTTCAAAAATTTAAGTAGTGTCATTGAAATATCCAATTTTTACCAAATAAATTTTTTTTTTTTCAAAAACAAAAATAGTAGCCCATAAACTACATTCAATTTGCTACAAATTTTATTACTACATATTTTTTAAATTATGTAGGTAACCCATTCAAATTTTCTTGTGAAGTTGCTTAAGTCTATTTTTTTAGCATTTTCAATGCCACTTAGAGGTATTGTTTGTCCCATCATGATCCTGCACATACCCAATCCTTAATGAAGATCACATCCTTTTCTTTCAACCGCAGATAAATCCTTTAGTTTTGTTCACCACCTTTTCTCTTATTGACCCTTGAGCTTTATAATCTAAACCCTATTAGGTCATTATTCCCTTGAGCATCATTGATCTACTCAAAAAATCATTTTCAAATTTTCCACGTCAACATCAAACCAATATTTTTCCTTAATGAATGACACTCCATTCATGGCATCTCACTCTCTAACTATTCAGAGTCGATTATCTAGCCACAACTCCTTTGTTCCATGGAACAATCACCTATTTATTATATGGAAACTATTCCTCCTCTTTACCTAATGTTGGTTGTGTCACCAAAAATCTATAAGCACAAAATATGCCATTATTCCCTTCAATCTACATCTTCTTATGCCTATTTTTTGTTACCTGTCTTGCCTTCCTATCCTTACTATTTCATCCTTTGATGGGTCTATGTCCATTGTGTGTTGACCACAACCTCATAGATTTTCCTTTTTATTGGTTCATACATCTTTTATCTTCCTATTTCCCATATTATAGTCTTTTATCCTTGTTGCAAGTATGTGCCTAATCGGTATTGTCATTGGTGTCAACTGTGCTCTTATTTTGTTACTTGCTTGTCATGAGTAATATGTTTTGTATTTACCTATGTAAGTGATTCTGATGTTGAGGATATTGAGAAAATTAGCCCCTCTAGTGGAAACAGTGTGTTGAAGTCGAAATAGTGTATGACTCTAAAGAACAGTCAGGAAGATAGCTTCGCATTTCCTATAGAATGAATATATTTGCCTACAGATTGTAAGTGATTTAGAAGTCTATCTAAAGATGTTATATTCCAAGTTTGAGCCTCCTGCATGAATAATTAAGTGAATTGCGTTCACCAGTGTGAAAACTACTTTTTCTGTATTTTTGGTGGTGACAGGGAGAAAGTGTTATGCTCCGCATTCCTCCGCATTGAAGTATTTTGGTCTGCGGTTCTGGAATCAAGTCTGTGATGATGTTAAGTGTCTTCAACTACAATGGTACATTATTTGGTGGTCCACAAGCTATCTTTTACTTATGACAGTGGCTGACAGTATTGTTCTTGTACTCTAGTTTGAAGAATCTTCTTGACACAGTGGTTAGAGATTGTGTGGTTGTTCCTGGTGATTATAATGTGCTTGTGGATGTCTCCTAGTCATGTTCCTACATTTGGATTGGTCTGCAAAGAGAAAATTGGATCGTGAATAAACAATGTTTTTAGCAAACCTAGTACTCTCATCAGTCCTGGCCAACCTGGTTGAATTCATTATTTGCAGAGATACATCGAAGATTGTAGAAGCGTGTTGTGGCATGGAGGATTATGTTTAAGTCCCAGCTAAGGCATGGCATGATCTGCATACATCTTTACATCTTTTCCTTAGCTCAATTTGTATTAGGTCTAGACCTATTTTATGTATAATTTTAATGCCGACCTTGGAGATTGATCCAATGGTTGATGAATGTAATGCCGACCTTGATGCACATTCCAAGGTTGATGAATTGTATAAAAGCATGTAATGAAGTTGTGAAAAAGTGTGTGTTGCGAAGATGAAGAGATAAGTGCGAAGGTGTGAAAGAGTAGAGCAGAGAAGTTTTTTTTTGTGCTTCAAAGGAACTGAACCTAGGCATGGAGTCGATGCTACTTAATCAATTCACCATTTTTGGCAATGAGCCAACCCTTGGCAGTGAGCCACCCCTTTTGGCAGTGAGCCGTTCTTTGCAATGAGCAATTTGGGTAGTGAGCCTTTGTTTTTCGATATTGATATAACTTATATATTTCTATGGGCTAACACCCACCATGGTTTTTCCCTTTTAGGGTTTTCCATGTAAAAATCTGGTGTCTTCTCTATTGATTATGTTATTGTGTTGAGCTTCTCATTTTATGCTTTCATGGTTATATTAGAATATAAGTGATTGATAAGTTGATGTCCATAATTGCTTAAAAGTTTTAGGACAACTGATTCACCCCCCCTCTCAGTTATCTAGTACAGTTCAACAATTGGTATCAGAGCAAGGTTCCTCAAAAGAAAGCCTAACATCTTGAGGAAGATCTGGGATGTCTTATAGGAAGGAAGCTCTACAGTTTCATGGGACAAATTATGCTCTTTGGAAGGTACAAATGAAAAGCCATCTCCTCTGTCTTGGTTATAAAGTATGGTTAGCTACACAGTCACAATTTGTCATGATTGAAGATGGTCTGACAACTGAAGATGATATTAAAGAATATGAATTGGATGTCAAAGCAAAGGATGCCCTGTTAAGTTCATTATGTGACTCAGTGTTGACAAAAGTTGTGGACCTTGAATCTGTGAATGAGGTATGGGAGAAGCTGGAAAATCTGTATGAAGGAGATGATTCTGTAAGAGAAGCCAAGCTATAGAGTTTGAAAGTGAAATATGAGGGTTTGAAGATGAATGAAGATTAAAACATAATAGCCTTTATGCAAAGAGTTGATGAACTTGTCACTAGAATAAAAGGTAGGGAGGAACTCTCAGTGATAAGGAAATTGTAATGAAATTTCTCAGATCACTACCAAAGTCCTATAGTCACAAGGTAGCTGCTATTGAAGAATTTATGATTATGAAAACTATTGATAGAGATCTGTTACTTGGAAAGCTTACAGCCTTTGAGATGAGAGAATTTGGTGATGCCCTGCCGAAAGTTGAATCATCTTTAAAGCCAGTACTTCTAAAAAGATTTCCAGAGCTGAGAAATATAAAATGGATGATGACTTTGAGGAAATTGAAGCTAACTTTGTTAACATGTTGCAAAGAGGTTCCGATAGGTTCAAAGATAAATTACCTTTCAAATATTTCTCTTGTGGTAAAGTAGGTCATTATGCTTCCAGATGTACTGAAAGAATTGAAAGAAATAAGAAAAGATATGAGAGTAGGCCTAGAATTCCAAAGAAATGTTACTATGTTAGAGATATTGATGATGAAGGAGTGACTGATGATGAATTTGATGATGCTAGTACTAGTGCAAATGAATGCTTGTTCATTGCTACTAAAGAAGATCCTATGTCTACTAGTTCTACTAGCAGTGTGAAGGAAGAAAAACCAGTGGAAGAAAGTGCTTTAGTTGTTTAGGTTGAGAAAGATAACGATGAATGGATTATTGATAGTGAATTCTCCCATCACATGATTGGTGACAAAAGTAAGCTTGTAAGTTTGGAAACGTATGATGGAGGACTGGTTAGGTTTGGAGATAACACAACTGGTAAGAGTTGTAGAAAAGGATCTATTTCATTTGATGGAAAGCATAATACTAACAATGTCCTATATGTGAAGGGTTTGAAGCATAATCTTTTGAGTGTTTGTCAGATGTGTGATAAATGATATGATCTAAGATTCAAAGACAATGGGTGCAAGATCATGGAAAGCTCTAGAACTTTGATTGCTACCGATAAGAAGACCAGAGGTAACATTTATCAATTAAGAGGAACTAGTGATTACTGTTTATTGGCCCAAGAAGATGAAAGTTGGTTGTGGCATAGAAGGATGTGTCATATAAAATTTGATAATCTGGTAAAGATAAGTTCAATTCAAATTGTGAGAGATCTACCAAAAATTGTGAAACCATCCAATACAATTTGCAAGGAATGTTAGTTAGGGAAGCAAACAAGAACAAGTTTCAAGAGAAAAGAGAAATTTTCTACTGGTTTGCTAGATCTAGTGCATACAGATCTCTGTGGTCCTACAAGGGTGAGAATTCTACAAGGTGATAGGTAATTCATGTTGCTTATTGATGATTATTCTAGAATGACTTGGGTTACTTTTCTAAGAGACAAATCAGAAGCCCTAGAGAAGTTCAAATCTTTCAAGGCAATGGTTGAGAATGAAATAGAGTTGAAAATCAAATGCTTGAGGTCTGATAGAGGAGGTGAATTCACAACAAATGAATTCAACATTTTCTATGAAGAGCATGGGATAAAAAGACAGTTGTCTGCACCTAGGACTCCTCAGCAAAATAGAGTTGTGGAAAGGAAAAATAGGACAATTCAAGAGGCTACTACGTTAATGATGAAGGAAGCAGATCTGCCAGAAGTCTTTTGGAAAGAGGCTATTCATACTATTGTCTACATTTAGAATAGGGTTCAAGTGAAAGGTAATGGTACTAAAACTCCCTATAAACCGTGGTATGGAAGAATTCCTATAGTAAGATATTTCAAAGTCTTTGGAAGCAAATGCTATATTAGAAGAGATGAAGATCTAGGAAAATTTGATGCAAGGTGTGATGAAGGAATTTTCCCTAGATACTCTACGAAGAGTAAGGCCTACCAATGCTACAACAAAAGGCTCAAAAAGATTGTTGAGAGTACAAATGTGAAGGTGGATGAAGGCAAGGAAAGAATATCAGACTTGAATTGCTATGAACCAAATGAAGCTATGACTATAATGAATGAAGAAAAAGATGAGCAAGAAGAGAGTCAATATGAAGAAGAGGCTCCAGAAAGTGTTGTCAAGACTCCCAGGTATGTAAGGATCAATCATTCTGAAGATCAAATTATAGGTGACAAAAACAAAGGTGTGCTAACAAGGAAAAAGGCTATAGAAGAACAAGTGAATTATTGTTTTCTTTCAAAGGTTGAACCAAAGACTATAAATGAAGCATGCAATGATGAAAGATGGGTAAAAGCCATGGAGGAAGAGCTAATGCAAATAGAAAAGAATGATACTTGGGAATTAGTTCCCAGACCTGCTGACAAAAATGTTATTGGAACCAAATGGGTTTTCAGGAATAAGCTGAATGAGAATGGAGAAGTTGTAAGGAATAAAGCAAGAATTGTGTGCAAAGGATATTCACAGATTGAAGGAATGGATTTTGAAGAGACTTATGCTACAATAGCCCAAATTAAGGCAATCAGAATATTTCTGGCATTTGCAGATCACAAAGATTTCAAAGTGTATCAGATGGATGTAAAGTCTACATTTCTGAATGGTGAATTGGAAGAGAAAGTTTACACTGAGCAACCGAAAGGATTTAAGTTATCAAACCAAGGTGATTTTGTGCGCAAGTTGAAGAAAGATTTGTATGGACTCAAGCAAGCTCCTAGAGCATGGTATGCAAGGTTGGATAAGTACTTATTGCAGTTAGGATTTAATAAAGGTACTGCTGACAGTAATCTTTACTTCGAGATTAATAGTGATCAAATTCTAATTGTTGAACTCTTTGTTGATGATATCATATTTGGCAGCAATGAAAGCATGTGTATGAAATTTGTTGGTGAAATGCAAAAAAAGTTTGAGATGTCCATGTTTGGTGAGATGAATTTCTTTCTAGGTCTGCAAATAAATCAATCAGATAAAGGAATCTTCATATCTCAGTCTAAGTATGTGAAAGAATTGTTGAAGAAGTTTGGGATGGAAGACTCTAAATCGGTATGTACTCCCATGGTAACTGGCTACGAGTTGAGCAAAACTGATGAATCACCTAAGGCTGATTAGAAAAAATACAGATCCATGATTGGAGGATTGCTTTATCTAACTCTATCCAGACCTGATATTATGCATGTAGTTTCTCTTGTTGCAAGGTTTCAAGCTGATCCAAGAGAATCACATGTGATGGCAATTAAGAGAATCTTGAGATATTTAAAAGGTACTTTAGATCATGGTTTATGGTATCCAAAGGACAATGATTTTACTCTCAGTGCTTATACAGATGCAGATTGGACTGGAGATGTTGATGATAGGAAGAGTACAAGTGGAGGTGATTTCTTCTTGGGTAATAGATTAGTCTCATGGCTAAGCAAGAAACAAGATTCATTCTCTTTGTCAACTACAAAAGCAGAGTATATTGCAACAGCATGTTATTACACTCAAGTATTATGGATGAAGTAGACTTTGAAGGATATAAGAGTTGTGTATGAAGATCCAATTGCAATCCTTTGTGACAATACAAGTGCCATAATCATTTCAAAGAATCCAGTGATGCACTCAAGAACAAAGGACATATCAATAAGGTATCACTTTTTGAGAGAGAAGGTGATAGAGAATGAAGTAAAGTTGGAATATGTGTCCACAAAGGATTAGATTGCAGACATTTTCACTAAGCCTCTACCTAAAGATACCTTTGTGTATCTTAGAGAAAAGTTAGGGTTCATTACCCCTTCTACCCTAAACTAAGATGCATAGGAATGCATCAATCCAGTGGAGCTCAAAGTGTCATTCTTTGACCTAGATTGATGTTTTTAAGGGATACCTCTCAAGAGGAGTAGCTAGATGTTTCTGACAAAATAAGTATTGATAAACAAAGAAAGTTTAATGGATCAGAGTTGTAGCATGCAAGTATGTGCCCTTTGCCATTGATGTCAAAGGGGGAGAGAAATCATGTGAAAAACTCAGGGGGAGAAAGAATTCAGATGTGTAATGAGAAAGGGGGAGAATCTTGTCTTGATGGTCTTTTAAATTTTTCACATCATATGTTGCCATCAATGACAAAGGGGGAGATTGTTGCAAGTATGTGCCTAATCAGTGTTGTTATTGATGTCAACATATCTGTGTTGTCATTGGTGTCAACTGTGCTCTTATTTTTGTGCTTGCTTGTCATGAGTAAGATGCTTTGTATTTACCTATGTAAGTGATTCTAATGTTGATGACATTGATAAAATTAGCCCCTCCGGTGGAAACAGTGTGTTGAAGTCCAAACAATGTATTAGACTCTGAAAAATAGTCTAGAAGATAGCTCTGCATTTCCTGTAGAATGAATATCTTTGCCTATAAATTGGAAGTGATTTAGAAGTTTGTTTGAAGATGTTATATTCCAATTTTGAGCCTCCAACATGAAGAATTAAGTGAATTATGTTCACCAATGTGAAAACTTCTTTTTCTGTATGTTTGGTGGTGACAGGGAGAAAGTGTTATGCTCCACATTCCTCCGCATTGAAGTATTTTGGTCTGCAGTTTTGGAATCAAGTCTATGATGATGTTAAGTGTCTTCAACTACAATGGTTCAATATTTGGTGGTCCACAAGCTATCTTTTACTTATGACAGTGGCTGACAGTATTGTTCTTGTGCTCCGGTTTCAAGAATCTTCTTGACAAAGTGGTTAGAGATTGTGCGGTTGTTCCTGGTGATTACAATGTGCTTGTGGATGTCTCCTAATCATGTTCCTACATTTGGATTGGTCTGTAAAGAGAAAATTGGATTGTGAATAAAGAATGTTTTTAGCAGACCTAGTGCTCTCATCAGTCTTGGCCGACTTGGTTGAATTCATTATTTGTGGAGATACATTGAAGATTTTAGAAGCGTGTTGTGGCATGGAGGATTGTGTTTGAGTCCCAGCTAAGGCATGGCATGACCCACATACATCTTTACATCTTTTCCTTAGCTTAATTTGCATTAGGTCCAGACCTATTTTATGTATAATTGTAATGCTGACCTTGGAGATTGATCCAATGGTTGATGAATGTAATACCGACCTTGATACACATTCCAAGGTTGATGAATTGTATAAAAGCATGTAATGAAGTTGCAAAAAAGTGTGTGTGTTGCGAAGATGAAGAGATAAGTGCGAAGGTGTGAAAGAGAAGAGCAGAGAAGTTTTTTTTTGTGCTTCAAAGGAACTGAACCCAGGTATGGAGTAGATGCTACTTAATCTATTCACCATTTTTGGCAGTGAGCCACCTCTTTTGTCAGTGAGTCATTCTTTGTAGTGAGCAATTTGGGCAGTGAGCCCTGTAGGTAGTGAGCCTCTATTTTTTGGTATTGATATAACTTATATATTTATGTGGGCTAACACGCACTATGGTTTTTCCCTTTTTGGGTTTTCCACGTAAAAATCTGGTGTCTTCTGTGTTGATTATGTTATTGTGTTGAGCTTCTCATTTTATGCTTTCATGGTTATATCAGAATATAAGTGATTGATAAGTTGATGTTCATAATTGGTTAAAAGTTTTAGGACAACTGATTCACCCCCCCTCTCAATTTTCTGGTACAGTTCAACAATCCTTTCAAGTGTCATCACATACTATGTCAATATCTTCTAATCTAGAATTTCTAGTCCATCTACACCTTGGTGAGATTCCCCTTCTTTTTTACACTTAGCCTCTTCTAACCAAGGAACTCTACTAGTCTCACATACCCATACCAAGTATCATGATGCATTCCTTGATATGTATATTGTACATGATATTCTATATGATCCCTATAAAAATTTCATAGGTTACACTAGTGCCTTTGCCACTTGAAATCTCTAGTGTGCCATCAACACCCTTGGCAATGTCTCCAATAGTCATCTGCAATGGCATTCATCTTCTAGATCCATCCTCCAGATTTTTAGTTTGCACCAAGCTACTACCACAATATGCATGTTCACTCCTCAATTTATATGTTAACCATGCCAAGAACTCAGTATCTTCACTCGAGATGACACCCTATGACAACTCATGTAACTTGTCTTCTTTTTTGAAAAGCATGATATATGTACAATCCTAGAGTCACCACTCAACTCTTATCACATTCTCACAAATGTGTTTTCAACTATGAAATTAGAACTATTTCCTTCCTAAGGCTATGGAAATCCATAAACACATTCCATGGAAAGTTGTTCCTTCAACTTAGTTGCTCCTTCTATGGGAACAATCTAGAGATCACAATCCTCCATTGTATCTCCTTTAGGTATCACTTCTAAATCTTCTAATCCTTAATGAAGATCACATCCTCTTCTTTCAACCACACATAAGTCCTTTGGTTTTGTTCACCACCTTATTTCTTATTGATCCTTGAGCCTTATAATCTAAACCCTATTAGGTCATTATTCTAAAGAGCATCATTGATCTACTCAAAAAAATCAATTTCAAATTTTCCACATCAACATGAAACCAATATCTTTCCTTAATCAATGATGCTCCATTCATGACATCTCACTCTCCAACTATTTAGAGTTAATTATCTAGACACAACTCCACCTATTTCTTATAGGGAAACTATTCCTCCTCTTACCTAATGTTGGTTGTGTCACCAAAAATCACCTTACTCTTTGGCACCTCTTTCTACTAAATACCCTTATCGCAAATGGATTTCTAATTGTTATGTCAAAAAATGTTCCCTTGAGGTCTTTTCCATCTTAAGGTTTAGCTCTCTGGTCCTTAGAATGCATTTAGTGTATCTTGCATGTTAATTATAAATCCCGATGAGAAAACCCTGAAGTCTTATGGCAAATAGGACCTAGGGCGTACCACCTTGATGATCCCCAAACAAAAATGAGGGGGTGGACTTAGGCGCTAGCAACCCTATTTTGGGTCTACCCTAAATTTAAATGTCAATTTTATGACTATTATTTATGTCCTATGCTGACATCTAAAGTTTCAATTACGAAATTCTTAGCGGGAATTTTTGTAGTTGCATATAAAAGCATGATTAGGTTTTCATTTGTAAACTAGAAGATGATTGCAAACTTTATGCATATGTGTGATTTCAAGATATTCATTGTTGTAGACCAGAGCATTGTTATTGTGTTTGTGATTGCATATTTGAATTCATCTTGTCATGTGATTGAAGAGCCTTCATTTATGTGAGATCTACACTACAAGGTGATATCTATTGTGTTTTTTATCATTTATCATTTAGATTTCTGCCTCTATCCCATTGGGATATGCACTCTTATCTAACAACGGTGTTCAGAAGACTTGAATGTCTCTCTAGGACTTGACTGAGGTAAGTCTATAAACACCACAACCCCCTCCCACACTCCTTTGTGATTGCAGGTTATAGGTACCAAGTTTCGCAGAGTGGAGTTGCAGAAAGGAGGTTACAGATAACAAGGATTCAAGATCTGAAAGAAAAAGGACAAAGGTGAACATTTCAGGACAAGGGCACTAGTACCAGTGTCCATCTTTTCTAGGGCAGAAATGGAAGATACAGTGTATATCAGTGTCGGAAGGAGGTTCAGATTCTGTGACAAAAATTGTACCTTGGACAGGGGCATTAGTGCTAATGTCCTTGACTATTCCGCATTCTGGATTTCAAAAAATAGTGAGTTAATAATCTATATCCTTCACCTTAGTCTGAAAGGATTTGTCATAATTTGTTAATTTGCTTACTGTTTTGCTTATTTATGGTTTTAAGAGTAATTTGAGCATTAAATTGAGATATTGTTTGATACAATTGAGCTTCCGCATCGTTTCAAGTGGCAGCCCAACCTGACATGTGTGTGAGAATTTTGTTGAATCTGATTTATTTGGGGATAATAAGATCAGCAAAGAGAAGGATATTACAGAAATAAATACATTGGAAAATGAAGGTGCAATTGAAGAAGAAGATGAGTAGGTGAAGATTGAGTCACTTGATGATCTCTTGATTAATTTAAAGAGATTGTGGAAGATGAAGATCTTAAAACTAATAGCTTATTGTTGCAGGATGCGAAATCTAAATCCCTTGGTTATTTTACTGACATTGATGTGAACGCAGAGGAGAAAGAGTTTGCAGTTGAACCTTGTCTTTTAGGAGACATAGTGAAAGAGGAATACAATGTTGCAAAGGAGGAATATGATGGACAAAATCTTGCAGCAGTTTCAAGGAAGGAGACCAGGTATAAATTTGATTGGTTTATTGAAGAAGATGACATTGAAGATTATGATTTTCCACAGTTTAATTGTTCATATTGGTGGGAGTTGGATTATGTGGAAAGAGGGAGGAAGAGAGGAAAAATGAAAGAAGGAAGAGACATTAAACTCTAGAGAAAACTAGTTCAAAGCATATTCAGATAGATAAGAGAGAGAAGTGGATTCAGAACAAGCACAGGATTTACAAATGTTTATGAGTTTCACTCATTAGACATTTCAATCTACCCTAGGTGTCTGATGCAGGAACATCTAAGGTGTATGGGCAATCTTACATCACCAAAAACAAATATTTTGATTTCTATTGTATGTTTTCAATAATGTTTGTGGGCTTTGAGAAATTAATATTTTAATTTGCAAAAAATGTATTTTCCTGGAGCATATTGGTAAATGTAATTTTTGAAGAATTATGCTCTCATTAATGTTTCAAAGGCATAAATGGTGGAATCTTCCATTTGGGCATCCCATTTATAGGTGGGACCACTTGGTATGCATGTTATTGCATGTTTAATTGCATTTTTTGCATGCATTTGGATGTTGGCCACAAGCTTTACATGTTGTTGCATGTCTGGGTCATAATTATGAGACCCAATCTCGGTAAAATGGGCATAACTTTCTCATTTCTGATTGAAATAGAAATATTCAAAATTTTTGGGAAATGTGGGAAGGAGATGCACAAAACCCATAAATGAATTTAGAAAATTCAAAAAAATGAGGGAGAAGTGATAGGAAGAAAGTGATGGGTTTTCTTGGTGGTTTAGTGGAGGTTGTTTTGAGAAAGAAATAGTGGTTTCTTCTCACACAATTTCTATATATTGATGTTTTCTTATTTGGTGAAGGGGGCTTTTGGAGAAGTGTGGTTGCACACCCAGATGCTGCCAGATTGAGTTTAGGATGTAGTAAAAGAATTTTGTTACAGATTTTTCATGTATGAATCAAGGAAGCTCATAAGCTTCAG
Source organism: Cunninghamia lanceolata (assembly GCA_027924645.1). NCBI lineage: Eukaryota > Viridiplantae > Streptophyta > Pinopsida > Cupressales > Cupressaceae > Cunninghamia > Cunninghamia lanceolata. The sequence continues at coordinate 7,003,272 of BSBN01001222.1, forward strand.
GAGATTGTAATGCATTTTTAGATTTAATAAAATCCCTATTGCAGATTTTTCTTCATTTTTTGTTCTTCTATTTTATTTTTCAACCTTCTTGCATAGGCTTGTGTGAGTTTTTGTGTTGCATATTTAAAGGGAGAGTATCCCTTTTCATCATTAAGAGATTATGGGAACTAGTCATTTGTATAGGGATTGGGAAGTGGATATATGGAGGGAGATATGTTTTTGAATATGTGTACTTGTATACACCTAAAAATGGCACGACTCTATCTAAATAAATATTCTTAATATTTATTTCAGTTTAATTCCTCTATCAATAAATAAACAAATCAATTTATTTATCTGATTCACATTCCTTCACAAAATTAAATAAAATCATTTGTTTAATTAAATCCTTCATATTCCTCCACCAAATTAAATAAATTCATTTATTTGATTAAAATCCTCCAAGTTCTTCCAAATTAAATAATACCAAATTATTTAATTAAATCCTCCAAAATTCCTCTAAATTAAATAATATCAAATTATTTAATTACCTCTTCTAAATTCTAAAGTCATTTTAAATTAGATAATGTCTAATTATTTAATTAGTTCTTCTAAACTTAACATCCTCTATATTTAAATAAATCAAAACATTTATTTAGATTATATATTTCCTCTTAAAAATGGATTAACACCAAAATTAATCCATGCAAATCCATGTGCACACTTAATTAAATATTTTAATATTTAATTAATTGTTCTCTCACCCACATGTCCTATTTCTCCTCCACTTCAAATTAGTTAACTAATCAATCAATTCACTTAACTGATTAGTCTATTTCTATTAACTGATCAATCTATTTCTGTTAACTCCTCTAAGGCATAAAGGAGCAGGACACTTGTCCTCTTCCTATTCGCGCACACCTCTCAAGTTTCCTCAACTGTTGATCTTCTTGTTCATTCTATACTATTGATCTTCTCTCTCTCAAACCTATAAATACAACCCTTATTCCTACATTTCAATAATCCAAGATTTTACTAAACTTACTCTACAGGAATTCACAGCACGCCTTTGGCACCCTACACCATATCCAAAGCTTGCGATCACCATTTTTATTGTATTGAAGATCCTCTTCATTACAAGAACTATTATAGTTGTTTCTCTATTGTCATCTTGAAGAAAAAAGAAAGGAAGTGCGCTTTTTGAGGGCTTCATTCACATGAAAGATCAATTTGAGATTAGGCGATCAATGGAAGCTGCGAAGTAATAAGGTTTGCAAGGTGTTTTGTTTATGTTTGAATCTTGATTATTGCAATTTCTATTGAGTTATTGGTGTTGCAAATATGTGCCTAAGCGATGTTGTCATTGATGTCAACATATCCTTGATGCCATTTGTGTCAACTGTACCCTATTTTGTTGCCTGTATAGAAGATTGGATCATTAAGGATATTGAGAAAATTAATGAGGATCAATGTATGCGGACTATATGGCTAAGTAGTGGATTGTCTGAAGAAGATCCAGTTAAGTTTTGAAGGGTTTGCATGAAGATTTGAAGATATGAGTTGAACCAGTTTTATAGTGTTCAGAAGAGACAGAGTGACAGGAAAGAGGTCCAGATATGTCAAATGATGATCTGCGGATCTAGAGGCATGTTTGCAAGTCAGCATGTATCATCTATTCAAGTGGTTCATGGTTTAGAGGTCCATAAGCAATCTTTCTAATGTGACAGTCATGGAAGATAGTGTTCTTGAAGTTCCGGAGGAAGATGCAAGTGATTCTGATGATTTAGAGGAGTGTGGATGTTTCTATTGAATTCAATGTGCTTATGGAGGTCTCCAGATCATGTGACTGCTATGTTGGAGGTCTGCATTGAAGTTTGAGCTTGTCAATGAAGATTTCCTTATTGGTGTTGTTATCCTTCCCAATCTTGGCCAACCGGATGATTCAAGTATGTTGTGGATGATCTAAGAGCAACTCTATGAAGTGTGGCATGTTGATCAAGGAAGATTTGAGTCCCAGTTATGTTTGGCCAATAGCTTAGTGACTCACATTAAGTCATATGTTTGTAATGCCAACCTTGATGTTCATTCCAAGGCTGATGAAATGTATAAATACTTGTTGATGAGTTGTGGAAAATTATCCTTGTGCAAAAATAATAAAATCCAAAGAAAGGATCAAAGGCATAGCAGAGTAGAGGAGAAGCAGAAGAACAAGAGATGTTTAGGATGAAGAATTAGAGAAGAAGTATTTGGAGCAGAGCAGAAGTTTTGTGAGCATTCAATGAAACTGAACTAGGCATGAAGTAGATGTTATTTATCAATTAATTCTTTCTATATTAAACATAAATTCTGTAGGTAGTGAGCCTTTCATGAGTAGTGAGCTCTGGGCAATGAGCCCGAAGGCATGTGCCTTCTCTTTTCTTCTAAGTACTTTTAATTGGGTACGAATCTTGTGGGTTAACCCCCACCATGGTTTTCCCTTAACTGGTTTTCCACATAAAAATTATGGTGTTATGTGTGCTTAATTTATTTTTGCTCTTGTGTTATTGATTCATGCTTTAATGTTTATCTAATTGAAAGTTGTTAAAGAAGATTAAAATCAGAAAAGGTTAAAATTGTGGGACAACTAATTCACCCCCCCTCTCAGTTGTCTGGATTAATTCCAACAATTGGTATTAGAGCCAAGTTCCTCTAAAAGAAGCTTGACCGCTTGAGGAGATCCAAGATGTCGTCTTACAAGAAGGAAAGTCTCATATTTGATGGAATGAATTACTCCCACTGGAAAGTGCACATGTAGTGTCATCTGGAATGTATGGGTGATGTCTTTTGGTTGATAACCAAGAATGAGTATAAGATTCCAAAGAATGGCCCTTCAACTATAGACAAACTCAAAGATGCTGAACACAATATTCAAGCCAAAGAAGCATTATTGAGTGCCCTGACTGATACCGAATTGGAAAATGTCCTAGATTTGAAAACTACTCATGAAATCTAGAATAAGTTGGAAAATATGTATGAAGGTGACAAATATGTTAAATGTACCAAGCTACAAAGCTTGAAGGGTAAATATGAAAGATTGGTAGTGAGTGAAGATGAAAACATTACTTCCTACATGCAAAAAGTAAATGAACTTGTGACCAGTATCAGAAATGTAGGTGGAGTATTGGAAGAATCAGATATTGTTGCCAAAGTGCTTAGATCCTTAGCTGCAGCATACAAGCATAAAGTTGTAGCCATTGAAGAAATTAGGACAGTAACAATTGTCACAAGGGATTAGTTAGTCGGTAATCTTTCAGCATTTGAAATGAGTGAGTTTGGTGATTCTCTCCCTAAGTCTAAATCTGCATTTAAGGCCAATGTGTATGGAAAACAAAGATATGATCCAGGTGAAATTTCTTCAGGAAGATCAAACAGATTTGTGAAGGCAAGGAAGGATCTTGAAGATGATGAATTTGAGACTGCAGATCTTGAAGCTCTTATTGCCAAAAGAATGCCAAGAGGATCCAGTAAGTATGAAGGAAAGTTGCCACTCAAATATTTTTCTTGTAATAAGATTGGTCATTTTGCCTCAAGATGTTTGGAGAGGTTTTCAAAACCAAACCCTAACAGATATAAAGGTTAGAAGAAATGTTACTATATCCAAGAAGCTGGAGAAGGAGTCACAAATGATGAATCTGATCATGGAGGTTCCACTGAAGGTGATTGGGTGTTCATTTCTATCAAGGAAGAAGATCTGGTGTCTATTGAATCTGCTAGCTGTGTAAATGTGGAAAGTGCCTTGGCTGCTCAAGTTGTTGAAAATGATAAATGGGTGATCGATAGTGGATGTTCTCATCATATGAATGGTGATAAAAGTAATTTTGTAAGCTTTGAAAAATATGAAGTTGGGTTTGTAAAATTTGGAGACAACTCAGTTGGTAGAATCTGTGGTAGAGGATCCATCTCTTTTGACGGTAAGAATAACACCAATGATGTTCTGTATGTGGAAGGACTGAAGCATAATCTTCTCAGTGTTGGACAGTTGGTTGGCAAGGGTTATGATCTCCAATTCAAGGATGGAAAATGTAGAATCTTGGAAAGCTCCAGAACTAAAATTGCATCTAGTACTCAAACTAGAGGTAACATCTTTTATTTAAGTAGTTCTAGCAAAAGTTGTTTGATTACTCAGACAGATCAAAGATGGTTATGGCATAGGAGGATGCGTCATGTAAATTTTGATAACATTGTCAAGATAAGTTCTACTTAGGCTGTAAGAGATCTTCCAAAACTTGTGAAACCTAATAACATGTGTAGAGAATGTCAATTGGGCAAATAGAACAAAATTTCATTCAAAAGTAAAGAACAATTCAAGTGAACGGTTGGAACTTGTGCATACTGATCTATGTGGTCCTACTAGAATTAGGAGTGTGCAAGGAGATAGATATTTTATGTTGTTGATTGATGATTACTCTCGGATGATGTTGGTAACCTTTATAAAAGAAAAATCAGAAGCTCTTGACAAATTCAAGGTATTCAAGGGTATGGTGGAAAATGAGATTGGTGTGAAGATAAAGTGTCTGAGATTTGACAGAGCTAGAGAATTTACCTCCAATGAGTTTGATTCATTTTGTGAAAAGAATGGAATAAAAAGATAGTTATCTGCTCCTAGGACTCCTCAGTAAAATGGAGTTGTGGAGAGAAAGAACTGGACCATTCAAGAAGCTGCCATGACCATGATGTTGGAAGAAAATGTTCCTCAAGTCTATTGGAGAGGAGCTATAAGCAATTGTCTACACTCTTAACCGGGTGCAGATCAAAGGCAATTCTAGTAAGACACCTTATGAACTATGGTTTGGCCATCCTCCTACTGTAAGATACTTCAATTTTTTTGGTAGTAAATGCTATATCAAAAGAGATGAGGATCTAGGCAAGTTTGAAGCAAGAAGTGAAGGAATTTTTCTGGGTTACTCTACTCAAAGCAAAGCATACCAGTGCTTTAACAAGAGGTTGAAAAAGATTGTTGAAAGTGCTAATGTCAGAGTTAATGAGAGAAAAGAAGGACATTCCAGGTCTTGTGAATATGATTCAGATGATCAAGATGAAAATCTAAGTCAAGAAAGGCAAGTGCAAACTCAGATTCAGATCTAGATTGATCCAAAAAATCCAATAATTCAAGAGGATAATGTAGAAGTTGAGGAACAAGCTCAAGAAATAGAAGCTCAAGCAATTCCCAAAACTCCCAGGTATGTAAGGATGAATCATCCTAAAGATCAAATCATAGGAGATAGAAATAAAGGTGTTTGAACTAGGAGAAGAATTGCTGAAGATCAAGAAGAGATTTGTCTGATCTCAAAGATTGAACCAAAAATAGTAAGTGAATCCTGCAAAGATGAAAAATGGGTAAAGGCAATGCAAGAAGAATTAATGTAAATTGAAAAGAATCACACTTGGGATTTTGTTTCTAGACCTGAGGACAAAAATGTGATTGGAACTAAATGGGTCTTTCAGAACAAGTTAAATGAAGATGGTGAAGTTGTAAGAAATAAGGCAAGGTTGGTATGCAAAGGATATTCTCAAGTGGAAGGAATTGATTTTGAAGAAATTTTTGCTCCAGTGGCAAGAATAGAGGCAATCAGATTATTTCTTTCTTTTGATGTTTATAAAGATTTCAAAGTCTATCAGATGGATGTCAAGTCAGCATTTCTAAATGGAGAGTTAGAAGAAGAAGTCTACATTGAGCAATCGGAAGGATTTCAGTTGTCTAATCATAGAGGCATGGTCTACAGATTAAGGAAAGCATTGTATGGACTCAAACAAGCCCCAAGAGCCTAGTATGCAAGATTAGATAAGTATTTGCTAAAGCTAGGTTACACCAAAGCCACTGCTGATAGTAATCTCTACTTCAAGATTAATCATGAGAATATTCTGATTGTTGAGGAATTTGTTGATGATATCATTTTTTGTGGAAATGAGAGTATGTGCAAAACATTTACTGATCAAAAGCAAAGTGAATTTGAGATGTCCATGTTTGGTAAAATGAACTTCTTCTTAGGTCTGCAAATCAATCAATCAATTAAAGGTATCTTTATATCTCAGTCTAAGTATGTGAAATAATTTTTGAAGAATTTTGGAATGGAAGATTCAAAGCCAATAAGTACACCTATGGTAACTGGATGTAAGTTGAGTAAAGATGATGACTCCCCTAAGGAAAATCAGAAAAGGTATAGATCAATTATTGGAGGACTGCTCTATCTGACTCATACTAGACTCATATCATGAATGTAGTTGGGCTTGTTGCTAGATTCCAAGTTGATCCTAAAGAATCCCATGTTGTAGTAGTCAAGAGAATTTTTAGATATCTCAAAGGGACAATTGATTATGGATTATGGTATCCAAAGGGTAATGACTTCAATCTTCATGCATATATAGATATTGATTGGGTAGGAGATATGGATGATAGAAAAAGCACTAGTGGTGGTGCATTCTTCTTGGGAAGTAGATTGGTTTCTTGGCTAAGCAAAAAGTAGGAGGCAATTTCCCTATCTACAGCAGAGGCAGAGTATATAGTAGTAGCAAACAATTGTACTCAAGTTCTGTGGATGAAGCAAATGTTGAAGGACATTAGAATTGTGTTTGAGGAGCCTGTCACAATCTTCTATGATAATTCAAGTGCAATAAGTATCTCAAAGAATCAAGTGTTGCATTCAAAGACAAAGCATATATCCATCAAGTTTCACTTCTTGAAAAAGAAAGGTAAATGAAAATGAAGTCAAGTTGGAGTTTGTGTCTTCAAAGGATTAGATTGCAGATATTTTCACTAAGCCTCTTCCCAAGGATACTTTTGAGTATCTCAGAGAGAAGTTAGGGGTTATTACCCCTCCTAATCAGAACTAAGATGCACTAAGGTGCATCAGTCCGGTGGAATTCACAGTCATATCTTGTGATCCGAATTGATGTTAAGGAGATACTACTCAAGGGGAGTAGTCAGTACAAAATTTTTGGGATCAGTCTGAAACAAAAAAAGAAAAAAGATTGCAAATATGTGCCTTTTCCATTGATGTCAAAGGGGGAGAGAAGTTCATGTGAAAAACTAGTTGCTTATGAAAGTGGGAGCAGTGAAGAAACTAATTGTAGAAGTGATAAGAGAAAGGGGGAGAAGGTCTTGTCTTGATGGTCAAATCAATTTTTCACATCATATGTTGCCATCAATGACAAAGGGGGAGATTGTTGCAAATATTTGCCTAAGCAGTGTTGTCATTGATGTCAACATATCCTTGTTGCCATTTGTGTCAACTATATCCTATTTTGCTATCTGTATAGAAGACTAGATTGTTGAAGATATTGAGAAAATTAATGAGGATCAATGTATGCAAACCATATGGTTGAGTAGTGGATTGTCTGAAGAAGCTCCAGTTAAGTTTTGAAGGGCTCGCATGAAGATTTGAAGAAGTTATGGCCATCTGAGTTGAACTAATTTTGTAGTGTTCAGAAGAGACAGAGTGACAGGAAAGAGGTCCGGATTGTTCCAGATATGTCAAATGATGATTTGTGGATCTAGAGGCATGTTTGGGAAGTCAATCTGTATCATCCATTCAAGTGGTTCATAGTTTGGAGGTCTACAAGCAATCTTTCTAATGTGATAGTAATGGCAGATAGTGTTCTTGAAGTTTCAGAGGAAGATGCAAGTGATTCTGATGATTTGGAGGAGTACAGATGTTTTTGTTGAATTAAATGTGCTTGTGGAAGTCTCTGGATTGTGTGACTACTATGATGGAGGTCCGCATTGAAGCTTGAGCTTGTCAATGAAGATTTCCTTCTTGGTGTTGTTGTTCTTCCCAGTCTTGGCCGACTGGATGATTCAAGCGTGTTGCGGATGATCTAAGAGCAATTCTATGAAGCATGGCGTGATCAAGGAAGATTTGAGTCCCAGTTATGTTTGGCTGATAGCTTAGTGATTCACATTAAGTCAGATGTTTGTAATGCTAACCTTGATGTTCATTCCAAGGTTGATGAAGCATATAAATATTTGTTGATGAGTTGTGGAAAATTATCCTTGTGCGAAAGTAATAAAATCCAAAGAAAGGATCAAAGGCAGAGCAGAGTAGAGGAGAAGAACAAGAGATGTTTAGGATGAAGAATTAGAGAAGAAGTATTTGGGGTAGAGTAGAAGTTTTGTGAGCATTCAATGAAACTGAACCAGACATGAAGTAGATGTTATTTATCAGTGTTTAGGGTAAAATTGGATTTTGTTAATCTTTTGTTGTTTAGATGTTAAAAACCTCCTTTCCACTAAACATTGAAGGATCTATTGTCAAGTGGAGAGCACTATCATACCCTTGGTCACTTGCAAATGAAGGGAAACTTGGATTAGGGAATTTAATTATTAATTTTCCTTCTCTTATGTCCAATTAACTATTAAAACCCTAATTATGCAAATATGACAACAAATTGACAAATAACGAAAAAAGCTCTTGTAGAAGGGAGTAAAATAACAAATCATAGAATACCTATTTTTGGGGTTCTGAGGCAGAACAGTCAGGGACTAAGGTGCAGGTGCCCAAGTCCAAGGTACCTACTTTTTCAGGGAATCTAGACCTCCTTTCGACACTGATCAGTTTTGTAACTTTTGTTTCTTGAGATCTGTCTACGGAGGACACTAGTGCGAGTGCCCTAGTCCTAGAGGTGCTCCTTTGTCTGGCTTTTCTTTAGATCTAGAATCCTTGATGCCTGTCAATCCTTCTTGCAACTCCACTTTTCCCAAATGCGACACCTGTAACTTGCAATCACAAGACTTGGTTTGGGGGTTGTTGTGTTTAGAGGCTTGCCTCAGTCAAGCCTCGGAGGACACTTAAGTCTTTTAACACCATTGTCAGACAAAGAGTGCATGCCCTTGTGAGTCAGAGGTAAAAACCAAAGGAATCAATGATAAAAACACAATGATATGTCACCTTGTAGTGAAGCTCTCATGGAGGAAGATGCCCTTCATGCCATGAGGAGATTGATGCTCAAATCTACAAATATCAACACATAAAACATACAAGTCTACTCTTGCAACACCATAGAAAGCCTTGAATCACCTTGAGAACACAATAGCTTGCTAGTAATCATCTAGTTTACAAATGAATGCCTACACACTCTTATATATGCACCTACAAGCACTCCCGCCAAGATATTTGAAATTCAAACTTATCGTGTCGGCAAAGGGACCTAATAACGGTCACTAACCGACACCCAGAAATTGGGGCTGCCCCAAAATAGGGCAGGACTAGGGCACGGGTGCCTAAGTCCTCCCCCCCTATTTTGGGTAGGGTACAGCTCAAGGGGTCCTCTTAGGTCCTATTTACCATGAAACCCAGGTCTCATTCCATCGGGATGCTAAAATATAAACTAAAATGTCCTAAATACATACTAAAGACCTGGGAACTAAACCTTAGGAGGGAAAAGCCCCCAAGGGGACATTTTCTGATGTTACATTTAGCCCCCACTTTAATGTATGTATAAATGTGAGGCCAATACATGCATTAAAGTAAGGTCACAAACACAGCAAACACACCAAGCACGAAGAAGACACACCAATCACATAGAAAATAGTAACAGGCACACAAAACACTGAGAAGATAGTTACAATCACGTAGAACATGGAGTAGACAGTCAATGCATAGAAGACACATTAATGCATGGAAGACAGAAATGATATCTTTTCTTTTTCTCATATATATGAAATGTAAATGCAAGTACTGGAAAGTAAAAAAACCTCCCATAATATAGGATGCATTACCCGAGGGCGTAGGTCTCTGTATATATGGGGCAACACACATGCAAGACATGCAAAACCTCCCAAAATGCAGGAAGCACCACCCGAGGGCGCTGACCTCTGCATATGGGGCAACAAACACACCACACAAAACAAGCACGTCAAAACACACACACTTGAAGACACGGAGAAAACACGGTAGACAAGTGATGGAGTGTACCTATTTCTAGGTCGAACACCATCTCAGGCACATTATAGGCACACACCGACAATTGGGATTCACCACAACAATCTCTGAAGACATGTTTAAGGGCTGAGTTAGTCATAGAACCGCTCCCCGCCTCCGTAGAGGACTTTTGAAAATGACAGGATGATGTAATCTGCTCCAAGAAATACACCATCCCTGCCTCCGCAGAGGACTTAAGGAAAAGGATGTCCTTGATATCCCTCCTTCGCAGAGGGATTACATGATTGATTGATTGATTGCAAACAAACTCAGAATGCACAATGCACTACCCTAGGGCGCAAGTCTTTGCATCTGAGGTCAAATACATTGCTAACATCTATAACAGATAGCTTACCTTATAAATGGCCCCACCTTAAGGTGGTTGATATCAAGCATTAATATCAAGCACGTTAAGGTAAGAAGAAAGCACACAAGGGAACACAAACTTTTGCAAAGCCCATGCTCCCTTGGAGGTGGCATGTACTTTACAATTGCCGAATGTTCCCACAAACACATCCTTGCAAGAAACATGTTAGTGTCTACAAGATCATGATAAACAACAACATCAATGCATATGATTTACCACACAAAGAGCCAAGGTTATACAACAAATTCAGAGTTTGAAGATAACCGCGAGGCTATATCACGAAGCTCTCTGAATTGAGTACCACCAAGGCTAGATTCAAAGGCAAACAAAGGTGCACGAAGCAATAGTATTGTTAAGGTTTGTAATGTTAGCAAGAGACACTATGTGGCTTCATAAGTGTTGTTATTGATGGCAACAAAGTCTATTCTCCACATCCGCAATACATAATATGCCTATACTGGAAGTCAGATTGAAGATTGTTTTAGTCTGGTGAACAAGAACAGAGTATGTATTAAGGTCTGACAATCAGGTCCAGATCTCTCAGATGGTGTAATTTAGTAAGTTATAGACTTGGACAAGTCAAGAGGGGTATCATGACTATTGTATTCCATAGATTTAGCCTCCGGTGATAAAGCATGAAAAAGATATGAGCATCTGAGTGTTGGGTTTCAGTCAGGCAGAGCAGACAGAGGAAGAACTAACTGGAAGAGTATCAGACCTCAATCCGGATGTGCAAAAGGCATTGATCAAGCAATTTGTGGCATTATACATCATTGGCTGACATGATTAGTGACTTCTATGCCTACATTTTTTATGCGCATCACTAATCAAGCATGGATTCAGCTGACAGATCAATAACTTGCAGATATCTCAGGTATTCTTGTTGTTGACTAAGAAGTTGTTGGAAATCCTTGATGTGGATATGTATACCCAATGGATTCAAGATTGTAAGGGTGTCGAAATGAGGATATGAATGATTAAGTGCAAAGAAAAGTAGAGACAAAGTGTAGAGGTAGTAATTCAAGCCCAGAATGTGATAGGAAAGTAATATTAAGTAGATGAAGAATGAAATGTGCCAGATCAGTATACTGTGCCTAACCAAAACTGAATTCTTACATGTATAGATGTTGTTCACCAATTCAAACACCTTGGTATCATCTGTAAGCATTTGTAGACTGTAAGTATCTTGTAGGCAGTGGCCCTCTTGTGAGCAGTGTGCTCGGGCAGTGAGCCCTAATTGGCAAGTGCCAAATTTGTACTCCTTATTCTTTTAACAGAGAATACAATCTTGGGTTAGTCACCGCATGGTTTTTCCCTTAACAGGGTTTCCACGTAAAAATATTTATGTTATGTGTTAATTTCTTTTCAGCTCTTATGATTTCCTTGTTTTAATATCACACTAAATGATAAGACAAGAAAGGAAAGTAAAATTAGAAAAGTTATAAGATAATTGATTCACCCCCCCTCTCAGTTATCTGCATTGTTTCCAACAATTGGTATCAGAGCCAAGTTCCTCTGAACAAGCCTAACAACTTGAGGAAGATCTGGGAATCTCAATGGATGCATATGGTATGAAAGAACAACTTTAATCTATCCTAGATGATCTTGAACAATCCCACTCTGAAGTCAATGATTTGAGAGAAAAACTTAAGGAAGCTGATGATTTCATCAATGAGCTAAAAGAAAAACTTAGTATTTATGTGAAAAAAAGAAAGGAACTACTCTAGAAGTTAGCAAATTAGAATGAAGCCAATAATACTGATGAGGATCTGAATGAGAAACTAAGCTATGTGAGAAGCTGTCAAAAGAAGTGATTATGAGAAGACATGAAATGGAATCAAGGGTTATGAAATTCACCCAAGAAATTGAAGAGAAGAAAAAAAACTAAAGATAATCTAAAACAATCCCTCAAAGAGAAAATAGAGGACTACCACAAAATGGATAGAATAATCAAGCATCTTGAATCTGATCTTGAAGAAGCTAGAAATAATGAAGAACAACTTGAGAACCAAATAGACACTCTCAAACAAAATCTTCAATCTACAAATGAATACAAAGAAAAATTCAAGATAAGCTCAGCCCAACTTGAAGTTCTTCTTGCAAGTCAAAAGAGGGTTGATGATAAGCATGGATTGGGGTATGAGAAAGGTGAAAGCTCTAGATTTGGTCAAAGGAACTTTGGATCAGGAAGTCAAAGGAACAAGCCTAGAAGACCTCCGGTAAGGCAACCAAATGCCCAAAGATATCCATCTTTCAATGGGAATTGCTTTAATTGCAACAAGTTCAGTCATAAAGCAACTCAGTGCAGGAACAAAATGAATCAAAACAATTCATCCTTCTCCGGTCAATGTTTCAGTTGCAAAAGGTCTGGTCACAAATCTCATGAATGTAGAAATATGCAAATCAACAATTCTTTCAATGGTAGATGTTTTACTTCCAATAGAATGGGACATATGGCTAATTAGTGTAGATCAAAAGGATATCAACCAAATAAGCAAATAAATGTTATCTTACAATTGCAATAAATCCAGTCACATAGCCAGATTCTGCAGAAGCAGAAATCATGATGAAAGGGGTCCGATAAAACATGATCAGAAACAACATAAAGGCAAAGGTAGAGTAAATGTGGATGAAGTTCAAGAGGAGATGAGTAAGATTTGGGTGAAGAAGAGCACAATGAATATTGGAGATGGATCCACACCAGAATCCAGTGCTGATAATCCTTTCAAAAACTAAAAAGTGAGCTCTAGCTCAGGGGGAGCTACAGAGAAGATCCTTTTCCCCTAGCCAGCTAGTGAGTGCCTGAGTTTGGCACATTGAGTCAGAATAAGAGGTTGCGGTTTAAAGGGTTTGAGGAGATTCATTTAAAACTCATCCAGTCAAAATTTGATAAATCTGCATGTAGATTTGGGGAAGCTATGAGGAACTCCTGTATCAACTGCCATCTGGTAAAGTAGAATTTCACAGACAGATCCAGTATGATCCAGAATTGAAATGTTTTAATCCACAGACCTATGGCATGTTTGAAAAAGGTGAAGATACGTTGTCAACCCTCATAGACAATGATTTTAAAGATCCACACAGTGATTCAAGAAAATCTCTCTCAAAACAAGGTAACCAGATGACTTAAGCTGTGCATTTATTACAAAAGGAAATTAGGTTTTTGGGCAAGGTTAAAAGTTTCTCATCCATCATTTGTAACACTTTGCACTCACGAAGAAGGGAGAAGAGCTCTGAGAAGAAATCCAGCAAAACACTCAAACCCAGTTAAAGATCGAATCCAAGTGCAATATATTCCAGTAGTCACTCCAAATCCTAAGGCATGAAGAGGTATTTCTTTCAATCTCTCCAATCTTTGTTGATTGGAATGGCTACTCCTATGGTTGTAAATGTTTCCGAGAGACCAAGGCCAGCTTTCAAGAAACATCCTCACAAATCTATTAAGGTTAATCCCTTGGGTGTGTTTTTCTATACCATTTATGTCGTTCTCCATGTAGAAGACATTAGGGTTTATATACATGCAAACATTGAGGACTTTGGAGACCTGAAATTGATGAATCTAGATCGCAATCAGTTAAGTAGTGAGAACTTTGATCTAAAACCAGAGTTCCAGACCCTAAAAGATAAGCATTTTGCACATTGCATACATTTTCCATCTTTTGGAGAGGACGAATGGGTCTGGTATATCTTAAGCAGGATCCATGATAACTTTATGTGGTTAATAAGGCCTTTCAAAATAACCAAAGATGTCATCAAAGCAATAACTGGTTTGCACTCCATTGGTGGGTTGCCTGCTCTTAAGTCTGTGAAGAATCAAATAGTATCTGAAGCCACAAGTTCAAAATATGATAAGAGGGCAATGACCATTGATGACATCACTGATCTGGATGTCAAGTTTGCCTCAATTGTGATTGGATACAAGATTTACCATTCAAGTAGAGAAAACTCTGTATCTGGTACTACCATCTACACTGCATACCAGATGTTAAGAGAGAATGCAGATTATGACCTATGTGAACTCCTGTTGAATTAGTTGTTGGAGAACTTGTAAAAGATCAAGAAAGACAAAAAGAACTCTTTCAAATATGGTGATTTGGTGTTATGGTTGTTTTTCTACTTCATGAATGAGTTACCAGGCTCAAAAGGTCTGAACTAGGAAAATGACAAACCAGTTGCTATACAGATCAAGGATTACTTGTATGAACTTGGTGACACTCAAACCCAGAAGACAACTCTCTGGGGTTATTTCAAAAAATTCCAAAGCATGATGAAAGCAAGAGAAAGAATTCCCAAAACAATAGTGGAGAAGTACCAAGACATGGTCTGCTTTATGGTAGATACTGATCAGTGCCTAATAGAGGTAGTTGAGCCAAGGACAGTATGGATATTGCACATGGGCTATGAGGTTGATGGAAACATATTGGAGACTTATATTCAACATTTACTGAGTCAACCCAAAGACTACAAAGAAGAGAGGTTTGGCACTTTTAAAGAGTTAAACATAAAACTGCATGTTGTACTAAGAAGGCCTAAGATAAAGAGAAAGGTGAGAAAAGAAGTTGAAGCACTGGCTAAGAAATTTAGCATCACCAGAGAAGTTGTTATTACCAATAGAGAAAGAAAAAGAGGAAGCAAAGAAAGAACAGGTTCCAGTAGAAACTTCCACCCGAACTAGAATTACCAGGAGTTCTGCCTTTGAAATCTCTAAAGCTGCAAATCCAGAAGCCCATTCATCTACAAAAGAAAAGAGAAAGAAATCCAAGGCCAAAAGAGCCTATGTGAGTCTCAAGGATGATGATGAGACTGAGTCAGATGTAGAGATCAGAGAATTGAAGAAAGCAAAAGTAAAATCCCCCAAGATTGATGTGGAGCAGAAGTTAGTAGAGTATGTTGAGAAGCCTACTCTTTCTATTGATGATATCATCAAGGCAGTTATTGTGGATGGGAACCTGCAGCCGATTACAGAGTTCTATGATGAATACAATGATGCTGAAAAAAGAATTCTGGAGGAAGCTACTATAAGGTATTTGAATATCTATAACAAAGCATTCATTGAAATAATTTTATTAATTGCAAAGAGCCTAGAAGATGTATTGGAGAAAAGAAAAGAAAATGCAAAGGCAAAAGACTAGGAGATTCGGGAGCAGATAGTGATACAGCTATGTCCCTCTATCACTCCAAAATAAATGGACATGGTTTTTAAGGATTGTAAAGATGATTTCCAAAGCAAGTCCCGGATGAATAAACTCATGGTTGGAGAAACTGACCAAATAGCAAATGAAACAAAATAAATTCTTTGGAATGCCTTAAAGAGATTGAACCTTCCCATTACAGAGGAAACAAATGAAGAGCCTTCTAACATGGATGTTGAAGGATTAAAGAAAAATGATGAAGAGTCATCTAAGGCACTAGATTCCTCTGTTCCAAAAGAAGGACAGAAAGAAGAAACATTTTTTGACAAGGATGTCGAAGGATTAAAGAAAAATGATGAAGAGCCATCTGAGGCATTAGACTCCTCTATTCTGGAAGAGGAAGGACAAGTAGAAGAAACAAATATCAATAAGCCAGTCAGTCTGGATGCCACCAAAAGGAAGGAAGTAGAGTTTGCAAGAGACACTGCAGAGACAGTACAGAATTTCCTGGACAAAGAAATAATGGAGCTAGATGAATGTGAGTTAATCTAAGGGCCACTAAACTTCAATTCTCTCTCTCTAGTTTAGATAATGAAAGTAGCATCTTTTTCTCAAGCCAAAGTAAAAGAGAAACTTGTAAAATCACACATGGAGGATTGTGAACTGTTGGAGATTGCATTTGGGATACTGGAGAAGATTATGCCTGTTACCTCTCAATCCGACTGGATGCTTATTCCCAGTTGTCCCTACAAGGTAGCCATCAATGATCAATAGGATTCCTAGGCCAGTGGCTAATAGTACAGGAGATAGACTCTATAGATATCTCCTCTTCTTCTTTAGGTTCTACAAAACCAAGGGGGGTATTCCCTATTCAACATCCATGAGATATGCTATGAAAGGACTGGGATGCTGACACAAAGAAGATAAATCCTCTATTATGCAAACCAAAACTATGGAATAAGTGCAAAGGGGCTAGCTTTGGGCCTATATTCAGTTGTGAATCAGAGGATTGTGGTCCTAAAACTACTTCTACTATCCTAAAGGTTTGTATATGAAGTTTGAGTTTGTTTTGTATTTGGATGCAAAGCTAGGACTTTGGTTGGGACCTCAATACAAGACTGGATCGGTGCCTATCCAAGGCTCGGAGTCAATAGACATACACATGTGAATGTACACATAAACCCATAGTAATGACTGAGTTTCAAGGGGATCCTTTAATATCTGCCTTACAGATACTTCCCAGAATTGAGTATTCAGTTACCTCTGCTTAGAAGATCCTCACTGTAATATATTCTTCTTAACACTTTAACCTAAAACATTTAATCTACTCCTTAAATAGAAGTAAAAGACCAAGCATTCAACATAGCAAATCTATATTCAAGAATCTTAGACACCCCTTAGTTGTTTAGATTCAAAAGAAGAATACATTTAATTTGGAGACAAGTAACAGAACACATGCAATGAAGCATTACTCATTTAAATCAACATGAAACTAGTAAGTTTATGCATTAAACAGACAACATGAGATTCATAAACTCACAAAAACATCCAAAACAGGGCCACCAATGAAGTTGTATCTTATCACAACACCAAAAATTTGTCCAGTTTTCAACAACACAATGAGTAACACAGTTTGGCCTTTATACCAAGACTGTGTACCTGACAAAAATTAATTACAAGGCAAATCAAAAATCTGCTAGATTCAATGCATGAGGAATGGTGCTCAGAAATATTCAACGCTGTGGGGAGATAAAGAGGAATGGTGCAGATGGAATCAGGATCTGTACCGCCGTTCAAGGACATTCATCTTCAATCAGGTTGTTGACCCGTCCATCACTGACCCATACCACTGCAATTCTACCATTAACGCTTCAGCTACCCATAGCCTCTCTGAAATGTAGCAACGGCGTACCTCTGGAAAATTTTTGCTCAAAAACAAATGCACACTCTCAGGAAAAGTCCTTCACTGCAGGTTCAAAACAAGATCATCGATCACCCCTCCATCGCTGTGATCAACGGCACCCAAAAACGTTGAAAAGTCATCGACCAATGAAATCGTGCCACGTAGGCACCTCATGTTTCTATCGCTGGCTCTTTCTCCTTTTATTTCACCTTTTCATCCCTTGTATATGCAAGAACAGATGCATATACAATCACCACTGTTCGCCTTTTAAAATCCTTGTATATGAAAAATGCATATACATGCATCAATTCAATATACACGACGGACCCCAGCCATTTATCCATCAGATTTGAAAAAACATTCAAATCTGGGCCCCGCATCTCCTTATGCTTGTCGCATTGCATATACAAGTGCAATATACATACAAGGCAGACTTCAAATTTTATACAACAAACTAGAATTCAGTTCGGGTCCAGCTTGTATCTCCATCCTTTGTATATCAGCATATACAAGCACTTTATACAACCCATGGACCTCAAAATTTATTCAATGCATTTCATTCCTCCATCGCGTCCAAGTTGTATGTCCTTTTGCTTGCATGTCTCAATGTATAACTGCATATACAATCACCTCACACATACAAGGTGGATCTCAAAAACTTATCCATCACATCTGACTTCTCCTTCGAGTCTAGAATGCATGTTTCTTCATTGTATATCCGAATGTATATTTTGTTTGTATGCCGAATATACAAACACAAACATACAAGTAGGGAATCTATTCAGAATATTCCACATATATTCTTCCCTTGTATATTGAACATGTACAAACCTGTTTGTATAAAACTACGGCATGCCCCACCAAATGCACCTCTGCTGCACTGTAGCAAATGTATGCGCACTAGCCTTTGTATATTTTTCAATGTACATTTCCTTTGTATGCCAAATATACAAACAAGAATCTTCCACGGAATATACCTGCAATGTATCTTTTCTTTGTATCTAACCATTGTATGTCTGAACATACAAACCAAATATACATGCAACCCAATATGCAAGCAGTGAATATTCCTGGAATCTTCAATGTATATTCCGCCCTTGTACATCCTCCTTTTGAACCCAATATGCATTTGGAAATGCATACAACTGTAGAATATCCTTGGGAATCTTTGAAAGATTCCCTCTTGTATATGCATATTCTAAGCTCGATATGCATTCAAAAATGCATATAACTCATTTTTTCAAAGGGCGATGGAGATTTTGCACCCGCCAATACATATTTTTGACCTGCACGCATATACAAACCACTTTGTACACACAAAGACACTTGCACCTTAACTGACTTTAGCATTTTTTAACTACAGAGGCCAAAAGTGTTATAATTTTTTAGACTTTTGGGAAAGGGCCTGCATATTTAAATACATGAAACTAGATTGCTCATGCAGGTGGTAACATAGGCTCTGATTGGGGATGTGCAGGTGGAAGGCTACAGTGAGAACCTCAGAATCACTCCGGGGCAGACCAGGCAAAACCCAAAACTCAAAATACGACCGACTATACAAGGCATGTACAAAATATTTACACCTAGTTTACAGTGTGCACATAAGATGATCACTTATGAAAAATAGGGCTTCAGGAACTGACCATGCACCGGTAGTTCCAGCGATTCACCACTTAGTGCCTGGAGAAAGTAGGAGTTTTCTCCACTAATATCACTAATTTGATATGGGCCCATCCATAATGGCTCAAATTTGCCATGTTTACCCTTATCTTGGCTCCTTGCATTCCAAATTAGGACCAAGTCATGTATTTGGAACTTTCTTTCCTGAGCTTTTCTATTAAACAAATATTTCATTTTCTGATGTTTCTTGATATTTGGCATGTGTGCCTCTCTTCTGATTTCATCCAATGCAACTAGCTAATTTATCCTTTCAGTCATGGAGTCCTCAATCTCCGTATCATTCTCTTGTAGAAATCTGTAAACTGGCAGAAGGTTGTGCACAGGTAACCTAGCTGGTGCACCAGACACTAATTCAAAAGGTGACCTTCCAATTGATTCCTTCACTATCATCCGGTTGGCCCATAATGCCATCTTTAACTTTGAATCCCATGCCCTCTTGCTCTTATCTCGCATTCTCTTAATGATTTTCATGAGGATCTTATTGCTTGATTCTACTTGACCATTTCCTTGTGGGTGATATGGTGATCCATATGACAGACTGATCCCATATTTGTTGCAGAAATCAACAAATTCTCCAGATCTGAAGCACATGGCATTGTCCGTGACAATTGTAGCTGGCACTCCAAATCTGATAATAATTTGCTCTAAAACAAAATCCATCACCACCTTGCTCATAGCTTTCTTAGTTGGAATGGCTTCAACCCATTTGGTAAAATAATCAGTAGCAACTAGAATCCAACTGTGTCCTCCACTTGATTTTTCTGAGATTTCCCCTATAAAATTAATTCCCCACTGCTAAAATGGGGTCTCTACAGTTACAGTCCTAAGGGGTAATGCACCTTCATATTTTAGCTTCCCTGAGAACCTTTGGCAAGGATCACATTTTCTTACCAACTTTTGTGCATCTGAGAAAAGAGTTGGCCACCAATATCTTGCTCTAAGAATTTTGTGGGCTGTTGTCTTGGCAGCGTAATGTCCACCACATCCTCCTATGTGTAGATCATTTAAAATATCAGCAGCCTGATCCTCATTCACACATCTGAGTAGTAAACCTTCAGGATTTCTTCCAATACATCTCTCCTTGAAGAATTATGTATTTGATTGCACATAGCTTCAAAGTCCTTTTCTGACTATCACTGAAGTGGGAAGGACAATTCAAATTCTACAAGTAGTATACAATGCCCTTATACCAATCAGATTCTGATATACTGACAGTTTTATTTTGCACCACGTTCACTTGGCATGCTTCCAAATTTGATTCTATCATTATCTTTGCCAAACCTTGTCCCCTTACCAACTTTGTAATCTGTATCTCTATGTTGAACTCTTGTAGTTTATTTATCCATCTACATCTTCTTCCAGTCACCTCCTGTTGAGTGAAGATATCTTTGACTGCTACATGAGGTACATATGTAATTATGTGAGAGCCCACCAATTATGGTCTAAAACTCTTGACTTCCCTAACTAGTGCATATGCATGTTTCTCCATGATGTCATACTTTAATTCAGCAGCCTGCAATGACCTGCTAAAGAAATCTATAGGTTGTTCAAACCCTTCTTCATTTTTCTGCAATAAGCATGCAGCAATAGTATGGAAAGAAGCGAATGAGAATAACTGAAATGGCTTAGAAAAATTAGGAGACTTTAGCACAGGAGCCATATTTATAGCCTCTTTTATGTTCTAGAATGATTTGGTTGCTTCATCTTCCCATTTGACAGTTGCATTCTTCTTCAGCATTTTAGAGATATCTTTTGTGGTCTCTGCAAAGTTAGGCACAAATCTCCTAACAAAGTTAATTTGTCCAAAGAAGGACTGAACACCTTTTACTATTTTAGGGATCTGAATTTTATCAATTGCAGCCACCCTTTCGGGGTCAATCCTGACTCCATCCTTGGAAACAATGTGTCCAAGCAATTTTCCTTCCATTACCCCAAAAGCACACTTCTTTGGGTTGAGTGAGATGCCATACTCTAATGCTCTAATAAAAATTTGCTCCAAATGCATACAGTGCTACTCTTCTTTCTTAGAAAAGGTAGTTAAGTCATCTAGATACACAACCAAGATTGAATCAATCAATCCTGTAAAAGAAACATCCATTGCCCTCTGAAATGTGGCACCTGCATTTGTCAGTCCAAATAGCATCCTCACATATACATATGTTCCCCATGGAGTGGTGAAAGCAGTCTTAAACTGTTCTAATTCCTTTACTTTCACCTAATTGTACCCTGAAAATCCATCCATCATGGACAAAAGTTCACAGCCAGTCACCTTCTGCAACATAGCTTCCATATTGGGTAGTGGATAATTGTCCTTCAAAGAAGATACATTCAGATTTCTAAAGTCCACACAAAGCCTTATGTCACCATTCTTTTTTCTAACTGGGACAAGGTTAGACACCCAAGTTGAGTGTCTGATGGGCATAATTATTCCAGCCTCCATAAGCTTCACAAGTTCTTACATTTTTGGAGCTAAGGTTGGGTTGATAGGCCTTTGTTTTTGTCTAAATGGTTTAGCTCCAGGATTCAAAGGGATTTCATGCTGAAATAAATCCTCTCTATAAGCTTTCAGGTCCTCATATGACCAGGCAAAGACATGCTTATACTTTCTCAGTAATGCAATCAGCATAATTCTAATATGTGGCTTGAGCTGTTTGCTAATGTACACCTTCCTGGGGGCATGAGATGTTCCCAAATTTATCTCCTCTAAATCATTCTTGTTTGTTGGAGATGAATTTGTAACAAATTGGTCCCTATTGTCAAAAGCTCTCTCTAAAGAAACCAGCCCTCTAGGGATTTTATTTGTATTGAGTTGAATTATCTCCTTCCCTAAGAGAGTTTCTTTTCCATCTACAACTTCTACAAAGTTCTGAAAATCCAGTTCTTGGTTCTCATATTCATCAATGCAATGTAGAAATCTCAGTAAATCCTTATCATCATTAAATACCTGCCAGCTGCATACATTATCTGGCACTGCAGGTCTAAGTTTGACTTCAACATTTGTTACATCTAACAGAGTTACATCATCTAGCCTTATGGCTACATTAGGTAGAAAATCTACCCTGACATTTTTTGATCTCTCTATCCAGTTTATTGAAAATGCATCAAACAATTCAATTGTATCCCAGACAGCATGCTTATACTATTTTAATCTCTTATTTTTTGATGTATACTTATCTCTAACTTGGGAAACAATAAGCTCTGAATCACCAAACACTTTGAGCATCTTAATTCCATGCTTCAGAGCTACATTCAATCCTAACAGCAGAGCCTCATACTCTGCAATATTATTTGTACAGGCAAACTTCAACAAGAAAGAGAATTTTAGAAGCTTACCAGCTGGAGATAGAAATACAAACCCAACACCAGAGCCTTCCTTCAAACAAGCTCCATCAAAATACATTGTCCAGAGACCTTGTTGGTCAATTTCTTGAGTGCACATGTTTCCCCCTTTACCTTCTTGATCATCTGAGACAACCCTAAAATTTTCACAGTCAGTGTCCACAAAATATATATGCTCTTTCGACTCTTGGTCCTCAACTATTTCTGATGATCTTTCTTCTCTGATCAGTTTGACATCCCTGCCATTCATATAGCATATGACAGATCCAATTGCATACTTCCACCAATCAATGCTGCCCACCTTCTTGACAATAAAATGCCATATTGTGGCTTGATATCAACAACTGTTATGTTCATTTTGTAGGTCTTTTCAGGATAAGCTGCCAGTCTAAAATCAACATCTTTCATGATTCCAATGACAGGTACCTCCCTAGCATCCATGGCATAGCACTTCCCACATGCCTTATCTATCTTTAACCCAGCTTGCTGCATAATAGCCAACGGCATGATGTTTGTGGATGCTCCTGAGTCAAGCATACAGTTTTTAATTATTTTTCCATTTATGACAAGGGAGACATAAAATGGTTCCACTTGTGAAGGGCATTTTGTCATGGTCATCCCCAGATATACTTTAGGAACTTCATCTTCATCCATACATAGGGCTTGTTTCTTACCCTGAGGTTCATCACTCAACTTAGCTTGACAGGGTACTCCTGAAATTAAGGATATTGCTTTATTTTTGAATTCTTCCACTTTCATCAGCTCCATCAGTGGAACAGAGACTTTTATCTGCAATAAGACTTGAGTTATGTCAAATGGAGCATAATTTTGAATAACAGTTGTAGCTTGCTCCACCGTTTTACCTCTATCCTGAGATGATCCAACTTTAGTTTTCATGGCTCCTGGACTGTCATTCTTGCCCTGGAAATTTTTATTTTGATCCTCAACCCAAGGAACTGTATTTTTTGGTCCTTGAGAATCATGACCTATTTTTTGCTTAAAATTTTACCTGTTGTTACTCCACTATTTCTTATATGTTTCTATCCCCTTATGACTGTGCACAAGTTGGCTCACAAAAGTATTTTCTGGTTGGTGTGAATTGCTTACCTAAGATTTACCCCTGAGATTGTAATTACTTTTGACTTGAACCACTACTACAGCTATGAAGGCTCTAATTTCTTCATCAGAAGGTCTCTTCAAATTACTCAGAAAATTGTGTGAATCTTGAGCATAAGCATAATTATCTTCCTCATCCTCATCACAGGGAAACTGCTGCCAGACCTGAATCTCATCATTCGCACTTACATCAGCATCGTGTGAAGAGTATTCTCTATTTGTAGATAGCATATTGACATTCTCATCTTCCATGCAATGTGGTTCATTGTACTCATCACAGGCAACGACATTATTGTATAAAGACTGAGCAATCATACATTGTGACTGTGAGTGAGGCATTTGACATATGATACATCATGGGGTGTCATTAACAATATTTACAGCCTTCTTCAAAGGGTCAGGAGTTTCCTTTGTATTTTGACTCCTTTGACTTGTATTGCTGTTTGGAAGAATGGGTCTACCATTATGCCAACTGGTGTTATATGGCATATCATGTAAAGATGGTCTTCTTTCTTACCTTTAGTAAACCTGTCTGTTAGGACCTATCCCCTTTTCATTTTTAGCCATTTTATAACCTAGGTACTTGACAATGGTTGTCAACTTGTCTAATTTATCCTCAGAAGTAGATGCACTGCCTTGAACAGTTTGAGCTTTAGTATTTGGATTTTGCAGAATTTTCACATCATCTCTTCTATTTGTTTTACCAGATGCCTTTCTATTATTTTCAATATTTGTTGCAATCTTGAAGGCATCTATGAGGCTAGCAGGGCTTTTATCTCTCAATCCATAAGCTATTTTGGTATCAAAAGCATTTATGTAAAATACTATGCGCATAGGTTCATTAGGCCTCAAGTCCTGTGGCAATTTGTTTAATACCTTAGTGAATCTAGCATTGAAATCAGCAACCTGTTCATTTGATCCTTTGGTAATGCCAGTAAATTCATTAATGAAGAAACTAGGATCAGTTTTGTCAGCATATTGTTCTTTGAATATCTTCCTAAAATCCTCCCATGATGAAATGCTTCTGTCAGGTAAACCTTTATACCATTCCTTGCCTTCATCAACTAAGGATTGCATAAATGATTTCATGAAAACATCCTCATGCTCAACCTCAAAGTTGTCCATGATATTCTGAAAATATTTTAAATGGTCTTCACCTGATATAGTATTATTTCCTAAAAATTTAGGCACTTGCAGCCTCACATGTTTGTCAATAGGATTGGGGTAACCAGTATTGCCATCAAAAACTAACTACCTGAATCTGTCTAGCTGCATAGGCTATCTACCAAATTGATTAGCATTAGCATTTCTGTTTGCATTCTGATTTCTTACATTATTAAATGGTATCCTAGCATTATTTGCATTCTGTCTCTAATCATCATGTTGATCCTAAACTTCGTTTCTGTGTTGATTTCTCTGTATATTTGCCTTTTCAAGCTTAGGAACTGAATCATTCTGAGCAGTTCTCAGAGCTTGCACTTTCTGTTTCATATCATCTCTGATTTTCATAGCCTACAGATATTCTAATTCTGCTCTTAAACTTTTGATTTCTTCAGCTAACTATTCCTCTTTGGGCATAGAAGAAGATGGTCCCACTCCATTTTGGTCATCATTATCTTCATCCCTTGGAGACTCAACCTCTTCAAATCTATCATTGGGATCCAAGAAAGGGCATTCCTGAAAAACTTCTGACCTTATTCTCAGAGCACCACCCTGTTGTTTCTCATATACGTTTTGGATTTCAGCTTCTGTGTTTGAAAAATAAGGCATTGTTTGCTCTGAAGATCCTGAATTGTCCTGAATAAATTCATTTTTCCTGGGGCTAGGAGAACCATCTTGACTAGCTCGGACAATCCCTTTCTTCTTATACATCATTTTTATGGGTAACTCTTCAAACAGAGTATTACGCTGGGATCTTCTCCTTCGCATACAATTTTTTATTTTATCGGTTGGGAGATTAGTTCGGAGTCGCCACCTATTACTAGGAATTGTTTTCTTTTAAAATCTAGGTTTGCAGACTAGTCCCTAGCATAGTCGCCAAATATGTTACCTCTCAATCTGACTGGATGCTTATTCCCAGTTGTCCCTACAAGGTAGCCATCAATGCTCAATAGGATTCATGGGCCAGCGGCTAATAGTATAGGAGATAGACTCTATAGATATCTCATCTTCTTCTTTAGGCTTTGCAGAACCAAGGGGGGTATTCCCTATTCAACATCCATGAGATATACTATGAAAGGACTGGGATGCTGACACAAAGAAGATAAATCCTCTATTATGCAGACCAAAACTGTGGAATAAGTGCAAAGGGGCTAGCTTTGGGCCTATATTCAGTTGTGAATCAGAGGATTGTGGTCCTAAAACTACTTCTACTATCCTAAAGGTTTGTATATGAAGTTTGAGTTTGTTTTGTATTTGGATGCAAAACTAGGACTTTGGTTGCGACCTCAATAGAAGACAGGATCGGTGCCTATCTAGGGCTCAAAATCAATAGACATACACATGTGAATGTACACATAAACCCATAGTAATGACTGAATTTAAAGGGGGTTGTTTAATATCTGCCTTACAGATACTTCCCAGAATTGAGTATTTAATTACCTCTGCTTAGAAGATCCTCACTGTAATATATTCTTCTTAACACTTTAACCTAAAACATTTAATCTACTCCTTGAATAGAAGTAAAAGACCAAGCATTCAACATAGCAAATCTATATTCAAGAATCTTAGACACCCCTTAGCTGTTTAGATTCAAAAGAAGAATACATTCAATTTGGAGACAAGTAACAAAACACATGCAATGAAGCATTACTCATTTAAATCAACATGAAACCAATAAGTTTATGCATTAAATAGACAACATGAGATTCATAAACTCACAAAAACATCCAAAACAGGGCCACCAATGAAGTTGTATCTTATCACAGCACCAAAAATTTGTCCAGTTTTCAACAACATAATGAGTAACATAGTTTGGCCTTTATACCAAGACTGTGTACCTAGCAAAAATTAATTACAAGGCAAATCAAAAATCTGCCAGATTCAATGCATGAGGAATGGCGCTCAGAAATATTCAATGCTGTGGGGAGACAAAGAGGAATGGCGTAGATGGAATCGGGATCCGCACCGCCATTCAAGGACATTCATCTTCAATCGGGTTGTTGACCCATCCATCACCGACCCATACCGCTGCAATTCTGCCATTAATGCTTCAGCTACCCACAGCCTCTCTGAAATGTAGCAACGACGTACCTCTGGAAAATTCCCCCTCAAAAATGGCCGCACACGCTCAGGAAAAATCCTTCGCTACAGGTTCAAAACAAGACCGTTGATCACCCCTCCGTTGCTGTGATCAACAGCACCCAAAAATGTTGAAAAGTCCTCGGCCAGTGAAATCATGCCACGTAGGCACCTCATGTTTCTATCGCTGGCTCTTTCTCCTTTTATTTCACCTTTTCACCCCTTGTATATGCAAGAACAGATGCATATACAATCGCCACTGTTCACCTTTCAAAATCCTTGTATATGCAAAATGCATATACATGCATCAATTCAATATACATGGTGGACCCTAGCCATTTATCCATTGGATTTGAAAAAACATTCAAATCTGGGCCCACATCTCCTTATGCTTGTTGCATTGCACATACAAGTGCAACATACATACAAGGCGGACTTCAAATTTTATAGAACAAACTGGAATTCAGTTCGGGTCCGGCTTGTATCTCCATCCCTTGTATATCGGCATATACAAGCGCTTTATACAACCCATGGACCTCAAAATTTATTCGATGCATTTCATTCCTCCATCGCATCCGGGTTGTATGTCCTTTTGCTTTCATGTCTCAATGTATAACTGCATATACAATAGCCTCACACATACAAGGTGGATCTCAAAAACTTATCCGTTGCATTTGACTTCTCCTTCGGGTCTGAAATGCATGTTTCTTCATTGTATATCTAAATGTATATTTTGTTTGTATGCCGAATATACAAACACAAACATACAAGCAGGGAATCTATTCAAAATATTCCACATATATTCTTCCCTTGTATATTGAACATGTACAAACCTGT
Organism: Cunninghamia lanceolata; assembly: GCA_027924645.1. Taxonomy (NCBI): domain Eukaryota; kingdom Viridiplantae; phylum Streptophyta; class Pinopsida; order Cupressales; family Cupressaceae; genus Cunninghamia; species Cunninghamia lanceolata. Next base: position 7,030,821 of record BSBN01001222.1, read on the forward strand.
TTGTATAAAACTGCAGCGGGCCCCACGAAATGCACCTCTGCTGCACTGTAGCAAATGTATGCACGCCAACCTTTGTATATTTTTCAATGTACATTTCTTTTGTATGCCGAATATACAAACAAGAATCTTCCACGGAATATACCTGCAATGTATCTTTTCTTTGTGTCTAACCGTTGTATGTCTGAACATACAAACCAAATATACATGCAACCCAATATGTGAGCAGCGAATATTCCTCAAATCTTCAATGTATATTCCGCCCTTGTACATCCTCCTTTTGAACCCAATATGCATTTGGAAATGCATACAACTGTAGAATATCCCTGGGAATCTTTGAAAGATTCCCTCTTGTATATGCATATTCTAAGCCCGATATGCATTCAAAAATGCATATAACTCATTTTTTCAAAGGGCGATGGAGATTTTTCACCTGCCAATACATATTTTTGACCTACACGCATATACAAACCACTTTGCACACACAAAGACACTTGCGCCTTAACTGACTTTAGCATTTTTTAACTATAGAGGCCAAAAATGTTATAATTTTTTTGACTTTTGGGAAAGGGCCTGCATATTTAAATACATGAAACCAGATTGCTCATGCAAATGGTAACAATGCCAACCTATCAAAAGGATCTTTCTGCTCTACATCTGGTAATCTGAAAAACTTAGTCAATTCTATTAACACTTATTTTGAATCCTTAGAGAAATTGGCAGAAACTAAGGTCCGAAAGGAGTTCTTGGGAAAGGGGTTTAGTGAAGTACAAGGGCTAATTGCTAATGATAGAAGAACCTTAGGCATTCACATAAAGAGCCTTGAAAATGCTCTCAAGGATCGTGGGGACATATACAAATTTTGTTTAACTTGGCCCAAAGTGACAGAGGACATCGAGAAGAAAGTGAAAGAACAAGAAGGAAAACTGTCAAGTTTATCTTAGAATTTTGATCCCATTACTACCTCTCTGGTGAATCATGAATGTCAAGCTATTGCTATAATAAATGAAATTAAAGAACTGGTTAAAGAGAAAAAGAACATAATAAATAGAATGGGTGAGCACAGAGGGATAATCACCCCTAAGTTAGAGGCAATGCATGATGCCTTGACAGAGGCACAAAGCACAGTCCCGACTAGTGATCCAACAGACTTAAAGAGGGTAGAAGCATATGCATTTTTGTTAAGTGGACACATCTCCATTTTGGATAGAATGAAGAGGAGTTGGGCCAGAAAAACTGTACAGTTGAAGACAACCTTTTCAGACATACTTAAGTATATGTAAGTATAACATATGATTTGTATATACTTATGCAGCCATATATATAATAGTTTTTGCACAATTTTGTGTGCGGATTCCACCCTTTGCCATTGATTCAAAGGGGGAGTGAAGAGCAGTGAAAAATGAGAAATCCAGCAAAGGGGGAGCTCTGGTAAAATAGTGCAAAGAAACATAGCACAAGCAAAGGGGGAGCCACTGCAACACTTAGCCATTTTTCACTAAGTGTTGCCATCAATGCCAAAGGGGAAGATTGTTGGCAAGAGACACTGTGTGGCTTCATAAGTGTTGTCATTGATGGCAACAAAGTCTATTCTCCACATCCACAATACATAATATGCCTATACCGGAAGTCAGATTGAAGATTGTTTTGGTCCGATGAACAAGAACAAAGTATGTATCAAGGTCTGACAATCAGGTCCGGATCTCTTAGATGGTGTAACTCAGTAAGTTGCAGACTTGGACAAGTCAAGAGGGGTATCATGACTATTGTATTCCAAAGATTTAGTCTCCAGTGATAAAGCATGAAAAAGATATGAGCATATGAGTGTTGGGTTCCAGTCAGGTAGAGCAGATAGAGGAAGAACTAACTGGTAGAGTATTAGATCTCAATCCGGATGTGCAAATGGCATTGATCAAGCAATTTGTGGCATTATACATCATTAGCTGACATGATTAATGACTTCTATGCCTACATTTTTTATGTGCATCACTAATCAAGCATGGATTCAGCCAACAGATCAATAACTTGCAAATATCTCACGTATTCTTGTTGTCGACTAAGAAGTTGTTGGAAATCCTTGATGCAGATATATATATCCAATGGATTCAAGCTTGTAAGGGTGTGGAAGTGAGGATATGAATGATTAAGTGCAAAGAAAAGTAGAGACAAAGTGTAGAGGCAGTAATTCAAGCCCGGAATGTGACAGGAAAGTAATATTGAGCAGAGGAAGAATGAAATGTGCCAGATCAGTATATTGTGCCTAATCAGAACTAAATTCTTGCATGTATAGATGTTGTTCACCAGTTCAAACACCTTGGTATCATCTGTAAGCATTTGTAGACTGTAATTCTCTTGTAGGCAGTGGGCCTCTTGTGATCAGTGTGCTCAGGCAGTGAGCCCTAATTGGCAAGTGCCAAATTTGTACTCCTTATTCTTTTAACAGAGAATACAATCTTGGGTTAGTCACCCCATGGTTTTTCCCTTAACAAGGTTTCCACATAAAAATCCTTGTGTTATGTGTTAATTTCTTTTTAGCTCTTATGATTGCCTTGTTTTAATATCACACTAAATGATAAGACAAGAAAAGAAAGTAAAATTAGAAAAGTTATAAGATAACTAATTCACCCCCCCTTCTCAGTTATCTGCATTGTTTCCAACATGTAAATGCGATAGAAATATCATAGAATTCACTACGTGGAAAGCACGAGTGCTTCCACTAACCAAGCGTTGGATACGATAAACAACCCCATCATCATATTAGGAACTAAGTCCAATTTTTTATTGCTCTCGAAAAGGACACTAGGTCCGCATCAGTATAAATGTTTGTCGTCATCTGCCCGCTAGATGGAAACACTAGAGGAAGGGAAATAATAAATAAGAGAGGAGAAAAAAATTCTCTTAGGGACAATCATGTAGGAGGGTGCCCCCAAGTCACCAACCACAACGCTATGTCCGTAAGACACAACACACAACAATGAAATCAGAGAGAGGCAATATAGAAGAATGATGATTCAAATAGAAGAAGGTCACAACAGAGGCGGTCTCTTGGTATCCCGAACCTTACAAGAGAATCCGAGGTCATCCCAGGAGACCTAAACAACACATAACACATCAAAGGGGAAGCACATTAAGAGAGAGATAAAGGGTTGGAGATACCTGTAAGGTCTTCATATTATATCTTGGAGCTCTTAAACCTCTTGGAGAGGTACTCAATCATGTTTAATGCAAAATTTGAGTGGTTCTTATGAAAGTCTTGTTTGTTATCATATGATGTTTGTTCCTTCAATCCTTGTTTAAATGAGACTTTTTGTTGCTTATGAGGGGAAGAACCACTATTATTTCTGACTATTGATTGTCGTCTTGCTCTTTTCTGATGTTTAGTGAGTTTTTGTTGTTGAATCTTTCTAGGATAGTAATGGGAGTCATCATGTACCATCTTACTCATCTGTATCGGTTGTTGTTCTTTCTTTTTAGATGCATTTTGATTATCTCTCGATCGATATAAGGATAATGGAGTAGGAACCTCAGCATAAATTCCATTTCTTCGTGGACGAGGTGGATTATCCATTTGTTTCTTGTCGACTTCAATCATACCCACGATATTATCATAGTCCAAGTAATCATCCTCATCTACTTACACTAAATCTTGTTCCACCATATTATTTTTGGTATGCTTAGGAAAAGGATTAGTGAAGATTTGTAAATTTTGATTTGGCAAAGCAACCGACTTATTTCCATTATCATTCACACCCGATACCTGGATGACATTTGAATCGATAAGGTCTTGTATCTCATGTTTAAGACACATACATTGTTCAGTGTCATGTCCTTGCATTTGATGATTATGGCAAAAGGCATTAGCATCAAAGTAAGGTCCTTGTTTACTAGGATCAACAAGATTGATCGGGGGAAGCTTTAGAATGCTATTATTCATAGCTTGATTCATGATAGAATGATAGGACTCGGATATCGAAGTAAACTTTCTTGGTTTATATGATGCTTTATTTGGATTATTTATAGCAGACACATTTGTATTTGATCCATTTGAGAGGAACCTCCTGCAGCAATATAATGAAAAATGCATGAAATAACAAAAATAGAAAAACACAGAAGGAATTTATTGATTGTAGGCCACTTCGAGGGGGCAACCTCCTTTGAGAAAGCTTAGTACAATAAACTCGTGCATGCCTTCATTGGCCTCAACACGTACTTATATACTAAGTCTAATCTAAACAACTATTACTCCCCATGAATGTGGGATAATACAGTATACTCACGAGATGACTTACAAAGCATATGCATCCAACAACAATATACTAACAAAGTAAAGAGAAGGGTTAAACATGGGTTCCTAATATCCCCTCCCTCTTAGAAAAGCTTTGTTCTCAAAGCTTAAGATGTGGAAATTGTTGCTGAATCTGAAGGAGTGGTTCCCATGTCGCATCCTTTGGTTGCATTCTATGCTACTAAATTAATACCTCTATGATGGATTGAGAGTGAAGCTGACGAGTGCACCTGTAGAGGATTGCCTCCAACTCCACAATGATGGATCCTTCATTATCCAATTCTGGTAAAATAGTTTGTGCTCTGATGTTGGTGCCAAGGACTTTCTTTAGACAAGAGACATGAAATACTGGATGAACGCGGGAAGGAGGAAGCTCCAATTTATAAGCAACTGATCCAATCTTCTGAAGAACCTTAATGGCCCATAGAACTTTGCAGCCAGCTTATGACGCCCTTTGAGTTTCAGGGAGGATTGCTTGTATGGCTATAGATGAAGAAAAACCATATCACCTACTTGAAAAGTGCGCTCAGAATGGTGCTGATCGGCTTGTTGTTTCATTCAATTTCTTGCCATGTGAAGAATCTAATCTCAGGTTCAGAGAACTATGTCAACTACCTAAACTGGGGAATTGTTGGGGGTGTATGGAAGGAGCACTAGTGGTGCCTGACCATAGACTGCTTCATTTGGAGTCATTTTAGATTGAGTGTGGTAGGAGGTATTGTACCACTATTCAACGAGAGGGAGCCACTTTGCCCACTGATGCTGTTGTTCTAAGGTGAAACAATGAAGATAAGTTTCCAAACATTTGTTGATAACTTTAGTCTAACCATCTATTTGTGGGTGATACCCTGAACTCATCTTCAGTTTGGTACCAGTGTGGCGAAAGAGTTCTATCCAAAAATGACTGGTTAAAGTTGCATCACGATCTGAGACAATGGAAGAAGGGATTCCATGAAGACGGAAGATCTAGTCCATGAAAATCTGTGCGACTGAGGAGGTGGTATAGGGATGGCTGAGGGCACAAAAATGACTATATTTGGAGAGGTGATCAACCACAACCAAGATCACTATCTTCCCTCCAGATTGTTAGAATATAATGAATAACTGATTTATTCACATGTGGTGAATATGTGTCAACTAGAGTTGTGTAGTTATAGATGTGTCACTAATTGATGTAGTTGTGTCATAGTTAGTTTTTGTTAGGTGTCAAACAATTCTAGTTAGCTATCAAATTAGTTAGCAGATTTCTAGGAAGCTGGCAAACTTCCCTAAAATTATAAATGTAATCTTCTTTGTTGAATATAAGAGATTAATTTGTGCAGTTGTAATATTTGTACTGTTGTTCATATTTTTTCTCAGTATTTTAATATGGTATCAGAGCTAGGTAAAAGGAAAGTCTCTCATCCCTAGGTTAGCGTAGAGCTCTACAGTGTCTCTTGATCTAAGCTGTTAGGAGAAAGCAGTTGTGTAGTGGTCTGTTGTTATTAAAAAATAAATTAGTACCCTACGTAGAATCTACTACCATATAGAATCAAAGTATGTGATTTGTTTTGTTCGTTGTTGCAAACAAAAAGAAAGGTGCTACAAACCCCACAAAGAGTGATGCTAGTTCTATTTGAAGGAGCCATTTTTTGGAGTATTCTGAAGCTATGAAGTGTCCACATTGTCCAGAGTCTTGCAGTTGTTTCTTATTTTTTTGTTAATGTGTTTTTTAGTTCCTCTCTTATTTCTATTATTGTGGTGTTATAAAATGGCTCTAGTACATGTTGTGGATAAACTTTCACGAGAAAATTTTCACACATGGAAGGTTAAGATGCAACTCCACTTAATCGAAAAGGATTTGTGGAATATTGTCCAAGGGACTGAGCTGAAGCCTTCTACAAATGCTGGAGAGATAGCTAAGTGGGAAACTAAGGACAACAAAACCAAGTATTTTATTGGTTTGGGTCTATCAGATTCTCAAGTTCATTTAGTAGACCTGTCCAAGACATCAAAAGAAGTATGGGAGGCACTTGGAAATTTGTTTGATCCAAAGACACATAATGCCAAAGTGCTATTGAAGCAAGGACTCTTTGACTTAAAAATGTCACAAGGTGAGAGCATTACTGACCATGTTAACAAGATTAAGTCTTTGATGACACAACTTGCAGGTATTGGAGTGGTTATAGATGAAGATGATGTAAAGGCAATTTTACTCAAAAGCATGACACCAACATTTAGCAATGTGGCATTTACGTTGGGGAATCTACCATCACAATCTCTTAGGAGCATGATTACAACACTTCTTGAAGAAGAAAGGCATTCAAAGAATAGTGGTGAAAGTTTAATGAATAATCCTGTTGCATTATATTCCAAGAGTGGTGGATCAAGTTTTGATGCAAGGAAAAAGACTAGTAAATGCTACTATTGTGGCAAACAAGGACATAATGCTTGGGACTATAGAAAAAGGGCTGCAAATCTACTTAAAAGGAATGCAACCAATGGTGATGAAAAAGCAAACTTCATGAATCAGACTGTTGATGAGGCCAATGAAGAAATTATCCTATTTTAAATTTGTTCACATGATAGATAGTTTGAGATCATCAAAGCACATTGAAAATAGGTTGTCAGAGGAAATATGGGTTCCTCAACATGCCTCCATTTATGGTTTGGGAGGAGTGGTGCATGAGATTTCAAAGGAGCAATGTTGTGCTCATGTAAGAGTTGGAGTTATTTTAAGTTATTCATTAAGAGGGGATGTTAGAATATAATGAATAACTAGTTTATTCACATGTGGTGAATATGTGTCAACTAGAGTTGTGTAGTTATAGATGTGTCAATAGAAATTATAGAGGTGTCACTAATTGTTGTAGTTGTGTCACAGTTAGTTTTAGTTAGGTGTCAAACAATTCTAGTTAGCCGTCAAATTAGTTAGTAGATTTGTAGGAAGCTGGCAAACTTCTCTAAAGTTATAAATGTAATCTTCTTTGTTGAATATAAGAGATTAATTTGTGCAGTTATAATATTTGTACTACTGTTCATATTTTTTCTTAGTATTTTAATATAGATTTAGGGAGCCCCTCAATGAAATCTATAGAAATATCTGTCCAAATCTGTGTAGGGATGGGCAAGGGTTCGAGCAATCCAAGAAGGAGTGTCGTTTCACCCTTGTTGCATTGGCAAGTATCACAGTCAGCCACCATCTGTTGAATTACCCTTTTCATTCCCTTCCAAAAGAAGTTATGCCATGCCCACTCATAAGTTTTGAGGAACCTAGAGTGCCCTGCCAATGGAGAAGCATGGAGTTCATAGAAGACAACTTGTTGAAGATCTATACTCTAGGGAAGCACCAGACGACCCTTGTATCTCACAGAAGCACCATCCCAAGAGTAATGCGGTACAGCAGAAGGGTTATTGGCCAAATGTTGGATGATTGAGATAATGAAGAGTCAGTGACATAGCCCTACTGGACAGATTCCAACCAATTTGGAATAGGCATAGAAATAGCTGAAAGAGAAGCTTGGTCATCAAATGTGTGAGATAGAGTATCCGCCACAATATTGTCCTTACCCTTCTTGTAAGTGATCTCATAGTCATAAACCATGATTTTACTAACCCATTTCTGTTGTACTGGGGAGGAGACCCATTGTTCCAGGAAATATTTCAGACTCTGGTGATCAGTTTTGATGCAGAAATGATTCCCTAATAGGTATGTGTCATGCCCACTTTTTCCATGCAGTTATAACATGCATTACACACGTGTCATGTCCACATGCGTCATGTGATCATTATACGAACTATCAAAAATTTTCCCTTACTACTCTGAAAACCCCCTCGCACACATAGCATGCTCGGCGGTGCACGCTTAAGGCGAAAGTAATACAGTTGATGGCGGCGTACCAAATACATGTGCGCATACCCTAGACAAGGAAACGCCTGGTTCACTGACTTAGGTTAATCTCACGAATTATATTTGAACAAAGTTGTTTTAGGTGATAGATCATTTTTCAACAAAGCACGATCATCTGTTCATTTGCCCTCTCTTCCTTTTCTTGGAATTTAATTTTGCTTGTATTTCTATCACATTCATTTTACCGTTTCTCTGAAATTTAATTTATATATATATATATACCACCATTATCTCAGTTCACTTAACTCTCAATTTCATTAATAAGTTCCTTAACTATAAAGAAAGTATAGAATAATTCATTAAAAACAGAGCAATGAGTTAGTTTTATTTTTTGCAAATATAAACATTGTATTTCTGAATTGCAACTCTGAGTTTAAACATCTATTCAATTTGTATTATACATTATGCATAAATAAATCCCACTTTCCTTGATTTAAGATTTCTATTTCAAGTCAAATGTTTTAAACTACATATAGTTTGCCTTCAAATGAATAGTGAAAAGTGAATAATAAAAGTAAATAGTGAATAGTAAAAGTGAATAGTGAATAGTGAAAAGTGAATAGTAAAAGTGAATAGTGATAGTGAATAGTGAATAGTGAATAGTAAAAGTGCATAGTAAAAGTGAAAAGGTCCCCATCTTAGGATGAGACCCTCAAGGTGGCAGTAATTTCAAAAGCAATACTGCAACCCAAATTTATTTTATTTCATGGTGGGGATATTTTTTAATACTTTTACAAACTTAATTAAAACATCAACTAACTCACAACGTTGCAAGTAGAAGAAGAAGGAACTAGATAATTTTAATATCCTTTAAAAAACAAATTTTCTTTTCCTTTTCTTATTTCTAAATAGTAATACTTAATGAACAAAAAAATTACAACTATCAGCCCAAGAACAGAGAGGATTTCCTCACAACTCCAAAAATAATAATTTATACAACAATAGGGAGATAATTTTCTCCTTTTGGAAAATCGACAAAGAAGGAGCTATTAAAAGATCACGCTCTCCTTAAGACTTAAGGAAAATAAAATATTTTCTAAGATCCAATAATCTTCTCCAAGCTTCACAATAAGCTCCCAAAAAACTTGCATATCACATAAGGGAAGAAGCACCACACAAGCTGCTCTCCTCCCTACCGTAGACCCGTAAGAAGGTCACCCCCGAGCTAAGGAGACCATCCTCATACCCAGGGTAAAATAAACTATACACATCACAACATTGAACAACAACAACAAATCAAATAATACACACACCCTCAAGGTTTGACTCACAATACAAAGACTCAGCTTAGGTGAGTTCAGGGAGGGTAGGGAAGTAGACATCTCTACCTCTAGGTGTCATCCCTTCACATTTTATCACTTTTTATCACAAGGCCTCAAGCCAAATTTATCACAAGGCCTCAAGCCAAAAATTTATCACAAGGCCTCAAGCCTTCCAATGAATCAATTACTAGGGATATCCCAATAGGCTCTCAAAGCCATAAAGCCCTCTAGGCTCAAAAGTACTAACATGCCCTCAAGGCATTTACAACAAGAACCAAGTGGTGCAGGAGCACCTACCTGACAGCTGGCCTCCATGAGGCAGTTAGTTTGTTATAGGTCTGGTTAATGTTTCCAAGAAGGTCTTATAAGACCAATGCATGTAATAAGGTCCAAGTTGACCGTGCTTTTCTATTTTTAGGTAGTTTGTTATGATAGCTAATGACAACTGTATAGTTTGTTAGTTCGGTTGGATATCCTCCCAGCCGCTTGGAAGCTCCCAGCCGCTGGGAATCGAGTGGTAGTACTCGCAAGCAGTTCCTATTTATGCAGTAGGATCGGTTGGTTTTAGATATAGATACAGATTGAGAGATACATATTGAGGAGCTAGGTTGCAGAGAGTGAGACAGAGAGAGAGACTAAGTATTGTACTTGCATCTTTTGAAATCAATAAAGAGATCCTGTTTGTTTGAATTCCATTGTGTAATCAAATTGCTGTTCTGGTGGTTGCATGGATTCACTGATCCATTCCACCAGTTGATTCATCAAATCGGTGGAATGGCTATGTACAATAGTTTAGGTTTTAGTTTGCATTTTCTATTTGTTCGCATGTATGTTTGCAGGATCGCAGTCGAGAGGTGTTGAGAACCCTAGCATGGGTATGTGCTAGGTCGTGCTGGTTGTTAGAGTCTGGAAAGTTGTCCAGGAAGTGGATCGGGACACCTCAAGAGGTTCGGTGGATCGAAATTCGCTAAGGTTGGAAAATTCATCGCAAGTGCATCATCAGGATATTTCTATGTATATCCTGCAGTTACTTCGGGTGTCATCCGAGTAGATGGAGGTGAGCATGATGCAGTAGATTGCATAAGGTGAATGTGCATTGGGGTGATCATCGCAAGGTGTTGCCGAGGAGGAGCGTATCGGCATAAGGTAGAAGATCGGGTTGATAAAATCATCGCGGGCCGATAATGTTAAGTTTGGCCGACAGCAGGATATTGAAGGAACTGCATATGACATCATCATCATCAGGACATTCCGAAGTATCACCTGATAAAGGTTTATCCTGCTGACCCTAAGTGTTTTGGTATCGGCATAAGGCATTGAGAAGTTAAGTGGATCGGGGTGACGTAAGCATCAAAGGAAAGGTGCTTGAAGTTGTCGTCATCAGGATATATGGAGGGAACCGGATATTTTATATCCTGCTGATGAACATGATGTTGAACATCATGATGCTGCAGAAAGCGTTTGGTGGTAAGATAAATAGTGAACATCAGGAGGATTTTTGCACTTGCCGAATGTGATGATGCTGCTGATAGCCGAATATGATGATGCTGCTGACAGGCGAGAGGGCGAAGGTTTGTCTGCAGGAGGATATCAGTTGGCAAGAGAAAATATGATGATGCTAACTATGTTAATAGAAAATATGATGATGATGATGGGTTATAGACATACATGCTGTATGTCAAGGTTTTAGTGTGGATGCCTCTGCATCATAGTAGTATCAGAGCTCAGCAAAAGGTCTGGGCTGTTGTGTGTTGATTCTGTCACTGAAAAGACAAAGGTAGAGGAGTGAGAGGTTGACAAAATGCCTCCGAAAGGTAATGGTACTGCAAGGGAATTGCAGGAGATGAAGGAAAAACATGCCAGAGAGATGAGGAAGATGAAGGAGCTTGCTGAAGCACTTCAAGCCAGGCTTGTAGCCCTGGAGAAGAACAAAAAGAGGGAAGTGGAAGACAGTGAGTCTGAACAAGATGAAGATACTGTTGAAGAGTATGAAGAGGTAGCTGAAGAACTGGATGCTGAAGACCAGAAAGTTGCAAAACTGTTAAAGGCAGTACAGAGTGATAAACCTAAGGTAAAGGTTGATGTTTCCAAGTATAATGGAAGTTTGAATGAAGATGAGTTACTGGATTGGATTGCTGCACTTGATAATCACTTTGAATGTGAAGATGTTGCTGAGGATCAAAAGGTAAAGATAGCAAAGACCAAGTTAGGAGGTCATGCTTTGGTATGGTGGGATTATGTACAATCCGAGAGAAGGAAACAAGGGAAGTCAAAGATCACTTCATGGGATAAGATGGTAGCAAGGATCAAAGGTAAATTCTTGCCTAAGGATTATGAGATTCAGATGTTTAAGAAGCTGCAATTTTTAAGGCAGAAGGAAATGGATGTGAAGGCATATACTGAGGAGTTTTATAAGTTGAGTATGAGATCTGGTCATCATGAGAATGAGGTAGAAAAGGTATCTATGTACTTAGCTGGTTTGAGATTGAACATACAGGATGAGTTAGTTTTAGCTAACCCTAAGAATGTGGAAGATTGTTACCAAATGGCAATCAGGATTGAAGAAAAGATGAATAGGAGACAAGATAAGTCCATGAGAGGAAGAGGCAGCAATATGAGGGGAAGAGGATTAGCCCCTACAACAAGGCAAACCAATGAGGGTCAAGAAGACACTGGTAAAGGACAAGGACAGTCTGATTTCAGAGGTGGATGGAAAGGTAATAGAGGCAGATTTGGAGGTGGTAGAGGTTCTACTACATTTTCAGGAAAGTGTTACACCTGTGGTGAGTTTGGTCATCCATTTTTCAAATGTCCAGAAAGCAAAGGTTCATCATCCCGAAATGATAGAACGAATGACAAGAGAGTACAACTTGTGCAAGAAGAGAAAGTAGAGCAAAGAGTGCAAAGTTTAAACACTTATCAAGATAGAGTTCCTGACAATTATGGGTATTCTGAGGAGGGAGAAGCATTGATGCTGAGGAGAACTAGTTTGCAGGCATCAAAGGATATGATGCAAAGAAGAGCTCTTTTCAAGACCACATGCAAGAGCAAAGGTAAAGTATGTAAGGTTGTCATTGATACTGGTTCAACAGACAACATGGTATCTCAGGAAATGGTGGATAAACTGAATTTGGAAAGGATTCCACACCAACACCCTTACAAGGCATCTTGGGTGAGTGATAGTCAATCACTTTTTGTCTATGAACAGACATATGTGGATTTTCAGATTGGAGCATATCATGATAGAGTTTTGTGTGACATTTTGCCCATGGAATGTTGTCACCTACTGTTGGGTAGGCCATGGCAATTTGATAGGAGGGTACTGTATGATGGGTATGCTAATACCTACACCATCAAGAAAGATGGGAAAACTATTATGTTGATGCCATTGCAGGACGATGCTGCAGCACAGGGGGCAGCCAAAATCATTTTAGTGGGAAAGAAGGAATTTGTGCAGAAGCCTATAGGAGAAGGCATAAAGGTAGTTGAGGACATTGCAGGGAAAGGAGTTGTTAAGGACAACAGGTTGAAGAAAGTTTTAGTTTTGACTGACAGAGGTCAGCAGCAGGTTCAGCAACAGGTTTGCAAACAGCAACCAGTTGAGAGGAATGACAAGGATGTTGTCATAGTTGGGACTATTGTTTGTCCTATAAAGGTTGAAAGAAAGACAGAATTGAACATTGCAGAAGTTCAAGAGGCAATTCCTAAGGTTATTCAACCAGGTATTCAGACAGAGGTTCTGGTAAGACAACCTGACAAATACAAGGTATGTGTGAGAAGGGCCTACATTGACAGGCATGAGGATTTACTTGCAAGAAAACAAGTTATAGTTCAGAAATCTTGGAGCAGCCAAGAGACAGCAGAGGATAAAGCTGGAACAGGTCAGAACACTGACATGGCAAAGTGTAAAGGTGGAATTCTTCCACAACCTAACTCATGGGACATGAGTTCTTTTCTGTTGGGGAGTATGGTGCAGGAGCACCTACCTGACAGCTGGCCTCCATGAGGTAGTTAGTTTGTTATAGGTCTGGTTAATGTTTCCAAGAAGGTCTTATAAGACCAATGCATGTAATAAGGTCCAAGTTGACCATGCTTTTCTATTTTTAGGTAGTTTGTTATGACAGCTAATGACAGCTGTATAGTTTGTTAGTTTGGTTGGATATCCTCCCAGCCACTTGGAAGCTCCCAGCCGCTGGGAATCAAGTGGTAGTACTCGCAAGCAGTTCCTATTTATGCAGTAGGATCGGTTGGTTTTAGATATAGATATAGATTGAGAGATACATATTGAGGAGCTAGGTTGCAGAGAGTGAGACAGAGAGAGAGAGAGACTGAGTATTGTACTTGCATCTTTTGAAATCAATAAAGAGATCCTATTTGTTTGAATTCCATTGTGTAATCGAATTGCTGTTCTGGTGGTTGCATGGATTCACTGATCCATTCCACCGGTTGATTCATCAAATCAGTGGAATGGCTATGTACAATAGTTTAGGTTTTAGTTTGCATTTTCTATTTGTTCGCATGTATGTTTGCAGGATCGCAGTCGAGAGGTGTTGAGAACCCTAGCATGGGTATGTGCTAGGTCGTGCTGGTTGTTAGAGTCTGGAAAGTTGTCCAAGAAGCGGATTGGGTCACCTCAGGAGGTTCGGCGGATCGAAATTCGCTAAGGTTGGAAAATTCATCGCAAGTGCATCATTAGGATATTTCTGTGTATATCCTGCAGTTACTTCAGGTGTCATCCGAGTAGATGGAGGTGAGCATGATGCAGTAGATTGCATAAGGTGAATGTGCATTGGGGTGATCATCGCAAGGTGTTGCCGAGGAGGAGCGTATCGGCATAAGGTAGAAGATCGGGTTGATAAAATCATCACAGGCCGATAATGTTAAGTTTGGCCGACAGCAGGATATTGAAGGAACTGCATATGACGTCATCGTCATCAGGATAATCGTCATCAGGACATTCCGAAGTATCACCCGATAAAGGTTTATCCTGCTGACCCTAAGTGTTTTGGTATCGGCATAAGGCATTGAGAAGTTAAGTGGATCGGGGTGATGTAAGCATCGAAGGAAAGGTGCTTGAAGTTGTCGTCATCAGGATATATGGAGGGAACCAGATATTTTATATCCTGCTGATGAACATGATGTTGAACATCATGATGCTGCAGAAAGCGTTTGGCGGTAAGATGAACAGTGAACATCAGGAGGATGTTTGCGCTTGCCGGATGTGATGATGCTGCTGATAGCCGAATATGATGATGCTGCTAACAGGCGAGAGGGCGAAGGTTTGTCTGCAGGAGGATATCGGTCGGCAAGAGAAAATATGATGATGCTGACTATGTTAACAGAAAATATGATGATGATGATGGGTTATAGACATACATGCTGTATGTCAAGGTTTTAGTGTGGATGCCTCTGCATCACCAAGATGACACCTGAGGAGGGCCACACCTTCCCTTCCCTATACAAGATGAGCATTGCCTTCCAACTGCAAGGAGCTCTTTCTACACCCAGCATAAAACCCCAAAACAATAACAGAATACTCATAGAAGACATTTGCAAACTCATTCAACAAGCAAGAAACAAACATACATATAAAACAACAGATACACAAGAGAGTAGACTTGATTCACCAACCTTCCAAAGCCCAATTATGGAATGAAAGTTGATGAAGAGCTCCACTCTAGCCTCCTTCTCCAAAATTCACCTTCTTTCCTCAATAATCCAACCCCAAAAATAATCTCTCTATGATCACAAGCTAGGGATAATGAATGGAGGATATATGATGGCTAGAATAATTTTGACATTATGAGGCTATGAAGAGAAGAATAGAGAAAGAATTGGGCATTATGAGGACGCGAGAAGAAGATTTCCTAGAGGAAATTAGGCGTGATAAGAATGCAAGAATGAAATCCCCCTGCAAGAATGAAGTCCTGTCCTGCAAGAATGAAGTTCCCTGCAAGAATGAAGTTCCCTTGCAAAAAATGAAGTTCCCCTGCAAAATTCAGTCTCCCTAATTGCTTAGAGAAGGGTCTTATTTATAGATTTTCTGAGAAGGGAATGGAAGGTGAGGATCAAGAGTTAAGATCAAGGGCTCACATTATCTGTGAATTTTAAATTCATAGTGGATGAATTAAAAATTCATTGTTTTAAGATTGTAATATTTAAATAACCCCACTATCCCAAATGGAATTAATAAAATATCCCCACTATCCCAAGTGGAATAATAAAATAAACCCACTTATTATCTATTATCCCTAATGGACTTAAAACAATTAACCCCACTCAAGAGGTCCCCTATTATAGCCCACATGTAGAAATAAAATACAATAAGTAAACTAAAATAAGAGAGAGTGGGTGACACACCACCCTCATTAAGAGGAACCCCACCAAAAGAGAGGCACAAGGAGACAAGCACTCCATTATTAAGGGATCATGGAGTTGCTCCTGTTGCAAGTATGAGGTGAGCCAGTGTTGTCATTGATGTCAACATACTCATATTGCATTGATAAGAAGGATTTGATGAGCTGTGTGCTGAGGATATTGAGAAAATTAGCCTCAGTCAGGAACAGTGAAGAACAATGATGAGAAGAAGGCAAATGTACTGTATAGGATGAGAACCGGAGGATGCGGATTAAAGGGTTAGTAGATATGAGTCTTGAGATGCTTCAGTTAAGATTTCAGAGGTCCGCATGAAGATCTGAAGGAGTTGTGGCTGTCGGTATAGAACCGGTTCTGGCAAGTATCCAGAGGTGACAGAGGATCACAAAAAGGTCCGGTGAGGTCCGGAATTGTATTATCCTAATCTGCGGATTGGAAGGAGTGTTTTGGATGTCCTTGTGATGTGTCATCCTGATTTGTGTATGATCTGGAGGTCTGGAAGTACCTCTTGCATTATGACAGTGGCGACAGACTGTGTTCTTGAAGTTCTAGATGAGGAAGACAAGAGATTCCAGTAAGTAGAGGAAGTGCAGATGTATCCGGTCATTCAGACAGGCTTGTGAAGGTTCTTGGATCATGTTTAGGTTGTGTTGTTGGTCCGCATTGATGGTAGAGCCCGGAATTGAAGTTATTCTTCCGGATGAAGTTCTTGCTCTGTTTAGCCGACCGGATGAGTTGTTCATCCTGCGAATGTTCTTGTGGTGGCCGACCGGATGTGTTATTCATCTTGCGGATACTCTTATGGTTGCTTGCCGACTTAGATGTTTGTTCCTAAGTCGATGTCTTGTATAAATAACAGTTTGTGAGTTTATTTCAAAGTGTGGTTTTTGTGGATGAGTGTGGCATAGTGAAGGGAAGTGCGAAAGGCAGAGCAGAAGTTTTGGGCTTAATTGGAACTAATCCAGACATGGTAGAGATGTCATTCTCCAGTTCAAGACTGTGATTTTTATCACTTTGTAGACAGTGTGTCTCCTTGTAGGCAGTGGGCCTCTTTGTGAGCAGTGTGCTCGGGCAGTAAGCCCTAATTGGCATGTGCCATTCATTTTTCTTTATTCTTCTAACAGAGAATAATTCTTGGGTTAATCACCCCGTGGTTTTTCCCTTAACCGGGTTTTCCACGTCAAAATCTTGGTGTTCAATGTGTTGATGCTTATCTGCTCTTGTGTTTATGTATCATGCTTTCATGGATGATTAATTGATATGCTGCTAACTAACAACAAGAATCAAGTGTTTAAAAGAAGAAGAAGTTTTATACAACTGATTCACCCCCCCCTCTCAGTTGTATGCCCTAGATCCAACAATTGGTATCAGAGCTAAGTTCCTCTGATAGGAGCTTAACCGCTTGAGGAGATCCAGGATGTCGTCATACAAGAAGGATAGTCCGAAGTTCGATGGAACCAACTTCACTCTCTGGAAAGGTCGCATGAAGTGTCACTTGGAATGTATGGGAAAAGCATACTTGGCTATGGTTTCAAAACCATATGTACCTCCACAAGGTGGTCCGACAACTCTGAATGAAATCACAGAAGCTAAAAACAATCTGCGGACCAAGGAAGCTCTTCTAAGCGCATTGAATGACTCAGATCTCTCGAATGTTATTGACCTACCAACTGCATATGAGATCCTGACTAAACTGGAACTTCTGTATGAAGGAGATGAGTTTGTCAAAAGTGCAAGGTTGCAAAGTCTGAAAGGGAAATTTGAAAGATTAAAAATGAGAGATGATGAAAACATCACTACCTTTATGCCAAGAGTGAATGAGCTGGTATGTGGAATTAGAAATGCTGGTGGAACTTTAGATGAAAATGAGATTGTCTGCAAGATCCTAAGGTCCCTTCCTGCTGCCTACAAAATCAAGGTTGCTGCCATTGATGAATTCAGAGCCCACACAACTGTCACAAGAGAACAACTGGCTGGCAAACTAGCTGCATTTGAAATGACCGAGTTTGGAGATGATCCTCCCAAGACTGAATCTGCCTTCAAAGCCAGTGCCTATGTGAAAGGCAAGCAGAGATTTGATCCGGGAGAAAACTCATCAAGGAAGATGTCATGGTATGATCAAGCAAGAAGAGACATGGAAGAAGAAGAAGCAGAAACAGCTCAACTTGAAGCCCTCATTGCAAAGAGACTACCAAGAGGATCTGGTAAGTATGAAGGAAAACTACCCTTTAAGTGTTTCAACTGCAATAAGATTGGTCATTTTGCTTCAAGATGTCCGGAAAGATCTGCAAGGTCTAATAATAACAGACAAAGGTTTCAAAAGAATTGCTATTATGTTCATGAAGAAGATGACAATGAAGGAGTAACAGATGATGAATCAGAACTAGGAAGCAAATCCGGAAATGAGTGGGTGTTTATTGCCATCAAGGAAGAAGATTCAATACTCTCTGAATCTGTCAATCACAAAGTTGTTGAAAAAGCTTTGGCTGCTCAAGTGGAAGAAAAGGATGATTGGGTTATTGACAGTGGATGTTCTCACCATATGACTGGTGACAAGAATAAGTTCTTAGATTTGGAAAGATATGAAGGAGGAATGGTAAAGTTTGGTGACAATTCTGCTGGCAGAATCAGAGGTAGGGGAACTATTTCCTTTGATGGTAAGAGCAAAACAGGTAATGTACTGTATGTTGAAGGATTGAAGCACAATCTTCTCAGTGTTGGTCAGTTAGTGGACAAAGGCTATGATCTCCGGTTCAAGAATGGAAAATGCAGAATTTTTACAAGCTCCGGAACTGAAATTGCATCCGGTACTCAGACAAAAGGTAATATCTTTCATCTGGTTGGTTCAAATAAAAGTTGTTTGTTTGTTCAAATTGATCAGAGTTGGTTATGGCATAGAAGAATGTGTCATGTAAATTTTGATAACATCATCAAGATAAGCAATACTCAGGCTATGAGAGATCTTCCAAAATTGATGAAACCTACAAATAGTGTGTGTAAAGAATGTCAGTTAGGTAAACAAAGCAGAGTCTCTTTCAAAAGCAAAGATCAGTCTTCTACCGGATTGTTGGAATTAGTACATACTGATCTATGTGGTCCGACAAGAATCAAGAGTCTGCAAGGTGATAGATATTTCATGTTGTTAATTGATGATCATTCCCGGATGATGTGGGTTACCTTTCTAAAAGAAAAATCAGAAGCTTTTGAGAAGTTCAAAATCTTCAAAGCTATGGTGGAGAATCAAACCGGATTGAAACTAAAGTGTCTAAGGTCTGATAGAGGTGGTGAATTTACATCTGGTGAATTCATTGACTTTTGTGAGAAACAGGGTATAAGGAGACAGTTGTCTGCTCCTAAGACTCCACAGCAGAATGGAGTAGTTGAGAGAAAGAACCGGACCATCCAGGAAGCTGCTAGGACAATGATGTTGGAAGCAAATGTTCCTCAAATGTTTTGGAAAGAAGCTATCAGCACCGCAGTCTACACTCTAAATCGAGTTCAAATCAGAAACAACACCGGTAAGACCCCCTATGAACTTTGGTTTGGCATCACTCCTACTGTGAAATATTTCAGAGTATTTGGTAGCAAGTGTTATATTAAAAGAGATGAAGATCTAGGAAAGTTTGATGCTAGAAGTGATGAGGGAATTTTCTTGGGCTACTCCACTCAAAGCAAAGCATACCGGTGTTACAATAAGAGATTGAGGAAGATGATAGAAAGCACCAATGTGAAAGTTGATGAAGGAATTGAGAAACCTTCAAGATTTTATGAGCTTGATGAAGATGACCAAGACAGTGTTCAAGGAACTCAATCCTCTCCGGTGAGACAGAGTCAGCCTGATCTGGTAAATCAGGAAGAAGAGATAGGTTTGAATGAGCCTGATCAAGAAACAGCAGTGCTGGATACTCCCAAAATTCCAAGGTATGTAAGACTGAACCAGTCTGAAGATCAGATCATAGGTGACAGAAGCAAAGGTGTACAAACTAGAAGGAATATTGCTCAAAATTAGGATGAATGCTGTCTGATTTCAAAGATTGAACCTAAAACAATAAATGAAGCCTGCAATGATGAAAACTGGACCAAAGCAATGGAAGATGAATTGATGCAAATTGAGAAAAATCATACTTGGGATCTTATTCCCAGACCTAGAGACAGGAATGTAATTGGAACCAAGTGGGTCTTCCGGAACAAACTAAATGAAGCTGGTGAAGTAATCAGAAACAAAGCTAGATTGGTCTGCAAAGGCTACTCTCAAATAGAAGGAATTGACTTTGAAGAGACTTTTGCTCCGGTGGCAAGAATTGAAGCAGTCAGATTACTTCTTGCATTTGCTGCCTTCAAAGACTTCAAGGTATATCAGATGGATGTCAAGTCTGCCTTCCTAAATGGTGATCTGGAAGAAGAAGTCTACATTGAACAACCGGATGGATTTCAATTGTCTGATAATGATGATATGGTCTGCAAGTTGAAGAAAGCTTTGTATGGATTGAAGCAAGCCCCAAGAGCATGGTATGAAAGGTTGGATAAGCATCTTGTGCAGATTGGATTCAACAAAGGTACTGCTGACAGTAACTTATATTTCAAAATTGATCATGAAAACATTTTGATTGTTGAAGTGTTTGTGGATGATATCATTTTTGGAGGAAGAGATAGTATGTGCAAAACTTTTGCAAATCAGATGAAAAGTGAGTTTGAAATGTCTATGCTTGGTGAAATGAATTTCTTCTTGGGTCTGCAAATTGCTCAAACAAAAGAAGGGATCTTCATTTCTCAGACCAAATATGTGAAAGAATTGTTAAGGAAATTTGGTATGGAAGACTCAAAGCCAATGAACACTCCTATGGCAACCGGATGTAAGTTAAGCAAAGATGATGATTCTCCAAAGGCAGATCAGACAAAGTATAGATCAATGATTGGTGGATTGTTGTATCTCACTCAAACTAGACTAGATATAATGCAGGCTGTTGGTCTTGTGGCAAGATTCCAGGTTGATCCTAGAGAATCTCATGTTATGGCAATCAAAAGAATTTTTAGGTACTTGAAAGGAACAGTTGAGTATGGTCTATGGTACCCTAGAGATCCGGATTTCTCTCTTCATGCTTACACAGATGCAGATTGGGCAGGAGATGTGGATGACCGGAAAAGCACTAGTGGTGGAGCATTCTTTTTGGGAAAGAGATTGGTTTCTTGGCTAAGCAAGAAACAAGATGCAATATCTATGTCTACAACTGAAGCAGAATACATTGCAGCAGCAGGTAGTTGCACTCAAATATTATGGATGAAGCAGATGCTAAGAGACATCAAAGTTGAATATGAGGAGCCTATCACAATTTTCTGTGATAATTCAAGTGCAATTAATATTTCCAAGAATCCGGTATTGCATTCTAAGACTAAGCACATATCTATCAAATTTCACTTTTTGAGAGAACAAGTAAACAAGGAAGAAGTCAGATTGGAGTATGTTCCCTCCAAGGATTAGATTGCAGATATCTTTACAAAACCTCTTCCCAAGGACTCTTTTGAATATCTCCAGGAGAAGTTAGGGGTCATGGCCCCTCCGGTGATGAACTAAGATGCACTGATGTGCATCAGTCCGGTGGCAATCACAGTCATATCTTGTGATCCGGACTGATGGGGAGCTGCAACTAAGGGGGAGCAGCTGGTATGATTCTGATGTATGAGAATTGCAAGTATGAGCCCTTTGCCATTGATGTCAAAGGGGGAGAGAAGACATGTGAAAAACAAGTGGTTGATGATCAAAGGGGGAGCAGTAAAGGAAGAGAAGACATGTGAAAAGTTGAAGTTCTTGTCTTAATGGTTTTTCACATCATATGTTGCCATCAATGACAAAGGGGGAGATTGTTGCAAGTATGAGGTGAGGCAGTGTTGTCATTGATGTCAACATACTCATATTGCATTGATAAGAAGGATTTGATGAGCTGTGTGCTGAGGATATTGAGAAAATTAGCCTCAGTCAGGAACAGTGAAGAACAGTGATGAGAAGAAGGCAAATGTACTGTATAGGATGAGAACCGGAGGATGCGGATTAAAGGGTTAGTAGATATGAGTCTTGAGATGCTTCAGTTAAGATTTCAGAGGTCCGCATGAAGATCTGAAGGAGTTGTGGCTGTCGGTATAGAACCGGTTCCGGCAAGTATCCAGAGGTGACAGAGGATCACAAAAAGGTCCGGTGAGGTCTGGAATTGTATTATCCTAATCTGCGGATTGGAAGGAGTGTTTCGGATGTCCTTGTGATGTGTCATCCTGATTTGTGTATGATCTGGAGGTCCGGAAGTACCTCTTGCATTATGACAGTGGCGACAGACTGTGTTCTTGAAGTTCCGGATGAGGAAGACAAGAGATTCTAGTAAGTAGAGGAAGTGCGGATGTATCCGGTCATTCAGACAGGCTTGTGAAGGTTCTTGGATCATGTTTAGGTTGTGTTGTTGGTCCGCATTGATGGTAGAGCCCGGAATTGAAGTTATTCTTCCGGATGAAGTTCTTGCTCTGTTTAGCCGACCGAATGAGTTGTTCATCCTGTGAATGTTCTTGTGGTGGCCGACCGGATGTGTTATTCATCTTGCGGATACTCTTATGGTTGCTTGCCAACTTAGATGTTTGTTCCTAAGTCGATGTCTTGTATAAATAACGGTTTGTGAGTTTATTTCAAAGTGTGGTTTTTGTGGATGAGTGTGGCATAGTGAAGGGAAGTGCAAAAGGTAGAGCAGAAGTTTTGGGCTTAATTGGAACTGATCTGGACATGGTAGAGATGTCATTCTCCAGTTCAAGACTGTGATTTTTATCACTTTGTAGACAGTGTGTCTCCTTGTAGGCAGTGGGCCTCTTTGTGAGCAGTGTGCTCGGGCAGTGAGCCCTAATTGGCATGTGCCATTCATTTTTCTTTATTCTATTAACAGAGAATAATTCTTGGGTTAATCACCCCGTGGTTTTTCCCTTAACCGGGTTTTCCACGTCAAAATCTTGGTGTTCAATGTGTTGATGCTTATCTGCTCTTGTGTTTATGTATCATGCTTTCATGGATGATTAATTGATATGCTACTAACTAACAACAAGAATCAAGTGTTTAAAAGAAGAAGAAGTTTTATACAACTGATTCACCCCCCCCCTCTCAGTTGTATGCCCTAGATCCAACAGCTCCATGACTTGGAAGTGGGCATGAGTGTGGATTCCACCCATCCCATTGTCCCCATGCTTCCAAATTCGTCACTTAACTTCACCCTAAAGTTGAAGTGACCATATGGAGGTTAACCCAAGGTTATCCTAGTCAAAAAGGTCCCTAGACCCATGGGGTATAACCTAGGGTTGTATTAAACCTAGTTAGGACTCCCAGAGGCAAGTAAAAACACAAGAAGAGGGTCAAAAAGAAATAAAGTTAAAACAAGATTCTAAACAACATTTCTTACAACACTTATCACAATATAATTAATTCAAAAGATAGAACTATTTCCCTTAACCTCATGCAACATTACAACAATACAACATTACAACAATTTACCAAACACAAGGTTGATCTTAGTTCCTCATGGAACTAGATCAGCTCACAAGGGATACAACATAGGGTGTGGAATGATCTCCTATATTTGTGGTTTTGTTAGAAACACCTGCACACTCAATTTCAAAGTTAATTCCACGTATAAATATCATAGCCGAAGCAAATTTAATACATGCATTTCTAAAGCATTCCACAGTTCTTATAAACATAATGAAATCACATGACAATTTTCTATCTAACATCACCCAATTAGTTTTCCTTTAACATAATAAGATTTTAATAGTTTAAAAATCTGGGAACAACAGTCCCATAAATATAAAAATACCAACAACAGTAAACTAAATAGTCACATGTACAGAAATTAAAAAGTGTAGGCCTTATAGTATGGCCGCCACTTCTATACTGCATGCAAAATAGCCATCATTTCCTTCTCATATGTAAAGAGTACTAAATTCTTACCTGAAAGGGCTTTGCTGGTGAACGCAATGGGATGTTCATCTTGAAGGAGAACAGCACCAAGTCCATTGTCGCAAGCATCACTCTCAATAGTGAAGGTCTTGGAAAAATATGGCATAGCTAGAACAGGTGTAGTACACATAGCTTGTTTCAGTTTTTCAAATGCACACTCAGCACCATGTGTCCATGTAAAAGCATCCTTTTTCAACAGACCTATTAAAGGAGCTGCAATCTTCCTGTAATCCTTGACAAACTTGCGGTAGTAGCCAGTCAATCCCAAAAAACCACGGAGGATTTTGAGTGTCTGAGGATAAGGCCAATTTTTGATGGCATCTATTTTGGCAGGATCCAATTGAACCCCTTGGGCTGAAACAATATGCCCGAGATACTCCACTTCCTCCTGCCCAAAAACACATTTAGACTATATTGCACAAAGATGATGATTAGAGAGAAGTTGTAGTACAAGATCCAGATGCTGGAAATGCTCAGCCCATGTTTTACTATAGATGAGGATATCATCAAAGAAGACCAGAATAAATTTCCGCAAGTAGGGCTGGAATATTTTTTTCATCAATGCCTAGAATGTGGAAGGAGCATTAGTGAGGCCAAACGACATGACCAAAAACTCATAGTGGCCATCATGCATGCAGAAAGCTGTTTTAGGGATATCATCCTCATGAACCTGAATTTGGTGATACCCAGAACGAAGATCCAACTTGGAGAAAAAATGAGCACCATGAAGCTCATCGACAATAGGAATCAGAAACTTATCCTTGATTGTGATGTGATTAAGTGCTTAGAAGTCAATGCAGAGGCGCCATGACCCATCTTTTTTTTAGACAAGAAGAACTGGTGAAGAAAAGGAACTGGTATTAGGGCGAATAATACCTTGCTTTAGTAAGTCTCGAACGAGCATCTCAATCTCTATCTTTTGGTGAAATGGGTAGCGGTAGGGCCTGATGTTGGGAGGAATGCTTCCAGGAAGGAACTGAATATGATGGTCCTCTAGTCATGAAGGTGGCAATCCCACTGGTTCAGCAAAGACACATGCATATCTATCCAAAATTTGGTGTAGATCCAAAGGAGTAGTGGAGACTGTTGATGGTTGCATCTAAATGGAATGAAGCTAAGCAATGACACCATGTGAATTCTTCTTAAGGAGATTTTCTATGCAATGTGAACTGATGATGCTGAGAGACCCTGGTTGTAAGCCCTTCAACGTGTGTTTTTACCCATTGTCTGAAAATTGCATCCAAAGTTTAGCAAAATCCCATAAGATGGGTCCAAGTGTGCATAACCATTGAGCGCCCAAAACCACATCACATCCACCTAAGGGCAAGGCAAACATGTCGGAGTGCAGGTTATAATCTCCAATAAAGATACGCACATTGCGACACTTCCCTTTGCAAGGTAATGTGCCCCCATTGGCAATCATGACTTCAAAGCTGGAGCAAGGATGGACATAACAATCAGCCTGTTTGGCGATCCGAGGGTCAATGAAGTTATGAGTGCTACCAGAATCAATGAGTATTGTAAGAGGGAGCTTCTTGAAGTAACCCTTGACCCCTATGGTTTGTGGGGTGGTGACTCCTGCTAAAGCATGGAGAGAGATCTCTGGGTGGTCTTCCTGAGGAGGGTCAACAAGTGGATGTTGAATGTCGACCTGATCATCTACTGTATCCTGAGCATCTTCATAAACTTTAGTTGTAGGTAGAGAATCAACATCCAAGAGATAGAGCTTTTTGTCAACACATCTATGTCCCCGAGTGAATTTCTCATCACAATTATAACAAAGCCCTTTTTCTCTATGTGCCCACATCTCTACTTCAGACAAATGCTTGATAGGAGTAGTTCTTGGAGCTGGCGTGATTGCAGGTCTTTGGGAAACCATATTTCTGAATGGAAAAAAAGTGGATTTGGAGTGCTATTGAGTTGTGATATTGTCCTCCACCAACTTAGCCAACCCTAGGGCTTCCATCATTGTACTGGGATGGAACATTTTAACCTCAGATCGGATTGCATCCTTCAGACCACTAACAAAACAACTCCTAAAGAAATCATCAGACAATCCCTTTGTGTGATTGGCCAGTTTCTCAAATGTTGTCTGATATTCTCTCACAATGCCAGTTTTGTAAAGTTTAGTGAGTGCTCCTGTGAAATCATCAAAAGCACTAGGGCCAAATTGTTGCAAAATGAGTTTGCAAAAATTTGTCCATTTTGGCTCTTCATGAGCCTTAATGTACCAACGGAACCATTGAAAGGCTTCATGTTCCAAATGAATGGGACTTTGTTGACATCAAAAGTATTATGCAAACTGAAATATTGTTCTGCCCAGTATATCCATCCAATCGGATCATCACCATTGAAGCGAGGAAAATCAAGCTTTGGGCCATGAAAATTGTTGGAAGAAGAGAACCCAGTGTCTACAGAAGACTCTGGCTGCCATCTATTGTTCATGGCTGAATGCTGAAGATTGAGGCCAAGAATTTTTTCATCCAGATCTTGGAGTTTGGTCTTGAGGGCTGCAAGTTCATCCTCCATGTTTTTTGCTCCTGCGCGGGTGACAACCATAACCAGGAACTTTTTTTTTTTGGAATGGGTAGGAAAACAAAAACCTAAACTTTTTTAGTAAAGGAAAATTTGGATTTGGGAAAACCTCTAATGGGTAATTAGGGTTTGACTAGGTTTTGGACACTTTCTGAGGTACAAGGAAGCAGAAAATGGGGATTTCAGAAGTGGGGTGAAAGAATGGAAAAATTTGTCCAAGAGGGACAAAGGAGCAGAAATAGGAAATGAACACTGTGGCAAAATTTGAAGGCGATTGGGTGAGAATCGGAGTAATGGCAAACCCTAAAAATAGACAAATGTGGGATTTCTGGCTTTGATAAGTGGAATTTGGGATAGGGTCCTCAAGGAAGGAAATATGCAGAATGGAATTTCAAGGGTTCCAGTGGATTTTCAGAGGAAACAGAGCCAAACCAAGGAAGATATGGTGAAAAAATAGATTTTTTTTTCTAAAAATGATCTGCAACGGTATCTGCAACAGCTCTGGATAGATGCAATCTGCGATTTATCAGCTAGCAATAGATATGGACCCCAGGTATGTTCAGCTTCCTAAAGGTTTAGGGGATTCACTCGGCTACCAATGCTATCTAATAGCTTGCGTATTAGGGCAGTACCCCTCACTCCACAACTTAGGTAAAATTGATAACCACTTTTCCTCAAACAACAGCTCTTGGTTTACCTCACGGATGGGAACTAGTCAATCAGGTAGGGGCCATTGCCCTTTTCGCTGGCAGGTCCTCTCAATGGGCCAGCTACTTCAGGGTTCCTGTGGTACTCCTCACAATGAGTTTTAGGGCTATGCCCAGGCACTTCCCACAATTAAACATAGAGGGATTATTCTCTGATCCAAACCTGCAATTAAAATGAACAATACAGATGCAAACAAAAAAGAACTACTGCAATAATCACAGCACCTGGAGGCCACTGCGAAAAAAAATTTGGCAAAAATTCCACCCAGCGAGCCCAGGAAAGCGCTCTGATACCAGATGAGAGGAACCTCCTGCAACAATACAATGAAAAATGCACGAAATAATAGAAATAGCAGAACACAGAAGGAATTTATTGATCGCAGGCCACTTTGAGGGGCAACCTCCTTTGAGAAAGCTCAATACAATAAACTCATGGATGCCTTCATTGGCCTCAACACATACTTATATACTAAGTCTAATCTAAACAACTATTACTCCCCATGAATGTGGGATAATACAATATACTCACGGGACGACTTACAAAGCATATGCGTCCAATAGCAATATACTAACAAAGTAAAGAGAAGGGTTAAACACAGGTTCCTAACACCATTGATCTCGATGAAACTCCTATTATTGTTCCTCTTAAAATTTTTTTGTGATGATCCACCCATGGATTGACCAACTTGAGCTGATGAGTTTTGGTTTTCATAATGACTAGACGAAAGTTGATAATCATGAAGAGCGGTGCATAAATGTTGAAAGGAGTTATACTTCATCAAGAGAATCTTATCATAAATATTAGGTTGTAGGTTTGTAATGAATATCTTTTGAACATCTTCATCTTTCATCTGATACTGAATCTGTGCATACAGTCCTTGATATCAACTAATGAATTCAGTCAACTTTTCTTTGGGACCTTGTTTGCATTGAACCAAGTCAATAAGAGTGACTTGGGGTCTGATATTTGCTTGAAAATGTTGTAAAAATTGATCAATTAACTGCAAAAAGGAGTGTATTGAATTGGGAGGCAACGAGCAAAACCATTCTAAAGTAGTATCTTTGAGAGATCACGGGAAAAGTTTTGCTAACAAATCCTCTTCGAAATAAAAGTCACTACACATAGTTGTGAATGCTGCCACATAGATATTAGGATCTCCTTTTCCACCATATTTTTCAAAGTGAGGAGTCTCAAATCTCTTAGGCATAGGGGTTCTCAAGATTACATAGGATAACAGATTACGGGCATGATATGTTGGTAGACTAGGCTGTGAAGAATTTGTCAAATTTGTTACCTTTTGTTACAAAGCAGTCATGCCCTGTAAAAGTTGGTTTAGGATGGCATCATTGCAAGATGTGGTTTGTTGTGAGGAATTAGAACCAAAGTGGGGAAGTGATTGAGCTTGAGATACTATAGGCAGAGGCTGAGAATATGTTAATGGTAGTTGGCCATATTGATATGTGGAAGATGGTTGGGAGTATGTAATAGGTAGTTGGAAATAGTGGAATAGATAGGAGGTTGAGAACAATTATTCATAGAAGATGTCCCTTTAGAAATCAAATTCTAATAATTAAATCCTAGAGCTTTGTAATTAGTGTCATTAGATACTCCAATACCAGTGGTAGCATTACTACAAGCGTTCGCATTAGTTGTTAAGATCGTTGATGTAAAAGTGGATATTCCTGTATTTGGTATAGGTATGGAAACTTGAGTATGAGATGGCGATAAAGTGTTATTGATCACTTGTGCACATTTAGTTACCGGCATGATATTAGTTTGTACAATATGTACTAGACCACGAAGTGCATTAACACCATCTTGTCCTTCTTTTATCAATTCTCTTTTGTTATGAATTGTAGGAACGACTTCTTCAGCTATTCTCTCATTTTTCATAAATGTTTGGAATTCAGCTAGGTCTTTATCCAACTTTTCTATTTTCTCATCAGATACATATCCTGTTGCCTCAATAATGTTATTGACATCATAAAAAGTTTGTTCTTTCATTGAGGTTGGAGGATTTGTAATATCTTGCATAATTTGACTTTCTCCCTTGGTAAAGGTGTCCAAAGTACCAATTTCTTCAAGAGCACTAGATCCCATTAATCTTTTACTTCTTCTCAAAGAGATATTGCTTTTAGGACAGAGTGTCATAAATATTATACAAAAGCATACAATACACAATGCACAAACTAAGAGAACAAATCCTAGGAGAAGGATATGATTAATGGCCAAAATGCTTGATTTTTTGTACTCTTTTCAATGCAAATGAATGAAACAAAGGATGTTGTAAGGATTTCAGTCAAGGGAAGAAAGTTATATGTCTAATATCAGTCCAAAACAGAAATATAATCACTCTCAACACACTCTTGATGCAAATCCAAGGTAATGCCAAGTCAAAATATAGTGAAAATATGTCAAAATAGGCAGTTTTTTCACCAAAATTCAATGCAAAGGAGCATAACAAAGGGTGTTGTGAGGAAAATGATGATGGATAGAAAATAATATTAGTAATAATAGCCACTTAGTGCCAAAATACCCAACATAACACACTTTTAGTGCCACTTAAGATAAAACCCTAGTGAAAATGTAGCAAAATATGTAATTTTTCACGGTTTTTCAATTCCAAGACCTAGCAAAGGAGGTGTTGTAAATAATTTTAGGAGCTACAGAAAATTATATCAATTATATCAGTCATCTCAATCCATAAAATTGATCACAACACGCTTGGAGTGCAAACTAGGTCAAACCCTAGGACCAAAATAGCCAAAATGTGTGGTTTTTTGCAAAATTTTCACTACAAGAGCCCGATGAAAGGGTGTTGTGAAGATTTTTAGGATGGGAAGAAAATGATTACCCTAATTGGAGAAAATTAATGCAAAAATATTCTTCACAACACACCTATGGTGCAAGTTTATGAAGTCGATAATGCCAAATTTAATGAAAATCATTGTTTTTGAAGCCCTGGGTTTGAGATCTTGAGATAAAATTCTACGTGAATGATTTGAAGTCTGATTTATGATGAAATTGACTTAATCTCAGATCTGAAAATTATTTTTAATCCTTAACATACAAAATGCTAATGCAAATTTAATGAAAAATGCATCAAAATTGCTAGTTTTTGTTGAAATTTTCTATGTAAAAATGCAAATATTTTAAATCTAAATGCAAATTAACAGTAAAATGAAAGACTAAAGACAAATAAAAACTTGAATGAGCCTCTAAAATTAGTATAAAAATGTGATAAAATATTTTGCCTACAAACCCTAGATTTTGGAATTACTAGGTTATAAAATTGTCAAAATTTCCACAAAACCCTAGCAATTAAATGATGAAAATGCAATGTAAATTTCTAATTTTTTGGACTTTTCTGTAGTTTATATCAGATCTGATGCAAAAATCATGAATTAGGGAAATTTAGGAAGAATTGATGCAATTTAGTAAGCCAAACAATGCGATTTTTTTGTATTTTTCCAATTTTTCAATTTTTTTGAATTTTTTTCAATGCAATAAAGTAAATGACCAAATAAATGAATGAAATCACACCAAATTTGAAGACAAACACTTAGCAAGTTGCAATTTAAGTCCAAAAACATGGGTTCACCAAAATGTTTAGGGTAAAATTGGATTTTGTTAATCTTTTGTTGTTTAGATGTTAAAACCCTCCTTTCCACTAAACATTGAAGGATCTAGGGTCAAGTGGTGAGCACTATCATACCCTAGGTCACTTACAAATGAAGGGAAACTTGGATTAAGAAATTTAATTATTAATTTTCCTTCTCTTATTTCCAATTAACCATTAAAACCCTAATTATGCAAATACGACAACAAATTGACGAATAACAGAAAAAGCTCTTGTAGACGGGAGTAAAAGAACAAATCATAGAATACCGATTTTTAGGGTTCTGAGGCGGAATAGTCAGGGACTAAGGTGCGGGCACCCAAGTCCAAGGTACCTACTTTTTTGAGGAATCTGGACCTCCTTTCAACACTGATCAATCCTGTAACTTATGTTTCCTGAGATCTGTCTACGGAGGACACTAGTGTGAGCGCCCTAGTCCTAGAAGTGCTCCTTTGTTTAAATTTTCTTTAGATCCTGAATCCTTGATGCCTGGCAATCCTTCCTGCAACTCCACTCTTCCCAAATGTGACACATGTAACCTACAATCATAAGACTTGGTTTGGGGGTTGTGGTGTTTAGAGGCTTACCTCAGTCAAGCCCCGGAGGACACTTAAGTCTCTAAACACCGTTGTCAGACAAAGAGTGTGTGCCCTTGTGAGACAAAGGCAAAAACCAAAGGAATCAATGATAAAAACTTAATGATATGTCACCTTGTAGTGAAGCTCTCATGGAGGAAGATGCCCTTCATGCCATGAGGAGATTGATGTTCAAATCTACAAATATCAACACATAAAACATATAAGTCTGCTCTTGCAACACCATAGAAAGCCTTGAATCACCTTGAGAACACAATAGCTTGTTAGTAATCATCTAGTTTACAAATGAATGCCTACACATGCTTATATATGCACCTACAAGCACTCTCACCAAGATATTTGAAATTCAAACTTACCGTGTCGGCAAAGGGACCTAATAATAGTCACTAACCGACACCCAGAAATTGGGGCTACCCCAAAATAGGGCAGGATTAGGGCACGGATGCCCAAGTCCTCCCCCCTATTTTGGGCAAGGTACAGCTCAAGGGGTCCTCCTAGGTCCTATTTTCCATGAAACCCAGGTCTCATTCCATTGGGATGCTAAAATATAAACTAAAATGTCCTAAATGCATAGTAAAGACCCGGGAGCTAAACCTTATGAGGGAAAAGCCCCCAAGGGGACATTTTCCAATGTTACAATCAGTTAATTCTTTCTGTATTAAACATAAATTTTGTAGGCAGTGAGCTCTAGGCAGGGAGCCTGAAGGCATATGCCTTCTCTTTTCTTCTAAGTACTTATAACAGGGTACGAATCTTGTGGGTTAACCCCCACCACGGTTTTCCCTTAACCAGGCTTCCACATAAAAATTATGGTGTTATGCGTGCTCAATTTATTTATGCTCCTGTGTTATTGATTCATGCTTTAATGTTTATTTGATTGAAAGTTGTTAAAGAAGATTAAAAGTAGAAAAGGTTAAAATTGTGGGACAACTGATTCACCTGCCCCTCTCAGTTGTTCGGACTAATTCCAACAATTGGGTTATTATTGATTATTGATATTATTTCCATATTTTCCCATAACATTTCTGGTAACTGACTATCCTAAGGCAAATGCACCTTTTCAGAGCAAATGCACCAATCCAGGACATATGTGTTGAATCTTTGAGCATATGTGCAACTCTAGCACAAATGCACAATAGAAACTAACGTATGCGCATATAAAGCATATGTGCAGCTAGGCATAACACATTCATTGTTGCAAGTATGAGGTGAGCCATTGTTGTCATTGATGTCAACATACTCATACTGCATTGACAAGAAGGATTTGATGAGCTTTGTGCTGAGGATATTGAGAAAATTAGCCTCAGTCAGGAACAGTGAAGAACAGTGATGAGAAGAAGGTAAATATACTGTATAGGATGAGAACCGGAGGATGCGGATTAAAGGGTTAGTAGATATGAGTCTTGAGATGCTACAGTTAAGATTTCAGAGGTCCGCATGAAGATCTGAAGAAGTTATGGCTGCCGGTATAGAACCGGGTCCGGCAAGTATCCGGAGGTGACAGAGGATCACAAAAAGGTCCGGTGAGGTCCGGAATTGTATTATCATAATCTGCGGATTGGAAGGAGTGTTTTAGATGTCCTTGTGATGTGTCATCCTGATTTGTGTGTGATTTGGAGGTCCGGATGTACCTCTTGCATTATGACAGTGACGACAGACTGTGTTCTTGAAGTTCCGGATGAGGAAGACAAGAGATCCCAGTAAGCAGAGAAAGTGCGGATGTATCCGGACATTCAGACAGACTTGTGAAGGTTCTTGAATCATGTTTAGGTTGTGTTGTTGGTCCGCATTGATGGTAGAGCCCGGAATTGAAGTTACTCTTCCGGATGAAGTTATTGCTCTGTGTAGCCGACCGGATGAGTTGTTCATCCTGCGAATGTTCTTGTGATGGCCGACCGGATGTGTTATTCATCTTGCGGATACTCCTATGGTTGTTTGCCGACTTAGATGCTTGTTCCTAAGTCGATGTCTTGTATAAATAATGATTTGTGAATTCATTTCAGAGTGTGGTATGTGGATGAGTATGGTGTAGCGAAGAAAGGTGCGAAAGGCAGAGCAGAGATTGTTGGGCTTAATTGGAACTGATCCGGACATGGTAAAGATGTCATTCTCCAGTTCAAGACTGTGATTTTTATCACTCTGTAGACAGTGTGTCTCCTTGTAGGCAGTGGGCCTCTTTGTGAGCAGTGTGCTCGGGCAGTGAGCCCTTATTGGCATGTGCCATTCATTTTTCCTTATTCTTCTAACAGAGAATAATTCTTGGGTTAATCACCCCGTGGTTTTTCCCTTAACCGGGTTTTCCACGTCAAAATCTTGGTGTTCAATGTGTTGATGCTTATCTGCTCTTGTGTTTATGTATTGTGCTTCCATGAATGATTATTTGATATGCTGCTAACTAACAACAGAGAATTAAGTGTTTGAATGAGAACAAGTTCTATACAACTGATTCACCCCCCCCCCTCTCAGTTGTATGCCCTAGATCCAACAATTGGTATCAGAGCTGAGTTCCTCTGATAGGAGCTTAACCGCTTGAGGTGATCCAGGATGTCGTCATACAAGAAGGATAGTCCGAAGTTCGATGGAACCAACTTCACTCTCTGGAAAGGTCGCATGAAGTGTCATTTGGAATGTATGGGAAAAGCATACTTGGCTATGATTTCAAAACCATATATACCCCCACAAGGTGGTCCGACAACTCCTGATGAAACCACAGAAGCTGAAAACAATCTGCGGACCAAGGAAGCTCTTCTAAGCGCATTGAATGACTCAGATCTCTCGAATGTCATTGACCTACCAACTGCATATGAAATCCTAACTAAACTAGAACTTCTGTATGAAGGAGATGAGTTTGTCAAAAGTGCAAGGTTGCAAAGTCTGAAAGGGAAATTTGAAAGATTGAAAATGAGAGATGATGAAAACATTACTACCTTTATGCCAAGAGTAAATGAGCTGGTATGTGGAATCAGAAATGCTGGTGGAACTCTAGATGAAAATGAGATTGTCTGCAAAATCCTAAGATCCCTTCCTGCTGCCTACAAAATCAAAGTGGCTGCCATTGATGAATTCAGAGCCCACACAACTGTCACAAGAGAACAATTGGCTGGCAAACTAGCTGCATTTGAAATGACCGAGTTTGGAGATGATCCACCCAAGACTGAGTCTGCTTTTAAAGCCAGTGCCTATGTGAAAGGCAAACAGAGATTTGATCCGGGTGAAAACTCATCAAGGAAAATGTCATGGTATGATCAAGCAAGAAGAGACATGGAAGAAGAAGAAGCAGAAACAGCTCAACTTGAAGCCCTCATTGCAAAGAGACTGCCAAGAGGATCCGGTAAGTATGAAGGAAAACTACCCTTTAAGTGTTTTAACTGCAATAAGATTGGTCATTTTGCCTCAAGATGTCCGGAGAGATCTGCAAGATCTAATACTCACAGACAAAGGTTTCAAAAGAATTGCTATTATGTCCATGAAGAAGATGACAATGAAGGAGTAACAGATGATGAATCAGATCCAGGAAGCAAATCCGGAAATGAGTGGGTGTTTATAGCCATCAAGGAAGAAGATTCCTTGCTCTCTGAATCTGTCAATCACAAAGTTGTTGAAAAAGCCTTGGCTGCTCAAGTGGAAGAAAAGGATGATTGGGTTATTGACAGTGGATGCTCTCACCATATGACTGGTGACAAGAATAAGTTCTTAGATTTGGAAAGATATGAAGGAGGAATGGTAAAGTTTGGTGACAATTCTGCTGGCAGAATCAGAGGTAGGGGAACTATTTCCTTTGATGGTAAGAGCAAAACAGGTAATGTACTATATGTTGAAGGATTGAAGCACAATCTTCTCAGTGTTGGTCAGTTAGTGGACAAAGGCTATGATCTCCGGTTCAAGAATGGAAAATGCAGAATCTTTACTAGCTCCGGTACTGAAATTGCATCCGGTACTCAGACAAGAGGTAACATCTTTCATCTGGTTGGTTCAAATAAAAGTTGTTTGTTTGTTCAAATTGATCAGAGTTGGTTATGGCATAGAAGAATGTGTCATGTAAATTTTGATAACATCATCAAAATAAGCAATACTCAGGCTGTGAGAGATCTTCCAAAGTTGATAAAACCTACAAACAGTGTGTGTAAAGAATGTCAGTTAGGCAAACAAAGCAGAGTCTCTTTTAAAAGCAAAGATCAGTCTTCTACCGGATTGTTGGAATTAGTACATACTGATCTATGTGGTCCGACAAGAATCAAGAGTCTGCAAGGTGATAGATATTTCATGTTGTTAATTGATGATCATTCCCGGATGATGTGGGTTACCTTTCTGAAAGAAAAATCAGAAGCTTTTGAGAAGTTCAAAATCTTCAAAGCTATGGTGGAAAATCAAACCGGATTGAAACTAAAGTGTCTAAGGTCTGATAGAGGTGGTGAATTTACATCTGGTGAATTCATTGACTTTTGTGAGAAACAGGGTATAAGGAGACAGTTATCTGCTCCTAGGACTCCACAGCAGAATGGAGTAGTTGAGAGAAAGAACCGGACCATCCAGGAAGCTGCTAGGACAATGATGTTGGAAGCAAATGTTCCTCAAATGTTTTGGAAAGAAGCTATCAGCACTGCAGTCTACACTCTCAATCGAGTTCAAATCAGAAACAACACCGGTAAGACCCCCTATGAACTTTGGTTTGGCATCACTCCTACTGTGAAATATTTCAGGGTATTTGGTAGCAAGTGTTATATTAAAAGAGATGAAGATCTAGGAAAGTTTGATGCTAGAAGTGATGAAGGAATTTTCTTGGGCTACTCCACTCAAAGCAAAGCATATCGGTGTTACAATAAGAGATTGAGGAAGATGATAGAAAGTACCAATGTAAAGGTTGATGAAGGAATTGAGAAGCCTTCAAGATTTTATGAGTTTGATGAAGATGACCAAGATAGTGTTCAAGGTACTCAATCCTCTCCGGTGAAACAGAGTCAGCCTGATCCGGTAAATCAGGAAGAAGAGTTAGGTTTAAATGAGCCTGATCAAGAAACAGCAGTACTGGATACTCCCAAAATTCCAAGGTATGTAAAACTGAATCACTCTGAAGATCAGATCATAGGTGACAGAAGCAAAGGTGTACAAACTAGAAGGAATATTGCTCAAGATCAGAATGAATGTTGTCTGATTTCAAGGATTGAACCTAAAACAATAAATGAAGCCTGCAATGATGAAAATTGGACCAAAGCAATGGAAGATGAACTGATGCAAATTGAGAAAAATCATACTTGGGATCTTGTTCCCAGACCTAGAGACAGGAATGTAATTGGAACCAAGTGGGTCTTCCGGAACAAACTAAATGAAGCTGGTGAAGTAATCAGAAACAAAGCTAGATTGGTCTGCAAAGGCTACTCTCAAATAGAAGGAATTGACTTTGAAGAGACTTTTGCTCCGGTAGCAAGAATTGAAGCAGTCAGATTACTTCTTGCATTTGCTGCCTTCAAAGATTTCAAGGTATATCAGATGGATGTCAAGTCTGCCTTCCTAAATGGTGATCTGGAAGAAGAAGTCTACATTGAACAACCGGATGGATTTCAATTGTCTGATAATAATGATATGGTCTGCAAGTTGAAGAAAGCTTTGTATGGATTGAAGCAAGCCCCAAGAGCATGGTATGAAAGGTTGGATAAGCATCTTGTGCAGATTGGATTCAACAAAGGTACTGCTGACAGCAACTTATATTTCAAAATTGATCATGAAAACATTCTGATTGTTGAAGTGTTTGTGGATGATATCATTTTTGGAGGAAGAGATAGTATGTGTAAAACTTTTGCAAATCAGATGAAAAGTGAGTTTGAAATGTCTATGCTTGGTGAAATGAATTTCTTCTTGGGTCTGCAAATTACTCAAACAAAAGAAGGGATCTTCATTTCTCAGACCAAATATGTGAAAGAATTGTTAAAGAAATTTGGTATGGAAGACTCAAAGCCTATGAACACTCCTATGGCAACCGGATGCAAGTTAAGCAAAGATGATGATTCTCCAAAGGCAGATCAGACAAAGTATAGATCAATGATTGGTGGATTGTTGTATCTCACTCAAACTAGACCAGATATAATGCAAGCTGTTGGTCTTGTGGCAAGATTCCAGGCTGATCCTAGAGAATCTCATGTTATGGCAATCAAAAGAATTTTTAGATACTTGAAAGGGACAGTTGAGTATGGTCTATGGTATCCTAGAGATCCGGATTTTTCTCTTCATGCTTACACAGATGCAGATTGGGCAGGAGATGTGGATGACCGGAAGAGCACTAGTGGTGGAGCATTCTTTTTGGGGAAGAGATTGGTTTCTTGGCTAAGCAAGAAACAAGATGCAATATCTTTGTCTACAACTGAAGCAGAATACATTGCAGCAGCAGGTAGTTGCACTCAAATCCTGTGGATGAAGCAGATGCTAAGAGACATCAAAGTTGAATATGAGGAGCCTATCACAATTTTCTGTGATAATTCAAGTGCAATTAATATTTCCAAGAATCCGGTATTGCATTCTAAGACTAAGCACATATCTATCAAATTTCACTTTTTGAGAGAACAAGTAAACAAGGAAGAAGTCAGATTGGAGTATGTTCCCTCCAAGGATCAGATTGCAGATATCTTTACAAAACCTCTTCCCAAGGACTCTTTTGAATATCTCCGGGAGAAGTTAGGGGTCATGGCCCCTCCGGTGATGAACTAAGATGCACTGATGTGCATCAGTCCGGTGGCAATCACAGTCATATCTTGTGATCCGGACTAATGGGGAGCTGCAACTAAGGGGGAGCAGCTGGTATTATTCTGATGCATGAGATTTGCAAGTATGAGCCCTTTGCCATTGATGTCAAAGGGGGAGAGAAGACATGTGAAAAACAAGTGGTTGATGATCAAAGGAGGAGCAGCAAAGGAAGACATGTGAAGAGTTGTTGTTGATAGGGGGAGCTGTGACAGAAAAGAGAAGTTCTTGTCTTGATGGTTTTTCACATCATATGTTGCCATCAATGACAAAGGGGGAGATTGTTGCAAGTATGAGGTGAGCCATTGTTGTCATTGATGTCAACATACTCATACTGCATTGACAAGAAGGATTTGATGAGCTTTGTGCTGAGGATATTGAGAAAATTAGCCTCAGTCAGGAACAGTGAAGAACAGTGATGAGAAGAAGGTAAATATACTGTATAGGATGAGAACCGGAGGATGCGGATTAAAGGGTTAGTAGATATGAGTCTTGAGATGCTACAGTTAAGATTTCAGAGGTCCGCATGAAGATCTGAAGAAGTTATGGCTGCCGGTATAGAACCGGGTCCGGCAAGTATCCGGAGGTGACAGAGGATCACAAAAAGGTCCGGTGAGGTCCGGAATTGTATTATCATAATCTGCGGATTGGAAGGAGTGTTTTAGATGTCCTTGTGATGTGTCATCCTGATTTGTGTGTGATTTGGAGGTCCGGATGTACCTCTTGCATTATGACAGTGACGACAGACTGTGTTCTTGAAGTTCCGGATGAGGAAGACAAGAGATCCCAGTAAGCAGAGAAAGTGCGGATGTATCCGGACATTCAGACAGACTTGTGAAGGTTCTTGAATCATGTTTAGGTTGTGTTGTTGGTCCGCATTGATGGTAGAGCCCGGAATTGAAGTTACTCTTCCGGATGAAGTTATTGCTCTGTGTAGCCGACCGGATGAGTTGTTCATCCTGCGAATGTTCTTGTGATGGCCGACCGGATGTGTTATTCATCTTGCGGATACTCCTATGGTTGTTTGCCGACTTAGATGCTTGTTCCTAAGTCGATGTCTTGTATAAATAATGATTTGTGAATTCATTTCAGAGTGTGGTATGTGGATGAGTATGGTGTAGCGAAGAAAGGTGCGAAAGGCAGAGCAGAGATTGTTGGGCTTAATTGGAACTGATCCGGACATGGTAAAGATGTCATTCTCCAGTTCAAGACTGTGATTTTTATCACTCTGTAGACAGTGTGTCTCCTTGTAGGCAGTGGGCCTCTTTGTGAGCAGTGTGCTCGGGCAGTGAGCCCTTATTGGCATGTGCCATTCATTTTTCCTTATTCTTCTAACAGAGAATAATTCTTGGGTTAATCACCCCGTGGTTTTTCCCTTAACCGGGTTTTCCACGTCAAAATCTTGGTGTTCAATGTGTTGATG
The DNA here is from genome assembly GCA_027924645.1 of Cunninghamia lanceolata. Classification (NCBI taxonomy): domain Eukaryota; kingdom Viridiplantae; phylum Streptophyta; class Pinopsida; order Cupressales; family Cupressaceae; genus Cunninghamia; species Cunninghamia lanceolata. The sequence continues at coordinate 7,070,223 of BSBN01001222.1, forward strand.
CTTATCTGCTCTTGTGTTTATGTATTGTGCTTCCATGAATGATTATTTGATATGCTGCTAACTAACAACAGAGAATTAAGTGTTTGAATGAGAACAAGTTCTATACAACTGATTCACCCCCCCCCCTCTCAGTTGTATGCCCTAGATCCAACATTCATAACTTCTTAATGGATGCATGGATTCACTTATGTGTCGACTCATGACATAGATGCGCTGAAGTAGAATAAAAGCGTTGTTTCGGAGAACAAATGCACTGAAACATAGAACGGCACATTCATTCAAGCAACTTTTCCTAGCATTTATTAGGCTAATAAATGACCCTAGGCTAGAAATTTTGAAATACGTACCGGGGGTCCTACCTCTACTGGTCGTCTGAATCATCGAACCCGCTCAAACCGGTGCTCCTTGTCTGGAATATCCATATCTCAGCTGACTGCTCTAGCTCTTATGCTCTGCAAACTCTCCTAGAAGCTCTCACCAAATGACAAGTGTGCAAATAACTAGGATTGTGGACCCTACTTCTATATATAAACATGCCAACCTACCTAGCTATGTGGCGACCGTGCCTGCTCTCCGAGTCCTTTCTCTACTATCTTTCTCAAGACGTAGTCTATTTCTCTCCACCGCTTCATACATTAAGAAACCTTCTTCATCGTGAGATTGTCTGTCTCATGCCCTCGAAACTTTCTTCCCGTCCAATCTCCCAGGGGGGCATCCTAGCATCGTAACCTATACCAGGGGCAAACTGGGGCATGTATCATTATCAGAAGTATCTATTCTTTGAAACAACATGATAAAACACATTGCATCAAAGAGGGGCAAAATGTATACACCTAAAAATGGAATGACTCTATCTAAATAAATATTCTTAATATTTATTTCAGTTTAATTCCTCTATCAATAAATAAACAAATCAATTTATTTATCTGATTCACATTCCTCCACAAAATAAAATAAAATCATTTATTTAATTAAATCCTTCATATTCATCCACCAAATTAAATAAATTCATTTATTTAATTAAAATACTCCAAGTTCTTCCAAATTAAATAATACCAAATTATTTAATTAAATCCTCCAAAATTCTTCTAAATTAAATAATATCAAATTATTTAATTACCTCTTCTAAATTCTAAAGTCATTCTAAATTAGATAATGTCCAATTATTTAATTAGTTCTTCTAAACTTAGCATCCTCTATATTTAAATAAATCAAAACATTTATTTAGATTATCTATTTCCTCTTAAAAATGGATTAACACCAAAATTAATCCATGCAAATCCATGTGCACACTTAATTAAATATTTTAATATTTAATTAATTGTTCTCTCACCCACATATCCTATTTCTCCTCCACTTCAAATCAGTTAACTAATCAATCAATTCACTTAACTGATTAGTCTATTTCTGTTAACTAATCAATCTATTTATGTTAACTCCTCTAATGCATGAGGAGAAGGACACTTGTCCTCTTCCTATTCACACACGCCTCTCAAGTTTCCTCAACTGTTGATCTTCTTTTTCATTCTATACCATTGATCTTCTCTCTCTCGAACCTATAAATACAACCCTTATTCCTCCATTTCAATAATCCAAGCTTTTAGTAAACTTACTCTACAAGAATTCATAGCACGCCTTTGGCACCCTACACCATATCCATAGCTTGTGATCACCATTTTTATTGTATTGAAGATCCTCTTCATTACAAGAACTATCATAGATGTTTCTCTATTGTCATCTTGAAGAAAAAAGAAAGGAAGTGCACTTTCTGAGGGCTTCATTCACACGAAAGATCAATTTGAGATTAGGAGATCAATGGAAGCCGCGAAGTAATAAGTTTTGCAAGGTGTTTTCTTTATTTTGAATCTTGATTATTGCAATTTCTATTGAGTTATTGGGTTATTATTAATCATTGATATTATCTCCACATTTTCCCGTAATAGTACTTATTAAGTCATGGGTACCAATAGAATGGAAGAAAAGACATCTTAGCTCATTGCTCATCACAGAATGACTCATAGTGGACAAATCAATAGGAGTTAGGAATGGGAAGGAAAAGGAGAATAAATAGGAGTCCTCAAGCTTGGTAGAGATCTCTTCTTTTGATTTTTGATAAGGCCTTCAAGTTTCTTTGATATATCTTTGAAGTTCATCTCTCACTTGCATGTGTTTTCTTTTCTTTGATTTTCTTTGATTTGTTTTGATTTTGATTTTTCTATGATTTGATTTTATTATTCTTTGATTTTTTATGCCACTCCCATGACCTAACCCCATGCAACTAGTAAGATGCAAGGGCTCATCACCAAGGATTAGATCAAGAAATTACAGACATCTTTTTTTGGATTTGATTTTTTAATTTTTGGTTGTATGCAAGTGAGGAAGAATTTGAGGAAGGAGTTGTCCACTAATGAGGCTCTAGGATTTGCAACTAAGTTTTGGATATCAAGATAACAAGAGGGGAGAAAGTACTCATGAACCTGATGGTATGCATGGTGCTTAGTATATGGGTAAAAGGAAAAGTGAATAGCTAAATGAAATGAAATATGAAGGACTCAAATATCTAAAGGTTTATATGATTAGAACATGAATCCACAACATGCCAAGCACTAGGTATGGATGGGTAGATGGGCTTGAATATGCATGTGGTAATGTTATAGATGGAATTTAAGGGTCAGCAAGCATATTTTGGAAGAATAGTTTGGCAAAATGTTTGGTCATTCCTAGTGAATAAATATAGGATTAAATCAATTGGTCTTGGTCTTGGGATCTTGTATATGCTCAAAAGAAGGCAAACAAAATAATTATACAAGGTAGGGGTGAAAACATTTTAGGCCAACATGTCAAAGGGTTGGTGTTCCTTGCTCCTTTGTATCATCTCCAAACTATTTTTTAGTACACAAGAGATGTTGTAAAACTCAAGAGGAAAGATGGTAACACATATGTACAAATGGGTGGGGAACATCACAACAAACTTCCAATGCTAGCTCTACTTAGTGCATGGAAATATAAGAAGAGATAGTGGCACATAAAAGAAAAAGAAATATGGCTTAAGTATAGGGTAAGGCTATGATCCAAGCATCTAAGGTGGAAGCTTGTCTATCAAGATGCCATCATTTGAAAATGAGGTGTTGGCTAAGTCATCCATGGTAATGGATGGGCTAAAAATGGTGGTGATTAGAGGGACATCGATAATGGTTTCTGTATACACCTAAAAATGGCTTGAGTCAAATTAAATAAAATATTTATTTTATTCCTATTCCTCTATCAATAAATAAATACCATAATTTATTTATCTGATTCACATTCATCTAAATCTTCCAATAATTAAATAAAAAATCAATTTATTTAATTAAAATCATCCAAATCCCTCTAAATCGTCCTTAATTGAATAATCCTCAATTATTTAATTAATCATCATTCCAAAGTCCTAATTCTATAAATCCACATCACTTCCACCTCATCATGTTGCACATCCACTATGTGTCTCCACAAATCCCACACCTGGTATGGAATCTAGTAGAGAAAGTCAGTCCTTGCAATCTTGTAAGATGTAGTAGGATGCCACCGTGCATGATCCTTGTGCGTCCGAGCAAATATGGCAGTACCCTGGGGCATCCCCTGGACTCTTCAGAACTGTCAGAGTACATGAGAAATGATATGATGCTCTAAGATGTAGGGGTTACTCCCTATGAACCATTGTGTCTAGAAATAATAAGGCAACTCAGCAAAATCCTCCTCCCATACCTCACAATCCAGGTACGGCTGCCACTCAACTGCATCTACATTATCCAATGTGTGTCGCTAGTACTCAAGCTTTCCTAGCTTGTGCTAGGAAAGAGTCTCCTGGAACCTGTATGAGTAAGGTCTATCATGGCCTCTCACTCACATCCCTATCAGTCGTGTCACCGCTATGTGTAACCATGCCCAAATCTATAATAATGACACACCAATAGATAGACTAGCGAATCCATCATAGACAAACTGATGCAGATCATGGTATAAGTGTGCAAGTATACATGGGCCTCAGGTGAAACATGTCCCCTCAGATATCATCTGCTCTACTGTCCTCCCCCATCCAACCTGGAATCCACAAGATCTCCTATCTAGAGAAACAACTCCCCCAATCAACCCTACTAGTATGGCTGGCAGGAGCTCTGTTGGTCATGATGTTATTCATTCGCAAACATAGAATAAAAGTTACACAACAACCTTTACTCATCTTGAAAGATACGATGAATTCAAAGAATTCATGATCCCAAGTCTCCGTTGATTAGGTCTTAATCTACTGACGTTACTCAGTGGTTGATGTGTGTTGCTGTTTTCCATTCAGGGGCCTTACGTGTTTCTGCACTGTTCATCATCACTATCCTCAAATATCCTGCTCTGGATGTTTGCCCTGCATTAGTCTCCAACAACTCTACCTCTGCACTGTAAATTTAGTCAAATAATGTGCCTACAGGCTGATATTTGCATGATTTCTACCATTATTTATAACTCCTTGCATGATATTTTCAATAATACATGCATTTAACTCAAATATGCTAATGATCTTCAGTTACCTACGGGATTTCAACATATTTCTCTATTTCTGCTTGTTATTTATCATGATTTGCAGTTATGGTGATGAATTTATGAAATTAAAAGAAGAAAAAGGGTTAAAGAATGAGATTCCCAAAACTACTTGACTTAGATCACTGATTCACATACAAGCTCCCATACATGCAATGAAAAGAAGGAAAACTAGAAATCATACTTCACCAGGACATTCCACAAATCCGCATGATCTAGTGCAAATCTTCAAAGGAAAAGTTGACAACAACATGTAATGAAATAAAAGCGCTTCCAGTTGAACACAGCATTCACCAGTACATATCCAGAAATCAACAGAAAGATTACGAAAAATTTACAATTAGGATGTAATCTGGAACTTCATATCCATTCAGTATGCTCAAGAACAGGTACATTTACAGTGATTTGAAGAAAGAACCTTGACATTTCAACAATTCTATCTTCATTAGTCTCAGTAATCCGATCTCCTAATTGATTCTACAGTAATTGACTTTTTTGCGCCAGATGCGTCTATGTATTCTAATGTATTTCCTCTGATTTTTTATGACAAGCTCTGGCTCTGGCCTTTATATAGAGCAAAAAGCAAGAAAACGGTTACAGTGATCCAAGGATCAGGATCCTCTCATAGCAATTAGCGGTCCAGATGAAAAGCACATGCTTCGCCAGTTAGCAAATGTACAGCTGGCACAGAATATTCCAGCATCTTCAACTTGATTCGGACTCCAGCTGGCGAACAGCATATTTGACAATATCCTCCTCATTTCTGGCTCATGTTGCCTCCATGCGCAACTTTGTAATGCTCAGCTTCAGCAGCATCATGACTTCAATGTTCAACCTCAGCAGCATCATCATGACTTCCTGCAAGTAAACAGACAAACATTTAGTTCATCATCATGTGGATAAACAACAGGAAGTAAAACGTTTTATTAAACAAGCCCCCAAAAATGTGCAGCTACAGGCAATCGGGCTCCAAATTTCCATCGCTTCATGTTTTCGCCCATTTTCTTGTATATCGGGTTCAAAATATGATCATGATGATCTCAAAATATACAAGGAAATAATCGCCTTTCAACCATCCTTAGAATCTGGCTTTGCATGCTCTGTTTGAATGTTCGGGTCATCATCATCATGTTCGCATCGGTGTGACCACATATGATCAGGTTGACAATTTTAGACTTGGCAGAGGGCAACAGTTATACCTACGCCAAAAATCATGATGATGACCAACTCCTATGTCTTCTATCCAGCTGCAGGATACCACAAAATATGATGCCCCTCCTTTCCGAATGCTCTGATGAAAAGCACATCAGGATGTTTCACTTCTGCATACTGGGAAAGAAAGACATCGTCATCATCATCATGATGAAGACAAACAGGAGGACTTGGAAAATGATCCTGCAGCTGAGGAAAGGAATATCATGGTGACGTCATAGTCATCATCAGGGTTCGTTAAAATGCAAAGGGATGACGTCACCGTCATGTTTCGTTAAGATCAGGAGATAAATGGAATATCGGGTCACTTCTAAGGAAGATGATCGGGTCATGAATGCAGCATGACCCCTTTTGCGGCCAAGGTGATCCTCTCAAAAGATCAGGATGATGATCATCATCATCATATCCGCACTAGGTGATTTAAAATATGATCCTGCTGAACGTCCAGATGACGTCATCAGGATATCCGGGGCTTGTGTTAATCTTCGAACATGACGTCATCGTCATCATCATATTGGCGAAATGGATCATGCCTTGGAAAATATCCTGCCGAAGGAGAAAGGTGATGGTGACGTCATCGTCATCATCATATTTGCAAAAGGTTATACTTCTCGGCAGGAGGATAATACGAAATGTGGGAGAGACGAACAAGATCATGATGATCTTGTTCAACATGACTAAGGAATGAAATATTACCCTCCGCTTCGAAAGATAAGGTGATCATCATGATCACGCAAAAGGAGATCAGGAGGATATTACGAAATGTGATCCTGCCTTGAAATATCATGATGATGATGATCACCAGGACTTTGACGTGTGCGTGCAAATTATGCAGATGGCAGATTTCTTAAGCAAGGTGATATTATAATATCAGCATGATATTATAATATCGGGTGATGTTGGAATATCATGATGCTCGCGATATGCCCAAGGTTGCTTGACGGGTAAAACACACTATCACTTAAGATTGACGTCCGGATGTTTCGGGACTGCATGATTTTTATCAGGTGATAGAGTAAGATCATGATGATGACCTTTCGCGATACAAAAGACCGCTCGACGGGAAAAGATTACTACGACTTAAACTTGACGTCCGGATGTTCCGACCTCAGGATATTATCGGGGTGCTTTTCAAATATCATGATGATGATGTTCATCATACAGCAATTATCAGGTTTGAGCAAAACTTTGACTGCTCATAACTCCCTCATATGGACGAATTTTCAAGTGATGTAAAAGGCAAACCTGCATGGAATTTCAAGCTCTTTCTAACCATGAAGTCATAGAAACAAAATATGAACTTGACAAACTAACCTCATGATGATGACCTACCTCATCCTGACCTTCATGATGATGATGCACCTGACTTATTTTACCAAACCGCCAGAAAGCAGACAACACAAGCCAAGCCAAAAGTTGGGTCCCTGTTTTGCCAAGTCAAAATGGGCCGTGTTGTGTAACCACACAACAACTTGCCACCAAAGAAAACAACAAAATTCAAACAATTCAAGTGATATGATCATATTCATCTATAGTATTCTAATTCTTTCTAAGTAAAATCATCATGATCTTTGAATGATAAAGTTTCATCAAGGTAACAGTGCTAACAAAGGATCATGTGTGTGCATATGATTAATTATCCTCATCTTGAAAGTAAGTTGAAAACATAAGTAACTGGTGTTAAACTACATAGTTGGAGATCATCCCTCATAGCCAACCTGGATAGAGCCTTGCTGCCAGCAGGTGTCTATAACCCCGGCAAGGTTATCTATACAATCTCCCTAAGTAGAGCCCCACTGCCAGCAGGCGTCCATAGCCCCGGTAGAGTTACTTAGATGGCCTAAGTTTATTGTTTATATATTTTCTATTTATATACTTATATTTGATATCATCATGTCAGCTCATTTATACAAGGGGTAGTCACTTGCAGCTTTAGGTTGGAGATTGTATTGGTAGCAAGGGAGTCCCTTTAGATTTTTCACTTAACACCTATACTCATATCTTCAACAAGCCCAACGCTGTTAGGTGTTTCATTGTGTTTGATTCACTTTGGACAAGAAAAGGCACCTTGATGAAAAGACATCATAAACCTGATCATGAGTATTTATCAGAATGAATTACAATCTATATCTGAATCTGATCTCATCACTTGAATCCTAACAATTTAGTTATTTTCTTAGGTGACGAAGTGCATCATCTTGAATTACCGAAACAAAACTCAACCAAAACAACACAAAACAGAAGAAACACTATACAAACAACTAACCTACAAAAAGGAAACAACAAGAACAGAACAAGAAAGCAAAACAAGCAGACTGTACAAACAACTAACCTACAAATTATATACAAACCACTACTAGGCAAACAAAAACTAGAAAAAGACCTAAGGACACCTGTATTTGCATACTTCTTTTGATTGTGCAGGAGCATCAGGGTATTAGTTATGGTTCTCAACCTAGCAAATTTATCTTTATATTCTGACATATATTCTGGTATTCTGAATTCACTGTATTCAACAGAACAACTCTTGATGATCAGCAACTGAGGAAGCTCATCATGTTCATGATTAATCCATATGCATGTCTTATCTTCTGAATTTCCATAATTAAAATAGTATTCAACATTATTTACTGTGGAAAGGAGAAATACAACCTGGTGTATTTCTGATTTTGTTGGACATGCTTCTTCATTGGCAGTTGGTCTTTCATTTGTCATTATATTTTCACTGCTTGGCTCAGTGCCTGGTCTCTCTTCGAATTGAAGGATGTATGACCTTTGATGTATTAATTCTTCATCTTTATCCAGCCTTATCCCTTCATTCTGGATGTTCAGTTTATCCTCCAGTTCAGGAAACTTCTCAATATTTTCTTCAATTTCCTGCACATCAGTATCTAAATAAGTATCTTTATTATCACAACCTGATATACAGAAATTTATTATTTCTAAATCATTTGACTGTAAAGGAGAAACAACTTTCACTTGATGAGGACACTCCCCTGTTTCATTTTCAAAATATTTCTGGAGTGACATCCGATTATGCACAACAACTCCAAAGTCTTCTACATCTTCATCTTTCAGGAATTGTTCATTAAATAATTCACATTTTCTATCTATTAGAGGATCTGGTTCCTTTAACCTGCAACATTCTTGCATTTGATCATTTAATTCAAAGAAGTCAGGTAATAAATCAGCATTTATTTTCTTCTCTATGACTCCCTGAGTTACCATCATAGGAACTTCATCATCAGGAGTGCATTTAAATTGTTCTACTATCTGTTTACACTTCTTTTTACCATAGAATGACTCCAGGAAAGATGTTTCATCTTCTTTATCAAAAGTATTAGGATCAGAATCAAAACTATTATCCTGATGAGTGATTTCTTCTCTAAAATTTTCACAAGATTCATACCTGCATACTGACTGATCCTTACTTGTATTAGGAAGTAGAGAACTCCTATCAATCTCACCATAAAATGAATCCAGGAAAGATGTTTCCTCTTCATTACCTTCTGGAACTGATTCAGCTATTGTATTTTCTAGAATCTTTTTCAACATGGCCAAGCAAGGGTAACAATCTCTCTCTGAATGCTCTTCATCATGTAATCTGCACCAGCCTTCAATCAAGACATCATCAATGGGCAAACCTAATATTTGACTATACTGTATATTTCTAGACAAGTATAATTCAAAATCTTCAGAATGATCTACTTCAGTGTCTGGACAATTAATAACTTCTGGTGCTGCATCTGCTTGTTGCTCCAGAATTTTTTTATTTTCCTGGCAGACTTCTTCATTTTCTTGGCAGACTTCTTCCCTGAACACATCCAGAAAGAATATTAGTCCTTTCAAATATAAATCCAACCTTGTAAGGAAAGTTAAGCAATTTATTTCACTGTGTTCTGCAGTCTGGTGTATCCTGCAACAGGTAGATAAACCAAAGTTAGACAAACTGTGAGGGTAAAGCTGCCTATTTAAAGTTTCCTGAAATAAAGGAATGTTAATTTGGCAATTATCTTCATATACATCCATCAAAATGAGACTCTATTCTTCAATTTTTTTTGTATTTTGCAATTTTAAGGAGATCTATCATATCTCAGACTAAAACTTGAAAGTCCAGAAAATCAAACAAATATTTGATGCTTTGGGCTAGATCTTTGCAAAGGTGCAACCAAAACATCTCAGATAAGAGATATTTGCAGACATTTAGCTCAAATGCTGAAATATTTATGCAATATTTGCAGAAAATCCAAAAATTCTTTGTTCAGGAACAGGATCTATTATTCGGCCCTCCTTCTAGCACCAATTTATGTTGCGTTAGAAGCGAGGGGCCTGCAGATACGTTAGCAAGATTTAAAGCGGGCTGCCAAACTGAGGCAGGGGATATCATTTCAACTGAACAGGATTTATTTGCTGAGAAACAGCTCGGCCCTCCTTCTGTTGATGATGCTGAGAAATAGCTCAGCCCTCCTTCTAGCGCCAATTTATGTTGGTCATGATGTTATTCATTCGCAAACATAGAATAAAAGTTACACAACAACCTTTACTCATCTTGAAAGATACGATGAATTCAAAGAATTCATGATCCCAAGTCTCCGTTGATTAGGTCTTAATCTACTGACGTTACTCAGTGGTTGATGTGTGTTGCTGTTTTCCATTCAGGGGCCTTACGTGTTTCTGCACTGTTCATCATCACTATCCTCAAATATCCTGCTCTGGATGTTTGCCCTGCATTAGTCTCCAACAATTCTACCTCTGCACTGTAAATTTAGTCAAATAATGTGCCTACAGGCTGATATTTGCATGATTTCTACCATTATTTATAACTCCTTGCATGATATTTTCAATAATACATGCATTTAACTCAAATATGCTAATGATCTTCAGTTACCTATGGGATTTCAACATATTTCTCTGTTTCTGCTTGTTATTTATCATGATTTGCAGTTATGGTGATGAATTTATGAAATTAAAAGAAGAAAAAGGGTTAAAGAATGAGATTCCCAAAACTACTTGACTTAGATCACTGATTCACATACAAGCTCCCATACATGCAATGAAAAGAAGGAAAACTAGAAATCATACTTCACCAGGACATTCCACAAATCCGCATGATCTAGTGCAAATCTTCAAAGGAAAAGTTGACAACAACATGTAATGAAATGAAAGCGCTTCCAGTTGAACACAGCATTCACCAGTACATATCCAGAAATCAACAGAAAGATTACGAAAAATTTACAATTAGGATGTAATCTGGAACTTCATATCCATTCAGTATGCTCAAGAACAGGTACATTTACAGTGATCTGAAGAAAGAACCTTGACATTTCAACAATTCTATCTTCATTAGTCTCAGTAATCCGATCTCCTAATTGATTCTACAGTAATTGACTTTTTTGCGCCAGATGCGTCTATGTATTCTAATGTATTTCCTCTGATTTTTTATGACAAGCTCTGGCTCTGGCCTTTATATAGAGCAAAAAGCCAGAAAACGGTTACAGTGATCCAAGGATCAGGATCCTCTCATAGCAATTAGCGGTCCAGATGAAAAGCACATGCTTCGCCAGTTAGCAAATGTACAGCTGGCACAGAATATTCCAGCATCTTCAACTTGATTCAGACTCCAGCTGGCGAACAGCATATTTGACAATATCCTCCTCATTTCTGGCTCATGTTGCCTCCATGCGCAACTTTGTAATGCTCAGCTTCAGCAGCATCATGACTTCAATGTTCAGCCTCAGCAGCATCATCATGACTTCCTGCAAGTAAACAGACAAACATTTAGCATCATCATGCGGATAAACAACAGGAAGTAAAACGTTTTATTAAACAAGCCCCCAAAAATGTGCAGCTACAGGCAATCGGGCTCCAAATTTCCATCACTTCATGTTTTCACCCATTTTCTTGTATATCGGGTTCAAAATATGATCATGATGATCTCAAAATATACAAGGAAATAATCGCCTTTCAACCATCCTTAGAATCCGGCTTTGCATGCTCTGTTTGAATGTTCGGGTCATCATCATCATGTTCGCATCGATGTGACCACATATGATCAGGTTGACAATTTTAGACTTGGCAGAGGGCAACAGTTATACCTACGCCAAAAATCATGATGATGACCAACTCCTATGTCTTCTATCCAGCTACAGGATACCACAAAATATGATGCCCCTCCTTTCCGAATGCTCTGATGAAAAGCACATCAGGATGTTTCACTTCTGCATACTGGGAAAGAAAGACATCGTCATCATCATCATGATGAAGACAAACAGGAGGACTTGGAAAATGATCCTGCAGCTGAGGAAAGGAATATCATGGTGACGTCATAGTCATCATCAGGCTTCATTAAAATGCAAAGGGATGACGTCACCGTCATGTTTCGTTAAGATCAGGAGATAAATGGAATATCGGGTCACTTCTAAGGAAGATGATCGGGTCATGAATGCAGCATGACCCCTTTTGCGGCCAAGGTGATCCTCTCAAAAGATCAGGATGATGATGATCATCATCATATCCGCACTAGGTGATTTAAAATATGATCCTGCTGAATGTCCAGATGACGTCATCAGGATATCCGGGGCTTGTGTTAATCTTCGAACATGACGTCATCGTCATCATCATATTGGCGAAATGGATCACGCCTTGGAAAATATCCTGCTGAAGGAGAAAGGTGATGGTGACATCATCGTCATCATCATATTTGCAAAAGGTTATACTTCTCGGCAGGAGGATAATACGAAATGTGGGAGAGACGAACAAGATCATGATGATCTTGTTCAACATGACTAAGGAATGAAATATTACCCTCTGCTTCGAAAGATAAGGTGATCATCATGATCACGCAAAAGGAGATCAGGAGGATATTACGAAATGTGATCCTGCCTTGAAATATCATGATGATGATGATCACCAGGACTTTGACGTGTGCGTGCAAATTATGCAGATGGCAGATTTCTTAAGCAAGGTGATATTATAATATCAGCATGATATTATAATATCGGGTGATGTTGGAATATCATGATGCTCGCGATATGCCCAAGGTTGCTTGACGGGTAAAACACACTATCACTTAAGATTGACGTCCGGATGTTTCGGGACTGCATGATTTTTATCAGGTGATAGAGTAAGATCATGATGATGACCTTTCGCGATACAAAAGACCGCTCGACGGGAAAAGATTACTACGACTTAAACTTGACGTCCAGATGTTCCGACCTCAGGATATTATCGGTGTGCTTTTCAAATATCATGATGATGATGTTCATCATACAGCAATTATCAGGTTTGACCAAAACTTTGACTGCTCATAACTCCCTCATATGGATGAATTTTCAAGTGATGTAAAAGGCAAACCTGCATGGAATTTCAAGCTCTTTCTAACCATGAAGTCATAGAAACAAAATATGAACTTTGACAAACTAACCTCATGATGATGACCTACCTCATCCTGACCTTCATGATGATGATGCACCTGACTTATTTTACCAAACCGCCAGAAAGCAGACAACACAAGCCAAGCCAAAAGTTGGGTCCTTGTTTTGCCAAGTCAAAATGGGGCGTGTTGTGTAACCACACAACAAGCTCATAATAGTCTACCATGTCAGCCCAGCTGATCTCTGTCCCCTCAAGCTCTAGGTCATTAAAAGCATGTCTACACTCTGCCAATCAAGCTCCTGAGTGTGACTCATACTCAAAAATCTCTCCCTATATCAGAATCTGAAGAATCTGATGCACATCCTCCAAGATCACCACCATCTCCCCTATTGGCAAGTGAAATGTACCTATCTCACTGTGGTACCTCTCCCCAAGAGCAGTCAATAATCCCAGATTCACCTACACCTCAGGCATAAAGCAAACAAACCACAGTCCCATTGATCCAAGCACCAAATGATCTGTATCAGTCAAGTAAGGTCACATAAGTTGCATAATAGGGAATCTCTCCCGCGACATCAACACATTATCCAACACCTCCTGCAATCAATAACAAAGCGTGTTAACAAAACAACTAAGCTGCATATCTATCCAACCAATCAAACTAGTTACTTAGTTATCCTATCAGTAACCTATCCTATCATCTCTTCTGAGATTCTATCAATCTTGAAGATGACCTATCAGTTGGCCAACATCGATCAAGATGCCAACTTCATCAAATCAGCTAAGTAATTGATCAATTTTAACATATGCACAGCTTTGTTTATCAAAAGTGCAACTTTAGACCATATGCGATGAATCCCCTATCAAAAGTGCAAATTCAGTCATATGCGTTGAACCCCTAATCATTTGCATGCATTGAATCTAGATTTACATGCACAATTTTAAACTAGATGCATCGAACCATAGCAAATTCGCATAAACCCTATTTGAATGTGCGCTTTAACATGGATGTGCTGAAACCCTAATTGCATGCGCAATTTGAACCTAGATGCGCTAGACTATTCTTTAAATGTGAAAATATTGCATTTGCACAGATTTTGCTCTCAAATGCGTGGAATCACGTTAAATGCACTGACTTAATTATCAAAAGTGCTAAAACATTTCTGCCGCACATTCAAAAATGGGGCTTTTGACCTAAGTTTTGACTGCCATAAATGCACAACGACCAAAATTAAATGCATACATACCGGGGGTCCATACTCTGTTGGCCGTCCAAATCATCAGATCCTCTCAAATCTGTGGTCCTCTACTGGAATTGCCATCTTCGTTGACTACTCTGCTATGCAATAAACTAGGGCTCCTATAATCTCTCCTCAAATGACAAGTGTGCAAATGAGTAGAATGGAGGCCCCGCATAACTAATTGTAGCCAAATGAACCCTCACTGGAGGTGTTTGACCTTGCACATGCATACCATGTTCTGCTTCTACTTTCATTCTCCATCATCCAATTTTATCACCTGCCTATCGTGTCATCAAATTCTTCTTAATCGTGAGATCATTCGTTATCCTTTTCCAAAATCCAACTGGACCAATCTCCCAAGGGGGCATCCTACCATCATCAAACTTGTACCAGGGGAAAACTGGGGCATGTATCATACTCAAAAGAAAAAATCTTTGAAACAACGTGATAAAACACATTGTCTCAAAGAGGGGCAAAATGTATACACCTAAAAATGGCTTGAGTCGAATTAAATAAATATTTTAATATTTATTTTATTCCTATTCCTCTATCAATAAATAAATACCATAATTTATTTATCTGATTCACATTCATTTTAATCTTCCAATAATTAAATAAAAAATCAATTTATTTAATTAAAATCATCCAAATCCCTCTAAATCATCCTTAATTGAATAATCCCAAATTATTTAATTAATCATCATTCCAAAGTCCTAATTCTATAAATCTACCACACTTTATACCTCATCATGTTGCACACATAATTGAATATTTTTAATATTTAATTAGGCAATTATCCTCACCCACATGTCCTATTTATCCTCTAACCATTCCTATTCTCAAGAACTTGGTTCCTCCATGTCATCTTAGTCAAAGGAGACTTAGAGACACATGTCTCGTTAGTTCCTAGATTCCTTCCAACCTCCCTACAAAGGACTCCTTCTTTTACCCTTGTTCTTTGGTCCTTGAGAGCATTGTGACAAGTGGCCTCATGCTCACACCTTTCTCTCCACCTTGTCATCGTAGGAGGAACATTCTCCACCTTTATCTCCCTCATTCCAACTAATCAAATCTCCACCGTACACCTCATATGACTCATTCTCCACCATTGAGATTGTGACATGTGGATCATGGCCTTCTCAAGCCTATAAAAAGATCCTCTCATTCCTCCATTTTACGAACAGCTCAAGCTTTAGCAAACTTATGCTGCAGAAATTCCACCATAGCTATCAAGCGTGCCTTTGGCTCCCCTCATTTACATTGTAATATCATTATCCTCAGTGCATAATCATCATCCATGGCTTCATATCATAATCTCCATTATTCATTTTAGTGTTGCATTGTAGTTTATCTCACTTTGCATAATCCACCACGAAGCCACATTCTCTTTGTCATCTTAAAACAGCAAGGAAGTTTACTTCTGAGAGCTCAGTCATAATCTACAAAGATCATTGAAGAGATAGGCAACAATGGAAGACACGAGGTAAATCAATTCACAAGGTATAACTTTGGTTTATTGCATTTGTCTTATTTTCATTGGAGTATTGAATATTTAAGTAGATTCTATAGTAGTTCAGATTTTCAATCACAGTTTCAAACATGGAATAGGATGGAGGTGAGACAATGTGAAGTGAGGGTGTGAGAGGATCGAGGGTATATAATCACTAGAAGGAGTAGGATTTAAAGTGAGAGATTTAAGGGATAGGGTATCAACATGACTTATATCTTTTGATGGAGGTAAATGATCTTCTCGAATGGATGAAGGGGATGATTTTGGGTGGAGGAAAATGATGGGCCAAGGGATGACTCAATGGAAGAGGTGAGCTTCTACCAAACTATTCATTAACTCTTAGATTGGAGGAAGTTGTTGGGGATACAAGGTTTTGGTAATGCAAGAATGTGAGGTTTGGGTTGGGGTGAAGAATGAGAAAGTGAGTGTCATTGATGCTTATTATTTGGTATGGGGGAGGGTGAACATTGGTGGGTGATAGGAGATAGTAAAAGTTTAGCAAAGGTGGAGGGGGGCCTAAATTAGGATGATAAAAGATTGAAGGATGGATCAAAGGTTAGTGAAGTGATGGGTGAGGGTTAAATGGAGATGGATAAGATTATTCATCATTAGGATGGTAAGTTGACGATGGTGTAGTGAGAGGTAATGGAGGAATGTGTAATTTGAGGGCATGGGGGTTGGTTTTATTAAATTGGTGTTTATGTTTGATGTATTAAACATAGTTCTAGTATATGGAGTTAGTGCATTGAAGAGGTGTTTATTTTGGTATACGTATTGTATACACCTAAAATTGGCTCGGGTCGAATTAAGTAAATATTTTAATATTTATCTTAATTCTTATTTTCTTTTGTCAATTAAATAAATATTCAAAATTTATTTGATTGTTTCATTATCCCATAATTAAATAAAGTCATTTTATTTAATTAAATTCCCTAAATTCTTCTTATGTCTCACATCAATTAAATTCCCTAAATTCTTCTAATGTCTAAAGTCCAAAATCCACCTCATCAATCCACCTCACCATGTTGCACATATAATTAAATATTCTTAATATTTAATTAGCTAATATCCTCCATTTTCTAAAATAAATCTTTAAATCAATTATCCTCCACCAAATTGAATATTTAATTCAATGTTCCCCACTAGCCTTCAAAAATTGAATATTTAATTCAATGTTCCCCACTAGCCTTCACCAATTGAATATTTAATTCAATGTTCTCCACTAGCCTTCACCAATTGAATATTTAATTCAATGTTCCCCACTATCCTCTACTAATTGAATATTTAATTTAATGTTCCCCACTATCCTCCACCAATTGAATTTTCAATTCAATTGTTCCCCACTATCCTCCACTCTTCCCAAAAAAGGAATTTTTAACTCATCCACTATCCTCCACTCTTCCCAAAAAATGAATTTTTAATTCATCCACTATGAATAAAAGATTCACTTTTATTCCTAGCCATTGATCTCATCTCTTGATCCTCACCCTCCATTCCTTTTTTAGAAAATCTATAAATAAGACCCTTCTCTAAGCAATTAGGAGGGACTTCTTTCAGGTATCCTTACCATGTCCAATTTCTTCTAGAAACTTCATTCTGGCATCCTTATCATGCCCACATTCTTCTTCTCAAATCTCCTCATTCTAGCCATTCTCATATCATCCATTATCATTGTGTTTGAAGCTCATCTTCAATCACACCAAGTATCATAGCCATTTCTCCTTGTCATCTTGAGGAATCGAAGCAAAGAAGCAAGCTCCCTGAGGGCCCATCTCCATCATTCAAGATCAAGAAAGAATAGGCGAGCAATGGAAGTCGAAAGGTAAAGGTTGTAAGTATCACTAGTCTGTTATTTAAATCTCATTTTCCTTCATATTTCATTGTTGTTTGGGTTTATTTATCATTATTGATCAAATCCGATTTTCCCATTACATTTTGGTGCCCACCGTCTCGAATCTACTCATCATTTGGTGAAGGTTTCTTGTTAAAATCTTCATTTTTCTAACAATTTTTTTCAAGTTTTGGAGGTAAAGTGTTGCAGGTTTCATTTTGAGCAGAAACGGATGTCATTATTGTAATCAGGACGCTGTTTCTACAAATTTTGACAGTAAACTTGCCTAGCTTTGGTGAAAATTTTTTTTAAAAAAATTTGAAAAATTTTAAGGGTACAATCCGTACCATACGGAACCGTACCCCAACTGTACTATTCTGTGCACTTGCTTGTTGGATGTAATCACTAGTTTTTTGCAGGTAATGGTCAATTTTTTGCAGGTTTAAGGTCAATTTTCTACAGGTTTAAGGTCACCACCTGGTCACCACCCACTCCTCTCCGTTTTCCTCGTCGCCCCCACCTCTGCTAAACCCGTTGACCACCACCGCCTGTTAAACCTCCCACCACACCCACTGCACACCTCCCGCACCAATCCTCCACCACTCCCCGCCCAACCACCACCAAATACATCTCCCGACACCACTCCCCCGACCTCCATTCCCCCCCACGCCGAACTCCCTGCCGACCTCCCCCGCAGACCCCTACCATCTACTACCGCTTCCAACATCTCCCGCCCTCCACCTCCCCACACCTTCCCTCCTACCTCCCGCACCTCCACCGCTGCCACCTCCAAACCCTACCCCTACCGCTCCCCGCAGCACACCCTCCCCCCTGCCGACCTCCCTCCCATCTGTTTCAACCCCCGCAACCACCCTCAGCCCTCCCCAGACCTCGCCACCATTCCCCGCCCACCACTCCCTTAGATCTCCACCCCTGCTGCCACCCTCAGCCAACCCTGCACCGTCCCCCTACACATAAAACCACCGCCCTATAGTTTTTTTTTTCAAACTTTACAATTTAGATTAGGGTTTGTTTTATTTTACCCTCGCTGGACCCCTGGTCACATGGATGACCAGGGGTGGGGCTAATCTTTGCCTAAAACCTTAACTGCTAGTATAAACTACCAGCCTCAAACTGCATCATGTGACCAGGCACTGTGAAAACTGTTAGCCTTTAACATTAACTGTCAAGGTTTACTAGTGCCTCCTACATGCCAAAGGAGGCTGAATTTTTCTCTTCATCATAACTGGAGCAAACGAAGACGAAATTTTGCAAACAAATAGTCATTGGAAAGAGGACTCCGAATACTTCGCAATTGTGAGGTTTTTATTAGGTGACTATACTTTTTTCTAGTCTTTTTTTGTAGTCAAAGTCAAAGATTCTTGAAAACTTAAAATGCTCATATCTTTTGCATTTTTGATCGGATTTTTGCAAAAAAAAATTTGAAATCGCATAGAATTTCCTGAATTTTCTGTTCATGCAATCCATTTTGATGTATCAGTGCTTTTTTCATCAAATTTTATCAGATTATCAATTTTCACATTATAATCTTCTTGGAAGTCTACTTGCTCTGTTTTCAGTTTCGTGACTTGCAAGTGATCATTCGAGACTGGACAAACATCAGGATTAGCATCTACATCAATTTGGATGGCAAAAACAATCCAAGTGCACTCATTCTATCTTTCATTTCTTCATAATCTTGTTTGTATACACACTTCAATTTGGGCTCATAAAACAAACATTGATTGATCACACATCTCAAATTGGGCATAAAATCAACCAGTGTCTTCCATTCACATCTTGACTTGGGCTATAAAAAGAACTAGTGTCTTCATTGTTTGGTGAATTTGTATGCGATTAGGGGTGTGTATGCTCTTCTCATGCGCTTCGTGTGATCTTGAGAATCAAAAACACCACTTATCCATTCAATTTTCACACACACATTTCAATTTCTTAAGGGTCAATTTACAAGTGTGAGTGTGAGTCAAGTGTGCATGTGTGTGCTCTCTCCTCACACCGCAAGGTGACCTTGGAGATCAAAAACACCTCACTTGATTTGTTGTTGTCTACCCTTTCCTAGGAGGCCTGCTAGGGGATTTCATCACCCCTAGGAACAACCTCATTCAAGGCTGAATCGAAAGACACCCTCATTGAAATTAGAATCTTATCACTCTTGGCTAAGCCCCAAAGAACTTTCTACCTTTGGGAAGTGAAGGTGAAGGGTGGGTTACCCCCTTCTCCCAGCTGTGTGACAGGATTTCACTTTCAAATCATTAGTCAACCTCATCTAAACATTGACCAAGCCTAATTGGCCATACCCTACATCAAACTAGACATTAGGGCATGTTTATATCTCTTCCACGTGTGCTTGTTTACTAATCAGCATATTCTTCAAATTCAACATTCAAAGTTGCTTATGTGTCTTGCGTGAGTGAATCATGTTTGTACATGTGTGATCATTGCCAAATCAAGTTAAACACCAAACACATAAGACAAGTCATTCAACTCATTTTTCCAAGCACACTTGTCTCAACTTGTGACGCATTTGCACTCTGTTCTGACGCATTTGTTTTTGCACATCCAAACTAGTAAGCTTTTCCAGTTTTGTGTCAATGGCAAACAAATTAGAATATCTTAATCAAAAATTATAGTCTCTGAAATTGTAAATAAACTTAGGTCCCTCGCCCCAAGATTGTATAGCAATTATTTAACAAATCGACATCTTAGGACAAGAATTGACAAGCTTGCAAGCTGAATGTGCCAGCACTAGCTATGCCTCGTCCCAAAATCATACCTTCTTTTCCTGTCTTAATGATACTATTGACAAGGCAACCACCACCTCAAGAGGGAAATCATATACCATCTCGTCTACTAATCCTCCTTCACCATATCCTAAAACACATATCCCAAAACATACCAGTCCTACGCCAACACCACCATCTAGTTCCTCAAATTTTAAATGGCACACCAAAAAAGAATCAGATGAGTGGTGGGAAAAATGTTTTACACATTTATACAAAAAAAGCAAAGCTAGGGAGAAAGCCAAATCCACTCATCCATCCCTTCATCCATCTACCCATACACCTGCGACGGATGTGATCCAAGGACTACTAGCAAAAAGTCAACCATGTCCCCAAACTCTGATCCTTGGCCTTACCAAAGATTCTTCCAATGTCTTATCAACGCCTACAACGCCTTCATGTCATCTGCAACCCCTTGAGCTTATCGAAGAACCTCCTATCATGAACCAAAGTCAAGGTCCATCAACCATCCATATTGCCAACCAAGACCCTATCCAAGAGTCTTCTACCTCCGCTTCAATTCAAACAACCCACGAGTTATGTCAAGAGCACACTTTAGAGCATGTGGAAACATTAACCCCTTGTCTAAACCAAGATCAAAATATTCCCAGCTGACCCATGCATAACCTATATCTTTTCTCTGATCAAGATACTACCATTGATGAAGAAGCTATCCATGAGAAACTTGATCCTATGCATGAGCTAGAGATCCAATGGCTCTTCTATGATCAAGATGATATCCATAATAATGAACCTCTCTAGGAGCCACTTGATCCTATCCATATCCTCACAACTATACATGAGAAGGAAATCCAATTCCAACCCATCCATAACCTTTACCTGTTCTATGATCAAGATATGCCCTATGAAGAGGATGTCCTTGAACAACTTGATCCCATACCCATCCAGGAGCAAGAAACCTCCATTACTCCTATCCATATTTCACCTAGTCCCATTCATGATCCAACAACTTCCACTTCCTTTGATGAGACACTTGCCTCCCAAGTGCACATGGATGATCAACCCCATAACCGGGACCATAAAGCGTATAATATTGATCAAGACCCAAATGATCCTTCACCATCCATTATTGACCAAGCTATAAGACCTCCACCATATAGCCTTGGTCTTACTACCTTCATGCATGAATGTTCTCTCTTAGAACACCAACAACCATTATCCGCTATCTCACTTTCCTCATCTAATAAGAAACTCACTGCTAGTGCACCTATACATAATCCTGTTGTCCACCGCATACTCCAAAATATGAACTATCAAGGTAAAGGCTTAGGCCTTCATGAACAAGGTATTTTGGAGCCCGTCCATGTCAATGTTCCTCCTCCTTCATATGGCTTGGGATACATACCCCAAGGTGAGCAAACTCGAGATGTTGGTACTTCCTCCACTCCTCCTATGTCTACCACTTTCCATCGTAAACCCTATCATATCCCCAAAACATATGTCGCCATCCCACCTCCCTTATCATACACATCCCAAAAGCAGGTGACCATACACCTTCCATCATCCAATCTCCCTCCGCTACTTCCAACTCCTCATATCCCACCATCCAATCTACCTCCGCTACTTCCAACTCCTAACACCTCTCCATGCTTTTTACCACCACTTCTTCCAACACCCTATCCATACCTCTATAAATCCTCTAAATATCCCAATCATGGCCAACAAATGCACATATGGTCTAAACAAGGAGCTTTCACCAACCTCACTTCTACCATCCCATGGGGATTCAATGACAAATATGTGGATGCCTCTACCTATAAAGTCAAAAATCCTAAGAGTTCTCATGACCTAGGATATAAAAGCCAAGAATCAAAGCATTATCCACATCAAAAGCTACATACAACCATACACCTCAATGCTAAATTGAAAAAGGTTTGGGTCCCCAAGCAACAAATGATTATTCCAAAAGCTGCATACACCCAAACCCCTACCTTCACAGGTACTATCTAAAGACAAAATGGTTTGGGTACCCAAGCAAAATGCCCTAAAGATACATGAGGCATCCACCTCTCAAGAATTCCAACCATTCACTTTCTCCCATTCCATCCATAAGTCTGAAATTCTTCCACCCCACATGGCAAACAAAAATCAGAAAAATACTAAGTCTATGTGGGTCCATAAATTCCTAAATCATTCATCCACAAGAAAAAGTCTCCGTTGCCTCCTACACTACTTTCCCATCACTAGCTTCAATGTTTATCATGGTATGTGCAATCGTTGGTCATGATTCCCTTCCATTCCACAACATTTTCATATACCTCCATCTCCCCTTCCTTCCACTACTATCCTACATATCTTCCTCATCCTATGGTCCATGCTTTTGCATAAGCCTTCCCTCCATATTCTGCATCATAATCCACTATCTACCTACACCATCTCACCTTCATACGATCCCCTACCAACATCTGTGAGAACACTTAACATTGTCCATTCGACAGTATCTATCTAGCAGGACTATCACCTTTCAAGGAACTCTATACTTGAGTTTTTCCATATCCACCTTCTCCTATCTAAATATTCAAAAACAAAAAAAACAAAAAATGAAAAAAGTAAAGAGAAATCCCTTCGTCCAATGGTGAAAACTTGGCAAACAGGCGCCTTGGATAAGTACCGTGATGAAAACCTGGCAAATAGGCATCATGTGTAAAGTTGATCTTCTATGTCACCTACACTTGGGGGCACCTTGTCTCATTGGCATATCACTCTTCTCCTACCAGTTTCCTTTCATACCATTTCCTCTCCTGTCCCATCCATCCATCCAAACTTCCTTTCCTCTATTCTTTGGTCTTGATAAAGATTGGGGGCACAATGTTGACAAATGTTCTAGATGTCTCTTGACATACCTTATCCCTCCATACCATGCAAATCATTCATTATCCTCTCATCCTCCTATCATCATTAGCATTGTCATGAACAATCCTACGTACTCTACCTACAATGGGGCATGTTACACTTATGCGATATAGTCCTTGGAGATCACATCCTTGTTTCCTTCTATCCACTATTTCCCATCCTCATAACCATCCATATCTACTATCTTCCATCCATCTACATATCCGTGGTGGTTCCTTGTCATCAGTATTATTTGTTCCATATCTATTCCATGTCATGTCTCTTTTTGTTCCATATCTGATCCATATCGTGTCTTGTCTAATCCATCTCGGTTCCATATCATGTCTTGTCTGATCCATATCATGTCTTATCTGATCCATATCTGATCCATATGATATCTTATCTGATCCATATCGGTTCCATATCACGTCTCATCCGATCCATATCTTAGGTCCATTAGGGTTCTTCCTGAACTACGTCACCTCTGAGCTATCACGTAGGCAAGGCCATTATCAATGCACCCCAGAGGCTCCGCTGTCCTGTCAATCCTATATCTGGTCTTTCTATCTATCTCAGTCCATACCACTTCTACAGATCCACCATCACCTAGGTCTTCGGTCGATCAAGGTTCACCCCGAACTACGCTGCCTCTGCGTTGTCACGTAGGCAAGGCCATTATCAATGCACCCCCGAGGCTCCACTTTCCCATCCATTCCATGTCTAGTCCTTCTATCTATCGGAGTCCGCTCCATTTCCTGTCCATCCCATGTCTTGTTGTCCGTTCCTCTACCTGTCAGTGTCTACACCTTTCTCTAGACAGGCGCATGCAGCAAAGCATGCTTCTCAAAACAACAAAAATCTTGATGCACAACATCAACCTATCCTAAACAAAACAGAGAACCATACTGAAACACTCAAGCTAATTCTATGACAATTATGGCAAAAAGACACATCTAACGCAAGAATGTTTTGTGAACAATTTAACTTACAAATTTTTGGATTTTTGTCATTATGTGTTCCTATGCTACTCAAGGATGCCAAAAGCTAGAGATGCTATGATGGGGGCATAATCTTTTTCTTTGTCTGCTGCTTGTGGATTAAACTTTAGTAATGTGACGACTTTTGTCTAACGACATGATCGGCAAAAGATCATCAAGGACTCTGAGGTCTAAACATGAAAAGGGGCAATCCTTGTCTGTTGAAATGCAAGAAATACTCAGGTCATCTAGATTCAATTTTGACTAGATGCTTGTATTAACTTGCTATATCAAAATCCATGTAAGTAATACTCAGGTCATCTCAGTCTAATTATACCTAGATGCTTGTATTTTCTTACAACATAATAAAGCCCAATGATGAAAGCGCTTCAAAATACTTGCTATATCAAGGTGACAAATATCCATATCCATACCGTATCCAATTGCATTTCATATCCATATCCATATCCATACCGTATCCAATTGCATTTCATATCCATTTCCATATCCATACCATATCCAATTGCAAGTCTATCCTTAATCCATGCTAATCAAGTCAAGTCAATCTTGTCAAATGATCCAATCACAATCAGTTGTCTTGATCCTTGTCTGGTCGTAAACCATATCAATCAGTCATAACTATCCTTCATGTTGCTCTAGGGATACATCACTCCCCGCCATGACAACACTGTCATATATCGTTATCATATGTCTTAGATAGGATGTCGCATTGTCGAAACTAGACCTAGAGTCTTATACGACATATCTCATTCCTAAAACTAGACATCATCGACCTATATTGTTGGTTTACCGCTCGACAGGGGCCATACCTTGGTTGTTCCTGTATCATTTGTGCATACTTGCTTACTTGCTTGTGTGTGTCATCTTTTTATCTTGCATTCCATATCATTCATCCATTTCTTCTGCATCCAACCATTTCATCTCCTGTCAACCTATCTCATCATGAGATTGTCTGTCTCACGCCTTCCACCTTCTCCCCATTCAATCTCCCGAGGGGGCATCCTATCATCATAACCTGTACTAGGGGCAAACTGGGGCATGTATCATTATCCGACTATTTATTCTTTGAAACAATGTGATAAAACACATTGCTTCAAAGAGGGGCAAAATGTATACACCTAAAATTGGCTCGGGTCAAATTAAGTAAATATTTTAATATTTATCTTAATTCTTATTTTCTTCTATCAATTAAATAAATATTCAAAATTTATCTGATTGTTTCATTATCCCATAATTAAATAAAGTCATTTTATTTAATTAAATTCCCTAAATTCTTCTTCTGTCTCACATCAATTAAATTCCCTAAATTCTTCTAATGTCTAAAGTCCAAAATCCACCTCATCAATCCACCTCACCATGTTGCACATATAATTAAATATTCTTAATATTTAATTAGCAAATATCCTCCATTTTCCAAAATAAATCTTTAAATCAATTATCCTCCACTAGATTGAATATTTAATTCAATGTTCCCCACTAGCCTTCACCAATTGAATATTTAATTCAATGTTCCCCACTAGCCTTCACCAATTGAATATTTAATTCAATGTTCCCCACTATCCTCCACCAATTGAATATTTAATTCAATGTTCTCCACTATCCTCCACCAATTGAATTTTCAATTCAATTGTTCCCCACTATCCTCCACTCTTCCCAAAAAAGGAATTTTTAACTCATCCACTATCCTCCACTCTTCCCAAAAAATGAATTTTTAATTCATCCACTATGAATAAAAGATTCACTTTTATTCCTAGCCATTGATCTTATCTCTTGATCCTCACTCTCCATTCCTTTTTCAGAAAATCTATAAATAAGACCCTTCTCTAAGCAATTAGGAGGGACTTCTTTCAGGTATCCTTACCATGTCTAATTTCTTCTAGAAACTTCATTCTGGCATCCTTATCATGCCCACATTCTTCTTCTCAAATCTCCTCATTCTAGCCATTCTCATATCATCCATTATCATTGTGTTTGAAGCTCATCTTCTATCACACCAAGTATCATAGCCATTTCTCCTTGTCATCTTGAGGAATCGAAGCAAAGAAGCAAGCTCCCTAAGGGCCCATCTCCATCATTCAAGATCAAGAAAGAATAGGCAAGCAATGGAAGTCGAAAGGTAAAGGTTGTAAGTATCACTGGTCTGTTATTTAAATCTCCTTTTCCTTCATATTTCATTGTTGTTTGGGTTTATTTATCATTATTGATCAAATCCAATTTTCCCATTACACGTATGAAGTGATCTAATGTGAAGTTGTCATTTGTACATATAGGTCTAAACAAGGATCGTGGGATGGTTATGATGGATTTGTCATGTTTGAATTTTACTCCTTGGTGTAAGATGGAAGGTATGCATTGAAATTTGTCTATTCGTGGTCGTCTAAGGAGGTAAAATCTTTCAAAGATTGGCACCACATGAACAAGGATTCATGTATGTTTACGACCAATCTCAATGGGAAGAATGATAGTGCCTAAAGTTTTAATGAATGTTCTATATAAAATTTTAAGGATACTCCATTATATGAATTAATGTCAAGATGGGTGCCTTTGTCATAAAGGTATTCTTCTATTATGATGTTGAAAGGTGAGTTGGGCTCTACAAGAATACCTTCACATATATTCACTTTTGTAAAATGGACCATGATAGTTGTTTTTGGTGATGATAGTTTCATTGAAAAGGAAGTGAGGTGTCTAGGGGATGGCTTGGAGGTAGTTGGAATAAGTGACCAAAAAGAGCTTGGTTCATGATGTGTTGATAAAAATTTGCTAGTCTTGTGAATTGTCGAAGAGGTCATGGTTTAAAGGATAAAGTCTTTGTAGATGGAGGTAATGGGATCATAGATGATGAAGGAGGTGGAGGTTGATGTTTTATTGTGACCATGTTTACTACATCTATGGTGTTGTTTGTACTAGGGTTATTGTTTTGATTGTTTTTGTTGTTGTAAGTCTTGTATTTTCTATTGAATTTTTTGTTGGATGTCCTTACTTGTGATGTGCTAGTAGGTGGTTTGATTTTGTCTATTTTAATTTCAAAGTCCTTAAGAGTGGTACATAGATCCATTAATAATTTATACTTTTGGAACATGATTTTTCTAGAATGGTCAGGATGAGGTTGGCCATGAAAATCTTTTGAATCTTGATGTCAAGTAAGTGATAGGGCATTTTAGCTATGATGTATTGAATATGGAGGACAAAATCACTTACCTTTTCTTGTGGTCCTTGTTTGCAATGTATAAGGTCTATGAAGCCTATTTCATGTGAGATTTGGATTTGAAAATAATGAATAAATGCATTGAAGATCATTTCAAATGTGGTGATAGAGCCATGTGGTAAGGCATATAACCATTCTAGTGCATGGTATTTAAGTGATCAAGGGAATAGTTTTCATAGGATTCAATCAACATAAATATTATCAAGGCAAAAGGAGTAAAATATGTGAATGTGAATGGTTGAATCTCCTTTTCCATCATATAAAGGAAGATGAGGTGCTTTGAAGTTTGGTGGGAATGGTGGGACAAGATGCCATGAGATAATGGGTTATGATAGAGGTCTGAGGTGACTTCTCTAGAGTTGGTTGGTATAGTGTTGAGCTTTTGTTGCACCTATTGTAATCGATGTAAAACATGTGTCATTGTAGGATCATGAGTAGATGTCAAATATGGGGGAGTGGAATATGTAGGAATGTGACTAGATGTGGTATATGGTAGGATGGGTTGAGTTTTAGAGTATTGTGGGTATTGGTAAGGGGTTGTGAATGGAGGAAAGAATGGTAAAGAGGTTGTGTTCATTGGATGAGATGGAGGCAAGATGTAGGAGTGGTAACAGACATAAGGATATGTGGTGGTAGAAGGAGCAATGGTCATGATGGTGGTGGTAGGGAATAGAAGTGGTGGTTGTCATAAGAACTTGAGTATATGAAGGGATGTATGTAGGATGTGAAGTAGAATGAATGTAAGATGAGTCAACAAAATATAGAATGGATGGAAATGTGAATGGAAGAATGTTAGGTTAAAGGAGGTGTTGGATGGTCATGGAAGGGGCACTAGATGATATGGTTTTAGGAATGGATGGGACACTTATAGTTGTTATGTCATAAAATGTCCCCGTAGGACTTTTATCTCCTAAGTTTAGCTCTTGGGTCCCTTGTTTTGCATCTTGCATGTTCATTTTAACTCCCGGAACAAAATGGCCTGAAACCCATGTCAAATGGGGCTTGAGGGACATTGTGGAATTTGACATTGCCTTAAAATAGGACCTAGGGGCTTGGGCACTCGTGCCCTAGTCCTGTCCTATTTTAGGCAGGTCCCAAATTTGAATGTCAGTTATGTGACCATTAGAAGGTTCCGTTGTCAACATCTTAAGTTTGAATTATGAAATTAAAGTGGGAATGCATATATAATAATGTTTAGGGATTCATTTGCAAACTAGAAGATGATTATGAACTTTTGGCAAACTTATGATTTTAGAGCACTCAAGATATTCATTGTTGCATAGCAGAATATTGTTGTTGTGTTTGTGATTACAGACTTGGCTTCATCTTATTATGTATTGAAGGATTTTCATCTACATGTGAGCTACACCTCTGAGGTGATATTTATTTGTGTTGAATCAATCATTTATCAATTTTTTTTTGCCTCTATCCCATAGGGATACGCACTCTTTATCAAACAATGGTGTTGGAAGGCTTGAATGCCATTCTAGGGCTTGACTGAGGCAAGCTCCTAAACACCACAACCCCCAACAACACTCCTTGTGATTACAAGTTACAGGTATTAGATTTTGCATAGTGGAGTTGTAGAGGAAGGTTGCAGGTACATAAATCTCCATGACAGTGATATTCAGCATCAGAAGAAGTCCCGATATCCTGAAGAACATCCTACCTTGGTCTTGGGTGCGACTCACAGTGACCTCCGCACCTTCCATGACAAAAACAGATAGAATAGTGATTATTAGTGTCAGAAGGAGTTTGGAACCCCCTAAAGAAAAGACTGCATTGGGCTAGGCCACTAGTCATGAAGACCCTAATTGTTCTACATCCCAAACTTTGAAAAATGGTCAGTAACTAATCTTTGTCTACTATCTTGGTCTATGAGCATTTGTCGTAATTTATCTGTTTGCTTACGATTTTACATAATTAGGGTTTTGAGAATACTTGAGCATTAAATTAATACATCAATCAACAATTTCTAAATTTTCACACCGTTACAAGTGACCATCAACTTGTAGGTGAATCCTCTTGCAAAAGTTGTGATTCAACTCGATTGAATGTCCTCGAATGTTTGTAGTGAAAGGGGGATCTAATTATTTACCCTCTTCCCTCTTTTCCTATAAAATAGTTACAACATTAGATGTGGTGATCTCAAAATTTTAGAAGATGTTGTGTCCTACATTTTGTATCATCTCCAAGCTAGTAGGATTGGTCAGGACAAGACTTCCTAGAGAGTTTATCAAGGAAGTAGGATTAGATGAATCTTCAAGATTGATGGAATTCTTGAATTCTTGTAGTCAAGAAGCTATCTCAAGTCTATTTTGCATGTTTAATTGAGCCTCTTGGTCAAAATTTTGATTCAAGGAAGAAGGAATTAGTATTATCAATAGAGGTAAATGAAGAGGTTGACCCAACCATTAAGGAATTTAATTGAGGACTATGGTAGGAATGGCTCTAGTAGGATAAGGCTTGACCCTACAAAAGGAATGAATGGGGAGCATGAACTAAGTTAAGCACTAAGATCAAACGAAAAGGATTCTGTAAGAAGGTTCAACTAGTTGGATTCGTCAGGTTCACCAAATGAAAGAATGAAAAAGATGAACCTTGAAGTTTCTTTTTTCTATGATGTGGTGAAACTTTTAGTGGAAGTGCAAGTCAAACATGTTCACCAAAATTAAATAAAGAAAAATAGAACCTTTTTCTAAATTTACTTTGTGTAGTTGTGTGTGCAATAATGTGTAACTAGGATGCAAATTAAGGTTATGTCAAGGTGTACTAAATGAAAATTAAAGTGGCGTAAATCCATCTCCATCTAGGCAAACCTTAAAGACAACTAGTAATGAGATTATACTAATAATGTGATTGAATGTAGGCCAAAACTATACTAATAAGATGCATGTGGGACTAGGAAACTTAAAATGACTAGCTAAAATATATAGAAAAATAGAAAACAAAGGACTTAGATGCACTTGAATTAAAATATGATCTTTGGAAGAGTTGTTGTAAATTTAATTATGCACATGTCTATGAAATTTGGAAGTGTTTTGAGTAAAGGACAAAGTTATCATTATTCCAAATAGCCTATACGGTTGTAATGTCCAATCATTAGAGCCACCAAGAAGTCAATGTCCAAGGAGTGACCTTATCCATGGAGTAGATAGAGACTTGAGATTTTGTTAGGGAAACTGATAAAAGATTATCTTAGGTCCTCAAAAATGTCCACCTATTAATGACCAATAGAAGATACCTAATTAATAGTAAACCTAAAAGGTACTAATGCATGTGATGGAAACAAAGAAAGTAATGTGGAATGTTAGAATAGTTTCACCTATGAGATTAATTGATGGAGTCCTAGGACTAGAATGAATGATTATATATATCATGGAGAGGCAATCCAAGAGTTTTCAGCTTCTAATCTATAGATTATGCATGAAAACATTTTGAAGACCTAAAGTCTTAACTTTGAATGAAAAATAAGATTAGAACACAAAATTAGAGAAAATTCACCTAATAAATGACTATCTTTTGGGCATGGATGACTTTGGGAAGGTGTTGTGGATCTCTGATACTGATTTGGATTGAAAATGACCTCATTTGGGGTCTAAAATGAACAAGTGGTGGCCAACTAGGTAGCCTTGTCTTCTTCTCGAGGCCAACAGGGTGGCCTTGTCTCTGTCAAACAAGGGCCTGCAAGTTTTGGAGCACCTAAAAAAGTAAATTTAAGGCATAACCACAAACTTGCTAATGGGGACCCTTCAAAAATAAGGGTTAAAGGGGGAGTCTACCTTAGTCAGACCCCTTGTGGATTTTAAAACATGGTGTACATATGATAAAAAGAAAGTAAAATTAATGAACAGTGAAATGAAACTAACTCTGAGTCACTTCATAGCCATTAAACATACAATTTGAACCCTAAGGGTTCTTGGAACACTACAAAGCAATTGGGGTGGGAGAAAGGTTCTAGAAACACACATAGTTTAGGCTCAAAATTGGTTATGGGGTCTCAAAGGTGACTAGTATGGGAGGTGGAAACTTTAAGACATACTTTCCTTCTACAACTTATTCTAGATGCATATAGAGTCTTCAAGAACTAACCTACAACCACAAACTTGCTAATGGGGACCCTGCAAAAATAAGGGTTAAAGGGGGAGTTTGTAATGTCCCGTTCTAGCAAGTCAAAATTTTCTCAACCTTGAACACAATTTCAACTTGTAAAAGAGAACATTAGTAACCAATTCATCTTTATAATACCAACATATCACAATATCCACATGTAAAGATCATATTCATATACTTTCCACATTTACTTTTATGGTTAGTAACCTTATAATCATAACCAATATGCATTTCACATTTTCTCATATCCTTCATGTATATTCCATGGTTTACCTCGGGAGAGACATTCACAAGCCCAAATGTTAATTAGACAACTCACGGTCATAGGCCCAAGGGCTTCACGCTACTCCCGGTGATACTTCACCCTTGGCTCAGAGGGGCTTATTGCCAGCTCGAGGGTCACCTACTGTTAAGCCATTTCTAATATCTAGGTCTTATGCAACCATAGGTTCAAGGGCTTCATGCTACTTCCGACAATACTTCACCCTTGCCCTAGGTCTAAGGGCTTCATGCTACTGCCGGCAATACTTCACCCTTAGCGCAGAGGGGCGATACTTCACCAGCTTGAGTGCTAGACTCTAGCCACTTCCCTAACCACCAGTCTCATACTTATAGAGTGTGTAGGTGGATTAATAATGAGGCTTCTATTCTCATCCTAGGTATTCCCTGATTATACTTATGACCCTTATCTTTACTATTTTGTTGATTATATTATTTGGCAATATCAAACTTACTCCCTTATAAGAATAACATTCATCATATAGGCACTCCCATCCCTTAATCATAATTATGATCATAATATTATATTTCCATCTATTCCATGTATTCATTTATATGATAACAATTTCTATGATCATGCTACTTGATTAAGATAACATAGTTGTTATTCATATGTGCATTCATCCTATTCTATCTACTTACTATATCATTTGCTCGTTTTTCTATGATAACTTCTTAACATGTTTCAAATTCTAATTTATGATCAGATTTCAATATTCATTCACGCATTAGCAGCTATGATAATCATGTAGTGATTATTTATCACTATTAATCATTCTATGTATTATCTTATCTTACATGATGATTTCCTCATTTTACTAACATTCCTATATTATATTCAAATAGTTCAATTGCTTAGTTTGGAATATAACTTACAAGATGGAGTTCACATACCTTTATGTAGCTTGCTGCACTTACTCCAGATATAATAATGGATTGGTGGTAGACTGAAGATTGTAAGATACTATAATGATAAAGAGATATGCCTTATATGTTGGCCTATGATTTTGGTATACTCAAATTTATTATATAAGAGTGGATCAATTACCAATTTCTTGGTTCTGCCTTCTTGGTTTAATATTGAGAGATGAATGATTATTTTTTTGATTCGGTGATGATGTCCAGATGATGTTTTATCTCCTTTGATGATGCCAATATGCTGACTGATTTGATGATTGATGTGTTCAATGATGATATGATCCCATGAGATATTGCTGGTGCTGAGTCATGTCTGAGATTGTTTTTTCTTTCTTATCTGGTTCCTTGATCACTGCTATTGTTGTTTGATTAATATTACTAACTTTAACTACTACTCTATATAAATCAATGCCCCCTTTCATTAGATACCATTCGTAGATCTTTTTTTCAGTGATTAGTTCTGATTGCTTTTATAAGATCAATCACTTAGTTATTATAGATTTAGCTACTCCTTATTAGAGTCTTCCTTGCTTAGACTTTTGTCTTATGTGTATGACTTAACATAATCGATGTCTTTTTTATTATATCTATTTTCTTTATAAAAAAGTCCATTTTGTATATTGCTTCTTCGATGGATTGTTGTGGATGAAATGATTTGTTCCTATTCCTATTTCTGTCCAAGTGAACCTCTTATATATCTTGGATTGGTGTCTTTTTAGTCAATGGTCACCTTTCTTCATTAACACGGGTGCTGGCTTTAACTCTTTATAATTGTTGTTTATTAATATTCACATAATCGCTAGTAATTCTTAATAGTTGGTCTTTGTCATTACTGATTCGTTGACTTTTTATTGCCTTTTTGTCTTCTTATGAGGAGCGTTGCTTGTCTTATCCTTATTTTTTCTTATTATCTTTGTCTTTAATACTTGGCTATATATGAATATAATTGTTGCTTGCTACAACTATTGTATATCATTTTATAATATATATATTATATATAGAATATATTCATTTTTATATGATCATACTTAAATTTAATATTATATTCATATCAATACTTATAAATATAATAATATAAATATATTATATTTTAATTAAAATATTCATATAATAATATTATTATTAAATAATATATATTAATAATATATAATGGTTTCTATCATTTGAATTGATATTTTACAAAAGCAACTTCATCATCTTTTAACACGGGGTTTTAAATATTTAATTTAAACAATGCCTTAATATGGGGACATGACAACACATTCCCTATTAATGATTATTATCATATAAAATAAATATAAGACAAAAAGTCTTATAACGAGCAATTTCCAATAAAAGGTGAAGACAACTATAATAAATGACCAGACAAAGGAATCGATTAAGGATTTGAAAGATAATGAAAATTAATACTAACAACCAAAGAAGATGTGATTAGGAAGGTAACCATTACATAAGCGTATAAGGCAAATCACGAAGAGCATTAAGATAAGATTATAGGTGCCTCCCTTATACTAGCAGTGATCATTATAATAAGACAAGTGATTATAATAAAGAAAACAATGATGATAAATAAGACTATCTACGATTTGGATAAGAAGGGCGCCGATTATGTATAACTAAAGGTAGTGACTTTTAAAGGCTGTCAGCCAAAGGTATAGAAGGGAATCGCTTAGGCAAGGGAAAGATAGGTAGAGGGGAACATCAAACCAGCCAGTAGAACCATCAAAGACATGCATTCCCATTCATATCATCAATCATAAAGACATATTAGATGATCTAAAGAACATGGCATCCCTTAATAGATACAATCCATACAGAAAGGTAGCACTTGGTATTCTTTAAAGATTGAGGCTGCAACGCTATGCTTAAAGGAAGAGAGTCTCATGTAGTATAAAACATCAACACCAATAAAAATTAATAGACAACAATCTGCTAAGGAGTGCAAAGTTATAAGGCAGTGATTGCCTCAAGTTTCCCTTGCTATTTGCTAATACATGATCAGCAATTGGCATCATTCAACAGTCTCATCGAATCAGTCAGCATCTTGGCATCATCGAAGGAGATAAAACATCATTTGGACATCATCACCAAATCAGAAAAATAATCATTCATCTCTCAATATTAAACCAAGAAGGTAGAACTAAGAAATTGGTAATTGATCCACTTATATATTAAATTTGAGTATACCAAAATCGCAGGCCATCATATAAGGCATATCTCTTTATCATTATAGCATCTTACAATCTTCAGTCTGCCACCAATCCATTATTATATCTGGAGTAAGCACAGCAAACTACATAAAGGTATGTGAACTCCATCTTGTAAGTTATATTCCAAACTAAGCAATTGAATTGTTTCAATATAATATAGGAATGTTAGTAAAATGAGGAAATCATCATGTAAGATATGATAATACATATAGAATGATTAATAGTGAGAAATAATCATATATCTTAGAGTGAAATCAAACTACATGATTCTCAAAGTTGCTAATGCGTGAATGAATATAGAAATATGATCATATATTAGAAGCTGAAACATGTTAAGAAGTTATCATAGAAAAATGAGCAAATGATATAGTAAGAAGATAGAATAGGATGAATGCACATATGAATAATTGCTATGTTATCTTAATCAAGTAGGATAATCATAGAAATTGTTATCATATAAATGAATACATAGAATAGATGGAAATATAATATTATGATCATAATTATGATTAAGGCATGGGAGTGCCTATATGATGAATGTTATTCTGTTGTGTGGTTACACAACACGCCCCATTTTGACTTGGCAAAACAGGGACCCAGCTTTTGTTTTGGCTTGTGTTGTCTGTTTCTGGCGGTTTGGTAAAAATAAGTCAGGTGCATCATCATCATGAAGGTCAGGATGAGATAGGTCATCATCATGAGGTTAGTTTGTCAAAGTTCATATTTTGTTTCTATGACTTCATGGTTAGAAAGAGCTTGAAATTCCATGCAGGTTTGCCTTTTGCATCACTTGAAAATTCGTCCATGTGAAGGAGTTGTAAGCAGTCAAAGTTTTGGTCAAACCTGATAATGGCTGTATGAACATCATCATCATGATATTCGAAAAGCCCCCCGATAATATCCTGAGGTCGAAACATCCGGACGTCAAGTTCAAGTCGTAATAATCCTTTCCCGTCGGGCAGTCTTTTGTATCGCCAAAGGTCATCATCATGATCTTACTCTATCACCTGATAAAAAAAATCATGCAGTCCCGAAACATCCGGACGTCAATCTTAAGTGCTAGTGTGTTTTACCCGTCGAGTAACCTTGGGAACATTGCGAGCATCATGATATTCCAACATCACCCAATATTATAATATCATGCTGATATTATAATATCACCTTACTTAGAGAAATCTGCCATCTGCATAATTTGCGCGCGCACGACAGTCTTGGTGATCAACATCATCATGATATTTCAGGACCCGACATTTCCTAATATCCTCATGACCTCCTTTTGCGTGATCATGATGATCACCTTATCTTTCGAAACGGAGGATGATTTTCCTTTCCCAAACCTTGTTGAACAAGATCATCATGATCTTGTTAGTCTTTCCCGACAGTTCGTAGTATCATCCTGCCGACAAGTATAACCTTTTGCAAATATGATGATGACGATGACGTCACCATCACCTTTCTCCTTCGGCAGGATATTTTCCAAGGCGGGATCCATTTCGCCAATATGATGATGACGATGACGTCATGTTTTAGGATTAACACAAGGCCGAGATATCCTGATGACGTCGTCAAGACTTTCGGCAGGATCATATTTTAGATCACCCAGTGCGTATATGATGATGATGATGTTCATCATCCTGATCTTTCGAGTGGATAGCCTTGGACGAAAAGGGTCATATTGCATTCATCCACGCGATCATCTTCCTTAGAGGGAACCCGATATTCCAGTTATCTCCTGATCTTAACGGAACATGACGATGGCGTCATCCCTTTGCATTTTAACCAAGCCTGATGATGACGATGACGTCATCATGATTTTCTTCAGCGGCAGGATCATTTTCCGAGTCCTCCTATTTGCCTTCATCATGATGATGATGACGATGTTTTCCTTTCCCGAATATGCAAAAACAAAACATCCTGATGTGCTTTTCCTCAGAGCATTCAGAGGGGAGGAGCATCATATTTCACAATATCCTGCAGCTGGATACAAGACATAGAGTTGGTCATCATCATGATTTTCGGCGTAGGTATAACTGTTGCCGTCGGCCAAGTCTAATATTGTCAACCTGATCATATGTAATTTCGCCGATGCAAATATGATGATGATGCAAAGCCGGATTCTAGAGATGGTTGAAAGGCGGTTATTTCCTTGTATATTTTGACATACCTGATCATATTTGAACCCGATATACAAGAAAATGGGCAAAAACATGAAGCGATAGAAATTTGAAAGCCCGACTGCATGATGCTGGTCAACGAGGGTTGACTTGGTTGTTTTTATGCTGTTTATGCATTTAGTGCATATTTTCCACAGGTAAAGCCTGATTGCCTGTAGCTGCATTGGGAGGTATGTTTAATAAAATGTTTACTTCCTGTTGTTTATCTGCATGATGATGAACTTAATATTTATCTGTTTACTTGCAGGAAGACCTGATGATGCTGATGAAGCTGAACATTAAAGTCATGATGATGCTGCTGAAGCTGATAATTACAAAGTTACGCATGGAGTCAACATGGGCCAGACATGAGGAGGATATTGTCAAATATGCTATTCGCCAACTGGAGACCGAATCAAGTCGAAGATGCTGGAATATTCTGTGCCAGCTGTACATTTGCTAACTGACGAAGCATGTGCTTTTCATCTGGACCGTTGTTTGTTATGAGAGGATCCTGATCCTTGGATCATTGTAACCGTTTTCTGGCAGTTGCTCTATATAACATCCAGAGCTTGTCATTTTAAAAGGAGGAAATACTTTAGAATACACAGACGCATCTGGCGCAAAAAGTCAATTACTGTAGAATCGATTAGGAGATTGGATTACTGAGACTAATGAAGATAGAATTGTTGAAATGTCAAGGTTCTTTCTTCAGATCACTGTAAATGTACCTGTTCTTAAGCATACTGAATGAATATGAAGTTCCAGATTACATCCTGATTGTAAATTTTACATAATCTTCTGTTGATTTCTGGATATGTACTGGTGAATGCTGTGTTCAACTGGAAGCGCTTTCATTTCATTACATGTTGTTGTCAACTTTTCCTTTGAAGCTTTGCACTAGATCATGCGGATTTGTGGAATGTCCTGGTGAAGTATGATTTCTAGTTTTCCTTCTTTTCATTGCAAGTATGGGAGCCTGTATGTAGATCAGTGATCTAAGTCCAGTAATTTTAGGAATCTCACTCTCTAACCCTTTTCCTTTTTTCAATTTCATTAATTCATCACCATAACTGCAAATCATGATAAATAACAAGCAGAAACAGTGAAATATGCTGAAATCCCGTAGGTAACTGAAGATCATTAGCATATTTGGTTAAATGCATGTCTTATTGAAAATATCATGCAAGGAATCATAAATAATGGTAGAAATCATGCAAATATCAGCCTGTATGCGCATTATTTGACTAAATTTATAGTGCAGAGGTAGAATTGTTGGAGACTTATACAGAGCGAACATCCAGAGCAGGATATTTGAAGATGATGATGATGAACAGTGCAGAAACACGTAAGGCCCCTGAATGGAAAACAGCAACGCACATCAACCACTGAGTAACGTCAGTAGATTAAGACCTAATCAACGGAGACTTGGGATCATGAATTCTTTGAATTCATCGTATCTTTCAAGATGAGTAAAGGTTGTTGTGTAACTTTTATTCTATGTTTGCGAATGACTAACATCATGAACAACATAAATTGGCGCTAGAAGGAGGGCATGAGGATATTAGGATCACTTTCATCATCAGTACTTTCAGGTTTGATGATGCTCAGAGTAAGGTAACTTCAGATCATTTGTGAATTTCATCATATTGCGTAAATATTTGCTGCTACAAGTTTGTAATTGCACATTCTGTGTAAAGATTTCCAAATCTCACATAAA
Organism: Cunninghamia lanceolata; assembly: GCA_027924645.1. NCBI lineage: Eukaryota > Viridiplantae > Streptophyta > Pinopsida > Cupressales > Cupressaceae > Cunninghamia > Cunninghamia lanceolata. The sequence continues at coordinate 7,109,213 of BSBN01001222.1, forward strand.
TATTGCAAGCTTTACAGTAGATTTCTTTAAATTCACTAAATATTGGCCAAAGATGCATAAATTTGTTCAAGCTTTGAGAATTTGAGCCTTAAACACGTGAAATCTGGTGCTACTGGTCGAAATATCCCAATATCCTGTCATATTTGCAGTATCTTCGCAAATATCGCGTAAATATTCAGTCTGATTTGCAAGTTGACCGCAAATATCACCTTGTCTGGTGGAATCCAGCCAATATTTGCAAAGTTTCAGCTAATTGGCCTCCAAATCGAGAAATCCTGGCTCACAGGATAAATACCAGGTCTAGACATAGTGAAATTTTCGAAGAATTGCCTGTCAGAGGTTTTAGACCTAGGACTGTAGACGTTCACCATACTCCAGAGTCTAGTGCGTCCAGAGCTTCACCAGGACCTCCTCCTGTAACTCCTGTTGGTTTGCAAATACCTTCAGGTATACCAGTGACACCTCCTGTTCAACCTCAGGGTATACCTTTAGTCCAACCTCAGCCAACTGCACCACCAGTTCAGCCCCCTCAGGTTGCAATGTCGTTCTTTGCAGCGGAATCACCATTGACCTTTACTGCGTATCATGAGTTACCAAAGTATCCAGACAAACTTTGTCCAAAATACCATCCTTATCAGGATGCGGATGATCATATCAGGACGTTTAAAGAAGCTTGCTGCAGAGCCAGAATAGAGCATCAAGATGTGGTGTGCAGATTATTCCCTTTTTCCTTAGGGGAAGAGGCTTATAATTGGTTCATCAGTCTTGGTCAATCTTCTGTAGGTTTGTGGGCTGTCTTAGAGAAGGCCTTTCTTGACAGATTCAAGGTCCCTATTGATCCATCCATGAATTACCACCTGTTTGCCACAATTAAGAGATTTGAGCATGAACCTATTGCAAATTTCAATGCTAGGTTCCAGAAAATGTTGTCCAAGCTAGTTACCCCATATGTGGTGGCTGATGATGCTGCTAGAAGTATTTATTATTCAGCCCTGGATCCATTAACCGCCATGTTCATCAGGAGAACACATCCTGCGATCACCACATTGACAGGAGCTTTTCAAGAAGCTATCAAGGTAAATCAACAGCTGATACCTGCTCCTACTCCAAATATAGCATTCCCTGCTTTGCCTGGCATGTAGTCACAATATCCAGCACAGTATCCTGCAGCTTATCCTTCACAATATCCTGCACAATATCCACATGGATCAGCGATGCCCCCAGCAATCATGCCTGCACCTTTGCAAGTACCTCCATTGAGTATCATGCCTCCTCCTAATGGAAATGGCCAATTGCCACAATATCCTGCACATACTCAGACACCTCAGGGCACAGATCTATCCCACAATAACCATGGATCTTCCTTTTTTCAGCCTCAGCCTGAAAATGTAGTGGCCAAAGCTCAAGAGGAGAAAGAGGAAATCAAAGAAATTGCTGCTCAGTTGAGAAAACTCACCACAGAAGTAACACACTTGAGAAATCAAGGGTTTTATTCACAGTCAGGTCAAAATAGGAGTTATTCCAATGACAGACCAAATTACCCTGACAGAGGATACAACAATAACTTCAACAGTAGTGCTGCAAATAACAATAATCCTCCTAGGCAGCCCAGAGTGTGGAACTCCAGGCCAAATAATGGTTCATTACCATCACCCCTAGACAATCAGCCTCCTGGTGAAGCCAAACAGACTACTAGAGTCAATCTTGCTGAAGCAGCCCTTACCAATTGGTGCAGGATTCATAACACCAATGCACATGCAGAATTAGATTGTCCACAGTTTAGGATTGCTGCCAGCATCTTTCAGACTGAAGTGTCTAATACTTCTGGAAATCCACCTCAGGCAGAAGGAAATGAAATAGTTCCTTGTGGATATGACTCAGCTTTTGTGCTGGAAACATACACTAATCAGCCTCATCAGGATTATAATCAGACCTGTGAAGAATCTGCCTTAACCTTTGAAGCAAACTATGTCTTCCCCTTTGAGGATGAAAACGAACCTACAAGAGAGCATGAGGAAGTACATGCATACCAGCAGCAATACCCTGGTAAGCACAGTTATAACCTGAGGAGTAATGCCAACAGACCTGCCGGTCCATTGACATCATCTCTACCTCCAAACAACTTCAACACACCTCCTGATCCTAAGGCTAGCAATAACCCTGGGTTCCCTAAGGTGAATGCTCAATACTTGTCTCCTCAAAACACAGTAACAAAAGTCGCAAATGCACCTCATGAGTCTGACAGGTTAGTCAGCTATTTGGCTGATGAAATGAAGAAAATCAAGATCAGCCTGTCCCTATCTGAGTTACTGAAAACTCCTGCCATCAAAAGGGCATTCATGAAGTCGCTGGATGATCCTGCTTCTAAAGAGGATAATCACCTTTCGAGTCAATCCAATAGCAGAGATCATACTGCTAAAGATAATAATGTCAAGCCCAAAGTGTCATCCACAGTCCAAGCTGCTGAAACCTCTCACATGACCTTGTACAGAGATAAAACTGAATCACCACCGTTTCTCCTCACCATAAGAATGTTCAGTAAGAATTTGCACAACTGTTTAGTTGATTCAGGAGCCTCAACTAATGTTATGCCTTTGTCAATATGCAACGCATTAGGACTGCATCCTGCTAAATCCTTAGAGAAGGTCACTCAACTGGACAAGACAGAAGTAAGTGTCGTAGGAGAACTCACTCACATTCACATGCAGCTAGCGTCTGATCCTAGGATCCAGTATTACATTGACATTCAGGTGGTTGACATACCTGATACATACGGGATGTTGCTTAGCCGGGACTGGTCTAAAACGCTTAACGGATACATGTCCACAGACTTCAGTCACATGTGGTTGCCATGGAAAGGTATACCCAATCAGATCAGGATTGATGCTGAGCCTAGGATGAAACATATGATCACGGAATATAACAGAACAAATGAGATCATGTATGTAAACGTAGAACCTGGAGTTTATCACATCAGGCCGCAAACTGTCCAAATAGAAGAGATCCTGATGCTTGATGCTCATCATCATCATGATGATGATTATCATGAGGATATGCCAGTTGTAGAACTTAATAATGATCCTGATAATGACAACGAAATAGATCGCTTCAGGGATTTTCAGATGCATTTATCTACTCAGATAAAACGTTGTCAATTATTAAGTGTACCTGCTAATGATATTTTGATTGACGGATGGTGCAGATTACATGGCGAGGCACACTCGGAAAAGACTTGCGAACCATGCTTGGACATGATCATGCTGGAGCAGACGTATAGTGAAGCATCATCATCATATTCCGAGGTGGGTGCTACATCTGATGATGATGATGATACTAATTTTTATTTGTCTTCTGCAGGAACAGAAGAGTCGACGGATCCTGATGAGGATCATATCCAAAAAACAGAGGAGATCCTGGTGTCCAATCAGACGAATGATGCGAGAAAGGAAAAGATCACTCCTGGTAGTGATTGCTTCATGGAACCGGATTACGAGTTGTCTGATGAGGATAAAGGCAGTGACCTGACGAAGTTTGAAGAATTTCTGGTCAAAGAAATGAAAAAAATGACACAACAGTGTAGATCTCCCCAGGAGGTTTTAATCAAAGGATGGTGTAGGCTGCATGAGGCGCCTCACTCAGAAACCACTTGCTCACTGTGCTTACACATTTTGAAGAAGCATGCAGCTGTATGTACTGAACATCATCCTCCTGCTAGGATGGAAGAGAAAACAGAAAAGCCATCAGGCTCATCAGATAAAGGAAGGAAGAAGCTTGAAGATGGCACACCTAAGTTAAGGTGGATATCAGGCAGAGTAGCAGCCAGAGCTGCAAAGAAAAAGGAAAGTTCAAATAAATGTCCTGCTGAAGATAAGCCTTGGATCCTGAGGTTTGATGGATCCAAATCCAAGCAAGGTTCTGGAGTAGGGATTGACCTTACTGATCCATCAGGGAAATCCCATTTAGCAGCTTACAGATTACAGTTCCCCTGCACTAATAATGTCACAGAATATGAAGCTCTGATTCATGGACTGTTGTTTGCCCATAAGAAGAAGGTGAAGATCCTGCATGTCTTTGGAGATTCAGAACTAGTTGTAAGACAAGTAAGGGGAATTTACTCTTGTAACTACAGAAAGCTGTCAAATTACAGACATCGGGTGTGGGACCTGATTGAAGACTTTGATGCCTTCAACATCGTTCACGTGCCAAGAGAACAGAACCAAAGGGCAGATGCACTTGCTCAGGCCGCCAATACACTGGAACCACTGTTTATATCTGGTCTGAAGAGATTTGCAGTAGAATTGGTGTCAGTACCTTCGGTACCTGACAATGTGACTAATCTCCAAGTGTTTGATGATGATCAGCATATCCTGGACTTCATATCAAACAGAGACGTATTTGAAGCTCAGATCATAGATGAAAATAGTATGGAAGATCATGTCTGGGAAGAAAATGAGATATTAGAGTTGCCTAGCAACACAATTCCCAAAGGTATGATTGAATTAGAAAGAGCCTTTGATTTGGATAATATGCTCAAACATAAGGATCTGCCTAAGGCAGATGGAGGTCAATATACACAGGTGAATATTGGACAGGCTGATGACAAGAGGAATGTCTTGTTGGGTAAGGTTTGTACACCTGAAGAGTTAGAAGGAATAACTCAGGCCCTTAAGGATTATATACATGTAATTGCATGGACTTATGACGAGCTAAAGACGTATGACACTTCTGTCATAACTCATACTATACCCCTCAAGCCAGATGCAAAACCTTTCAGACAGAAGCAGAGGCCAGTCAATGCTCTGCTTGAGCCCATCATCCTTGAAGAGGTCAAGAAATTGTTGAATGCCCGGATAATTTTTCCTATAAGGCATTCCACTTGGGTGGCAAATCTGGTACCAGTCAGGAAGAAGAATGGAGACATCAGATTGTGTGTGGATTTCAGGAACCTGAACAGAGCATCAGAAAAGGATAACTATCCTTTGCCCTCTTTGGATGAAGTTCTGCAGATGGTAAATGGAGCCAAGATGATGTCCTTCTTGGACGGTTTTTCAGGATACAACCAAGTGATGGTGGACAAAATTGACAGATTAAAAACTGCCTTCACCACAAAATGGGGGATATTTGCATATAGACGTATGCCATTTGGACTGATAAATGCTGGAGCTACATTCCAGCGAGCAATGGACATTGCCTTCAGAGGCTTAATAGGAAAATGTATAGTCATCTACATGGATGACCTGACAGTGTTCTCCAAAGAAAGGGGAAATCATGTTGCTGATCTCAGAAGTGTACTGAAGAAGTGTGAAGAATATGGAATATCTTTGAATCCCAAGAAGTGCATATTCGGGGTCACAACAGGAAAGTTACTAGGCCACCTGATCACAGAAGATGGGATTATCATTGATCCTGACAGGGTGGAATCTATTATGAAATTACCACTTCCAGGAAGCAAAAAGGAGCTTAAATCTTATTTTGGTAAGATAAATTTTGTGAGGAAGTTCATCACTGGCTTTGCTGAGATTGTCAGACCACTGAATGCCATGTTGAAAAAAGATGCACAAATTGACTGGACACCAGAAGCCAGAGCTGCTTTTGAAGATATAAAGAAGGCCATTTCAGATGCTCTTGTCCTCATTAGTCCAGATTATACAAATGATTTCTACATCTACTCATTTGCTTCAGAACATACTTCTGCAGCAGTGTTAACTCAAAGAAATGAAGATAAAGAAGAGAAACCAATTGCCTTCATGAGCTGTCCTTTCAGGGATGCTGAGTTGAGATATGTAGATGTTGAAAGACAGACACTTGCATTAGTCAGAGCAGTAAAAAAGTTCAGACATTATATACTGAGAAGCAAAGTGATTGCTATGGTACCAGATGCAGCAGTAAAGATGCTGCTGATGCAGAGTGAACCTGGTGAAAAAAGGGCCAAATGGATTACGGTACTACAAGAATATGACATGGAGATCACACCCATGAAGCTAGTAAGAGGACAGGCTCTGAGCCAGATGATATCTGAAACTGATCCAAACATCATCAGTCAGCAGTATGTAATCGATGAGAAAGACAATAAAGAATGGTATTCAGACATCAGGCACATCCTGATCGCTGGAAGATGTCCTTTGAGGATGCAGGCTTCACAGAGAAGAGCCTTAAAGATGAGATCCCAGAAATATATGATGAAGGGAGGAGCCCTGTTTAAAAAGAATTATGAAGGGATATACCTGAGATGCTTAGAGAAGTCAGAAGCCAATAAAGTTTTGACAGAGCTACATGACAAGTTTGGAACTGCCCACGGATCAGTGTTGGCCACAACACATGCAATCCTCAGAGCAGGATATTACTGGCCTACAATTTTTAAAGACACAACTGATCATGTTAAATGTTGTCATGTTTGCCAGGTTGCTACCAACAGAGAAAAATATGCTGCACAACCATTGCAGCCAGTGATGGAAGAGCGCCCATTTGCACAATGGGGCATGGATTTCATAGGACCAATCAATCCTCCGTCTTCTTCAAGCCAGAGGTATGTCCTAATAATTACTGATTATTGTACCAGATGGACTGAGGCTATCAGCAGCAAAACTTGTACTGCTGATGATGTCATTAAATTTCTGGAAAGCAACATTGTCACCAGGTATGGAACTCCTTATGCATTGGTAAGTGATAATGGTTCTGCCTTCATTTCCACTAAATTGTCAAGTTGGGCTTTTGATCATGGGATCATACTTAAGTTCTCATCCAATTACTATCCCCAGGGAAATGGATTAGCAGAATCCACCAATAAGAATTTACTGAGTATCATAAGAAAATTGATAGAGAAAAATCCCAGGGAATGGAATTCATTTCTGAAATATGCCTTATGGGTAGACAGAACTAGAATGAAAATTGCATTAGGAAACTCACCCTTCCAACTAGTATATGGGGTAGATCCTATCCTCCCTGTAAACTTGAAAATTCCTACTCTGCAGTTTGCCCAAGACTATCTAGGCATAGATAATAAACAGGAAGTCAGGTTGCTTCAGTTGATGCATCTGGAAGAAAAACGAAGTCAAGCGATTGACCAATTTGCAAAACATCAGGCTGTTGTCAAACGCTGGTTTGACAAGAGAGCCAGAATTAAAGCTTTCAGGATATCAGATTTAGTCCTGATGTGGGATAAAGCCCATGAAAGGAAAGGTGATCATGGTAAGTTCGATAGACTATGGATAGGTCCCTTTCAGATTTCTGAAATTTTAGGAGACAGCACTTATAGGCTTAAGAACCTGACAGGTGAGGATGTCCCGTTGCCAGTCAATGGACAATTCCTCAAACATTATTTCTAGGCCTGAGTGACTTCATGACAGTCTTGTGTATCATATTGTATATTTGTGTAGGTTGTTTGTACAGTTTGCTTGTTGTTGTTGTTGTTTGTTGGTTGGGACCTTGTTCTGGTAAGTCAGGATGATGCACTTCATCACCTTAAGAAAATAGTTAAATTGTTAGGATTCAAGTGATAAGATCACGTTTAAATATAGGTTATGATTCAGTCTAAGAAATATTCATGATCAGGTTTATGATGTCTTCTCATCAGGGTACTTTTTCTTGTCCAAAGTGAATCAAACACAATGAAACACCTAACAGCCTTGGGTTTGTTGAAGATATGAGTATAGGTGTTAAGTGAAAAATCTAAAGGGACTCCCTTGCTACCAATACAATCTCCAACCTAAAGCTGCAAGTGACTACACCTTGTACAAATGAGCAGACATGATGATATCAAATTTAAATTTTTAAAGGAAAATCAGAAACGAAATAAAATTAGGCCATCTAAGTAACTCTACCGGGGCTATGGACGCCTGCTGGCAGTGGGGCTCTACTTAGGGAGATTGTATAGATAACCTTGCCGGGGTTATAGACACCTGCTGGCAGCAAGGCTCTATCCAGGTTGGCTATGAGGGATGATCTCCAACTATGTAGTTTAACACCAGTTACTTATGTTTTCAACTTGCTTTCAAGATGAGGATAATTAATCATCTGCACACACCTGATCCTTTGTTAGCTTTATCACCATAATGAAATTTTATCATTCAAAGATCATGATGATTTACTTAGACAGAATTAGAACACTATAGATGAATGTGATCACATCACTTGAATCATTTGAATTTTGTTGTTTTCTTTGGTGGCAAGTTGTTGTGTGGTTACACAACACGCCCCATTTTGACTTGGCAAAACAGGGACCCAGCTTTTGTTTTGGCTTGTGTTGTCTGTTTCTGGCGGTTTGGTAAAAATAAGTCAGGTGCATCATCATCATGAAGGTCAGGATGAGATAGGTCATCATCATGAGGTTAGTTTGTCAAAGTTCATATTTTGTTTCTATGACTTCATGGTTAGAAAGAGCTTGAAATTCCATGCAGGTTTGCCTTTTGCATCACTTGAAAATTCGTCCATGTGAAGGAGTTGTAAGCAGTCAAAGTTTTGGTCAAACCTGATAATGGCTGTATGAACATCATCATCATGATATTCGAAAAGCCCCCCGATAATATCCTGAGGTCGAAACATCCGGACGTCAAGTTCAAGTCGTAATAATCCTTTCCCGTCGGGCGGTCTTTTGTATCGCCAAAGGTCATCATCATGATCTTACTCTATCACCTGATAAAAAAAATCATGCAGTCCCGAAACATCCGGACGTCAATCTTAAGTGCTAGTGTGTTTTACCCGTCGAGTAACCTTGGGAACATTGCGAGCATCATGATATTCCAACATCACCCGATATTATAATATCATGCTGATATTATAATATCACCTTACTTAGAGAAATCTGCCATCTGCATAATTTGCGCGCGCACGACAGTCTTGGTGATCAACATCATCATGATATTTCAGGACCTGACATTTCCTAATATCCTCATGACCTCCTTTTGCGTGATCATGATGATCACCTTATCTTTCGAAACGGAGGATGATTTTCCTTTCCCAAACCTTGTTGAACAAGATCATCATGATCTTGTTAGTCTTTCCCGACAGTTCGTAGTATCATCCTGCCGACAAGTATAACCTTTTGCAAATATGATGATGACGATGACGTCACCATCACCTTTCTCCTTCGGCAGGATATTTTCCAAGGCGGGATCCATTTCGCCAATATGATGATGACGATGACGTCATGTTTTAGGATTAACACAAGGCCGAGATATCCTGATGACGTCGTCAAGACTTTCGGCAGGATCATATTTTAGATCACCCAGTGCGTATATGATGATGATGATGTTCATCATCCTGATCTTTCGAGCGGATAGCCTTGGACGAAAAGGGTCATATTGCATTCATCCATGCGATCATCTTCCTTAGAGGGAACCCGATATTCCAGTTATCTCCTGATCTTAACGGAACATGACGATGGCGTCATCCCTTTGCATTTTAACCAAGCCTGATGATGACGATGACGTCATCATGATTTTCTTCAGTGGCAGGATCATTTTCCGAGTCCTCCTGTTTGCCTTCATCATGATGATGATGACGATGTTTTTCTTTCCCGAATATGCAAAAACAAAACATCCTGATGTGCTTTTCCTCAGAGCATTCGGAGGGGAGGAGCATCATATTTCACAATATCCTGCGGCTGGATACAAGACATAGAGTTGGTCATCATCATGATTTTCGGCGTAGGTATAACTGTTGTCGTCGGCCAAGTCTAATATTGTCAACCTGATCATATGTAATTTCGCCGATGCAAATATGATGATGATGCAAAGCCGGATTCTAGAGATGGTTGAAAGGCGGTTATTTCCTTGTATATTTTGACATACCTGATCATATTTGAACCCGATATACAAGAAAATGGGCAAAAACATGAAGCGATAGAAATTTGAAAGCCCGACTGCATGATGCTGGTCAACGAGGGTTGACTTGGTTGTTTTTATGCTATTTATGCATTTAGTGCATATTTTCCACAGGTAAAGCCTGATTGCCTGTAGCTGCATTGGGAGGTATGTTTAATAAAATGTTTACTTCCTGTTGTTTATCCGCATGATGATGAACTTAATATTTGTCTGTTTACTTGCAGGAAGACCTGATGATGCTGATGAAGCTGAACATTGAAGTCATGATGATGCTGCTGAAGCTGATAATTACAAAGTTACGCATGGAGTCAACATGGGCCAGACATGAGGAGGATATTGTCAAATATGCTGTTCGCCAACTGGAGACCGAATCAAGTCGAAGATGCTGGAATATTCTGTGCCAGCTGTACATTTGCTAACTGACGAAGCATGTGCTTTTCATCTGGACCGTTGTTTGTTATGAGAGGATCCTGATCCTTGGATCATTGTAACCGTTTTCTGGCAGTTGCTCTATATAACATCCAGAGCTTGTCATTTTAAAAGGAGGAAATACTTTAGAATACACAGACGCATCTAGCGCAAAAAGTCAATTACTGTAGAATCGATTAGGAGATCGGATTACTGAGACTAATGAAGATAGAATTGTTGAAATGTCAAGGTTCTTTCTTCAGATCACTGTAAATGTACCTGTTCTTGAGCATACTGAATGAATATGAAGTTCCAGATTACATCCTGATTGTAAATTTTACGTAATCTTCTGTTGATTTCTGGATATGTACTGGTGAATGCTGTGTTCAACTGGAAGCGCTTTCATTTCATTACATGTTGTTGTCAACTTTTCCTTTGAAGCTTTGCACTAGATCATGCGGATTTGTGGAATGTCCTGGTGAAGTATGATTTCTAGTTTTCCTTCTTTTCATTGCAAGTATGGGAGCCTGTATGTAGATCAGTGATCTAAGTCCAGTAATTTTAGGAATCTCACTCTCTAACCCTTTTCCTTTTTTCAATTTCATTAATTCATCACCATAACTGCAAATCATGATAAATAACAAGCAGAAACAGTGAAATATGCTGAAATCCCGTAGGTAACTGAAGATCATTAGCATATTTGGTTAAATGCATGTCTTATTGAAAATATCATGCAAGGAATCATAAATAATGGTAGAAATCATGCAAATATCAGCCTGTATGCGCATTATTTGACTAAATTTACAGTGCAGAGGTAGAATTGTTGGAGACTTATACAGAGCGAACATCCAGAGCAGGATATTTGAAGATGATGATGATGAACAGTGCAGAAACACGTAAGGCCCCTGAATGGAAAACAGCAACGCACATCAACCACTGAGTAACGTCAGTAGATTAAGACCTAATCAACGGAGACTTGGGATCATGAATTCTTTGAATTCATCGTATCTTTCAAGATGAGTAAAGGTTGTTGTGTAACTTTTATTCTATGTTTGCGAATGACTAACATCATGAACAACATATTCCTATAAGGGAGTAAGTTAGATATTGCCAAATTATATAATCCACGAAATAGTAAAGATAAGTCTAAAAAGTGTAATCAGGGAATACCCGGGATGAGAATAGAAGCCTCATCATTAATCCACCTACACACTGGAAGTGGCTAGAGTCTAGCACTCGAGATGGCAAAGTATCGCTGTTGATAACTGAGAGGGGGGGTGAATCAGTTATCCTAATTATTTCTTCTTTTGAACTTTCTTATTAATCAATGCAGCATTGAATCAAACAAACAAACATTACCATGAAATGAAAAACACATGACACAGTATTTTTGACGTGGAAACCCTGTTAAGGGAGAAAACCACGGGGTGATTAACCCAAAGATTATTCTCTGTTAGAAGAATAAGGAATTACAAAATGGCACTTGCCAATTAGGGCTCACTGCCCGAGCACACTGCTCACAAAGAGGCCCACTGCCTACAAGGAGACACACTGTCTACAAAGTGATAAGAATCACAGTCTTGAACTGATTGGAAGCATCTACATATGCTGGAGTTCAGTTTCGGTTAGGCTCAGTACACTGATCTGCTGCACTTCATCTTTCCTCTGTTCTTTATTCTGCTATCCTTTCACATACCGGATCTTTTTTACTACTTCTGCTTTGTTCTGCACTTATTTGCATATACCATCACACAAATACACCCTTCACAACTAAATCCATCCTCTATATATATCTGCACTAGTGATTTCATTATCTTTCTAGTCGGCACCTGGAATAATCTATCTTCTCACAAACTCTGTTCTGTCGGCTGAATCCTTGCATATCAAGTAATGCGGATCAAGCATATACTTGTAGATGTCATTCATCATGTCGGCCAAACATGATTCATGCCTTCACAACCTTTACCATCAACAGTAACACATCCAGAAAATAGTCTGATACTCTGTCAGTCAGTTCTTCCTCTGTTCTCACTGTCTCTCAGGAATCCGGTACTCAACTATTCATATCTTTTTCTTTGTTCATCACCGGAGGCTAAATCCTTGGAATATACTACTCAAGGTAGTCCTCTTGACTTCCCCAAATCCGCACTGCACCAAGACACTTCCTCTGAGAGATCCAGACCAATCTGTCAGACCTTGCCACATGCTCTGTTCTTGTTCACCGGACCACAACAATCTTCATTCTGACTTCCGGTAGAGACACACCATGACTTGCGGATATGTGGGATGACCTTTGTTGCCATCAATGACAACAACCATGAATCCATATAGTGTCTCTTGCCAACAATCTCCCCCTTTGGCATTGATGGCAACACTTAGTGAAAAATGACTAAGTGTTTACACTATGCTCCCCCTTGGCTGATGCTCTATCTTTATATACAATTTCTGGAACTCCCCCTTAGTTGGATTCCTCATTTTTCACTGCTCCTCACTCCCCCTTTGACATCAATGGCAAAGGGTAGGGTCCGCACACCAAAATTTTCAAAAATTTTCTATACATAGCCGCATATTTACATACTCACATAAACTGAAGAATGTCTGCAAAAGATGTCTTCAGTTGGATCAGTTCTGTAGCCCAACTTTGCTTCATTCTATCCAAAATTGAAATGTGACCACTCAACAAAAATGCAAATGCATCTACCCTTTTTAGATCTTTCGGATCACTTGTCTGGGCTATGATTTGAGCTTCTGCTATGGCCTCATGCATGGCCTCTAGCTTAGGGACAATTAACCCCCTGAGCTCACTCAACCTGCTTATTCTATTTTTCCTTTCCTTCTCCAGTTTCTTGATTTCACTCAAGACTGCAATAGTCTGACATTCTTGATTTGTTATAGAGGAAGAAAGAGGATCAAAACTTTGAGACAAGCTTAGTAGTGTGTCCTCTTGCGCTTTTATTTTCTTCTCAATGTCCACTGTTACCTTGGACCAGGAGATACAAAATTTGTATATTTCACCGCCATCCTTAAGAGCATTTTCTAAGCTCTTTATCCCAATGTTCATGTTTCTCCTATCATTAATGATCAAACCTTGAACCTTCCGGACCTTTTCTTCAGCTGATTTTTCTAGAGATTCAAAATGTGTACTAACACTGCTGACTAAGGTTTTGAGATTACCAGAAGAGGAGGCTATGGGATCCTTCTGAAAAGATGGCATGATATTTTCCAGCACTCCAGATGCTACCTCCATAAGCTCACAGTCTTCCATGTGAGATTTCAGTAGTTTCTCTTTGACTTTCTCATTTGCAAATGAGGCTATTTTCATTGTTTGCACTGGTGACAAAGAGTCAAAATCTAATGGTCCTTTTAGCAGGTCCGGTTCATCAATTTCTATAGTGGCTTTTGTCAAGAATTCTTGAACAATTTGTGCAGTGTCTCTTGCCAGAGACAGATGTTTCTTCTCTTCTGTAGTTTTGTCCTTTGGAATCTTTTCTCCTTCCTTACTCTTACCACTTTCAGTCGTGGTTTTCTCTGTTGGGGTCTTCTCTTTCTCTGCATCCTTGGTGCTGTCAACCTCTTTTTCTTTAACTGCTGCTTCTTTCTCCTGTAGTTTCTCTTCTTCTTGAGATCCAGAGACTATAGGGGAAACCGGAGGAGAGATGTTAGTCTGTTCAAGGGCCACTTCTTACGGAGCAGATGATTCCAAGTCCACAGCTGTTTCTGCACCTAAGTCCTCTACAACAGGAAGATTAAACCTTTTGAAGGTTTTCTGGAGAATCTCTTCAGTGTCCTTGGATACCTTGTCGGTCTCACCAAGCATAAGCTGATTCATCCTTGCTTTGCTCCTGAATTCATCCTTGCAGTCTTTGAATACCATGTTCATTGTTTTGTGATCAATTGAAGGATATAGCTGAATAGCTATCTGTTCCCTGATCTCAAGGTCTTTTGCCATGGCATTGTTCTTTCTTATCTCTAATTCCATCTCTAGGCTCTTTGGGATTTCAGAGATAATCTCAATAAAAGCTTTATTGTAGATGTTCAAGTACCTTATTATAGCTTCTTGCAGGATCTTTTGATCTGCCTCGTTGTAGTCATCATAAAATTCAGCCACCGGTTGAAGGTTCCCATCCACAGTGACTGATTTGACTACACTGTCTACGGATAGAGTGGGCTTTTCAGCAAATTCTTCTGCCATTTCTTCCTTGTCTTGGCCTATGGAGGGTTTCCCGGATCCTTTCTTCTTCTGCTTCTTTATTTCTTTTACTCCCTCATCTGACTCAGTTTCCTCTTCATCCTTTTGGCTTTCATAAGCCCTTGTGGCTTTTGTCTTAGATCTTTTACCGGATGCCTGGACTTCCAATTTTGAACTTTTGGTTGTGGGAGGTGCAGATCTTTTTGATGATCCGGTCTGGGTGGAAGTTTCAACCGGAACACTTTCTTTACTTTTCTTTTCTGCCTCTTTCTTTTCTTCCTCAGATTTTCTTCTCTTTTCCCGGCTAGCATCAAGTGCCTCTTTTGAGATGCCTAGGCCTTGAGCAATGTGCTCAACTTCTTTTCTCACCTTCCTCTTTATCTTAGGTTCCCTGAGTTCTACATGTATCTTTACACTCAGCTCTTCAAAGGTTCCAAACCTTTCTGCCTTTAGATCTTTGGGCTGACTTAGCATGTGTTGAACATGCAGCTCCACTATTTGTTCATCCACTTCATACCCCATGGGCATGATCCAGACAGTCCTTGGCTCCACTGCCTCCATTAGGCACTGATCAGTGTCCACCATAAAGCACACTGAGTTTTTGTATTTTTCAACAAGAGACTGGGGAATTCTTTCTCTTGCTTGCATCATGCTTTGGAAGTTTTTGAAGTATCCCCATAGGGCTGTATTTCTTGCTTTGGCATCCCCAAGCCCATGTAGATAGTCTCTTATCTAGACTGCAACAGGTTTGTCATTCTGCCATGCCCATCCACTTGATCTGGGCAGCTCATTCATGAAGTAGAAAAATAGACATAATATAAGAGTACCATACTTAAAGGAATTCTTTTTGTCCTTCTTGATTTTCTATATATTTTCCATTAATTGGCTTAAGAGCAGTTCGCAGAGATCATATTCTGCATTCTTCCTTAGCATTTCATAGGCAGTATACACTGCAGTTCCGAATACAGAATTCTCCCTACTGGAGTGATAGATCTTGTATCCTATTATCATGGACGCATACTTGATATCCGGATCAGAAATATCTTCAATGGTCATTGCCCTCTTATCAAATTTTGATCCGGTGGCCTCAGTTACAATGTTATTTTTGACAGATTTGAGGATAGGTATCCCTCCAGAAGAGTATAGACTAGTTACTGCTCTAATTGCCTCTTTTGTGATCTTGCAGGGTCTATCCAGCCATAGGAAGTTGTCATGCATCCTGCTCAGTACATACCGGACCCATTCATCTTCTTCAAAGCAGGGGAAATGAATGAATTGATCAAATTGTTTCTTTTGGATACCCTTATACTCTGGTTTAAGCTCAAAAGCATTGTCTATCAGTTGTTTGTGATAGAGATCTCTCAATTTGAATTCCCTAAATTCCTCAATGCTTGCATGTATGTAAACCCTAATGTCTTCTGTGTGTAAAACTCCGTGAGGAACACTGGAAAATGCTCCTAAGGGATCTACCTCCAATGACTTGTATGGATGTTTCTTAAATTCAGGTCGGGGCCTATCTGAGATTTTTACTATATTTGGAGTAGCCATTTCTTCAAAAGATTTGTAGCAAGATATCGAAAGTGGAAAATACCTTTTGCGTCTTCGGTTGCACGGAGTAGCTGGATTGATTTCTGTATGTAATGACTCTGACAGGAGATCTTCGGTAAACTTGATGAATTTTGTTGCAGAGCTCCGCTTTTAGCTTCTTCTTGGATGTAAAATGATCAAGTGATTGCTGAGAAATCCCTTATATCATTTCACAAACCCTAATATCTGTTTGCAATAAATGCTCCACCTATATTATTCCGGTTTGCCTTGTTCGGATAGCTTGGAGTATCCCGGATCAGTCCTGATCTATGAACATCATGCGGATCTTTCAATCATGAATAAATCGAGATGACACATTACAAGAACATCCCAAACATTCTGTCCAGTCCACAGAGTAAAATAATGTACTTCCGGATCTCTCCGGACCCTTTTGTAGTCCTCTGTCATTCCGGAGCATCTCCCGGAATAGGTCTTTACTTGATCGATCACAACTTCTTTATATCTTCATGCGAACCTCTGAAATCTTGTCTGGATCATCTCAGGACTGGTATCTTCAAACCCTTTACCCCGCATCTTGTGTCACATCTAGCACCACTTGATTGGCTGGGGGAACAGGATTTTCTTTGAGTCTCCCCCTGAGCCAGAGCTCACTTTTTAATTTCTGGAAGAAATATCAGCACCAGAGTCTGGTGCGGATCCAAGCTCTACATTCTCTGAACTTTTCTTTACCCAAATCTTGCTCATCTGATTCCTAATTTCATCCGCATTCATCTTTTGTTTACCCTTGTCTTGATTCTTGCTTCTGTAGACTTTAGCATTATGACCGGACCTATTACAGATTTGGCAAATAACATTTTTTTGCATATTTGACTAATGACCTCTTGATCTGCATTGATTAGCCATATGACCTACTCTATTGCATGTAAAGCATCTACCTTTGAATGATTTGTTTACTTGCATATTTCTGCATTCATGGGACTTGTGTCCATACCTTTTGCAGTTAAAGCACTGTCCGGAGAAGGATGGATTAGTTTGATTCATTCTTTTTCTGCACTGATTAGCTTTGTGACCAAAGTGATTGCAGCTGTGGCAGTATCCATTGAAAGATGGATATCTTTGAGCATTGGGCTGTCTTACCAGAGATCTTCTAGGCCTATTCCTTGGATTTTCCGATCCAAAATTCTTTTGACCGGATCCGGAGCTTTCTCCTTTCTCATATCCCAAACCATACTTGTCATCTGTCCTCTTTTGACTACCAAGAAGAACTTCAAGTTGAGTAGAACTTATCTTGAATTTCTCTTTATATTCATTTGCTGTTTGAAGGTCTCTTTTGAGAGAGACAATTTGATCCTCAAGTTTTTCTTCATTATCTTTGGCATCTTCAAGATCAGATTCAAGATGTCTGATAATTCTGTCCATCTGATGGCATTCTTCTGATTTCTCCTTAAGAGATTGTCTTAGATTGTCTTCAGTTTTTCTTTTCTCTTCAATCTCTTGAGTAAACTTTATAGTTCCTGATTCCATTTCATGTCTTAACATAATGACTTCTTTTGATAACTTTTCACATAACTTGGTTTTCTCAGTCAATTCTTCATTTGTATTGCTTTCTTCACTTTGTCTTGCCAATTGTTGGAGCAGCTCCTTTCTCTTTTTCATAGAGAGACTTAATTTGTCTTTTAGTTCTCTCATGAATTCATCAGCCTGTTTGAGTCTTTCCTTTAATTCATTGACTTCAGAGTTTGACTGTTCAAGATCCTCAAGGGCAGTCTTGAGTTGCTCCCTTAAACCATATGCATCCATTTGAACTCCTAGATCTTCCTCAAGCTGTTAGGCTCTATTAGGAGGAACTTAGCTCTGATACCAATTGTTGATAACTGAGAGGGGGGGGGGTGAATCAGTTATCCTAATTATTTCTTCTTTTGAACTTTCTTATTAATCAATGCAGCATTGAATCAAACAAACAAACATTACCATGAAATGAAAAACACATGACACAATATTTTTTGACGTGGAAACCCTGTTAAGGGAGAAAACCGCGGGGTGATTAACCCAAAGATTATTCTCTGTTAGAAGAATAAGGAATTACAAAATGGCACTTGCCAATTAGGGCTCACTGCCCGAGCACACTGCTCACAAAGAGGACCACTGCCTACAAGGAGACACACTGTCTACAAAGTGATAAGAATCATAGTCTTGAACTGATTGGAAGCATCTACATATGCTGGAGTTCAGTTCCGGTTAGGCTCAGTACACTGATCTGCTACACTTCATCTTTCCTCTGTTCTTTATTCTGCTATCCTTTCACATACCGGATCTTTTTTACTACTTCTGCTCTGTTCTGCACTTATTCGCATACACCATCACACAAATACACCCTTCACAACTAAATCCATCCTCTATATATATCCGCACTAGTGATTTCATTATCTTTCTAGTCGGCACCCAGAATAATCTATCTTCTCACAAACTCTGTTCTGTCGGCTGAATCCTTGCATATCAAGTAATGTGGATCAAGCATATACTTGTAGATGTCATTCATCATGTTGGCCAAACATGATTCATGCCTTCACAACCTTTACCATCAACAGTAACACATCCGGAAAATAGTCTGATACTCTGTCAGTCAGTTCTTCCTCTGTTCTCACTGTCTCTCAGGAATCCGGTACTCAACTATTCATATCTTTTTCTTTGTTCATCACCGGAGGCTAAATCCTTGGAATATACTACTCAGGGTAGTCCTCTTGACTTCCCCAAATCTGCACTGCACCAAGACACTTCCTCTGAGAGATCCGGACCAATCTGTCAGACCTTGCCACATGCTCTGTTCTTGTTCACCGGACCACAACAATCTTCATTCTGACTTCCGGTAGAGACACACCATGACTTGCGGATATGTGGGATGACCTTTGTTGCCATCAATGACAACAACCATGAATCCATATAGTGTCTCTTGCCAATAATCGCCCCTTCGATCTAAGGGTGAAGTATTGCCAGCAGTAGCGTGAAGCCTTAGACCTAGGGCAAGGGTGAAGTATTTCTGGAAGTAGCATGAAGCCCTTGAACCTATGGTTGCGTAAGACCTAGATATTAGAAATGGCTTAACGGTAGGTGACCCTCAAGCTGGCAATAAGCCCCTCCGAGCGAAGGGTGAAGTATCACTGAGAGTAGCGTGAAGCCCTTGGACCTATGGTCGTGAGTCTTGTGATGTCCCAACGCACCCTCTCATATTTGGTGAGTGGTCTGATTAACATTTGGGCTCGCGAATGTCCCTCCCGAGCTAAACCATGGAATATACATGAAGGATATGAGAAAATGTGAAATGCATATTGGTTATGATTATAAGGTTACTAACCATAGAAGTAAATGTGTAAAGTATACGAATTTGATCTTTACATGTGGATATTGTGATATGTTAGGATTATAAGAAGAATTGAATACTAATGTTCTCTTTTTACAAGTTGAAATTGTGTGCAAGGTTGTGAAAATTTTGACTTGCTAGAGAAGGTTGTGAAAATTTAATTTAAACAATGCCTTAATAATTTAAGACATACTTTCCTTCTACAACTTATTCTAGATGCATATAGAGTCTTCAGGAACTAACCTACAACCACAAACTTGCTAATGGGGACCCTGCAAAAATAAGGGTTAAAGGGGGAGTTTACCTCAGTCAGTCCCCTTGTGGATTTTAAAACATGGATCCTCTTTATAAATATGATAAAAAGAAACTAAAATTAATGAACCATGAAATGAAACTAAATTTGAATCACTCTATAGCCATTAAACCTACAAGTTAAAGCTTAAGGGTTCTTTGAACACTACAAAGCAAGTGGGGGTGCGAGAAAGGTTTTGGAAACACACTTAGTTTTGTCTCAAAATTGGTTATGGGGTCTCAAATGTGACTAGTATGGGAGGTGGAAAATTTAGTTTGAAGATATTTTAATGGAGGTATGGTAAGGTTGGGGCTAGGAGCTTCATAGGGTGGTAAAAGGAAGCTTGCACTCACCAAGCATGGATGTAATGGAAAAATGACACTATGGTGACAAAATATGGATGAAAGGGGAGGGTTTGAAGGACTATTATTTTGAATAACTAAGGATGGTGATGAAGTTTTTGAATTAAAACACTTGGAAATGGATCAATGCTCTTGAAATGGAATGCAAAGAGACATGCCCCCGCAGGGAGAGGAGGGGATGAAAAATGACACAAAATGATGAAGGAAATAGACAGCAAGGGCTTGGAAGGGTGGTAGGGTGATGTAGGAATGGATCCATGTAATTAATTCAAAAGAAGACCTTCATTTTCATAAAATACCATAAAAATAAATTGCCCACCTAGCTCAAAACCAAGGAAATCGGCTACCAAGCTTTGGAAAATTAGTTGCAACAATGTCCAAGAGAAATATTAAAATTTTTAGGGACCTAGAGCTCAAAGATAACTCTATCTAGGAATTTTTGAAATACTATAATAGTTCATGCATGAGAAAAAATAGCAAAATCTTTACCACCAATGCATAAATTCACTTTTCCTATGTTAAAATGAGGCAAAGGTGGTTGCTTTTTATAGACTTGCTTAAAAATTTTAGGGATTGCAACTCAATAGGTGGGAAGCCCTACTAATTAGTTATTTTGTATGTAAAGCTCTTGATAGGAGGATGAAAATACATGGCCGACCTATTGGGTGGTGTCCATGAATGAAAATTAAGCTCAATTTCCTAGGGGACCTCAAGCTCAAAGGTGGCCATCTAGGGGTAGGTGTTCTCACTAATTATTTTCTTGTTTAGACATGTTTTAGGAATGGGAAAAGTATGGTTTTCACATAGGACAAGGCTAAGAATAACAATTTAAGGCTTAACAAGGGGATAAAAGGGTCAACAATAAGGGGAAAATTAAAGGAAGCTTAGGACATAGGAAGGGGACACAAATTAAATAAAAAGAAACACTTGGGAGGGCTAAACAATGTATAGGAACAACATTGGAAAGGGGATAAACATGGTTAGGGATAACAAAGACTAGGCAAAAGGGGTCAAAATGGCACACAAAGCATACAGATGGGCTAAGGGCTAAAATGGACACAAAAGTGTAATAAGGGTATGCAAATTATGTTATTATAAAGATGTATTAGTGACTTGGTTCACATTTTTGTTCATGTCATTACTCTTCAAGAAATTATTGGGATTTTGAAACCTAGAAGTGTGAGAAGATTGGGATGGTGTTGAACCATATTTCAATGTATATGGTACTAAAAATTTAACCTCAAGATTCTTCAAATGTGTGCACATGTCTCTAAAATTTGGAAGGCTACTTAGGTGTGTTGGCAAGAGACACTATATGGATTCATGGTTGTTGTCATTGATGGCAACAAAGGTCATCCCACATATCCGCAAGTCATGGTGTGTCTCTACCGGAAGTCAGAATGAAGATTGTTGTGGTCCGGTGAATAAGAACAGAGCATGTGGCAAGGTCTGACAGATTGGTCCGGATCTCTCAGAGGAAGTGTCTTGGTGCAGTGTGGATTTGGCGAAGTCAAGAGGACTACCTTGAGTAGTATATTCCAAGGATTTAGCCTCCGGTGATGAACAAAGAAAAAGATATGAATAGTTGAGTACCGGATTCCTGAGAGACAGTGAGAACAGATGAAGAACTGACTGACAGAGTATCAGACTATTTTCCGGATGTGTTACTGTTGATGGTAAAGGTTGTGAAGGCATGAATCATGTTTGGCCGACATGATGAATGACATCTACAAGTATATGCTTGATCCGCATTACTTGATATGCAAGGATTCAGCCGACAGAACAGAGTTTGTGAGAAGATAGATCATTCCGGGTGCCGACTAGAAAGATAATGAAATCACTAGTGCGGATATATATAGAGGATGGATTTAGTTGTGAAGGGTGTATTTGTGTGATGGTGTATGCGAATAAGTGCAGAACAGAGCAGAAGTAGTAAAAAAGATCCGGTATGTGAAAGGATAGCAGAATAAAGAATAGAGGAAAGATGAAGTGCAGCAGATCAGTATATTGAGCCTAACCGGAACTGAACTCCAGCATATGTAGATGCTTCCAATCAATTCAAGACTATGATTCTTATCACTTTGTAGACAGTGTGTCTCCTTGTAGGCAGTGGGCCTGTTTGTGAGCAGTGTGCTCGGGCAGTGAGCCCTAATTGGCAAGTGCCATTTTGTAATTCCTTATTCTTCTAACAAAGAATAATCTTTGGGTTAATTACCCCGTGGTTTTCTCCCTTAACAGGGTTTCCACGTCAAAAAATACTGTGTCATGTGTTTTTCATTTCATGGTAATGTTTGTTTGTTTGATTCAATGCTGCATTGATTAATAAGAAAGTTCAAAAGAAGAAATAATTAGGATAACTGATTCACCCCCCCCTCTCAGTTATCAACAATTGGTATCAGAGCTAAGTTCCTCCTAATAGAGCCTAACAGCTTGAGGAAGATCTGGGAGTTCAAATGGATGCATATGGTTTAAGGGAGCAACTCAAGACTGCCCTTGAGGATCTTGAACAGTCAAACTCTGAAGTCAATGAATTAAAGGAAAGACTCAAACAGGCTGATGAATTCATGAGAGAACTAAAGGACAAATTAAGTCTCTCTATGAAAAAGAGAAAGGAGCTGCTCCAACAATTGGCAAGACAAAGTGAAGAAAGCAATACAAATGAAGAATTGACTGAGAAAACCAAGTTATGTGAAAAGTTATCAAAAGAAGTCATTATGTTAAGACATGAAATGGAATCAGGAACTATAAAGTTTACTCAAGAGATTGAAGAGAAAAGAAAAACTGAAGACAATCTAAGACAATCTCTTAAGGAGAAATCAGAAGAATGCCATCAGATGGATAGAATTATCAGACATCTTGAATCTGATCTTGAAGATGCCAAAGATAATGAAGAAAAACTTGAGGATCAAATTGTCTCTCTCAAAAGAGACCTTCAAACAGCAAATGAATATAAAGAGAAATTCAAGATAAGTTCTGCTCAACTTGAAGTTCTTCTTGGTAGTCAAAAGAGGACAGATGACAAGTATGGTTTGGGATATGAGAAAGGAGAAAGCTCCGGATCCGGTCAAAAGAATTTTGGATCAGAAAATCCAAGGAATAGGCCTAGAAGATCTCCGGTAAGACAGCCCAATGCTCAAAGATATCCATCTTTCAATGGATACTGCCACAGCTGCAATCACTTTGGTCACAAAGCTAATCAGTGTAGAAAAAGAATGAATCAAACTAATCCATCCTTCTCCGGACAGTGCTTTAACTACAAAAGGTATGGACACAAGTCCCATGAATGCAGAAATATGCAAGTAAACAAATCATTCAAAGGTAGATGCTTTACATGCAATAGAGTAGGTCATATGGCTAATCAATGCAGATCAAGAGGTCATCAATCAAATATGCAAAGAAATGTTATTTGCCAAATCTGTAATAGGTCCGGTCATAATGCTAAAGTCTGCAGAAGCAAGAATCAAGACAAAAGAGGTCCGGTGTATAATCAGAATCAAGACAAGGGTAAACAAAAGATGAATGCAGATGAAATTAGGAATCAGATGAGCAAGATTTGGGTAAAGAAAACTTTAGAGAATGTAGAGGTTGGATCCGCACCAGACTCTGGTGCTGATATTTCTTCCAGAAATTAAAAAGTGAGCTCTGGCTCAGGGGGAGACTCAAAGAAAATCCTGTTCCCCCAGCCAATCAAGTGGTGCTGGATGTGACACAAGATGCGGAGTAAAGGGTTTGAAGATACCAGTCCTGAGATGATCCAGACAAGATTTCAGAGGTCCACATGAAGATATAAAGAAGTTGTGATCGATCAAGTAAAGACCTGTTCCGGGAGATGCTCTGGAATGACAGAGGACTACAAAAGGGTCCGGAGAGATCCGGAAGTACATTATTTTACTCTGCGGACTGGACTGAATGTTTGGGATGTTCTTGTAATGTGTCATCTTGATTTATTCATGATTGAAAGATCCGCATGATGTTCATAGATCAGGACTGATCCGGGATACTCCAAGCTATCCGGACAAGGCAAACCGGAATAATATAGGTGGAGCATTTATTGCAAACAGATATTATTGTTTGCGAAATGATATAAGGGATTTCTCAGCAATCACTTGATCATTCCACATCCAAGAAGAAGCTAAAAGCGGAGCTCTGCAACAAAATTCATCAAGTTTACCGAAGATCTCCTGCCGAAGTCATTACATACAGAAATCAATCCAGCTACTCCATGCAACCGAAGACGCAAAAGGTATTTTCCACTTTCGATATCTTGCTACAAATCTTTTGAAGAAATGGCTACTCCAAATATAGTAAAAATCTCAGATAGGCCCCGACCTGAATTTAAGAAACATCCATACAAGTCATTGCAGGTAGATCCCTTAGGAGCATTTTCCAGTGTTCCTCATGGAGTTTTACACACATAAGACATTAGGGTTTACATACATGCAAGCATTGAGGAATTTGGGGAACTCAAATTGAGAGATCTCTATCACAGACAACTGATAGATAATGCTTTTGAGATTAAACCAGAGTATAAGGGTATCCAAAAGAAACAATTTGATCAATTCATTCATTTCCCCTACTTTGAAGAAGATGAATGGGTCCGGTATGTACTGAGCAGGATGCATGACAACTTCCTATGGCTGGATAGACCCTGCAAGATCACAAAAGAGGCAATTAGAGCAGTAACTAGTCTATACTCTTTCGGAGGGATACCTATCCTCAAATCTGTCAAAAATAACATTGTAACTGAGGCCACCGGATCAAAATTTGATAAGAGGGCAATGACCATTGAATATATTTATGATCCGGATATCAAGTATGCGTCCATGATAATAGGATACAAGATCTATCACTCCAGCAGGGAGAATTCTGTATCCGGAACTGCAGTGTATACTGCCTATGAAATGCTAAGGAAGAATGCAGAATATGATCTCTGCGAACTGCTCTTAAGCCAATTAATGGAAAATATACAGAAAATCAAGAAGGACAAAAAGAATTCCTTTAAGTATGGTACTCTTATATTATGTCTATTTTTCTACTTCATGAATGAGCTACCCGGATCAAGTGGATGGGCATGGCAGAATGACAAACCTGTTGCAGTCCAGATAAGAGACTATCTACATGGGCTTGGGGATGCCAAAGCAAGAAATACAGCCCTATGGGGATACTTCAAAAACTTCCAAAGCATGATGCAAGCAAGAGAAAGAATTCCCCAGTCTCTTGTTGAAAAATACAAAAACTCAGTGTGCTTTATGGTGGACACTGATCAGTGCCTAATGGAGGCAGTGGAGCCAAGGACTGTCTGGATCATGCCCATGGGGTATGAAGTGGATGAACAAATAGTGGAGCTGCATGTTCAACACATGCTAAGTCAGCCCAAAGATCCAAAGACAGAAAGGTTTGGAACCTTTGAAGAGCTGAGTGTAAAGATACATGTAGAACTCAGGGAACCTGAGATAAAGAGGAAGGTGAGAAAAGAAGTTGAGCACATTGCTCAAGGCCTAGGCATCTCAAAAGAGGCACTTGATGCCAGCCGGGAAAAGAGAAGAAAATCTGAGGAAGAAAAGAAAGAGGCAGAAAAGAAAAGTAAAGAAAGTGTTCCGGTTGAAACTTCCACCCGGACCAGATCATCAAAAAGATCTGCACCTCCCACAACCAAAAGTTCAAAATCAGAAGTCCAGGCATCCGGTAAAAGATCTAAGACAAAAGCCACAAGGGCTTATGAAAGCCAAAAGGATGAAGAGGAAACTGAGTCAGATGAGGGAGTAAAAGAAATAAAGAAGCAGAAGAAGAAAGGATCCAGGAAACCCTCCACAGGCCAAGACAAGGAAGAAATGGCAGAAGAATTTGCTGAAAAGCCCACTCTATCCCTAGACAGTGTAGTCAAATCAGTCACTATGGATGGGAACCTTCAACTGGTGGCTAAATTTTATGATGACTACAACGAGGCAGATCAAAAAATCCTGCAAGAAGCTATAATAAGGTACTTGAACATCTACAATAAAGCTTTTATTGAGATTATCTCTGAAATCCCAAAGAGCCTAGAGATGGAATTAGAGATAAGAAAGAACAATGCCATGGCAAAAGACCTTGAGATCAGGGAACAGATAGCTATTCAGCTATATCCTTCAATTGATCACAAAACAATGAACATGGTATTCAAAGACTGCAAGGATGAATTCAGGAGCAAAGTAAGGATGAATCAGCTTATGCTTGGTGAGACCGACAAGGTAGCCAAGGACACTGAAGAGATTCTCCGGAAAACCTTCAAAAGGTTTAATCTTCCTGTTGTAGAGGACTTAGGTGTAGAAACAGCTGTGGACTTGGAATAATCTGCTCCAGAAGAAGTGGCCCTTGAACAGACTAACATCTCTCCTCTGGTTTCCCCTATAGTCTCCAGATCTCAAGAAGAAGAGAAACTACAGGAGAAAGAAGCAGCAGTTAAAGAAAAAGAGGTTGACAGCACCAAGGATGCAGAGAAAGAGAAGACCCCAACAGAGAAAACCACGACTGAAAGTGGTAAGAGTAAGGAAGGAGAAAAGATTCCAAAGGACAAAACTGCAGAAGAGAAGAAACATCTGTCTCCGGCAAGAGACACTGCACAAATTGTTCAAGAATTCTTGACAAAAGCCACTATAGAAATTGATGAACCGGACCTGCTAAAAGGACCATTAGATTTTGACTCTTTGTCACCGGTGCAAACAATGAAAATAGCCTCATTTGCAAATGAGAAAGTCAAAGAGAAACTACTGAAATCTCACATGGAATACTGTGAGCTTATGGAGGTAGCATCTGGAGTGCTGGAAAAGATCATGCCATCTTTTCAGAAGGATCCCACAGCCTCCTCTTCCGGTAATCTCAAAACCTTAGTCAGCAGTGTTAGTACACATTTTGAATCTCTAGAAAAATCAGCTGAAGAAAAGGTCTGGAAGGAGTTTTTTGATAAAAGGTTCTCCGAGGTTCAGGGTTTGATCATTAATGATAGGAGAAACATGAACATTGGGATAAAGAGCTTAGAAAATGCTCTTAAGGATGGCAGTGAAATATACAAATTTTGTATCTCCTGGTCCAAGGTAACAGTGGACATTGAGAAGAAAATAAAAGCGCAAGAGGACACACTACTAAGCTTGTCTCAAAGTTTTGATCCTCTTTCTTCCTCTATAACAAATCAAGAATGTCAGACTATTGCAGTCTTGAGTGAAATCAAGAAACTGGAGAAGGAAAGGAAAAATAGAATAAGTAGGTTGAGTGAGCTCAGGGGGTTAATTGTCCCTAAGCTAGAGGACATGCATGAGGCCATAGCAGAAGCTCAAATCACAGCCCAGACAAGTGATCCGAAAGATCTAAAAAGGGCAGATGCATTTGCATTTTTGTTGAGTGGTCACATTTCAATTTTGGATAGAATGAAGCAAAGTTGGGCTACAAAACTGATCCAACTGAAGACATCTTTTGCAGACATTCTTCATTTTATGTGAGTATGTAAATATGCGGCTATGTATAGAAAATTTTTGAAAATTTTGGTGTGCGGACCCTACCCTTTGCCATTGATGTCAAAGGGGAGTGAGGAGCAGTGAAAAATGAGGAATCCAACTAAGGGGGAGTTCCGGAAATTGTATATAAAGATAGAGCATCAGCCAAGGGGGAGCATAGTGTAAACACTTAGTCATTTTTCACTAAGTGTTGCCATCAATGCCAAAGGGGGAGATTGTTGGCAAGAGACACTATATGGATTCATGGTTGTTGTCATTGATGGCAACAAAGGTCATCCCACATATCCGCAAGTCATGGTGTGTCTCTACCGGAAGTCAGAATGAAGATTGTTGTGGTCCGGTGAACAAGAACAGAGCATGTGGCAAGGTCCGACAGATTGGTCCGGATCTCTCAGAGGAAGTGTCTTGGTGCAGTGCGGATTTGGGGAAGTCAAGAGGACTACCTTGAGTAGTATATTCCAAGGATTTAGGCTCCGGTGATGAACAAAGAAAAAGATATGAATAGTTGAGTACCGGATTCCTGAGAGACAGTGAGAACAGAGGAAGAACTGACTGACAGAGTATCAGACTATTTTCCGGATGTGTTACTGTTGATGGTAAAGGTTGTGAAGGCATGAATCATGTTTGGCCGACATGATGAATGACATCTACAAGTATATGCTTGATCCACATTACTTGATATGCAAGGATTCAGCCGACAGAACAGAGTTTGTGAGAAGATAGATTATTCCGGGTGCCGACTAGAAAGATAATGAAATCACTAGTGCGGATATATATAGAGGATGGATTTAGTTGTGAAGGGTGTATTTGTGTGATGGTGTATGCGAATAAGTGCAGAACAGAGCAGAAGTAGTAAAAAAGATCCGGTATGTGAAAGGATAGCAGAATAAAGAACAGAGGAAAGATGAAGTGCAGCAGATCAGTGTACTGAGCCTAACTGGAACTGAACTCCAGCATATGTAGATGCTTCCAATCAGTTCAAGACTGTGATTCTTATCACTTTGTAGACAGTCTGTCTCCTTGTAGGCAGTGGGCCTCTTTGTGAGCAGTGTGCTCGGGCAGTGAGCCCTAATTGGCAAGTGCCATTTTGTAATTCCTTATTCTTCTAACAAAGAATAATCTTTGGGTTAATCACCCCGTGGTTTTCTCCCTTAACAGGGTTTCCACGTCAAAAAATACTGTGTCATGTGTTTTTCATTTCATGGTAATGTTTGTTTGTTTGATTCAATGCTGCATTGATTAATAAGAAAGTTCAAAAGAAGAAATAATTAGGATAACTGATTCACCCCCCCCCCCCCCTCTCAGTTATCAACAAGGTGCATGTTATTGTTTATCATTGAAACTAATCCCTCAACAAACATGATTAATAATTCATCATCATTAAATTGGTGTTTCAATTTTCTACACAATGATTGAATTGAATAACATAATCATTGATATGATCATTGTTCTTTTGTGTACATCTAGTAAGGTCATTAACTATAACTTTCAACCCAATGTTTATATGAAAATGTTGCAAAAATGTAGTAGCAAACCCAAAGGTACTGCATAGAACCAAATTGAATAGCATAAACCATAAGGGTTCTTGGGAACAATGTATTCAATATCACATCATAAAAGTAAAACTAGCACATGCTATTGTAAATGATTGCAGATGGATGCTAGGATATCCATTTCCATTATACATCTCAAAATGAGGAGCCATAAATCCTACAATAAATGAATGTGCAACAACCTCAAAATCATATGGCATGTGAGATGGGGGATTGAATGCAATAGTATCTTTCTTGTTATCCTTAATTTCCTTGTTTAGATTTGTAATCTTATCTGCTAGTATATCAAAGGTGGTGGTGGGAACAAGAGTGGTATTAGGAGTATGTGAAATGTTAGAGTGGGTATAGAGAGGATGGGATGTAAGAGGCAAGGACATGGTGGTAAATGTATTGCACAGAAGTATGGGTCATAGCTTGGGATGGGAAGATATAATGGGTAGCATAAGTGAAGTGTATAACAGTAACCATGGAAGGAATGGAAGTGGAAATGGGTGGGATGCTAGAAGGGATGGAAGTAGTAGTAGGGGTGATTAAAGGTGGAGTGTAACCTTTGGGTAAACCATAAGGAAATGAGGTAGGAACTATAGAAGGAACTTACGGGTAACACTACGGTTAATAATGGTAGTGTCTATAGAAGTGGTTGGACTTGGGTTGGAAGAGAAGGGATTGGAGGATACACCGCTAAAAAGATTCATTAAGGACCCAAGATCTTGTAAAATTTATGTGTCATAAGGACATCTTGCTAATGTTTTATAAAAGATATTAGCCAATTGATTATGAGATTTCAATTGTTGTAATGAGTTAATAAAAACTTGTCTCATAAGATGAATATCTTGTTGAGCCACATGTGGATCATGGTCATAATCCTCTTGATCACCTAAGTTAATCTCAATATGGCTGCCATCAAATATATCATTATTGGATTGGGAGTCCATATAAGGATTTAATTGAGGGCTCCTTATTAGTGGAAGATTTGGATCACAAGTAGCCCTTGACATAAACAATAATATAACTTGATGGGAATGCAATCAAATAAAAAAAAGAAAAAAATGAAAGGTATATCAAATTTGAAATCAAGTGAAAAATTTAAACCCTAAGGCCAAAGCAAGGGTGGGTAAGATGGGTAAAAGATAGGATAGATAAATAAGCACCAAACCCTAGGAGAAAGATAAATCAATGAAGCACAAAGGTATAAAAGGAAGTTTAGATCTAAAAATAGGATATAAACTTAGATTTTTAGATATAAACTTAGAAGAATGCATATCTAAAACCCCTAATGCAATGAGAAATCCTAGAAATAAGAATAGGTTGTGAAGGCTTAAAAAAGAGCTTTCCCTAAAGTGTAACCTCAAGTAATTTAATCAAATACATACAAATAAGCATAAATCATCCTCAATTAATTAATGATAGCTAGAAAATGATGCTATGACAAGTGTACATGTTATTCTAGGAAAGTAAATTGTTGAGTTGCTGCTCATATGGACCAGCTAGGACTCGAACCTAGGACCTTCCA
The DNA here is from genome assembly GCA_027924645.1 of Cunninghamia lanceolata. NCBI lineage: Eukaryota > Viridiplantae > Streptophyta > Pinopsida > Cupressales > Cupressaceae > Cunninghamia > Cunninghamia lanceolata. The sequence goes on from BSBN01001222.1 coordinate 7,139,744, forward strand.
TTTGCTGTTGGAGTGCTCTACCGAGCTACCAACCCCTTATGGCCAACCCATCGTCGATCCAGGTGTGGCTTACTTCCAACATAAATAAGAAGATGAATGTACTTAGCTCTATAATTGAGGAATGTAGACCCTCAATGAAGATTTGGAATATTCATCGGTACTAGTCTAGTAGTTTGTTCTCTTGAAGTTTGATGAATGTCTTGCTTTCTATACCAAATCTTTGCTCTATTAGAGAAAAATGTCATAGGTCTAGAACAAGTTCATGGTTGTGATATGGTCCTTTGTGTTTGGACTCATGCCTACTCTTAGTAAAACTCTGCTTTTCTACTCACCTAATAAATGGTGATCTTCTATGCTCTTCCTAAAGATCTAGGGAGTGGTGGTATTTAAAATACCTTAAGGGGTTGTCATTGTGTCATAAGGAGACAAGTTCTCCTAGATTAACCCTAGGAAACTATACAAAGATCATAGACAAGAAGCAAGGGTCATCGAATGTAGATTCATTACTCTTTTTAGTGCACCAAATCAACATGTGTTGCTAATTGCTCCTTTAATGCTCTAGAATGAGAGAGAATGCTTAGATGTGAAATGAATCAATTAGATGTCTTAAATAAATACTAGCACATAACACCAATCATGCAAATGTGTGTTTAGTTGGCTCTTGGTGAGAAAGGCATAGAAGACCAATCGCCCAAACTTGAATTTTAAATTTTAAAAAGAAAAGGGACAATTCCACAACTTCGACAATGTCCCAAAGTAATGGAATAGTTAAATCTAGGTAGCTAATGGGTATATGGCAATTGGTGAAAGGATAGGTGTAATGAATGTGAGATATAGGCAAATGTATAGGTGTGTGAGCATATAAGGATAGGGTAGGGCCTATAAGTGTGGGAACGAGTGTGTATAGATATTGACAAAGGCTAGGGGAATGAGCCCAACTTTACACAAGATTACACCATTTGTCATCATATACATATATCAAAACATTTCCTCAAAATAAACACAAAACTAAATGAAAAATGACACGGATTTGCAAATTTCACCATTAAATAATATACTTATTAAAAATAGAGACCCTAAATATTTAACTATTTCTTATATCTAACAATAAACATCACTTACATACAATAAATGTTAATAGAAATAATTTTAAATATATTTAAAAATATTTAGTTTAATTAAAAAAATTAAACTAAAAATATTTATTTTTAATTAAATTTATCTTTGTAAACCTACACATTAAATTATGTTAAATAAAAAGGTTTTTAATTTTCATTTTAAAATTAGACAAATATCTAATGAACAATACAGAGAAATCGATTACATGATTAACGCGTGTTTTTCATTATTTCATAATGTCGTTCAAACTTGTTATTGTCTATAAGAAGACAATTATATTATATTTTATATCTCATTCACATCCTGCTAAGCATTGTTTTGAAATATCTTCGTTTTAAGTTATTCAAACATGGTCCGCACCGACTATATAGAAAATTTTAGCTGTCGGAGGTCATGACAACGAACGTAACTATAGATTTTTCTTACCAAACAAATTGTGATAGGAACTCACAACTGTGAACAATTAAGTATTTGTCATAAGTCAAGATAGAGAATATTGGAAACTCCAAGGGACTATATATATACTTAATTTTCATATGTTGATATATGTAAAATATTTATTAAAATTTGGAGGGACACGTTGTCAGTTGGCTTTATAATAGATGCTAACACATGGGTTAAGAACTCTACAAGTTACAAATAAAAGATAGGTTTTGGAAATGAATCGACAATCTTGTGGACCTCTTTGACATTGACCTCCACTTTCTTATCCTTATGAGATTGCAAGAAATCCACATAATGGGAGTTGAGGATTTCAAACCTCCACTCTAGATATTGCAAATGTGTAGAAGAGGTGGGAGGAGGGGTCACAACAATCCAAAAGGCCTTGTTGTAATTATAGAGTGCTTCCACCACCCACCACATTTACCTACCCACCACTACCTCCAACAAAAAATTGCTCAAGTTATAAAAAGTTTCAATGCTAAATTCCTTCTAAATGAATTCACTTTCATTGAGTTGGCATACTTGATGTTATGATGGTCTTCCCATCCTTCAAGGCAATGTACATTACATAGTAATTCCATGTCTTGCTTCTCCACCATGACAAATACCATTTTCAACCTTCTAGTATATGCATGGCTAGTAAAGGGAATTTCATGCAAAAGGTAAATTACTTTGGAATTCTAAGGTGTCTAAGGGGTTGAGATCAAGTGGTTACAATGTTGGGTTCTTGTTGAGAAGACCCAAATTCAAACCCAAAGTGACATTTAAGATGGAATTCTAAGTGGCAACTCTTGGACTTCCACTATGTGGCTTCTGGTAGTAATTTCTAAGTTGTTATCTAAATGTTAATGCTTTTAAGGAGTTAAGTATTGTATTGCTCATAAGGAGCTAAGTATTGGTATCGGTTGGCTCATATGCTTGTTTGAGCTATATTTGTAGACTATCAGGAAATATAAATAAAATAGTCATCTAAGGCCACTACAAAGGTGAGAAGAAAATACAAAGCATAGCCAAAGAGCTAGAAAATGAATGAATTCAATAATTGATATGGCATTACATAAAGCTCCACCTTCCTGGATCATAATTGATGTCTCCTAATCTTGGCCAAGTGTAATGGGCATGATGAGATACTATTCCAACCAAAACTTAAAATTTCATCACTCCCACTGACTTTCTTTTTATCAAACTTGTCATTGAGAAGGTGGATGCAAATTTAATGGGTCCCAACTAAGTCAAAGAGTCCAACCTCCATGGTAGTTAAGTCAATATGAAAAGTGGGATGCAACCAACCTACCCATCTAGCCTTGAGCTTGCTAAAGAATAATTATTCTTAGTTGACATCATTGTTAGAAAGTTTGTCTAACATTTTCTTAGCCTCTTAGTAGTGGTGAGAGAAACAAACATGTTGACAATTCTTAACAATATCTCCATGTTCCTTTAAAAATATATATTTTCCATCTTATGGTGCACTCTTTTTTTCACAACAAAGATGCTAATCATAGGCTTGCATCAACTTATAAAGCCAAAAGGCAACTTTCATGTGCAATTGTTAGGTCTTCAAGAAATCCCAAGCCTTCACCTTTATGTTTGTCCTATAAGGGAAGACAAATGATGAGCTTGTGATCAATCTATATTCATTGTCTTTGATAATAAATTTAGTACTTCTACACCTTAGATTTTCTTTGGAGCTTCCATCAAAATTGACCTTTCATTGTAATGGACCTAGGAGTGCCACTTTAATTACTACCAGATGATCTTTATTACTCTCATCCTTTTCTTAGATGTAGTTTAGATATCAAATAAATTTAAAAGCAACCAACAATTCTTGTCCATTAATGTGTAAGAAGATTTGTTTTCTTGAGCTTAAACATCTAGTCTCAAAACTTAATGATTCAATCTTCATAGCACACCATACCCAAGATAGCCTTTGGTTTTGAAAGATTGTTCTATTGTACTCCTACCACAATTTACATAGAATAAGAGAGAGAAGGACCCTCAAAAAGGGCTCTAATTGAGATTTCTTAGAGAAGTTATTGTGTGGACTCTAAAATATCCTTGTCTAAGGTCCAATGCTATAAGTTCTAAGCAAATTTATCTAACAAGATTTTTTAATTCTATTTCCTAACTCACATATGCTTGGCTCATGAAATCCCATTCTCATTAGGAAGTCCAATGTTAGATCATGTGTTGATAAGAAATCCAAGTAAAGGTTCTTTCCTAAGATCGGTATAGATTTTAGAACAATTTGTCTTTCCTTTAATTCTTGAGGCATAGATTATACCATATTTCCTTTCTTAACCAATATGCACCTTTAAAGGGAGAAACTAGATGGAAGAAAATGAAATATCTTGCCTAATGCAGTAACATCTCAAGTGTAAGAGAAATCTTGCATCGACCAAAAATATTTCATTTATGTTTGTTTATCTTTTCTAGGTTTCTTGATTTACCGCAATCATTTCATTCTTTCCACTAAGGTTAATTCTTATTGTAGTCATCATTCTAAGCACATAGAGTACTAGTAGATAGTGTTTCTACTATGTGGTACAATATATTCATCATAAAACCTCCAAATTGATATCAATGCATCTTAAGGGTGTCGTAACAATGGCACATCTTTGCTATGTGTTTTATTGTGGTAACACCTACTTAAGGAATGCCTATTTGGGTTGAGTGCCACATATTTCAATCTCATGCCAACTATATTAGTGTCATGAAAGATATTGATGATCCTAGGTAGGTTTGTAATTAAGGTCACTATTGACCTATTTTTCCTCTGGTCAGAGTTAAATAGTTCCCCTGATATTTTCTTGAAAATCCTTGTGAAAGCAGCATCATCCAGTATGCATATCCCCAATGTAAGGTATATTTGTGATCTTTAGGTTTGGACCCAAATCTCAAAATCTGAAACTTTCCTAAAGAAGCTTACCATGTGAAAGAGCTTGAAAAAATAGGCAAGTTTGCCTTTTACATCACCCTGAAATTCGGCCAAATGGAGAAGTTATGTATGGTCAATGTTTTGGTCAAGCATGATTTTCCAGGAGGGGGTCATATTCCGAACATTGGGTGATATTTGTAATATCACCCGACTTTCGTAATATCACCCCGACTTTCCAAATATCACCCCGATCTTCGAATATCACCCCAATCTCCGTAATATCACCCCGACTCTCCAAATATCACCCCGATCTCCAAATATCACCCTGATCTCTGAATATCACCCGACTTTCCAAATATCACCCCATCTCCAAGATCACCCCGATTTCTGATATGATGATGATGTCATTATGACCCCCGATATGTAAAGGTTCAACATATCACCTTGTTTTCATGCGGCATGACGATGATGTCATCCTTTCATGTTTCTATGATGCCCATCCATGATGGTGACATCACCCTCATATCCCTCATAAGGAGAAGCATATAAGGCCGATGGAGGATGCAGTTTCTCAATGATGCTTTTCAGGATCAGTCCAGTGCCCGATCAGGTGATGCCCAGAGGGAATCAGAAGCAGATGCAGACATTTCAGAGGGTGATCTAGACAGTGATATATACACATATGCATGGCGATATATATAGGCGGTTGACCAAAATTTTGACCACCTGTATCTCCTCCGTCTTGGCGAATTTTGACATGATGCAAAAGGCAAAAATGCATGTTTTTGCCTCCCCTTTCATTTGGCGGGCTTTTCAGAGGAATATGCTCACTTTTCAAATGCAGATCTAGACCTGCATATTTGGGTGAAAAGATGTTTCAGCGACCGTCGGGGGCAGATGTAGATATTTTCTTGCATTCATTGCTGCACAAGGATGAAGCAGCTTGCATTCAATGCCAAAATATCTTCCACCACTTCAGGGGAGCAAACCGATGATTAAGTAGCTTGCATTGAAGATTGAAAATATCTTCCACATGCCCCTATTCCAGATCTTTTGCACCACAACTGTTGGCAGTTGGACATCCCTTCAGAGATCTTTTCTTGCGGCAACTCCTTGAGCGAATGTTGTAACTGACTTAGGGCATTTTTCAATGTCTATATATATGCATTTGAATGATGTAAATAGGGTTGGAAAATTTATGAGCATTAAGGTTTTTTCTGTTTCCAAACAGAGCTTTCTGCTAATGTAACTCTGCCTTCTCACTGAATATGTGCAAGTCATTTTACCTTTTTTGCTGATTGTTAGTTCAGTGTGTATCTGCATATGGTTGTCTGTGAATATTTCATTCCTCTCAATCATCTGGTTTCTCACCTCTGCTAGGATTAGTTGAATCCGTGTATGTCTGCTTGCTATATTTGGTTATGTTGTGCATCTTCTCAGTTCTATGAAAGTTTCTTATAATCAGTCTGGTGCATCACCCTTACTTTTAGTTTACTTGTTTTCATTTTCTATTAAAAGCATTCCTTCTCCCTTTTCCTCTGAAGATTTAGTAGTTTAGGTGATATCCAGTCAAGGAAGCTGGCCTTCTCTAAAGGTCTGATCTCATTTAGCAAAGTCCCACACTTGGAGATCAGTCCCATGTTACTCCAGATTATTAAGGTTTCACAATACTGCAGCAAGGGTGCAAATCTGGGTGACAACAACTTTGGCACGCCCGGTGGGATGGAGAGTTAGAGAAACAATCAAATAGATGTTCATTATTGCTGGCTTTGATGTGCAGTCAGTGATTTCAGACCTATAAGAGGCTAAAGTTTGCATATCTGGCGACTCATACTGAGGAAAGACAAGCAGATCAGTGCTGCTATGACATTTTATGAGAAAGATTCGAACTAGGAGTTCAAGTTTATTTGATTACTTGCAGCTGTCTCCACCTAGAAGACAGAGCAAGGCTATGGTAAGGACTCCAGTTTCTAAAAGAATACAATCAACTCCACCAAACTTCAGGCCTGTTGCACCTGTAGTTCCAGTACCAGCTCAAACAATACTACCTCTAGTCATTCCAATGGCAAGAAATCAACCATTTTTAGCTTTTGATGGGGGCATCCCTTTGAATTTAACAGTACATAATGTTATACCCATGGCAGCTTTGAAGAGTCTGCCTTATTTCACAGGGGAGAATCAAACTACCCCTATTGAGCATATTAGAGATGTGCTTCTCTATGTGGAGTGCATCATATAACCCAAGAGAACGTAGCCATCAGGCTACTGGCTGCCTCTTTCAAGGGTAAAGCATTGCAATGGTTTAGAAGTTTACCAGTGCAGACCATTACAATCTGGGATGATATAGGTGATAAGTTAAATAAGCAATTTCAAGATAAATCAGACAACTTGTCATTGGTTGAACAGATGACTACAATAAAGAGGGCTCCTCAAGAGCAAATGATGGATTTCAATTTCAGATTCCAGAAGACATGGGATAGAATTCTGCCATGGTAAGGCCTCAAGTTGAATATGCTTTTCTGTATTTTCTGAAAGCCCTAAATAGTGATATTTTGGTGATGATACAATCATTAGGAGGTACTAGCTTACCTGATGCATATGATATTGCTATTAGAGCAGAGAATAGCCTGACTCAGGCCAGAAAAATAGCACCTAGACCACCAATGCCCATATTCCCTGAGATTCAAGCTTCCATGCCTTACCAATTCCATATTTTGCCCCTTTGCCTACTATAGCAACATTCCTAGTACTAGCTCATCACAAGAGTTGAAAGAGATCAAAAATAGTCAACAAAAGATAGAAAGCATCCTTCAAACTTTTGGCAATGAGCTGGTGAACATAAAGAAGCAGCAATCCTAGAGGCCTTATCAGCCTTATCAGCAACCCAATCAAGGACAAAATCAGCCTTACCAAGCCAACAGGCCTCCATATCAAGGTAATTATCAGGGTCCCAGACAAAATATCAACCAGAGGCCTTTTCAGCCTTATAATTTGGTACCCATTAATGCAGTAAGGAACCTTGTCCCTGCTTAGAATAACCTTGCAGCTGAATATGAGTGGTGTTTTCCATGCAATCAGCCACACAATCAGGCAGCCTGCTCAAATGGGGTCATAAATCAGGCTCTGATGGTACAGTATGTTGTAGTCCCACAGTCAAATACACCTAATGATGGGGTTGTGCAATAGCAAGAGCAACCTCAGGGTGATTCTGCTTTCATGAACTAGCAAGAAGGTGAATTCTGTGGCATGTATAGAGATAATACTCCAATAGCAGCAAATACAAGGGCTAAGAAGAGGGGTTATGAGATTGAGCAAGCAACAAATAAAGGAAAAGCGTTTGCTGATGCTTCTACATCTCAAATTCCCCATATTTTACAAAGAAATACTTCAGCAACAGCAAGGGAGATGCCTCATTTACAGGTTGATACTGTTACTACAAAATCACAACAAAAGGTAAGTGTCACTCCACCTTTCAATATCATTGAAAATATGAAGAAGATAAATGTGACAATGTCTATGTGGGATTCCCTAGCCATCCCAGGCCAAAAGGGGATGTTGCAATCTACCTTATCTAATTTAAAAATGTCCAATGACACAACTGTCGACCCCACTAGGGCTGTCCTTACCAATTCCTCCCAGGATAACAACAAACATCCAAACAAAAGTGCTAAGCCTCTCCCATTTTATGTATCTTTGATAATTGGAGACAAGTTAGTACACAACTGTATGGTAGACAGTGGTGCAAGCAGTTCTGTGATGCCAAAACAAATTGCAGACCAGTTAGGATTGAGGTACCAACCCTTGGAGAAAGGTGTGCTTCCATTAGATGGCACAACTGTTAATATTGTAGGTGTGATCAAAGACCTAGGTCTCACTCTGCACACTTGCCCAAATGTTTCCATCTCCCAAGAGGTCTTTATCATTGATTTGCCTCCTTATTTTGCCATATGCTTATCAAGAGAATTCATAGCCAAAATAGGAGGATATTTATCCTCTGACTGGTCCCACATGTTTTTCAGGACCAAATATGGCACCAAAGTAACCCTAAAATCTAAATTGCTTTCAAATCATCACATAGACCCTACACACCAAGTGTTGTTAATGTAAATTGCATTATTTCTGATGATCCTGAACTTGTGGCTGCTCAAGAACTACAAGCTGAGAGTATACCAGAAGTGTTATTGAAGGAGTGGGCCTTAGAAAATGTTATAGATGATCCTAAGGCACACATTCAAGAAACTGGTATGGGGGTTTACATACTACATGAGCCTGAAACAACAATTCCAAGTATGGTAAAGGATGCAGAATAGAAGACAGAGCAACAAAAGGAAGTATGGAAGATGTTCTTTGATGGCTCAAGGAGCAGGAATGGATCTGGTGGTGGTGTAATGCTGGTGTCACCACAAGGTGAAAAATATTATTCTTCTTTCTGTTTCACTTTTGCATGTACAAACAACACTGCTGAATATGAAGGATTAATTCAAGGTCTGCAATGGGCAAGAAAGAGGAAGATTGGTTGTTTGCAGGTGTTCGGGGACAGTGAGCTTATTGTAAATCAGGTAAGAGGACTGCATCTTACAAAAAATGATGTTATGAAATGCTACAAACATAGGGTGTGGGACATGATTGAAGAATTTGATGCTTTCAATCTGATCTCTATTCCAAGAAATCAGAACCATCATGCTGATAGGTTAGCTACAATTGGAGCTTAGTTTGACATCCTCAGTGATATTCAAAGAGAGAAGGTACAACCTCATGTAAAAATAGTTGGTAGGCCCTCTATCCCTGATAATAATATTCATTGGCATGTTTTTGAAAGTGATGAGCAGATTCTGCGGTTCTTATTAGAGGAGGATGAGTTTTCCATGATGAATCAGGATAAACTCAAACAGCAGTATGGCAATGATAAAATTGTTCAGCTAAGAACAAATAAGCTGCCCAAGGGATTGGTAACCTTGGAATCTATTGTTGGCACTGACGACCAAATGAAGAAGACTAAAACCGTCATGCAGATAAAAGAAGATCATTATGAGGAATTAGAAATTTTCAAGGGTAGACTCCTCAAAATAGGTAAAATCTGTTCACCTGAAGATAGGAGAGCTTTTATTGCTCTTTGTCAGGAGTTTAAAGATGTGTTTGCTTGGGATTATTCAGACCTGAAAGGATTTGATCCTCATATTGCCCAGCATACCATAGAGTTGGAACCAGGTACAAAACCTATAAGGCAGAAGCAAAGACCCCTTAATCTAAAGCTGGAGCCCCTGATGATTAAAGAATTGACTAAGTTGATTGAGGGTAAGATCATTTTCCCGATCAAGCACACTTCTTGGGTCTCTAACCTTGTCCCTGTAAGGAAGAAGAATGGGGAGATTAGGCTATGTGTTGACTTCAGGGACCTTAACAGAGCCTCCCTAAAAGACCACTACCCACTGCCCTCAATGGAGCAGATTCTGTAAGTAGTGGCTGGCTCTGAAAGATTCTCCTTGCTGGATGGATATTCTGGCTATAATCAAGTGTTAGTAAAAGAGGAGGATCAGTTTAAAACTACTTTTACTACCAAATGGGGCACCATGGCCTACAAGAGAATGCCTTTTGGTCTCTCAAATGCTGGCTCAACTTTTTAGAGAGCCATGGATATGGCTTTTAAGGGTTTGCTATATAAATTGGTGCTAGTGTACCTTGATGACATAACAGTCTTTTCCAAGAATGCATCAGAGCATCTAACCCACTTGAGGAAAGTTTTTGACAGATGCAAGGAATTTGGGATATCCCTTAATCCAAACAAGTGCATTTTTGTTGTGCATGAAGGCAAGCTGTTAGGGCATTTTGTGTCAAAGGAGGGAATTACCATTGATGCTGAAAGGGTAAGGGCCATTTTGGAGCTGTCCTTACCCAGTCATAAGAAGGGACTTCAAAGTTTTATTGGCAGAATTAATTTTCAAGATTCATACCTGATATTGGAAATCTTTTGAAGCCTTTGACACCCATGTTGAAGAAGATTATAGTTTTTAGTTGGACGAAAGAGGCCAGAATCAGCTTTGAGTCTATAAAAGAAGCATTATCAACAGCGCCAACCCTAGTAAATCCTAACTTTTCCAAAGATTTTATGTATGCTTATGGCGGCCTAGATACAATCTCTGCGATCTTGGTATAGCAGCAGACTGGTAGTTTTGAACAGCCAATCGCTTTCTTTAGCTAGGGGCTGGAAGAGTACGAGCAGAGATATAGCTTTGTGGAGAGACACGTCCTTGCAGTAGTAAGGAGTCTCAAGAAATTTTGGCATCTTGTTTCTAATAACAAGATACATTTGATGGTGGCTCACCCTAGCATGAAGGAGTTCCTGTTGAGCAAAGATGTTAATGAGAAAAGGGCTGGTTGGATCACCAAAGTCATGGAGTATGATGTGGAGATCAAGATAACCAAGCTTGTTAGAGGCAGGGAACTCAGCAAACAACTGGCTACCAGTTTTGAGAACAGAGTAGAGAAGGAGGATGAGGTGCTCCTGACCATTGAAGATACACCTCAAGATGATGCAGCAGTAGTGGGTACAAGCTGGTTTAATAACGTGACTCAATTTTTGCAAACTGGTAAATGTCCAGTAGGTCTAGATAGAACCAAAAGAAGATATTATAGACTGCAGTCCGTTCCATATGTTTTAATAAATGGCACCCTTTTCAAAAGAGACCTTAATGGTGTATTGCTAAGATGCATTGATGATAATCAGACTGACAAGGTGCTGCCTGAATTTCATGATGGAACAGCAAGGGGTCATTTTGCCCCAAAGATTACTTATTGGAAAATAATGAGCGCTGGCTATTACTGGCCCAACTTATTTAAGGATGCCCATGCATGGGCTAGAAAATGTGTAAAATGTGTCATTTTTGCAGGAAAAGAAAGGCTATCAGCCTTACCTCTTTGGCCAATTCAACTAGAGTAGCCCTTCATGAGATGGGGTATTGACTTCATAGGTCCCATTAACCCACCATCAAGTGCAGGCCACAGGTGGATACTTACAGCTATAGATTTGTTCACAAGGTGCACTGAAGCAGTGGCTCTGAAGGAATCAAATGAGAATGTTGTCTTGAATTTTTATCATGATTTGATATCTAGATTTGGAGTGCCTGAGTCAATCATCTCTAATAATGCTTTATCCTTTATTGGCCTAAAGATAACTGATTGGGCTGTTAAAAATGGGATCTATTTGAATACTTCATCAAATTATTACCCACAAGGTAATGGTTTGGCTGAGTCTACAAATAAAAATCTCATAAGAATTATTAAGAGATCAATGGAGGATAACCAGAGGACCTGGCACACTAATTTGAAATATGCCTTATGGGCATATAGAATAACTCCTAAGAGGTCCATTGGAAACTCCCCATATATGTTAGTCTATGGGAAGTGTTGGTTTTTCTTCTGAATCAGCATTAGGGTTTGCCACTTCTAATGCACAGGCAGATTCAGCCAACTAATACAGGAGGTTGCGTGAGCTCCTCCCCTTCACTTCTGGTTCTGCCGCACCAAGGGGGGTATCCCTATAACTCAAGATGTAACCTTGACTAGCTCAAAGATAGAAAGATCTAACTTGACAACAACAGGCAGAATACTCTCATGTATGGACCAAGATCTGTATGATAGATCACAAGGTGGGCAACGTTCTTGGACATATATGTCTGGTTAGGGATGAGAGCATGCAAGGGTTTCCTACTCCTAATCCTACAACTAACAGATGGAAGGGAGAGATGGTTTGAAATGGTGTTTGGATGCAAAGCTGGACATGGTGTATAACCTCAACACAGAGCTAGATTGGTGCCTATCCAGGGCTTGGAGTCGGTAGACATACACCTTTGAATGATCAGCATGAATAGCTAAAACTAGATTCCAGGGGGATACACATGATACCTGCCTTACAGATATCTCCCAATACAGAGTGTTAAGCTGTCGATACTTATGGCATCCCTATTGCAGGAAGAAAGATACATGCAAAACTAGAGATAGAATCAGCATAACACATGCAAACATAACATTATTCATATAAGATTAACCATGAAATTAGTGGATTCATGCCAAAATGTACAACAAGAGATACATAAACTCACAAGTTTTGCTGCACAGAGCAACCAAAACTAGTTGTATCTTATTACAGAGCCAAAATGTCCAGTTTTCAACAACCTAAAAAATGGTAACACAGTCTGCTTATAACAGCCAGAAAGTGTACCACAGCAATTAATTACATGGTTGACCAAAAATCCCGCCAGATACACAGTATCAGAAAAATGGCGCTCAACGCATTACCAGATTGGCGCCCAAACATGAATGCAGTAGGTGGGGAGGAGACAGGAAGAAACCTCGAGCCCTGCGCCACTGTCCGTTGATGTACACCTTCAATCGGGTACCAGATCCGTCCATACCTCTGCAACCTTCACCATTAATGCTCATCTACCTCGCAGCCATCGAGAAAACATCAAACAGTGCACCGCAACCATTTCCCGCCAAAATACCTCATCGTGATATTTCAAAATATGCAGGATATCAATTATCCCACATTCATCCCGCGGCGACCTTTTCAACACTTTATATACTAGGCCACGAGCATATATGATGTCGGTGCTTTTGCTCCCAACGACACTAGTATAAGCCTTCATCATCATCCTCCAACAGCATGATATCCTGTTGCTTGAAATATCACCTTGACGTCAACATCATCATCGCAATATCACCTACATGATAATCGCCTTCATCGGCACAACCTGATGCATCGGAGGAAGATCCTCCTGCTTAGCCGATACCAAATGTCTGGCCGATGAACATCCTGATGATGTCACCGTCATATCCTGCTGACGTCATCAGCATATCTGCCTATCGCGCACCTCCTCATATCCGGATGATGTCATCGTCATGTTTGCAAATATCGAGGGATCTCCACAAGATGATCAGTGTTAGAAATATGACCCCCCCCGGACCTTGATGACATCACCATACATCGGCATCAGGATGATATTCGGAAGATAACCGGATATTTGGAGATATCATCCTGATGCACACATATCATGCTGCACTGTAGCTCCACTATAAGATCGGGGTGATATATGAATATGTGACTGATATTTGAAATGATCACCCCCATTGGACAATGCACGAAGCCGACAGGCGAATATCTCCCTTCAGAAATATCATGATGCAGACAGGTAGAAAAACGGATATCACCCTGACATAAGAATGACGTCAGCATCATTAGGGTGATAAAACAACGAACATGAAGTGATAAAACAACATTAGGATGATCTTGACTAAGATCACCCGATGTTCAAATATGATGACCCCGATGAAGATCGGATGATACTTAGGACTTTGCAGCAACATCATCAGGATGATCTTAAGTAAGATCACCCGATGTTAGAATATCACCCCAGCGAAAGATCATGCTGACAGAAAATATGATGACCCTCGTAAGCAACATCGGGGTGATGTCCAGAAATATGATGATGATGACCTCCTCCAAAGAAAATATGATGCTGATGTTAAAACATGCTGAGGAGGCCCAAAGACTTAGAACTTTTTTGGATTTTTTGGGAAGGTGCCTGCATGAAAATTGCTCAGAAACTGACAGTGAAATCAGGCACCAACAGGAAGGAAGCAAGATTGCCTGTCTCTGTGGAACTGCCAGCACTAGACACCATGAATCAGCTGGAGATGTTTGAAGAGGAAGACCCCATGACTGTCAGATATGCACAGCTTATGGAGCTTGAAGAAATCAGAGATAGGGCTATGAAAACTATGGAGTATCATCAGCTTCAGACCAAGAGAAATTTTGATCAGAAGGCCACTCCTAGAATCTTTAGGGAGGGTGATATGGTGCTCAAATGGGATGAATTGAAGAGCAGGCCAGGAAAACACTCCAAGTTTGACAACATGTGGAGTGGCCCATTTCTTATTACTGAATGCAAGGAGCACAATGCATTTCAATTATCAAATATGGATGGACAAAATTTACCTATCCCAGTCAATGGGATACACCTGAAGAGGTGTTTTGAGGTATGAGTGCTTTGTAAATCAATAGATTAGGTCCCTATGTTTTCAATAAGTGTTGCTGCACCCTAGTTTAGATCCTTTTGCTTTCCCTAAGTGTTGTCTAGCATAGGTGGAGGGGGGATGCTTTTAACATTTTTGTCTTGGGATGGTCTTCCAATGTTCTTCACTGCTGTGCTGAGTGGCTAAAGTCAGAAATATCTGTATATTTCTAGTCCCAATTTGACCCCATGCCCAATAGATGCTTAAGGTCACTGGTCTAATTATTTAGCAGGCAAACATCCCATAGAAGTCACGAAATTGTTGACCTATTTTTCCTCTAGTCAGAGTTAAATAGTTCCCCTGATATTTTCTTGAAAATCCTTGTGAAAGCAGCATCATCCAATATGAATATCCCCAATGTAAGGTATATTTGTGATCTTCAGGTTTGGACCCAAATCTCAAAATCTGAAACTTGCCTAAAGAAGCTTACCATGTGAAAGAGATTGAAAAAATAGGTAAGTTTGCCTTTTACATCACCCTAAAATTTGGCCAAATGGAGAAGTTATGTATGGTCAATGTTCTGGTCAAGCCTAATTTTCCAGGAGGGGGTCATATTCCAAACATCGGGTGATATTTGTAATATCACCTGACTTTCGTAATATCACACCGACTTTCCAAATATCACCGCGATCTCTGAATATCACCTCGATCTCCGTAATATCACCCCAACTTTCCAAATATCACCCCAATCTCCGAATATCACCTAACTTTCCAAATATCACCCCATCTCCAAGATCACCTCGATTTTTTATATGATGATGATGTCATCATGACCCCCAATATGTAAAGGTTCAACATATCACCATGTTTTCATGCGGCATGATGATGACGTCATCCTTTCATGTTTCTATGAGGCCCATACATGATGGTGACATCACCATCATATCCCTCATAAGGAGAAGCATATAAGGCCGATGGAGGATGCAGTTTCTCAGCGATGCTTTTTAGGATCAGTCCAGCGCCTGATCAGGTGATGCCCAGAGGGAAGCGGAGGCAGATGCAGACATTTCAGAGGGTGATCTGGACAGTGATACATACACATATGCATGGCGATATATATAGGCGGTTGACCAAAATTTTGACCGCCTGTATCTCCTCCGTCTTGGTGAATTTTGACATGATGCAAAAGGCAAAAATGCATGTTTTTGCCTCCCCTTTCATTTGGTAGGCTTGTCAGAGGAATATGCTCACTTTTACTGCACAAGGATGAAGCAGCTCGCATTCAATGCCAAAATATCTTCCACCACTTCAGGGGAGCAAACCGATGATTAAGTAGCTTGCATTAAAGACTGAAAATATCTTCCACCTACCCCTATTCTAGATCTTTCGCACCACAACTGTTGGCAGTTGGATGTCCCTTCAGAGATCTTTTCTTGCAGCAACTCCTTGAGCGAATGTTGTAACTGACTTAGGGCATTCTTCAATGTCTATATATATGCATTTGAATGATGTAAATAGGGTTGGGAAAATTATGAGCATTAAGACTTTTTCTATTTCCAAACAGAGCTTTCTGCTACTGTAACTTTGCCTTCTCACTGAATATATGCAAGTCATTTTACCTCTTTTGCTGATTGTTAGTTCAGTGTGTATCTGCATATGGTTGTCTGTGAATATTTCATTCCTCTCAATCATCTAGTTTCTCACCTCTGCTAAGATTAGTTGAATCTGTGTATGTTTGCTTGCTATATTTGGTTATGCTGTGCATCTTCTCAGTTCTATGAAAGTTTCTTATAATCAGTCTGGTGCATCACCCTTACTTTCAGTTTTCCTATTTTCATTTTCTGTTAAAAGCATTCCTTCTCTTTCCTCTGAAGATTTAGTATTTTAGGTGATATCCAGTCAAGGAAGCCACCCTTCTCCAGAGGTCTAATCTCATTTAGCAAAGTCCCACACTTAGAGATCAGTCCCATGTTACTCTAGATTATTAAGGTTTCACAATACTGCAGCGAGGGTGCAAATCTGGGTGATAATAGTCACATTGAGTTCCAAAGCTTACATCTTGCCACACTCATTAAGAGGATCATCTACATGTTTCACAAGCAAACATCTAGTTCCAAGGTGAAATATCAAAATAATTCATTTAATATTTGATCCATGATCCTTATCTAATGTGCATAGGGAAATGTGCTATGTTTTTGGTTGATCAAGGTTACTACATTATCTTCCTCTATAAAAGATCAACAATTCTACATGGAGTGACAACTACAATCAGTTAGAGTAAGAAGCCTAAGGTTAGAGAAAATCACAAAGCATAAAATAGAAGATTAGCATAGAAGATATTATTTTGAGAAGCCAAACACTTAGTTGTGCTTGTTTATGTTTGTAATCCAAGATTGAGGTCTATTTCTAATTGTAAGCCCTAGTAGTATGACCTATTGATGTAATTTTCACACTGTGAATCAATAAATTTGTTGTTCCATTTATACAAGGTTGTGATGTGAATATTATGAGTATTTGAATTTGATTGATTAAGTTTGTGAGTGCATTATGTTAGGTTGCATGGTCAAATAATCCTTAATTGGATCCTTTGTGCCCTAACATAATGTTCTAAAAAAATAGAGGTAATCAAATAGAGGGGATCCTCAAACATATAGTTTGATTATTTTACCCTTAATGATTATTTTGAGTATTTTTTTATCCACTAGGAACCCAAGAAGGATTACATCTCTCTATGCTAAAGAAAATAGCCCTCTAGATTAAATTCCATCAATGAATTTGCTCATTGTAGATTATAAAGTTTGAGAAAAGGTTATTCAAAATTCCTCCATATTCTCAAGAAAGGTTAATGAGGCTTATCCCTACAATGATTCATTCCAAATTTTATATTTAACATCATCCCTATATGATATGATGGAATTACACATAAGTAAGCATCTAGGGAGGAGATTCAAAAAGAATAAGCAAGTAGGGTCATTCAATTCCAATCATATTTCCCCTTGGAATTCACTATAAAGTTGTGGAGGCTCCACATAAATTGATCATGCTAATTTTAGCTCCTAATGCACAATTATTACTAGATGGTATTTTATCCCAACATTGTCCTTAGCTTTGGAAAAATATTCTGAATCTTAGGTGATAAGAGAGATCTTATCAATATTGTTAGGCCCCTACAAAAGTAGTCTTTACAAAGCTTGTGGCTCCTTCAAGACGAAGAACATGTATGGTTGAAATGATTTTAACACTAATATGATCTTGATTAATCTACCAACAAGGACCAACCATTTGCCTCTTTAAGTTATAGTCCTTTTAAAGATATTATCAAAGGAGCTTCTACATAGTTGGTTTCTTCTAGAATCTATAAAAGAGGGACCTCCAAGAACATAGTGGGGAGGGGACTAATTTCAAGGTTCATAATTTCATCAAATATTTTCTAAGAGTTAATTATTTTTGTGTTCAAGAAATCTACCTTTGATTTCCATTGTTGATTGTTATCCATGAATCCAATGCGAGGAGATGAGAAACTACCTTACAAATCTTTATTTACATTGTTTTTCTTGACTAAATAGGGTTGTGCCATCTCTAAATAGAAGGTGAGTGGTTGGATCAATACTTATTGTTGATTTGGTACTAGTGAATCTTCATTCTAGTCCTTCTTAGGTGATGCATCTACTCAATGCCTCTTATAAGATAATGAAAAGGAAGGGTGAGATAAATTCCCATTTTTTTATTCCTTGTGGTCTTGGAAAGAAAATAGAAGGGAATTTATTTCTTAGAATTAAGAAATGGGGATTGATATGTAGCTCTAAATCTAATCATTCCATTTCCTTGAAATTTTGAATCTTTATAGAATTAATCAGAAGTTCTAATTAGCTCAATCATATGCCTTTCTAATGTCCATATTGATGTTAATTACCTTCTCTTTGGATGATTTAAAAATGTCCATAATTTCATGAGTGATTTTGATTCCATCAAGAATATTTTTTCCATGTACAAAATTTCCTTACTCTCATGAGATGATTCCAAGTAGAACTAATTCCACCTAGTCTACACGAATAATGGTTATTATTTTGTAAACCATGTTGCAATTTAGGTTGATGGTCCAAATTCACTAATGTAGTTGCATTCATTGTTTTTTGGAATCACAACATAAATGTTTAGTGAAGAATTTGGAAACGATATGTGACATGAAAGAAGTAATTTTTCTCAAATATAAAAAAATGGAAATGAAAAATAATTCAAAATAAATAGAGAGAACAAGAGACAATCAAGAATTAGAGAGAAACCCCTAATGCACCTAGGTAGAAATTTTTTTGAATGAAGAATTATTTAAATCACAATTGATGGAATAGATTAAAATGGTGAGAGAAATGTCATCTACTTATACACCATTCCTACACATGAAAAGAACATAGTATGACTTAGTCAAGGCATGTATCCTAATATAACTTTTAACTTCACACATGTAATTGACATAATGAGAGTTATATTATTAACACATGTATGTCTCATAATATGTACAAGGTACCAAAATAAGAGAAAAGGTTCCCCAAAGGTATGCTAGATGTTGATAACTCAATGGGACCCGTAAGAAAGAGTTACGAATCATAACTAGAATTTCCAACATGAAGTTCATATCTTCCAATATTTACTTGGGACTTATAGGATTCATTGTTCACCATAGTTACCTCTTTGGAAAGCATTCCCTAGTTATTGGTTAAAGCTCATTGGAAAGTTATATTTTCCTAGTGTTTTGTTTTTTCATGTTGTGAGGCCTACGTTTTTTTCATTTCCATTCATGTGACTATTTACCTTACTGTTGTTGATACTTTTATATTTGTGGGACTGTTGATCCCGGATTCCCAAACTTTTAGACTTTATTATGTTAAAGGAAAACTAATTGGGTAATGTTTGATAGATGAATGTATTAAGAGAAAACAAATTGGGTGATGTTAGATAGATGTTTATTTTATAGGAAAACTAATTGGGTGATGTTAGATAGATGTTTATTTTATAGGAAAACTAATTGGGTGATGTTTGATTAATGTTTACATTACAGGAAAACTAATTGGGTGATGTTAGATAGAAAATTGTAATGTGATTTCCTTTATGCTTAAGAGGACTTGTGATATCTTATGTGAGTGCAAGTTTTAAATTGCTTCGGCTATGATATTAATATGTAGAATTGACTTTGCAATTGAGTGCACAGGTTTTGCTAACAAACCACAGATACTGGAGATCATCCCGCACCTTATGTTGTAATCCCTCGTGAAGCTGATCTGGTTCCACGAGGAACCAACATCAATTATGTGTATGATGTAATGTTGTAATGTTAATTTGCATGAGGTTGAATGGGTTAGGTCTACCCTCTTTTAAATTGAATTATGATTTGTCTTATAAGAATTATTTTTGAATTTCATTTTTAAATTTTAAATTTTTGAGACCCATTTCTTGTGTTTTAACTTGACTTTGGGTGTCCTAACTAGGTTAAAGTTGACCTTGGGTTATACCCCATGGGTCTAGGGTCCCTTTTGACTTGGGTAACCCTTGGTTAACCTCTGTATGGTCACCTTAACTTCACACTGAAGTTAAGTGACGAATTTGGAGGCATGGGAGGGATAGGATGAATGGTACCAACACTCAAGCCCATCCTTTTCCAATTCCCAATGCTAGAGATGACTCCAAGATCCACCAATTGTGGAGGAATTGACTTCAAGTCTCCCTCACAATTGGTGAGAGTCCCCATGGAGTTGTGTGGTCCTTCATGAGAGGGAAGGAAGGGGATACATGTGTCACCCTTCCCCTCTTTAACTCCCCTTTTCTCTCCCATGTGTTGGAGAGAGGACATGTGGTAAAGGGTAAGGAAGACTTTAGGGATGGGTGAGTGACATGTGTCAACACCCATCCCTTGGGAAACAATAGTAGTTGGGAGGAAGAGTGAGGAGGTGACAAGTGTCACCTCCCCATTCCTCTAAGCTCATGGATTGGGTTATTTTAATCCCACTTGGGATAGGGAGAGAGGTTGTTGAATTTTTGAGAAATTTTATTATTGGAAATTAGTTTTTGGGAGAAAAAGCTAGAGGGAGTTTGGTGGCTTAGGTTGGAGGAGACTTTAGAGGAGCTCTACATCAACTTCTTCCATTATTAGGGCTTTAAAGGTTGGTTTTCAAGGCCAAGGCCTTTCCCTTGTATTTTATATTTGTTGCATGAGCCACGTGTTGAGCCATGTGTTAAGCCTCGCATCGATCTGTGAGAGGTGCCATGTATGGAGCCTTTCATAGAGATACCTGATACTACAGTGGAGGAGGTAGGGTCAGCCTACCGTGCACAGAGTAGGAGTCCTCCGAGACTCTCAAGATGAGATGAGACAATGAGAGTAGAGCAGATATATCATGGACCATATGAGTATGGGTTGGATGAGCTGGTTATAGGACTTAGAGATAGAGGAGACCCCATCAGAGACCTGCTTAGGCTTAATCCACCTACCTTCGCAGGAGCTACAGAGGGAGCTGTGGCAAAAGCTTGGCTTATCAGTTTAGATAGGTGCTTCACGTTGTGACCTTATTGGAACAACACGAAAGCACGAGTGGCAGTACACCTTTTGAGAGATGCAGTAGCTACCTGGTGGCCACTGAGGAGTGCAAGTGTCGTTTATCCTTAGATACACTCACATGGGACATATTCATAGAGTGCTTTAATGTGCGATACTTGTCAGACCACTATAGACAGTGTCGGATAGATGAGTTCCATGATTTACAGTAGAGAGGACTCACAGTTGCTCAGTATGAGAGCTGGTTCATTGAGCTTTCTCGTTACGTGGAGTATCTGCACGACGAGAAACTTTTAGTGTACAAATTCATTAGAGGACTGAATCACAGGATAGCAGGACCAGTACGTATGGCAGACCCCCAAACTATGAGTGAGGCTGTCGAAAAGGCTCTTATTGTAGAAGAAATTCAGGGACGAGGGCAGAAGTCACGCCCGCAATTTCAGGACCATAATTACCAGCAGTAACAGAACTTTCATAGGCCACAATCCACACCACAGAGAGGAGGATTTAATTCCCCATAATTACCTCCTAGGCCTCCGCAGCAGCAGTAGCAGCATCAGCAGAGATCTAGACCCCAGTAGAGGGTTCAGGGAGGACATAACCATGGTTGGAAGCAGCAGGGCCCGCGTAGAGATCAGAGACAGCATGGATCATTTGCGGGACCCGCGAGGTCTTAGTAGTCTTACAAAGGTTCACAGGGGTCCACTGGATGGACTAGATAGCAGCAATCAGGCATGACTCAGTCAGTACAGTTACAGGCTAGGGGTCGATGTTATGTATGTGGTGCGGCAGGGCATTTGGCCAGAGAGTGTCCACAGGGATTTACAGCAGGGGACAGCCCCATGCAGGAGGATCTGAGCAGATTGTAGGTGATGTGGGCAGGTTCCACCACATGTTTACCGTAGTTCACAACCACCAAGCTGATTTCTAGGCTTCAGTCATTAAGACAGTAGGTATGATTGGGGATTTCCGCATCTCTATTCTTTTTGACTCTGGAGCTACCGACTCTTTTTTGTCTACATCGTTAGTGGAACATTGCAGGCTGGTGGCTTCTAGGCAGGACATTAGGTGGGAGGTTGTGTTGGCCTCTAGGGCCAGGATGTTAGTTGATACCTTGGTTAGAGATTACGAGATTACCTTAGGTTCCTTCACTACAACTTGTGACCTTAGGGTTATGCCACTAGGATCCTATGGTGTAGTTCTGAGTATGGACTGGCTTGCGGCTCATAGAGCCAAGCTAGATTGTCGCTAGAGGATGATTAGCTGCTTAGACGATCATGGCTCATAGGTTGAGATAGTGGGCATTCAGAAGCCCATGGCTATTTGTATGATATCTGCTCAGTAGCTGAAGCGCTGCATGCGGAAGGGTTGTCAGATGTTTGCTATCATGGTCAGTGATAGATCATAAGATGAGCCTGAGGCTACCTTAGATGATCACCCTATCCTGAGAGACTTTGCTGACATATTTCCACTAGAATTACCAGGTATGCCTCCATGCAAAGAAGTTGATTTTCACATCGACTTAGTGCCGGGTGTAGAGCCAGTGTCTCGTGCACCCTACAAGATGACTACACATGAGCTTACAAAACTTAAACTATAGTTAGAGGAGTTACTTGAGAAGGGACACATTTGACCTAGCGTTTCACCTTGGGGTGCACCGGTTATCTTCGTGAAGAAGAAGGATGAATCTCTTTGACTCTGCATGGATTATAGGCAGTTGAACAAGGTGACGGTGAAGAACCGTTATCCTTTGCCTAGGATTGACGACCTCTTTGATCAGATGCAGGGAGCCAGAGTGTTCTCAAAAATTGATCTAAAATCTGGGTATCACCAATTGCGCATCATAGAGGTAGATATTCACAAGACTACTTTTCGAACCAGATATGGCCATTATGAGTTTATAGTGGTACCTTTCGGTTTGACGAACACCCCTGCAGTGTTCATGAGTCTCATGAACGGGGTGTTCTACACTTACCTAGATCGGTTCGTGATCATATTTATTGACGATATTCTAATCTATTCACGGACCAAGGAGGAACATGTGGATCATCTGCATCAGGTTTTGCAATGTTTACGAGAGCAACAGCTTTATGGCAACTTGGCGAAGTGTGCCTTCTTCAGGACAAAGGTGAAGTATTTGGGGCACATCTTATTAGGCAATGGCATCTCCATAGATCCATCGAAGATCAGAGTGATTCAGGACTAGCCAGCACCCACCAGTGTGACTGAGGTCAGAAGCTTTATGGGATTAGCTAGTTATTACCATAGGTTTGTCGAGGGCTTTTCTAGATTAGCACATCCCATCACTTCCCTTCAGCGGAAGGGGAAAGTTTTCACTTGGACCAAGCAGTGTGAGAGGGCCTTTGGGGTCCTCAAGGAGTGTCTTACCAGCGCTCCCATATTAGCAGTTCTAGATCCTGCAGAAGATTTTGTTGTTTGCATTAATGCATCATTAAAGGGTTTGGGAGCTGTGCTTATGCAGGGTGGTAGAGCGATTGCATATGAATTGCGTAAGCTTAAGACACATGAGCTAAACTACCCTACTCATGATTTAGAGCTTGCAGCAGTTATTCATGCTCTTGTGCATTGGAGATACTTCCTTTTAGGTCGATGCTTTGAGCTCCATTTGGATCACCATAGCTTATAGTACATTTTCACACAGCCAAATTTAAACGCCTGCCAGTGGCGTTGGATGGAGTTCTTATGCGAGTACCACTTTGATGTCCACTACATCAAAGGGAAGGAGAACATGGTTGTTGACGCTTTGAGTCGAAGGCGCCACGAGATCCTGACCTTGACATTGAGGGTGGACTTGAGAGAGCATATCCTACAACATTTGCCTGAGGACAAATGGTTTCTTGAGGTGCAGCAGGAAATTCAGAATCAGAGGGCCCTTAAGGGCAAATTCGTAGGATATTCCCTTGAGTCTGATGGTTTTCTTAGACATCGGCAACGCATCTATTTACCCTGTGCGAGTGATCTACGTACAATGATTCTTTCAGAGGCTCATAGAGCACCCTATGCAGCACATCCAGGAGTGAAGAAGATGCATGCAGATTTGTGACAATTATATCATTGGGCTGGGATGAGACGAGACATTGCAGAATATGTTGCTCATTGCCTTGAGTGTCAGAGGGTCAAGGCCAAGCATCAGCATCCAACATGACTGTTGTACCCTCACGAGATACCTGAGTGGAAATGGGACACCATTTCCATGGATTTTATCATTGGTCTACCTATGTCATCATGTCGCCATGATGCCATCATGGTGATAGTTGACTAGTTGACCAAGGTGGTGCATTTCTCACCTATACGCACGACGTATAATGCACCATCTATGGCGAGAGTGTTTTTAGATCAGATTGTTATACTTCATGGAGTACCTCACCGTATCATCTGACAGAGACTCAGTATTCACTTTGTCATTTTGGGGAGCCTTACATCAGGCGTTGGGCACATAGCTCAACTTCAGTTCAGCTTACCATCCAGAGACCGACAGAGAGAGAGAGAGTTAATTAGGTGTTGGAAGACATGCTTTGTATGTATGTTATGGACCATCAGCCTAGATGGGAGGAGTATCTGTATCTGGTTGAGTTTGCCTACAATAATGGGCATCACAGCTCGTTGGGTATGCCTCCTTTCCAGGCTTTATACGGCAGACCATGTAGGACACCATTGAGTTGGGATCGGATAGAGGATAGGGTTGCCATTGGTCCAGAGACAGTTCAGGATATGGAGTAGCAGGTTACACTGATTAGACAGAGACTTCAAGAAGCACAAAATAGACAGAAGAAGTATGCCGATGCTAAGAGAACTGATCAGAGCTTCTCATTGGGCGACAGGGTATTTTTGAGAGTGCGACCACACAAGAGTCCAATCTCTTACGGAAAGGGCTCTAAGCTCGCACCTCAGTTTGTAGGACCTTTTGAGATCTTGGAGCGGATAGGATCTGTAGCCTATCGTCTAGCCTTGCCACCTAGCCTGTCACGTATCCACGATGTTTGTCATGTTTCAGTTTTACGTCGTTACATCTCTGACTTATCTCACATATTAGATTGGAGTGCTCTTCAGGTAGAGGCAGATGGACAGCTGGCTTTGGAGCCAATTCACATATTGGCTCGTCAGATGCTAGGCCTTGGAGGTCAAGAGCTGGACCAGGTTAGGGTCCAGTGGGACATGTATGACAAGGTCACTGCGACATGGGAGGATGCAGTGAGAGTAAGGACTCTTTATCCTCACCTCTTTGACAACTTCTAGGAGGAAGTACAGTCTTGGGGAGGAGGATGTGAGGCCTACATTTTTTCATTTCCATTCATGTGACTATTTACCTTATTGTTGTTGATACTTTTATATTTGTGGGACTGTTGATCCTAGATTCCTGAACTTTTAGACTTTATTATGTTAAAGGAAAACTAATTGGGTAATGATTGATAGATGAATCTATTAAGAGAAAACAAATTGGGTGATGTTAGATAGATGTTTATTTTATAGGAAAACTAATTGGGTGATGTTTGATTAATGTTTACATTATAGGAAAACTAATTGGGTGATGTTAGATAGAAAATTGTAATGTGATTTCCTTTATGCTTAAGAGGACTTGTGATATCTTATGTGAGTGCAAGTTTTAAATTGCTTCAGCTATGATATTAATATGTGGAATTGACTTTGCAATTGAGTGCGTAGGCTTTGCTAACAAACCACAGATACTGGAGATCATCCCGCACCTTATGTTGTAATCCCTTATGAAGCCGATCTAGTTCCACGAGGAACCAAGATCAATTCTGTGTATGATGTAATTTTGTAATGTTAATTTTCATGAGGTTGAATGGGTTAGGTCTACCCTCTTTTAAATTGAATTATGATTTGTGTTGTAAGAATTGTTTTTGAATTTCATTTTTAAATTTTAAATTTTTGAGACCCATTTCTTGTGTTTTAACTTGACCTTGGGTGTCCTAACTAGGTTAAAGTTGACCCTGTGTTATACTCCATGGGTCTAAGGTCCCTTTTGACTTGGGTAACCCTTAATTAACCTCTGTATGGTCACCTTAACTTCACACTGAAGTTAAGTGACGAATTTGGAGGCATGGGAGGGATAGGATGAATGGTACCAACACTCAAGCCCATCCTTTTTCAATTCCCAAGGCTAGAGATGACTCCAAGATCCACCAATTGTGAAGGAATTGACTTCAAGTCTCCCTCACAATTGGTGAGAGTCCCCATGGAGTTGTGTGGTCCTTCATGAGAGGGAAGGAAGGGGATACATGTGTCACCCTTCCCCTCTTTAACTCCCCTTTTCTCTCCCATGTGTTGGAGAGAGGACATGTGGTAAGGGGTAAGGAAGATTTTAGGGATGGGTGAGTGGCATGTGTCAACACCCATCCCTTGGGACACAATAGTAGTTGGGAGGAAGAGTGAGGAGGTGACAAGTGTCACCTCCCCATTCCTCTAAGCTCAAGGATTGGGTTATTTTAATCCCACTTGGGATAGGGAGAGAGGTTGTTGAATTTTTAAGAAATTTTATTATTGAAAATTGGTTTTTCGGAGAAAAAGCTAGAGGGAGTTTGGTGGCTTAGGTTGGAGGAGACTTTAGAGGAGCTCTACATCAACTTCTTCCATTATTAGGGCTTTAAAGGTTGGTTTTCAAGGCCAAGGCCTTTCCTTGTATTTTCTATTTGTTGCATGATGGATGCGTGAAATGCATTTTGCTTGTGTACTATTTTTGTTATTGTGGGAAATTTTTTGATGTTTCGAGTCATGACCACATGACAAATGTGGACATGACACGTGTGATGCGTGTTGTGACCACATGGGAAATGTGTGTATGACACATGTTTAACATTACCTTTTTTGTTTCATCTTCATAGAATGGGCCCATGATGAGGTTATTTTGGTCACATGAGACCAATATTTGGATGCACTAAATAATGGACTTAAAATTTTTCTATAGCAACATGATGATCTTCCTTAGTGAGTTATTTTTGGATTAAATCTACCACCTCATGTCATATTTTAGACATTTATATGAGAGATAGGATCATTTCTTTTTTAAATTGTTCTATTAGTTTTACATAATAGCAATATAGCTAAATATGGAAGTCTTTATATATTGAACAATCTCTTTTACCGAGTCAGAGTTCCATTAATTTCTTCTTCTAATATAAATATTCTCTAACATAACATTACTTTATTTTCTTCATGTTAGTACAATATATTTCTCTTCTTTAAGAATCTCATCATCTAAACCTATCTACTAAATCTTTTCTTTAATAATTTTTATTTTTGTCCTCAAGGTCTGCCTTTTAGTTTAGAATGTTCTTGTAATTTGTGTATGATTCTATTCTTTACAGTTCTTGAACTTTTGGCATATTTCAACTTCTTCTAGAATCTTTCAATCTAAGGCATTATAACCATCATTTTTTATGTGCTCACATATGTCTTCATCTCAAAGCCACATCATCCCTAGCATGAAAGGGTTTAAGTGAGAAACAGATTGATCAAACATAATTCATATTTACATATTCTTTGAGGGATTGTGATTCAATAATCCAATATTATTTTAGAAAATATTTAGCTACCATGAATAATCTAAGAGTTAAACAATTGTAAAAATACCCAAGAACTTTATTTACCAAGTGGACATGTCTTCATTCAGAGAAATATCCTATTTACATATTCTTTGAGGGATTGTGATTCAATAATCCAATATTCTTCTAGAAATGATTTAGTTACCATGAATTATCTAGGAGTTAAACAACTGCACAAACACCCAAGCACTTTATTTACCAAGTGGACATACCTTCATTTGGAGAAATATTCATAAAATATTTGTGTCCAAAAAGTTGATAAATATAGAACATTGGATTGTGAGGACCTTAGAATTCCACCTATCTTTCCCCTAAAAGAGAAAATGGAATTAAAGTCTCTTCCAAAAAAGATATATCATGCTTTGTTGGCAAGAGACACTATATGGATTCATGGTTGTTGTCATTGATGGCAACAAAGGTCATCCCACATATCTGCAAGTCATGGTGTGCCTCTATCGGAAGTCAGGATGAAGAACTGTTGTGGTCCGGTGAACAAGAACAGAGCATGTGGCAAGGTCTGACAGATTGGTCCGGACCTCTCAAAGGAAGTGTCTTGGTGCAGTGCGGATTTGGGGAAGTCAAGAGGACTACCTTGAGTAGTATATTCCAAGGATTTAGCCTCCGGTGATGGACAAAGAAAAAGATATGAATAGCTGAGTACCAGATTCCTGAAAGACAATGAGAACAGAAGGAAGAACTGACTGACAGAGCATCAGAATATTTTCTGGATATGTTACGGTTGATGGTAAAGGTTGTGAAGGCATGAATCATGTTTGGCCAACATGATTAATGATATCTACAAGTATATGCTTGATCCGCATTGCTTGGTGAGCAAGGATTCAGCCGACAGAATAGAGTTTGTAAGAAACTAGACTGTTCTGGATGCCGACTAGAAAGGTGATGAAATTACTTGTGCGGATATATATAGAGGATGGATTTAGTTGTGAAAAGAATTATTGTATGATGGTGTATGCGAATAAGTACAGAGCAGAGCAGAAGTAGTAAGAAAGATCCGGTATGTGAAAAGATAGCAGAATAAAGAACAGAGGAAAGATGAAGTGCAGCAGATCAGTGTACTGAGCCTAACCGGAACTGAACCCCAGCATATGTAGGTGCTTCCAATCAGTTCAAGTATTATATAACATTCTTTGTAGACAGTGTGTCTCCTTGTAGGCAGTGTGCCTCTTTGTGAGCAGTGTGCTCGGGCAGTGAGCCCTAATTGGCAAGTGCCATTTTTGTAACTCCTTATTCTTCTAACAGAGAATAATCTTTGGGTTAATCACCCCGTGGTTTTCTCCCTTAACCGGGTTTCCACGTCAAAAATACTGTGTCACGTGTTTCTCATTTCATGATAATGTTTGTTTGTTTAATTCAATGCTACTTTGATTAACAAGAAAGTTCAAAAGAAGAAATAATTAGGATAACTGATTCACCCCCCCTCTTAGTTATCAACAATTGGTATCAGAGCCAAGTTCCTCCTAATAGAGCCTAACAGCTTGAGGAAGATCTGGGAGTTCAAATGGATGCATATAGTTTAAGGGAGCAACTCAAGACTGCCCTTGAGGATCTTGAACAGTCAGATTCTGAAGTCAATGCATTAAAGGAAAGACTCAAACAGGCTGATGAATTCATGAGAGAACTAAAAGACAAATTAAGTCTCTCTATGAAAAAGAGAAAGGAGCTGCTCCAACAATTGGCAAGCCAAACTGAAGAAAGCAATACAAATGAAGAATTGACTGAGAAAACCAAGTTATGTGAAAAGTTATCAAAAGAAGTCATTATGTTAAGACATGAAATGGAATCAGGAACTATAAAGTTTACTCAAGAGATTGAAGAAAAAAGAAAAGCTGAAGACAATCTAAGATAATCTCTTAAAGAGAAATCAGAAGAATGCCACCAGATGGACAGGATTATCAAACATCTTGAATCTGATCTTGAAGATGCCAAAGATAACGAAGAAAAACTTGAGGATCAAATTGTCTCTCTCAAAAGAGATCTTCAAACAGCAAATAAATATAAAGAAAAATTCAAGATAAGTTCTGCCCAACTTGAAGTACTTCTGTGAAGTCAAAAGAAGATAGATGACAAGTACGGTTTGGGATATGAGAAAGGAGAAAGCTCTGGATCCGGTCAAAAGAATTTTGGATCAGAAAATCCAAGGAATAGGCCTAGAAGACCTCCGGTAAGACAGCCTAATGCTCAAAGATATCCATCTTTCAATGGATACTACCACAGCTGCAATCACTTTGGTCACAAAGCTAATCAGTGCAGAAAAAGAATGAATCAAACTAATCCATCCTTCTCCGAACAGTGCTTTAACTGCAAAAGGTATGGACACAAGTCTCATGAATGCAGAAATATGCAAGTAAACAAATCATTCAATGGTAGATGCTTTACATGCAATAGAGTAGGTCATATGGCTAATCAATGCAGATCAAGGGGTTATCAGTCAAATATGCAAAGAAATGTTATTTGCCAAATTTGTAATAGGTCCGGTCATAATGCTAAAGTCTGCAAAAGCAAGAATTAGGACAAAAAAGGTCCGGTGTATAATCAGAATCAAGACAAGGGTAAACAAAAGATGAATGCGGATGAAGTTAGGAATCAGATGAGCAAGATTTGGGTAAAGAAAAGTTCAGAGAATACAGAAACTGGATCCGCACCAGATTCTGGTGCTGATATTCCTTCCAGAAATTAAAAAGTGAGCTCTGGCTCAGGGGGAGACTCAAAGAAAATCCTGTTCCCCCAGCCAATCAAGTGGTGCTGGATGTGACACAAGATGCGGAGTAAAGGGTTTGAAGATATAAGTCCTGAAATGATCCAGACAAGATTTCAGAGGTCCGCATGAAGACGTAAAGAAGTTGTGATCGATCAAGTAAGACCTGTTCCAGGAGATGCTCCGGAATGACAGAGGACTACAAAAGGGTCTGGAGAGATCCGGAAGTACATTATTTTACTCTGCGGACTGGACAGAATGTTTGGGATGTTCTTGTAATGTGTCATCTCGATTTATTCATGATTGAAAGATCCGCATGATGTTCATAGATCAGGACTGATCTGGGATACTCCAAGCTATCCGGATAAGGCAAACCGGAATAATGTAGGTGGAGCATTTATTGCAAATAGATATTAGGGTTTGCAAAATGATATAAGGGATTTCTCAACAATCACTTGATCATTCCACATCCAAGAAGAAGCGAAAAGCGGAGCTCTGCAACAAAATTCATCAAGTTCACCGAAGATCTCCTGCCAAAGTCATTACTACAGAAATCAATCCAGCCACTCCGTGTAACCGAAGACGCAAAAGGTATTTTCCACTTTCGATATCTTGCTACAAATCTTTTGAAGAAATGGCTACTCCAAATATAGTAAAAATCTTAGATAGGCCCCGACCTGAATTTAAGAAACATCCATACAAGTCATTGGAGGTAGATCCCTTAGGAGCATTTTCCAGTGTTCCTCATGGAGTCTTACACACAGAAGACATTAGGGTTTACATACATGCAAGCATTGAGGAATTCAGGGAATTCAAATTGAGAGATCTCTATCACAAACAACTGATAGACAATGCTTTTGAGCTTAAACCAGAGTACAAGGGTATCCAGAAGAAACAGTTTGATCAACTCATTCATTTCCCCTGCTTTGAAGAAGAAGAATGGGTCCGATATGTATTGAGCAGAATGCATGACAACTTCCTATGGCTGGATAGACCTTGCAAGATCACAAAAGAGGCAATTAGGGCAGTAACTGGTCTATACTCTTCCGGAGGGATACCTATCCTCAAATCTGTCAAGAACAACATTGTAACTGAGGCCACCGGATCAAAATTTGATAAGAGGGCAATGACCATTGAAGATATTTCAGATCCGGATATCAAGTATGCATCCATGATAATAGGATACAAGATCTATCACTCCAGCAGGGAGAATTCTATATCCGGAACTGCAGTGTATACTGCCTATGAAATGCTAAGGAAGAATGCAAAATATGATCTCTGCGAACTGCTCTTAAGCCAATTAATGGAAAATATACAGAAAATCAAGAAGGACAAAAAGAATTCCTTTAAGTATGGTACTCTTATATTATGTCTATTTTTCTACTTCATGAATGAGCTGCCTAGATCAAGTGGATGGGCATGGCAGAATGACAAACCTGTTGTAGTCCAGAGAAGAGACTATTTACATGGGCTTGGGGATGCCAAAGCAAGAAATACAGCCCTATGGGGATACTTAAAAAACTTCCAAAGCACGATGCAAGCAAGAGAAAGAATTCCCCAGTCTCTTGTTGAAAAATACAAAGACTCAGTGTGCTTTATGGTGGACACTGATCAGTGCCTAATGGAGGCAGTGGAGCCAAGGACTGTCTAGATCATGCCCATGGGGTATGAAGTGGATGAACAGATAGTGGAGCTGCATGTTCAACACATGCTAAGTCAGTCCAAAGATCCAAAGGCAGAAAGGTTTGGAACCTTTGAGGAGCTGAGTGTAAAGATCCATGTAGAACTCAGGCAACCTGAGATAAAGAGGAAGGTGAGAAAAGAAGTAGAGCATATTGCTCAAGGCCTAGGCATCCCAAGAGAGGCACTTGATGCCAACCGGGAAAAGAGAAGAAAATCTGAGGAAGAAAAGAAAGAGGTAGAAAAGAAAAGCAAGAAAAGTGCTCCGGTGGAATCCTCAACCCGGACCAAATCATCAAAAGGATCTACACCTATCAAAACCAAAAGCTCAAAACCGGAAGTCCAGGGATCCGGTAAGAGATCTAAGACAAAAGCCTCAAGAGCTTATCAAAGCCAAAAGGATGAAGAAGAAACTGAGTCAGATGAGGGAGTGAAAGAAATAAAGAAACAGAAGAAGAAAGGATCCGGTAAACCCTCTTCAGGTCGAGACAAGGAAGAAATGACAGAAGAATTTACTGAAAAGCCCACCCTGTCTCTAGACAGTGTAGTCAAATCAGTCACTGTGGATGGGAACCTTCAACCGGTGGCTGAGTTCTATGATGACTACAATGAGGTAGATCAAAAGATCCTACAGGAAGCTATAATTAGGTACTTGAACATCTACAATAAAGCTTTTATTGAGATTATCTCTGAAATTCCAAAGAGTCTAGAGATGGAACTAGAAATAAGGAAAAACAATGCCATGGCAAAAGACCTTGAGATCAGGGAACAGATAGCTATTCAGCTATATCCCTCAATTGATCACAAAACCATGAACATGATATTCAAGGACTGCAAGGATGAATTCAGAAGCAAAGCAAGGATGAATCAGCTTATGCTTGGTGAGACCGACAAAGTAGCCAAGGACACTGAAGAGATCCTCTGGAATACATACAAAAGGTTCAATATTCCTATTACAGAGGACTTAGGTGCAGAAATAGCTGCAGACTTGGAATCATCTGCTCCGGAAGAAGTGCCACTAGAACAGACTAACATCTCTTCTCCGGCTTCTCCTACAGTCTCCGGATCCCAAGAAGAACAGAAATTATAGGAGAAAGAAGCAACAGAAAAAGAAAAAGAGGCTGACAGCACCAAGGATGCAGAGAAAGAGAAAAATCCAATAGAGAAAACCACAACTGTAAGTGGTAAGAATGTGGAAGGAGATAAGACTCCTAAGGACAAAACTACAGAAGAAAAGAAACATCTGTCTCTGGCAAGAGACACTGCACAAACTGTTCAAAAGTTTCTAAGCCAAGAAACTTTAGAGATTGATGAACCGGAGCTTCTAAAAGGTCCATTCGACTTTGACTTTCTCTCTCTGGTACAGACAATGAAGATAGCTTCATTTGCAAATGCTAAGGCAAATGAAAAACTCCTAAAGTCTCATATGGAAGACTGTGAGTTGATAGAGGCTGCTTCCGGAGTGCTTGAAAAGATTATGCCATCAATCTAGATAGATCCGACAGCCTCCTCTTCCGGTAATCTCAAAACCTTAGTCAGTAGTGTTGATACACATTTTGATTCTCTAGAAAAATCAGCTGAAGAAAAGGTTCGGAAGGAATTTTTGGATAAAAGATTTTCAGAAGTATTAGGATTAATCTCTAATGATAGGAGAAATATGAGTATTGGAATAAAGAGCTTAGAAAATGCTCTTAAGGATGGCGGTGATATTTACAAATTTTGTATCTCCTGGTCAAAGGCAACAGTAGAAATTGATAAGAAAATAAAAGCGAAACAGGACAAACTACAAAGTTTGTCTCAAAGTTTTGATCCTCTCTCTTCATCCATAGTAAATCAAGAATGTCAAACTATTGCAATCACAAATGCAATAAATAACTTTGAGAAGGAAAGGAAGAATATCACTA
This sequence comes from Cunninghamia lanceolata, assembly GCA_027924645.1. Classification (NCBI taxonomy): domain Eukaryota; kingdom Viridiplantae; phylum Streptophyta; class Pinopsida; order Cupressales; family Cupressaceae; genus Cunninghamia; species Cunninghamia lanceolata. The sequence continues at coordinate 7,173,624 of BSBN01001222.1, forward strand.
ACCAGATGGGAGAACTTAGAAGGATTATAATCCCTAAATTAGAAACTATGCATGAGGCCATCAGTGATGCTCAGACTACCGCCCAAACAAATGATCCGATAGATCTCAAGAGGGCAGAAGCTTTTGCATTTCTATTGAGTGGTCACATTTCAATTTTGGATAGAATGAAGCAAAGTTGGGCTACATAACTGATCCAACTGAAGACATCTTTTGCAGACATTCTTCAGTTTATGTGAGTATGTAAATATGCGGCTATGTATAGAAAATTTTTGAAAATTTTGGTGTGCGGACCCTACCCTTTGCCGTTGATGTCAAAGGGGGAGTGAGGAGCAGTGAAAAATGAGGAATCCAACTAAGGGGGAGTTCCAAAAATTGTATATAAAGATAGAGCATCAGCAAAGGGGGAGCATAGTGTAAACACTTAGTCATTTTTCACTAAGTATTGCCATCAATGCCAAAGGGGGAGATTGTTGGCAAGAGACACTATATGGATTCATGGTTGTTGTCATTGATGGCAACAAAGGTCATCCCACATATCCGCAAGTCATGGTGTGCCTCTACCGGAAGTCAGGATGAAGAACTGTTGTGGTCCGGTGAACAAGAACAGAGCATGTGGCAAGGTCCGACAGATTGGTCCGGACCTCTCAGAGGAAGTGTCTTGGTGCAGTACGGATTTGGGGAAGTCAAGAGGACTACCTTGAGTAGTATATTCCAAGGATTTAGCCTCCGGTGATGGACAAAGAAAAAGATATGAATAGCTGAGTACCGGATTCCTGAAAGACAATGAGAACAGAAGGAAGAACTGACTGATAGAGCATCAGAATATTTTCCGGATATGTTACGGTTGATGGTAAAGGTTGTGAAGGCATGAATCATGTTTGGCCAACATGATTAATGATATCTACAAGTATATGCTTGATCCGCATTGCTTGGTGAGCAAGGATTCAGCCGACAGAACAGAGTTTGTAAGAAACTAGACTGTTCTGGATGCCGACTAGAAAGGTGATGAAATTACTTGTGCGGATATATATAGAGGATGGATTTAGTTGTGAAAAGAATTATTGTATGATGGTGTATGCGAATAAGTACAAAGCAGAGCAGAAGTAGTAAGAAAGATCCGGTATGTGAAAAGATAGCAGAATAAAGAACAGAGGAAAGATGAAGTGCAGCAGATTAGTGTATTGAGCCTAACCGGAACTGAACCCCAGCATATGTAGGTGCTTCCAATCAGTTCAAGTATTATATAACATTCTTTGTAGACAGTGTGTCTCCTTGTAGGCAGTGTGCCTCTTTGTGAGCAGTGTGCTCGGGCAGTGAGCCCTAATTGGCAAGTGCCATTTTTGTAACTCCTTATTCTTCTAACAGAGAATATTCTTTGGGTTAATCACCCCGTGGTTTTCTCCCTTAACCGGGTTTCCACGTCAAAAATACTGTGTCATGTGTTTCTCATTTCATGATAATGTTTGTTTGTTTAATTCAATGTTGCTTTGATTAATAAGAAAGTTCAAAAGAAGAAACAATTAGGATAACTGATTCACCCCCCCCCCCCCCCTCTCAGTTATCAACATGCTCATGCACTTCATAGAAAATGGAAATCTCTTCATATGATTTCTTATTCTTGCCAATATGGTTAGGGACATACATTTTTAGTATCAAAATTAAAATATGGGATTCATACATTTTTACCTTACAACATATCTAGTTGGATCTTGCATCAACATGCACCCAATTGGTTTATATGGGGATCCAAAGAAATTCTATACCAATACCATATCCATCTTATTTCTATCCTTATTGTATTCTATTATTTTCATTATATTTCAACCATGGAAATGAGATATGCATATTTCATTTTTGTTTCCTATAGTAAAATAATGTTTTTTCTTCCTATAAAAGATGGTGTTTCACTTTTCATTGCTTGTGAGGGGTATTTAATCCCCTAGTAGTGTAAGTGATGCATATTATTTAGAACATAGCTCAAGTCTTCATCCTCTACCATAGAAAAGAGGAACGTACAATAGTTTGTTTGCCACAAATTTTAATTTCTTTTAGTTCCTTGAATTTTTTAGATTCAATTTTATACCTCTATATCCCAAGTTTAATTTTTGGTAGACTTTGGTGCTATGAAATTGGTGCATCCCAAGATTCACCTAATTGAGGGAATCATCACAAATAATATCTAAGGAGGAACTGAAGGATATATTTTCCTCATCATCGTGGTCTTCCAACTATGTTAAGATGATAGGTTATACTTCATCTCCACTCTTCCTGGAACACTCCATAATTTTCTTCACAACTAATAGAAAAATTGAGATAAAGAAAATTATTTTATAATTCAATAGTGGGTTTTATTATTCATTTGAAGGAGAGGAAAAATTATTAGAATATGTTAAATTTAAATGGTATTTAGTAAATATAGGGATAGAGGAGGTAGGGAACCCCTTAGGGTATTCATGGGAATGCATGACAAGGAACGAAAATCAATAGGGGTGGGGTGTCTTGGAGTTGGTTCTCCTAAGGGGAAGGGAAATGAATTAGGGAATGGGTGATTCACTAGATCTTTGAAATGGAATGCAATCTACTTTCTTTGTCTACACACAATTCCTTTTTAGTATTATATTTGGTAAGAGCCCAAATATAATGACAGCTATTATAAACAAAGAAAATTTTAAGATAATAATTAAGTGATTACATTATATAAACCTAAAAGGACTTGATTGTGAAGGTGTGTATAGTCTATAAAAGATCATGGTCAAATTTGAAGGGGGTAAGGATATATGCACCTTGTTGAACAAAATCTTGGGAGGTTCACCATAGTAAAGTAGTATAATATCACATTTTATCATACACAAGATAACTTTTAATTACACTTTTTGCACTATTATACTAGTAAAATTAAGTATATTAATGTCATAAAGGATCCCAACAATAAGAAATGTACGTGATAATAAAAATTTACAAAATTTTGGGAAACCATTGATACACCTATTAACAAAGTTTATCATCAATGACAAAATACTTTTAGGATTCCCAAAAAAGGATTACATACACCTAATTAGTATCACCCTTTGAAACTTTATTAAAAAGATACATTTAAATACAAAGGAAGTCTAAAGATAGTCTTATATGCCAATGTATATCTTTAAAATTTACTTTCACTTATTATAATAAAATAAAATGACTAATATAAGAAAGTTTCCTTCTTAATAAGAAATAATAATAAATTTTTAAAAGAGTTATAAAAAATAAAAAGCACAACTAACATCTAAGGAATTATTTGAACTCATAAATAAACTAAAATGCATCTAAATGTCTATAATATTAATTAATTTTATCAAAAATTAAATTTATCAATATTCTAGATCTTCATTCAAAAATTATATTATTCATGTTTCGCCTCCTCCTAGTTACCTGACAGACAAAGATGGTAATGGTGATGGTGATGGTGGTGTTAATTTTCTGCTCCAAGACCTCAATTCTGCTATGGATGCCTAATATGATGCTCAGTTTTATATGATGTATATGCGATTGTAATGTTTTGGTCTAGGTAGTTTTTGTTTCCTCCCTATTTTGTTGGGGATTTGAATCATATTCCTGTTGGAAATTATGTTCTAAGGCCTTTTAGGTCTTCAGTCCTAGACTATGTGGATTTTTTGCCTAGTTATGGAGGTCTGTAATGTTGTATTTCAAGTGCAGGTTGTCTATAATCCTGCCTTTTTGTAAACTCTTTTATATTAATATATATTATATAGGTGCTTGTCACCTTTTTCTTAAAAAAAAACTACTAGTGCACCTTTGGCCCCATGCTAATTGTATTTCATGAACATTAATAAAAATTATGGGAATTAAAAGATGGAGTAAATTGTTGGAGAAGCAATGCATATGTCTCTAATTTAATAGCTACTCTTTTTATAAATATAAAGATGTAATCTACATTTTGGAACATAAATATTAATAAGATTTGTGACAAAATTTAGTTAACACGTGCTTTATTAATTAGGATGTATTTGAAAGCTTCTATCATTTATCACAGAGACTGGTTATAAACTTAATGATTGTGCTCCTTCATATTGCAATTCATAGAAATAATGGTATAAATGACTTAATACTTGATTGTGCTTCCAAGGAATTCTAATACCTAGTCATTGTTGGATTCTAAAGTGATTTCAATATATGGAGTACCCATGTTCTACTATATTGGATCTATAGGATTTTTTAATATGGTAATACAAAAAATAATCTTATTTTTGTATTGAAGTAATTAGTGGTATACACCTTACCTATACCTCTTCTATCAATTAGCCAAGTGTTTATCACAAAGTATATTTACATAATAATAAAATGCAGGATTATGTCCACAATATCAAAGTGAATGTTGTGTTTAATTCATGAGTACACACCCTACACTCTAGTTATATTAGACTTAACACCTCTCCTATAGAACACATAAGCCTTAAATATTCACTAAGATCAATCTGGCTCAAGATGTGGTAAATTTTTAGATATATAGGTGTTTTTGAGTTGTAATATTAGAAAGTGTAATATCTCTAGTATGCAATGACCTAATCAACACATCTCGATGGACCATTTTTTATTTATGTTCATAATTAGGCATATTTATCATTCAAACCTAGAAATTCCATATGGAGCACTCAAGCCTTTTCTATGAGGCCCACTCATGCTATATTAAATTTTTGTGTATGCAAGTGAGCTTGGTTACATAATATTGATTCTATCCCATATGGTTCACAATGATAATTTTGACCCCTAACTCCAGGTTTCTACTTTACCATTTGATGTGCCTAGAAATTCTTGAAAATAAATATGTGGTCAACAATGTGAAACTCATAATTCCCCATTGTTTCAAATGCCTATCTATAAACCTAGATTCTAAATTTTATCACTTTGTAAAGTTCTTACCATTTTTGTAATGAGCTTATAATTTTGCAACCTTCTTTGTGTTTATCAAGGTGTTCTACCCCAACCCATGGTTTCAAATTAAATACAAATAATAATAGTCCAACACTTATTCTTAAAGGAACAATCAAAAAATATTACAATGCATTGGCTTTTTCAAATAAATCTCAATTCTTGTGCGAGCCCTGTATAAGTATATCTTAGTGAAGTTTGAATCAAAGATCTATGTAAAGAAAACTCACTTGTACTCATAGGGATTCAAGCTATGATAATTTAATCCAAGAATAATTGATAATGTAAATCAAAGAGATCCTTAAACACTCTAGTCAAGTGGAAAGGTCACATGCAATGTCTCTAGATACAGCCACTTTACTATTACTACCTATTTAGTAACAATCTCAACTTGCATATTAGTTATTCTACTTCAAGCAAATATCATTGGACTAAATACACAAGATTTACCAAGTTTATCATTTCATTCTAATGATGCATACTTGTATGCTAATAATTTATAGTTTATGTTGGTATGCTTTTCAATGGTTTAGTTTTATAAAGTTTTATATCTAGGTTATGGTTTCATTGTAATTTTTTTAGCCATTAAATCTATACTAGTATTAAGTATAACCATCAATTTTTATATTCTTTTTAATGGTTAAATTTAAGATCTTAGTTATTGTAAGGTCAAAAAGTGCACACTTAGAACTTTTCTTCTTTAGTTTTGCACTCACTTTAGCATGTCTTTTAATAAGAAAATTTTTAACCCTTGGATTAAAAATCATCTCAAAACTTTTAGCTATCACCTAAGTATGGCCCCTACCACACTAAAACCATAGTTTCCCATCCATTTATAGACTTTGTGTCATTCAAGACTTTAGCACATCATACTCCTATCCTCTTGATATAGAACCATATGCACTAGCATCCTTTGAATTCAAACTTATCTTTTCTCTCCCAAACAATTTTCTTTTCACATATCCTAAACTTTAATTTGCCTCCAATACTAAAATATGATTGAAATCTACTTATAAAAGGAACATGGACAAAAAATGAAAGCATATAGCACTAACACACTCTCCATAGGGATCTAGGGCATATTTTTAGACATCTAAGGATTACACCTACAACACACATCATAGACCTCCATTATTACAACAAATACACTTGCACCTATATATTCATACACACATACAACCTATTTTCATACTCTCTTATTGAATCAAGGCTAAAGATGTGGCTAAGGTAGATCCTTAAATGTGCCTCAAGCACTAGGATTTCTTCTTTCAAGCATTGTCAATACAAGAGAAGGTATATAAGGTTATGTCATTCATAGGTCTATTAGAAAAAAATAGAGGACACTAGTGGAGCTATATAAGATATTGTTACACCTGCATCAGACTCCAACACAATGAGATGACAATAGCATGCCTGAGTAGACAAAACCACTTTTTTATAGATAGGTTGGTATGAAATGGATAGAATTATGTGTGTTATTGTCTTTAACAGAATAGTAGTAGAATGAAAAAAATAAAATTGATCCCAATAAAGCTTCCTTATTCCATCCTTATTCTTATAGTTCAGTGTCCTCAATTTAACTATATAAATAAAAAGCTCTCTCTATCCATTATCCTTTCCTTATGCTTTTCCATTCTTGAGCTAGTGTAACCTCAACCCTATGTCTATTTTATTAACAAATATGAATGTTTCATAATGTAGGAGCATACAAGTCCATGGGTAATCATGAATCACCAAAAACTAAATAAATGTGGTTGAGAGAATTTTGGCATTGTGTGTGGGTTTTAGGGTATGATCAAATGAGTTTTGAGATCTAAAAATGTTCTAGATGACTTGCACAACAAAAGAGAACAAAGTTGCATCTTTGATAGCATCATCCTATAACACTTTAGAAGCTTTGACCTATGTGTGAATTCAGGTACATCAACATGAGTTACTTTGGTAGTAACAATTATGTGACTTCATCAACAATTGTGACTTCAACAACATCTAGCATGACTTAGGTAGCAACTACAATTTTAACAACATATGGAATGACTTCAACAATAGGTGAGGGCCATCATTGCCAAACTCTTCCTCCTAGTTTGGTAGCATCATTACCAAACTCATCCCTAGGATGTTAATGTTGGCAAGAGACACTGGTAGGCATGATAAGTGTTGTCATTGATAGCAACTAAGTCTCTACTACACATCTGCATTTCATAATTTGCCCATACCGGAAATCAGATTGAAGATTTATCTAAGTCTGGGTAGTCGGGAACAGAGCAGACGACAGGGTTCGGTATCTTGGTCCAGATCTCTCTGATGGTAGATCATAGTTTGTTGCGGATCTGAGGGAGTCATAACCATTGTCGGGATAATCTAAATCCTAAGTTTTGGCCTCTGGTGATGAAGGATTCACTAGTTATTAGCATCTGAGTATTGGGCTAACAGTTAGACATAGTAGATAGAAGAAGAACAGGTTGACCTTATAATTGATCTTGGTTCCAGATGTATGGAAGTTGTTGGTTGGACAAGTTGTGATGATCAGTGATAGTAGCCGACCTGATTAATGATTTGTGAGTGCAAGTTTTGGTCTGCGTTACAAGTATACATGAATTTAGCTGATAGAGCAGAATTTTTAATAAAATTCTAAGTATTCTTGAAGCTGACTGAAAAGTGGTTGAAGATCAGGATGTGGATATATATAGCAGATGGATTTGAATGATTTCGGTGTGTGTGTGTGTTGCGAATATGGAGTAAATGCAAAAAGAGCAGAGATCTAAGATTTAGATGAAGGTAGAACAATAAACAGGGCAGAGCGAAGATGAAATGTTTAAGATCAGTATTTTGTGCTTAACCGGAACTGAATTCATGCATTAGTAGATGCTTCTCATCAGTTCAAAATCTCTGTTATTCTCTTGTAATAATTTGTAGGCAGTGAGCCTCTATTTGAGCAGTGAGCTCTGGGCAGTGAGCCCGAATGCATGTGCATTCTCATTTGTAAAAATACTTTAAACAGGATATTAATTTTTCTGGGTTAACACCCACCGTGGTTTTCCCCTTAACCGGGTCTTCCATGTCAAAATCTTGGTGTCAAATGTGTTATTTCTATTTCTGCTCATGTGTTGTTGATTCTTGCTTTTTATGATAACATTAATGAAGTAATAAAGTAGAATTAACTACTACAAGTATTAAAATTTTAAGACAACTGATTCACCCCCCCTCTCAGTTGTCACCTCTAATTCCAACAATTGGTATCAAAGCTAAGTTCCTTTGAAAAAGTTTAACATCTTAAGGAAGATCTGGGAAGGTAGTAAAATGGATGAATATAACCTTCAAGGGCAACTTAATCTCTCCCTAGAAGATCTTGAGCAGTCCAGAGCAGAAGTCCAAGAGTTGCAAGAAAACCTCAAAAAGGCTGAAGACTTCATTGAGATTTTAAAAAGAAAATTGAGCAAATCCAATGAAAAAGGGAAGGAGCAACCTCCTCAACTTGAAGACAAGGCCCTAAAAGAGAAGACAAAGGAATGTGAAAAGTTAGCTAAAGAAGTTGTTGTCCTAAAACATGAGATGGAATCTGGGGTGATGAGATTAACCAAGGAAATTGAAGAGAGGAAGAAAACTGAAGAAGAGATGAATCAAAATCTGAAAGAGAGAACTAAAGAATGTTGCAGATTGGATGGAATAGCTAGTCTCCTAGAATCTAATCTACAAGAATGTAGAGAAAATGAAAGAGAACTTGAGAGACAAATTATCACTCTCAGACATGACCTAGAAGTTGCAAATGAATATAAGGAGAAGTTCAAGATAAGTTCAGCTAAACTTGAAGCACTGATTGAAGGACAGAAAAAGGATGATGACAAGCATGGTCTTGGACATGAGAAAGGTGAAAGCCCCATATCTGGACAGAGAAATTTTCAACCAAGGAATGGGAGAAACAGAATTAGAAAACCTCCAGTAAGACAACCTAATGCTCAAAGATATCCATCATTCAATCGAAATTGTTTCAATTGAAATAAATTTGGTCATAGAGCTACTCAGTACAGAAGAAGAGTAAATCAAAATGGTCCATCCTTCTCCAGTCAATGCTTCAAATGTAAGAGGTATGGTCATAGATCAAATGAATGCAAAAGTATGATAATGAATAATTCTAACAATAGGGGAATTGACAATTCTTTCAATGGTTACTGTTTTTCTTGCAATGGGTTTGGACATATGGCTAATTAGTGCAGATCAAGAGGAAATCAAGTTTATAAGCAAGGAAATGTTGTGTACTTTAATTGCAATAAGTCTAGTCACAGTACAAGATTCTGCAGAAGTAGGAACAATAGAAGAAGAGGTCTGGTGAATAGAAAACTACATGAGCAGAGACAAGACAAAGGAAAAAGAAAAATTGATGTGAATGAAATACAGAGTGAAATGAACAAGATTTGGGTAAAGAAAGACACAATGAACAATAATGATGGGTCCGCACCGGAATCTGGTGCTGACAATTCCTCCAGGAATTAAATCGAGAGTTCTGGCTCAGGGGAGCTGCATTCAACATTAAATTCCCCCAGTCAGTAAGCGGGTGCCTGGATATGGCACAATGAGAGAAGATATTTTGAATTATTTCAGAACTTTTGGAAGGATTTTTGGAAGAAAAGATGTTAATATGAAAATTTGCGGAGTGATTCATGAAGAACAATTCAAGAAACAAAGTAACTGGATGAAGTTAGGGCAGCACATTTATTACAATGTGAAATTAGGTTTTCCAAAGGATAAAAGGTCACTTAATCATGCATTTGAACCACTTTGCATTTTGAAGAAAACAAATAGAAGAGCTTCTGAGCTGCAAATCCAGAGATTGAAGAACGAAGAGTGAATTTAACCAGAAATTGATCAACCCTAAACCTGCAGAAGAAAAAGGTACTTCTCTGTAAAGCTTTAAATCTAAAATCTGTTGAGATGGCTTCTCCTCATGTTGTTGACATTACTGAAAGGCCTTGACCCAAATTTAAGAAGCATCCTCACAAATTAGTATAAGTCGACCTGTTAGGTGCTTTTTCAAGTGTTCTATATGGTGTGCTACATGTTGAAGATATTAGGGTTTATATTCATGTAAACATAGATGAGTTTGGTGATTCAAGGTATGTAGACTTGTTTGAGAGTCATCTCAGGGATGAAAATCATGATCTTAAACCTGAGTATAAGGCACTGCATGATAAACACTTTATTCAGATTATGGGGTTTCCAACATTTGATGAAGATGAATGGGTCCGATATGTTTTGAGTCTAATGTATGATGAATTCATTTGGCTGTTAAAATCATTCAAGATTACCAAAGATGTTATCAAAATTGTGATTGGTTTAAACTCAACCAGTGGATTACCCATGTTAAAATCTGTGAAAAACCAAATTGTTACCGATGCAACCGGTGCCAAATTCGATAGGAGGGCTATGACTATAAATGACATTATAGAACTAGATGTGAAGTTTGCTTCCATGGTGATTGGATACAAGATATATCACTCCAACAAGGAGAATTCTGTCTCTGGAACTACCATATATGCAGCATATCAAATGTTAAAGGAGAATGTAGATTATGACCTTTGTGAGTTGTTACAGAACTAACTAATTGAAAACTTGAACAAAATCAAAAGAGATAAGAAAAACACTTTCAAATATGGTACATTGGTCATATGCTTGTTCTTCTATTTTATGAATGAATTACCATAATCAAGAGGCTTAGTCTAGACAAATGATAAATCTATAGCACTACAAATTAGAGACTATATGTATAACCTTGGTGATGCAAAAGCCCAAAGAACTACACTTTGGGGCTATTTTAAGAACTTTCAGAACATGATGCACTCTAGGGAAAGGATTCCCAAAATAGTAGTTGAAAAATATAAGGATACAATCTGTTTCATGGTAGACATAGATCAATGTTTGATGGAGGCAGTGGAACCAAGGAGTGTGTGGGTTATGCCCATGGGATATGAGGTTGAGGAAGATGTATTGGAGCTGTATACTCAACATTTGTTGAACCAACCTAAGGACACTGGAGTAGGAAGGTTTGGCACTTTTGAAGAACTAAACATAAAGATCCATGTTGAATTCTGACAACCAGAAACAAAAAGAAAAGTGAATAAGCAAGTTGAAGCATATGCAGAGAGCATAGGTATAACGAAAGAAGCAGTAAGGGCAAAAAAGGAGAGGTTGGAGAAGATTGAGAAAGAAAAGCAAGAAAAGAAACAAGGAGGTGCTCTAATAGAGACCTCTACCAAAACAAGAACAACTAGGAGTTCTGCTACTACCCCTGTTCCTCCTAAGACTACAAAACCAGAAGACAGACCATCTGGTAAAGGAAGTAAGAGAATAAAAACAAAGGTTGCAAGAACGTATGTTAGCACAAAAGATGATGAAGAAATAGAGACAGATGAAGAAGTTAAGGAGATAAGATCCAAGAAATCCAAGACTTCAAAGGCTTCTGAGGACTAGCCTTTTGGAAGCAAAAAGGCGAGTAAAAAGTAAGAAACTGGTAAGGTTGCTATGACAGTTGATGAAATTGTAAAAACAATCACTGTTCATGGAAATTTAAAGCCTATCAGAGTTTACTATGATAATTTTGATGAAGCAAATAAGAAAATTTTGGAAGATTCCACCATCATGTATTTGAATAAATTCAATAAAGCCCTACTGGAAATTTTACAAGAACTTCCTAAAAGTTTAAGGAAAATACTGGAAATGAGAAAAGAAGCAACCAAGGCTAAAGATATAGAACTCAAAGAGTATTTCCTCTCCACTTTGTGTCCTGTAATGACTAGAAGAGAAGCAGATAAAATCCTCAGAGAAGTTAAGGAAAAATTTAGAAGCAAGGTCCTGATGAACAAGCTAATGCTTGGTGAAACTGAGGAAATTGCAAAAGAAACAGAGGAAATTTTGAGAAAGGCCTTAGAAAAAGATAAATATTATATTATTTTAGAGAAACAAGTTGAAGAAGACAATCCTCTAGTTCTAGAACAAGAAGCTCCAGAAGAAAAGATTAACAAGGGAATTGATGACCAAGGTGTTAATTTAGATCCTCTGGAGCAAACCTATGAGGAGACAGATGATGGAATTGATTCATCGATTCTGGATACTGAAAGAGTAAAGATCAGTGAGCAACAAATTAAAGTTGATGACTCCTCTATTCTGGAAGAGGAACAAATAAATCAGAAAGACACATAGATGATAAATAAAGTAGATGATGTAGGAGATATTCCTACTCCACCTGATCAATCTGGAAAAGAAGATGATGTTGCTACTACACAAAGCCCTCCTGATCAGATTGCAAGTGGTGAAGATAAGGAGAAGATTCCTTCTGCAAATAATACAAAAAAAGGTAAAGCAGAAAAGGGTAATGAAGACAAAGTAGAAGAAGATGGTGCAAATGTTCATGCATCTACAGATGTTGAGAAATCTCAGGAACAAAAGGGTGGTCCAAAAATTGTTGCAAGAGACACTGCAGATGTAGTGAAAAGTCTTCTGGATAAAGAGATGCTTGAGTTTGGTGAACCTAAATTACTCCAAGGACCATTTAATCTAGATGCTCACTCTCCGGTACAAGTGATGAAGATTGCATCCTTCACTCAAGCCAAGGCTAGAGAGAAGCTGTTAAAATCTCACATGGAGGACAGTGAACTATTAGGGCTTGCAACTGGAGTCTTGGAGAAGTTATTGCCAACCTACCAAAAGAGTCCATTGGATTCCCCTTTTGGTCACCTAAAGAATCTTGTAAATGTTGTAAGTACACATTTTGAGTCTTTTGAAAAATCTGCGGAGGTGAAAGTTTAGAAGGAATTTTTGGATAAGAAATTTAGTGAAGTACAGAATCTAATAGGAAATGATAGGATGATACTCGGCATTAGCATAAGGAGTATTCAGAATGCTCTAAATGATGGAAGTGATATGTACAAATTTTGTCTATCATGGCCCAAAGTTAGTGAAGATATTGAGAAGAAGATAAAGGAGCAAGAATAGAAATTGTCAAATCTTTCTCAAATTTTTGATCATCTAACAGTTTCGCCTATAAGTCAAGAATGACAAGTAATTAGCTTGATAGATGAGATAAAGAGGCTTCTTAAATAAAAAGGTAACATTATGAAGAGAATGTGTGAGCTTCGGGAATTGATTGCCCCCAATTTAGAAACCATGTTTAATGCCTTATCAGAAGCTCACACTGCACTTCAGACAAGTAATCCTCTGAATTTGACAAAGGCAGAAACATATGCATTTTTGCTGAGTGGACACATCTCAATTCTGGATGGAATGAAGGGAACTTGGGCCTCTAAACTTGTGTAATTGAAAAACAATTTTGTAGGCATTCTCAAGTTCATGTGAATAGAACTTAGTGATTAGTTGTACATATGCGGCACTATACACAGAATTTTTGGAGAATTTTGGCTTGCGGACCCCACCCTTTGCCATTGATGTCAAAGGGGGAATGAAGATCAGTGAAAAATGAAGAATTCGGCAAAGGGGGAGCACCGGAAAGTAGTGTGAACAACAACATGGAGCACAAGCAAAGGGGGAGTTATTCTGACACTTAGTCATTTTTTCACTAAGATTTGCCATCAATGCCAAAGGGGGAGATTGTTGGAAAGAGACACTGGTAGGCATCATAAGTGTTGTCATTGATGGTAACTAAGTCTCTACTACACATTCGCATTTCATAATTTTCCCATACTAGAAATCAGATTGAAGATTTATCTAAGTCTGGGTAGTCAGGAATAGAGCAGATGACAGGGTTCGGTATCTTGGTATGGATCTCTCTGATGGTAGATCATAGTTTGTTGTGGATCTAAGGGATTCATAAGCATTGTCAGGATAATCTAAATCCTAATTTTTGGCATCCAGTGATGAAGGATTCACTAGTTATTAGCATCTGAGTATCGGGCTAACAGTTAGACAGAGTAGATAGAAGAAGAATAGGTTGACCTTGTAATTGATCTTGGTTCTGGATGTATAGAAGTTGTTGGTTGGACAAGTTGTGATGATCAATGATAGTAGCCGACCTGATTAATGATTTGTGAGTGCAAGTTTTGGTCTGCGTTACAAGTATACATGAATGTAGCGAACAGAGTAGAATTTTTAATAAAATTCTAAGTGTTCTTGAAGCCAACTGAAAAGTGGTTGAAGATTAGGATGCGAATATATATAGCAGATGGATTTGAATGATTTTGGTGTGTGTGTTGCGAATATGGAGTAAATGTGAAAAGAGCAGAGATCTAAGATTTGGATGAAGGCAGGACAGTAAACAGGGCAGAGTGAAGATGAAATGTGTAAGATCAGTGTTTTGTGCTTAACTGGAACTGAATTCATGCATTAGTAGATGCTTCTCATTAGTTCAAAATCTCTATAATTCTCTTGTAATCATTTGTAGGTAGTGAGCCTCTATTTGAGCAATAAGCTCTAGAGCCCAAATGCATGTGCATTCTCATTTGTAAAAATACATTTAACAGGGTATTAATTTTTGTGGGTTAACACCCATCATGGTTTTTCACTTTACCGAGTTTTCCACATCAAAATCTTGGTGTCAAATGTGTTATTTCTATTTCTACTCATGTGTTGTTGATTCTTTCTTTTTATGATAACATTAATGAAGTAATAAAGTAGAATTAACTACTGCAAGGATTAAAATTTTAAGACAACTGATTCACCCCCCCCCTCTTATTTGTCACCTCTAATTCCAACAGTTAAAGGATTACACCCTATAATGGTTATATTCACTTCCTCCTAGTTATATATGTTACTATCATGATTTGTCTCTTTCTTTTGTTGAACACTTTCATGTCAACATTGGCTTGAAAGTAACTTTATTTAATCTTGTCTAGTGCAAGCAAGGACCGATTGAGTGTGTAAATGCTTTTATATAACATATAAAATCCTTGCTATCTAAAATGTACTATCAACTTCCCAGTGAAGAGATCTAGCATCTCCCCATTGATAATAATTTTCCAAAAAAAAAAGTAAGGTCTTGTTTAATTTTTATGAAAATTTTTAATTTTTGCACTAATCTAAGGGATTGTGAAACTAATCTCTTAGATACCAATCTTCTCAATCATAATCCTTACACTTATTCTTCCCAACCTTCTTCCTATTCCTCATGTACTTAGCCTTTAACTTCCACAAGGTGCCCTTTAAGAAAACTAAAACTAATCCACCTTCCACCTTTTCCAAACTTGATACTAATCCCAATGTCAATAATATTGACCATTCCCATCCTTTCAACAATGTTATATTTATTTTAAACCACAAACTTTACATAAACATACCCACCTTTCCAATCTACTTCCCATAACTCTCAACTGACTTCTTATTGCTAATCTTATTACCCTTCATCCCATTAGACATCTTGATATATTTGTGGTGCTTCCACATGGCAATGATATCAATATTTTTTTCAAATACCATAAGTGAATGACCATGACAATAAAAAGCATATGATCCTTCACCATAAAATATAAGACCTCATTAAAAATAACATCATGCATGTTGAAGGATTTAATGATAAATGTAAGAACTATGTTTCACAGCCTAATTAAAATTTGTAGACCTATACCAATATGTTTACCCAACATCAACAATATAATCATGTCAACCTTATCATTATGAATCCCACTCTAATACTTTTGATTTGTAAGTAGAATAGTTTTAGGTGGACAAGAAGGCTCAAGTTGTAGGACACATATAGCAAGTTTAATGACACCTACAACAAAGCTACAAGTCACTCAAAGTAGCTTGCAAAGGCTTAGTGGGGATGCAAGTTCACCTATAGAAAATGGCACAAGAATTTAATTTATTAGAGAAGTCACCTACAACAAAATTAAGAGTGATAGGCTTCACTCTAACAGTTAGTCAATTATTTCCAATGTTATATTTACTCCTTTGTCTAACCAAACACACACACAACAAATTGAATCCTTCTTATTTAGGTGATACATGTGCCTTGCACACATGCCCATTTTTCCTTAGCAAAATAAGCACTCCCTTTCTTTTTTCCTTGCTTATTTACCTATTTTCAATCTAGATTTGAATTTCCCTTTGGTTTTTTATGTCTTGTGTGCTTTTTGTTTGCTGTGTTTTGTGCCTTGTTAGTCTTTTAGGGTTTGTCATGCTAGCATGTGACTATAAAGGAATCCCTGGGCCTTTGACACTTTGAGCTTTTGGATTTTCTTTGTTCTGTGGGTTTTATGCCCCATCACACTTTTAGAGTTAGTCATCCTAGAATGACTATAAAGCAAGATCTAAAATTCTAATGCCTAGCATGAGATATGACCTAACCCTAACTTACCTCCTTAGCTCCGCATTAATGGAATTTTTCTCACACATGTTAGTTTTGGTTTTGTTGTCATTTGACCTAGTTTTAATCATTTTTCTTCCTTTTATTTCAATTTTCTTGTGCTCTGGCAATTTGTGCTTCCTATGATTGCTATTTGAGTTCAAATCTACTAGTGTGTTCTTGGTAGCTAGGTCATTATGTATGTTTTTCATTTTGTGAGTCCATGGTCATTTGCTTCTATTGCTTAACCAAGTAGGGTTTCATGACCTCCCCTAGTCCTTTAATTGTTTTTGTTTAGTCACTTTGCTTCATTTTGGTCTGAATGCTTAGTTGGTTTTGTGTTGTGGTGTTTAAACTATGTTTTAATTTGATTTTTGTTAAATTTTATTGTTTTGGTTTAGTTTTTTCTTAGTTTGACCATTTTTGGTTTTTCTCAAGTTCTTCATTTTCCTTTTTTTAATTTTTTTTAATAATTTGATCCATTTTAGTGATTTATCATCTTTCAAGGTTGTTTGTACCCCTAACATCATGCTTCTACCGGCCTGAGTTAAGTTAGCAACCTATTTTTTCTTCCATGCCATTTTGGCATGGGTTACTTGGGATCCCTTAACCCTGATCCTTGATGTTTTTATCTAGCCTCTTTATCCACTTCAGGATCATGATTTCAATTATTCCTCTACTTGGCTACCCTTTAGGCATCGATAGAACTTTGGTATCCCTAATCCCTAACTCCCAGTGTTTTACACTTTATACTCTTTTGAAGTCAATGGGGCAAAGATGTTTTGTTTTTCTTACCTTTAGGGCATGGATTCCTTAGCAACCCCTACTCCTAATCCTTGATTTTTCATTTGTGCATACCTTCAGGATTGGCATTTTAGTCTTACACTTTGTTGGTTGTCATTTTGGCATGGGTCATGGGATATCTCTGACTTCCAAACCTAGATATTTTTATATTATGTTATCTAGCCAACTGATGAGTTTGGTTTTGCTTATGATTTAACGACTTTAGGCATGTCAGGATCAGTATCTCCAATCTCTCAACTCTGACTCTATTCTTCTATGTAGTTATATTGGACTACATATCTTGGCTTGTTTTTTCTAGGCATCTAATTTTTGGGATCCTTGATATCAAGGGATAGATTGTATATCAAGATCTTGAAGCCTGACTCCGTACCCTTATAAGATAGAACTTTGGGATTCATAGTGGTAGGCTCTTGGTTTAAACTTTGATTACTCCTAATGAGCTTGCCCATGCATCTATGCTTATAATTTAGTAATTTATGTTGCATTCACTGTGGATTTTGAGTTTTCTAATGGATGTATTGTCTAATTTAGATAGGGATAATACAAGGAGATAAATCACCTAGAGAAATGAAGTATTAATATAAAGGGTACTACCCTCCACCCAAAATATTCTCTCCATACATAGAGATTGGAGACATTGATTTGGGACATGTGAATGTACAAGAATTCTTATAGAGGATACATAAAGAGGGAGATAGAAGTTTTTAAGCCTAATGCATTGCAACATTAGGGCCGATCTAGGCTATTTCTTTCTTGATGTCATCACAATCTCTAGAGCTTATGTTGGCCTATGCCCAAAGACCTATGATCAGAAGAATAAGAGGGTACTTGGCCCCTCAGGCAAAGTTGTACCAAAATAAAACCCTCAAACCTTTGAAAATGTCTTTGGACTCCCAACCTATTCTCAATATGATTAAGGTTGGTATGAAGGAGGCATTGGACTATTATAAAAAGAAAAATGCCATAGCTATCAACCTCATAAATGATAATCTCCTCTTGGTCAAAAGAAAATATGCAAAGAAAATGGCAAAGGTGCAACATAGGAGAAAGTTTAAAGAGGATGCCAAGGATGCCATCACTTTATTAAGATAGGTATTTGGCTCTCCCATTTCCATAGATTTCTACCCATGGACGTGCCACTTCATCATTAGAATGTTTGATTCTAGAAGAATAGACTAGGGCACTCACATCAACAATGCACTTCATGAATAGTTGATAGATGTATTGGAATCAAATAGATTCCATATGACATCTTACTTGTTGTACTTGCTGGCCCATCATGCTATTTTTTTAGGATCGAAGAAGGTTAGTACTCTCTAGTTGGGAGAAATAAACTTGTACTTGATCATTACCCCCAATTGGAACTCAAGGAGAGTCAAACACATTATTGCATTATAAATGATGTATTTGTATATGCAATTATCAGAGGCCTGGAAAATAATTATGCCAAGAGGATATCATTAGAGGAAACAAATGAGTTGTTCAACTAGGGTAGATGGTTCATCTAGTTTAGGAAATTCTCCTACATCAAGGTTGGTGGCTTCCATAAGGTACCCTACAAGCTCCCAATATACCCAAGTGATAGGATAGTTCTCTTGGAGCTTTGTAGACAAGTTGTTGAGATCTAGAAGCTAGTGGCTAGCAAACACAAAGCAGGATTATCTTTCCCAATCAAGATTGGGGTATACTCTTGTGCCAATATCCAAAATGCTAAGATAGTAGAATTAGAAATGCCACCTCTCTCTATGGACCTATATGGAGAGGCTAGGAACAACTTTGACCTAATTGGCAAGATTGGCCCATTGATTGGGGCATTGTTTCAACATGAGCCCACCTTGGAGGATCATTGGGTGAATTGCCTAGATGAACATGAGGTACAAAATAAAGACTAATGCAAGATCATCCTAAAAATGATCAAGGATTGTCATGTAGAGAGGGCTCAAAAGGGGCTAAAATAATATGGCAAGGTATTGGACCCCTTCTATAATAGAAAAAAGCTATTTAATGACCCCATTGATATGGTCAACTAGTTAGTTGTAGAAGATTAATCTATGGAGGCCAGAGCCACGGTGGAGATAGATAGAACAAAGACATGGCTTGAAAGGCCTTATCCTATGGATGACCCACACCTAACATCCAAGGCCCCCGAGGAAAAGAAGAAGATAGTGGAACAAGAGAAGACATCTAGTCCTTCAAAGGGTAAGGCAGTGGTAAAAGAGTCAAGCTAGGAAGGATATAGAGAAATAAGGGTTGCCTCCAGGGTAAGGGGAAAGAGGTTATAGTTGATGTCATTTCAATAGAAGAAGAAGAGTAGAATGAGGACTTGTAACCTCTAATCAAGAAAAGGAGAAGGGTGGAAACACCAGTCACATCTACCACAGATGTGCCTCTCCCACCTCCTAATTCACCTTCATCTCAGCTTTCATCTTGTTGGTGTTCCCAGTTGATTGTCTGAATTTCCCTAAAAAGTAGCCATCTTCTATCCACAGGATACTCAGGTCAGTGGCCAAAGAATAGGAGATAGACTCTCTATCTCCTCTCCACTTCAGGCTCTGCAAGACCTAGGGGGTGTCCCTACTCAATACCCATGTGGTAAATCCTAACTGTAACTTGGTATTGACACAAAAGTAGATAAATCCTCTCTATTGTAGACCAAAACTGTGAGATAAATGCAAAGGGGCTAGCTTTGGATCCTATTTCATCTATAGGCCAGAGGATTTGAAAACCTAAATTCCTACTCCTAAAAACTAACAGGCTAGTTCAGATTTTGTTCTTAAAAATATATGTGATTGTCTGATTGTGGGTATTTTGTGAAAATAAGCCCAACTTTGACCGATGCCAATCCTAGGGTTATGAGTCAACTTCTCACAAATGCAGATATATTCCCTTAAGCATCACACACATACAGATTCAGAGGATATTAAATATTCCCTATCTTACAGAAAACTATCCAAGCTAGATGGGCATTTCTGTTGATTCTTCTTAATAATATCCCTGCTATCACACACCCTTCCCCATATCTGATTTAGAGTATTTTTAATATAATCTTTAATTAGAGACAAAAAAAATAAATATGCAATACAACCAATGTGTATTCAAGAACTTAGAAACCCTTAGTATCTTTGTTCAAAAGAAGAATATGAATAACACAGGAGATAATCAACAAAAACACATGCAAGTAGCATTTCTCATATAAATTCAATCTAAACTGACAAAATGCTTAAAGAAAACATACATTCAACATTTTAAGAAAATGGACTCACAGCTTAGAATTAGACCACCCTCCAAAATTGCTCTGTATTTTCAATAGAAAAAATACCCAAATCACTAACAACCACTACAATGAATTACCGACACTCCTTTATAGACAGCCCAATGAAACGCCAAAGAGTCCCACATTTAAGGCAGGTAGGTCAGCTATTACATATTGCAAGCTGCCACCGATAAACATTGGGAATATTAAAATTATATAAAAAGAGGAGAAAGACAAAATAAATGAAACTTGCAACCATACATCTTTCTAATTTATTTTTCACTTTTTACTTTGCAATTGTTAGGCACCACTGTTTCACACCATTGCACAGCTTGCCTGAAGGCTCTCTCATCCCTATGCACAACCGCGATATGGCACTGCGTGGTCTCTCTTCAAACTCCTCATGCTTGCATCCATCCTCTAAGATAACAGAGAGCACAATAGTGCAACCTCCATGTCAAATTCCAACATCATTGGGTTATTTTTGCTAATGTAGGGGTATTTTTGCAGCTGCCAACAATCAGAACATGCCTCAAATACATCTAAAATCTCTGCCCAGGCATTAAAAATGGTCGAGGGATGGATTTGGAGCATGGAGCAGCAAGTTTGAGCCAAACAGTGTAGTGCCCCTCCATTCTCACCGTGGATGTGCAGGTAGTTGGCTTTGGAACTTAGAGATGAAAGTAAAATAATAGGGATATTTAAAGGTATGTGCTAATGATGTTAAGCAGTTCATATTTGAAATTGACAACTACAATATTGTTGTGCAGCATGGATGGATGATATTTTGAGTAGACAATTAAAATGGACTTCCAGGAGGAAGCCTAATCCTAGGGGGGGAGTGTAAGACCCCGTCCCTTGTGGCCTTATTGATCCTTCTAGTCATCAATGGTTTATGTCCTATATTTTATGATCTTTTATGTTGAAAAATATACATTAGTGATTATTGTTCCTATACATCAAGTTACTTATACTTTGATTGTTAACTAACTAACTAGTGGTTTTTGTGATTTCGTGTGATAGTCAGATGAGTTATATTCCTTATCTACATAAGTATGCAATGATCGAGATGTTTCGTTATTGGTAATATTATTATGTATATCAAATAGATTCCATCATGTTAGGTGATTTTATATTATGACTGTGAGAAAGTGTGAATATAAAGGTAACGATTGTTATTAAATATTTGCTTGTAGTAGTATTTGTTACATGTTAATTAGATTATTGATAAGTGGTAATAATTGGATATTAAATAGTATGATCAATCATTGCTTGACTCTAAAAGATATTATGCAAGTAGGGAGAGTTAAATTATACTTGTATAGATTTAATCCTCTATTTGATTATCATTCTTAGAAGGTTATTTTTTATATGCCATTTGTTTCAATTACTACTAATTATGAGAAGTACTGACACTTTTGGTTGAGTATACATGTAAAAAAAATAGCCAATGTTGATGAAGGGGTCACATAGACACTTCCCTTATGTCATTCTTGTGAATGTGTTTTAACCTTGTTTTGTAAGGGTAGTGCATGTGGGGGAGGTTGTTTTATTAGACCCGTGAGTCACCTTTTTAAATATGATTACTTATTGTATGTTTTATGAAGTCTTTATTTGGTTTTAATTGTATAAAAATTTTCCTAGGTGGTAGGTCTATGGGTTAGGGGTTCTTTTATTCCATAAAACCCCTTAAATAAAGTCTAAAACCCACTCTAATTACCCACTTATGAAAAGTGGCGAAAATTAGAGTTCGTTGGGTGGTTGGGAAGTTATGGGGAGTTGGTTGCCTTTTTCCTTCTATATATATTCCTTCTCTTTGAAAGGAGAGAGGGCTTTTATCTTTTTGCCTTGGCTTCTCTCACTTGCTCTTGGTTGTTCTTATTTTTCCTCATTTGGGAGGAGATTTCTTGATGGAAAGAAAAGGAAAGGATGGGTGAGGAAGAATGGAGTAAAGGGCTTAGAGAAAGTGAGGGTTTCTACTATATTTGAGTTGCCAATTCTCTTGGTAAGATCTACCCTTTTGGATTTGAGTTTTGTTGATATGAAAATGAATGATTGGAGTTTTCGTTGGTCTATGTATATCTTTGTTGATCCTTGTTTAAATGGGTATTTGTGATTGAAATCTATGTGAAGAGTTAATGTTGTTTTCCTTGTGAGGATGTTGTGTGTGTTGGGTTTTGTGTGGATAGGAGTTCCATCTTGTTGAGTTGAACATGAATAGCCATTTTTTGTGTGTTAAAGTTAAGCTTAAGTTATGTGAATGAATGGTTCATTTGTGTCATGTTTGGAAATGTAAGCCATGTAAGTTGGGAAGAGATATGTGACCCTTAGAGCTCGGGGGTGGATTGAGCATAAATCCTATGGTTGGGAGGAGAGATTGTGGCCATATTGTTGTTTTTGTTGTCCTCTTCTTTCAGGAGATTACTAATGACATTAATATTACATTTTCTATATTAGGTTCTTTTCTATATGCTTTGAGATAATATGTAATTTGCAAATTAAATTGATGTAGTTCAACTATAATACTTTGATGATGCAAAGAAAGGACTTAAACAAGACTAACTTGACACATTCCAAATAGGGTTTCAAAACAAATGATGCAAATATGCATTCTTTTTCATTCTTGGCAACTTGCTCTTAAAGCCTAAAACATGGGTGCAACAATTTAGACTTTTTTGAGTATAACTTTCATTGCAGACCTGATATTCAAAATATATGACCTTTTTGAGATACCCTTTTTGCCCTTATTAAACATATGTCAAAATGGGCTAGGGTTATTTTGTACGTAATAGGGAAAAACAAGGATGTTCCAAACTGGGAACCCTAGGCAAAGTTTAGACCTACTGTTAGTAAAAATGTCATAACTCACTCAAAACCTATTGAAATCACATGAAACTAAAAGAATTGTAAACTAGAAACAAATTTATTTCCATCCATCTATTACATTCCCTAATATGAGGTTGTACCAGTCCGTACCATACATATTTTCAGACTGCATTTTTAGAAAATTGAACTTTACAGACCTACCCTCAATAAAAATGCCATAACTTATTCAAATCTCCATGAAATTAGATGCAAAAAAAAGAAATGGAAAGTAGATTCATTTTAATTTCATTCCAAAATTGTCTCAAACTAGTACTAGGTCGTATAGATCTGTACCATCCAAGATAACAGTGGAAAAAGTTTGGAAATTGCAGAAAACATGGTATTTTTATTGCTTCAACTTCCAAAATCCAACCACCAACCCTCCATTTGACTTGGAGGCTCATATTAATGCTTGTATAATCAAGTTATTCCCCCCAACCAACCTACAACTACCATTTAACAACTTTTAACAAGCTTTTGAAAAAGTTGTCATTTGACAAGAAAAGTTGTTATGACAATACTTGACAACTTTTGACAATGTTTTCATTATTTCAACTAAATGACACCAAACCTTCATCAATGACTCCAAATGACCTTATTAACATTGAACAACATAAAATAAGACAAACTCAAACTTTTACTCTTGTAGGCATCAGGTCCAGAGGGTGCTCCTGCACCATTTGATCTACTTGTGTGTATGTCTGTAGCACAATGGATCTAAATATATGTAAGTAGCTTAATCATGTGGAATATGGTGCAGAAAGGAAAGAGGTTGCATGATATAGATCTTTATCTTAGCCTTCCACCTCAAGTAAGTGACTTAGTAAGGATTAAATTAGCAAATTCAATACTCTAGTAGGTATTTAAAATAGGATGTTTTTACTTTCTACACTCAGTTATTTTACGAATCATGGCCTCCTTTTCAATATTATGGTATTAAAGACTTATTGATATGAATATTGAAATTAATTTGGTGCAAGGAAATTGTTCTAGGTAGTAAAAATATAAAATTCATTATTATTCTGGTTAGAGATTTATTGACTAATGGGAAGTGTTGTATATAGCTTATGGAATTCACTGTGTATTGCTTTTTTTGGATTGACATTTCGGATCACACTCCGTGACTCATTGTCTTCTTATCATCCTAATGATGGATCACAGAGTGTGATCCGAGACGTCGATCCAAAAAAAAGTAATACACAATAAATTCCAAAAGCTATATACAATATTATCATGGACTGTGGAAACATCATGCATTTAATGGGAAGTGGTTTCACCTTGATTGAATAACAAAACAATACTTGGTGAATAATGGAATTACGTTTGATTAATGTTTCCTTGAAATGATGATTATCTTTCATTTGATCATGAATGTCTCAATGAATGAAAGAATTTATTGTGCTTTCTATATCTTGAATGATACTCTAGAAATTAATATATTATCCCTTTGAGATATTGTATCTAAGTCGACTTTATGGTTGAAAAATTAGTTGTTTCAAACTACAAAGTCTCTACGCTATGCGCACATAGGCAAGGACATCATGAACCCCCAAGACATTAGGTTGGTCCCTTAGGGCCTTAGGCTAGTATATAGTTCTCTTTTATGTTTATTGATAATCTTTGTGGAACTAATGTTCACTTTTAGATGCACAGATACAGGTCTATTAACTGAGTAGATTACTAGAGCAAAGAATATGTTTTTCCACTATGCTAAGGATGACCTTATGGTTCTTACTATAATTGTTTATAAATGCATGAGAGATGTCTTGTTCCTATTTGAAAATATCTCTTATCATGTATTTGTAAATTGGGGTGTATCTCCACTTGTATCTCTTTACGTAACCTTTGTTTCTTGTAATCTTGATTTGTGAGTAACACAGTCGAGGAACCTTAGAAGACCTAGGTTTAGATTATTATGTTATGTTATGCATTCTATTGTTATTTTCTTTTATAAAAAAAATTATTCCATTAATGTGACCTAGTTTAGTGTTGTCCACTGGGGTTCCTTAGCAGGGGCATTACACCTGGTATCAGAGTGATGGTTGCAACACTAGGATCTCTGGTTAACATTATCGCCCATGTCTAGTTATAGTAACTTTCTCTATGCATGTGTTCGTAGATATCTGATGTATGGCTAGAAGGTCATAGGGACCCTTGTGTTAGATACCATGTTTTAATCTAAACACCCAGTTAGATGTTAGGTAGAGGATTAGACGCTTTGTGCATTCTCATGTTGGGGGTGATTCCTTGGATGCTTGTAACTATTGATTTTTTTTTTGTCTTATGTGACCTTGTTTCATTTCCATGACTTCCAGTTCTTAAAAGTACAAATTTAGTCTTGGAATGCATGTGCAGGTTCAGACTAATTAGCTGACAAGTTGGCATGTGGATTTCTTTTGTTTGACTAAATGAGCATTAGGATAAGATGTCTTGCATAGCTAGGTTACTTATGTGGTTCTATGTAAGTGGAAAGGTATGTTATGTGGCTTACAAGTGAAGTCCTGGCTTGAGTATGTCCTCTCTTCATGTGTTTTTCTGTGGTTTGCAAAAGTGTTTACACCCATATGTTGTTTAGTGCATTTCATAATATTAAGAATATATTGCATGTAAAATGGTTGTTAGAATAGACTAAGGAAAAAGTATGTAGGTAGTTTATAAATGAATTATTTCCTATCTTTTGTGATTGCTCTAATGCATGCAAAGTGATGTAATGGAATCTTGACCTTGTGTTTAGAAATGGAAAATCTGCCTATGGGTGGTAGTTAAGATTTGGTTAGGAAGTGTGACTTAATTTTCCTTTATATGGATGCTTTGTTTGGAAAGGTTGTGTTTGCAAGTTACTTGCATCGAATTAAATTATTGTGTTTCCTCTCTCTCTTAACCCACATATAGTTAATAAAGAGAAATAGTCCTAAACCACATTATAATAAGAAATCATTTAGGCCTTAAAATTGTAGACTTAAACCTTGAGTGTGAATCAAAGAATCATGTCTGAAATTACTTGAATTACAGATCTTATGTTCTCCTAAAACTGCACTCCTTACTTTTGGTTATGCATAAAAGATAGATTATGAATGAGACTGAGTGTAGTTGCTGGGTATTTAATCTATGCATTAGGAAGTAAAATTATGTGATTAAGTTTTGCATTACATGATGTGATATGTTTTTATTGGAAATGACTACTTTTGTGGAATAAATGAGATGCTAGTGCATAGAATTAGGTTTCTATTTTGAGAAATTATGATGATTGTGTTGTTATTTGAATGCCTAGTATCGTATAAATAGTAAGGATTTGTGCATTGGATGTCTTGCATGTTGAATTGTTATGAGGGGGTAAGATGTGAAGTAATTAAGCCTAGGTATGGAATAGGGATGTTTGAGTATGCATAATCACTGTGTAAAGATTTAGTGTTTCTTGTACTAACTTGGGATAAAGTTTGAGAGAATGTGGGATTGTGTTTTGGGAACAAATATGTGAATCCTTTTGTTCTGTGAAAATTTGAATAACTTGTAATGAAGTAAGAATTGTTTGTGTTAGGAAAGACCTACATGAAGTAGTAAGAGTTAAGTAGAGGATCATTATTGCTTTATGTGAATATGGAACTTCTGTGTAATTTGTTGAACTCTGAATGCATGAATGTTGATGTGGAAGTATTAATGATTCTTGGATGCATTTAGGGATTCATGGTACTTATGTAAAACTCTTATTGTGTGGAAGAAAAGTTAGTTTGCATATGCATATGTTATAGAATGTTATACCATAAAGGGATTATGGATAATAGGAAATGATATGATTGGTTATGGAAATAAATGTACTTATGGTATGTGATCTTTTGAAAAGTAATGGAATTGAGTATGTAAATGTAATCCCCCTATAAATGTGAGAAACCATTAATTGTGCATTGGTTGAGTGTTGTGAATACCCCGTACTTGCTTTGTGTGCCCATGGGATGGTGATACTGGGTACCCATCCATGGGGAATATGTTGTATTTTAGGTATGAGATTAACCATACCATTATGTGTGCGTGTATGTTTGTTACCTGATTGAGGGCCAACCCATGTGTGGTTGAAATTTATATATATATGAGAGTAGCCAAAAGTTGGTTTCGTAGATTCTCATCTTTTGGTTCTCCAGTCTCCCAGTCCATGAATCAGTAGTAGCAGCTGTAAAGTTCCTTGGGTGGGGTGTGCAGCATATGCATATTGCAGCACAGAGCGGTCTTAGCTCAACCGATCCAGAGGAAAGTACTCACTATTTCCCCTTATGATGGATAAAGGTACTTGATCCATATGTGCTAGCCTAATCCCCATAGTTTTGAGTACAGTAGCATTGGTTTGTTAATTTATGCCTGGCCGTCCATAGGGACGTTGAATTGGCATTGCCTGGCCGCCTGTAGGGGCGTTGAGCTGGCATTAGCGAGTCAACCTCATCTGTATGAGAGGTGAAGCTCGAGGAGCTGCGTATTGATATACTCATATATGCATTATATATATTGTATCTACATGTGTTCCGACATGATGCAATGGATACGATGCCGCACCCCACTAATGTTCTGACACAGTGCTGGCGATGATGTCATGTTGCTGATGGTAGCGAGCTGGGCTCGATGACACAATACCACGTGCATAGACACGTGAAGGTGCACTATTAGATTGTGTTATGATAGCCTACTTGTGTGATGAGCATAATGGGGCCTCATACACTTGTAGAGGGATACTCATGTTTTCTTTTGATAGTGTTTGGGTCAATTAGCATATGGGTATGTCCTAGCCATGTATACCTTTAGCTACGACAAGTACTTGCATGTGCCTTCTCCACGAGGTGTCACTATGCAGGGTATGTTCTGTGCATGCCTACTTCCGTGGAGCCATAAACACACTACCATGCGGTATATGACTAGTACATACCTTCTCTGGTTAGCATATGGCCATGCCACACTGAGATGCAATGCAGGTTGTGGCTGAGGTGCACATCCCATGCAGATAGCCAAGGAGTGCGTGGACCACTTGGCTAGTCCATGTCGCGTGATGACGTGATGTAGGGTGTAGTCGAGTACACTCTGAGCCATGTGGATGGTGTGCTCACTCCGCACCACATGAGAGCTACTACCATAGTCTAACATTGTTCCCTCCTTCCTCATTTGGTGGCTAGTATCTAGTCACGCAGTGTTGTACAGTGCAATTTTGAAAATTGTGGACTTTCTTTATGGTTGTTGATAATTTTATATTGATTGTGAAGGCCGACACTTTGTTTATATTTGATTGTGATGGTTTAGACACACCTTGTGATCTTATTTACATGTAGCCCTCATGGTTACATTTGATTTAGTGTTAAAATTACACGCATTTATTGCTTTATTGTTGAAATTAAATTTTTATTTGATTTTTCAAGTTATGGCTTTGGTGGCTAAACTAGCTTATCCTTATTGTATTGTATGTTGGCCATGTGTTGTATTGTGATTCCTCTCCAAGGACGTATGAGGTAGACTTAGTGAGTGTATATGAGGAAGAAGATGCAAGGAACCTTGAGGATGGGGGTATGTGAGACTGTTATACAGCTAGGACCACTACCCACCTATGTGTGATGACTATCTCTTGGAGGCTAACCACCTTATACAACAAGAGAGAGGTCATTGTGATCTTGTTTGGATGGTCTCACCATGTGCATGTGGCCTAACACCAACAAGCCACTGAGTGTGAGGTATGGATTATGTGAGATGGATATTGGCTCTTGGCTCATGGATTATGTATCATGGATTAGTATGATGCTATCCGGTGTCCAGATGGACCCTTATGTAGCCTTGTGATGTGATCCTTGATGATGTGCATCCATGTGTATGTGAAGAATGTATGTTAAATCATGAATATAGTACTTATGAAATGATAAATTGTGTTTCCATACTTCTAAAAAGGTATAAAATCATGATCCTTGTTGAATTTTTTATGAGATTTAGTGTTGTAAAATGGATAAAGTGGTATGTCTTGATGGATATTTAATGAAAATGTGTGCTTGGTGTGTATAATTATGTTGTGTTTTATGGAACTATAGCATTCTAAAGTATTGATTGCTTAGCAGTGTAGTGGAAGCATAATTGTAATTTAAGGGTAAAGAAAATGAAATGGTAATGCATTTGAAATTGAATATTTTTATATGTTTCTATTATGAGAAATTCCACTAGCTAGGACTAAAAGGGTGCAATGTTTTCTTTGTTCTGAAAGAAACTGATGGGTGTTTATGCTAATATGTAAGGATTTTGAGTGGTTTATGTACTATAGAATCATTTTTGAAATGCAACTCTTGATTGTGTTATTATTGTGACATTGAAAACTAAAAGGATAGGTCATGTTTGAAATGGACTATATAAGTATATATTCTTGTGAGATAAATTATTTTCATAGGCAAAACTAGTGTATATTATTTTGATGTAATGAATCATCTTTGATGTTGGTAATAGAAATTTGCAATACTAATGTGTTATGTTTCCACCCTAGTTTGTGACTTCTAGGAGTAATTTAAGTTATAGGGGGGAGGATGTAGTGCCCCTCCATTCTCACCATGGATGTGCAGGTAGTTGGCTTTGGAATTTGGAGATAAAAGTAAAATAATAGGGATATTTAAAGGTATGTGCTAATGATGTTAAGTAGTTGATGTTTGAAATTGACAACTGCAATATTGTTGTGCAACATGGATGGATGATATTTTGAGTAGATAAATAAACTGGACTTCCAAAAGGAAGCCTAATCCTAGGGGGAGAGTGTAAGACCTCGTCCCTTGTGGCCTTATTGATCCTGCTAGTCATCAATGGTTTATGTCCTATATTTTATGATATTTTATGTTGGAAAATATACATTAGTGATTATTGTTCCTATACATCAAGTTGCTTATACTTTGATTGTTAACTAACTAACTAACTAGTGGTTGTTGTGATTTCATGTGATAGCCAGATGAGTTATATTCCTTATCTACGTAAGTATACAATGATCGAGATGTTTCGTTGTTGGTAATATTATTATGTATGTCAAATAGATTGCATCATGTTAGGTGATTTTATATTATGAGTGTGAGTAAGTGTGAATATAAAGGTAATGATTGATATGAAATATTTGCTTGTAGTAGTATTTGTTACATGTTAATTAGATTATTGATAAGTGGTAATATTTGGATATTAAATAGTATGATCAATCATTGCTTGACTCTAAAAGATATTATGCAAGTAGGGAGAGTTAAATTATACTTGTATAGATTTAATCCTCTATTTGATTATCATTCTTAGAAGGTTATTTTCCATATGCTATTTGTTTCATTTACTATTAATTATGAGAAGTACTGACACTTTTGGTTGAGTATACACGTAAAACAAAATGGCAATTTTGATGAAGGGGTCACATAGATACTTCCCTTATGTCATTCTTGTGAATGTGTTTTAACCTTGTTTTGTAAGGGTAGTGCATGTGTGGGAGGTTGTTTTATTAGACCTGTGAGTCACCTTTTTAAATATGATTACTTATTGTATGTTTTATGATGTCTTTATGTGGTTTTAATTGTATAAAAATTTTCCTAGGTGGTAGGTCTATGGGTTAGGGGTCCTTTTATTCCATAAAACCCCTTAAATAAAGTCTAAAACCCACTCTAATTACCCACTTATGAAAAGTGGCGAAAATTGGAGTTGGTTGGGTGGTTGGGAAGTTACAGGGAGTTGGTTGCCTTTTTCCTTCTATATATATTCCTTCTCTTTGAAAGGAGAGAGGGCTTTTATCTTTTTGCCTTGGCTTCTCTCACTTGCTCTTGGTTGTTCTTGTTTTTCCTCATTTGGGAGGAGATTTCTTGATGGAAAGAAAAGGAAAGGATGGGTGAGGAAGAATGGAGGAAAGGGCTTGGAGAAAGTGAGGGTTTCTACCATATTTGGGTTGCCAATTCTCTTGGTAAGATCTACCCTTTTGGATTTGAGTTTTGTTGATATGAAAATGAATGATTGGAATTTTTGTTGGTCTATGTATATCTTTGTTGATCCTTGTTTAAATGGGTATTTGTGATTGAAATCTATGTGAAGAGTTAATGTTGCTTTCCTTGTGAGGATGTTGTGTGTTGGGTTTTGTGTGGGTAGGAGTTCCATCTTGTTGAGTTGAATGTGAATAGCCATTTTTTGTGTGTTAAAGTTACGCTTAAGTTATGTGAATGAATGGTTGATTTGTGTGATTTTGGAAATGTAAGCCATGTAAGTTGGGAAGACGGATCTTATGTTCTCCTGAAACTGCAATCCTTACTTTTGGTTATGCATAAAAAATAGATTATGAATGAGACTGAGTGTAGTTGCTTGGTATTTAATCTATGCATTTGGAAGTAAAATTATGTGATTAAGTTTTTTATTACATGATGTGATATTTTTTATTGGAAAGGGCTACTTTTTTGGAATAGATGAGATGCTAGTGCATAGAATTAGGTTTCTATTTTGAGAAATTATGATGATTGTGTTGTTATTTGAACACCTGGTATTGTATAAATAGTAAGGATTTATGCATTGGATGTCTTGCATGTTGAATTGTTATGAGGGGGTAAGATGTGAAGTAATTAAGCCTAGGTATGGAACAAGGATGTTTGAGTAGGCATAATCACTATGTAAAGATTTAGTGTTTCTTGTACTAGCTTGGGATAAAGTTTGAGAGAATGTGGGATTGTGTTTTGGGAACAAATATGTGAATCCTTTTGTTCTGTGAAAATTTGAATAGCTTGTGATGAAGTAAGCGTTGTTTGTGTTAGGAAAGACCTACATGAAGTAGTAAGAGTTAAGTAGAGGATCATTATTGATTTATGTGAATATGGAACTTCTGTATAATTTATTGAACTCTAGATGCATGAATGTTGATGTGGAAGTATTAATAATTCTTGGATGCATTTAGGGATTCATGGTACTTATGTAAAACTCTTATTGTGTGGAAGAAAAGTTAGTTTGCATATGCATATGTTATAGAATGTTATACCATAAAGGGATTATGGATAATAGGAAATGATATGATTGGTTATGGAAATAAATGTACTTATGGTATGTGATCTTTTGAAAAATAATGGAATTGAGTATGTAAATGTAATCCCCTTGTAAATGTGAGAAACCAGTAACTGTGCATTGGTTGAGTGTTGTGAATACCCCGTACTTGCTTTGTGTGCCCATAGGATGGTGACACTGGGTACCCAACCATGGGGAATATGTTGTATTTTAGGTATGGGATTAACCATACCATTATGTGTGCGTGCATGTTTGTTACATGATTGAGGGCCAACCCATGTGTGGTTGAAATTTATATATATGAGAGTAGCCAAAAGTTGGTTTCGTAGATTCTCATCTTTTGGTTCTCCATTCCCTCAGTTCGTGAAGGGGTAGTAGTAGCCACAAAGTTCCTTGGGTGGGGTGTGCAGCATACGCATATTGCAGCATAGAGTGGTCTTAGCTCAACCGATCCTGAGGAAAGTACTCACTACTTCTCCTTATGATGGATCAAGGTACTTGATCCATATGTGCTAGCCTAATCCCCATAGTTTTGAGTACAACAACATTGGTTTGTTAATATATGCATGGCTGTCCATAGGGATGTTGAACTGGCATTGTCTGGCCGCCTATAGGGGTGTTGAGCTGGCATTCGCAAGTCAACCTCGTCTATATGAGAGGTGAAGCTCGAGGAGCCCCATATTGATATACCCATATATGCATTATATATACCGTATCTACACGTGTTTCAACATGATGTAATGGATACGATGCCACAACCCACTGATATTCTGACACAATGTTGGTGATGATGTTGTGTTGTTGATGGTAGTGAGTTGGGCTCGAGGACACGATGCCACGTGCATAGACACATGAAGGTACACTATAAGTTGTGTTATGATAGCCTACTTATGTGATGAGCATAATGGGGCCTCATACACTTGTAGAGTGATACTCATGTTTGCTTTTGACAGTGTTTGGGTTGGATAGCATATGGGTATGTCCTAGCCATGTATACCTCTGGCTACGACGAGTACTTGCATGTGCTTTCTCCACGAGGTCTCACTATGTGGGGTGTGTTCCGCACGTACCTACTTCTACGGAGCCACAAAGACACTACCATGCGGTATATAAATAGTACGCACCTTCTCTGACTGGCATACGACCATGCCACGCTGAGATGCGATGCAGGATGTGGCTGAGGTGCACATCCCATGCAGGCAGCCAAGGAGTGTGTGGGCCACTTGGCTAGTCCATGCCGCGTGACGACATGATGTAGGCTGTAGCCAAGTACACTCTGAGCCATGTGGATGGCATGCTCACTCCGCACCACATGAGGGCTACTACCATAGCCTTACGTTGTTCCATCTTTCCTCGTTTGGTGGCTAGTATCTAGTTACGCAATGTTGTACAATGCAATTTTGAAGATTGTGGACTTTCTTTATGGTTGAACTGATGATTTTCTATTGATTGTGGATTGACACTTTGTTTATATTTGATTATGATGGTTTAGCTACACCTTTTTTACAAATAGATCCTCCAAAAGTTTGCTTGAAGACCAAAAATGTGATCAGCATTCCTTCCGGCGATAGCACGTGCCTGAACATGGCCTAAGGAGCTCAAAAAACCCTCCATGGTGAAGGAAAGGCATCAACACTCATAGCAAAAGAAATAGTAGGCCAAAATCTACTGAGAAAGGCCCATATTACACCATCACATGACAGAGGAGGTGTAGGCAAAGCACCCGTGCGATGATGTGAAATCCTTATAAATGAGCTTTATTTCCCTTTGCATTACCTTATAATGTATAAACATTATAAAACAAGATTCACGTTGAAATATTTCCTCACTTAAAATATCACTTTTCCCATAAATATTTGAGAATTTGCAATTGTCAACCTTGAAGAATGAAAAATAATTAATTTCTCCTCCTTGGCAAATGGTGCATTTTCACTGCGGGCAGATGGGAGATCAAAGGGCTATGAAAATTTGTGCAAGGCCATTATTAATTATGTAAAGCAAACCCATTTCTTTAGAATTCACATCGCTAAAAGAATTTCGGGACCTCCTTTGTAAACTGGTCTACCAAATGTCTTCGCCACAACTGAAATGCATTAAAATAATGCATCACATGATCTTTGATTTTGACAAAACTAGAGTTGGAGAAGATTTAGGCCAAAATGAGAAATGGGTCACTCTCAGAATTGCGAGATTTGAAACTTTCTGGAACACCAAATCTAGTCTGGTCGGAGTCAGAAAAGTATTAAATGGCCCACCAAAACTCATCTTGGAAGCACAAAATTGAGCAGACATGTTACCATATGTGCCAAAAAGCTTCCTACCAAACAGATTTGTAAGATGACTTCTGAGCTGCAAGATTTCAATCGGCAAAGGTGGGTTCTGGGGTAGATTGAGCAACATGTCGACCTAGCCTCTATCGACACATTGGGAGGGGATATGCACTTCAAATTTAGAAAATTTGAAGCTGCCAACAGTGGCTCTTGCTCAGGGATGCATGCCTCTTATAGGCATGGTGAGATCCTAGATCTTCAGGACATAGACCAGGTGCCTTATCCATTGGGCTATTGTGCAAATGTTCTATCTTGCATTAAAATCATATCTTCAAACTTGATTGGGTGGCCCCGGGCACCCAAAAATGAAAAACCAAAATTCTCTTTTGTCAAATACTCTATTTTCATCTGATTTCAACAAATTCCACATGAAAATACTTATGGAATTTGCTCGGCCATATCCACTACCTGTTAACCTTTTTTCCCTCTGTCCAGAGCCAAACAGTTAACCTAATATTTTCCTTGAAAATCCCTTTGAAAGGGTCCCTATAAAGCAAAGTGCCAAATTCCCAGAAGCCTTGCCTAAAAAACCTTACCATTATAAAGAGCTTGAAAAAATAGGCAAGTTTGCTTTTTACAGCACCCTGAAATTCGTCCAAATGAAGAAGTTATGCATGGTCAAAGTTGCAGTCAATAGACAATTCAAATGGGCATTTTGGCGGGCTCTCAAAAGATTCCATCAGCCTTTTGAAAATGATCACCATAAATCGCAACACGTGTCAACAGCGGAGTGCAGTTTCTAAAAGTTTCAATGTTGCCGCGGAGGGCACCACGTGTCAGCTTCCGCCAAAGTTTCATTGCAGTTTCTTTAAGTTTCCTCGCAGTTTCTAATAGTTTTAGAGAGTAGCATGGATGGCACCACGTGGAGCCACCCGAGGGACACATAAAAGGTAACTCAAGAGCTCTACAGATGGAGATAGGTGGCAGCCTCCGCTTATGTTTCTAAAAGCTTCACGGCCCCCGCCTAAGTTTCGCAAGCCCCTTTTATAAAGTTTCTCAGTGCCGCGGGTTGCGACAAGTGTCAACGGTAGAGAGTCCCTGTATTGTTTCTCAGAGTCACGCGGAAGTTGCCATGTGTCGCTTTCCACTGAGGTCTCTTCAATTTTTCTAAGTTGGGGCGAATGCTCCACGTGTCCCTTGTAGTTCTTGCGGAAGCTGACGCGTGTCAGCTTCCGCATGAGTTTCTTTTTGTTTTGGTGCGAAGCCAAGAGAGGTGGTGGGCCCCTTTATTGTTTCTTAGGGTGAAGTGGAACCTGACACGTGTCGGCTTCCACATAAATCTTAAGTGGGTCTCAAAGAAGTTTCTGTCTTGTTTCTCTTTGCGCGGACGGCGCCAAGTGGCGGGCTCCACCCAAGTTTCAAAGAGCCCCTTTGTATGTTAAGTGTCCGCGGAGGGTGCCAAGTGTCATCATCCGCGTGAGTCCCAGTTGAGTCTGTATTGTTTCTCACGGTAACGCGGAGGGCACCACGTGTCACTGTCCACTAAAGTTTCTAAAAGTTTCTAAGTCACAGCGAAGGTCGCCACGTGCCCCTTAAACGTTTCCACGGAAGCTGCCAAGTGGTAGCTTCCGTAGTTGTTTCTTTTTGTTTCAAAGCTTAGCGCAGGCAAGGTGGGTCCCAGTAGGAGCTCGGCTGCTGCGGATATTGCCGCGGGTTGCGATAGGTGTCACAGGTGGAGGCCCGATTAGAGAGTTTCAGCGTGGGCGTGGAGAGTGACACGTGTATCATACAAGGTATCGCGGGGCTCGACACGTGTCAGCTTCTGCACATGTTTCTGACGAGGGCTTCTCAAAGAGTTTTGGCGCCCAGTTTCTTATATAGACATAGCCCGGACCTGACGGCATGGTTCGATGGTTTCATAATGATTCTTCGGGTCCGCAGCTTGCATTTAGGGTTGTATATGCTGAGACATAGTTGAAGATACAGAAGCGATATACACACAGATGCAGAAGCAGTATACACAGGCGGTTGAGCGAAACTTTGACCGCCTATATCTCCTCCGTTTTAGTGAATTTTCACATGTTGTAAGAGGCAAAGTTGTGTATTTTCGTCCCCTCTTTCATTTGGCAGGTTTTTCAGGAGGTTTTGTCACACTTTTTTGACAAATGGAGATTTTTGGGGGCATTCATTACAGCAGATATGGCAAGTAGCTATCAACATTCAATGCTAGGTTATCCTCCACCATTCTGAGGATTAGATCGATGACATGGATGTTTGCATTGAAGACCCAAATATCTCCCACCTGCCCCTGTTCCAGATCTTTTGCGCCATTACTCTTGGCAGGTGGACGTCCCTTCAGGAAGATATTTCTGATTGCAGCTCCCTGAGTGGATTTTTGTAACCGACCTAGGACAGTTTTTGGTATTGCTATATAAGCTGAGGCTTATGATGTAATAAGGGTTGGAAATTTTTTGAAAACATTCTGTTCTCTTTTTTCCAAACAGAACTTTTCATACTGTAACCTTGCCTTTTGCTAATTTTTCTATCTCTGTGTAAATCTACATATGGTTGTCTGTGAATATTTCTTGTTCCTCTCAATCATTTTGCTCCTTACCTCTGTTAGAATCATCTATTCTATGTATATTTTCTTGCCGTATCTGATTATATTGTGCATGCTTCATCTTTGCAAAGGTTCTTTAGAACTGTCTGGTGCATCACCCTTTCATGTTTTTAAGTATTGTTGCTTTATCTTTCATTTCAGCACATTTCTTTCCCTTTTCACCCCAAAATACAATAGTTTTAGGTGATAACTAGACAAGGAAGCTGGCCTTCTCCGGAGGTTTGATCTCATTTAGCAAAGTCCCACACTTAGAGATCAATCCCATTGTGTCATTGGAATGCTTGGAATCTCATTCAAGCAGGGTGCAATTTCTTGTGACAACAGTTTCTGGCACACCCAGTGGGACAACAGTTTCTGGCACGCCCGGTGGGACAATACAAACTCTTATTACTGGTTTTGATGTGCAACCGGTGATTTTCTGACCCATAGGAGGTTAAAAATTACATATCTGGTGACTCATACTGAGAAAGATCAGGCAACCAGTCCTGCTGACATACTTTTATGAAAAAGATACAAACTAGGAGTTCAAGTTCAGGTTCATTTGAGTATCTACAGCTTTCTCCACCTAGGAGGTAGGGTAGAACTGTAGTAAGAACTCCCTATTCTAGGAGGACCTTGTCAACTGCACCAAATTTCAGACCATTTACCTCTGTAGTCCTTGTAGCAATTCAAGCAAACCCACCTCCAGCTGCTCAGATGGCAAGAAATCAGCTATTTGTGGCTTTTGATGGGGGAAGCCCTTTGAACTTAATAGTACATGATGCCATACCTATGGAAGCCTTAAAGAGCTTGCCCTATTTCTTAGGGGAAACCCAAACTACACCTATTGAACACATAAGAGATGTGGCTTCTCTATGTGGAGTACATCATGTAACACAAGAGAATGTAGCCATCAGATTGCTAGCTGCCTCATTCAAAGGAAAGGCATTGCAATGGTTCAGAAGTCTACCAGTACAGACTATAGGAACCTGGGATGAACTAGGAGACAAGCTGAATAAGCAGGTCCAGGATAAATCAGATAATTTATCATTGGTGGAACAGATGACCACCATAAAGAGAGCCCCTCAGGAACCAATGATGGACTTCAACTTCAGATTTCAGAAGACATGGGAGAGGATTCTTGTCATGGTAAGACCTCCAGCTGAGTATGCATTCTTATATTTCTTAAAATCTTTAAATAGTGATATTTCAGTAATGATACAATCACTAGGAGGTGTAAGCTTACCTGATGCCTATGACATAGCCATTAAAGCTGAGAACAGTCTAATTCAGGCTGGAAAAATAGCACCTAGGCCCCCTATGCCCATTTTTCTTGAGATCCAGGCTTCTGTGCCTTTACCCACCCTATATTTTGTCCCCACACCTGTTGTTGCAGCATTACCAAGTACTTCTACTTCTGAGCCTACTGCCTCTAGTTCATCTCAAGAGCTAAAGGAAATAAAAAGTAGCCAACAGAAAATAGAAAATCTTCTGCAGACTTTTGGGAATGATCTAGTAAATATTAAGAAGCAACAGTCTCAAGGTAGATAGCCTTATCAACAACAATATCAGGGGTAGAACCAAGCATATCAGGGGCAGGGGCAACCTTACCAAGCCAGTAGGCCATCTTATCAAAACAACTACCAAGGTGCCAAGCAAAATATGAACCAAAGGCCTTTTCAGCCTTATAATCCAGCACCTGTTAATACAGCAAGGGACCTTGTCCCTATCCAAAGTAACATTGCAGTTGATTATGATTGGTGTGTCCCATGCCATATGCCACACAATTAGGCAGCCTGTTCAAGTGGAGTCCTAAATCAAACTCTGATGGCACAAAATGTGGCAGCTACGCAGCCATACACACAAAATATGGCAGCCACGCAATCATTCATACCAAATGATGGAGCCGCACAACAACAAGAGCAACCTCAGAATGATTCTGCTTTCATGAATTGGTAGGAAGGAGATTTCTGTGGGGTAAATAGTGATAGTAGTCCAGTTGCTGCCAATACAAGAGCTAAGAAGAGGGGTTATGAGGTTGAGCCAGCAGCAAACATAGGTAGAGAATGTACTGATGCTTCCACATCCCGCATTCCTCACATCTTGCAAAGAGGTGCACCAGCAACAACAAGGGAGATACCTCATTTCTAGGCTGATACTGCTACTACAAAGTCAAGTCAGAAGGTAGGTGCCTCTCCACCTTTCAATATTATTGAAAACATGAAAAAGATGAGTGTAACCATGTCTATGTGGGATTCTTTAGAGATCCCTGGCCAAAAGAAGATGTTGTAGTCTGCTTTGTCTGATTTGAAGGTACCCAATGATACCACTGTTGACCTAGATTGGACTATCCTTGCTAATTTATCCCAAGATGACATCAAGCAGCATAACCAAAGTTTTAAACCTCTTGTATCACTGATAATTGGGGACAAACTGGTACACAATTGCATGGTGGATAGTGGAGCAAGCAGTTCTGTCATGCCTAAGCAGATTGCAGATCAGTTAGGGCTTAAGTACCAGCCACTTGAGAAAGGTGTACTCCAGTTCGATGGAACATCTATTAATACCGTGGGTATCATAAGAGACCTAGGTCTCACCCTACATGCCTACCCCAATGTTTCTATTTCACAGGAGGTGTTCATAATAGATTTGCCTCCTCATTTTGCCATGTGCTTATCAAGGGAATTTACAGCCAAAATAGGAGGATATTTGTCTTCTGACTGGTCCCACATGTTTTTTAGGACCAGATACGGCACCAAAGTAACTTTGAAATCTGATTTACTTTCAGACTATCACATAGAACCTTACACACCCAGTGTTGTTAATGCAAATAGCATTATCTCTGATGACCTTGAACTAGTTACTGCTTAGGAACTACAAGCTAAGAGCATACCAGAGGTACTCTTGAAGGAGTGGGCCTCTGAAAATGTTGTAGAAGATCCTGAGGGACATATCCAAGAAGTTGGCATGGGAGTGTACATGTTGCATGAGCATGAAACAACAATTCCAAGTCTTCTGAAGAAAGCAAAGCAGCAGGTAGAGCATCATGATGAGGTATGGAAAATGTATTTTGATGGCTCTAGGGGCAGAAATGGATCTGGTGGTTGTGCAATACTTGTGTCACCACAAGGTGAAAATTATTATGTTGCTTTTCATTTTGCCTTTTCTTGTACTAACAACACTACTGAGTATGAAGGGTTGATCCAAGGATGAGGTAGAAGAATGAGGAAGATTGGCTGTTTATAGGTGTTTGGAGATAGTGAGCTCATTGTGAATCAGGTAAGGGGATTGCATCTTACAAAAAGTGATGCCCTGAAGTGCTACAAACACAGGGTATGGAATTTGATTGAAGAGTTTGATGCTTTCAATCTGATCTCCATTCCAAGAGGTCAGAACCATCATGCTGTAGATTAGCTTCAATTGGGGCTCATTTTGATATCCCCAGTGACATTCAAAGGGAGAAGGTTCAACCTCATGTAAAGATAATTTCTAGGCCTTCTATCCCTAATAATAATATTCACTGGCAAGTTTTTGACAGTGATGAACAGATCCTGAGATTCCTATTAGAGGAAGATGAGTTTTCCATGATGAATCAGGATAAACTCAATCAGCAATATGACAATGATCAAATCATTCAGCTGAGAATGAATAAGCTGCCCAAGGGATTGGTCACCTTGGAATCTATCTTTGGCACTGATGACCAAAAGAAGAAGATAAAAACTAGTATGCAAGTAAAAGATGAGCATTATGAAGAGCTAGAAGTTTTCAAGGGTAGGCACCTTAAAATCGGTAAAATCTGCTCAGCTGAAGACAGAAGAGCTTTCATTGCTCTTTGTAAAGAATTTGAAGAGGTGTTGCTTGGGACTATGCAGACTTGAAAGGATTTGATCCTCATACTGCCCAACACACCATAGAGTTAGAGCCGAGTATAAAACCTGTGAGGCAGAAGCAAAGACCTCTGAATCCAAAGCTAGAACCCCTGATGATCAAAGAACTAACCAAGCTGATTAAGGGGAAGATCATCTTTCCAATCAAGCACACTTCTTGGGTTTCTAACCTTGTGCCTGTGAGGAAGAAAAATGGGGAGATCAGGTTGTGTGTTGACTTTAGAGACCTCAATAGAGCCTCCCTAAAAGACCACTACCCATTGCCTTCAATGGAGCAAATTCTACAAGTGGTGGCTGGTTCAGAAAGGTTTTCTTTGCTTGATGGATTTTCTGGTTATAATCAGGTGCTAGTCAAGGAAGAAGACCAATTCAAGACTACTTTCACAACCAAGTGGGGTACTATGGCCTACAGGAGGATGCCTTTTGGTCTCTCAAATGCTGGTTCTACTTTTCAAAGAGCCATGGACATGGCCTTCAAGG